>OW026299.1:18750000-20000000 GCA_932273695.1 Apotomis betuletana
GCCATCTAGAGAAAGCTTGCTAAACTTCGATAGATGGCGCTAAGCCATGTTCGAGCACCATACAAGATTATAAAAGGCTTCACTAATTACGATGATTTGCGCCATTTACAACAGGTCGATGGGACGCGATCTCTTGTGGGCAGTTTTCTTGAATTTATTGGCTCATGTTTCACAATTTGCTATGCAAAACCATACCTATGTTTTGATCTTGAGTAGTTAAATGTCACCGTTTTACACCCATATGCCTGTGCTAACATGATTATTACGCATCTCTCCTAAAAATAATGTTTCAACATTTAAAATATCTCTGAAAACAACAGCGCTCATCGCATCAGCAGTAACTGTTTTAATTAATTGGTTGGTTGTCATAAAAACGTCAACGAGCTGTATCACTTTCTTTGATAAATTTGTTTTATTTGACCTAAACATTTTAGAATTGTTCTTTTGCTGACTTGAAAATTATACAACCTTTAGATGCAATACACACGAAGAATCTTACAAAGAACAGAGTTATCTTACCCTTTATCTCAATCGAGACCCATCAATCAGATATTCCTTTCGATAATACCCTTTTACACCATTTTATCCATAGTGGCTAGGCATCTTCTGGGCCTACTACCTTAATTGCCACCACCAACTATATATACACTTACAAATGGCAAGATTATAATTTTCATTTATTAAAAAGGCCGGTTAAGTGCGAGTCGGACTCGCGCCGAGGGTTCCGTATGAATTAAGAAAGCACTGCATATTGCTCTAACGAAAACAAACTACATACTGAGCGACAAATTTCACTTTACCGTTGTAAAACTGTTTTACGTATTTTAAGAACGACTATTTTTTTATTTAATTAATCTTTTTTTGACGTTAACTTTGATGTTTGTTTTTTCCACAGCTTCAGCCTTCAAGGGACTTAGACTTGAGTATATGGTTTCTTGAGTATTATAATTTCAACTCTATACCTCGACGCGTTCCCGAGATAAAGGGTCTCGACAGACAGGCGGCGGGACGGTTCGACAACAAAGTGATCCTACAGGGCTCCATTTTTTCCTTTAAGGTACGGAACCCTAAAAAGGATGTAATTTAACGTAAGTTTTATAATGAGCCATCTCTTTCGAAATGCATTCGGACTACATTTTTATCTTTAACAATATCATTAACATGGCAGTTGCATAATAATAATCTATACTTTCACTGCCCCCAAATAGGAAAAGAAAACAACAAATACACGTAACATTTATTTAATCGATATTTACAATCGGCGCGCGTCTCGGTGGCCATTGTGCCATGCGCAAACGCAGCCGTAGAATAATTGATCGTTTATTGGTTATTTCATAAGAAAGCGTTGCAGGTTGAATGTTTATTTCGCTTGTTAGAATAAGTGATAGTATATGTGCTAACATATTTAGAAGAGGCGGTATTGCCGTAAATCACCAGTTTTTTTCATGTTTTTAATAGGTACAAAGTTGGTTTTGATGATTTATTATGGTATCACACCTCTCTTAATGGTATATTTCAGACTTATCTCATTAATCTGGAAAATTCATTATTTTGTTTTGCTTCAACAGTTTACCAAGCAGTTTACACTCACGCGAAATTGTCAGGAACGGCCAGAACCGCTTAATACAATAATTAAATATATCTCACGAAAGTTTTGATCTAATTATTCGTTAACGGATACCTATATAGCTTATACAAAATTTGTATTAGTTCAGGTAAATGAGATAAATAAAAAATTATAACATAAATTTTTACAATAAATGCATGTGCATAAATACAGGTATTACAAGAATACGGTATATATTCTGTGAAATTTTGAGATTATTTTTATAAATATAGCTAGGTGCAATAATTTAATTAGTATATTAGTATACATTCGAACTTATTCCTTTTTTTTGTGTATGTCTAACTTTCGTCACACAAAGGAAGCGATCGTATTTTATGTTAACTAAGCTTTTAACTATGTACAATTTTTTGCAATCGACCCTTGATACATTAATTATTTTTATTTAATAAAGTTTAAAAAGCTGATAGTATTATTTTTAGTGTATATTAGTTACAGTATTTAGATTAAAGCCACACTATACCTACACAATTTTATTGACTAGTACTAATTATATAAATGAAAACATCGTTCGTATTGCTTTGGGTAACACCTTATAAGCTACATGCTATTGAATCATTGAGGCAAATACGCAGTTGTCCATTTTGCAGATACCTACATATTATATACGAGTATAATCAAATATTGCAGCTGGCACTATCATTATATCCACAATATTCCAGCCAGATTAAAAAATGCTAAGAAAAACGCACTAACCGCTATCGTTTCCACTCAATTGCTTCAAATTTTGAGTTTGACTCTATTTATATAATAAAAATAAGAGCGGTGACAGGTAGCCTTACCAAAAGCAATTGGGTGGCAAGGCGATAATAAAGCGGAGCAAAGTTATGGCAAAAGCTTCTAATCTTTGAATACCGACGTAATGTTAATTTGAGGTTACCTTTTTAAACAAAACTTTAAATTAACATTAGGTACTTGACGTCGACCAAAAACAAAATGGACTTCTATAAATAATGTCTACTTAAATCGCCAATGCGTATTTATTTTCAAAAACCGTATGCTGCGTATATACCTACGTAAGTTACAGCTTCCGGGCTTAAACCTAGCTCCACTTGCACCAAGTTAAACTTTGTTTAACGTAGTTGGAGCAAGTGGACTTAGATACTTCTATTATTATTTCAATCGTTCTTAACCCTCAAAACATATAAATTTACTTCCTTAAAGTATCTCAGAGACTGCAACATTTTTGGGAAGCATTATAATGACAAGCAACTTTTAATAATATTTTTTGGACTAGACCAATTGTTTATAATAAATCGTTCCGTGACATTTCATGAATTTATTTTTATTATCATAGCAGTAAGCGTATTAGCATAGCAGAATCCTTAAGGAAGTAAACCAACTACTAAACCAAACATAAACATATTTTGTACAAAATAATCTATAGGATAACAGAATTAACCAGTGAAGTCAATGGTGTAAGACCCAGTGTTAGGGTCGAAGTTCTGCGCCGGGTGTCCTGTGAAAGGGTTGTAGTTCTGGGTCTGGTAATTCTGGTATTGTGGCTGCTGGTATTGCGGTTGCTGGTATTGCGGTTGCTGGTATTGCTGCTGATACTGTGGCTGGTTGTATTGGGGCTGAGAAGTGATTTGGTACGAGAACTGGGGTTGCTGGTGGAAGATCTGGTTCTGTTGTCTTTCCTGGGGGAATTGCTGAGGAGATTGGTTGAAAAGGTTGGTTTGTTGGTTGAAAAGTGGGCCGGAACGGAAGGCAGAAGGTTGCTGTGGTTGATATTGCTGCTGCTGAGGCTGCTGATAAGTTTCCCGTTGGTACTGAAGTTCAGGCTGAGACTGCTTCGAGAATTGTCGGATGGGGCTGGGACGAGATTGGGCGCGGCCATTGTACTTGGGGTCTTCGTAAATTTTGGGGTCCTCCCGATATTGGCCGTCGTCCTCTTGGCCATCGGTGAGTGCGTTGTGGGAGGTGGGGTCGTTCAGGGTAGGTGGCGGAACCATGATACCGGTTCCTGAAATTGGAGAAAAAAAATGACATTTATTAAAGATGCAATGCATTTTCAATGACAGTTTTAGTCAGTTACGTAATATAAGTCTAAACTGAATTCTCTTTTGAAGCTAGTTTTCGTTGCACATTCTCGAATTAATGGAGATACAATTTGCAGTATTTTGACGCTCAGATTACCGAATTAATAATTTCCGTACGTAAAAAAGGATTTCGAATTATTTTAGTAGCTAGTCATAGTAATGGATTTAACTATGTGCAATTTAATTTTAACCTTCACGCCCTGAAAAGCTTAATTGCATTTTGCTGACTAATTAACATTGCAAAATTATAAAATATTGAATGAACGTCTGGACAGAGTGATCTTACATCATGTGAACATAGTATGACAATCGTTTATGCGAATATCAAGGATCTTATTTATACTATGGAGGAAGAGTGCATTTTACTTGACCCATTCGTATAACGTTTGAGGCATTTGTAACACCTTTTACGTGAAAATTAAATGTGATTAATTTGATTAGATCAAGCCGTAGAGCGTGAGATGTTTTAATTGGCCATTAAAAGTTAAAGTAACTTAGTAAGTTGTGAATGAATTGATAACAGAAATGGTTATTAATCAATTACAGCGATGACGCAAAAGCGCTATTTAAGTATTTTTTTTTTATCATTCGTTAAAAGTAGTCCTTAAGGTATACTGTAACTTTAATGTAGGTATATTATGCTAGAAGTGATATAGTTAAGACCATTGCAAATATTTTTCACATGGATTTATAGGTAGCCAGTGTATGCAATGGCAATTGATAAACAACGTGCCTCACGGCATTCTGTACCAATCCGCTATTATTTAACCATGGGCTAAACATTACAATTCAGCACCGTTTAAAATGACTTGCAATTAAATCGTAACACATTTGCTCGCGCGCGGCACAGCATACCAACGAGATTGATACTGTATCGATTTCCCAAGTACTCCAATTATGGCATAGTTACTATGCGAATAACCCATTGAGCATATCGACGTATATCTATAACATATCGAATATCAAGACTTTAAAAAATCAATAGACTTTAAAACATCAATCCGGTTCTATTTCTTTATTCTCAGTGTTTTGTTTTAAGTTTGTTACCTCATAATCCTTCTTTTATGAACCTTTTTTTTGTCGCGAGAAGTTAGTCGCATGAAATTTTGTGAAGATCTGCAGGCCTATGATGATTGTGTTTATCACGTGATAAATAAGTGATAAAGCATCTGTCAGTCACACTCGCAAACGGCGCAATTTTGTGAAAACGTGACGGATGCTTTGTCACTTATTTATCGCGTGATAAAAGCAACATTCGTAGGTATGCTGATGATAAGATCCATGACGATCGTGGAAGCTTCTCAAATTTAAGCACATCTATAATGATTTCGGTGTTTTTTTATAATAACTCTATCGTTCAGTTGTTCTCGATAATCCATTTTCCTTCTTGTTGAAGTCAGTTATCTTCATTTAGTTTAAAAGGTGAACTTAATATTAAAAGTCTCAAGATCACTTTTCCAAGTTATTTGGATCACGATACGTAATTAATGTAGTCAGTAGCCAATATTATGTAGTAATGGTGCCCTAGATACGTTTTACTCGTTTGGTAACCGCCATAAACGCGTAACTCGTAACGGTCAGTGCCATCCAGTGTTATTGTGTGATAAGCAGATCCAACAATATTCGTAACCATAATTTTGAAGTATAACATGATAATTATATCTGGTTGACCTAGCCTATGGCTACTAATGGCAACATATTGCTCAATTTAAGTAGGGTCCTAGTTAAAAGCAGTTGTCAATGAAAACATTTCTACATTATTGCGAAGGTTTGTGTAATAGTTTATTTTATATTTCCTGTTAAAATATCGTGCAATGAAGGATATCAGTAAGACATTTGAAGATTTGAACACTAATTAAGTACGCGTCGCAAAATATACACCATACATTTTTAGCTTATACTAATCGAAACATTCCAGAGATTAAAATTATTTTTTCATAATAAAATATCCTAGTTAGTAAATGATGCAAATGATAATAGTAATAAAGTTAACTGATTATCTTACTCATATTTCTTAACCTCCAAATTCAAAACCAGGGTAACGCGTTACACCGTTACAACACTTTGTGTCTTTAGGTAACGTTTGTTATGGATACTATTTAAATATGTAATGTTACGGTAAATTATGTTGTTTAACAGAGCCTAATTAATATGTAACAGCTTTTAAAATTTTTTGAATATTCATTTTTGAAAAATTATGTGCACTTATTTGAAATGTACCTATTTGATTTGCACGCTAACCGCAGATTGATACTGCATTGATGTTGATTTTAGTGATAGAATAAAAATAATGAGAATACTTAATAATTTATACCTGGACTATCGTTAACCGAAAATCTTGTCTGATTTCGGATAAAAAAACGATTTTAGTATCTGCAAACTTTTAGCGTCCTATTTGCAATATCGCTATATAAAGAGTGACTGTGCTAATTATTGAACTATCTTCTTCTATGTGCTAATTATTGAATTATCTTACTGACTATCGATCTAACATAAATGGATAAAGAACGACGTATCGCCTTAGCCCTTACCTTGTGGCTCAAATCCTCGCTTGCTGCCCGCCCCATACGAAATTTCCCTCTGCTTGCCTGCCTCATCAATGTAGCCGTACTTCCCAGCGACGTCCCCGTTGGGGTACTTGGTCTCGATCTTGAAGGATCCGTCGGCCGCTTCGAAACCAAAGCTGTAAGAGCCGTCATCGTTCTGACGGTTGATCTGCTTTAGGATGGGGACCGGGGTCGTGGTGGGACCTTGTTGGGACGCGGCGCAGGCCAGCGCTGCCAACAGGAGTGCAGCCTGGAAACAGATTATTACTTTTTTATTGTTAACTATTGAGTAATAATTGCATGAGCGATATGGCCGTCCTAAGTATCGAACATGTATCACAGGAGTGGAGGTTATACATTAGACAGGAGTGAATTGAAAAAGGAAAGAGATAGTGGCGCTTGGCTTACTGGTCGTGGTCGTCTCATTGATTCACCTGAGATTGTCAAGATAGACAGACATTACGATTAGTAGAAAGTATGCAGTTAATAAATGATAAGATATAGGTTCCCTATATTCAGTTATAAATAAAGGATAGATGTCATGAATATATATATTGCAATAATTTCTGCAACTAAATAGAAAGTGCTCGTAATGTTCACATTTCCTCAATAAGACTCCAGTCTAGTTGCTTTTCTTACCAGCTAATTGCAACCTTGTTTGATCTGTAATGGACCCAATTGAGTTACCTTTCCGTATCGTACCTTATATCAAATTCAACCGCAAAACCACAACTACCTACTATTTTCTACAAGTAGTCCACCCATTTTGAGCGTCCTACGTATTCCGAAATATGTTTTGGAATTTCTATAGACATTTCACGGTTACCAACGTGTAAAAAGAACTCGACCAAGCAACTGTAACGAGGTGTTTTGTTACGCAAGTGACCAAACTGCAAGCGGCCTTGATCTTGCTTGTGGCAGACACGTAACGTACGGCTATCAAAAAATGCCTTTGTTAATTGTTATTTTTTATTCGCACTTGGACGATGTTGACTGAAGGGAGTAGGGAGAAAAAAAACTAGAAGAGATAGGGAAATCTCATACATAACCGAGAATTGGACGACGCGGTTGGCTCAGTTTGTAAGCACTTGCCTACTGATCCGGCGGTCCTGGGTTCGAATCCCGGCCAGGGCAAATATTTATTTGTGTAAGATTGTCTCTTAATATTTATTATTATTATAATTAAACCTGGTTAAAATTCTGTAAGTAATCGCATGTCGTATTGTAACATTCTTTACAGTGGTTTTGACCGGATTATGTATGAGTTTTATAAAAAAAAAATGCAGTCTTTATTACATCTAAAATCGACGCCATAGTTCCTACATGCAGATTTGCCTATCTCTTATAGTTTGTGACTTCTCCCTACTGACTCGTTTGGATTGATTACCCGGTATAAGATATGATAAAAGGTAGGTAATAGAGAAGTTTACGTCACTGTCTTAGGCACTTGTTACAATAAATCACTACATAGTATAAAACAAAGTCGCTTTCTCTGTCCCTATGTCCCTTTGTATGCTTAAATCTTTAAAACTACGCAACGGATATTGATGCGTTTTTTTTTAGTAGATAGAGTGATTCAAGAGGAAGACTTATATGTACATATAATATATACATAATTTATCAGCATTGCACCCGTGCGAAGCCGGGGCGGGTCGCTAGTTTGATATAAACTACACAATTTTACGCAAATAAAAACAACGATGGAGCACTCAGCCGCATTCTCAGAAAGATATACATACATACCTGCATTGATAATAAGGTTCATTACCCACTTCCTTGTTTCATTGTTTTCAAAGCTTGTCCTTAACTTTGTGTTACATGATTGTTTGAAAATACAGTTCATATTATGAATTATCGTACCATATTCGGATCACGCCTTTGTGGGGATGGTATCCAAGATGTGTATAAATATAGAGCTATATTATATGTGTGGTTCTCAAGATCATTCACAAAAGATATTAAAAACGAAGTCGACTCAAACAGCTTAGTCGTCGAGTCGAAAGTTTTATATGTTTTCATTCCGATAAATCTATGAATTATTCGATTTGGCAAAGTATTTGTCATAAAAAGTAATAAACAAAGCGACCCAGTCCAGTGAATGTCCACAGCCTTGGTTACTATATCACACTTGTATAGGCAAATATAGCTACAGGTTGTGGGTGCCGAGCTATAAGGCTATATACTTGTTTGTGTCAAAATGTAAAGGTCAATGCACCTCATTGTACTTATACTTATATAATAAGATCAATGAAACTAGGATTGGTATAGTTATTTATAGAGCCAAAGTTCACCTTCAAGGAATGCTTTCCATTAAAAATTTACTTAATTATAATAGTTATAGAATCGGTGTAGGACAATGTAGGGATAATGTGTAGAACAATTTATACGGGCACATTGGTATCATTAATCAATTTCTTTAATACCTACACATATAGGAGAAAATAAAGAGTTGATTTAGACCCATCAGGAACTTGTATAAGCTGGATACCATATTCCATATTCCTCGTCGCATTTGAGCTTGAAAAGTTGTCCATAACACAGCAATTGAGTAGGTAGCCAGGAATCATAATTTATTATTTGTGACGCTTCAAATACTTTTAGCAGTCGAGAAGTTCATAACTTTCTCACCAATCTGCTAATTACATATTACGCAACACATTAATTTCAAACCTTGATACATAAATTTCAAATTTATTCAAACTTTGCGTAAAATAAAGGCTTACGTTTTTAAGTAAGTATCATATGTTATTACATGCCAATTAATGTCTAAGTGTAAAAATGTAATCATTAACCTGTTTAGAACATGTCGACCTTACTTACTTGCTATTGCAAAATAGACCTTAAGTATTTGATACTAGAGCATATACTATGTTCGGCTGGTATATAGAGCAACAAAGTATATGCATGATTTAAATTCGATTTAGTAGTATAACTAGAACATTCGATTAAATCAGTTTTTTTGTTTCTTATAATTGACATCGCATTCCTGAGTATAACCGCTACCATAACTACAATTACATTCATACGGTGCGATGCCTGCAGATAATAGTTTTCATAAAACAAAGAAACAAGATTTTAGTCAAATGAATGTTTGTGGTAAAATTGCCAATTTCTCGTCAAGGCAAATTGAACGAGCTCAATCTTGATGAACCTAGTGTTATCATTTAACCAGCTTCATGACATAATATTATTGCATTGTTATCCGTTTACATGTGTACCAAATTTCAACTTAAACGGAAACTGGGAGGTAGGTCAAATTTGAGCTCCATTGTTTCTTTGCAAATAAGTTTAGTTAGCACGATAAAGGTACAGGCTGAATAGAATAATAACAATTATTAACACAACTTCATTCTCTAAGCGGTCAGAGCACGACTAATAATTCAGAGCGTCGTCAACTATCATAATAATTGGTAATACATTTGCATCATTTCTACGGTTTACCAGGGGATCTGCATTCAAGAGTTCTAAAGTTACATAAGCGTGTCACCAAATCAAATGCAAAACAATGCCTTGACAAGAAGCCTCATTACTATGCCGATAGCCGGGCTATATTTCCATTAGTATTCCAACGTTGGGGCGCGTGCCCTGCTTGCTTTTACGCAATCAGGTGTGAATTGCAATGCTTATGAGCAATCACATTTGAGCAGAAGCTGTTCAATTCACAGTGTCCTGAAATCAGATACGTTATTAAATTCAAATTAAAGTGTTCAATCAACACTAGGTACCAGTGGCGTGGCAAGAAACAATATTTCTGGTAGGCCGGGGCCAATTTAGCTACAAGTTTTTTATAAAATGGTCAAGCCGGTGGGAATCGAGTTCCAAACCAAGTTAAAATGTAAAAGGTAATAAGCTTGAGACCAACAGACATCAACGAGCGATTAAAGTCGCCGTCAATAGAACTTGCTAACTATGTAAACAAACCGCCATATTGAAATTGTCTCTGAATGAGGAATTTACTAGTGATGAGCAAGACTCTTACTTACTCCTTTACTTATGACAAACTATATCGAATAATAAAATACCGAAATCAAAATCAAAATAAAATTGATGTATACTTTCCTCCTAATAGCTGTCAATGTAAAATTATCAAATTTGCTAAGTTTATATTGGGTGGCCTGACTGCGGGTTGTTTAACCATCCCAGGTTTTTCATAAAACTTAATCACGTTATCAATTGTATGGCCAGAAACTCCCATTATTTCTGAAAGAATCGGTAGCACGTCTTTTTAATGCGGATACAATTTTTTTTTTCATTTTCCGTCATTTGAAGTGAAGTGTGTTTCGATCTCTTTCTTGGCTGCAAGTCCGAAAATTTAGATGTTCCTGGCTGATCACTCATTCTATCGTTGCCGGAAATAATAAGCGATATCAGAATTCGTGTCCAGTAGCAATAAGTCGTCGTTCCAAAGTTCAATAATATCCAGATCACAAAGCAAATCAAAATCCGTAAATCAATCCGTGCCAAGAAAAACGGTGAACGAGTAAAATAATATTAAAACCGTCACTGTTTTATTTTTTTATTAAAATGTAGGGTGACTTTTATTCCTTAAAACAGTCCAAAACGACCATATTAAATGTTCCGAAGTTTAAAATATCATTAAAAAAATGGTGCGAAAGAATGGAAAAAGTTTATGAGAATAAGGGAATTAAAACGAAGGTAAAGATTGTTTATTTCCAAGAAAACATTAAAAAAACAAATAAACTTATACTAAAAGGTGGCTTGAATTAAAACAGTTAATATTAATTGTTTACGTATTTATTGAAATTTCAATTGTCAAATTACCGCCTTAGTGTATACACCGCATTGGCCGTTACAGAGAGTGAGATGGATAGTGTGTACTGGCTTTAATATATCGCCAATTTTAGTCACAGCACTACCCACCGTAGCCAATTGTAGAATTTAAAAGAAACAAAAACGTCATTCCATCAGGTCCTAATAACCTAACTTATAAAACCATTTAAACTTTTAATGAAAATATCCAAGATACAGTTATATATTTTAAGGTTTTGTATTTTACGGCAACGACCGTTTCAATAGTGTATGGTTTCAATGATTTTTGATGAGGTGGTGTGAAAATTCAAGGAGAAACAGTGAAAAAACAAAGTTACGTCCTTTGTTTACATAGTTAGCAAGTTCTATTGACGGCGACTTTACAGATAAATATGCCGGCCAATCGACCGTAGTTTTTCTCTGTTGAAGAATATTTTGTCTATAGCGATATCATCTGCTTAAATTGCCACCAGGTTAATTATGTACAAGTAGGTACCTTTTTTGATATGTACAAGTGCCTTGTTCGTGTTTAGGGGAAAAACTGGCAGTCCATATTTTTAAATAGTTTTTTCGTAAAAGACCACATTTTCCAGTTCATTATATGACAGACAACTATATCTAAAACAGGGGTAAAACTCACTGGGTCCCAATTTTTTTGCTATTTTTTACATATATTTTCAATTGAAGTACAGTAAAATTTTGTGAAATGTAGCCAGCTCTAAAAGTAAATTGCTGTAAAGCTACTCGCATTTCCTGTAACGCTATGACTGTTTTGTCACTAAACGAGCCGTTCACACAACGCCTACGACTGATTTCTCATAATGTTGTCGACATGCCCCTGGTTTCCCACATACGACGTGCAATACTTGATGCAGTTTATGTGAGCAATTAATTTCAGACTAAGTTTACCGTAACAAATGTGCTAAAGCACTGCTCTCTACCTAAAAACAACAAAAAAAATGGGCTGAATACGCAAAGAGCCGGCGTTTAGGAGCGTTCTCGAAGCGTTTACTTTGTCCTAACTTCAATCGCAATATTGTCACCTAAAATACCTTTTTCCGTTTTCATGTTAAAAAACCTTAACTCCACTATTTTGATACTTTATTTTTAAAATATCATCACTTCTATGAGGAAAAAAATATTATCTGAAGCCAAACTCGGGAAAAAGGCAACCATTCCATATTAGCGTCATATTTTAGGTGATAAAATGTACAGGTGCCAGTGGCACAGGATTTACTTATTACCGGCGGGGCACTACATGCAGTTACTAAATTCTTTGTCCAAAAAATTAAACAGAACATTTAAGCTGAATTTTCAAGACTACCTACTTATGTAGGAAGT
This sequence comes from Apotomis betuletana, assembly GCA_932273695.1. Lineage (NCBI taxonomy): Eukaryota > Metazoa > Arthropoda > Insecta > Lepidoptera > Tortricidae > Apotomis > Apotomis betuletana. The sequence goes on from OW026299.1 coordinate 18,762,324, forward strand.
TACTTACGTATACAAGCATTCATTGGATTAGTGTTTTTTTGCATCTTCAATTAAATTTCCCACGTATCCCCGTGCAATACTTGCAGTTAAACCGTAATTAACTAATTGAGCGTGAGATGCATTGTATGTAAACACAATGAGGTGACTAATGGTTGTTTGTTTATTGTTCCTTGTTTACATAGATTCTGGTAAAAACTCGGAAGTGTTTTACAAATGAGTTTAATGTAGTGTGAAGGATATATGACTATAAGTTAGTGCCTGCAGTTTCGTCCGTGTAGCCTTCGTTTGCCGTAGTTGGATAAAAAGTATTAGGGTACTATACTATATTATACTATGTAATCATTTGCGGATCCCACTATCCCCGCACCAAAATTGGTTCAATTGTTCAATCATTGGTTTTGGCATGATGAGAGGACAAAGACATTCTGACCAACAAATGGCGCTATACGGGTGGTGCCGCGTCCATATAAAGCATACCTGCATCGCGCTATTTTTTTTCCTGAAATCATGTTCCTCATGTTCCAAATGTAGAATTTTAGGTTCAGGTAAGATATCTACATATTATAAGAACACAAGAGATAGGTATATTATATTATAGGTACATTAATGTAGGAATAATGTAGCACAAGACGACGAAGATGTGACATATTGTATTTTTTATTATTTGTGACTTGTACTGTATCAGGGGCTGGTCACTACCAGTAATCGGACTTTGTGTCAGAAACAATGTGACTCATATAAAACATTCTTTTCGTTAATACCTAGAATTCGACGAACCAAATACTTGGAAATACGGAACTGCGCTCCAGAGCTGGAATTTCAAATGTGGGTGTTAAGATGGTTGAGTCTAATTGGGACTGGTTGGACAAGGGTTTTACCCTTGAAATGTCGACAAATGCTTCATCGAATTTTCATTTCGTCGAATTTTCATTTCATCGAAAGAATATTTTTTTCTGAAACCATATAATATTTTTGAATGTTATTATAACACAAACCTAACCTAACCTAATCTAAAGGTTATAATTTACAAAATGTCTGAAAAATTTATGACTTACGAGTAAAAATTTGTCGACTAAATGAAAATTCGACGAAATTAAGCATTCGGTGAAACGTTTGTCGACATTTCAAGGGTATCCGTTGGACAAGTCTATTGTATGCATCTGAAACGAAGGACTAAAATTTCCTTTTTAATACAGTTGCTCAAAAAGTGGTACTTTTCGTAGCTGCAAATCGTGCGAAAAGTTGGTTATTTCGAACTAGTGCTTTTTACTTTTCAAATTTTTTTATTTTCTGTTGTACTAACACGTCATACCTCATACATCCAAACAAAGGTCAATCACTTTCTGACTTTATTTATTACGTCATGCAGCATTGCAGGTGTATATCTCATAATTATGCTTAAAATATTTAAATTGCATATTGGATCAATCAAAGGGTTATCTATTAAAAAAACTCAAAAACGGTGTTAATAATTTGTTTGAGTGACTATTATTTAATGAGCAAATGAGTATTATGCGTGACCTAAAAAAAATAAAAATAAAAGTATTGTCACAGATTAGAAAATACAGTATTAAGCGTGCCCACGCGCTGCTTTATAAATTCATAATAATTATGAATAATCGCTATTTTTTTGTATTAAATAATATATTTATTTACAATCATATGAAGAGTAGAGAACTAAAAACAGATTCACGATGTTTATTGTTTGGAATCAATTAAATTACTGTGTAACATTATCATATCTCTTCTGAAATATTAAAACTATTTCTTTTGATTTGGCTGAATGATGACAGCCGACGCCATCTTGAAAAAAAAAATACAATTAAAAGTAAAACTTTCTTTTTCATTAAAGATTGTTTTAATTATGTGTAAATGACACGTAATATGTATAAAATAAGAGTTATTGATAGAAAATGATGGATTCTGATGTTACCAGAATAGATTTAACACCGCCCTATATACGAGCCAAGGCAAAAATTGCAAGTGAGAGTATTTTACCCGCAAAATCGAAAGAAAAATTACGTTGCCGTTTATGAACATTTTATAGGCTGGAAACGAGAAAAAGAGAATTATTAACAACTTGAATAAAACTTTAAACTTACCAGGAAAGGCCTTAAATGCGACCCTTGACAATTGCTCTAAAAATTGTAGGTACTCTTGATTTTTATCAGACAGAAATAAATATAATTGCCGCTTTCAATTACTGTTTTAAATTTGTATTATTGCAATTTTTCGCAAATGTATTAAAAAACGTTGTTTGGTACACGTGTGGAAGTGTCATTTTAACTCGTCCCGAGTCTTGACCCTCGCCTTGCGGCTCAGGCCAAGACTCCTCGGGACTCGTTCAAAATGACATACTTTCCACACTTGTATCAAAAACTACTATTTCACCTCACTAGCTCGGAAAACCTCCGTTTATAGGGCGAAATCTGCGTGCAAAAATCTATTTTATCCGCTAGCGTGCAAAAGTCATTTGAATTTCGAACATGACGATTTTGATTCTCTGTGGTGCATGTAACTTTTTTATATTTAAGACTCCTTCAACGCGTGACTGTTTTCATCAGTCGATAAATCTTCGAATAACCAATCAACGCACGCTAATAAAGGGCGATCTGGTCAGGCCGGCTAAAATCATAGGTACGTTTGAATACTTCTTTTTAAAAAAAATACACCTACAATATCACGTCCAGAAACCTGGTTCGTGGTTACAGATTTTTAAGATTTTATTTTTTCTACACTTTATTTTATGTTGAATATGTTTATATATAAGTATTAATAGTAAGTATTTCAGTTTCATTTACATATTTTCACTAGTAAATGTATTAAATACAACACAATTTTTTATATTTATTTGTTATAAAAGTTGGAACATAAGAGTGTAACGTAACTTCTGAACGCACCCGAGAAAAAAAAAAATAATTAAAAAGTTGGAAGTTTTCACAATTCATGTAAAAAACGTAAATTTGTTCTGTGGAATACATACTGTTGTCTTACTTTATAGAAATATGGAAAACAAGAAAGTTAAGCCCAATTTGGAGTATTTATTCAATGCTAAAAGCCTGCATTAAAACGAAAAAGGATTTGTTATAAATATTTGGAGACGATAAGTAATTTACCGAAACTATTGGCGTTTTTAAAGAAGATAAAGCCGAAATAATCTTGTTCGGATCCCATCGTCCAATAACTTCCAAAGCTATGGAACTTATGGAAAATACTTCCGAGTGGCCAACTAATCCTTCCCAGAATGCCATTCTCCCACAGTCACAACAAATGTGTCAAGTAGTTTCAAATACAAATATAATATAACAGTGCTTAAGAAAAACTCAACGATAAAATATACACGACGATAATAACAAATTACGGCCATAATTTTTAATATGTCTTCTTCTCTCGTATTTATTTGGTTTGGATTTGAGTGTTATGTTTTAAATTTGATGTGTTAAATAGAAGGCAAAATTAAATATGATTATTTTTACGTTTTCATTGGTTTTCTTGAATCTTGCACTTTCCTCGCTGTAGTGAGGTGAAAAGTTGTGTGTTCCGCATGGCTGCAAAATTATTTAGCTTCTCGTGTCTTGAAACCTTCGCTACGCTCAGGAATCTATTTTTGAACCATTCGCTTCGCTCATGGTTCAATCTTAGATTCCTTCGCTCGCTCAGCTTTCAATTTCAACACTCGCGCCAAATAACAACTTTGCAGCCTTGCATAACAAATAACTATTAAGTAGTATGAGCTAGTATGGAAACGTAGTGATTACATACTCTTTGGTATGGAACAGAGGTACCGGAACACAGGCAGTCCAAACTTGAGGTGATGGAAGGGTCTTCAAACATTTTAGAAAGATTGACATCAATATGGGGCACCGTAGAGATAAATAGAAAGAAGAGGAATGCTTTTGCCAAGTAGTTTATAGACGATTTAAAGAAAAACGTATTAAAAACCTCCAGGTTGCATTTTACATTGCGTGACCATACTACTTACTTAATATTCAAAATTCAAAGTCACTGCCTGCACCTTTTCATTTGTGGCATTGGCATTGGCATAGTCCTATCTGTTCCATATGAATATCTCCCAAGACTGTTGTCTTACACAATATAGATAGACGCTTACAATTCAATTCTAAAAGGTTTCCTGTTGCGGTGACGCGTTTTTCTGGTTCTCTATTGCATCCTTACGACTAGATCCAGTCGGTTACCTACCGTTGGGCTAAATTAATATTTCTTCCTAGTCCAATCTAGAGCAATACTTGCGTAAGGCCACGCCCGCTACCTGACTATGCATTTTGCATTCCTTTGCCGGTCATAGAAATGCCTTCAAACCCTGCTCAAAGAATTTTCATAGCCACTACGGCTATAATAAGCCCAATGCGTTTGGGATAAAGTGTGTATTGTAGTCTTGTCAAATAGTAACTCTACAAATCGCACTGTAGATTTGTAACCGAGATCGATACTTTAGATTTGAGTTTTGAAAGTTGTGTTAAGTGTAAGGTATTGTTTTTTAAGATATTTGTATACTTAGCTAGTAAGCTACAGATATTGTAGGTATAGAACAAATGGGTAATATTTAATTAGAGGTTGATGAAAAAACTTATAGAGGCATTCGATCAGTTTCACTTCTACTCATCGTTTGTTGCTGGACGGCGAACTTACAAAAGTGATTCAAATTTACTGATGTGCCATTAATCATAACTTATTTCTCATAGGTTAATGAAAATTACGTCCACGTTTCAGAAAAAAAACTAGTATATGAAATTGTGTTGTAATAGCTACTTTAATATGATCCATGTACCATGCATCAATATTGAAGACTACTACATTCCCCAAATAACTTGAAGTACCAAGGATATCACTAATTTGGAAACCTTTGACAGTAGGTAATGCAACTTTGTTTTGCTTACTCCATCTGCTAAATAATCACTAGCATTAATATGTCACAGTCTACTTAAGCATTATATTACATTACTTTATGTTAGACGTTTGACTCATAGCGTGTAATGACACTAGGCAGTATTGGATTCCGAAACCTTAAGGATGTGAAGTAACAAGTAACTATAATTAACACCTTTACGTGCAGAAGTAGGGTCGGGTCGCCAACAGTGGCTCGGATTTTTTCGAACGCTCAAATTGTGAAGAAAAAGTCGTGGTAGCGGGCTGAAATTCACACTCAACGTGCTTTGGTTATTAAACTTTTTCCCAGAATTATCAGTTTTTCAATCAAGGCAACAATAAAGTAGTCAGACAATGTTTTAAAAAAAATGGGAAATGAGCCACTGTGTACGGGTACTGGGCTATTGTGACTCGCCCCTGTAGTACACAGAGACTCTAACAGTATACAGTGGCTCAAGTATATAATATTTAACTAAAACTATAATTTACATTCAGTTTCATTTATTTGTTTGAGTAGAAATATACTCTAAGCCTCATATCTATCAATATCAGACACATAAAAATTATAAAATCAAATCTCTTAGGATATTTGAGATCAACCTCTTTTCTGACTTTGTTTCTTTGTCGTTAGAGATCTAAAAATTAAAAACGAGTTTTATTTTTATTCTTAGTCCAAGCAAATAACATAACAGTTATCAAGATACATTAAAAGGATAAAAAATCCAGAAAAATAACCAAAAAGTAGGTTTACACTAGGTCTACACTCGAGTGCAAAAGTGTTTCATGCATATAGGTTTATTCTTATAAAAAAAAATACAGTTTTGTTTTTATGTTTTTTTATTTTTATTTTATTAATTAGTTGGCATTGAACAGTAGCATAACATAACATTATCCAATAGAAATAATATAAGTAGGTACACAGTGGCTCAACAAAGTACATAGTGACTCACGAGTCACTGTGTACTTCTTAAATTTGAGCCACTGACCACGCCGCAGCCATTTTGAATTCACCGGCGCATAACTATCACGTGGCTTGCCGAAGGACATGCGAATCTATGTCATTGCCTAGCATAATAACGTCACTATGCATCAAAACAACAATACTTGTCTTAATGCTCAAATTTCTCTACATAAAAACAAGTGTAACTTATCTTAAAATGTAATTTTGCACCCTCGGCCACACGAAACACTTTCCTACACATGTAAACTGCGCGGGAGCGGGCGAATAACTGGTTTGTACGTGTTTGGGTGTCAAACGCTCTCGGCTAATGAAGGAGACAGATAGATATTGTTGCTCTATCTAGGAAATATAGCCGCGAGTCAGTGTACCCGACCGAGCCACTGTTGGCAACCCGACCCTAACAGTGAGTACCTTACCTACGAATGACTGAACTGAACGGCCACCATTAGTACGCGTACGGGTATTATATCATTATCATACACGACTTGTTGATATTTTATAAACGCAGATAACTATCGATGGAGACATTAATGGTGTATGTACTACTACCTTAATATTATGTAAAGCGAGCGTTATACTTACTTATACGCTAATCGTGTATGGTGTTTTCTAGGGTTTTTATAAAAGTAAAGGAGTCACCACACCGGAAGTGCGAAGTACGTACATATATACGCTGTGACACATCGTTTCTGTCACGTTTTTTTCATTAATTTGACTGCACTTATTACCTTGAGTCAATGACTAGCGGTGCGGTAGTTTACGTCGATTTACACCGTTTATACCGTTATACCGTTATTTTATTAGTTATTAACTGCTTATTACTAACAAATTCGGCCTGCAATTTCGTTATCAGCGTTGAAACTTTTTTGAGTACCTACAAATATTCTTTGCTTGAAACTGTGTTGCCGATACATCCGTCATTAGACTCATTAGCGTCCTAAATCCGCTGATGGAGGACTAGCGCGGCGGTATAATAGGTAGTAGAAAAACTCAGGAGAGCTCGTTTCACATTCAGCGTGAAGCTTCGTTTTAGTCACAGTCAGTCAAATATTAAAGTTCAGTAAGTGCTTAAAAAATATCCTATCAATTAAATTAAGACTGGCCAAACTACAGCAAAGAAACATAAAATAGTTTATTTGTGCTGTCGGCTCTCTATGATAAATAAACTAAAAAATATGGCAAACCAACGGCTTTAATTAAGTATAGAACATTTCTAATTTAATTACTATTGCTACTCAATTAGGTACTTACGCAATCCTACATACACACTTGACCGCATCTACTATGTTCGAACATGTAGAATTGTAAATATGACTTTATTACGGGCTCTACTCTGTTTAGGGAAGTGACCAGTGCCGTCTTTGGTAAAGAAAGGTTAAATACTAATTTTTTGTTAAGCGTCGTCAACTTTAAGGTTAAACGATATGTGGTGAAAAGTGAGTAAGTAATAATTATCATACATTTTTTGAGTAACTACCGATATCGATACCTAGTGCAATAGTTATTTATAAATAATAAGACTTTTAATTATAATAGTCCGTTTTTATAATTTGTAAAATATTTCTTTAGTTAAATGAACGGTCTTTTATTTCTTTTATAGAACATGTATGGTAGTACCTACTTTATGGACAAAAGCTATACTTACATTAAGGTCCGGTAAGCATTTAACATTAAACCTAAAACTTCTCTACCTTTGCTTACTATCCTTTTGTTACTAAAAGTCGACATTGATTTCAATTGGATTCTTGAAAGCAAGATGATGTAAATTTTTAAAGAAACAATTTTCCTCTTAAAACATTTTACTAACCCTCTACATGATTTTTTTTTCTACTCTTTGTTATCTACCTTCATTATAATAAGCTTATAAAAAGCTTACCCTCTGTTCTGTAAATGATAGCACAAGAATATTTTAACTCATCACTAATTAGCTATCCTTTTGACTTTAATCACATAGGTATAATTAAAAGTAAAACTAACCTTCAAAACAAACATGGTGACTTTTCTAGAAACGTCAAACTTTTCCCGCCTTCGCGTGCAACAGCAGCCGATCGCAACAAACTTATGCGCCGCGCCGTCGACCACTTGTATTTATAATGTCGCCGGCAAACTGAAGTTACATTACAACAGCCACAATATTGTTATTCGGCGTAGGCCCCGTGAGGTAACGAAACGTTGGTGATACTAATTTGTTTTGGCAGAAGCCATTGTTATGAAAAAAGTTTTAGGTCATAGACTACATAATTTTGTGCAGTTAGTCTATTTTCAGGAATGACGGATTTGAACGAAAGAGATTATCCTTGATCAGTTATAAACCAATTTATAATACATACTAAGACTTTTTTTACGATAAACCTGCATATACCACGTATACAGCCTTACAAGTGGCGGTTTAGCCCTGGGATACTGGCGCTACAAACAGCTTGCATACCTATATCAATAATGTGCATATACGCCATAAATATCCATTATAAAATGTCGGTAGCGGTATGTCATACCAAATTAAAATCATTGTTTACCGGAACCCGAAATAAATATTGAATCGCATTGAAAAAACTTGACTTTCATCACTGTGGATAATTTGGGCTTTATTATGCAAAATTGCTTGAAATGCGCTCAATATTTACCTAGTCCTCTTTCCTCTTTGTTTACATCAGTGACATTTTAAATTTCAGTTATCAAAAAACTGACGTAAATTAAATGAGTAGGTACCGTACACACCTACTACTAAATTTTTTTCATTTCAGTGCATTAGGTGGCATTAGGTAGGTACGTATAAAAATGGAGTCGGCGTCGTGCCGACGTGCCAGTGTGGAGAACCGAAACAAACCATACAGGGCGAACGATACGAATTGTTACCGATTTCAAGAGGCTACGATTTTTTTGGTTACAGCAAAGTTTATTTATTATTACGAAAATAATGAGAAAAAAAGGAATTTTTTATTAATATATATTATAACTCGATATGACCATCTGCTATGCTGCTAATATGGTCGAAAAATGAACTGCACGCTGCACAAATGTGGTCCTGCGGTATGTTGTGCAAATTACGTACGATCGCTTTCTTAGTGTATCCATAGAGGCGTGCTCTCCAGACCTCTCATTGCACTCCAAAAGCGCCCAGGTAGAAACGAATTGTCAAAAAAACAAATGCGATTTTTTTACTGAGAATTTTGACAGAAAGGCCTGTGTGGATTTGGTAACACTTCATATCATTCGCCCTGTGCACCTCATAGTGTTCGAATGTCCTATCACCAGATTATAACATCAAGGACTAGCTGAGGACTTCAAACACTTGACCAAAGACGCACGAATATACTTGTAGCATTGTTAATTTTGAATTATAAATTTGTTGACCAGTGTGTAATGGCCATACAATAAATAATAAAGCAGCATCATCATCACATCACTCAGGCGTCAATGGGGCAACTGTGGAACACCTTTGTTAATATTCATGATGACTGCGGCCGCACGTCTTGGCTGCACTACCCACATCAACGGCTTCGTGCAATCCTCACAGAATCAACAGTTATGTATATAGCCGTTATAGGGCGGCCACGCTGTGTCATCCGGTTCGCGGTCTCTTCTCGAGTACCTTGTTAGCCCCAGCCAGCTCTGCAGCTTCTTCAGCATCTTATTGATACAATATTAGAATTGACAAATACCTAGTTAACAATAAGCATCTAAAGATTATATATTAAGTACTACTAATCACACATATTATATATTAACTACTATTAATCACAATGAACCCAAAAATATAGAAAAAGAAGGTTGCAAAGAAGCATGACAAAAATAGAGATTAAGTATAACCGGATGGAATAAAAATGTATAAGTACGGGAAAAGCCCCTCTTTACTCTCTTAAGGAGTAGGGTAGACTGGGGTCAATAGAAACACGTCATGATTGAAACAAGTCAAATTTCTCGAAAACTATAATACCTACGCGTCTGACACAAGACTCAGAACACGCAGTCGGCCATGTTTGAATCTTTGGCCAGTAGCGCTCGAGCGAGGGTGCAAGACGGGGGTGTTCACGAGGCAAATCAGTTTTACGCGGTAAAAAGTAAGGATTTGCGCTGTCTTATATTTTCTTATAACTTCGTGTACTCTTGTATATTGACTGATCAAATTGTTTTGAAGTTATAGTTAGGAATAAACGAATGTTTTTAATGGCCGTTGATCAGCATTCGAGTCTTTTTTATATATATTATTTGACCTTAAAGTTAAAAACGTAGTGTGGGGACGGTAGAAACAACTTGCTTGTGGACGATTGAAACGTTTCAAGCGTTTTAATTGTCCCCAAAAGGAACCGATTTTAAAATATGTATATCAGAAAAAGTTTAGTTTGACATATCGCCATGTTTTTGTTTAGTAATATAATTGAAATTGATTAGGTATTTATTGTGTCATTTTACATCCCGACGTTTGCAACACTATGTCACAGGGTAGCTACACGGAATGGTTATGATTGAAACATTGTCATAGTTGAAACAAACACTTGTATGAAACATGATTATGCTTGTGTTCTGAAATTCAGTATCTTTATATCTTATCATTGCATTAAAACTACTTTGGCTAAGCAAAATGAATAAGATAGCAGCAACAAAGAAAACTAAAAGTAAGTAGTAGTTTTTTAAAACGCTTTTTTGTATTGAGATTTTCACATGCTCATAAATTGAGAAATGTTAATGTAATGCTTGCGATTTTTTTAGGATCTCATTGTATTCCGTGGTAGTAATGAAAAAGATTAAAACAGATATAAGTACTTTCATGGTGCCGAAGATATTCGAGTGTTTCAATTGACCTAACATAGTGTTTCAATTGACACTCATGTGAGGTCAATTGAACCATTCTGTCCCATTCTCTTCATTACATGATTGTCAAAAAACTATGGATTATAGACCAACCAGGTGCGTTTTATTTAGGAACCAGATAACTAACCTTGAAATATTTTGAGTGTACATCTTTCTACTCATAAAAATATAACCGTTACAGGCGGTTAAAGGCAAACTGTTTCTATTGACCCCAGTCTACCCTACCAAGGCGCACATTTTGGGAACCCCTGCTCTGCCTTATACTTACTCGTACAACTCTTCTTCTTCCTACAAGATCTGACGTCGCACTATAGTGGTGGTCTGATTGAAGGAATGCGCGGCGTGTATCATTATTATGTATGTATCGAAGACACCTACAGAGCAATGCAAGGCCAAACAACCAGTTTACAGGATAGTCTAAGAGCCAGAAGACATTTTGCACGGCATATTTAAGAACGGATATCGACGACTGCGACTAATAACTACATTTACAAATAAGCAGGTACCTAGGTATGAAACACTCGCATAATAATTAGTTATCTATATAACTGCTGTCAGTGTGAACGATTTGTCCACATAACCACAACTCTACCTATATAGATAGATACTCGAATATCTTAATTGCTTTCATTTAGTGTTCTAAAGATTATCTATACCTAACATGACACCCTGTAAGGGTAAACATCCCTGAGCTCGACACTGTCCCAATAGTTGCCATCTTGAATGTTATGTCATTAGCAATAGAGGTAACAGCATGGTGTCAACTATTAGGCATTAGCGTGTCGAGCACAGGGACGTTTACCTTCTATCTGTTTCTAAAAATACTGTAATTTGTATCAATAAAATAAAATATAAAAAGAAAGGAACTCACTCAAGTTGACAGAAACGAGACCACAACGAGACGACTGCTTATGTTATAGGGCGCTTTGAAGCGCCAAAATGCTCTCAGTATTATACCTACTAAGCATAGTATATAGTATGCATATACTTAATAAAAACTTTATTTAGCTCTTGGCCTGCGACGCGTGATCATAGTCGGATAAGCTGCTGCGTTACAGCGATGTCTCAAGACGCAGTGGGCGGAAAAAGCTCTTGTTTTTTTAGATGAGGGCTTGAATTAATATTGAGTAGGTAGGTGATTAGGTACTTTGCAAATTAGGGAATAATTATTAAAGGGATTACTTTAACCGCTACGTTACGGTAGGTACTCGATACCTTATTCAGAAATAAAATAGTTATTTGTACAAAAAGGGACCAAAGTGGTTTTGTCCTGCAGGTGCTGACATTAAGGCTCGAGCGTGCGAGTATTCTGTGATTTAATGTCAGAAATCAGAGCGCGGCGAAGGATTCGACGCCACAAGACGCTAATAACGTTGCTCTCATATAGCACACACAAACTGTTCAGCTCAACAGCGAGGACATAATTCTACTTCTTGTACCGAAGGATATTGTTCGTTTGGACAATCCATTAGCCAAGTGTGCGAAATGTCTATGGATGCAGAAAGTAACGTTTGAAGTGCCGGAAAGACAAGTCACAAGCACCAGCCCCCGCTCCCGCGCCGTCACAACTAGTGACAAAGTTACCGCGAGGCTGTACAGGTAGCAGTCTCTGATGAAGAGCTCCATACGAGTTCGAAACTACACGTAAGTGTAAACCGTTTAATACTTACATTTATTAAGTTTTCGTAAGTTTAGTTTTGGTGGAACTGTGATTGTGTCCCAGCATAGCTGCTTTACCGAGCCAAGCCCGTAATGCTGTCAAAATGGTAAAACCGATTATTCTTTTTACCTACTAAGTACAAGTCACACGTCTGACTATTGTTCTCAGGATCATACGAGTACTTACTACGCCGACACAGGAATGCCACAAGGTCAGTTGGTAGTCTCCCGATTTTCCTTATTATTCAAGTGACCAAAGCTTCAGATTTATAACTAACCTTTTAAACGCCAGGCGGTGAAACTATTTAACGTGCCACTGACGCCACAGCAAAAAAATAAAGAAGTGCTCCAAAATCAACATTAATAAAAAAATACTTGTAGCCTTTTTAACTACAAAGTTTTTGATCGTTGAAATTTGGACGGCTGTGGCCGGCGTGGCGTCAGTGGCACGACTTTTAGTTACTCACCACATGGGTAACTGCGAGCGTAGTGGCCCATTATTTGTAATAACAACGGATTTTTGAAGACGAAACCTATGAGTGTTTAGAAAAAATTTAACTGATTTAATCTCGCACCCTGCCGCAACGGGATGCCAGAGTGACTTCGTCGACAGCCACCGTATACCTACAGACAAATTTTATTGCAATGTATGAAAGCTAACTCGCTTGACAACAGTTGACTAGGGTGCCACATTTTTGTATAGGAAACGTAGTTGGCGGCGTCGGCGTGTGGGCCCATAACCTAATAATTTAACAAAACGACCATATTATATAGAGCACTGACCGAATTTATTACTTTTAATAATTTAAAAATGGAATGCAGCCATAGATACTATAGATGGCACTAGTGGTGTTTATGTTGATAACAATATAAGTCTTTTAACACATAGCATACCGTGTAGAGTCGGCGTAGACAACAAAAGGGAACGGAGTCAGAATCTCGTTAAGGACCAAAAAGTTGCACGAAATATATACAAAACGAGAAAAATAAAGGCTATTGGAAGAGTTCCGTTGTGCGACAAAACTTAACGATACAACAAGGAACCTTAAAATAGAACCATATATAAGGTACCTACACATACGTTATTCGATGGTTCATTGTCGTCGCGCAACGGAAACTTTAATAGACAGTGGTAAATTTAAAGTAGTAAACTTTGCGGTCTTCACCCATCTCTTTAAATTGTGTGATTCACACCAAATGGATCCATTTTTTTAGTAAAGGTTTTTTTTACCTGTTATTTTACGCGTTTCACCCATCTTTGGAAGTACGCTACGTTAGGAAGTAGAGGCGATGATGTAGCAAATAGTGCAATCTAAAGACAACATAAAACCCAAAACTCGATTTCCTTGCCTTAGGGCTTACCACAGCTTACGAGCCAGCCAGTTCGTAGTAGGTAATTACGCAAGGTCGGTGATAGCGCTTCCGCGTTGAATACCAATTATGAGTAACACTGACTCATTGATAGATGTTGCGGATAATTCAAGTAGCTCGAGAAATGACAATACCTCAAGTGAAAAACCCTCTGATGCCCGTGGTCCACCTGCCTGGTTCACCTAGGTGGACTACAAACGTATCGGAGGCAAACCATCCTTAGACGTTTATATAGCACAGATTGGGAAGTGAATTTGATTTGAAATTTTCATTTTTATTTATTTCAGCATACAGCTAAAATGTATTCACGTGTTACACTTTGAAGAATGGGATGATAAGAAGGATGCAGGAAAATCAAGAAAAACACTTACTTCAAATCAAAGAAACTTTATTCCCTAAACGGAGATGAATAAAAATTTCAGATGGCATCTTTGCACTTACACTAACTTATTTAGCGAGAACTTATTCAAATATCTAGTCATCCATGTTTGTACAACATAAGTATAGAGACTCCGCGCACGTTTATTCAATTATACCTAGTCTTAAAAATATCCAAATGTAACAACCAACGGCAAATCCATACTAATATTATTTATAAATGTTAGTGTGTGTCTTTTTACCTCTTCACGCTTAAACCATTGAACCAAATCGGATAAAATTTGGTACGGACATAGTACGAGTCCCGAGGAAGGACATAGGATAGTTTTTATCCTGTGATAATAGACCGCGCTCCAATAGTTGATTAGTTACTATTTAATAAGAACATCTGCTTTTGCCATACCAATGTGATCAATTTTAACTGATCACATTGGTATGGCTGATCTTAATCACTGGTGTTCCTGAGCGCATTATCGTAGCAGGGTTTTAAAGAGTAATAGAATATTAAGAAGGATAAACACCGCTTCCTTAAGATCAATAGTTGGTTAATATTGATTATTTAGCTCATCTGTAACCTTCGCGTTTTATCATACTGTTATGGAAACCTCTATAAGTATTGGCAGCTACATTTGGATAATTTTCGAAGGCTTGTATATGCGTAGTATAACTCTGAAACGTTTAATGTTAATTTAGACATCCGAAACACCGACAATCTTGCGCGCGATACAGTCACGATTGAAACACTAAGCTTTGGACTTGGCGCTTGAGTAATATTCATTTGTTTAACTTTAAATTATGAAGAAACATAAAAATATTGAACGGGGAGTTTTGTGTCGAGAAAATAATAATTCTCTTCGATGATTGTGGAAAAAGTGCAAGTAATGTTATCTTTTATGTATGAATGTTGTCTTGTCCTTTTGCATACAACTCGTCTACTAATTTTGGACCTTAATACTCTTGAGATAGAATTGACAAATGGTAAACCAATGTTTTGGTTTACATTACACGTCTTTAGCTTTTGAGATTAAACCGTTTTACACTTCGAATTTGATTTTATAATGAATTGGATCAGTCTTTGACTTTACGACGTGACTTGTGCTGACGGTTGTATGGTAAGGTAATGAAAACGCCAAGTCCGAATGCGTAACCAAAAACAATCTTATAACAAAACAACAACCATGTCACATACGAGTACAATAACCACACCATTTTACATATACGTTATGTACAATTTTTATAACTTTTACTAAAAAAATAAAATAAAAAACATTATTCCACATTAAATTTCAATTACAGATTTAAAAAAATCCATTCCACTCTATTAAAAGCTAACGAACGATATAGTATGAATGTCGTGTTGAAATGCAGACAATATATTTTTATTACAATACATACGTATTAAAAGTAAGGCATACACTCGTTGACTATTTATAGGCACAAGATTTACATTACGGATTAACCAAACCTGTACTATTTTTACCTACATGTATAGTAAAAAAACATAAGGCAATTGTCTTAAGGCACTCTTAAAGAACATAAGGCGTCTTAACGGAAACAGTTTATTAAACATTTATAAAAATTTAATAACTTTACATAGATACAGAACCAACGAAAAAAAATATATATCGAATTGTACCTATATCCAGGCAACAGGCAGTAATCAGCAACAAAATCGGGCAACGATTTTCACGTGCGACACATTAAGTAGGTATCACTTATCTTTCTTGCATTTTAGTAAATAAAAATAGAGAAACAACATTAAATGTCAAATTTTGCTGCCAACAGTGGTGTGTTGTGCTAGCGAAGTACGAGCATAGTACCCCTACTACCGACCTAGTAACCGTACTGGCTAGCGACAGCATAAACTATTTGTATGGAGAATATTAAGGCGCCCCTAGCGGTTACCTTATATAGACTATGGTTATGGTACCTTAGCACATGCTGAGTCCGCTCCTTTTGTCACACGGAATAATTTGGGTGGACAATTTAATGTTAATGTTGTTATTGTTTAATCTATGTACCTATTTTATTTTTTGGTGTGGTAATAAACGTTTCTTTCTTTCTTTCTTTCTTTACCTTGTAGAACTACAATTCTCCATACAAATCGTTTTCGCAGTCGTTAGCGGGTACGGTCACTGTAAACTCATGGTAAGGGTACAGATGTCAACTGTACTATAAATACAGTAGCGAAAAAAAAAACATATGCGATTCCATTTTTGACAAATAAAGCATCTATTTTTATATTCAAATTGTCATTTAAATAAGGTCCTAGATATTCTGCGTCTTTTTCTTTTTTTTTTTTTAATAAATATTAATAAATATTAAGGGACAATCATACAAAAATCGACCTAGTCCCAAACTAAGCAAAGCTTGTACTATGGGTACTAATCATAAATTTAAAAAAAACACGTTTTTTTTAGGTAATTTAGCATTTAGTTAATATTTGGATATACATTAACAAAATACATATTTTTTATTCGTTAACACTTACCTACCACATACACAAGTTACTTATTATAACGCTTCTGGCTTTACTTATAACGTTTTCATTCGGATCTACCGGTAAGATCTTCTTTAATCCTATTCAATATGATATTTTTTTCCGCTACTGTACACACCATGTTTACAGAAATGACAATTTTCACCTCACCAGCTCAAACATGCCGGTTTTGCTGCAAGATAACAGTGAACAAAATGCAATTTTGATTCGAGCGAGAGTCAATGTAAGTTTAATTTTTTTTTCAATCTAGAGTGCCACGGATAGTTATTTCTCAGCCAAGGGTTAATTATAAAATTTGAACCATTCGAACTTCACTATGCACTGCCTCTTTCATATCTATGTAAAAAAAACAAGCGTCGAAAATATACGCATTCGAAATTTACGAACCCGACCTCGAAAAATTTTGCGTTCCGATACGCGTAATAATGTAAAATTTAAAAACACTCGTTTTTTAGCTCCAAATATTATTTAAAACGACTGAATTATAAAATTATGGTACCTTACACACAATGATGACAACCGTGGCGGTTGTGAAGCAATAGTTCAATAAAACTATATTGTTATTTTTTGCAAGTAGCCTGCTATGCCTTCCTATTAATAATCACTAATATCAGCAACTAACAAGGAAGGGTAGGTACCCAACTGTCCGACTTCGATTTGATTAATTTTGATATATGTTATAGAGTAGTCTAAAATAGCAGACACGTATAAAAAAACTTATAGACTACTCTATAACATATATCAAAATGAATTAAATATAATTATGTTGACATGTAAAACTATGTTTTATCAAAATAAATGAATGAATGAATGAATTAAATCGGAGTCGGACAGTTGGGTACCCTTCCGTGTAAGAAATATTAACTTGATTGGTTGAAAGAACAAGTACATAGAATCCTATGTTCTCGCTGTTGAGGTGAAAAGTTGTGTGTTCTACACGAGAGCAGTTTTTAGCACCCTGTGCTATTGGATGCCTTACTACGCTCAGGAGTCTAACTTAGAATGACTCGTTACGCTCGTGATTCAATCATAGACTCCTTCGCTTGCTCGGGATTCAAAATCAGCACTCGAAGCAAAAAACAACTGTATTCTCTGCACAAATAACTATTTCATGGGATCTGTATCAAAGTTGCAAAAAAGTGCGGCAGAAGCAATGGCAAATTGCCACAGGGTAATTACGAATCGTTATCATAATTTTGAACATTATTTTACACGTATTATTGGATGTCAATAATTTCTCCTCGGAGTCCTTGGACATTTAGCTTCATTTTTGGTTTCATATTATATATTTTACTAAATGTCGTTGGCGATAATTATTAGAACTATTACATGCGGGTCTACATATTTTTAAATTTCTATTTTATTTACGTAGTCAATCATCTTCCCCAGACTTGCTAACACTTTTAGTGTTTTAAACGCATAGGCATACTTAAGCGTTTGCCGAATTTCAGCTACTGTTGCCGCCACTGAGCATTCAATCATTGTGCCAGTATGCCTTCCTCGCATATATGAGTTCATATAGTGTACATATATTGTCAGTACATTTCGTTTATAATTGTGACATTTTTATAAACGCTTATTATGTACCTATTTAAGGCATTGAGCGATGCACACGACGAAAGTTTGGGGAAAATGCCGTATGTGAATGCGTTAATATTACGTTTTGTTTTTTATTCCTTTTTATTCCACTAATTTATATAAATTGAAGACCCGCAAAGTTCTGGAAGGGAATCCTTAAAGGCGCAAATAACATAGGGCATATCTTTCATATGATTTTTTCCAGGATACCACAAACTTTTCTTGTGGCACATACTTATTTCCATTAGCAATATGACTATGAGTGAGGTAAATTATGTTCACAGGATCGCAGATATCGCATTATAAAGTACGTTGTAGACATTTAATCAGTTGCGTTTAAAATATTTCCATCAAGCTTAATAAAAAAAAAAGAAATCTTTATAATGTATGATCCGTTGATCATATTTAACATTCGTTCGATTTGAGAACAAATCAAAATCTATCTTGTGAGTAGAATATAATCACGTAAGTTTTCACGCTAACCCAATAAGTGGAGTTATTTTCATATCATTGTATATAGGGGGCCTACCTACGCGCTATTTAGGGCAAACATGTATTAAGTAAAAAGCCGTAATGTCTTAAGATAGCTTGTTAAATAATGCCTGGGCTTCTGTTGGAGTCCAAATCAATCGCCAATATCCTGGGCTCCCAAAGTTCCCTGTCAGCGACCACATTTAATGCAGTAACTATGGTTTAACGGTCAAATAAATTTGCACCTCAATCCAGCGCAAAAAGCATTTAACTGCTGATACTGCCCTAGATGTGCAGATTTCAACCCAAAGGCTAGTGCATCTGTATACATGTTGTAAATGCCCTAAACACCGCGTCGACTTTACACTGGAAATTACACAATTTCAACACTTTATATTAAATCGGTTCAACGCGTTTACAAAATACATTATATCAATATTCATTACAATTGCACTATCAAGGCGCTGGGACGTCTTCAGGAACTATAGCTCTTAATATACTTTGAGATCAATTTTATCTTTATTTTTGACATTCGACGTCCCGATTTGGTGTCAAACACTGAACTGTGGTACTGGTACACACCGGTCATGCAGTGCATTAGCGATTGGGAAAAGTTAGCTTTGGAAATCTCAACAGTTGGATTCACATAATAGAGACTTACGAGGAACACGTATTAATTCTTTTGTACGAGTAGATTTCGTTTAATGGACTATGTGAATGTTTGATTATTCCAATGTTTAGCCTATGACAACTTGCTAAGACTAAGTTTTTAAGATAATTCTTATGAAGTTTTAATGTGTTATCCAAGTTAGTGTGTTGGTAGTCAATTGTGTTTGAGGGGTTGTGCTTGGTACTAGGTTCTGACTGTTCTACACTCAGAAAATTGTAGTGTCAATAAATGCTTAATATGAGAGAATAATTAAATTTGTAAATCTTTATAAATACATATTAGTGCAGTAATTACTTTGTGGACGTATACTTTGCTCGAGGTATCATCCTGCCTTTTCGCCGAAATATTTTTCCCAAATGATTAATCCGTGGCTAATAAGCCAAACCGTGTCATTTCCCAAAATCTCAGTGTATTTTTTCATGCTCTTATAGAATACAGTAGGTTAGGTTAGGTTTGTTTTATGAAAGTTCCGATAAAAATATGGTTGCAAGAAAATCGTGAGTTGGGAAATTAAACAGATAAAAGATTTGGGGAAAATAATTCTGCCAACAGGCAGAGAACCTTTACTCGATTACACTATCAGTTTCTGAAATTAAGGCGTACAGTAAACTTTACAGTCTACTTTCGGTACTGTAAAGTTTAATTTTCATATACTTTGACATATTATTTATATAATAATAACATGAAAATATTGAATTTATTCTGGATTTTCGAGGCACATATTACTAGGCACCTTAATCGTAAAATTGCTAAGCGATTACGGTAGAAATGGTTTAATTTTTGAGGCCACTTTGCCACAATAAATTTGGTTTTGACGTTTGATGTCGGTTTTGCTGTTATTTTAATTTGTCATTACAGTAAATATAATACAACCACTAGATTTATAAAATCTTCTGTTTACATTATCCACAATGGCACAAATATAACTATAACAAACAACTAAAAAAAATTGTTAAGAGCTCAAATTACCCAAACATCTATCTATATTTGTATTTATATTATAGTCAAGGCCTTCTAAATTCAGGATGATTCGCCTTCGGAATCTTCAATCCCATCGTAATACCTATAAATCATTTGCATTTTATTCTCAGGACTTGAAATATTTTGATAAAAAAATCCTTATCATGAGCGAAGTCCACGACATAATGTTATTAATTGTATAACGGAGGGGCGCAAATACAATACAATAAAAAGATCTGGGTTTGTTCTACGAGGACGTCATACATAGAGTATATTGAATGTTTTATAAGAGGACGTCTTCCAGAAGGCACTGTCTGAACAAAACTAATAACGCCTAATCATTATCAATGTTTAAGAGGAAATACCACTGCTTATTTTTCCATACAAATCGAGATTTCGTTCACGTCTGTTTCCTCCTCCAAAACCAAACCAATCTTTACAAAATTTTAGGAACTGAATGGGAAGGATAATGTTCTGTGTCGGACCGTTTGTGTTTTTGCGCTTTAAAATTATAAAATTTGTGTACTACCTAGGCGTCTGTTGTTGGCCAAAATTCCGCCGCCTTGTATGTACACAAATTCTATAATATTTTCCGCACAGATAATGTTTTTTCTATCCAATATTCCGTTTCTAAAATTTCGTAAAGATTGGTAAGTTTTGGTGGAGGAAACAGTCGAGAACGAAACCTGTATTTCTATAACGCGGTTACGTCAAGTTGGGACCTCATTTGTATGCGACGCCATAGTTACCAGGTGCAAAGTTAACGTAAACTGATAGTATGGGAAAAGGAACAGTGATTTATCCTCTTAACGATTCGGTTAAAAAAAATATAAAACTTATGTCAATCTGTAATCTTATTTCGCTACTTAGATAATCTAGAATAGAAACCAGATAACAGTTTCATTAAAAAAAAACTGTTTAACTGTATATTCGAAAGAGTATTGCATAAATCATGTGACAAAGTAAATCTAAGTCTTTAACTGTCTTTTTGAGATGTCAGGTCTGTTACAGAGTTTTTTACTGTAGTATTGTGCGTGACAGCTGTCATCTTAGTACAATGTTTACTTTCAAGGATAACATATTCACGGACAGTGTGTTGAGAGACGTGAATTACCTACGACCCTCGTGACACCTACGGCATCACGCCACGTCTACGTCCGGCGACTTTTATCTTCGCAAAACTCACTCCATCTACAGCCGAACATTTTCTTCATAGTTTTTATATAAAAGCAATTGCCTAGAGCGGTTTTTAGCTAAAACTTTTTTACGAGTTTTGTCTGTGCCGCAGCATGCAATTTTCTGAGTGGTCCTATAAACGTGTTAAAATTGTACTAGAATGACAATGACAACTGTCATTTGCACAAAGTTTCTGTGAGTTTTCTATAGCTGCAATAAAACGGAATACGGCTAGAAGCGTATCTTAGCGAATATATTTAAAACAACTATAACATATAGAACACATATCCCTTAACTACTATCTGCGATCTTTACATTATCTATACGATATTTTAGAATCCAAATTAGATACAATGAATTCCCTTAAAGTCGGCAGATTAAAGCATCACAAATTAGTTATGCTGACAGAATTATATCGGACTTTAGAATACTTTTATACTCGTAGCTCAAGAGCTCAGCTCTGAAGTTGATTGGATCCAAACGAATATCATGTCGTTTTTCCTTAATAATGGTTTAAAATAGAGATTTCTTCGATAATAATATAAATAATGTAAAGTCACAAAACCATACAAGATACACAAATATAAAATTGCATTTCCGACTATGCTAGAAACATATAAACTCTTACAAAATTATGTCTTAAAATAATATGATCCGTATATATATGATAATATCACCGATTTACCTTGACAAAAAGCATTCAAGATTACATGCAATAATTTTGGGCTTGTTAAAAAAATACCAGCATAGAGCATTATGTACATAGATAATAATAATATCTATCTTGTCATAAACATTAAAGAGTATAATTATTTCTTATCTTATGTCTTTATATTTCTAATAACAATTACGCTTAGCTTACTTACGGCTTGGACACATACTTTGAGCTTAATTTGAAAAACTATTTAAGCTTTGATAGTACATTGCGCCTATACCAAAGTATCGTCCTCCTAGCTATCGTGCTAGAAGCGAGGAGTTTAACCGACATAATTTAACGAAATGTCGACTTTCGTTAGCTTTTACCTGGTCTGTATACCAGCTTGAATTCTGTCCTAGAAACCCTGTTTTAACTATTGTCTTCAAATCGGAAACCTATTTGACTTAAATAATTTACTACGTATGACATAAAACAACATTGCCAATCATGGTAACCCGTCAGGGAGAATCAAATATCAAAGAAGTCATAAATCATATACTTAATGGACTATATTTAAATTATAGCGTAAATCAAACTCGTATAATAATAGCTTGTTACAATCTGGTAAACTGCTGATTGCTGCTGATTCTTACGATTGCCACGTTATGACAGCGAGTTTTGCGACCAGTAGTATTATAAGATACTTGACATTACGAACAATACTTTTAGCACATAATAATCATATCAAATTTCACGAAATTTGTACTTAAATAGTAGAAAACTCAATTAATACGATTCAGGGCGAAGAAGCTTACGAAAGTCGTTTATCGAATAATTATTACAAAACAATATCGGGGCCTTACTATTAAAAAGGATCGATACATGTGTATAAAATGTATATGCAAGTAATTGCGCGAAATAAAACGGTAAAAAAAAAGTAAAATAATGTACAAACGTACTATATCGCGTTAAAAATGCACTAATACGATGGCAATTTGCGTACGGCAAATGGTCGCACGAATAATACGTTAGGAAATACATACGGTGGGGTCGGAGGCGGGCGCTCAGCTAGGACACGGACGAGATGGCGTTGTGCGGCGAGCCCATCTGCGTCAACACCTTGTCCAGCCACTGCAGCGGCCCGTGCAGGTGGATCTCGATCCAGCAGGGCGTCGACGTCACGTCCTGGCGGTGGTACTCCGCCCCCCAGCCCTTCACGAACGACATGCGGATCGTACACATCTTCGTCAGCTCGTACACCGCTTCGAAACCGTGATTTACACTTTGAGACAGCAGCTGCGCGAACTCGCGATTGTTAAAGATCTTCAGGGAGCAACCGGGCGGTATCTTACACACGGTCGAAGGGTGGAAGCCGTGGTGGTGGTTGCAGTTGCGGCTCTGGACGAATATCGCGGCGTCGGACAGGCATTCCGCGTAAACTTCCCCGCCGACGTAGTATAAATGCACGCCTTTCCCTATGTGGCGTCGGGTGTTCTCTATCGTGGAGTTTCTGTTCACGTTGCTCAGTTGCCCGAGGCAGAATCTATCACTGTTGTTGGATGGGTCCGTAAAGCCGTCGACGACCACCGCGTGGGAGTTACAATGGAACACCTCGCCGACTCTGCAGTTCAATTCGTAGTAAGCTACCGACGCCCAGTACACCGGTTCCTGGTAAGATACCGGGGCGACCTCTCCCGGAGGTTCCATATCGTCTGACGGCGGAGAATACGCGGGTGGAGGCGTGTCGGGAAGTTCAGAACTGGCTGAAGGTGGGAAGCCTGAACCGGAGTAAGAAACGTTATGGGGCATAGCCGGTTCTGTAGTTCTTTGGAAGGGCATATGAGAATGGCCCGGGGGGAATTCCGAATGTCTCGGGACTAAGACAGGTGGGAGGACGGGGCTTTCCACCCGTTTATAGTGGTAGGGGTTGATGCAGACTTCTTTCTGTTTGGCGCTGAAGGGGTACTGGCAGATCTCGAGGGGTTTGAGCTCGTGGTGGCTCTGCAGGTCGGGCCATCGCCACACTCGGCAGTATATAACGTGCGGCAGGCCCTTGCGATGGGATACCTGGAATATATAAAAGCGTGGCCTTAGATTCAAATTCAGTATTGGAAAAATAAATAATCTTGTATTAATAAACTGTACGCATGATGCAACGCACAGGTCTTAGACAGGGCGTGAGTCTGACAAAAGCCTGCTCAGCCCATTTTTCACTTCACCTTGTATATAGTTATACCTTTATTCTTCCATCCAGCGAGCGGGACAAAATCGGATACCGGTATTCGGCTCCATACAAAATACCGGTATTCAATTTCGGTCTTTTCCTTATTTATATATTACATATGTTTATACTTATTTTAGTGGGTTAATTTCCAAGTTCTATTTTGTTACCTAAATTAAATTTAATTTGCATTTGAAACAACAAAAACGCAAAATTACAAAGATGTTTCAATTTTAATTAATACCGGTATCGATTCCTGGAGTGGGGAATGGTGACGCACTTAATCCGCTTCTTCACAGTTCTTTTTTTAGGGTTCCGTACCCAAAGGGTAAAACCGGCCAAGAGCATGTCGGGCCACGCTCAGTGTAGGGTTCCGTAGTTGCCCATCCTTCACAATAGACGAAAATTACGAGAAAGATTTCAAGCTCTATAAGAAGGTCATAACGCCAAAGTAACAGTAATTACTTATTACTTTCTGGAAGTTATCGATTATACGCGCCAGATTGAGCGAAAAGTTACACTATGGCACTTAACTAATATGTGTCACGTTCGTAGTATATGGACACCGCGCGGCACTTACGTCATTTTACAGAAAATTATGATTTTTTTCAATAACTCAAAAACGGGTCGACCGATTTTATTCAATATAGTTTTCATTGAAAGTACTTATAAGGTCTCATTTTCATGAATTTTTCCATAATTTTTTGACCCGTGCTTGAAAAGTTAAGGGGGGGGGGCTATTTTTTTCATTTTCGGAGCGAATATTAACAAGACTGCTGACTTTATCAAAAAATAATGTTGGGAGACCCCTATTATTTTCAAGATAACCCACACACTAGTGTACAATTTGACAGTAAGGATCGAGAGATCACTGGAAGCAAAACATTACGCACAGGGATGTTTCTTCGACGTGGAAGGGGCCTTTGACAAGGCAACCTTTGAAGCGGTGGAAGAAAGCCTAAAGAGAGATGGCATAAATCCTACCATTGTGACCTGGATAAGTAAAATGCTAAGAGGTAGGGCTGTAATGGCGAAACTCGGAGGAGAAGTGAGACAGATAAGACCGAAAAGGGGCTTTCCACAAGGAGGATGTTCATCACCGCTGATGTGGTGCTTACTTCTAGACTCCCTAATCGAGAGGACAAATAAAGGAGGCCTTTACGTGCAAGCGTACTCGGACGATGGAGTCATACTGGTACGAGGAGTGGCATTAGATGTGGTCAGAGACATAATGAGAAGAGGAGTGATGGAAATATTAGCTTGGTGTAGGGATAGAGGACTGGACCTAAACCCTGATAAAACAAAACTGATATTATTTACCAATAAGAGGAAAATAGAGAAAATGAAACCTATCAGCATTCAAGGCAAAGAACTGGAAGTAGTCAAAGAGCTCAAATATCTGGGAATAACGTTAGACAGTACTCTCAGATTCAAGACACACATAAGAGAACGAGCGGCAAAGGCCATAAGAACGCTCTACCAGTGTAATAGGGTGGTCGGAAGGAAATGGGGCCTGAAACCAGCGATGATACACTGGATTTACAAGGCGGTGATACTACCGAGAGTACTTTACGGTGCCATAGTATGGGGGGCATAAGGCCAACATCAAAGAATACCATAAAGAACTATCAAAAGTACAAAGACTGGCATGTCTTATGATCACGGGGGCAATGAGAACAACGCCCACGCAGGCGATGGAAGTCATGCTCGGTCTCAAGTCACTTAAAATAGAAGCGGAGAAGAGGGCCATGGAACAATGGTACAGAATGAAAGCATGTAAGGAATGGAGAGGAAGCTGTGTGGACAAGGGACACGCACTTATTCAGAGGGAAGCAGGCTCGAAGATGGGGATGCTTACCCAAAACAACGACCTCATAAAGAGACAGGAGATGTTCGATAAGAAATATAGGATACACATAGGAGAAAGGGACAACTGGAAAATAGAGGTAGAACACCCCGTGACTATCTGCTTTACGGATGGTTCTCGGCGGGAATCCACGAAACTAGCAGGAGCCGGCATAGTGATACCGAAGCTGGAGAAGAAGGTACACATACCGCTGGGGAGGTGCGCTAGCGTATTTCAGGCAGAGGTATGTGGCATAATGAGATGTGCACAAATAATAGATGAATGTTCGCAGGAAGTGGGATCCGTCGTTATACATACACAGACAGCCAGGCTGCACTAAAAGCGTTAGACAAACAGACGGTAAGCTCGTCCTTGGTAAAGGAATGCAGAGAAGCCCTGAACAAACTTGGAGAACACACAAAGATTACGGTAGCATGGGTACCTGGACATCAGGGTGTGACAGGGAATGAAAAGGCAGATGAGATGGCAAGGCTAGGAGCAGAGAGGGAACTCATAGGACCCGAACCTGCACTGCCAATATCGGCAGAAGTCACGAAAGGAGTTATAGCTAGGCTAATGGAGGAAGAGGCCAATAGACAATGGCGAGAGACAACGGACTGTCGACAATCGAAGATGATCCTAGGAGGCATAAACAGAAAAAGGACCAGGTATCTACTGGAACTAGGTAAGAAAACTCTCAGATTATTAACAGGCATAATCACGGGACACAATAGCCTTAACAGGCACCTACATATTATGGGTGTAGTAAGTGATCCATACTGCTCGCACTGTGGCCAGGAGGAGACGAGTAAGCATGTTATAGCAGAGTGTGGCATGTATGCGATAATACGCTATAGCATCTTCAGAAAAGATAAACTAGAAGAGGAAGAGCTGAGGGACATTAACCTTAAAGATGTCCTTTCCTTCTGCAGGAGAACAAGGAGATTCGAGGAAGAAGGCTGTATGGGAGCGCCGCCGGGACAGTAACCGTTGGCTCCAATTGGGAATTGGGCTGAATGAACGCAGTCAAGCGATCGACAGCCCGCCTGTTTCCGGCATCATCAAATCATCAAATCATCATCATCACACACTAGTGTTGGAACGAAAAAAAAAACCCACTTTAGGTGTACGGGAGGTACCCGAAAAAAAGTTTTTTTTTTTAGTTTTTTTTTTACCGTTTTGTCGGTGTGATACATAAACATACTCATACCAAATTTCAGCTTTCTAATACTAATGATCACGTAGCTAAGCCGCGGACGGACAGACAGACAGACATGGCGAAACTATAAGGGTTCCTAGTTGACTACGGAACCCTAAAAACGGGACCCTGATGCTGAGACTTCGCTGTCCGTGCGTCCGTCCGTCTGTCACCAGGCTGTATCTCAAGAACGGTAATAGCTAGACAGTTGAAATTTTTACAGATGATGTATTTCTATTGCCGCTATAACATCAAATACTAAAAATAAAATAAAATAAATATTTAAGGGGGGCTCCCATACAACAAACTTACAGATAATGGTACGGAACCCCTCGTGCGCGAGTCCCACTCGCACTTGGTGTATTTATTCTCTATTGTTAAACAATAAATTATACCTGTAATCTTCCATCCAGCGAGCGGGGAATGGTGACACACTTGGACGGGGTACCGGGACAGGAGAGCGCGCGCTCCAGCTCTTCGATGGCTCCTTTCCGCTTCTTCAGCTTCTTCACCAGACTGTCGACGGCCTTCTCCGCCCATTTCTCTTCTTCATCTCCCTGTGGAAACATACACATTGGGTGAGTTATATAATATATATATTGCGGAATTTCACTGGAACTAATTTCTTACACTGGCAATGATTTTCTGATGGTTTGTCAAAAATGTGAATGTTATTTGTGGTGCTTTCTTTAAAAGACAAATATTTAAGATTATCCAAAGAAAATGCCGAAAACCATTCACAGTCGTGAAAGTAATATTATAAATAATGTGTACACGTGTTTATTACACGAAAAACAGTGAGAAAAAGAGTGCATTCCATAAAATTGTATTACGAGGTTAACATAGTGGAACTGACAGGTATTTAAAGTAAGTAATGTAATGTCATTAAAGTGGGTTGCATTGGTTGCGAAATTGTTGCCAAACTCTTATAAATAGCGCCCTCTTGACAATCCTCATATATTTCTGGTCAGGCTTTACAAAACTTCAAAACAATAGAAATGAAGTGTTTATTATTTATTAACACACACAACATAAATAGTTTTTTAATTTACATTAGAAATGCTAAAATTAAATACATATAGATAATATACATACCTAATACATACACAGAGGTAAGTAGATATTATTATCATAAGGAAAATAATATTCTCATGATAAAAACACCACAAGTGAAGTGGTTAGTTAGAAATACACCATGAAGTATGTTTTGTACTTCATGATTCACATCAAAATTCCCAGAACTACATGACGGCGACCAGTGAGTCACGCCACTTGAGCATCCAAAATATAAATATTACAATATGTACTATTTCCCCATTTACGTAGCTCGACACATATTGCGGCTGCACACTACTCGCGTAGTTGACCGAAGTTGGCAGGGTCGAAGTTGGCAGGGGCGAAGTTGGCAGGGGCGAAGTTGGCAGGGGCAAAGTTGGCAGGGTCGAAGTTGGCAGGGGCGAAGTTGGCAGGGGCGAAGTTGGCAGGGGCGAAGTTGGCAGGGTCGAAGTTGGCAGGGGCGAAGTTGGCAGGGGCGAAGTTGGCAGGGGCAAAGTAGGCAGGGTCGAAGTTGGCAGGGGCGAAGTTGGCAGGGGCGAAGTTGGCAGGGGCGAAGTTGGCAGGGTCGAAGTTGGCAGGGGCGAAGTTGGCAGGGGCGAAGTTGGCAGGGGCGAAGTTGGCAGGGGCGAAGTTGGCCAAAGTATGAGTTTCCGCAGTGATGTGCCTCTCCTCACTGACTTATTCGCCCAGCTTCGGCCAACCGCGAGTAGTGTAGCGCCGCCATTAAATCCCATGCTGTATATAGTATACATTTGTATTCATTACAGTATATAGTAAGTATATGTAATTTTTGTGGTAATGGCAAAATAAAGTATTCTCAACACTTGTTTAATATGTATAATTCGATTTCATATAGCCCTATATTATAGTTGAATGGATGAGTATTGTTGTGTTGTGTGTAATGTTTTAAATAAACAAACAAAATATACTGATGTATAAAAGTGCAATACAAACACATGTACATAAAAAAAGTTGAACAGTTTCAGACTGTGTTATTATTGGCAAAAACCTACATAAACCCCCTGCAATAACATTTAAAAATATTTAAATTTTAATAATTTATTTTGATAAAATTACTTACTTGATACTTATTTTAGTTTTATCCGTTTAGTAACATCTTTAATAATGTATGTAGGCACTTTTTTATTTTAAAAACCAAACAAAAAAAAGTTACTCATATGAACATTTTAACAAATGTTATTATATAGTTTATAACTTCCATATTCATTATACTGTATTTATTAGACATTAGAAATGATTATCCAGTATTTATTTAGAACAGTTCTTAAATAACTAGAACAACATATGAAAAGTAGAATTATATTATACATAAGAAACAAGATAAACATAATCCTGTATTTTAATGATATGATCTCTAGTGAGTCATAAATATAGTCATCACAATCATTGGAAAAGCTCCAATTAGTAGTTGTTTACAAACAAAATGCACAGCAAACTGAGTTACCCGAGCCAAGTTTGTCATTTAAACTAGTTAAGTTTTATTTTTTTATGTTTTTTTTAGTTTTTGCCTTTTCATTAATCATAAAATTCATATGTTCAGAATAATATCTATTAACTTGGATAAAATGTCTTTTCAACTAATACATTTGTAACAAATTGATTACAATAAACATTGGAATATAAGTCACAGATAGTCTATCACTTGATAGACTTTAAAAGAATTGCCTATGTTAACCATTGACGACGCAGTTGGCGCAGTTTGCTGACACTTGCCTACTGAGCCGGCAGTCCCGGGTTCGAATCCCGGCCAGGGCAAATATTTGTGTGATAAACTCGAATATTTGTTCTTGGGTCATGGATGTTATGGTTATGGTTATTTATGGTTATTTACTTCTTACCTTGACATACATAGCAAAGAGGTAGGCTTAAATATGAATACATTAAAAACTAAAGCAATGACTAACAGAGGGAAGGAAATACTCATGGTAAATAACATACCCATTGAATATGTGGATGAGTATACATATTTAGGCCAAATAATCAAAATAAACAATATGTCAAGCAAAGAAATTAAGACACGAATAGGGCATGCTTGGAAGAGTTACTGGTCATATAGGGAAATAATGAAAAACAAAACAATAAGCAGCACAGTTAAGGGAAAACTATTCAACACCTGCATACTCCCCATCCTAACATATGGATGCCAGACATGGGCGCTCACAAAGTCACAACAAACCAAGCTTCGTACCTGTCAGCGAAGCATGGAACGAAGTATGATGGGAACAAGGAAAATAGACAAAATCAATCATAACATAATTAGAAAATCTACAAAGACCCAAGATGTGGTGTTAAAGCTTAGAGCACTGAAGTGGAAATGGCCTGGCCATGTAATTAGAGGAGGGGATAAGTGGAACAAAGTAGTAACACTATGGTATCCAAGAGAAGGAAAGAGAAAGAAAGGAAAACCTTTCAGGAGATGGGAAGATGATTTGACTAAGAAAGCTGGCAAAACCTGGACTAGACTGGCAAGGAAAAGAGAAGATTGGAAAGTGTTGGAGGAGGCCTTTGCCAAAGGGCACACAGATACACAATAAATTAAAATATTTGTATAAAATGAACTACCTAATAATATGCATCTGAGAAAAGGCTATAAATAAATAAATAAATAAAACTAATTACCTTATTATAACATTTTGCAGTCAAATACTTTTATTTATACTTCCTAAGTTTATCAGCATGTAGTGCACTATACAAGATTCTTTTGTAACATCTCTTGCAGGAATCCCTCTGGGATAAGTTTGCCTTCATTTACCTAAATCTATCGTTTATTTCTATGATTTTGTGTACAACTAGACGGTGCCCTTCGAACTTTGAACTTCATCTGCTTAAAACTTTCTTTACCATAGGGTTAAAAGAACCTTATAACTAGGGCTGCTCTTAGACTTAAAAAACCTGGACATTTGGCGTAAATCGCATTTTCTCTGGACGTGTCTGGAAATATTATAATTAAATAAACAATTGCTTTATTTTTCATTAAAATAAAAAGTGACAGGGTTTTCCCCAGACACTTATTGAAAACCACACCGGATGGCCCCCGGACGGGCTCCAAACTAGGTCAAATCCGAGGAATCCTGGACGGATGGCAGCCCTACTTATAACCATCTTAGGCAGGCCATTTTTTCCTGTGTCAAAATTGGCTACCATCTAACAAGACATTATGGCATGATGAGCGGACAAAGAAATTTTACCAACAGATTGTGCTGAACAGCTTACACTGTGTGCCTATTATGGAATGCAATCGGTTATTTTTAGTATGGGAAAAACCGGTTGGTAGCCGAAACCCAGTTATTTTCATACAAATACGGTTAACCGTTGCATTCCCTAGTGCCTATACAAATCCTACATTGCATTTTTAAGATTGTTCTTAAAATTTAATGATTTCCCTCCACAGTAAAATAATAAAAATTATAATAGTTGAATCATTTAATAGTTTGTTTTCAGATACCACTCTATGGCATGCCATGGCCATGACACATGTCAAATGTTAGTTTGTAGAGTTGCCTAGATCAGTTTATTACTGCTCTAATATATATATATTTTTTTTTTGATAATAAAATTAGGGCCCACTATTTTATCTACCAAGCCATGTTAATGTTACTTATAAAAAAGCCTCCTGTGGCTGCTTCAATTGTTTAGTCATGGGCCAGCGTCCTCCAGTTAGTGTCCGCTCTAGATTTAGTTCATCTTTCCTACTTACTACTCCATGGTTTGTGAACCAAAGGATTAAGACATCAACTTTGTATCACAAGAATCTTCAGATATTTTCAAAATTTTCCATTCTGCTGTATGCTTTCTATTAGATAATATATTATTCATCAAAGCTCCAACTCACCCTGCCAATCTAGGTATCTGATTCATTCTTTAACTAATTACCTGTACTTGACAGTTTAGAACATAAACTAAGTCCTAGAAAAATTACTTACCTTAAAAGGTCATGACCAGTTGCACATAGGGATTAATTATACATTTTTCCTTGCCTTGAAGAAATTAATATTGAATAGTAAATTTTAGAGCTGTGTTATTTTGTTTAAAAAACTTTATGCCCAGTAAATTAACCATGAATATTAAATAATTTATATTTTCTGTACTAATATTTTATTAGTAACAAAAATAAAGATGGAAAGCAAGCAAGTATGCACTGTGTATATGGCATCTAACCTGTTTCCAGCCTAGGAGTTTCTTGACGGCGGGGCTTGTGAAGGAAAACAGGCTATTCAGGCTCGACATCGGCCCGCTGCTCGAAGACTCCCCATCGTCGGTGTCCATGGCGACCACCCGACGCGAAGCCTCGGTGACTCACTGTGCCAGGAGACCAGTAAAAGCACCACGGAAGCGCTCAAACGGCCATCGATATTAACGCACTTGGTATTCCCCACAAGTACGATACTAATTACAAAACACCAAGCGTCCCCACACTGATCACCGCCAACCACACTATCACTGTATTTCTATATTTACAACATTTATACGTTGCACTGTTGATTTGCGTTGCAACTTCTTCTCAGGTTTCTTTTCTCGCTTGGGTCAGGATAAATGTCGAAAAATGAAAATAAAACGCTTGTCAAGTACCTCCATTGGACTTTTTTTTAATTTATGTCATTCAGTAGTGATGCGAACCGATGATAGCTGTGAATGAATTCAAAATGAACGGACGGTGTTTATATGTAAAAAATAATTAGTATTATGAAATGTAAAATCAAGTAAGCAATTAATTATGTAATGTAAATGCAGCACAACTGATTTAGTTCATTTTTTTTTTTTTTTTTTAATTTATTATGCTAAAAAAATTACAAAACTGGTACACTTTATATGTTTCGCCAAACTGCAATGCAGTTTGTTGGCGAAGACCGCACTCTTTATACATTACTATAATTTATACTGCTATGATATTTATTTATTGTTATACCTACTCTTACTATTTTAAGTATTTAATACAAACAGTTTCACTACAACTACATAATCTAAGTTAACTAATAGTGACAGTTATTTTAACAACGAATTTACGCATTATAGCATTATTTAAATGACTCATCAATGGATTTTATTAACACCATTAAAAAGAAGACTAATGGACGTATACCTTTATACTGCTCCTTTACACGCATCTAACGATTTTACAATGATCTTGTAGAAAACTTCAATAAAAGGCGTGAATCCGTATGGCGTATAACGGATCGACCTGTTCGCATTTTAGCGAGAATTTTCTCGAATTATTTTGAATTGTCATTTCGTATCGTATTCAGTTTAGTGTCTTGCGCTACGCTTACGCTAGTTTGTATTCGGTGTTCGACGAACAAAGAGGAATAAGTTGTGATATCTACATTGTTTATTGAAATATCGTTTCTTATTCACTACACTACGCTTAATTACAGGATTAACATTAGCAAACATGGAGCAGGTGAGTGAGGTTATAATGATTTTCAACTGAACGTTCATTATGAATGAGATATATATAATTAATTTATGATAATTATTTTAGGTTAATCAGTTAAAAGAAAAGGGTAACGAGGCGTTATCTGCCGGGAATTACGATGTCGCGATTAAGTGTTACACCGATGCTATTGCATTAGACCCGAATAACCACGTTCTGTTCAGCAACCGGTCGGCTGCTCACGCTAAAGCGGGGAAATACGATGAGGCTCTAGATGACGCCGAGAAGACAGTGTCTATCAATCCCACGTGGGGAAAAGGATACTCTAGAAAAGGCTCAGCACTTGCTTTCTTAGGTAGATTCGATGAAGCCATTGCAGCTTACGAAACGGGCCTTAAACATGAGCCTGGTAATCAGCAATTGGTATCAGGGCTCGAGGAGGTGAAGGGACAGGCTGGCATGCTCAAAGAATTCATGCAAAGGCTGCAGAATGACCCAGAAACAAGGGAGTGGCTGAAGGATCCAGAATACATGAAACTAGTAATGGTGAGTGCTGTTTCTATGGTTACTTAAATCAGGAACACCCTCTCTTATGCTTACTAAAGATTTTGTCTAACATTGATATAAATAAACTAAATTCATAGTAGATATCAAGTTCAATGTTCTTGTAATTTATTAAATAATTGACCTACAGATAACCTATACATATATGAATAACTTTGTTTTCTGCCTATGACTTCACAATAGCGTTTGTATGATCTTTTTAAGAATGTTCATAAACATACTTGATTATACTTTTTATATCAATATTACTTAATTAGTTGCTGTTGTTTCTGATATATCTGGCACATAACTGTTGATTTAATATTTGACACAATTCAACGTATGTTTATAATATTTATTCCAGTCTATTGCTTCAAATCCCTTCGACGCAGCAAACCTAACGAAGAACAAAGACAAGCGTTTCCCCAAAACGTTAGGGCACTTCCTTGGTATCAACCTTAAAGGCACCGAATGGCCCATGGATGTGGACCCACCAGCACCTGAAAAGAAACCTACACCACCCCCAGAAAACCAAGAACCACCTAAACCAACATATGATAATTTACCTGAAAACCGAAAATTAGCTTTACAAGAGAAAGATCTTGGCAATGAATGCTATAAAAAGAAAGACTTTGATAATGCAATTTTACATTATAAAAAAGCTATTGAACATGATTCTGCAGATATTACATTTTACACTAATATGGCGGCAGTATATTTTGAGCAGAAAGAGTATGAGAAGTGTATAAAAGAGTGTGAAAAGGCCATAGAGATTGGAAGGGAGAATAGAGCAGACTTCAAACTAATAGCTAAGGCTTTTACTAGGATTGGTAAGTAAAATATTATTACTGTTATTTTTCTTTTTTTTTTATGCTACAATGTTGGGAAACAAGCATGCACTCTGCCTGATGTTGAGCTGTTACCGCCACCTATGTACATGGGCATCATGTTAAACAATTCCTTAGAACACATCCCATTATACAGATGGTAGAACACAAGGAGGCAAAGTCTTCTCAGACTCAGAGTTTCGATTCCGTCTGTGACTAGGATTGTTAACTATGCGCACAGCACATCTTATGTGTTAACACTTTCACATGTGGTGCTTGTTACATTGGCTTCTGGTGTGTTGTCTTATTTTTTTTGTCTGAGTGACTAGAATAGACAATGGTGGGCCCCAAGGTAAAATAATAAATTGGTTTCTAGGATTGCCCCAGAAGTCCTATGAATTTAAATAATAATTCATTTTGGCTCTGGACACAAGCTGGCCTAGCCCTTTGGTAACTATGCAACTGGGTTCAAGTACAATAAGAACAATTATTCTCATCAGGCTCCTTTCTGTTCGGATATTTTTTCCTTATATACTATAGTTTAACGGTATGCAATAATAAAACCTATTCCTAAACTTCTCAGTGCTGTATTAGTCTATTTTTTTATTTATACTTAATCAAATGGTTGATCATTTTTTAGGTAATGCCTATAAGAAAATGGAACAATGGAAGTTAGCTAAAACTTACTTTGAGAAGTCAATGTCTGAGCACCGCACACCAGAGATCAAGACCCTGCTCAGTGAGGTAGAGAAGAGGATAGTCGAAGAGGAACGGAAAGCCTATGTTGATCCTGTGAAAGCCGAACAGGAAAAAGAGCTGGGCAATGACTACTTCAAAAAAGGTGAGTGATAGACCAGTCAGTCAAGTTACCTTATGTTAGAAACTGCCCGAGAGTGAATTTTCAGCTGGAAACTAAGCTTTGGTTTCATCTCAGTGTTGGGCAGAAACAGAAACGAAGCTGAGGTTTTGTCTCATTTTCAGCCAATTACGAAAACGATACATTAAAAAAGATGACCAATTGTGAATAGATCTCGCGCAGCAAGGGTTCCATACAAATGATAAAACTGAACTTACTAGTTTTATAGTGTTAAAATTTAATTTTTTTTTTTGTGCAGGCGACTACAGCAATGCAGTAAAGCACTACACAGAAGCTATCAAACGCAACCCCGATGATCCCAAACTATACTCCAACCGTGCAGCTTGCTACACTAAGCTGGCTGCCTTTGACCTGGGCCTCCGTGACTGTGATACCTGCTGCAAGTTGGACCCCAAGTTCATCAAGGGCTGGATTAGGAAGGGAAAAATTTTACAGGTAATAAATAATATAAGAAACTCATTCCAATGAAATAGTTGCTGGTATACTTTGGCTGATATAGAATCTCACTTTTAATTATCTATCACACAAAAACTGCACCTTTGAAAATGCGCCATGTAATATCAGGGTGCGAAAAACTGTTCAGTTCAAACCTGTATTTTATTGAAAAAGTGCCTATCATTCTCCAACTAAAATAATGATATAGCTACTACTTGGGACTTCTAGGATATACTTCCATAAATTCAACCTATAAATATTCAATTCCCATGAATGGGTCTTTCTTAGTATTTCATAATTGTATAAAATGTAGTTTTGCATTGTTTTTTTGATAATTTTATTCTTAAATCGTGACAGTGAAATTGTGACACTTAACTGGAAAAGGTCCCATTGTGCAGCTTACCATAATAACGCGTTGACAGGTTATTGGTATAAAGAAGTAAACAAATTTCGTCCTACAAGCCGAACAATAGGACCTTTTACACAATGGATCAACATTAAATACCCGTTATGATTGGCAGGGCATGCAACAGCCATCGAAGGCGTTGACCGCATACCAGAAGGCGCTAGAGCTGGACCCTAGCAACGCAGAGGCACTGGAGGGATACCGCGCTTGCTCTACGCAGCTAAACTCCAACCCTGAAGAGGTACGGCTTTTACAATACTGACATTATTTACCTGTGTCAAGATACACTTTCATATACCGCTATATTTTATGATCAAGAGCATATTAAAAATAAAACCTCTTAATAACAGGTTCGCAAACGCGCGATGGCCGACCCCGAAGTGCAGTCGATCCTGCGTGACCCCGCCATGCGCTGCATTCTCGAACAGATGCAACAAGACCCTCACGCGCTGCAGGATCACCTCAAAAACCCAGAGATTGCGGCCAAAATACAGAAGCTTCTCGAATCGGGACTGATCGCTATACATTAAGGGTTACCTAGATTAATTAGTACCTAGGATTTATTCAATGCGAATGTGTTGGGGTTCTACCTAGTGGTAATATAAATATTTCACGCTTCACCGCCGGAGCGAGTAGAACAGTGCCTGAAATTTGTTATGACCCTATCCCAAAGTGGTTTTACGATAATTATGTTCGTGTTTTTCGGCCGTTCGTAATCCTACTTAAGAAAACTTAAATGTATTTAAAATGTTTATCTTCCACATCTACCGGAAGTGATAAATTAATTGAATAATGTTCGATGCCTTTGCCTGTTGATCTGTGATTTTGATTCACAAAGTTTGCTTTGCTTATAAATGTTAGAACCATTCCAAAATATGCTTTTTCCAAGAATAGAATATTTATTATATTATCACCACATCCGGCGCAGGTCTTATACATTTATTAGCGTATGTTATGAGAATATGATAATTTATGCAGATGTACTGCCTTAATATTTCAAGGGAAGTGAAATAATTACACAGTTTTTGTAATTTATTCAATAAATAAATATGTAGGCAATAAATTTTGTTTATTTTGTATTTTCACCAGTTACAAAACCTACCTTTTGAATTGAATGTATTCCACACATTGCTTTCATGTATTACTACTGGTTTTACTTACCCACACCTGTCATTGTGTATGTGTATCTGGCTCGGTACACAACAACCGAGGAACGAGAGAACGGATCGAAGTGATATAGGATACGCACCAGAGAGTGCTATATAACGGAGAAGCTACGACTTTGCGCGACAGCGGCAGCGGTGCGCTGTATGTGTGTCTCGCTCATTCGTATGGCCGCCGCTGGTCGAGTGGTCGCGCAGTCTAGCTATAGGTCTAGGATCTTCTAGCTGTACGCTCTACTTTATAATTATACGAGGGCTTCATGCTATAGGGGCGTATGCGCAAAAATGCGATTTTTCGTTTTTAACGGCATCGTATTCATCTAATAACGATACATCGGGTCAATTTTTTTCATAATTTTATCGTAATTATAAGTTATTTAAAATAAATAAAATATGTTTTGGCGTATCATTGTAGGTCATAATTTTTTATCGATCCAAAGAGGCGTACAGTAGGCTTAAGCGCAATAATGTAATGGAATCTCATAATATGATCGGAGTATAAAGGCGTATATGTTCATACGTCTATTACTCGATTGATTGATTTACCAAAAATTGTCGCACAATAGCGGCGTATGTACATACGACCATATTTACCATACTTTTTAGTGATAGTATCAGTCTTCGGCCTCATATACCGTCGCACCATATGGGCGCAAAGTCCTTGAACGTCACACCTTTCTCCGAAAAACATCTCTAACTGGTAGGTTTCTATAAGGAACCATCCTGCTCATATCTCAGGTGGATTAGATTCAATATTCAAATCATAAATGCTTGATGTCATCCAAAGGACGAACCCACTTAACATGAATGTCTATCGCACATAATATGCGAGCCGACTAGGTCCAACTTTGTTGGAAACAGAGGTTCCCAAGAAATATAGGGCAGGAGGGCGCTGAAGAAATAGATAAACAGGCGTCCTTACATATACCATTATCGATTGCTACCATCATGCATAATTATCCATCTCAGACAGCTGCGGGGACAAAACTAACTATTCAAGCTGGAAAAGTTTAGGATAAGCAGAAAAAAGACGAGGAAACTCAATACAACAATGAACATTTGAGCACGGGCACAAATTAGTCAAGTCCAAACTAAGTCTCCTCTACAAACAGGTAACTGCAGTTTTAGGATCCCTACACAAGCCAGATAATACCTTCACCAGCTCAGCGGCGGAAGAAACAAGGTGTTTCAAACAACCCTCGTACAGACTGACTTCTCGGGCTGTGAGTTATAACGATTAGTGAGCTGGGTGGATGAGGAGAATACTCCAACGGAGAGAGAATGGCGACAAAAAATACAGAGGGCTTTCAACTGCTTGACTCAGAATCACCAGAACCGAACGGAATAGAAGAGAAGAGAGATAATTATCAAGATATTTACTATTGTTTTGGCTGCCTGCGTACTGCGTAGACAAGTCAAAGTAATTGTCATACAAAACCAGGTAGAAACCTTCTACTCAGGCGTTAGATTCTTCAGTGAAAATTAATCAGTAATTTGCTTAAGCACTTGCAAGATAAAGTATTCTGCAAAATACTAAAAACAAGTCTGTGCCTTATGCTTAGGCACATTCATAGACATTGAGGGATGTCGACGGCAACGACAGGATAAAATTCACCAGCATAAAACCGGCACTGGTAGGAGCCGGAATGAAAGAGATTCATCGGCATCGAAACTGGTGAAGCCAAAACCGGTGCACTCAAAAAGGCAGTGGTAGCAAAGTAAGAACCCTCGAAGCTACGTCCGCTCACCACTTTTGTGGAATCATCGCCACACTAAACGAACATCACTATTACACAGAGTCATCATATCCTGCGACATAGTAATACTAACGAGCGGTAATCACAAGGGTATGTGAATGTGACTTCACCCGCTCTACAAACTTACATTTTATTCGAAAACACTTTACTGGTAATGTTCGCTAACAGATGCTTTGTGGTAACTAATCCAAAATGATCAATACAGAGTTCTAATTTGTCGAGCAAGGTAAATAAAAAAAAACGTAGCATGCCCGGCATAATAAGTTTTAATTAAGAACAAAACTATTCACCGTTGAAGCTAAACTACAATCACTTCAGAGGTTGATTTGCTTGACAGCCACGGGAAAACAGAACCTCAGGAGAGCAGCTAAGGTGTCCTCGAGTGAACAAATAGTGGGCACAACATCAACCGATTTCCGTAGTCTATCTTATAACTCGTCAGCAACATCAAGGGTCTCCTAGAATTGGGCTTTCTGATGGAGTTGGGTTGGCAAAAGTAGTGTCATCAACTCGCCACGGCGTACGGTTAATGCTTCGTTTTTGTAGAAGACTGTCATGTTATCACATTACAAACTAGTTACTAGAACCTATTAAGATTTCGTAAAATCCGTTTTCTGCAGAGAGTAGGCACCTCAACTGCTTGGAGTTCGCAAGAAGTCACCTTTAACGACTTTATGACTGCTGTGTAGACAGAGAGACTTTATTTAGCACTGAAGTGCTCAGTTAATAATCGTTCGAGATGGTCAGCCGACTGGAGATCAACATCTGCCGTCATTACTTAACATCCCAGAATGTCGCCGATTCAAGAGCGGCGCTGGGTCATAAGTTCTTCTAAAAAGATATAATCAAGGAAACGAATAATTTAATCAGTGAAATGTATATACTTTCTTTACTAAATGCTTGAATTTGCCTTAGATCACCACTATACGACCACACTCAAAAGCCACTAGCACTGTTTTTTTGTCGGGCGAAACAGGCGTAAAAAAATCAGAAAAAATTGAAGGAGATACGTAACAATGTGAAAATTACTGTAAAAAGAAAGTATTTCGATATAAAAACAGAACTCAGACCAATTGTCATTGAATAATTGAATAGGAAAAGATTTATTTTATACGCCCCTCAATTTCAAGCATTTTTCAAGGAAAATCGACAGTCCTTTCGAATATTTGCGCCGCAGTAAAGAGGCGTAAGCGCATTATTACTAGTTTTTAGAATACTTTACGTAAAATTGATCATACTAGATAAAAACAGTGACAATATAAATACTCCATGCAAATTTGCAAAAATATCCGTCGAAGGGACAAAAAGTTATTAAGTTTTTTGCCTCTCCTGAAAAGTAGGGGTTTTGCGCATACGCCCCTATAGTATGAAGCCCTCGATATGATTGTGGTCTTTCAGGGTAGTTATTATACTTGACCGAAAATATATTTAAAAACACTTAAAGCAAATTCTGCCGTCGTACCGAAATAGGGCGCTTCTACATAAACTTGATATTTTGTGAATTTGAAATTAAAAAATTCGCTGCGTGAAAGAAAATAAAAAATGTGATACTGTTTAATGCAAAAACGTGTAGAAGCATTTGGGCTATAGGGATTGATATGTAAAATCCAATTTAGATAACATTTAATAATAAAAATTAGTTCGAATTGAGAACCTCCTCCTTTTTTGAAGTCGGTTAATAAATGATATTTGTTTGACTTGACTTATTATGAAAAAAATACTAAAATGGAATATCTAGTCCTGTTTCCTCTTTGTTTACATCAGTGACATTCACTGACTTTCAACGTTAGTTACCAAAAATGTGTCTTTTTTTTTTTTTTTTTTTATGCTGATTCGAAAAGCCCTTAGGCTGTTATCGTGAGTCACTGTGTTGTGGTGGTAGGTTAGCCGCAGCATAAACCTCGGCACCACGTCTGGGAAGCTGTCGCGCGCGGGCGCTCGGAACAGCGGATGAGTACCTAGCTGAGGCAACTGGTCTCTTGTCCTGTCAGTTTGTAAAACATTATCTAGCTGGGCTTTACATTTTGTGGAAGGCAAGTGTGAGTGTTAACGCGGCGGCCGCCCCCGCCGGCGAAGGCGACGTCTCTGTAGAGTGTGCCTGTCATGTCGCTGTCGTCTTCTCTCGTCTCTATCTAGGTAATAGTCCGCGTCATGGTTGACTGTGAGGTCGCCCTCTGATTCGGTATCCGAGATGACGTCATCAGGGTACCATCTTTTTATGGTGGCGGTGATGACATCATCTGGGTCTGTCAATATGTGTCGTGGCCTACGTACTAGTAGTTTCCTAGCTAGCCGTAAGCCTGTCCAGTCTGTTACTGTCTGTGCTATGTCCTGTAGTTGTCCTGTAAGTGCTTCTACATTTGAAGGGGGGATGGGATCCCTTATGGGGATCTGGAAATCAGATTCTAGTGGGGGAGGGAGGGGTTGATAGTCAGCCGCCTCCCTTACAAGCCTATTCGGGTGTGTAAGAGCGCTGTCAAAGAATTTCTTGGATAGCTCTCTTATGTAGCTATGGATGGTGGGTATTTGAGCGTCGTGGTGGGTCGACAGGTTTGTGACGTAGGGTCGGGTTGCCAACAGTGGCTCGGTCGGGTACACTGACTCGCGGCTATATTTCCTAGATAGAGCAACAATATCTATCTGTCTCCTTCATTAGCCGAGAGCGTTTGACACCCAAACACGTATAAACCAGTTATTCGCCCGCTCCCGCGCAGTTTACATGTGTAGGAAAGTGTTTCGTGTGGCCGAGGGTGCAAAATTACATTTTAAGATAAGTTACACTTGTTTTTATGTAGAGAAATTTGAGCATTAAGACAAGTATTGTTGTTTTGATGCATAGTGACGTTATTATGCTAGGCAATGACATAGATTCGCATGTCCTTCGGCAAGCCACGTGATAGTTATGCGCCGGTGAATTCAAAATGGCTGCGGCGTGGTCAGTGGCTCAAATTTAAGAAGTACACAGTGACTCGTGAGTCACTATGTACTTTCTTGAGCCACTGTGTACCTACTTATATTATTTCTATTGGATAATGTTATGTTATGCTACTGTTCAATGCCAACTAATTAATAAAATAAAAACAAAAAACATAAAAACAAAACTGTATTTTTTTTATAAGAATAAACCTATATGCATGAAACACTTTTGCACTCGAGTGTAACCTATCCTAGTGTAAACCTACTTTTTGGTTATTTTTCTGGATTTTTTATCCTTTTAATGTATCTTGATAACTGTTATGTTATTTGCTTGGACTAAGAATAAAAATAAAACTCGTTTTTAATTTTTAGATCTCTAACGACAAAGAAACAAAGTCAGAAAAGAGGTTGATCTCAAATATCCTAAGAGATTTGATTTTATAATTTTTATGTGTCTGATATTGATAGATATGAGGCTTAGAGTATATTTCTACTCAAACAAATAAATGAAACTGAATGTAAATTATAGTTTTAGTTAAATATTATATACTTGAGCCACTGTATACTGTTAGAGTCTCTGTGTACTACAGGGGCGAGTCACAATAGCCCAGTACCCGTACACAGTGGCTCATTTCCCATTTTTTTTTAAACATTGTCCGACTACTTTATTGTTGCCTTGATTGAAAAACTGATAATTCTGGGAAAAAGTTTAATAACCAAAGCACGTTGAGTGTGAATTTCAGCCCGCTACCACGACTTTTTCTTCACAATTTGAGCGTTCGAAAAAATCCGAGCCACTGTTGGCGACCCGACCCTACCAGGGAGCGTCTGTGGCTCCACGTAAAAACTTGTTTTGGATCACCTGCAAGGGGTGGAGTTTTGTTATGCCTACATGGGCGAAGACTGGGCTAGCATATGTTAATATTGGTCTGATGCAGGCGGTGTAAAGGAGCATTTTATTTTTAAACCGCATTTTACTCCGCCTGCCCACCAGTTGACCTAATCGGAAGAGGATGTGTGCTGCCTTATTTCTGGCCCCCTGCAGGTGAGCATTGAAATTTAACCTGTGATCCAGCACGACGACCAAATATTTAACTTTATTTTCCCATGGAATGGGCCTGTCTAAAAGAGAGATGTTTTCCAGCCGAGCTGTACGGTATGCTGGTATGTTAGTGGTATGAAATACAATCGCCGCGCTCTTCTCCGGATTAACCTCGATCCTCCATAGGTTAAACCACCGACCAAGGTCGTTAATCGCTTCCTGGAGGTCTTTTTCTTATTTTCGGTAAACTAACATTTGTGGAGAAGAGCGCAGTATCGTCTGCAAACAGAGCTAAATTTACTGATGGATGAGTTGGAATATCGTTAGTGTATAATGAGTACAGGGTAGGCGAGAGTGCCGAGCCCTGCGGGACGCCCGCTTTTATGGGATGTGCGGCTGATAGAGATTCCTCTACTCTGTATTTGAATGAGCGGTTGGTAAGATAATCCTG
Organism: Apotomis betuletana; assembly: GCA_932273695.1. Lineage (NCBI taxonomy): Eukaryota > Metazoa > Arthropoda > Insecta > Lepidoptera > Tortricidae > Apotomis > Apotomis betuletana. The sequence goes on from OW026299.1 coordinate 18,806,514, forward strand.
GATGAGGCGTACTAGGCGGTCTGGCATGCCCATCCGATATAACTTATATATCAGACCGGCGTGCCAGACTTTGTCAAACGCCTTGGCAACGTCTAGAAAGACGGCCCCTGTTTTTAGGCCGCTGTGATTGGATATGCCCTGACGGTTTGAAAAACCTTTCAGAACATGCTCGGTTATTCTGTGCACTTGTTGGACACATGAGTGCTGTGAACGGAAGCCAAATTGCTCTTCTATGACTATATTGTTTTCTGAAAGGAATTTCTTGATGCGGGCTAGGATTACACGCTCAAAAAGTTTGCCGATAGACGAGAGGAGGCTAATGGGTCGGTATGAAGAGGGTTGATTGCTGGGCTTCCCGGGTTTATGGATGCCAATTACTATGGCTTTCTTCCATATATCTGGGAAGTGGGAATTTTTCAAAGCAGCATTGAATATATTAATTAAAATGTCTTTTTGTCCGTCTGTCAGTAATTTTATTAGCCTATTCGAGATGCCATCCCCTCCCGGAGCCTTTCGGTGGTGTAGGCTTTTGATGAGTCGGTTTAACTCATCCGGGGAGACTGGGTCTAGAGGTGGCGAGCAAGTGTCCTTTGTCGAAAGTCTGTCTGTCATAAAGTTTGTCCAGGCTATATGCTGTTCATCAATAAATAGCCTGCTGGGAGAGCACTGCTCTTCCAGGCTGGCTGCAAGGCATTCAGCCTTCTCATCGTCCTCAAAAGCAGGGGAGTCCTGCCCCGGGACTATAAGGGGGGGCATGGTGTGTACTGTATCTGATTTCATAGATCTCGCTATCTTCCAGTACGCCTGGTGACTGGGCGGTATCTCTGAAATCAGATCGTGAAAATCGTTCGCCCGAAAATCTGCAATTCTCTGCCTGACCTCGCGTTGCAAGGCCCGCAGGTTTCTGCGGTTTTCGGGAGAAGGGTACCAAGATGTGTGCCTAAGAAGGGCATTTTTCCTTCTCAATAGCGCCTGCAGTTCCTCAGGCAGAGGCCGGCGGTGGATGTCCTCCGACGGTACCTCCCTTGAGGCCTCACTTAGTACAGTGCTGAGGCATCCATTGAGAGTGAAAATTGCTCTGTCGGTCTCGTCTGTTGTGGTCAGTTTGTCTGGAATAGATTCTAATAAGGGGGATGCCTTGGAGAGGCCTTCCTCAACCCTTCCCCAATCCAGTATGGATTTGAGGACTGGTGGGCTACTTCTGTCTGCACCGAGTCTTAGGACCACGGGCAGGTGATCAGAGTCTAACTCGTGGATCACCTCAATAGAACGAAACTTTAAAGCCACGTTCTTAATGAGGGCCACATCTAAAATGTCTGGTCTATGTTCATGTATTGTTGGATAGTGTGTGGGTTCTAGGGGTGCGATGAGATCGAAGGAGAGGCCTTCAATTAGGAGATGAAAAAGTCGAACTCCATTTGGGTTATCTACGTTACAGCCCCACGATGTGTGTTTTGAGTTGAGGTCTCCGGCCACAATGACCGAGGGCCCCAACTTTGTTAGTAGTTCTAGATCACTTTTAGGGAGTGAAAGGTGTGGGGACATGTATGCTGAGACTATTATTACTGAGGGGTGACCGTCTAATGCGAGCTTAACTATGGAAGTCTCTATGGAGATCAAATCTGGCGGGTCGAGGCTGCAGCAATGCAGGTTACGCCTGTAAAAGATTAGTGTACCTCCCCCTCGTCTGTCGGGTCTGTCGTTTCTGACGCAGATGAAATTAGGTACTCTAAAGCATCTGTGACTAGGTTTTAAATTTGTTTCTTGAATTAGGATTACGTCAATTAAATGTGAGTTTATAAATTGGGTGATCTGATCCCGCATACCTCTAATACCGTTGGCATTAAAAAAGGCAATGTTTATCGAATTGGGTTTTAATCTGGTTATGGTTGTATTAAACATGTTGGGTGGTGGTGTTGTTGTTTAGGTACTCGGCCATGAGAAAAATGTGTCGTTGCCAGTAAAGTAGTACCAGTAAAATCCGCATTATGGCGTGGGTTGAAAAACACCCTGTTAGGTTAGAGTATGCTATCACCGACAGGAGTTTGAGTCTTAAACCCAGTTCACGCGCAACGGTAAGGCCACTAAAAGTTAGCCAGAAATGGCTAAAAGCGCAGAAGCGGCGTTATTATTCTAAGACTGAATAGAACTAATTTTTGACAAAAATGTTAGATGCACCCTTTTTCGTTAAGACGGCAGAATTCAGAGTACGAATACAAGTTCTAGGACCGGTAGGTAAATGGGTTAGTATTAAATAACCACATTTTAATAAGAACAGTAGCTGTGCATCATTTCTATAAAAACTCCCTCGATGTCTCCAGCATCCGATCATCAACTACTAGATAGTGTTAAGTTTCAAACAGAAAAATTTAAATCAGTTTAACAATAATCATGGAATCCAAATATCCCGACAAATTAGGACCTCGAATACTATGGTAGAAATAGTAGAAAGTTATATTTTGATATGGCAATCAAAATTTAGCTGTCATGTTTGACAGCGGTGGTTTGACATTGACATTTGGAATGATTAAATTTCCTTTCCTTTCTCTTCACTCTTCAGTCTTCACTTCTAACCCGCAATACCCGCATTTGTGTGCAGTTAGGGTGGGCGTGTGTGGTGTTCCTTTGTTTTTTTATCGCTTTTGTTGATATTTTTAGTGCTTCGTATTGTTTCACTCATCGTTTATTGCAAATAAACCTCGCGTGACGAGACAATAAAGTTATACTGAATTTTAAGTTTACATTGACTGTTAAATCATGTTATGTTAGTGATATTTGTTAAGTAAACAATACATTTTAAATCCGTAATTAAGTATTTAAGAGGTGAGTAAATTGGATTAAGTTTAACACGACGGGTACAAAATCTTAGTATGTAACCGTAATACATAAAATAGTACATAATTAGCTCACACTTCATACGTTGCTTTATGCAAGTTTTTATTTGTTTTGATGATGATGCTCACCATTTTATCGTCTAAAAATACATAGTTTTAGTATCCGAAAACCAATTTTTGAAGTGTTATGATTTAATTAATTGTTATGAAAACAAGTTTATTTAATTTTCATACTGCACGTACAAGTATATCAATTAGCCCACTGGCCAAAATTGTATATGTTTATTTATTTTGTAAAGCACTTTGTTGCTTGGTTAGCTGGAGTCTTATCTAAAGAATTAAGATACTGTTCTTACAAAGCAACAGATTAAAAAAAAATAAAAAACAACAAAACTTTCTGGGATTGTAAGGTGTATTTGTAGATTCTGTTTATTTTAACCTTTTGTAATGATAACATTTTAACAACTTTTTAAAATTTTAAATCATTATTAGAAAATAATCACAAGATGTAATAATAAAATTAATAGTCCTTTATTCAATAAACCTCAGGTCAGGTGGGCCCTTTTATAGTACAATCCACCCAGAAAGCTAGGCTGGTAGCTGAGAGAAGTTATGAGCGTCTGCCAGGCGGGTTGTTGATAGTGAATGTGTTAATTAAAATTATAATTCCTATGAAGAGTTCATTACGTTTTGGAACCTTAATAGCTTCACCCTCAGTATTAACCGGATAAGTAGAGCAATATACAATATACTCTGTTTAAATTGGTTAGAAATATAGTTACTGAAGAAAATATTATTTAATATTTAAATTAATCATATCATATACAATTTGACCTTAACCCATATTTCGTAGCTGACTGACTTTGGAGTGATAAGCAATTGTTGATAATGTACTATTTATAAGAATAATACATATCTTTATGCTGTGCAAATGGATCTTAGAACACTGTAAGATGAGGCTGTTTGGAAGTTTTGAACCCAAGGTGCTATGTATCACGAAATACATTAGCTACCTACCTATTTTATTTGATAATCGCACCTCTATAACTGAGATATCTTATATTTTGACCTAGTAACATGTTCACTGCCAGCAACGCATTGTACATATATATGCGTTTACCGTCATACAAGTTTGTTCTAAGCCACGCCCCCGGCAGTGAATGCGTTAATGGAACCCTCTGTGTAATCAGACAGATATTAATCTATACTTGTATATCTGAGCCATTGGGTAAGTGGAATAACTCATTAAGTGAGTCAAATTTGCTGGACCCCTTTGCAATAGTTGTAACACCTTATCGTAAAAAAGGGCTTCAAAGCATATTTTAGCTTAGTACCAGATAACCCTATGGCTAAGCATTTATTTATTTATTATACTAACATACTGGGCCTTAATCGCGTTTAAAAAGTTTTTTTTTTATTGTCACGAATTTCCCTTCGAGATCACGGACGTAACATCACCTCAGAAACGTAAATAAACGTTTTACTGAACGCGATTAAGCCCCTTTTTGTGATAATAACGTGTAAGTTTAAATCAATATATTCATTTGTTTGTAGGGTATCAGGTAGAAAACAAATTCCACCATGGTGTCTTCGGGCGTGAAGAGTGGGCTCCTCATGGGCTTCGGCTCGGCGTTCGTGGTGCTGGGCGCGGTCACCGTCGTCTACTGGCCTGCCTTGTTTTTCTCGCAGCTCAAAAAGGTTAGATAAATAATTATTTATTTATTCAAATTAGTTACACAGCATTATTACAGTAATAAAACCAAGACACTGTGAACTACAAAATTATACAATAAAAAAAAACTTAAATCTAGTTTGATTTAGGTGACGTAACAGCGTGGCTCCGTTGCGTCGTCTGATCTGGCGCAGGATTCGGCAGATTGCCTCGTAAATAATAAAATACTGCAGAAGGATTCTGTTTAGGTCTTCGCAAAAGTCGCTAATCTATACTACATATTATAAAATGGTCGATTAATTTCGTCTTAAGAAATAATCGACTATGGAATGGACATAATAATCGACATAAGCTATTTTACCGATCCTGAAACCGTTCCAATATCTACTGGCTTACGCCTTATCCTTATATACATAGTTTACATGAAGTTGTACCTTTTTCGTCAGGTCTAGCTAAAGATACATAAACAACATCACGTAATAAATGAACGATCCCTTAATTATCAGTGTACGGTTTACTGCATGGCATGTGACTCACTGTTCTTTTGTTTATATTTGGTCCATGATTATTCATGACACCACAGCTTACCATATCAATGGCCTATGGCACAATCATGTGTCGTCAGCGTATTTTTTTAAGACAAAGGTTGTATGAGGTACATACATGCCATGATTGAAACCTACATAAAAAAAAAAGATACCAACTACAGAAAAGCTGTCAGTACTATAGAAAAACTAGTTGTTTGTATAAGGTCAGAAAAAATACTATTTAAAATTTAAAATATTTATTTCAAACAATCTTTTTTTTACCGAGAATGTACTCTTAATGATTTTTTTATTACCACAAAGCCACCTACTATCAAATAAATCTACTATTTTTTTTAAAAGAAAATCAAGACCTAAACAGCAGCGGTAACGAACAGCAAAACGCCTATCGATCGCGTGAAGCGGTTTTTCTGTTAATTAATTTTTATAATCTGACGAAAGCAAGACGGTTCATTTTTACACCAACAAATATTTCAATTCATGTCACGCACATCCCCGCCAATTCCTACTATTTCCACCGACCGAAGATGCGCTGGGAGGGGATTGAAAAAATCATCATCATCCTCCTAGCCATTGTCCCATTTTTTTGAGAATGAATTTTCAATCGGGGTCGGCTACCTAAATCCCAAGATGTGGCGTAGGCTAGTGCCTAGTTTTTACGCAAGCGACTGCCATCTGACCTTCCAACCCAGAGGGGAAACTAGGCCTTATTGGGCTTATAGGTGGTTTCCTCACGATGTTTTCCTTCACCGAAAAGCGAGTGGTAAATATCAAATGACATTCCGTACATAAGTTCCGAAAAACTCATTTGTACGGGCCGGGTTCGAACCCGCGACCTCCGGATTGAAAGTCGCATGCCCTAACCACTAGGCTACCACCGCTTCATGATGGGATTGAAAAAATGCAATACAAATTAAAATTCCCACCCCGTCTCGTCACTCCTCGCCTCGCCTATCGTCTTCCCGCTCCGCCGGTGGAAAAATCAGATTTAATTTCTACCCTATATTAAAAGTAATAAGGTTCATTTTTACACAAACGAATATTTCAATTCAAGGCCGGCACATCCCCGCCTCGCCTTACTATTTCCACCGAAGATGCGCGTGGCGGGGATTGAAAATTTGCCGTACTTATTTCAATTCTCGCCCATCCACGCCCCGCCACGCCTCGCCGGTGGAAAACCACCTGTACTCTTTATTTTATTTCGTTTTGTTAGACTAAGACCAAGGCAAAGATACCAACAGCCAAAGTACACGATAAAACTTCTTGAAATAAACTTGTAACTTTTATTTTCTATCATTCCTTTTTAAACTATTACTTTAAGTATTTCTCATTGAATTTTAATTAAATTTGTTTTTAAGTATACATGATACAGTTTCATTTCCTCGCAATCGAAGTGAAAAGTAGAGTTTGTAACTCGTCCATAAAACGCATTTTACACTCGACTTTATATTATAATTTTGAATTTTCCGAAATTTCATAGCTTTTTCGGAATTTTGACATTCGGTAAAATAAGCTTTCGTATTTTCAATCATCGCAATTTTTGTTTTAAAACTGAGAAATTTCGTATTTTTGAAAATCGGAATAAAAATTTCGGAGTATACTTAACTACTTACGATTCCTAACATTACCTATTTCACCTTAAGGCAGATCCGACTTGGCTCAGGTTAGGTACGACGACGAGCGAAGCGAGGAGGAGTGTTAGGTTGAACTATGACCCTAACGAGCGAGCGAAGCGAGGGAGCCGCGCAAGTCCGTCTTGGCTTACGATTCCTAACATTACCTATTTCACCTTAAGGCAGGTCTGACTTGGCTTAGGTTAGCTACGACGACGAGCGAAGCGAGGAAGAGTGTTAGGTAGAACTACGACCCTAACGAGCGAGCGAGCCGCGCAGGTCCGACTTGGCTTAGGTTCCTAACATTACCGTTTTCACCTTGGCTTGGCTGTTAGAGTCTGACTTTTAATTTTTCGGTGTATTTATATACTCGGAATTTCGGAATTTAATAATATTGTGATATATCGGAATATTTATAATTCGGACTTTTTACACCGGTCACAGATTATATACAAGTTACTAAGTAACAGATAAAGATAACAGATACACCAGTTGTTTGGACGGTGGGCGTTGCCACCGCTATCGATGCCCCCTCTATTGACTCGCTCCTATTGGACGTGGGTGATGCAACGTCATTGGAATGTGCGCTAGGGTTGCCTCCGTCTTGTAAACGCTAGCTTTTTCTCGTGCCTTCGCTCGTTTAGTCAACCAGTCTAGTCAGCAGAGGCGTGGCGTCTCTCTCTCGCTGAGCGTAAGCGTGAGCGAAATGGAAGTGCGTGCCTGGGAGCGCGGCAATCATGTTTTTTCGGTTTAATTATTAAAATAATACAGATTTTGAAAATGTAAGATGTATACATTATAGATAACATCTCGTCTCATGTTATTATTAAAAAACTGATAACTTTCCCTGCAGTATTTATGACATACTAAAGTTTTTGAGGTAACTTTAAAAAAAAACTATCGGGGAAACTACAAGTAATCGTGTTTCTAAAACATAACGTATTATAGAGTGAATCCTTAAATATTTTACATATTGATTGTATAACTAAATCTTCAGTAGTATCAACACAGCATGGAATCAAACCAACGCAAATTCGAAAAATGCTAGGCGCCCCCATAAATAATTTTAGAGAAATACCCAGACTTTAATAGTTACGCGTCAATAGTGCCCCAGTAAACGTTAATTCTTAAACAAAATCTTTTATTCCGGAGAGTTTAGTGTGTACTGGAACAAATAAAATCATTTTCACGACACTGCTCGAAAATGTGGTTATAGATTACCTGAATCCAGTACACAAAACTGCCTATATATGTTCATTTGTAAACTGTATATCTATGTTAGCTCCCAACACGACAACAATGTTGGACCTTACGGTAACAGTTCGTATCTACACTTGAATTTCATAGTAAGATACGACTTTTTAGAAAATATTTCAGACTAATTTTCTCGGCCGGCTTAAACGACAATTTAACCAATCAAAGCTTAATCGTCTGCTGCATGTCAAATTAAATTGACCAATGAGAATGCGTCATTTATGAGGTGTATTTTTTTAAGTTTTTGTTAAAAAAGGTTTTACTCTGAAAATCATGAACATTTATATTTTAAAATTAGTTATGGGGCGTAAAACAATTTCCTAATTTCTACAGTTACTAATTTCTCAACAAATAAACAGTTTTCAACAAATAAACGCTTTTAATTACCTAAGTATATAAATATTGAGTTCATATTTTTTTTTATTCGGCTGAAAAGCTATGACTCCATTGCGACGAGATGCGATGCGCGCATGCGCTACGGGTCAGCCGGCCATATTAAAAAAAAAAAACAAAATGTATTGTTTAGTAAATATTAAAATTGGTTTTGTAATGTGATAATGTGATTAATTTAATAATGTTCACATTGACTCACGAAATAAATAATATAAGGAACGTATGTTAATATTGCGTACTGTTACAATGACCCTTCAGTGTATAATGTATCGTAGGGTTGTTTACCTGAGTGTAACCTAGACTAAATGTTTAAATGTCTAAATTAAGTTAAAAGTGAGGTAAGTTTGAATATTTTTGTTATTTCTTCATAGCTGGGTTGAAAATCGTCTTTATGTCGTTTGAATCTGGGGTTACGATCAGCTTTATGTTTATAATAGCCCTGATTTTTACAACTCATTGTTGTAAAAATGCGCCGAGCGCCTGCAATAAGGCGCCGAGTTTAATGACCAATATGAAAAACTCCTATTATAATATATTTGCTCGTGTCGTGAAAAGCACTATGTTTAGTCTCGGCTGAAAGTGCAATAGATTAACTCGTACTATCGAAGGCCTCCCCTACGGGTCGGCCTTCGAAATTTACTCGTTAATCTATTGCTTACTTTCCAGCCTCTACAACAATGTACTATTTCAATCGTCTTTGTTGCCACAAAAACAATATGCCTGACTTTTATTTTCCCCGTTTCCTGGTGGTCATACTAATTTGTCATATCAGTATGACCATGAGGATATATACAACGTGGGCCCTGCAACATAAGCAAAAAATTTAAACATTGATTTTACTCGTTAAACTTAATAACATTTGTTCAGCAACTTTAAAAAAAAACAGTTTTCTAAATTTTATTATTTCAAACAAAGTAAATAGTATTTTCAGTGTATGTCGTCCAACGTTGACATTCCCTGAGCATTGACATAGCTGTCACTCTACTAATATCGCACATTTCGCAATACATTGCTTCTTTGTCTAAACTTTATTCTACAAAATGTCATTTAATACACGTTATTTTCAGAAGTTGCTTAACAAATGTTGTTTAGTTTCAAGGGACGAATCTATGTTTTAATTTATTGCTCCTGTTACAGGGCCCACCCTTTATGTCCCCCTAGTCATACTGTAACACCATATTTTTAGAAAAAAGGTTTTTCCTTCCTCCTGTATGTATAAATACTTTTCTGTCAGTTGCCTTAATAATATACCAAGTCAATCAATTTACGATAGCTAATACGGAAATATTATTGTGTTTTAAAATGGATGAATTACTATTAATTAAAAGAAAAAAGGGGGCAATATTGTTGTTAAATGGCCACAAGTATTAAAAAAAAAACGGTGTTACAAGAACGGGAGCACAATTTGGAACTGTAGCCGTGTAGTAAGGAGAACTGCAGAGAAGTGCCGGGGATCGGTTACTACTTATAAGCGTAAGTTGTAAGTGGTATAGGTACGTTTTGAGTATGAGTTTATATGTTCCAAGGGTTTTTAGGTTCATCCGATCTTAATACTACTACACTTTTTTTGTGTATGAGTCTTGTATGACTAATTGAGTAGGGTTCAGATCGGTTTACTATTATAATTATAGTCATACCAAAGTCCGTCTGTAATCATATTACTTATAAAGGGGTCTCTCTTAAATTATTTAAACTGGGTTCTTTGGTATATTTAAACTTGAATTAATTCATTTTGTTGTTAGGTAAGCCATACGTGTAAAACCGACTTTGCCAAAAATTATATCGATATAGCCGTTGATAATACCTATGAAGGAACAGGCCCGATTCACAGTCACCCCAATTCCTCAAATCTACAAACTGGGAATGAAGAATTTGAAAAAGAAAGGTGCCCGTTTCTTCACAGACCTTCCTCCGTTGAAGAATGTAAAATCATCTTTGTATGCACAAAAAGGAAAAAGTGATGTAGCAATTCCTAAGAATTTTGAAAATTTTGTTCACACACTGTCGAATAATAAGTATTCTGTTCTGAAGAAGGGCGAAAACTGATGATTCTTTCTGGACGGAACTTTCAGCAGCTGCCCCAGGCCATTTGTACAGTCGTATTCAATAATTATTTATATACTTTAAAGATTATACGTATGGTTTTATGCAAAATGAAAATTCGCTAATCGTTTTATGCCAACTACACACACCCCACTGAACTAATTACGCTAATTCTCATATTTGTATATAACAGTACCGATATTAAGGTAATAAAAATACAGGATTTTCCAAAGTCCAGTCTAGTAATTTCTCGCTCGACATTTATATTTTCAATGACCTGACAAGGACAGTAAGGTTATACCCGGAGAGCCTTTGACCAGTCAGCACAGAATTTTAGTCACTATATACAAACTTCCTAAACCGATAAAGCAGAACAGACAGCTAGTCCCAAAAATAAAGTGGAAATCACTCAAAGAAACGGTAGGATAGTCCTTCACCAAGGAAATGAAAGAAGAACATCTGGATCTGAACCGCATGGACACAAATGCGACTGCCGCGGACATGTGAAATAGTTTCGAAACGACATGCAGAAATACTGCAGAAAAACATCTAGGTCGCACGAAGGCAAAGAAAGGCCCGTTTAAAGAAACAGCTTGGTGGAAGACGGAGGTGAAAAAGGCTGTAGCTGAAAAGAAGAAGGCATTTAAAATTTGGCAGTCTACAAATGATGATGCAGACCGTTTAATTTATAGGGATCTCAAACGTGAAGGTAAGCGAACTGTTGCTATATCTCAAGCTACATCTAATAACGCATTCTACGACCAACTGGAAAATGCTCAATTGTGTATCATGCAAGATAAGAAGATGACACAAGTAGATATTCACAAACTAGCAAAGTCACGTAACAACAGTAGTAAAGATATAACAACAGTCAAGTATATCAACGGCATCCACGGTAATCTACTGACCCAAGATAGCGAAATCAGAGTCCGTTGGTCACAATACTACGAAGACCTGTTAAATGTATCGCATCCGAGAACCCTAAATACGAATCCACCAAACCCAGTCTGTGGGCCTCTCTCAGCCATATCACCCACAGAGCTGAGGAAAGCTTTATATCAAATGAAGAACAACAAAGCACCAGGGCCGGATGAGATACCGGCAGAGGTATGGAAGTGCTTGGGTGAAGACCGTATGCTCTGGCTGTACGAATTGTTTAACAAACTTATACAAGGTCAGCACATTCCGGATTGCTGGAGAAGTAGCCTACTTATGCCGTTCTATAAAGGGAAAGGAGACGTCAGAGACTGTGGTAACTACCGCGCCATTAAATTCATGTCTCACACGCTAAAAATCTGGGAAAGAGACCTAAATAATAGGTTAAGCCAACTTATCTCCCTTACCCCAAATCAATGCGGTTTTGTGGCTGAAAAAGGAACGTCAGATGCTATACAAACTGTCCGGATCCTGTTAGAAAAAGCAAAAACCAATAAAACTAACTTGCACATGGTTTTTATCGATCTAGAAAAGGCCTTCGACCATATCCCCCGTGACCTAATATGGGAAGCGCTCAGAAGTCAGCTAGTGCCGGAAAAGTACATCACTTTAATAAAGGATATGTATCATGATGTGAAAACTCAAGTCATATGCCCGGCAGGTAAGAGCGAAAGCTTTTCTATAGCAACAGGAGTGCATCAAGGTTCGACACTTAGCCCATTACTCTTCAACGTGACAATGAACTACCTCACTAAGAACTGCCAGAAAACTCTACCGTGGAATATTTTATACGCTGACGATGTCGCACTTATATCAGAAGATATAGATGATCTTCAGTGCACCTTTAACGCCTGGACCGAAGCGCTGGAAAAAAACGGCCTTAAGATCAGTAGGAATAAAACCGAACATATGTCATGTGTGTTCGATGGCATTTCTAATCCCAGCCAATTCGAGATCTACTACATCGGTGAAACAAGAATCCCCACGGTAGAGCAGTTTAAATATTTAGGGTCCATTATCAGCAATGATGGCAGAATTGACAAGGATGTCACACACAGAACCACCGCAGGATGGCAGAAATGGAGGGACCTGACCGGCGTAATGTGTGACAGGAAAATGCCTTTAAGAGTCAAGGGAAAGATCTACAAAAGGGCTATAAGACCTGCTCTTTTGTATGGCTCGGAATGTTGGGCAGCTAACAAACAACATGCCAACAAATTGCATGTTACCGAAATGCGCATGTTGCGTTGGTCTGGAGGTGTAACGCTAATGGATAAAGTTCGCAACGACCACATTAGAGGGAGTTTTAAAGTTGCTCCTATATCCGACAAGCTGGCAGAAAATCGCCTCCGGTGGTACGGGCACATCATACGACGCCCTGAAGACCATATGGTGAAGTTAGCCCTAAATTTACCGACACAAAAACGAGGACGTGGAAGACCACCTGCCACTTGGCTGACGACAGTCGAAAAAGACTCGAAAGAAGCTAACGTCGACGCTGTACTAGCAAAGAATCGCGTACTCTGGAGAAAAAGGACAAGAAAGGCCGACCCCAAGTAGATGGGAAAATGGTCAAGGAAGATGATGATGATGATGACCTGACATTTGTTTTTCCAACAGGAGGTTCAGAAAAGTGAGTATGACTAGGAGGACATGTATATCCTCGTGGTCATACTGATATGACAAATTAGTATGACCACCAGGAAAACAGGAATCGGGGTTTTTCGACATCGTGATCGTACACAGGTTGCGCGGGAAACGTCAACTGTACGCCGTCCGCTCGCCGCGAGGCGTGGCAGCCCACTGACATTGTTCCGCCGGGTAGAGTGGCCTTATTCCTTTTAAAATACTGATTATTTAGGCATTTTTCTCTATGATAAAACATGTTTCTTAACATATTATTGGTGTTACTACCTAGAACAGGGCTATTTGGATATACAGTTTGAATTTTTCATTGATAATTTTTGTTTCAAAAACTACTCGAAATTGAAAAAATTCACGCGGAAAATTACTTTTTTCGACTGCACACAATGAAAGCATGAAATAGCTATGTTACTACCTAGAACTCGAGGACAATTATTATTCAGTTCAAAAAGTTGGTGGAAATTATCAACATATTTGTCATAATATGAAAAAAACAAATTTTAAAAGGAATAAAGCCTCTTAAAGATCGGAATTTTTTCCGCGGCCGCAACGAGTGGGGATAGCTTGCTTCGGTGCACCAGCGATTCGAAATTTTGAAATTCGTAATTATAACCATTAGGATTTTTCTAATTTCAGGAATGTAAAAATCGAATTTATGAAATATCGGAATAATCATATTCGGAATGTTGATCCATTCCGAAATGTAAAAATCGGTATTTTGAAATTCGCGATTATAAATAGGTATCGGAATTAAGTTTTTCGTATTTATGTAGTGTACCCTATTTTTTCATGCATTTAATGATTCCACCCTATCCTATCGCGAAAAGAAAATAGTAAATACGAATTTAAATAATAATAAACCACCAATAATAGTACAGAACTTGACAAGTGTTTCGCCTTTCCACGAGGGATCATCAGGAGATGTTGACGGTAATTCGGCAGGGGAACGTAGGGCTTGCATTCCAGAACTCGATGATTTTTCCGACTTTACAATTCCGGAATCGAGAACGCTCAATATCGAAAATTCTGGAATTGAAACGACTTTATTTAATGTAGTTCCTAGACAGTAATATGAGATATTTTACGGATGGTTAGTTTGTTTAAGCTTAGATATTTAAATATATTATATTCACTTGTATCTTTAACGCTCTCAGAATGATTAAATTTCTACTCTAACTCTACACCCACTGGAAGTAACATCTCTGTTTTGACTTTTGGCCCTATGTTTGAAGGGTAGAGAATGGCATTTGGCATTAAGTTTCGTGCAATAAAGTTTCAATAAATAAATATAGGAACAGTTAGCAGAAAGAACCATTTATAGTCCGCATATACAATAGTCAAAATGTATACTGGTTATTATGGAAAAATACTAAATTGCAGACTATTCACCAGGATTGAGCCAAATTCAACGTTTTTAATTCACATCTGTCTAAGATCTTGCCACTACTTATTTACCCACTACATTGATATTGCAAAAATCTCTCACTGAATTAAGGCTTCACTAAGCATTTTAAAGACATGTTTTTATTCACGATTGCGGCCTCGGGGAAATCCAAGGGCATTGTTGTCGATGATAGAAACGTAAGGAATTGGGAGACACAATATTTTCTAGACATTTATGTGCTCGGTATAAACATACGATAGTGACCAGCGGGGTATGAAATATAAAGGTATAATAAAGAAGTCATATATGACACGATGTCATGGGGTATCTCAAGTAATTATACAATCAGGTCAATTAATCTCTTTCAACCAAAGACAGAATAAGAAAGCTGAAAAACTGAATCAAAACAACTGAAGGAATAACTTTAATCTCTGAATTCATTGAATGAGGAGGTCCTCTTTCGCTTCCCGTGGCCTCCACGGAAGCTCAAAATACGTATTTTTAACAATGGGATGACTGATAACGCGACTTTTGTGGGTCTGCGCTGATCACCAAGAGATGGACTAAGACATTGCTAAGCAAGCTTTAGATTACGACACTTTTGATGTGTAAGTACACTAAGTTAGATACTAGAGCGTATGTGCGAACATCACGGTCGGAATGAAAACAAAGAAACAAACTTAAATATGAGTCATTTGTGTATTAAATGAATTGTACCTTTAGCCCGACACCGATGAAGAATGACGCAATGCAACCGTCTAAATATATTATTGGTCCTGCAAATAATCTGAAAAATGCTTATCATATAAGTTAAGAAGTCCTCAAAATTTGACCTGAAACGACCATTTCATAGACTAGGGTGAAAATCTCTCGACATCAAAAACCTCTAATCATCAATAGGACATAGATTTCCGCCTTCAATAGTAAAAAAATACGGTACGGTATGCGTATGTATCACGCCGAAAAAACGGTAAAATAAAAACTAAAAAAAAATAGTGCGTGGAGGCCCTCCGCGCGGAAGAAGTGAAACTTCGTAACGTGGAAATGAAAATAGGAAGGGGTAGAAATTGTAATTTCAAAAGAGAAAATCTAACAATCAATTGATATTCACAAGAGACGTACCTTGACATAACCTTAAATCCGTCGCATTGTCCGTGGGATTGTTGCGTTGAACGTTTAACGCAACAGTGCTTTCCTACCCCCTCCACGGTAGCGTTAAACGTTAAACGTTTAACACAACCTTGTTGGAAGTCGCATTAGAAGTTTCACTTCAAAAAAAAACTTTTTTTCGGTTAGATCCCGTACACCTCAAGTGGGGGTGATTTTTTTTCGTTCCAGCACTAGTGTGTGGGGTGTCGTTGAACAGGCCCTTTAAAAATAATAGGGGTCTTCAAACATCATTATTTGATAAAGTCAGCAGTTTTGTAAATATTCGCTCCAGAAATCCAAAAAAAAAGCGCCCGCCCCCCTCTAACTTTTCAACCACGGGTCAAAAAATTATGGAAAAATTAAGCACTTTGAATGAGAACTATATTGAATAAAATCGGTCGAGCCATTTTTGAGTTATCGCAAAAATTCATAATTTTAATAGAATAAATGCAGGATGGATGAAACGAATGCCCCTTAAACTTAAGGGGAAAGTCTATAAAATGATCATAAGACCTGAACTTGAACTATGAACGTCATATTGATAAAAGAATGTTAGGGATAAATGTCGAAGGACGAAGAGCGATAGGTAGGCCAAAAAAGCGATGGATGGATTGTGTGAGAGAGGACATGAGAAAAAAAGGAGTAAGCGCTGAAATGACGAATAATAGAGATGAATGGAAGACGAAAACATGTTGTGCCGGAAGCATAAGTGCCGCGCGGTGGCCTTATATTTGTACTTGGGTCATGGTTGTTCTATGTATTTAAGTATATATTTTTCTATATGAGTATATATATCGTCGCCTAGTACCCATAACCATAACACAAGCTGTGTTAAGCTTAATTTGGGACTAGATCGATTTGTGTGAGGTTGTCTGATATTTCTATTTATTTATATTATTATATCTAAATATATAAAAGAAGAAACTGACTGACTGACTGACTGACTGACTGACTGAATGACTGACTGACTGACTGACATATCAACGCACAGCCCAAACCGCTGGTTCTAGAGAGTCCAAATTTGGCACGTAGGTTCCTTATAAGGTGAAGGGGTGCACTAAGAAAGGATTTTTCAAAATTCACCCCCTAAAGGGGTGAAATGGGGGTCCAAAGTTTGTATGGGGAAACAAGATTAGTTAGACTATTTTATTTGAAACTTCACAGGAGTATTTCTAACAATAAATGAGTAAACACGTGTTTCAGGTTTTTTGAAAATTCAACCCCTAAAAGGAAGAAATGTGGTGACTAAGTCTGAAAATCAACATGGGTATTGTTTTTATGGTTTATCGGGTCGCTGATTTCGAAAACCGCAACGATTTTAAAATCCAACGTGGCGGACGTGAATTATCATCTTCCCTGTTGGGGTGAAATGGGGTTGAAATGTCTAAATACTAAACCGCTGGTTCTAGAGAGTCCAAATTTGGCACGTAGGTTCCTTATAAGGTGTAGGGGTGCACTAAGAAAGGATTTTTCAAAATTCACCCCCTAAAGGGGTGAAATGGGGGTCCAAAGTTTGTATGGGGAAACAAGATTAGTTAGACTATTTTATTCGAAACTTCACAGGAGTATTTCTAACGATAAATGAGTAAACACGTGTTTCAGGTTTTTTGAAAAGTCTACCCTTAAAAGGGAGAAATGTGGTGACAAAGTCTGAAATCAACATGGGTATTGTTTTTATGGTTTATCGGCTCGCTGATTACGAAAACCGCAACGATTTTAAAATTCAACGTGGCGGACGTGAATTATCATCTTCCCTGTTGGGGTGAAATGGGGTTGAAATGTCTAAATACTAAACCGCTGGTTCTAGAGAGTCCAAATTTGGCACGTAGGTTCCTTATAAGGTGAAGGGGTGCACTAAGAAAGGATTTTTCAAAATTCACCCCCTAAAGGGGTGAAATGGGGGTCCAAAGTTTGTATGGGGAAACAAGATTAGTTAGACTATTTTATTTGAAACTTCACAGGAGTATTTCTAACAATAAATGAGTAAACACGTGTTTCAGGTTTTTTGAAAATTCAATCCCTAAAAGGAAGAAATGTGGTGACAAAGTCTGAAAATCAACATGGGTATTGTTTTTATGGTTTATCGGGTCGCTGATTTCGAAAACCGCAACGATTTTAAAATCCAACGTGGCGGACGTGAATTACCATCTCCCCTGTTGGGGTGAAATGGGGTTGAAATGTCTAAATACTAAACCGCTGGTTCTAGAGAGTCCAAATTTGGCACGTAGGTTCCTTATAAGGTGTAGCGGTGCACTAAGAGAGAATTTTTCAAAATTCACCCCTTAAAGGGGAGAAATGTGAGTACAAAGTTTGTATGGGGAAACAAGATTAGTTAATTTTATTCGAAACTTCACAGGAGTATTTTTAACGATAAATGAGTAAACACGTGTTTCAGGTTTTTTGAAAATTCTACCCTTAAAAGGGAGAAATGTGGTGACAAAGTCTGAAAATCAACATGGGTATTGTTTTTATGGTTTATCGGCTCGCTGATTACGAAAACCGCAACGATTTTACAATTCAACGTGGCGGACGTGAGTTACCATCTCCCCTGTTGGGGTGAAATGGGGTTGAAATGTCTAAATACTAAACCGCTGGTTCTAGAGAGTCCAAATTTGGCACGTAGGTTCCTTATAAGGTGTAGCGGTGCACTAAGAGAGAATTTTTCAAAATTCACCCCTTAAAGGGGAGAAATGTGAGTACAAAGTTTGTATGGGGAAACAAGATTAGTTAATTTTATTTGAAACTTCACAGGAGTATTTCTAACAATAAATGAGAAAACACGTGCTTTCGGTTTTTTGAGAACTCAACTGCTAAAACGGAGAAATGTGGTGAAAAAGTCTGAAAATCAACATGGGTATTGTTATTATGGTTTATCGGGTCGCTGATTACGAAAACCGCAACGATTTTAAAATCCAACGTGACGGACGTGAATTACCATCTCCCCTGTTGGGGTGAAATTGGGTTGATATGTCTAAATACTAAACCGCTGGTTCTAGAGTGTCCAAATTTGGCACGTAGGTTCCTTATAAGGTGTAGGGGTGCACTAAGAAAGGATTTTTCAAAATTCACCCCCTAAAGGGGGAAAATGGGGGTCCAAAGTTTGTATGGGGAAACAAGATTAGATAACTTGGTAGGTACCCTGTATCCCGGAAGAGGGAAGAGGGAAGAGGGACCCAAAACCGCTGATTCTAAAGAGTCCAAATTTGGAACGTAGGTTCCTTATAAGGTCTAGGGGTGCACTAATAAACGATTTTTCTAAAGGGGATGAAATAGAGAGATCCAAAGTTTGTATGGGGAAACAAGATTAGACTATTTATATTCGAAACTTCACAGGAGTATTTCTAACAATAAATTAGTAAACCTACAAGTCCTCTTTATTGCACACCTCATAAAATATACAGGAGAAATACAATGCAAGACATTACAATTAGAGGTAAACAACAGGCGGTCTTATCGCTAAAGAGCGATCTCTTCCAGACAACCTTTGGGTAGTGGAGAACTTGAAATAATAAGATTTTGTTATTAGGCGGTGCAAAAATCGGATAATAATAATAATAATATATACATAAAAAACAAATAAAAACATAAATATAATAAAAAATTAATACATAAATACATACATACCTTCAGCCAACAGATAATAGGACCATTTGAATAAAATACGAATTATGAAAGGGATAGATAGTGTTCTTTCAGTTGAGCTTTGAAAGAAACAAGAGATTAGCGCGTCTTAAGCTAACAGGCAAGGAGTTCCATAAGCAGACAGCTTTAAAAGTAAACGAATTATTATAAAATTTTGAGACGGAAGAAGGTACGGCAAGGAGCAAATTTTGGGCAGATCGAGCAGAAGTGAGATAAATGAAACGCTCTTTGAGATAGCGGGGAGTTGCAGGATGAAAAAGTATACTATAAAGAAGAGCAAGAATATGAGAGTTACGACTTAAACTTAAACCTAATAGATGTTTAAATTTGTATTTGGTGCCATCTCGATTGTCGTCAAGGCCAGTGCGGGCGGCGCGGCGGGACTGGAGGAGTAGTCGTCGGGAAACTTCCTGCAGCCGTAATAAATGCATTCAAGCTTTTCAACAATAAAACGGTTAGACGGATATGCATGAGGGATAAGCAGATAATACCCTAACTTTAACAAATAGCCTAATTTTTAACCTAAAAAAAGCATCGTTCCCGTAGGATAATGTATATTGTATAGGAACGCGGGCGAAGCCGCGGGTTAATGCTAGTTAAGTATATAATATCAAGATCTAGAAAATAAAAATCGAGTGATCGTGGCTTTTGCTTAGCTTAAATTTTATTTCTTTCTGGAGTGTATTATATTATGTGATTAATGTTAGACGATAGGTACTTATATGCGAGACTGGTGTCCTGGAGTAGTGACCATCTACAGGAAAGCGCAGTGTGGGAAGGCCCCTGATTGGGTGGACGGATGACCTCGTAAGGGTCGCCGGGAGTCGATAGATGCGATCTGCACAGGATCGCACCTTGTCGAGCTATAGGGGAGGCCTATGTTCAACAGTGGAAGTGGAAGCAATAGATAAATTGATAAGTTTATATAACTATGCGAAAGTCATTCCGAAGAATAAATATGTACATCAATGTATCAGCATGGTGGTAATTTATCATATTAACACTTAAACATGAGTGCATATGGAAATCACAAGTTTATTACGAACACAAGATCTGCATCTCTAGCACGAATGTGACACGCGACTCTTTCTCGCGCGAGAAATATTACCTGTCTCTATCTTCACATTACTGTGAGAGAGTGACGGGCGATGCTATGTCACGCGACAAGAGTCGCGAAGCTAAGTTGTGCGAGACGGGCTGGTCTCATACTTGACGATACATTTAGGTACTTATTACGGTTCTTCCTCGGGCATAGACACCTTCAAAAAAGTTCGATGAACCCTTAACAAAAACAGTCTACGCAAAACGAGTTTTTGATTATCTACCTACAGTTTGTGTTATTTCAAAGTCAAAGTCAAAGTCATTTATTTGCATTGAACGGGTTACATTTTGATCTTATAAATAGTTGGTTTTATCACCATTCAGCCATTTCTGGCGTACAAATTACAATCCTTATATCTAAATATCTAAATTATTTAATTCAATAATGTTAGCGATGTTATACTAAAGAAAATTACAAGTCACTAAAAATTATAATAATACTAATTGGCTGTTCTATGAACTAATTGCATTGATTTTTTTTTTCAAAAAACTCGTTTAAAGAGTAATATTATAATTTCCTCATTTCCACTAGCCGATCTTTGCGTAAAGAAAATAAATAACGGTGTAATATTATTTGGCGTCAGTTAATATAATACGGTGAATAGAGACTATAAAGTACTATGTGTGACCTTACAAACGGTCCGGTAGTTTTGAATTTTTGATATGTTGTCTAGGATGGTTAGTTAGTGTTTAAAATGCAAAATGCACAATTCCCCCCCCTCCGCGCCCGCCGCCATATTGAAAAAACCGGCACTTTCTTCATATTTTTGCTCATATCTTCCTTTAGGAGCATTTTAGCTAGAAGAAAGCTGCGACAATGTTATAGAGAGTTAAATTTACTACATTCTCCATTTTATATTTTTTTTCTAGGATAGATAGTTACGGAGATATCCACATTTAAAAAAACGCAAAAAATCGCAATTTCCTACTGAAATACAAACTTCTGGATTATATCTTCGTTTAGCATTTTAGCTACAACAAAGCTTGGGCAATGTTGTAGAGAATTAAATTTACTATAATTTACGCTTCAAATTTTGTTTCAAGGACGGTTAGTTACGGAGATATGCACATTTAAAAAACAGGAAAAATCGAATTTTCCGAAAATTTCTCTAAATTCTTGGTTTAGAACGCTGTCATTCAGTTACGGACTAGTCTAGGACAAATTAAAACATGTAGGAAATATAATTGCTTATAAAACTCATGTCCATTTTTACATACATTTTCGGAAAATGTGACTTTATTTTTTACATATCTCCGTAATTATCTGTCCTAGAAACAAAATTTGAAATGTAAATTATAGTAAATTTAATTCTCTACAAAATTGCCCAAGCACTGTTCTAGCTAAAATGCTCCTAAACGAAGATATAATCCAGAAGTTTGTTTTTGAGTTGGAAATTGCAATTTCTTAAGTTTTTTTAAATGTGCATATCTCCGTAACTATCTGTCCTAGAAACAAAATATAAAATGGAAAATGTCGTAGATTTAACTCTCTCTAACATTGTCGAAGCTTTCTTCTAGCTAAAATGCTCCTAAAGGAAGATTTGAGCAAAAATATGAAGAGAGTGCCGGTTTTTTCAATATGGCGGCGGGCGCGGAGGGGGGGGAATTGTGCATTTTGCATTTTAAACACTGACTAACCATCCTAGACAACATATCAAAAATTCAAAACTACCGAACCGTTTGTAAGGTCAAAATCCTTTATTCACTGAATTAATATGAAATATTAAAAGGAATGTAACTGGAAAATGGGACGATTAATAGCTACTCGTATTCAAAACATTTTCAGTTGTAGCAGAATTAATTATGCCCGAGGCGATTATTGGTTGTAACTGCAATGGTAAAATTGAAAACTATTCGACAAAAAATGTTTCCATCGCAAAGCTCTAGGTAGGTAATAGCATAAATGATGTAGACCTTATCACGATTGAATAGTTGTTTGATATCGCTAACTTGACGCCGCGCCATGCAAATGTTTGCTTTGTATTGGTACCTATACCTATTACGATAACACTTCAGCGTGTTTTGGATTAAACCAAAATACACTAAGACTAGCGCAATCAGTCTGTTTCCATGCATATAGGTATGCCTACGTATACTTTAAATAGAATCAGCGGCAGATGAGAGTTCCCCCAGTAATAATTTAACACAACAAACAAGTTTGACAGACTGTTAATATAGATAATTATTTTTATAGATAGGTACCATGGAAACAAACCACGCGCGCGTTTCTGTTCCACACTTGTCCGAATAACTGTAGTAGCGACCGCCCTAACAGATGATCCGATTTGAGTGTGGTTTTGTTAATCGAAAGTCTTGTCTGTCGATATGGCTCTTTATTATGTAGCAGTCGTCTCCAAGGCATTCGGTTTCTTGTATTGGTGACTTTTTAATTTAAATAGTCATTAGAGCTGCTATGTGAATGGATTTAGTTGTAAGGAAAATAGGTCAGTAATGTCAGTATATTACTTCATATTATTTTGTTCCAGATGATGATCCTCTCCCCCACATCAACCTCCTTCGAGATCTGGCGGGAGACGCCCATACCGATGTACCTCGAGTGCTTCATGTTCAACATAACCAATGTGGACGAGATCCTGGCAGGCAAGAACGTCTCTATACGCGTGGCCGAGATGGGTCCATATGTCTACAAGGAGCTTCATTCAAAGGTACCTAATATTGACTTTAGATCAGGGGTTGGCACCCGGCAACGAGGCACCCTGGTGCGTCGCAGAGAGCAAAAGATCTGCGAGGCGTCCCGGTTTATTCTTTGGAAATTGAGCTACGCTAGAGCCGACACAAAATACTAAACCTATACTAAGTGCGAACTGAAAATGTTTGGGGCAGGGGCTTTAGTTTAGATCATTCCATTAATTAATCTATCTAGTTGCATCGTAAATTGTTATTACCTAATAGCATATCCCAAGATTCCCGAGCATGTGCCAGTTCGCGTTTTCCATACTAATTTCAATTCTTAAGAATTCTTATGGTACATACAAGATATATGCAAGATTTCTGGCAATTAGAAAAATAAAATAAAATCGATATTTTACTCAGCGTAGTGGCATTCAATGGAGTCGCTCGCGTATTTCATTCCCTGCGAAGATGCAATCAGAATTGCACTATTTCAATCGCAAAGTGAGGAGTAGATATAAGTCTAGTGCTACTGGTATACCTAATATGATGATTTTTAAAAAGGATGATCATATAACTTGCCTCTAATAAACGGGTTATGTAAAAATGTGTCTATCGGTTCATAGCCCAACCTCTCGGTTCCGTTTCGCTGCTCGACCGGGACGACCGGTAAACGTACACTACATTAAAAATAATTATTTAAGATAATTGTGTTAGGGGTTGTTCAAGTATAACGCTAGGTATAATTAGAAGTGTCAAATTACGGCACCATTAGGTATATGAATTACCTATTCACATCGCCAGCAGTTCTAATTTCTATACTTATAAAAATAAATCGTTTTCTTCTAGTAAATTGTTTGGGGCCGTAATCAACCAGCTTTATGGTTCAATAGTTAGATTGTTTAGGTATATGAAATCGAAAAAAAGGGATAGGACTCGGTAGCTTAGTGGACAGAGCGCCCATGTTGGGTCAGAAAACCGCGGAAGGCGCGGTTTCGAATTCCGCTCGAGTCATTACATTTTTTAATGTTTCGCTTCAATACAAACATTTGATTTAGGACGACGAGGACATTAATACTTTAGTAAAAAATAAGAGTTGGACTGATAAAAGTTATAGGATGACGCACCGCTCATCTTGTTAGTCGACATGTAAAACGTCCACTTACAGAAAATTCCTATAAGTTAGACTATGTCAATAAGATTACTACAAACAGGCTCCATTTTGCTGTAATTTACAACAACTACTGAAAGACGTGATTATAATAATGCATACTTACAATTGACATAGTTACTTTGAGATATTAGTTACGTTATTGTTACTCTTATTGTTAACATAACAACAATACGTTTAGGTACCTATATAATTGACTACGACTGCAAATGGAAAATATTTGGAAATTTTCCATATTTTTCCGGAAGAACATAAGACAAATGAATACTAATATCGATACTTTATCAACATGATTCTTTCAAAGATTTTTCTATCTATTTATTGTTATCGTTAATCCATCGGTTATCGGCTAATAACGTGCGTAAAATCTAGTTGCTTAATCAAGATTCATGATTTCGTGAATGATATTATCATTAACATGTACCACATCGATACCTTAGTTCACATTCGTACTAACTTTTCGGAAAAAGTTGTTGCAATTAGGACGTTAGTGCACAAGTCTGTGGTTTAAATTTCACTGGCAAAAAAAAAATTGTACGAGTGTGAACTAAGGTACAGCTGCCGGCAAACTTTTAGAGCATAGCCTTTACTGCGCAGTGCGCAGTAGCCGATTTACGCACAAATGCATATGCGCAGATCCGCCATTTTTGAGTTTGCCGGCAACTATATCGACATAATATACAATAAGCTGTAGAATTGCGTCTATGAATGAATTTATTTATGGCCCATTCATAAATGGGCCATGCATTAATGCAGCCCATAGTAGGTACATTAACATTATTGTATAATGCATTTTATGCAATTGGCATAAGGCTTAAAGTCTTGAAATACGAAAATCAGACTCAGTATTAGATTTTGCCGGAAACAATATGATATCCCTCGTTCGGACGCAGTGAGATATGAACGTTATGCGCCAATTATTTTCATGCCCTATGTTCGAGGGGTCAAAATTAAAGATTTCGAGGGACACTACAAAAGTGATAATAAATAATGAAAAAAACGAAAAAAAGACGTGTTTTGAGTACTGATTTTTATAACGTCACTAGCTAGTACCTTCATACTAACAGATCCTTTTTGAAATTTCTTAAAGAGTAGCTGATTTGAGCTGCCATCAAATACCGTATTTTACCAGTTCCATACTAACCTATATACTTACATACCTATATAGATAATATATATATTTTTTGAATATGTAGTATAGGACCTTAGGTAGGTACTCATGCGGAATTCGTGTTCATAAGGTACACAAATATTTGCCCTTTCCGGGATTCGAAACCAAGACTGCAACTTCAGTTCGATATATTTGCGTGGGGTTACCCTCATCCGGCAGAAAATTGTTTAAGGCGACGGGTAATGCGAAACTAGCGCCACTTTCGATTTTTTCTTATACCTTCATAATCTGATATTTTTTTAGAAATAGCTGAAGTCTAGGAGCTAACAAAACACCTTTAATATTTATTAAACCACTATATACAATTTGTTCACTGTAGTTTACCTTACAAAACTTGTTCACGTCAAAAGCGGCCACAATAGTTTTGGGCAAGTTTAGAGACAACTAAAGAACAAGAAATTGTGTATAATGATTTAATAAACCCTAAAGGTGTTTTTCCAGCTCCTAATATCTTGCAATTACTGAAAATGTATCTGGTTTGGAAGAAATAATAAAAATTCTTAAGTGGCGCTAGTTTCGCATTACCCGTCCCCTTAACCGTACGTAACGTTTCGCATTAATGCTCATGTGGCAGAAATTTTCTTTAGCTGAACGGGGGAATATATTTAAAAATGTTTTGGTGTATCCTAGTAGATCAGGGTAGGTTAGGTTAGGTTTATTTTATAGTGTTTAATGAACTGACGTGAGAGACTTCATCCTGTACTCGATTGAAGTTATTTTTTACTTAGAGACTGTATACTCGTACATCTCTAATAAACTTAGTGTACTGTACAATGACGCTCAGAGACCTTATACATCTCTGAGGAATTTAACTATTATCATATATTTATTATTTATATTTTGATTTTGTAAATTATGACGCCAGAGACCATATACATCTCTAAGAAATTTAGTTTAATTATTTATTTATTTTGTATAGTTAGTTTCTTATTCAGTCCTTAACTTTTCTAAGGATTTCAATTAATTTATTTTGTTTTGCATGCTGTGACGCCTAGAGACCATGTACATCCCTAAGAAATTTAAATTAAGTACTTAATTATTTTGTTGCATTAGTTATTGATTTTGACCCCTTGAGACCCTATCTATACATCTCAACGGAATTGAATTATTTCATTAATTAATTATACCAATCTATATTGCGTGTCGTGACGCCTAGAGACCTTCTACATCTCTGAAAAAATCGCTTTATTTTATATAATTTTTAGTGTAAACATTGATTTGGAGAAACTTGTACATCTCCTCTAACATATATGTTTCAATTACCTAGTTATAATATAATTGTATTAGCTTTTAAGTACAATTAGCGAAAAAATTACTTACTGTTGAGTTTCTTTCGGCTTTCTTCTCAACAGCGGTCTCCTCTTGCGAATTGCCGGTAGACTCACAATCTGACTTGTAAAAGTGCCCTTGTGGCCTACTTACTGAATAAATTATTTCATTTAATTTCATTTCATATACTTTTCGGAGAAGTCAATGGTGTCCGTAGGATAACAATTATGCGAAATGAGCATTATGCTAAACATAGCGTTCGGTAAAATAATTTTCTGCGGAACATTAGTAAACTATTTGCGTGTTGTTATAAATAAAACACAAATATCTCTGGTTCTAGATTGACACCTGGTTAAACAAATCTACTTTTTTGTAGTTTAGTAGTATGGTGTGTTCTACGAATGTATAAGTGAATATACACTCTTATTTGCCTCGACAAGATACTCAATGTTTGTAGAAATATATTACGCCGCGACATTGGATGGTATCTTTACTTACGTCCGCAGAATGTCCAGGGCTTCTATTGTCTTTAGAAAAATCAATACCTAACTACCCATTATTTACTGTCGACGACCTAAAGTAGATTTATGTGACGAGGTGCAGCTGATGGGGATTAATAGAATAAATTTCGTAAATTTTACACTTATCGACATAATAAATCTTCCGATAATCAGTATAATCACGATCTTCAGTCATGGTTATACCTAGAGATTTTCCTAGCACGAACGACGTGTTGTTCGTGCTTGACAAAATATAACATCGACAATCATGTTATCGATAAATACTACTTACTTAATGCTACTTATAAGTTTAGTAATCAAAGCTTTTACATTCATAGACCTTATTATCTTAAGATTTTTTTTTTAAATAACAATGTGACAATTATTCGAGTTTCATGGAATTGTAAATATTCTCTTAACAACTATTATACTTGGCATTTCCTTTTATTGTAACCACCACAAAGAGAATTAGTGTGAAATTTCGATTTTCATTCCGACGTGCGCCGCCCACCTCTAGCAGTCTTTGGTGAGTAGGTACGCATCCTCTTACCGGTTATGGTGACGTTGTTTGGGTCAAACAACTTTTTTTATGTTGCTCGTCGCCATATTAACGTCCCATGGGTCACTTTTTAAAACTACGATTTTAGAGGGTTATATTTACTTACCAAAACATTGTAATTGATACAGTCATAAGCCCTTACTTATGTAGGCTATAGAATCTTGACAATACCAACAATATAAATTATCAACACTTTTCTAAGATTTTATCACTATTGTCCCCTGGGTCACGGGACAGAATAACAATAAAGAAAAGTTGATCCACATATTAAAGTAAGCAAGTCTAAATATTTCAATACCCATCAAAAGCGCGTTTGATATAGACATTCGTATGATATATTCACGTTTCATCATTCAAGTAAGTAGTTGTTTTCTGCCTGTTAATGAAATTAATATTCTTTTGCATTCATTTGTCATGTCATAGCCCAGTTGTCCTACAATCAGTTGTGGAAAAGATAATATATTTCATTGTTGTGGCCTTTGCACTGCGCGGCCAGTTCGCGGACACACTGACTCATTAACGTTATCATTCAAAATGTCTCATCAGTGGGAGCCAAATAGAGCTTGTAATATTAATATCTGCTCAAGAGCCCACATGCATACGTACAGTTCTCTTGTATAAAATTAAAAATAACAATTTGTATAAATCTTTTACTGTCTACTTCTCTTTCAGTATGAGAATAGAGAATGGGCGAAATATCGAGTTGAACATCATGTTCAATAAGCTCTACGTCAGATGTATTTGCTACGCTTGTATATAACATTAATTAATGCTGATCGTTTCTTTACAGTTCCAATCTTATGTATGAATATATTATTTAAATTAGTCATATCCGCAAAACCTTATGTCGTCTGCAGATTACCCTCAGGATAATTCACACGTGCATACTGTACGATCTCCTCAGACTTCGTACAGTAAATTATAAAGATAGCGGTAGACTCAGACTTATAGGGGTACTTACTGACATTTGAATTTTTCATTATATTGTTAACAGAAGAACATAACATGGAATCACAACCAGACAGTGACATACTACAACAAGCGGACGTGGCACTTCCAGCCGGACATGTCCAACGGCAGTCTGTCCGACCTCGTCACCAGCATCAACCCTATCATCGCGGTGAGTCCCAACAACACATTAGTTACACAACGTGGACGACAAAAAGTTAGGGATTGCCTTTCAAGTACTTATTGACAGATTTTACTGTCGTCACCATGCATGTGACTACTGTCGACGCTAGGGCGCACCCATTTCAGTGTTATATGCGCGTGGCATGCAGCCCACAGTCACAGTACCATTAGTACCTAGGTCTGAAACATTGTGAACAATGCCAATAACCGCATATGACGACAAGAAAGAGTTCAGTGTGTTTTCAGTGTCAGTATGTGTGTTGATACTCCCGGCATGTATCAAAATTCTATATAGGTACAGCCTTACCTAATCGTTTAGCTTCAAAAATAATATTTGTGTTTTAGACGCGAATATTCCTAACGTGTAGTGGCAAATGTAGTAGTGCTAGTGCCTATTAGGGTACCATTTTCCATTCAAGCGGCTAATTCATTGTTTCTTTCCCAGACTGTAGCCCACATGGTCCGGTACAACGGCAGACTGATTAGAATAGGCGCCGATCTCTTCATGCGAGCGTTCCACACCAACCTGTTCCTGACCGCCAACGTGTCGTCCTGGCTGTTCGATGGTATCGACGACAGAGTGCTGGACATCGGCTCGCAAATACCGGCGATTGATATGCCTTTTGATAGGTTCGGGTGGTTTTACACGGTAAGTTAAGTAAATAGTTACACACCAACCTGTTTCTGACCGCCGTGTTGTCTTGGCTGTTTGACGGCATGGACGACCGAAGACGGACATAGATGACAAGAGAAAGACGAGCGAAGGACTTCGCGGTCTGTTTTTACTACATTACTAGGAACATTTGCGAGCAAGTTGGAGAAAATTATATTTTCTCAAACATGCAATGAAATATCGTTGTAACATGCGTCATAACAGGCTTCGAAGTGTCAAGTTTCGGGCGGAACAATCCGAGAGAACTGTAAAGGAATTTCATACAAAATTGAAGGCCTAAGCCGGGAAGTAATTTTTTTTTAATTTTAATGTAAACATGGCGTCTGTGTTTATGAACAGCTGATATATATATTTTTTCTAGTGGCTACCCATTCAGCCACCGGACCAACAATATCCGCGTTAATGCCTAGTACACACGAACTGATATTATGAATACAAATCTGTATAATTCAATGTGTTGATGAATAAATTTAAAATACTGTCTATACGTAAGTCACCAGAGCCCATAGACATTTATTTATTTATATTTAGAATCCTCTGCATTTATTTTATTTATTATAGAAATTTAATTTTTATTATAAGTTATGTATAACGGCCCTTATAGGGTCTATTGGAACACTACACACGTGAAATACGGCCAACTTCCATAAAAAAAAAACATTATGGGCATTGGAGGGAAAATAAAAAAAAAACTTGTCATGTATTTTTATATTTGTTGTTGATATTTATAAATATAATTTCATAATGAGTTCTGATGATAACAGCGACAAAGAAATTAATTGTACTTCAGCAGAATTGAGGGCGGAGGCAGAATTAGCAATTAATAAGTCGAACGGAGACATACATGAATGTAAAAAAAATTATGCACAGTCTTATAACATTTATTTATTTAAACTTTATTGCACAAAAGACAGAAGTAAAAGTACAAATGGCAGACTTAATCTTTCATTCTACAAGAAAAGAAAATGTACAAGACAAGTAATTGGACGCCACACAATTCTATTTATGCCTAAGCAAATAGCAACATTTTAAAAACTAGATTGTCCCGACCTCTATACTGGATATTGTTTCTGCTGTATTTCAGCTACACTCCTTGCCAATCTTCTGATGGTCAAAAGGCATGGGGGTTGGAAATCTGATAAAGTTGCAGAAGGCGACAAATCCTCACGCAGCCAACTCTCAAAATGATGTACCCCAACCATCATCAATTTACATAAATCCACGGCCAGGCTGTTCCCGATTGCCGTGACCCTCCTGTTTACATTAAGGATCATAGTCCACCGCCAAAATCTCCTAGCACAATTATATTGCCAGCTGATCATTTTTATTTTTCATTTTGATTTCATTTTCACAGCCAAATTCATGATCCACAGTCACCACGCGGTAGATCAGATCCTCAGCCTCCTTTGCCATCTCAGCAGAATCAACAGTCAGCTACATTATCACAGCCAAGACCAGTTTCGGAAGTACAGCTAACTAATATCAGAGTACCTGGAAAAACAATAAAAATTTCAATAAGCAATTGCCCCCATATGTCGAATGCGTCATTTAATATCAGTTAAATTTGTCAAAAACTTTGTTAATAATCTGTTTTAAAAGTAATAGTTACGTACCTTTAAGTTCTGTGCACTAAGCATGTGATATTAATAGTATGCATCTAGAATACAGCTGCCTATCTATATCTATTGGTAATGCTAGGTTGTTTCCTTGTAGAACGTAATATGCAATATATATATGTTAGATCGGCGGATCTACGTGATAATTTGATAAATTGTTCAAATTGTATTGTTGTAACATTATTGCTATATAAATGAAAGAAAGGTTATAATGTGAGTCAGATGTCACAGACAATTAACAAAATGTCATGTCTGTCCTAAAGTTTCGTTCAAAAACGTGTTTTATCTTATAAGCGATCCGCTATACTAACTTCAATTGGAATTAATCTTATTTTAATTTCAACCCAAGTTATAAATGTAGCGAAAAAGTAGTATAATAATAAATATGTATATAGTTTAGCAAGCCTAAATTGTCAGTAAAAAACGGCGGCAATTTTGAAAAATCACGGATTTATTGTCTTCGGTTACCGCGATATTAAATTTGTTTTTTGAGTGAAGTATTTTTTTATTTCATTGCATATGTTTGAGAAAAGCACTATACATGCCTTAGCCGTGAAAAGGGCTTGCCGGCTTCGTATCACTAGACGGCCTCCCTTACGGTCGGCCGTCTATACCTACTCAGCCGGCAAGCTCTTATTTCCCGGCGTCTGCAGTAATGTACTATTAATCGGCGATTGCCGACGAGCCATGATAAAACTCCATGAAATGTTAAACGGGACCGTGGAAAACTCAGGGTATAAAGTTGGTGTAGGTAATTGAAATATTTTGATAACAGACTATGTCTTTCTGCCTATACATATAGAGCATATGTTCCAAACGCCAATATTTCCGTAAATAATGATGGTAAGTCCTTGAAAGAGGCATGTTTAGAATAGATATAAAAAAATATTTACAATGATACAATTTGACAAAATATAGAAGCAGTCAAAGAAGTTAGTTCTCCAATGCAAAGCGTTTATGAAAAGATGGTCATGTTCATGTACTTATTGAATGTACATACTTCAAATGTTTAACTACTACACATACATGGAATCAGTCAACTTCCCGCAATAAGATTATATTTCTGCGCACTTTTTAAACTTTGCCGTTGTTTGGAAACAAGTTGTACAAATCTCACATACCAAGAGGAATCAAAGCATCACAGACGATGACAATGAACATACCTAAAAGACAGCATGACTCAATTGAACATGTTGTATAAAAATAACTGTCAATTCTGTAAATAGTACTACGAACTATGGACTTAGTTAGTAAGTTTACGTCGTGTGCGATGATAAGATGCTGACTGATGAGATGACTAATTACACAATTCACTTTTTCATATCTATGTAGTTATTTGCTGCAGTACGCGTCACACGGTTTGCTGTACCTCCATGTCCTCCATGTTGACAAACAAGCCCACGGCCTGCATGATAGTGTAGTAAAGTAGAATAACCTCTTAATGTATGTATACATTTCTAGAAGAAGTACACAACCGATTAGCGATGCTTTGCAATATTTAATGAACAATATCAATGAGTTCGTTAAATCACTTGAAACTTTATGACCGTATAGCCCATGTGCGAGTAGTTTAGAAGTTACGGTAATTTCAATATCCTAATTTTTCATAATATTTCGTACCGCGCCGCAAGGCCCCGTGGCGTCATCGGACGAATTAACAAAATTTCATATTTCTAACAGGTGGAAATTAATATAGAGATCGACAGGGCTTTGTGTCGTCTACGCGCAAAAAAATCTATGAATTTATTCTTCTGTTTTTAAAGAAATAAGAGAAAATACATAAAATTACCGCAATCTAAGACAATTAGGCCTGAATAGGTAGTCTTAGGCCAAACAAAGAATTTTTTTTTTATTTGACTTTGTCAGATGCATACCGAATTTTATTAACGAGATTTCAAATAAAATCATACCGTGTTACTTAATTACTTACGTTTTTGCTGGGATTAATTTACAAAAATGGATAGACTCGCACCCGTATGGGTTGATGAGCTACTATATACTCCTCCAAAATATACCAAGTATTGTTTTGTGCCGGACTGCAAAAACGAGTCGACGAAAACCCCCGATAAACATTTCTTTCATATGCCACATAAGAATAAAGGAGATTGGTGTCGAGCAGTGGGGAAATTGGTTGTGCCAAAGAGACCAATTTATTTGCGAAGACCATCTTGATGTAAGATTATAGTTACCCCAATCCCGTTATAGTTACCGTTTCCAGAATCATTAATAGATCAGTAATATGAATCATACCAAACCAACAATTTTGAATTTTGACAATGTCATTAGATTTTTTATTAGAAATCGGACTAAAGTAACCGTTCCAATGAGTCATAGATTTGGTGTTGCCATATTTTAAAATGAGTAAGTTTTTATAAATTAATAATAAAATAAATAGGTATCTCAGAAAAAATATAAAAACAGAGATTACTTCATCGTTCTAAGCAGAATTCAGAAAAGTAATAAAATTGTAGTCTTAAAAATATGAAATGTTGTCAATTGCCCTACGGCGTGCTGCCCTGGCTATACCAAGTCCTTGACATGGTCTAATAAAACAAGGTCTTCCATTCCCAGAGTGACACAAGCCTACGTCACAAAAACATTGCCACTTTATTTCAACATAACATGTTACATGGGTACATTATAACTATGGTTAATTAGTTAAAATATTTATTTATAATTTTATAATTTTCATTTATATGTATTTCATCCTAAATTTTACAACAACACGTCATTTATAATTATTCGTTAGCAATATCTTCCGATGCACGAAATAAACTTCAGTCGTTCGGGTAATTCTAATGACACTACTGGCATCACAGGATAGTGCTGTCACATTTGACAATCCGTCATTTTGTCCCTGACCGTCATCCTTGTCTAACGCGTGTTAATTGTTATTTCCTTCTCGCTTACTTTCAGCAATCGCAGCGTTTTCCAAACTGTTCACGTCGTAATCGTAAGCTTGGTAATTAATGTTTGTTACGAAAATGGTTGGCTGTTCTATTCGAAACTGTAAGAGTAGGAGTGAAATGGGCATAATAAGATTTTATACGTTTCCGAAAAAAGAATCCGTAGCCAATGAATGGCTTCGCTAGTGTGGGCTGAAAACATGTAATAATGGTATGTATACATACTTATCGACAATAATTACTATTAATAATAAAATTTTAAGTTCTATGTTTGCTTGTTGACTAAAATACATTTCCGGCTATGTCGTTTCAAGATTTATGGGAAAGTACCCACATCTTGGGAACCTAGCTCGGAACCTGACTTAGAACCTGGAAGTGGTTCCTGTGAGTGGATTAACTTTATATCGAGGGGAAAATTGATTTATCCATGTGAAGAGCTCATAAAAGTCGCTCAAACAATGGAAAATGAGTTTGAGAAATACCATGGCCGGACACTATGCAAAGATAAATATGCTGGTGCGTTTTGTGTAACAAAGCTGCGTTAGTGCTAAGGATCATCATTATTTTTGTAGGGTTTGATGAGATAAAACTACCTAAGTTGGACGAAAATCGTAAAATTTATCTTTAAAAGCCTAGCTGATATAATAATAATAATAAAAAAATATTAAGGGACAATCTTACACAAATCGACCTAGTACCAAACTAAGCAAAGCTTGTACTATGGGTACTAGACGGCGATAGACATAATATATAAATACATATATAGATAACATCCATGACCCAAGCACAAATATTCGAGTTCATCACACAAATATTTGCCCTGGCCGGGATTCGAACCCAGGACCGCCGGCTCAGTAGGCAAGTGCTTACAGAGTGAGCCAACCGCGTCGGCATATTGTACACAAGCACGTCAAAAACCAAACCCTCAAATAGAAATGCTTATTAGAAATTCGCTGTAATTCTTTGCTTTGCTTAGTCAGAACGAGGACATAGTTACATAAGACTAAAAGAATTAAATAAAAAAAATCGTTAGTAATCAACTCCAGAAGAAATTAAAACGAAAATTGCTTAAAGTGTCGAACACCGTTTATTGATTAAATGTGGATTCGTTTTTCAAAAGTTTCTCTTGTATAGATAAATAAAATTTTGATTTAATATATTAAATTTGTTTTATTGTACATAGGTAGTACAATAAAACAAATCTAATACATATATTAAATCTACATGAATAAAGTTTCTACATGAATAACTTAAAATTAATGCCGTTTAAATATTTTTCACCGTTGGTTAAAATTCTCCCACATTTTAAAGTTTGAGAATCTGTGAACAGCATGATGACGTAGGCTTGTGTCAGTCACGTGGTTCGCGAGTCTCGGAATGGAATACCTGGCGAAGTATATTATTATACCATGGTCCTTGAGAAGATGCAATCGGATTTGCACTATTTTCGACCGCAAACTGAAGTTTTACATGTGTATATCAGTATTATACTAGTGCTACAGTTAAAATATTGGACATGGATGATGATTTAAAAAATGGATAATCTGATAACTTGCCTCAAATAAACAGGTTAATGGTTGCCGACTATTTTTCAAATAACTTCGGTTTCTTGGCGGCAGAGATGCGAGGATTACTTTTCGTATATTAATAAAATTAGTAAAATCTTAATTTTTATCTTAAATTCTGTGAGTCAGAATGGCGGGTACCATCACGAATTTTTAAAACAACTTTCCCTAAAAACGTACTGAAAATGTACTATTATTTTGTACCTACTATAAAAAAAAATACCGCTCCCTACAAATAGTTAATTATTACAATATTAATTACATTCAGACTGTCATGATGGCGGGTGTATCGCAGTTTACCATGAAGCTCTTGATTATTGAGAAATGTTATGATTATTACTCTAAAAAAATACTAAATTTGTACTCTAACATACAGTTAAAATATTAGCAATCTAATGTGTAACTTGCGAATTATACAAAACTTTGTTCATAGTAAGTGAAGGGCCAAGGGGGAGAATTGGGTGAGTCAAGTTTCCAAAATTTGACAGCACGAAGAAGATTTAGGCTTAATTAACAATATAGCAAAATACTGGCCAAGTGCGAGTCTGACTCGCTCACCGATGGTTCCGTACAAACGTGGTATAAACACTTATCCCATCTTAACTGGCCGGGTTAAGTTAAGTTGTGTGACAATTCCTGGCACGACCACGGCGGATTTTTGCTATCACGGTACAAATTCATAAAAAATATTGTATTTTTTTGTACTATAGGTACCTTAAAAAAATTGTACCTTTATAGTTTCTTCAAACTAGAGCATAGTCGTTGTGGTCTTGCTGGGTATTCACTTCCTGGCACGACCACACAAGATTTGAAATCCTAGAACGTTGAAATTTCAATTATAGTAGGTACAAATTAAAAAATTGTACTAAGTAACATATTTTTTTCAGTACAAAAAAAATACAATCAAAAGGTGAAACTTAAAAAAAGAGCTACAAATTAGGGTCTTTTGGAACACTAAATGCAACACAATTCATGGAAAGGCTTTTTAAACTAAATAAATTGTCGATTTAAAGCCACTTGAAAAGGTAAAAATCATTGCTTTCATCATTCATCGCTTAAATTAAATCGTTCGAACATACATAGATAATGTTGATAATCGCTTAATCACTTTGTTTTTGAGTGTCCCTAATATGCTATTACGTAGATAGTGCGATAAAATGGATCTCGGGTAGTGATCACCAGAGAAAGCTATCACTACTTTCTCACCAAAGTTAACGAATTTTTCCTGCAAAATACGATAGCAAAACATTATTCACGACATCTGTACTTATTTCCCAAAAACTCGGGCACAGCTGCGGGTATTCACTATTTTTCTAGTCAAAGGCTGAATGCCACTGGACTAGAAAGAGAACCATAACACCCGTTAGGTATTCATTAACTAACCCGCAGCTCTGCCTGGGTTATTGAGAAATAAGTACAGGTGTCGTGAATAATGTTTTTATCTTCTGGTTCTCGCTTATGTCGTGCATGAGGCGATCAAGCGAGGAAATGTTGGTTGAAATATCATTACATGTTCGCTCCATGTCGACTTCTCCGCAGCACTAGAAATGTGTGACTTTCAAGCCTGTTATATGGAACACAATGTTAATATTTCATAGCTTATTTGAGAAAATGTACTCCCAAAAAAGGATATTGAGATTTATAGTAAAATGGTATGTTATCAAATCTTATGGAAAAAAAGATGTAAATATTAGACGTATATTTTCTTATGCTGTTTATTTACCTGACCGTGACTGTGCGTGAATAGCTTAATCCGATTATTTAGATATCTGATATTTTGTGCAAGATATTCCACATAACGTAGATTACATTATCGATGTTACACAGGTCGTAATTTACATAAATTATTAATAAGAGTGAAAACATGAAAGTTGTCGTGTTTTTTTTCTACTCGTACCTCTACATCATCAAGAACTTGAAAGTATTCAGTGTTACCGTGTCACTGTACACAATTGACTCTCCTTGTGTGACGTAATGCCGTGAAATTGTCCTCTTGCCAATTTCCAACGACATTCATTCACGTGAACAAGGCTTTTGTCAAGCCGGCAAACACTCGACTTAATTTATTGTATTGTCCTTTTAGTGGGAAACGCCTTATGTGACTTTGACTTAGATATACTTAGGTACCTTAATATTTTCCTGGTCGTAATTTTTGTGCGATCAAATAACTTAAATATTATCATAACATCGATCATATAACACATTTATATTTTTTTGATATTAAACAATGAATTAATCCAGTTCCGTGGCTGATATAAGGGTTGGCGAACAACAGATAGCCATTAAATATTAAAAAAAAAAAATACAACGACGACGGCGAAGTATAATAAGGATTCACCAGAAGTGAAGATTTAAAATTTTCCAAAAGTGAAGGTGCTGATCCACGCGAAAGATATCGTTGTTAGAATATAATTTCAAACAAACTTGACTATTATATCCATAATAGTAGAGCTGTACGTCGTACCTTGAAATATAGTAATAGTAGGTATATCTATTTACTTGAGGTTTTTTTCCGCGTCACGGGGTTTTTAAAGATGGTCGTGGGTAAATATCTAGTATGAAACCCAAAAAAACTATTAAACCTCCTTACTCTGTAGCCAAAAACCCGACAAGTAGCTCGCAAAAAAGTTACTCAAGTGAAAGCAACCACCGAGTAACCAAACACCCGATAAATATCCCTATTAACCCTACTTTACAGTAGTAGGATTACTTACTCATCAACTACTTTCTTTGTTAACATACAAGAGTACCATCTGCATCGGTACCGCACTAATTTGCCCAACGGCAATAAAGATAGGTTATTCAAGAGGCGAAAGCGTCCGAACAGGAATGCGTTACGCGGACGTCAGCGTAATCAGTAATCGGCACGTAATCGTTACCAAACCGCGACGTGCAATCAACAGCTGATCGATTATAGAGGCCCCTAGTGATGGCAACAGTTTCCACGCGGTGGCTAGTAGGTATACTTAGTAAAATAAAATTGGTAGGACTTGAATAAAGGGGTTTTTACCTTACAAACGCTTCGGTAGTTTTGAATTTTTGATATGTTGTCTAGGATGGTTAGTGAGTGTTTAAAATGCATAATGCACAATTCCCCCTGCTCCGCGCCCGCCGCCATATTGATAAAACTGGCAATATCGTTTTTAGCCAATAAAAAGAAATGATATTAATATTTTCAGATTTTTGCTTATACGTTCGTTTAGGAGCATTTTAGCTGGAAAAAAGCTTAGACAATGTTGTAGAATTAAATGTAATATAATTTACATATTCAATTTTGTTTCAAGGATAGATAGTTACGGAGATATGCACATAAAAAAAAAACAGAAGTCGCAATTTCCAGTATTGTATCAAACTTCTGGCTTATATATTCGTTTAGGAGCATTTTCTGGTACCATGACAAATAAAATTTGTAGGTAATTTGAATTTGTATGAAAAGCTAACGGAAACAATTAATACAAATGGCTACTTGACTCATTTTGAAATATATTTGGTTAATAATTATCTTACTACCACAAAAAAAAATGTATTTTTTATTGACCTAAAATGTATTAATTGAAAATAGAAATTTCATGAACAGACTTTTTGAATTAGCTTTTATCTGTGGCGTGACGGAGGTGATCCCGTAAATAAAGACCAGTACCCTTACAACGAGTTTACAGTGACCGTACTGGCTTGCGACTGTGTAAACGATTTTTATGGAGAATTGTAGTTCTACAAAGTAAATTCTCTATACAAATAGTTTACGCTGTCGCTGGCGAGTACGGTGACGTTAACTTATGGTAAGGGTACAGTAATAGTATGGTAATACACTCTTGTCTATGATGCGAATGATGTTTTTAGTTTTAATATTTTTACTGGATTGGTGACGTCACTATCAAGGCTAAAATGGCGGGCAGCGTTTTAAGCATTTCAAAATACAGAATAAAAACCATATTTTCAATTTAAATTTGTACAGCCATTTTCTACTTTTATGAACTGAAAAATATATGATGAGGATTCTTATGTCAAATACCTACTATACAAAATAAACATTTTTTTTATATCACAATTTAACATGAATCAACCAGCCTATTCTATTGCGTAAGAAATCATTGGAATGAGCATAATTTTTAAACATTCCACCATCCACGAGGATAGAATTCAAAACTATTTTTTTTTTCGTATATAATCAAATAATATACAAAATACAGGTACAAAGCGTACGCTGACTTCTTCATACTGACCCATTTGGATTGATCGCCCTGCTGGTAACCGTCCGGAAAATCGAATGTCAAATTAAACAAAAAATAAACGCCCATGTTTTCTTTTCAGCGCAACGAGTCATTGGAATACGACGGAGCGTTCCTCATCAACACTGGCGCCAAAGATTTCTCAGAGCTTGGTAACACGGTCGAATGGCGGTACTCCAACCGGACCTTGTACAGGGACGAGTGCGGAGAAGTCAAGGGCTCCACTGGAGAACTGTGGGCGCCGGAGCTGGGGCAGCCCGAGTTGGAAGTGTTCGCATCTGACATATGCACGTAAGTTATTTGAATACTGTCCATACAAAAAAAATACGCTAATGTGAAGGTTGGTCCTGTTTCTTCGCAACCATGTTGCTGATATTTGGGCTCATGTTACTACTAAGTTGTAATCTCAAATAGGATTCCACCAATCCATGGTGGCATTCATTTATCATTGTTAAATGGTCCATAGGTGAGACTGTGGTGACTGACTGAGCCTAGGTGAAACAGCGGACCCCTGTACATATACTCGCGGACCCCCAGGGGCCCGCATGACCACAGGTTAATAAACACAGGACCTGTGTCACAGGTTTATGTAATGCGAGAGGATGTTCCTAATGCACATCAGTACCGTAGCTAGGGCCAGTGCATGTGTATTAGGACTAAGTTGCCCACCTCTACGAGCTCTACGCATAGACTCCAAACGAATCATCAGTAGGGAAGAGTGCGGCAAAATCTGGGGTTCCACTGTTTGAAGAGATGTGAATCCAAAAAATAGTAAACCTTTCAGCGTCTGTCACAGTACTTACTGAACTCTTGACGGTTGTGTATAAAAATATTACTAACTTCAACGTAATATTGACCAACTTTGGGGATTATGTTAGACTAGCTTGTGCCCGCGGCTTCGCTCGCGTTAAGAAGTATTATTATTAATTATGTATAGTTTTGCGGCTTTACTTTTGTTTAGCGTGTGTAAAAAAATAGGGCCTACAAAACTTCTTTGTACACAATATTCTTGACTAATCTGTCATTAGGCGCTAAAACTATCAAGCTACTGGGTGAACTTAC
Source organism: Apotomis betuletana (assembly GCA_932273695.1). Taxonomy (NCBI): domain Eukaryota; kingdom Metazoa; phylum Arthropoda; class Insecta; order Lepidoptera; family Tortricidae; genus Apotomis; species Apotomis betuletana. The sequence goes on from OW026299.1 coordinate 18,847,207, forward strand.
TCGAGAGCAAGCAACATAAAACTGTCCATGAGAGAAGCAATGTTCTCTCAAGTCAATACCCGCAAATTTGAGAGTTTGCCCCTAAGACTTGTTATTCGAGATTGGTTTAATGATTCTAAGCCATGTTATAAGTTACGTCATGTTCTATTGTAAGATATTGAGGTTCTCTTCGTTGATGAATAAAAAATGTATTATTCTGAGCCAGATAAACGTAATTCAGAATTCTGAAATGACTGAATGACTGAGCTTGAATGTATTTATTACGGATGCAGGAAGTTTCCCGATCATTACTCATCCCGTCCCAACGCGCCGCCCGCCTATAGGTACCGATTGACGACGATCGAGATGCCACTATAAATACTACTTTTTTAATCTATTAGGATAGAGACCCATCCATACCTCAAAATCAAAAAAAAAACCCCCTTATAGGATCACGTGTAGCTGTCTTTCAGTCCGTCTGTTACAATCGATTTGCTGCAAAACTACTGGACCTATTAAATTGCAATTTGGCGCAAATGCTTTCAAGAATTTTCATGACCACAAATAAAATTTCAAAATCGGTGGCATTTTCGTAATTAACGTCCCAACAAACCATAAAAATTACACCAGTACTCATATTTAGTCATTTCAACCCCATCGCACCCCAAAAGGCGACCCGACCCGATAAACCATTAAAGCATTACCAATGGATTTTCAGACTTTGTCACCACATTTCTCCCTTTTAGGGGATGAATAAAAAAAAAACTGAAACACGTGTTAACTCATTTATTGTTAGAAATACTCCTGTGAAGTTTCGAATAAAATAGTTTAACTAATCTTCTTTCGCCATACAAACTTTGGACCCCCATTTCACCCCTTTAGGGGGTAAATTTTGAAAAATCCTTTCTTAGTGCACCCTTATAAGGTGTTCCTTATAAGGTGTAGACCTTATAAGGAACCTACGTGCCAAATTTGAACTCTCTAGAACCAGCGGTTTAGTATTTAGACATTTCAACCCCATTTCACTCCAACAGGGGAGATGGTAACTCACGTCCGCCACGTTGGATTTTAAAATCGTTGCGGTTCTTGTAATCAGCGACCCGATAAACCATAAAAACAATACCCATGCTGATTTTCAGACTTTGTCACCACATTTCTCCCTTTTAGGGGTTGAATTTTCAAAAAACCTGAAACACGTGTTTACTCATTTATCGTTAGGAATACTCCTGTGAAGTTTCGAATAAAATAGTCTAACTAATCTTGTTTCCCCATACAAACTTTGGACCCCCATTTCACCCCTTTAGGGGGTGAATTTTGAAAAATCCTTTCTTAGCGGATGCCTACGTCATAACATCTACCTGCATGCCAAATTTCAGCCCGATCCGTCCAGTGGTTTGGGCTGTGCGTTGATAGATCACTATGTCAGTCAGTCAGTCAGTCAGTCAGTCACCTTTGAGTTTTATATATATAGATTAGGTACCACATTATGATAAGTTTTCAGACAGACAGGTATATTGTAATATTTAAAGATTTTATTAAAGATTAAAATAATGCAATGCTTTATCCTGTGCGCTGTCGCATAATGAAGCAAGCGTGATTAAGCGCATACAGTGGTAAGTTATAATTATAATGACAAATTACAATATTCCTACTGTAAATAAATGGCTCGATTTCGATAAAACGAATAAAATAAAATAAAAATAGGGTTGCTTGTTGCCATTTTAGGAATATTGATGTAGATGTTAAATATAAATATAAAATTATACGCGATCTACAACACGTGAGGATCAAAATCACGACCTGTACCTATCCGGAGTAGTGATTTGACCCATGAGCTACCACGGCGTTACGCACGGTGAAATTTTGCATTATATTCCGCTAAAGCGACCTATGTGCCACTTATTTTACTCTATCTCGTCCTCCTTTTTGATAAATACTAAGGGCATTCAATATACTTCTAGGACGTCCGTTTACGCAACATTCCCAGCCCTATTGCTTCTGTAGCAAGTGGTAGGACAGAATTTATTTATTGGGATTAGCTTTTGGATTAAAAAAACATATTTCGTGACATAGTATTAATCTATTTTTATTCATATATAACAACAGTATGTTGTAGAATTCAGCTAATTCAATTCCAATTCAGTCATCATCCCTATTGACGTAACGAATTTTTAGGCATTTCGAGTAGGTTCAATGAGAAAATGTGAACTTACGGGTAATTGGTCTCCGATACTTAATTCGTTTTAAAAGAATAATTTTTTTTTAGATATACCTATGACATTTGCTTGGGGAGTATTGGGTCATAAAAATGCGACCTTGTATACTTAAAGGTAATAGTACTTTATATTACTTTATAGTAATTTATCGTACTTGGTATTATATTTTTACATTATCAAAATAGTGGAAAACACCTGTAAAGAATGCAGAGATAAATGACCGATTATCCTTATCTGACGCGAGTTAGAGTAATGAACGGAGGGTTCCGTACCACGACAACACTATTTACAGCAAAGCAAAAAAGTAGTCTACCAATTTTGGACCTTGATACCCAAAAGATAGGGTCGAAAATGGCCCTGCAAAATGTGTTATACTTATTCGAGATTCGTATAGATCCAAATCACTGTGGTTGTTATTATTATTACTCAGTGGTGGAAAGCTAATTACTATGATTGTAAATGTTTGGTTTTTCTTTTGAGGAATGGAACCCTGAGAACTTTCTGGCAAGATTATCAAACATCCGTCAACGCCATGTGACTTTAAAATACGCGATGTCAGAGTAATAAATAGGTTTCCTTATTAGTAGGTACCTACAATCTCGACTTCTTAGTCTTACATTGATATGACGTTTTACTACATTATGTCCTGTAGTATACTTGAAACACTTAGCTTAATTCACCTGGGTGAATCAATTATACCTACTAATAGTATCCTTTATTCACTTTGTGCACCTAGTGAGTGCATCAAGTTTACTAAAAGCTCTAAGTACTCGTAGTTCATATAACGATAAAATTAAAAATGTTTCAGATTCCTTTATTTTCTCCTCGTAAATACATCGGAAAATTAAACTATGTGAGGTTTTTCCCATCTAAGTATATGTAACTGCAATTTTAAGCTCGTATCATGACTCCAAATGGCTAATCAGTCTCAAACTTAATTTATACGCTGTATACGACGTACTACCATGCCGTACGTTAAAAAAAAATGACACCAAGACGTTACTAGGTGGTAAAAAAACTGCTTGAACATGCATAAATATTAACATCAGGACCATTTCAAGACTATGACGTTCCGTCTAGAGGTCACTTTTTGAGTAACTCTTTACACAAAAAGTGACCTCTAAGTAGACGTAACGTCGTAATCTTGGAATGGTGGCTATAATTCATGTGCACTATGTTTCATAGATCTGTTATCGTTTTTATCGTATTCGGTATTAGGTACCTCACCAGCGTTTTGTTAGGTTAGGTTAGCTTTCGTTCCTATTTCCTTTTATGAGTGCCTCGTTCTACTGCTTCTAATTAAAATATATTTAATCGAAATCGCATCCTGGCTGAATGTATATTTTCTGCCACGCCATTGATTTATTTGTAGGAGATATTTTTATATAAGATCGCTTTGTATTTTCTTACAAAATAAAAGAAAAATATCATCATCCATTTGAATTATATGTATCTCCTTAGCAGAATCTGATTTGATATGACTATGATATGATGCTATGAGTTGCAGAATTGCATTGCCTATTTATGAATGAATTCATTAATAAATAATAGTACCTAAAGCAATACTTTGCTTTGCTACCGACTTCTGCGAGCACTTTTCTGCTGTAGGTATTAGGCGATCTAGTATTCTTACTATCTTCATGGAAGAGAAAGACTTATTTTTCGAAGTACTTGTTGACATAATCGTTAAATAGGTGTGTTTTTATGTTTCTAGGTATATAGTACTCGGCAAAGACAAAGAAGTGCACGTGGAGGGCATAGACGGAGTTGAGTACGCTGCAAACGAGTCCGTCTTCGACAACGGATACAACTACCCTAGAACAGTGAGTATTTAATTCTTAGTAATTATGCTGGTCTAATGTGCAGGTTATCTAGATGATAGTTATTCTATTGTATTTTATACCTAACACATACAATTGAATCATGGACGGATATCCGTGAAAATAGCAAAAAATAATATAAGTAAAGTATATTCCAAGCTTCTCAAACTATTTATTGTAATGTATACGCTTAGTAATTATACCGGAGACCAAATATTATACCTGTACGTATAATAATCGATCGCAAAATATTGTCGAACATTTAATCCGCGCCTATTATCATACACAGTTTGTTAAGTATGAGAGCCAGTTGCTAATTCGCTACTTTTAATATTTCCATAATTTAAAGCTTTATTTGGAAGCCCTTGTAGTAATGAATTGGTTATCGCGAGCTTGTTTTCCGCAACTCGACGTCTTACAATGCGCCTATTTTGCGTGTATATTATTAGCATACCTAGGATAACTCGGGGCACGTTCTAGGGATAGGATATCGATAAAAAAGATGTCGATATAATTAAATTAATATATGTGCTCATTGAACATTCTCGATTACTATAAAGAGGTTCGACGTCATATCTGATATCGAGCCTCTTAAATTAAGGTCATTAATAAAAGTATGAGGATGTCATTTCAATCAAAATGGCAATTTACGTATTTATGAAAATCATTTTAAAATAAACATGTGTAAATACACGTTTTAATATGTTTATGTGAATATGTGGAGAAATAAGTAATATTTATTTATGTCGATGACATTTAGATATTGACAGTAACATCGATATATTTTTTTGTCGATTAAATATTTTGCTACGTCACTATCGTATAGGTGCCCCGAGTTATCCTAGGTATGATTATTAGTATTATTATGTATGTATGTTTAACTTGCCAGGCGTGCTACTGCGCCGAGGTCCGCGACCGGGACTGCATGCCGCCCGGCGCGCTCAACGTGTCGGCATGTCGCTACGGCGCGCCCGCCTTTGTGTCCCTACCGCACTTCCTGCATTCGGACCCCTACTACCCCAGCAAGATAGAGGGCTTGGATCCCACAGAGTGAGTCGCTGGCGAGTTGATTAAGTATAACCTAAGCGGTAAGACGCAGGCCGCAGAGACCCGAGTAAGTAAAAGTAAATAAATATTAACCCTTCGTATGTTACGTCCAAAATTTGGCAATCAAATTGAAACTCAATGATATGCTAAAATGGGCTTTAAATGCTTTGCACTGGTCAGTGCTTCGATATCCCAAACTAACCAATGCTTGTACAGTCCAGTTCATTTACATCTACACACTTACGAGAACATAAATATCTGAACACGACTTTATGCTCCTGACAATAGGGTCGTGTTCAGATATTTTTGTTCTCGTAAGTGTGTAGATGTAAATGAACTCGACTGTACTATGGGTACTAGACGACGATACCTATACATAATTTTTAAATACACATATACAATAACATCCATGACCCAGTCACAAATATTCGAGTTCATCAAACAAATATTTACCCTTGCCGGGATTCGAACTCAATAGAAGTGGCAGTGGACTGGGCATATTCATGGTTTGAAGAACGGGTGGCCGAAGTGTAGAAATATTATTGAATCGAAATCACGACTTTTGGTGAAAGAACGATACCCGTTTTTTTTTTTGTCATAGGGGGCAAACGAGCAAACGTATCGCCTGATGGAAAGTGATTACCGTCGCCCATAAACACCTGCAACACCAGAGGAGTCACAAGTGCTTGCCTACCCGGAGGACGAAGATAGAATGCCTCTAAATTAGACGTTCACTTATTGTTCTCTTTGTGGTGGAATGCTGAAACGGCATCAAGATTCAGGGCCTGGTCTTACCCCCAAGATAGTTCTACCCGTAGAGTAAGAGTTGTTTATTTACCCACCCGGCATTGTCCACAGTGAGCACAACTTCAGGCTGGCCCTGGAGATGTACACGGGCATGCCCCTGCGGGTTGCAGCGCAGTTACAAATCAACATGCTGGTTCGACACGTCGAACACGTTACGTGAGTTTTTTTTTTAAGTGACATACGGTAATAGTATTTTATGCAACCGTTGTATAAGAGGGGGCAAAAAACGCGAGTGGCATGGGTCGTAAGAAAGATGCCACGAGCGTTTTTTGACCTACTTATACAACGTTGCATACAATACTTTTTCTACGACTCGAAATTTCATAAATAAAATGCAAATAAACAACAAAGAAAATAATTACATGTTCCCGCTCGAAAAAATAGTCTTTGATAAACTTTCTTTTTATTCACGTCCATCTGTCAAAAAAATATAAACTTATTCATAAAGGTATACAGTCACTATACTAAACATCTGTCAAAAAAATATGCTTATACATAAAGGTATACGTTCACTATACTAAACATCCATGCACTGAAGATAAAACTTTTTTTTTAAGTTGGCAGCAATGCCTTAGTACAATAAGTTTTTTTTTAAATTGCAAATTGTGTGAATGCAGCTGTTAATCTTGTAATCTGTGGTACTAAGTGATGCTTTTTTGGCGACATTATAACATCGTTTAGCAGTGTTTTTTTTGGGCAATAGAGTATAGACTTTCATGTAACTATATAAATGACAGAAAAAAGTACTGGAGTAGAAAAAATTTATTACCTGTTCAGAAGTGGTCCTCCCCGCAACATATATGGCGCAACAAGAGTCGTTCGTTAGGTCCTTTATTTGAGTTGTTTAATAGATTAAGGAACTCTATGGTGAGTATGATTACATGACAAGTTTTAATGTTTATTCTTTGGATATTGTAAATTGAAAAAGTGTGGGACGATCTTTTTATTATTAAGCGACAGAAGGAAGGCTTATTTGCGATATACGTAAGACTGTATATGGTGGTGAATGTTAGCGAGCTCCATGTAATAAATAAATAGGGGCCAAAATGGCTGACATGATCGAAGTTATCGAAGAAATTGACAATTTGGTTGAAATTATATGTGAATAGGCATATTTTAACCCTTAAATGCATGAATTAAAAAAACACAATATTATAAAATATTATTTTATTTCAAATAAATGTTTCTTGTTTTCAACCAGTAATTCATTTTTGTTTATCTAAGCTGCATCTTACACCATGCATTTAATAATTCAGTGAATAAAGGATTTTGACCTTACAAACGGTCCGGTAGTTTTGAATTTTTGATATGTTGTCTAGGATGGTTAGGCAGTGTTTAAAATGCAAAATGCACAATTCCCCCCACTCCGCGCCCGCCGCCATATTGAAAAAACCGGCACTCTCTTCATATTTTTGCTCATATCTTCCTTTAGGAGCATTTTAGCTAGAAAAAAGCTTCGACAATATTATAGAGAGTTAAATTTTACATTTTCCATTTTATATTTTGTTTCTAGAACAGATAGTTACGGAGATATGCACATTTAAAAAAACTTAAGAAATTGCAATTTCCAACTCAAAAACAAACTTCTGGATTATATCTTCGTTTAGGAGCATTTTAGCTAGAACAGTGCTTGGGCAATTTTGTAGAGAATTAAATTTACTATAATTTACATTTCAAATTTTGTTTCTAGGACAGATAATTACGGAGATATGTAAAAAATAAAGTCACATTTTCCGAAAATGTATGTAAAAATGGACATGAGTTTTATAAGCAATCATATTTCCTACATGTTTTAATTTGTCCTAGACTAGTCCGTAACTGAATGACAGAGTTCTAAACCAAGAATTTTGAGAAATTTTCGGAAAATTCGACTTTTCCGGTTTTTTAAATGTGCATATCTCCGTAACTAACCGTCCTTGACACAAAATTTGAAGTGTAAATTATAGTAAATTTAATTCTCTACAACATTGCCCAAGCTTTGTTGTAGCTAAAATGCTCCTAAACGAAGATATAATCCAGAAGTTTGTTTTTCAGTAGGAAATTGCGATATTTACGTTTTTTTAAATGTGGATATCTCCGTAACTATCTGTCCTAGAAAAAAAATATAAAATGGAGAATGTAGTAAATTTAACTCTATAACATTGTCGAAGCTGTCTTCTAGCTAAAATGCTCCTAAAGGAAGATATGAGCAAAAATATGAAGAAAGTGCCGGTTTTTTCAATATGGCGGCGGGCGCGGAAGGGGGGGAATTGTGCATTTTGCATTTTAAACACTGCCTAACCATCCTAGACAACATATCAAAAATTCAAAACTACCGGAGCGTTTTTAAGGTCATACATAGTACTTTAGTCTCTATTCACCGTATTATAAGGGTTAAAAGTGAATGTGGTTTGTCTTAAAAGACTTGTGGCTTTCGAATGAACGTAAGACGTGTGTATATTGTTTTCCCAGTCTCAACAACCAGCTGCCGGACCCGGACGTCCTGGTGCCCATGTTCTGGTTCCGGCAGGAGGTGCTCGTGACCCCGGACTACGCGCGCATGGCGCGGTTCGCGCTCGGCCTGCGAGATGGCGTGCCCTACGCACTCTACGCGCTCACTGTGAGTTGCACAACTTTACTTTAGCAAACGTGACGTTTTACTAACTCATTTATACCTATTAGCCACTCAATTGCTTCGAATTTTGAGTTGGACTCTATTTATATAATAAACAAAAAAAAAAAATTAGTTCGAATTGAGAACCTCCTCCTTTTTTGAAGTCGGTTAATAAAATAAGAGCGGTGACAGGTAGCCGTAGTTACCAAAAACAATCTAGTGGTTATATCCAGTATGTAGAAATTTACTCCATTGCTTGGACCTCAGATGTCGCCAAATTTAGCCGTTTATCATAAGTACTTTTTAAGTACCTACTTTAACGGATTAAGGTTAAGTTGCGTCGAACAGTTGTAAGTGACCGATTACAACGAAAATGCCGATTATATCTTATAGGGAAAAAACAAATATAAATACTATGAATTTTAATGTATGAATATGAATTTATAACTTTCGATTATCGATGGTTTGGAAAAACTGGCTCTAAATGTGGTCCTAAACAAAACAGAGCAGATCAATTGATCGATAATTCATGATGAGAAGCATTCTATGACGAATATGATACGATCACAGTCTATCATTCGATTTTCGTTGTTGGTACCGAGAAAAGTAACATAAGAGAAAAAAGTGCGCCATCCCGTAAATACTTTGCTTAAAACCACCTGTAGAAAATTCGAGTGTGGCGATATTTTTCCCAAAAAAATTTTTTCCTAGGCGTAAACTTTCCATTCGTAAAATTTACCAATCTTAATTATTTTCTTTAGCTTAATTCGCCAAAGATTATTTTGCCAATATATATTTTTCCGTATAGCGATTATTCTATTCGCATATTTTACCAATATTTTATTCTGACAATAGCTTAGTTTTCTTTCGATAATTTTCTTATATTATTTTTCGTTGTTCTGCTATTTTCTTTGTCGCACATTTTAAAAATATCACTAAGTTTAGTCTCGGCAGAAAATGCAATAGATGCACTGGTATTATTTAATTTGGTATTTAAAAATTAACTCGTTCATCTATTGCTTACTTTCGAGCCTCTACAACAATGTACTATTATTTATCGAAATTTCACGAGAATCCATTGAGAAATGTGACATCGAATAGCTGGACATCAGACGGACAGCCGCCCGACTTACGAAATCATGCTTGCCCAAACTGAAACAAAGAAACTTTCAACATAATTTCTAATTTAAATTAATACTTAGTTACCCAGAAGTTACGATATTTAAAACGCATATATATGTTTAAAATGGAATTAATATTGCTGCATTGTTAAATTAATAATATCAACATTTTATAGTTTTGTAAAATAGTTGTACATAATTGTTTAAATTAAATAAAATTAATAATGTTTTAGTCTGTAAGAAATTGCAATGCCCTAACAGGGTTTCATGTACCTACATTATAATTACCATACCATCCATTGTAAAATGAACATGATTCGCAATAAACGATATGAATATGAATATGAAACTTCGCACGTTTTGCTCGCTCGGTCGACTATATGCTACTTTTATGATAAAGAAAAGCAATGGAAAAAGAAATGCAGGGATGATTGCATTGTAAGAAACGTCAGTTTCTTGGCATATTTTGAATCCAAACTCAAACTTAAAACAGCAAATTGGTTTCGAACGAATGTGTATTAAAAAATAACTATAAATAGAACAAACACTTTTTTCTTAACTTAATTACACGCTTACATGTGATAACGTTATTAAAACTATCGTGAGACATCTTCACTAATTATAAAAAACGGTTTAAACTCACGTAAAAATTGTCAGGAACGGCCCTACATGTTTCGAACTCATTTGGAGCTCTTTATCAGGGGTCGCGAGTCGCGTAGCAGCACGGATAGCTACCCCTGATGAAGAGCTCCAAATGAGTTCGAAACATGTCGGGCCGTTCCTGACAATTTTTACGTGAGTTTAAACTGTTTTTAGGGTTCCGTACCCAAAGGGTAAAAACGGGACCCTATTACTGAGACTTCGCTGTCCATCCGTCCGTCCGTCTGTCACCAGGCTGTATCTCAACAACGGTGATAGCTAGACAGTTGAAATTTTCACAGATGATGTATTTCTATTGCCGTTATAACAACAAATACTAAAAATAAAATAAAATAACTATTTAAGGGGGGCTCCCATACAACAAACTTGTTACAGATTATATATATATAGGTACGGAACCCTTCATGCGCGAGTCGGGCTCGCACTTGCCCATTTTTTTTATAATTCGCTTACATGTGCTATGAAAGCAATATATTTCTAGTGTCAGAAACACGAAAACGAAAATTCAGTCGATCAGTACATCATTTCCACATTGAGAACAGTTATTTAGGTTCATTCCTTCAGGCTCCATTTGTCCACATTCTATCCTATTTCGTTCAAACACAGAGGGGTCTCTGGGGGAACTGGTATGTTTTTTTTTATATATGTGACGAGTTGGAAATGTGGAAGAAGTGAAAGTGAAGGAATGATCAGAAATAATTAATGTTATGCGCCGATTTATTGACGACATGAACAAATCAAGTATTAATTAATACTTTAAGTAAGATAAAAGGGCAACTGTTTTCTTCATGTCGTATAAGCCCTCTAAATAATTATGTAGTATTTGTTTAATTTTCAGATCTCTTGCAATATATTTCTTATTTCTTAGGCGAAATACGTCAGGGCGTACCTGGTTCTGTAGTACCGTAAAATTTACTGCCTCTGCTTCAGCCTTAAGTTCTGAGATGCATAGCAATAAGTTGCTCTTTTTTTTCAGTATATTATTGATTTTTTTGTGCCAGTTTTCAGTCACGTTATTTGTACGATGTCTAGCGTCAAAACATGATAAAATGTGTATCATGTCGACCTTGATCCACTGTGATTCCATATATTTATTTAATTGGTCAACCTGCGCTATGTTTGGTGACTCCGACAAAACAGTTAGCCAAGCTTCGTGTATTTTTAGTGCCGGAAAATGAGCCAAACTGACACATTTGGCTAAATAATTGGTACCTTCGCGGCTATTCGTGATACCCAACTTCTCACCGTTTTTATAAATGGCTTGTGAGTAATGAAAAAAACAGCCTTTTATTTCAGCACTTGGGTAAATTTCTTTTATGGAGTTAATTACTCCAATTTCAAAATCGACTTTAAAAGTTTTTGGTTGGAAGTTTGGAATATGTTTCTTAATACAGTTCAACATTCTAGTGTATGTGTCCTGCAATTTATTTGGTAGCAGTGCGAAAATGCAAGGGACCACCTTCGTTAATTCTGAATTGGATCCTATGTCCGCGTGAAACGTATACAGCTGAGTGTAAGGTTTTGGCACCACTTTGAATGTACCATCTGAAAAATAGCTTGTGCAATTTTGGATCCACTCCTTCGCCTTAGAGGTAATAAAAATGAGAATATCATCATCTTTGACACACAGCCAATCTTGGGCTATACTTTCAATAATAGAAACATTATCACAGTATTGAAATGATTCAACGCTGCGGCGGGCGTTGCACAACATATCTTTTTTTTTGTAGAACGACGGCAGCTTGTCAACATATTCTTCATGCATATATTGTCGCATTTCCTCTTTATATAGCTGCGGAATAGGCCTATAATCTTTAGTGACTTGTTTTTTTAATTTGATTATGCTTTCTTCTATGTCAATAGATTGATAGTCGGGTACGCATGTATGTTCCATTTCTCTAATTATTTGCTTTTCCTTTGCATCCAACACTACACAACCACTACAGACTCCATTTTTGTCGCAGTTCCAAACGGATGTGCGAGATTTTTCTAGAGATTTTTCTTAACTAAAATCCTTCCGCCATGACTGCTCTCCAAAAAACGGAAATCAAGCTGCGAACTTGATGAAGGTAAATCTTCATTCTCGTTGCAAGACTGCATATTTTCACAATCGCAAAGCTTTTTGCGATGCCGAAAATAAGGAATGAATATTTTGAAGTAATTGTCAATGTCACCATTCAAAAGCACATTTTTAATAACTAGTTATTGTAGTAAAACCTGTATCGTCCTATCTGAAGTGGTTGTTCACGAGACTTTAGATTGAGGCTTCACACTTTGTTAACATGTAAGGTAAACCCAAATTTATATTTATGTACCCAGTAGTAGAATAAACATAAGCAGTAGGTATATAGGTACATATAGGTACACATATCTACAGCTTAATAAAGTAATGATCGCAAAAAAATGATTAGGTATGAATGCAATGTAGGTACATAAATGTAAATTAAAAGCATAATACGATTTCAAAGAGTAGAAAAGTCAGGAAAAAAAATACACTTTAATACACTAAACTCCACATTCAAAAAAAACCCGACCGTATCAAAAATATAGCTAAGAATCATCTCGACAGACTAGGCTTTTGATAAAAAAAAGCACTCAATCGGACTATCCGTTTGGGAGCTACGATGGCACAGACAGACATACAGATACACAGATATATAAGAACGTACACATGTTTCGGGGATAAATTTCCATGAATGCTGAAATTTGTTTTCTTACTTTGTAATGAAAAACTTATACTTACACGAAATTCTCGCTCAAAGAATCCCTAATTCCTCATACAAACATTCACTTTATTTTTAAAAAACTTTATTGCACAAAACAAAAGTCAGTACAAATGGCGAACTTAATGCCTAATGGCATTCTCTACCAGTCAACCACTTTCAAATTTTCCCATTTATAATCCCTTAAAAGAATGAAGTTTTCCAAAATTAAAAAATCAGTTTCTTGTTTTTAGATGGTAAACCTGTGTAGGTATGTATACTAGGATTTTTACCTCTTATTTAAAAATTATCAATTTGAACCCCTTAGGAGATGAATTTTGAAATATCAATAGGTCAAATATACAATACAGGCAAGGAATATTTGCCTGTATTGTATATTTGACCTATTCTAGGAATTTAATGGTACGAGGTTCAATAGCTTTGGCTCCACTTTGATGAGTGAGTCAGTCAGTCAGTCACTTAGGAATTTTTCCTTTATATGTATGGTATAGATGATCCATTTTATACAAGAAAGGTGAATTTATAAAATAATAAAGTTTGCGGTTGAACTTGCTGTCGGTACGATTTTTCTTTCGTACCGGTAACTTCAAAATCTTGCCGTCCTTACTTGACATGTTGCATGTTGCTTTGTACCTTACCTCGACTCTCGTGGATATACCTATAAAGGTATACCTGGACCTAACACCTTGAGCCTTGATTAACAGACTGATAAGTCTTGGTGAAAAAATGTACCAAAATAAATTTAAAATTCGAAAAATATGCAAACGGAAACAGGGCTCAAGGAAAAAATTAGAACGGAAATATTAACTATGCAGATCAATACAGATTGGAAAGTTTTGAGAATATCATTATTACTAATGAGAAAAATTTAATCCGGGAAATAAGCTACAGAAAAAGTTTAGATTGGTAAATTTTGCGAATGGAAGGTTTACGCCTAGGAAAATTTTTTTTTGGGAAAAATATCGCCACACTCGAAAATTCCATTACTAAATTATTTTTCGCTTTAACCATATGTAATCTTATTTCCAGGCCCTCGGTCTTCTTCTTCTAGTATTCGGTATAATAGTGCTAATAAGGAGGGTGCTCAAGTCGCCCGACACCACGCCCATCCTGTCTTCCGAGGCCACGCCGGAGGAACAATGACTAGGAGGAAGATTTTAAGGTAACGGTATTTCTTTGCCTCTAACAGTATGCCCACTGTGTAGTTTCAATCCGTATTTAATGCAATTACCTCGAAGAGAAGTGACATGGGCAGAGTACTTTGATATTGTAATATACATACATTAAATTAATGTCACTGAAATGCCATTAGAAATTGACAGTAGTTTCATAGAGATTCCATGCCGGCTCCCGTGTAAAGAAGTTATTAATGAAGAGTGGCTTTTCTAAAGGCATTGCTTCCTTTTTTGATCTTTTTGAAGTTGATGTTCGCAGTAGAACTACTGAAAAAGTAACCCCTTTTTAAAAGTCGCTCCTCGGTTATGTTTCATATACATTACACGGCACCTCTTGAAAATAAATTTAAAGCCATATACTGTGATAGTGGATGTGATGCGTCGTAACAAAAATCGGTAAAGACCGTGCGTTGATGGCGATACAAATGGTGTACCGGTAGATAACTTAAGTAGATTGATGCCGATTAATTCCAAAAAGATTACTTGTTATCTTAAACCCAAGTTAAAAAAGACTGCGTGGTTTTTTAAATGATAGTCAATTAGTTAGAATAATTAATAAAACGAAGGGCTGATTTTCCGTAATTACTAGATAATAGCTCTTCTTCTATTGCATAAGCTTTAACGGGGTTAGATTTAGTTCACCGATGTTTCTGCGTGAAGTTTGAAAAACACCTGTATCTTAACTTGGGCAGATACATGGGTGAGAATTGGGTTCTGATTTTTCTTTACTTAGTACTTTGCATAGAGCCAAGTAGCACTGTCAAATATCTTCCTGCTTAATATATCACTTTTAACATCGGAATGATACGAATGCCAAGTCGTTCACTTGATATTTCATTATGCTCAAGAACATTGTTACCAAAAATAGAATTGTTACATTTTAATGGTTAGTTTTACTGTACTGCGTGATTATTTGTAGATAAAATGTTATGTTATTTGTAAATGTCAGCGGAAATGTTTTATAAAACCGGCTTGGACCAGTGCAAGTATTGAAATATTCCATTTAAGTAAGTATTTACATTTTGCCTAATCATTCATCTCAAAAATGTCTTCAGTCAGGTTGCAATAAATGTTAAATGAGGACTTAAATTATAAGACCGCCATTTTAACTAACCAATGTGCCTTTATATATTTGATAAATAAATTGTTTATTAATATGATAATTGTTACTTCTGACTACAGTTACGATGCGATTGTTTTGTTTGACTTAGGTTGGGTAAGCTAAACTTGCCTACAGTTGATTTTATATGAAAAGTTGTCATTCCATTTTATTTTCCTAGGCTTGTTTGCTTACTTTGCTGAGTGCCTCTTTTTCGCTCGTAACATAGATTGTCTTACCAAACAATTGTTTTTATTTCTAAATGATTATCGCATGTACTTAGCTTTATATTTAATTATTTTATTATTTTAAGTAAATACTTTGTTATTAATCTTATTTACAATTTAGAAATATGATAAATCAGTAGGTATTTATATTTTATACGCAATAATCAATTCCAGCAGATTACGTTCTCTACTGTTTAGTGTTTATCACCTTGCATGAATCATCCGTCCCTTTCTAGGGAGTCCGTAAGTGGAAGCGAGACAGGTGCACTGTGCAGATGATAAACACATAGTTAGTCGTACTTTACACCAATGAGAATATACTGCTTTACTACGATGCGATATGTTCCAATACGATAAATATGTACAACGATTTCTTACGTATGTATGATAATGAGTTACGGTCAAGTAAAATCAGTATTATGACGAGTTGACCTTGCGTAATATCGTGCGGGGGCACCCCTTTCGATATGACATTTTAGTGTTTATTGTATGTAGTTTAAGCAGAGTTTGTGTAATGTGCGACTATCTTACCTCGTGCTCGACTTACAACATGTGGTTTTTGCGCTTGCGTCTCGATCTATAGTCTCGTAATTTCACGTAGATAGATATTATATTATAACCAAATGATAGATATTATGTAGAGAGATAGATATTAGAAATAGTGTAGGATGATCGGCTCAATAGTTGATCAGGCACCAGTTATTGACCAGTTGATAGTAAAATCATTGTAATTATACTATCAGTACCCGTGCCAAGAGGTTAAGAGTTGCCACGTGATTAGTTTGGAGAATAATAGTTCCACAAAGTAACTGCTAGGGGCGCTATACCGTTCTCCATACAAATCGTATACGCTGTTCCTAGCGAGTACGGTCATGTAAGTAAAGTCTTTCTCATGCCAATGCGGTTAACTACGAGTCTTACGTACTGGTACATTCATCCTACCCGTTTTTATTTCTAGAGTTTAGTTCTTGGATGTATGTGTTACGGTGGAGCCTGCAGGAGGCTTTCGCCTTTACTATTCTTGCAAGATTGACATTAAATACTTTTTTGAATAAAATTTTGTTTTTATTTTTATTTTATTTTTTTACTTTTTTTATTGTAAATATGAATAATCGTTAAGTTTAATTATTTTAAATCAAATTTATTAAATTACTATACTTTTATTAATTGTACCTAAATTCAAATAGTGTTTATTGTATTCCTATATATTCTCCAAATTGTTTGTAAGCGCAAGAAATAAATAGGCTTTATTATTTTTGTTTTATTTATTTATGTGTTAGCGGCAGCGGCCAGCGCTGGCCATAGGAGGCGAGACCACGCTCAGTCCTCTTGCTCCCTGTTATGGCCACCGCGTGCCGCTGCCGCTTGCCGCCGATGTCGTGGCCGCTCGTAAAGATCACAGTTATCATTATATTAACTTAATTCTTCCATTAACTTTAAGATGATAATTATTTTGACAATAAAAACGGCAATAGAGTTGGTCAATAAAGTTTATGATTATGACGTATTGGATGTGTTTAAGCAAATAGAGGATTGTTTACAATGACTGACAAAAAACAATGTTTCTTAACATCTCTTAACGTAATACGTAAGTAATAAATTATTTATCAAAAAGCGTATATTCCGTATTGTCAGATATAAAGTTTAAAATGCCATTTACCCGTCCTGCGCCCGGCAGCACTCGGTGACACATTGCGAAATAAATGACGGTTGTCAATGTGTCAACCACTGATGCCTCAATATTTTTAAATCTGAATCTAATTAAAATGTCTAATGTATTTTTATTTTAATGCTTAAGTGTAGGTTACTGTGCAAATTATGAGTCATATGATACACTCAACAGCACGGAATTTGACCCAATTAGTTTTTTAAGTTTTTGCGACATAATATTCTTATGTTTACTATTATTGAATATCGAGTGATTAAAAAGAGTTGTTTAGAATGTGTTTTGTTTGTTGTTTCGATTAAGAAACTTAAAAGAAGTGTAAAACTTAAGTTACAAGGCAGTTAGTGATAAAACAATTGAAATTTAATAAAACGAAATCAGTAACGAGTGTTACCACCCCTGGCATTTATTACTGCCTTCATACGATCTGGCGTACTGTAGATAATGTTTTTGATATCCATTTGTGGAATTTCCTCCCAAGCAGCCACTAAAGCGGTTTTCAGCATACGAAGGTTCTGTGGTGGGTTGGGACTCCTCTTCACCCGCCGTTTTAACATGGCCCATACATCCTCTATTGGGTTCATGTCCGGGCTTCGGGCTAGCCATTGAATTCTTCGAATTTCAACGTCAGAATTCATTCTAAACATCAAAGTCAAAGTCATCATTCTAAACTACGAAAACCCAAATGACATACTTGAGTTTATCACTAATAAATTCTCATCAATATATGGTGCATGCAAATTTAAAACCAAAACAAATCCCAGCAAAAGAAAGTGTGTAAATTGGGTAAATAGTAATGTAATAAAAATGTGTCATAAACGAGACGAACTGTTCAAAATATGGCATCAGGATCAAAATAACGCGCAAAATAGACTCATTTACAATAAATATAGAAACAAAACAAATAAATATATAAATAATTAAAAAAATTGGGCAAGTGCGAGTCCGACTCGCGCATGAAGGGTTCCGTACCTATATTTTATGTATATATAAGTATAACAAGTTTGTTGTATGGGAGCCCCCCTTAAATATTTATTTTATTTTATTTTTAGTATTTGTTGTTATAGCGGCAATAGAAATACATCATCTTTGAAAATTTCAAGTGTAGCTATCACCGTTCTTGAGATACAGCCTGGTGACAGACGGACGGACGGACGGACGGACGGATGGACGGACGGACGGACGGACGGACAGCGAAGTCTCAGTAATAGGGTCCCGTTTTTACCCTTTGGGTACGGAACCCTAAAAATAACGCTATTAAAAAAGATATTAACGACAACTTTAAAAATCAGAAAAAGGTTTGGGAAATCGTAAACAGGTTATGCGGAAAAATATCAAAATCAATAGATGACATAATAATTAAAAGTTTTAAAAATATTAATATCGACCTACTCGTAAATAAATTTGCACTTGATTTTAAAGATAACGTAAACTCCCTACGTACCTCCTGTGATGAGTTAATCTTATCACAAGATTCGTACGTACGGAACCCTACAGTATCATTACATATTAATAAAGCAACGGAAGACAAAGTTTTCTCAATAATCAAGCACTTAAACATAAAAAAAAGTCCCGGCATTGATGGAATCCGTGTCACCGATATCCAATCCGTAAACAAAGAAATAACTCCCGTGATGACGCATTTAATTTAATAAATTCATGTATCAAAACCTCATTATTCCCCGATAAATTAAAAGTTGGCACCATCAGACCCATATATAAAAAAGGTAACCACTCCGATACAAATAACTACCGGCCTATCACGATATTGTCGTGCATAGATAAAATAATAGAAAAATTTTTTGGACATCATATACATAATTTTCTGGCTAAAAATAACATAATTAATGACAAACAGTATGGTTTCCAGAAGGGTAAAAATGCTTCTCAATTACTTTGTAAGTTCACAAATGAAGTTAATGCATACCTAAATGACAAAAAACATGTACTTGTTATATTTATTGACTTCAGCAAGGCATTCGATACCCTCCAATATAATGTTCTGTATTCTAAGCTTCTGCGAGGTGGTATACAGGGTCCACTGTTAGAATTCATAAAAAACTATCACACGAACCGATGCACAACAGTAAAAATCAATAATACATATAGCGACATGATACCTACTGACCGAGGAACGGCACAGGGGTCAATCTTCGGACCGACCGAATATCTATTATACGTAAATGGCATGTGCAATATATTCTCCAGTGGTTCCGTATACCAGTTCGCAGACGATACCTGTCTTGTGGCTGCCGATGCTGACATTACTGTTGCCGAAACAATAATACAAACTAACTTCAACTTGCTGTGTGCGTGGGCCCACGATGTGGGCTTGGTAATTAATTACGATAAAACGAAATGTATGCACATTCACTCATCTCATAAAAAGTGTAATACTAAACCCAACATTGTGGCTCACAGCCACCAGTGCCTACACCACAACACACTAAGTATGTGTGAGTGTGGGCATCTGCAACAGGTAAACAATCACACGTACCTCGGCCTAATCATAGACAATAAATTTAACTGGGCACCCCATATAAACTACGTATGCAATAAACTACGATCTGTGTTGTCTAAATTATCCCTACTAAAACATAAATTACCTTTCAGTACTCGTAGAATGATATACATGTCATTAGCCGAATCAATTATATCCTATAGCGTAAGCAGCTACGGCCGTACTTATAAAACATACTTAGATAACATATATAAGCTACAATTGTCTATTATAAAAACGATTGTACCTAACTCCATAAGACGTAAACATAAATATGACGAAAACAAGTTATTTAAATACTGTCAAATTATTAATGTTTACGATAAATTTAAAATGATGCTACTTTGTGACGAAATCTTAAATTTACCTAATCTAAAAAACAGATGTACTTCATTAAGACTAAGGAGTGAACTGCGCTCAACGAAATATGTACTACCACCGTATAACAATTCTTATGGTAAACGAAAGTGGGAATATCTTTTGCCTTATATACTAAATGATTGGCCAAAAGAAGTGTGTCAAGATTTATTTAACAATATGGATAAATGTAAAGAAACATTAAAAAATATGCTCATGCCATCTTGTAAGGAGCGTCCTGGTTGCTTGTCACCGGGACGTCGTGGGGCGGGGGAGGGGGCGGTAACATGACGTCGCCGGCCCCACCACCGTCATGCCGCGCCGTTGCCGGTGGCGGCCAGCCCGGACGTACTCCATTGAATATTCCGTTTCTTCTCCTCATTTTTAAATAAATATAATCCAGCCTAGGATTGACTTGACCAAACTGGAACAAGATCTAATACCCAGATATAAAGGGACAAAATTACATAGAAATTTTACATTAATCCTAAGAGTATATCTTGGTCCATATTGGTCAAATCAACGTGTAAGGTGATAAAGTCGGGTGTACGGTTTTCTATGATAATGATAAATAGTTTAAGTATAAAATATTGAGATAGGCTGTAAGCGAGAGATAACGCGGTGGCAGATAAACCGTGCGCGGTTTTCGCCCACCGTATATTATGTAATAGGTCATAAGTTCCTTGTTTTAAATAAATAAAAAAAAAAAATAAAAAAAAAAAATAAAAAAAAAAAAAAATATCGATCGACGCACTGTTTGCTCGAGGATTAAGTATCATGCAAATGTAAAAAAGATTCGTTTCCAATGAATTCCGCGTAGGTACGGTACCTACAACGTGATCTTGAAGAATTTCCTCGATGTGTCGTGTAGCGTTGAGGCGTTCTTCCGCAATGACCAATTCTGTGCGAGCGTTTGAACTAATCCCGCCCCAACCCATTACGGAAACTCCGTGAAAACTTAATGTTTGCCTTGTGGTTATTGCAAGGAATCGTTCGCCACGTCTCCTGTACACACGTTCACGCCCGTCTGGTGCTCTCAAGGCGGCTCAGCATTCATCAGTCCATAACATATTGGCCCGTTGCTCTAGAGCCCAGTTTTCGTGCACATAGGTCGCATTCTTCAATTCTCCTTCTTATTGTACACATGTGGTCATCGCGAGCGGACGTGCACCTCACCCTGCATTGCCACTGCCTGGTCTTCGCGTATAAAGGCCGGCCTCTCGGTAACGTTATAAGGCGTATTTCACGTTGGAACACCGTACATTTAAAATGGCAGCTACTTGTCGCTGAGTGTGACCGTGTTCTACAAGTAGGACTGCTTGAGCGACTTGTGCGGGTGTCATTGACATGTTGGATAGCTTTTTGTGATAAAAATAACGTCTTGTATCGACTGTGAGCCAAGAATTTAACAAAAACTGCAAACGTAAAACGTAAAATCTTAAGCAACTCTCCTACAAAATCGGTACAGTTTTGCACATTGTTTTTTTTTTTTCAAAAAACAAAATAATATCTCGGACTTAGACAACGAAAAGTTTTTATGAATAATGTTCCACCACGTAGGAATGATCATTATTTAATGACATGCATAATTAATCTAAAAAAAATGCCTTTTTCATATTTGGGTTAAATTCCGTGCCGCTGAGGGTACTTGAAGTAAATTAATTATAATTTAATTAATAGCAAGCAAATTGGAAGAAATCCCTTATAGGGATAAGGTCGCATTTGGTCAGATCTACTCTTTTTATGTCTGTAAATTTATTTTTATGTCCACTAAAGAGTTAACATGATATATCGCATTTTAAACTTTATAGCTGTAAGAAATACTTGATTTTCTTTTAACTTAGTTAAGTAAAATGCTATCTTATTAATATTATTTATCGGTTGGTGTCATGATGGTTGTGTGGGCCGGGTGTCCATATCATAATGAAAGTCACATATTTTATAATTAAATAACTTGTATTATAAACCAAACCACCATGTTCGTTTTAAGTAGCAAGCCAAGAGAGAGAGCTGTATGACAGTATTGCCAACCTAACCTTAGCAATACCACAGATAAAGACAACCTGTCTTACATCTCCCTTTCTTTATTAAACAATCAGTTTAATTAAATTAATTAATTAATAAGTAGAGCTCTTAAGAGACATAATCATTTAAATAAGAAGGCCTCCTAAGCGGTTACCTATCTGAAACACTAAAAACGTTAGTCCGAATTTCATTTCGACAAAAACTATTCGACAAATATCATTTTAACTTTTTTTCATTTGTCCGAAAAATCAATTCGATAATTAACGATTGGGCATTAATTGTTTCGGATTTTTATTCACTCGACTAATGACACGTTTCCCTAAATCTCATTTGTCCGTAATATCAGTTTTCCGATGTAACGTTTCGGTTTATTAACTACTCGACTTTTTTTGTATGACTTTGATTTCATTTGTCCGATGTAACGATTCGGTTTATTAACTACTCGACTGTTCTCAAGTGGACTTTTTAGTTTTAGTCATATTATTGTATCCTTTTTCAACAATTTGTCAAATTCTAATCCAAAAGTTCTAACCTAACCTAACCCAACCAGGTCGGTTTTGGCGGTTTGTCGGCTGCTGCCGCAGTACAGTAGCTTCGCTCGCTCGGCTCGCGGGCTGTTGTGGTCGCAGTTCTAACCTAACCTAACCCAACCAGGTCGGTTTTGGCGGTTTGTCGGCTGCTGCCGCAGCACGGTAGCTTCGCTCGCTCGGCTCGCGCGCTGTTGTGGTCACAGTTCTAACCTAACCTAACCCAACCAGGCCGGTTTTGGCAGTTTGTCGGCTGCTGCCGCAGCAAGGTAGCTTCGCTCGCTCAGCTCGCGGGCTGTTGTGGTCACAGTTCTAACCTAACCTAACCCAACCAGGTCGGTTTTGGCGGTTTGTCGGCTGCTGCCGCAGCACGGTAGCTTCGCTCGCTCGGCTCGCGCGCTGTTGTGGTCACGTCACAGTTCTAACCTAACCTAACCCAACCAGGTCGGTTTTGGCGGTTTGTCGGCTGCTGCCGCAGCACGGTAGCTTCGCTCGCTCGGCTCGCGCGCTGTTGTGGTCACAGTTCTAACCTAACCTAACCCAACCAGGTCGGTTATGGCGGTTTGTCGGCTGCTGCCGCAGAACGGAAGCTTCGCTCGCTCAGCTCGCGGGCTGTTGTGGTCACAGTTCTAACCTAACCTAACCCAACCAGGTTGGTTTTGGCGGTTTGTCGGCTGCTGCCGCAGCACGGTAGCTTCGCTCGTTCGGCTCGCGGGCCGTTGTTGTGGTCGCAGTTCTTATGTAATGCCGAAAATATCATTGGGTAAATGAAAAAATGGGTATTAAACAAAAGACGTCTTAATTCAGATGGCAAGTGAATGGGGCGGGAAAAGTTAAAAGGTGAACTGAAAATTTGGCTAAATGAAAAAATGGGTATTAAACAAAAGACGTCGCAATTCAGATGGCAAGTGAATGGGGCGGGATAAGTTAAAAGGTGAACTGAAAATTTGTTCAAATGTATGCAGTGCCAAAAGTATCATAGGGTAAATGAAAAATGGGCTACGAAAAAAAAAACGTAACAACTCATAGGGCAAGTGAATGTGACGGGAAAAGTATTTCGGACAAACGATACTTTTACTAAATGTAAAATGGTGAAAAGAAAAATGTACGAATCCTGTCATCGGAGAAACGATAATAATTCGAATAGTTTTCGGGCAAATGAAATTCGGTCAATGGTTTTTAGTGTTTGAGATAGGTTACCCTCCTAAGCACCCTGCCTGACCTTGTCATTCTGACATTATTATAATCTCTATTATTTACATTTACAGATTCATCTAGCTGTGATCTATTGACATTCTCATTACAATCATCATTATACATATTTTCATTGATAATATTTTCATTTCGGTCCAACTCAAACGTTACATGCTTTCTTGCCTTATGCCAATTTGTTTTTGGAGATCCTTTAAAAATATGATACCTATTCCTTTTAATTATAGACTCTCCAGTATTTATCATGTAATTTCTTATTTTCTCTTCATCAGCTCTTATACCTTCACCACTTAATATATGACCTACATACTTTACTTCTGTTACCCCAAATTGACATTTATCTCTATTAAACTTTACACCAGATTTTTCTGCTTTTTCTAAGACCTGTTCTAACCTTTCATTATGCTGTTCTAAAGTTTCTCCCCATACTATAAGTTCATCTACATATTGTTCAACCCCTGTAATATCTTTAAATATATCTGCAAAACATTTACTAAACACTTCTGGAGCGGAGTTCAAGCCAAATGGTAACCGTTTATAACAATATCTACCAAAGTTTCCTGCATTGAATGTAGTATATAACTGACTATCCTCGGTTAATTTAATCATGTAAAATCCTTTTGAAGCATCTAGAACACTAAAGTATTTTGCTCTTGGCATTCTGGCAACCAATTCTTCAAAAGTACTCATTTTATATCTTTCTCTAATAATATATTTATTTAAATTTTGTGGATCTAAGCAAATTCTAATTTTATTACCTGGTTTCTTTGTGACTACCATTGAATTTACCCATTCCGTTGGCTGAGTTACTTTTCTGATGACTCCCAAGCTTTCCATTCTATCCAGTTCTGCTTTAATTTGTTCTTCTAATTTGAAAGGTATTTTTCTGGGTCGTTCTGCTACAGGTATACTATTGTCTTGCAATTTTATTTTATATTGATACTCTAATTCACCTAAACCTGAAAACAAATTGTTGTACTTTTGAAGCAATTGGTTCACATTGCCATTAATTACATCAACATTTTTTATAATTCCCAATTTCACAGCAGTGGAATAACTTAATACACCAGTCCTACAACAATTCACAATATAAAATGTGGTCATACACTCTAGTTCTTTATATTTTATTTGAGCATCACAAACACCTTCAATTTTAATAGAGGATCCGTCAAAATTAGTCAATTTTATATCTTTCGGCTCATACATATTTAATTTTAATTTTACAGCAGTCTCAGAATTTAATATATCTACATGTGAACCAGTGTCTATTTTAAAATTTATTTCTACATTATTTACAAACAGTTTAATGTACCAATCTCTACTTACAGATTCAATTTTATTGAAACACATTGCAGCAAAATGGTTGTATCTTCCACACTTCATACATTTTTTGTTGTACGCTGGACAATTTCTAAACTTATGTGTTCTGCCGCACTTCCCACAAGTTCTTTTAGTGTTTCCTGACTGTGACTGGTCCCTGATTCTTCCATGTGATGGCTGCCTGCTATGCGATGAGCTTCTTGTTGTTGGACGTCCTCTTTCTTTTACGTGTCTCTCTTCATTTTCATGCTTCATTTTTTTATATTCTATTTTGTTGACCTCTTTATTTTTGATGTTTACCATCTGTTGTTTTGTTGCCTCCGCTGCTCGGCATATATTTATGCATTTTTCCAGATTCAGATCAGTACTTCGTAGCAAGTTCTCCCTCAGATGCTCATCCTCAAGTCCTATAATTATTTGGTCTCTAACCAATCCATCTCTTAATTTGTCAAAATTACAGTCCTGGCTACACTTTTTCAACTCTGTAACGAATTCCTCGAAGCTTTCCCCCGGTTTCTGTTTTTTAGTGAAAAACATGTGTCTATTATATGTTTCATTACTGGGAGGACTGCAGTGAGCTTCTAGTCTGTTTAATATTTCCTCATATTTTAGATTTTCTTTATTTTCGAACGTGTTGTATACCGCTAGGCCCTCATCTCCGACACTGTGCAGTAGGAGAGCACGTTGTTGAATTTCATTTAATCGTTCGGCGGCCCCGCTCGCCGTGAAATAAAGTGTGAACTTCTGTTTCCATTCTTTGAACGCTTGTTTTATATTTTTGCTTGATAAATTTAGTGGGGCTGGTGGTCGTAGCATATCCATTATGTTCTATTTTTAATTTTACTTTAGTTAAATATGGCGTCACCCAGCAAACTCCCTTTGTATTTTCACTTAAGTTTTTTAATAAGTATACGACGTACCCCTTTAGTTCTTTATTCCTTTTATGTCCGCAGCGCCATGTCATGATGGTTGTGTGGGCCGGGTGTCCATATCATAATGAAAGTCACATATTTTATAATTAAATAACTTGTATTATAAACCAAACCACCATGTTCGTTTTAAGTAGCAAGCCAAGAGAGAGAGCTGTATGACAGTATTGCCAACCTAACCTTAGCAATACCACAGATAAAGACAACCTGTCTTACAGTTGGTTACCTGTGTTATGCGGAGAGCCCGGAATAGGTAGTTCCTATTTGCCTAAACCTTGCTAGAGTCCATAATTAAGAGTGATTACAACCACCAATAACAATATTTTATTTTATTAATTTCGGAAATTTCCTGATAACTCAAAACGACGTTCCGTATGAAGTCCACTTTGGGTTGTCAACGTATTTGTATTTAATTTTCTTTATTAGACAGTTGGTATTCAAGAAAAATTTGATATAATTTTATTTGTAGGTATGAAGCATTAGAACTAATCAGGAAAACATCATTTTGATGAAAATAAACTAATATTTATGGTGGTTACAACTTACACCCACTCTTAACTACGTCCTCTCGCGAAGTTTAGGTAAATAGGCACTACCTATTCCGAGCTCTTAGAGCCTTTGCACATGGCGTATTTGAAAAGCGCCGACGACTTGCGTTTTACATTACATGGAGCAGTTTGTTTGTGGCGTTTGTGACAACCGCAATCAAACTGTGTCGTGTGGAAGGTCCCTTATACAGTCAAAACATTTAATTGTTGACGGTCTCTTTAAATATCTACCTGATTTTGTGCCAATTATTATTTTAAAATCATACTGCAATCAATGAGAAATATAATTATGCTTTCTAAGTTACTTAAATAGGGCAATTTGTTAAAACGAATGTTATGTGATTGTAGATAATGATAACTTTTTATAAAATTTAATAAAAAACAGTCAAACATGTTTTTTGTTTTTATTGCTATCCCGATAAATAAGAACATGGAAAACTTCCCCTCATGACCGCCGTTGCTCGTTGACGAAAAACTGTGTCCCGGACGCCAAGCTGAGAGCAGATAGTATGGCATTGAATAGTGACAGATGACGTCGTGGCGCCTGGGGCACAGTTTTCCGTCGACGTGATTTGCCGTCTTTGGCGCTCAAAAGGCTAATATCCTGAAATCGGATGTTAATTTTGATAGTTTTTAGACCGTTTATGTCTCAGAAAATATACAATGGGGAATTGATGTTCTCTATGTACCTACATATATAATATATTGGTAAATTTATGGTACCTATAAATCTCTTAACCTTTTGAGCGCCACAGTCGGCTGTGGCCGTCAACAAAAAATCGTGCCCCTGACGCCACGTCGGCCACAGCCGTCCAAATTTCAATGATCAAAAACTTTGTAATTCTAACTGCTACAAGTATTTTTCAATCCCTGTTGATTTTGGGGCACATCTTTTTTTTTTACTCTGGCGTCAGTGGCACGGTAAATTGCTAGACCGCTTGGCGATCAATAGGTTAATTATAACAAGGCATTGCGGCCTGTAATTTAGTATACAAGTGAAATGAGTAATTAAAAATATGTAACACGTATTTGCTACACTACACCCGATAACGATTCAAAGGACCATCTTGTACCAACCTACCTATAGACTTAATAAGTATACTTAGTTGCAATAACTATCTTATCTTACCTTAAATATCTTATCTTAATTGCATTTTATATTATTTACTTATCTTTTAAGTTACAAAAAAAACTGTATCTTTTTTTAGGAATGAGGGTTATTCCTAGCTACAAACAAAATATCAAGATAAAAAAAACATTCATTCCTTATGCTGCTTATTTATAAATATACATATATGTAGAAAAGGACTCAACCTACTGTCTGGGTAGGTGTTGGTGTTAGATGGACTGATGTGTACACATCGGCAACTCGTGGATCCCATAGTCAAACCAGCTACTGGTTTTGTGGGACAATGTATCTAGATTTAAGGAAATTGTAAAGTTCCTAATAAATAAAAAAAAAATAATAATAAAAAAATTAGATAGCAATTAAAAGATTAGTGATGAGACACGTTTTCTAAGTGTCTTTTAAGATAAGATAAAATAATAAATTAATATTACCTACCTACATGGTCTTAACATATGACGAAGTAGGTTTGCTTACTAGTTTAAAAACATTAATGTCAATGATATTGTCATTCATTTCCTTGTAATAATTCTTACGAGTCACAAGATATTTTCAATAATGGCGGAAATCTTTAGAAAGCATTCAGAACTTCTACTGTAAGGTGATCAGGTAAAATGCACCCGTTGCGATGTTTATATAGTTGGTAAGACATTTAATATAAACAAGCACTTGAAGACCAAAAAGCACAAAGAATCATTTGCCACCTCAGCTTTAGAAAATTTAGTTCTGAATTTACCGGACATTGGAATAAGATACAGTAAGTGTTTTGCACTAAATGTCAATTATTCCGAAAACCTAAAAAATATAATGTATTAAAACATTTAGACTCGGACACTCATAAAAATAAAAACATACAAACGGAATTTAATAAGGATCTCGCACAGTTTTTAATCACCTGTAATATTCCATGGACACAAGTAAATAACCATAACTTCAAAAAAATGGTTGAAAAATGTATTCATAATAAATATGGAGAAAATGTAGTACTGCCAAATGATACGATATTAAGAAGGAATAGTCTACCTAAATTATATAATGAGAAAAAAGAAAAAATAAAACAGGAATTAGAAAATGAATACATATATTTAAGTGTGGATGAAACTACTGACGCAAATGGTAATGATGTTGCAAATATTATAATTGGAAGCTTAAAGGAAACACCATCAATGCCACATATCTTTGCATCAAAAACATTGGGTGCCACAAACAATAATACAATTCAAAAGTTTGTAAATGAAACGTTAAAAGACCTTTGGGGCGAAAATTACGAAAGAAACAAGGACAGGCTTCTTTTTTTTACAACAGATGCTGCCTCGTACATGCTTAAAGCTGGTAAGAAAATGCAAGAAATTTATCCTAATTTAACTCACTTAACTTGTTTAACCCATGGCCTAAACAGAGTTGCCGAAAAAGTTCGCTTGATTTATCCAAAAGTAAATGATTTAGTAAACATAGTAAAAAAAAAAATTCTGAAGTCTCCACGTCGAATGAAAAAATTTAAAGAAGGGTTCCCCGACACGCCCTTACCACCTAAGCATGTCATAACCAGATGGGGAACCTGCCTTGAGGCAGTCCACTACTATAATGATATTAATGATAATTATGAAAAAGTGAAGGAAATAATTTCAAACTTGGACTCATCAGAAGCCGCTGCAATAGAAAAAGCAAAGCTATTATTTTCGCTGAGTGATTTAAAAAGTGACATAAGTTTAATTGATCAAAAATGTTGGTATCTTGGCCACGTCAATCAAGGAATTGGAAGGTAGAAGCCTAAAACTAAAAGAGTCTTTGGAGATCGTATTTAAAATTGAAAAGTCACTTTCATTAGGTACTGAGACTGCACCACAAAGGTAAACTTGTTTATCAAAAGCTGAAAATAGTGTTATCAAAAAATCCAGGATATCTTACAACAAAAAATATCAATAACTTATTACAAAATAAAGAAGTTGAAATCAAAGAGAATATCAATAAAAATACGCTACAACTTTACAATAAAATGCTTTTTTTACCCATTACGTCAGTGGAGGTTGAAAGATCGTTTTCGTACACAAAGTGGATTTTCTCAAGTAGAAGACGTAGGCTGACTTGTGAAAATTTAGAACAAATATTAATGGTTTATCACGAATGTCATATTAAATGATTAAAATTCCTTTTTTGAATGGTTTCTTTTTCTCGACTGGTATAGGAAGAACATTGTCACATCACGTCTGTTAGAAACTGTCAAGTGCTACCTAAGTGCCACGAGTTACCGATGTGTGCTGATGTGACATACTGCTGAAGTTGAGTAGGTAGGTACTTATATTCTTTGGACCGAAGCGTCAATGGCGGACATGGATAACTGGATAAGTATCGGGTCGCCAACAGTGGCTCGGATTTTTTCGACTGCTAAAATTGTGAAGAAAAAGTCGTGGTAGCGGGCTGAAATTCACACTCAACGTGCTTTGGTTATTAAACTTTTTCCCAGAATTATCAGTTTTTCAATCAAGGCAACAATAAAGCAGTCAGACAATGTTTATAAAAAAATGGGAAATGAGCCACTGTGTACGGGTACTGGGCTATAGTGACTCGCCCCTGTAGTACACAGAGACTCTAACAGTATACAGTGGCTCAAGTATATAATATTTAACTAAAACTATAATTTACATTCAGTTTCATTTATTTGTTTGAGTAGAAATATACTCTAAGCCTCATATCTATCAATATCAGACACATAAAAATTATAAAATCAAATCTCTTAGGATATTTGAGATCAACCTCTTTTCTGACTTTGTTTCTTTGTCGTTAGAGATCTAAAAATTAAAAACGAGTTTATTTTTTGTTCTTATTCCAAGCAAATAACATAACAGTTATCAAGATACATTAACCCTTTGACCATTATTTTTTTAAAGCAATGAATCGAGAACTTTAACGATACGCACAGCATGAATGTTTTTTTTTATGATTTTTGAGAAAGAGAAATGTATATATTATTGCAGGGTTTCCGAATTATAAGACGGCAATATGTTTGCCGCTATCAGCCAAGGGCATTAAGTGACAAGACCGTCATGTCAGTTTGCCGGGGGAACTACGGGTGGCACGACGTATCTAAAATAAATAAATTAAAAACCAATAGATAATAAGAAATAATTAAAATCTTTATTTAACTTAAAACTGAATTTTCTTAGCTAAGTTGGATATCAGCTGTGTTGTTTTTATTATTTTTCTTGTGTATATGTGTATTTTTGCCTATATTATATATATGTATATTATTTGTATATATGTATGTTTATCTTTATATATATTTATTTAAGTATGTGTATGACTTATACTTTATGTTATTTATGTTGCTGATTTTTTATCTCACCACCTACTCTTTCATTGTTTATTTTTACTTATTCTTCTACCCAAAGGTTGTCTGGAAGAGATCGCTCTTTAGCGATAAGACCGCCTATTGTCTACCATTTATAAATTAAGGTTTCAATTGTAACATTTTTCTTGTTGGTGTGCAATAAAGAATTATTGTATTGTATTGTATTGTATTCTTTCAAATAAATAACCGGGCAAGAGCATATCGGGCCATGCTTATAGTCAGGGTCCCGTAGCTGCCCGACCTTAATTCAAAACGTGAAAATCTCTGAAGCATGGGACAGCACAAAGTGGGACTTTACAAGTCTCGCATCCAATTTTTGACCTTTTATTATTTGTATATTTTCTGAATGGCCATCGTCTTAAAATTCATTTTTTTTTTCAATATCATATTCATGACTTCTGTTAAGTAACACACTGACGGATCACGCGACTTACGAAACAAAAGGATTTTTTTAAATACATAGACATTGAAAGAGAAAATGCCTGAAGGTATAAAGTTATAACAAACCTTTTTATAAAATTAAAAATACCTAACCTGCGAGTTAAGCAACAACAATATTTTATATTATAAGATTGCACGCACGAACAATCAACACTTTTTTTGCGAGATTTTTTTTCTTCCGTTGTCATTTCTCACTAACACGGCTAATTCAGCAATAAAGGTAAAAGGCAAATTTGAAGTATTGAATTAAGCTATTGCTCCATATATAAATCAATAACAATTGTAGCCTAACCCACCCTTTCCTTTAATAAACACCAGACACTTAACGGATAGTGGCAAATATATTGCCGTCTTAATTTTTTTTAATTATCAAATAACAGATTTTTTTTCTTTAAACTTTATATCGCCAATCTTGTCTCTGAAAGTAGAGAATTGTGACTATCGGATAAATCCAGCAAACAAAATTTTATTTACAAACATTTTTGTTCAATTGTAAGGAATAGTTAAAAATCTAAGTTCAGGCCTAAGAATCATCATTTAACATGGGTTGGAATAACGTTTATCTGCTATTCTTTTTTTCGTAAATTAGTACGAGTATATTCTCTTATGCGAACCAAAAGTTATATTAACTAACAACACGTTCATTGAGAAAAAAAATAAAATATCTGAGTCGTATGACGGCAAATATCTTGCCGTTACCCACTAAAGGGTTAAAAGGATAAAAAATCCAGAAAAATAACCAAAAAAAAGTAGGTTCTACACTAGGATAGGTTACACTCGAGTGCAAAAGTGTTTCATGCATATAGGTTTATTATTAAAAAAAAAATACAGTTTTGTTTTTATGTTTTTTTTTATTTTATTAATTAGTTGGCATTGAACAGTAGCATAACATAACATTATCCAATAGAAATAATAATAAAGTACACAGTGGCTCAAGAAAGTACATAGTGACTCACGAGTCACTGTGTACTTCTTAAATTTGAGCCACTGACCACGCCGCAGCCATTTTGAATTCACCGGCGCATAACTATCACGTGGCTTGCCGAAGGACATGCGAATCTATGTCATTGCCTAGCATAATAACGTCACTTTGCATCAAAACAACAATACTTGTCTTAATGCTCAAATTTCTCTACATAAAACAAATGTAACTTACCTTAAAATGTAATTTTGCACCCTCGGCCACACGAAACACTTTCCTACACATGTAAACTGCGCGGGAGCGGGCGAATAAATGGTTTGTACGTGTTTGGGTGTCGAACGCTCTCGGCTAATGAAGGAGACAGATAGATATTGTTGCTCTATCTAGGAAATATAGCCGCGAGTCAGTGTACCCGACCGAGCCACTGTTGGCAACCCGACCCTACTGTACAATCAGTAAGGTTGAATTACGACCCATCTCTAACTATAATAGTGGGCCAAAAGAGACCTAATAACATGCATTACTGACATGTTTTTTTTATTTCAGTGCAAGTAAACGATCTAGATCTTTGATTTGATGGCTTCAAATAAATTATCAGCGGATGGCAGCGGTTATAAATCAGTTGGTTCGATTGTACGTATCTTAACTGGCCCGAGATGAAAGAGAGCTGTTCCAAAAGATATTAATATACAAAATACGTTACTGGAATCCTTGAAAAACGTAAGAAAGCGAGGGCTACAATAAGTACCTAGCTGTAGCTACCGTGTGGGCAATCGGGGGAAATAATTCGTGTAGCTTTGCAATTTGGTACCTTACAGTTCTGATGTTGTTCTGGAGTTCTACCTTTTTTCAGATTTTTGCTCATATCTCGAATATTTTTGTAGAAATAGTATTATGATTACTTCGGACAAAAGTGTCTACATAAAATTTCCTACAAATTTGATTACATTTATTTTTCCTCTACGATCAATACTTTGGGAGATAGGTATCTACAGGGTGTTTAATATACAAAAATTGTCGTTCAAGGAAACGTACTTTTATCGTAGTTGTTCATCATAACACTAGTGTTATGCAGTTGAGAAATTCCCGTTACCGGTAAATTCCCATTTGAGAATATTCCAAGTAAATTCCCATTGTTCCCGGGAATATACCTATACAAGTGGTGATTTAGGATGAGTTTAAAAGCGAAAACGGTTAGCTTGTATTCAATCAATTACCTAAAAACTAAATAACAAAGGAATGGGTCCACCGAGCTCGTGTATTCCCGGGAACAATACACTACTAGTGCAAATGACATAACCATGTCCACCTAACTACCTTGACATGTTTGACTTTAAATATTATTAAAACTGTAATTAGTTACCTAGTAAGTAACGTTATCAACTTATCAGAAATGCAGTATAAATATTTTTTGCGTACCGTTTTAGTGAGCTAAGAGTAGAGTACCTACTCTTAGCTCACTTTGAACTTTGCCGACAAACTGATTATAAATTATAATATCTGGTGGGGTTCAAGACCCAGACAGCCAAATTGTGTTTAATTTTGGCATTTGACGATCAGGTCAGTTGTAGGTCAGGTGGTATGCAAATTGTCCATTTTGAGAACATAAAATGGAGTGGACGTAATTTTTTACGAAGACTTAATCACTATGTGATATTTTCTATTAGATTTCGAAACCCGTTTTGGAATTTAAGATGGCAGACATAACCTTTTCGAGGTGTTTATGAGCCCCAATAAAAACGCCATGACGTAACACGATGTTGTGCTAGCCATTCGGATTTCGGACCCATAAAAACTGGTGAGTATCCATAATATTTTCTACAATAAATTTGCTGTGGTCACTGTTGAATAAGTATTACCCGGATTAAGGTTATCGCAGACCTAACCGCTCGGCGACGTAACGGTAACACTTCAAACCTCAACACATTAGCTCGTTCTCAAACAGGCGTCAACCATATTAAAGCCCATCACGGTGACTCGGCACAGTGTCAGCGACGGCGGGGTGACGTCCACGCGTGGACCCCCCGCCAGGAGCTAGTTAGGTACAAGCGTGCCGTTCACTTCACGTTAAGCGTGGTGACGGCACTTTTTCCACGCGCCTTTACCGTGAGGCGAGGCGGGGCGATGACGTTACGGATTTGATGGGTGTGCGTTGCAGTTTGAAATATCATACAAAGAATACTGAACGGCTCAAAGACGGTGCCGATCCATTGCCGGGCGGTTAGGCGTGCGATAAGTGCTAACTGATAAACAGGGATCGTAAAATGCGAGCGAAATCGATTGAAATGACATATGGCCACAAGTGACGGCCCTAGCACTTCAATGAGTGTTGCTCGCATTTTACGAACCCTGGTGATAACCTTTACGTTCCATCAGCAACACGAGTAGAAGACATTTCAGTAGACGTTATGTAATTGATATCTACGTTCAGTAGGATCCAATTATAATTATAATTATATATTTATTGCCATTTTAGTCCAAACTATGGACGATATTCTATCGTAGGTTTAGAATATCGTCCACAATTTGGACTGAAAAACTTCGTGACTAAACCCTTTCAGCGGTTAAGGACCACAATGAGAAATTACCATAATTAAAAAAGACCAATTATTGAAATGTCCATTCTTAAAATGACCACTTCATGAAATTACCATTCTTAAAATGACCACTTCATGAAATGACCTCTTCTTGAAAGGACCACTTCATGAAATGACCACTAGTGTTGGAACGAAAAAAAAATCACCCCCACTAGGTGTACGGGAGATACCCGAAAAAAACTTTTTTTTTAGTTTTTATTTTACCGTTTTGTCGGCGTGATACACATACCTACACATACTCATACCAAATTTCAGCTTTCTAGTGCTAATGATCACGGAGCTAAGCGGCGGATGGACAGACAGGACAGACGGACAGACAGACGGATGGCGAAAATATAAGGGTTCCTAGTTGACTACGGAACCCCAAAAACAGAAATTGTTCTAAATGTGTAAATTTATACGGGGTGAAATAATATTGAATTCAATTTTCGCTTCATTTGTAAACATTTAATATTGACCGTTCAAATTTTGACAAAAGATTCCTTATAAATAATGACACAAAGGTAAATTAATTAATTTGGTGAGATTGACGTAGCGATCTAATAGCTCAGTTGGGAGAGCAATGCGCCGGTAACGCAGTGGTCGCAGGTTCAAGCCGCAGGTCAATAATATGTCACCATGTATATGAAGAGGCTAAATGGTAAAACCTCCATCTTTGACCTCCATTCAAAAATTCAATTGTCAGTCGGTCAGCCCGTCTAGCTCAACTATGGTTCGCGACTCATGTCGCGCGACATAGCATCACCCGTCACTCTCTTACGATACTGTACAGAAAGGGATAGGTCACAAAACTCGCGACAGATAGAGTTGCGTGTCAAAGTTGTGCTAAAGGTGCTGGGTTCTGTCATTTATCAGAATTCGAGTAAAATTTAACATGGATTTCCTGAATAATCACGAACCAGACTCATCTCTTCAAATGATGATTAAAAGAACGCCCGAAAAAGATTCCTATATCTTTGGCGGGTGTCCGAACCAATAGTAGAGTTGCTAAGCCGCGAAATTGTGCGCATCGGGTTACAAGCATGAAATTTCTACCACACATAGAGCGTTCCACGGTGATTATTTTCAGATGTGGAGGGAAGTCAGATTCGTCCCCTGTGTGGTGGGAGAGCGGGGTGAAGAGGACCAAGTACTGCTCTTTTTCTTTTTTTTATTACTGATCAGTTAAGGCTATTAGGGCTTGTGCGGCATCGTTTTCGTGTAAAATAGATATCAGCTATTAATTTGTCATGTGATTTAAGAATAGTTTCATATAAAAATTTGGGTTTATTGCCGAAAAGGTAAAAATCACAACAAGTTTTTTTTATTCAGAACGATAAATGAGTTATCTATCCTGAATATTTACAATTTAAAAAAATATTACTAAACAGAAAATTTAATCTTGTTTTTATAAATGTATACATATTGGGCACATCTAATACAAAAAGTACCTTGAAAAAAATGTTGATGTTAAGCTTAGCCTGCGTGTTCTAGTACATTTTGCTAAGTCGCGAAATTGTGTACATCGGGATACAACCACGAAATTTCTACCACAGATAGAGTATTCTGCGGTGATTATTTTCAGACGTAGATGGAAGTCAGATTTGTCCCCTGTGCGGCGGGAAAGCGGGGTGAATAGGACAAAGGAGTCCTCTTTTTCTTTTTATATTACTGATCAGATAACGCTACTAGGACTTGTGTGGTGTCGTTTTCGTGTAAAACAGATATTAGGAATTCATTTTTCATGTTATTTATTCATAGTACCATATAAAAATATGGTTGTATTTCCGAAATTGTAAAAATCACAACAAGTTTTTTTTATTCAGGGAGATAAATTAGTTATATTGCCTGAATATTTACAACTAAGAAAAATATTGCAATATAGCAAATTTAATCTAGTTTCTAAAAATATATACATATTGGGCACTCTTCATACAATCACTAACTTAAATAAATTGTTGATGTTGAGATTAGCCCGTGTGCTCGTGATACATTAGCAAAAAAATATTTTGTTTTAATTACATTAATTTGTTTTTCTAGGACGTATATAGTAAATATTATATGTAAAAGCATGTTAATAATCATTATTTAATGTATTTAATGAAGCGAAATAGGATGCGTTCGGAGATTTACGTTGGTTACGCCGACGTAAAGATATATTTTAAGCTACTGTTTGTATTAAAAGTGCCCAACATGCATATATGTTTAGAAACCAGATTAAATGAGCTTTTTGAAATAATTATAATAATTTGAAAATGTTCACGAAATTGAACTAATTTACCTCACTGAATAAAAAAACTTGTTGTGATTTTTACCTTTTCAGCCATTACACCCATATTTTTATATAGAACTATACAAAAATAACATAAAAAATGAATTTCTGATATTTGTTTTACACGGAAACGATACCAAACACGTCCTAGTAGACTTAACTGACCAGCAATAAAGAAAGAAAAGAGGGATACTTGGTCGTATTCACTCCGCTCTCCCGCCTCACAGAGGACGAATCTGACTTCCCTCCACATCTGAAAATAATCACCGTGGAACACTCTATCTGTGGTAGAAATTTCATGATTGTAACCCGATGCGCACAATTATGTTAGAAAACAGCGGACTAACAACTCTACTACAAACTCAAACCATACCAAACATGTTAAAAGCGAATTTTTTTAATATAAAATATTTATTTAAGATAAAACCGACACCTACAAACAAAAATCCACCACATGCTTCGTCAATTTAAAAATAATGCATGCAATTCACAGTGTATATCCGCAACAAGCTTCGTCAGAATCAAATGACATAAAATAAATCCGCGACACGCCTCGTCAAGGAAAACTTAACCTATTAAATCCCCTCTCAAGGCCATATTCGGTCCAAAAGTCCCCATTATGCTAGCAACATTACCCCGCTGAATGGCAATGGAGACTTGCTGGACCAACCATGACCCAGAGCGAGGATCGTTACCCCTCTCTCTCAATCGCCGCCCTAAATCCTTAAAAAGCTCGCGAGCCTCACTACCCCAAGGTCCAGCCGTTCCACAGCGACGGGTACGAAATCGTACATCGACTCTAAGGCTGCGTACTTGGCGTGTTTCATCTGAGCGGATGTTTCCGCCGCTGAACCCGCCAACCTCGGTTTGCCTCAAATGGGATGGGACGGAGCAAAAGTGCTAACGCACGTTGCGTCCCATAAAAGACAACGCCCTCGCTGCCATGGAACCAACGTTAGTCCGTCCGGTCTTTTGCCATTCGTTCGAGATAAACCAGGGGGCTCCAATACACAGGGGATGTTAACGGACACCATGGCTCGGCGGACAATTTCGTTTATAGAATTATGTCGCGAAAAGCGCCCTGTACATCTCTGGCAACTTAAGCCATGGTGTCCATTTTCCTCCCTCCACAAATGCAGCGATGCGGCTCACACACCTTGGTTCCCAGTCTTAGGGCCACTGCTATTCTTAGCGAGTCGTTATCAAGCAGTGTACACAACTGAGGAGACGGCAAAGCATAATTAAATAAAAGCTAAATTGCTTTATAAATACAACTTGTGGTTATCACCTGAAACGCGAGCCTACATGTACAAGGGGCATGCCAAAAGAAATTAGATACTCCTTGCTCATTTAATTGATACTGGCCAGTAATACATCACCACAAAGGCTGGCTATTTACTTATAAATTTAAAAATGGAACACTCGGCAAAACTACGTATTTTTTTTATGATTTTTTTTCTGATTAAATCTGGCGGGAATTTTCTACGACCATGGAGCTGACACGACGTGATTTTCGGGTTATGATGTATTATGACTTTAAAAAAGGTTTGTAGCCTCAAGAATGTTTTGAACTTTTAGTCAAGACTTTTGGTGAGTCATGCAGACTCACGTGCAACAGTTTTTAACTGGTTTGCTGAATTTAACAGAGGACGGGCGAGTTTTGAAGATGATCCAAAGTCAGGTAGGCCGCCAACCGCAGTTACTCAAGAAAATGTGCAAGCTGTGGAAAAAATGATTCGTGGAAACCGATGAATCACATACGTAGAGCTAGAGCGAGAACTGGGTATTGGATCAGCAGCGTTGCAAACTATAATTCACGGACAATTAATACAATTATCCCTCCACAAACGTTGTTCAAGGTGGGTGCCGCACAAGCTCAATGATTTGCAAAAGGAACGTCGCGTGGATTGGTGCAAATTTATGATAAATAAATTTAATGGCGGTGAAAAAAAAATGTTTATGATATACTCACAGGTGACGAAACATGGCTATATAACTATGATCCTGAAACAAAGCGACAGTCAACAGTATGGTGCTTTGAAGATGAACCGACACCAACAAAATGTCGCCGAACGCGAAGCACACAGAAACAAATGGTTGCCTCGTTTTTCTGCAAAACGGGACATATTGCTACTGTGGTACTAGAAGATCAAAAAACAGTCGATTTGGAATGGTACGTGACAGTTTGTGCCCCAAAAGTATTGTCAGCTTGGTGTGATAAGCGGCCAAAGTCAGGAACCCAGCAACTGCTTTGGCACCATGACAACGAGCCCCGCACACTTCTGCTAGAACACTGGACTATTTTAGTACCAAACACGTCACTATCTTGCCTCATCCTCCATATTCACCGGACCTAGCACCATGTGATTTTTATCTGTTTCCAAAAATCAAAGACAAATTAAAAGGAAGGCGATTTGAAAGCAAAGAAGATGCCCTGGCAGCTAATAACTATGAAATTTCTGAAGTGTCTAAAGAAGAGTGGTCATTAGTATTTTCCAAGTGGTTTAGACGGATGGAAAAGTGTATACATGTTCACGATGAATACTTCGAAAAAATAGACAACTTTAATGAATAATAAACATTATGATTTTTGAGTATCTAATTTATTTTGGCATGACCCTCGTATTTTCTTCGCTCTGAACAAAATTGGCAAGAAGTAGCTGAAGCGGAGGATAATTTATGCGACTTTAACTTATACCACATACAAGATATTGTAAATATTATGAAATTGCCGATGGAAATTATAAAATGTATGGTTTCAAGTGTATTAGATTAAATTACGATATTTTTACAATCTGGTGCATGTAATTTTTTTTTCTATAACATTTTTTTGATTACCTAAAGACATACAAATATAATCATGTTGATGTAAATTAAACAACTTTAGGTACTGAAACATGGTAAAGCTTTGTCTAAGTGAAACGGTGTCGGTAGAGAAAAATAAAGTAACCGACCAACCAGTTTGGTAGTTAGGAAAAAAAAATCAACCAACCAACCAGGTTGATGATTAAGAAAAAAAATTACTAACCGTCCAACCAGGTGGACAGTGGTTGGTCGGCTGGTAATAGACGAAGAAGTGGTAATTTCATAAAGTGGTCATTTCAAGAAGTGCTCATTTCAAGAAGTGATCATTTCAAGAAGTGGTCATAACAAGAAGTGGACATTTCATGAAGTGGTCATTTCAAGAAGTGGTCCTTTTTAATTGTGGTCCTTAACCGCCGAAAGGAGGGTTAAAATATAAAAATTATAGTTTAGACGACAAGCCATATGCTAAAACCATTGAGATAAATTGTCATTCGAAAAGGAAGTAATCGTCGCGCTGTCTCAACGCATTTTCACACAAAAGCTAAAGGGGCGGATGATACAAACTACGAATTTCGGACTTCAGAGTAACCCAGCTAGTCTAAGGTTGACCACGCTTCAATGTTACGATTATCAATATAATCACTTTCATCAGGAATGGAGTATGTTACGCGAATATAATATTTCCCAGGGGAATCGCGTGACGCAATCAAGCATTAACTCGAT
Organism: Apotomis betuletana; assembly: GCA_932273695.1. Lineage (NCBI taxonomy): Eukaryota > Metazoa > Arthropoda > Insecta > Lepidoptera > Tortricidae > Apotomis > Apotomis betuletana. The sequence continues at coordinate 18,887,972 of OW026299.1, forward strand.
CATCTAAGTTTTATCGTGAGACGGAAAGCATTTGGGATAATTGTACCCTAAATATGACTAAAAGTGTGGTCAAATGCTGCTCCAGTAATTCATAGCTTATCTTAGGTGTAATTGACATAGGTTCCACAGTACAAACCTATAAAGGCTGTATCGCATCTTTCTGCTTTTAGTTGTTTGCTTTTTTCATTAGGAGATCCACAAAATTAGTCAACATGACTTCTTTGGGGAAAAAATATCTGCAAAGCATATTGATAGAGTCTTTTTGTAGAGACTTACACTCGCGAAGTATCTAAGAGTTTGTTATCTCAATATCAAAAAGCAACATTATTATGATAGGACTGACAAACAAATTAGACAACAAATGCTTAATAACACCAAAAACTTGACCAAGCGTCATGTTAATGCGATTCAATATTGCGTATTATCATATAGGTACAAGTTTACTTACTACTTATAAGATGTACAGAACTGGACTTTATTACAATTTATTAGGATTAACCGTAAGCCTAGTACGGCAGGGCTTGATTTGATACTTTGTACTAATCTATCACGCGTGGGTTACGGACGTTAGTACTCTTTATTATACTGTGGTTACGGCGTCGAAGACTGATAAGTCCCAGACAGTATCATTTGAACCTCCGATGGACGTGGTCGCGTCATTCGAATGACGACACTACAAATACGCGGCTAATACCTACTAGTAAAGTACACTTTTAAAATGACTGCTCAGTGATAGTGTTTATTTTTTCACTAAGTCAGTGTTGAGAAATTTGTTGTGCACGCGTTAGAGGTGAGTTCGTTAATGGATTGATCTTAATTGTTTTATTTTGTGCGTCTTTATCGATTCGTATAAATAGTTTTATTAGACTGTCGTGACCGTATTGTTTATATTGTTAATTAATTAGGTTTACAATCTACATGTCTCAATGGTAGGTACTGATTAAGTTTAAAATTTAATTGTAAGTAGGAACTAGGAAATTGGAATTAGATATTTACGCAGATGATGGTTTAAATTTAGTATGTTTGTTTTTGATAACAATAAGTTCCTTTTATTTGTTCTTAGATTACCGCGCACTAATATATGTATAGGTATGCTTTTTTAATCAGACATATCTAATAATTACAAGCAACTGAATCTAGTATTACCGCTTTATTACTTTTTTATGTTCAAAACAGAGAGAGAGAGAGTAGAGTAGAGATAAATATTACAAAATTGTAGACCCATTTCAAATAAACGGTGAATCGGGACGCTTTTTAATCTAATATCTAAACAAAATAATTAACAAATTACCTTTGGAAGTCTAAACATCTATTTCTTTACTCATATATTTTTTAAACGCTACTGTAAAAAACTACAAATAACTCTTTTGTGCAATTAAATTAGGCCGTAGCAAATAAACTCAATGTGTAGGTACCAATAAACTGATATGCAATCTAATTGATAAATTGATAATGTATCAAAATATACAACGTTACTATCCAATTTCGACTTGCATACCATTGTCTCGACACCGCGACACGCGGTACGCTGGTCATGACAATTAAGTAATCATCGATCTTTAGGAAGTCGTCAAAGCACAAAGAAATTTCGAATCGTGCTCGATCTCGGTCTACGCTACAACACGCAACTGTTCCTAATCAGAGTTTACTTAATAACATCTAGGTACGTGTGATCTTGATGCCGAAACCAAGAGCCGAATCGCAGCCGCCGCTGAAGCGTTTGGTAAGCTGGACAGCAAGTTCTTCCGTTCGCACAATTTGAAGCTGGGTATAAAGATCTCACCTATTTACATGGCGGTTGTGCAGCCTAATCTCTCATCATATTTTGCTGAAACGTGATCGGTAGGTCGTCGTCAAATGCACTCTTTTAGACCGATTCCGCCTTAAATGCCTCTGTAAAATATCAGTTGGTCCGACCGCGTGCTTTTTTACAGAAGACCAAAGTAAGTGGAATTGAGGTCGCGAGATCGACAAAATCTGCGCTGGAACGGCCATGTTTCCAGGATGGCGAGTGGTTAAGTACATATTCAGAGCTTGAGGAGGGCAAGCGAAAGCATGACGGTCAACTCCTTAGGTACAAAGACGTGCTTAAACGCCACATGAAACATGGAGATCATTTGTGTGAGACCCATTGATGTGATTGATTTTGACGTCAGAAGAGATGAGCTGAAAGCCAGTACCTGCAGTAATCAGCTACAATTAAGTTTGTGGTGATGTGGTGTGCTCATTGTTCCCGTTGTGCGCGCGGGTCTTTAAAAATAAGATAGGCTTAGTCAGCCACATGAGAGCACATGAACGCCAGCAACCGAGTTGAAATAGTGGCCCTGACCGAAAACGACCTGGAGAGTAAATTTTTATATATAATATATTTATGTACTAGAAGGTGCCCGAAACTTCGCACGCATATTTTTTTTCATAGTCTAGTTGGGTGAAAAGTATCCTATAACCATCTTTGGATGACCAGCTATCCCTTTACCCAAATTGGTTAAAATTTGTCCAGCTGTTTCGGCTTGATGCGAGGACAAAGGAAATTATGCCCACAGATGGCGCCAGACTGGCATAACGGCGCGCGCCCATATAAAACGAAAGACTATCCTGCATCACGCTATTAAAGTTTTTCCTAAAATTATGGCCTCTAAAGAAAACTGATTTTCAATTCAAATCTAGAATTTTATAATTAGTGTAAATATAGTTACCTCATTACGGTACGACTGAACACACTTGTCAAATGTTTAATATTACCAAGGAAAATAAATAGATATTACCAAGGAAAAATTTAAGGATTAAGTATACTTATTTACAGATTTCGATTACATAACTAGATGATGTTTAATAGAATAGAAATCTGTTTCCTATGATATAGGATATAGATAATATTATTCAGAACAATAAAGTTAAAAATGGAAAAACTCATATGTCGTTCACATGGACTCAGAATAAGTAATCTTGATTATTTAGAATTATCATACTGATAATAGTTCCTAACAGATTTTGGACTATGTTTCCTTATGATAAGGTACATATGTACATAATGTGTCCTGTAAAGAATTATCTGCAGGTAGGTACGGTGCCGCGGTGTTATCGCCATTCATCGACGAAGGGTGATAGGTTACGTCTGCTGATTTGGGATTTGAACGGTCATTGACGCAGCGCCATACAAAGATCTCATAACTTCAATGTATATTCTCACCCTCAACCCTGTGGCGCGGAGATATTTCCGTCTGTGAGTTTATATAGACCCAGCACAGTGTGGGATTTTTCGTCAATTTTCCGAAACTCTGTTTTGTTGATTAATTTGCTTGCCATATTAAATGAAAGCGAACATTGAAACTCCCTTAGTGCTTTGTATCATAGATTTGGATATAATTCGAAAAATAGAGAAACATCCAAAGAAGTCCATAGAAACCTGAAAACTCTAATTATACTCACATATCATGCCTCTTTTAAAAAAATATTCTTACGTGTTTATATTAAGGTAGTTTTAATATTTACATCGATATCATTTATTAAAAATTTAAATTGATGACTCTAGAGGACAGTATCACCAATTTTCGCATAATTTCAAAAATATTGTTTTCTCGACAATCTGCCAAGGGTTGCATTTTATTTTAAAACTAACGAATAGTATATAAGAAGCACTACTACTAAGAAAAAAAATTAAATGAAAATATTGCCGGAGTCGCGAGATTGAATCTTCAAATAATTAAGTTAGGGTTGTCACTTTTCAAGTAGGTATATACCATTTCCAAGTTTAATTACGAAGTGCTATTTTCTTTTTGCGAATTAAATTTTTCTATTCGGCCGTAATAAGCATGTAGCCATTCGTTTGCGCCCGCTTTGACTGCAACGCACATGAGTTAGGAAACATAATATAAGTCCTCCGAACGAAATATATGTATATATTACATGTATTTGTATATGTGTGTATGAAAAGCAATATAATAGTACATTATTGTAGAGGCTGTAAAGTAAGCAATAGATGAACGAGTAATTTTCGAATAATATGAGTTCATCTAAGTATTGTACTTTCAGCCGAGACTGAACAGAGTGCTTTTCACGACTACTGCGAGGAAATACATTAAAATATTACGAGTATTTTATATATATGTAAACTAGGCGCCTTGTTGCAGCCTCATTTTTGTAAAAATTAGGGCTATGTTATACGTAAAGCTGATTGTGCCCCCAGATTCAAACGACGCAACGACGATTTTAAACCCATTTATTAAGAAATAACAAAAATATTAAAACTTGCCTCACTTTCAACTAAATTTAAACATTTTGTCTAGGTTACACTCAGGTAAACAACTCAACTATACGTTCTACACTGAAAGATCATTGTAACGTTACAGCTGTTAGCAGATGATTAAGCTTTGATTGGTTAAATTGACGTTTGAGCCGGCCGAGAAAATAACTCCGAAATATTTTCTAAAAAGTCGTATCTTACTATGAAATTCATGTGTAGATACGAACTTTGACCGTAAGGTGCTACATTGTTGTCGTGTTGGGAGCTAACATAGATATACAGTTTACAAATGAACATATAAGAGCTGTTTTGTGTACTGGATTCAGGTAATCTATAACCACATTTTCGAGCAGTGTCGTGAAAAGTACTTTATTACAATCATATATAAAGATGATGATGTGAGGGTGTGTCGACAAACTCCACGTCACGTACACGAAAAAACAGGTTTAGACCAGTTCAGTTTGTGGACAAGCGCAGGGCGCGCGCCGTGTCTTGTTCGACTTCGCTGTATTTATTAAGAACTCTCCTGCCAGAGCAGTGCGGGCCGCTTCTCAAGACATGCTGCTCTGAACGACATCATCCGCCGGTCTCTTGCGTCAGTCAATCAATGTGCCGGCCTTTTAGAGCCGACCGGCATCTCAAATGACGATGGCAAGAGACCGGACGGAATGTCTTTGATTCCGTGGAGTAAGGGACGGGTGCTAGTGTGCGATGCAACCTGTGTAGACACACTGGCCCCGTCACATCTCCACCGATCCTCAATTAGGGCCGGAGCAGCGGCAGAAACGGCCGAAGGTATAAAACCACGTATAAAACGAAATAAGTATACCTAGTGGTCTCGGCGCTGAGTACAATTTCATACCTTTTGGCGTCGAGACCCTGGGTCCGTGGGGCCCCAGCGCATTAAGCCTCTTCAAAGATATCTCGAAGAGGCTTATTAATGTTACTGGTGACCGGAGAGCTGGCGGTTTCCTCGCTCAAAGAATCAGTTTGGCCATTCAGCGAGGAAATGCCGCCAGCATCTTCGGCACTATGCCGCAGGGGCCATTTTTAGATTTAGTTTAATTTTAGTGTGTTCTTGTTTAGTTTAATTTTTAGGTTTAGTTTTATTGTACTTTTATCTACTTAAGAACTTATGAATGTGAAAATAATCGAACCAAATTAAATTCAAAATGACGAATGGTTTTTTTTTCCAAAATTTCAAATTGGTGCTAGGAAGCTGAAACTTGGTACCGGAGGGCATGTGGGGCTCACAAATATGAATCTGAAATCGGTGTCCAAAGATTCGGTCAAAGTCGGAAAATATCGAAAAAAAACAAGATTAGTATGGAGATTTTTTTTAAGTCTCGTATCTCGTAAACGGCTAGAGATGGGTAGGGGGATGCTCAAACAAATATCATAGGGCACCGGGGACCCGAGTACAGTCGTGGAAAAAAAATTCAAAGTGGCGTGTTTTTTTTTTCGAAAATTTCGAATTGGTGCTAGGAAGCTGAAACTCGGTATCGGAGGGCATTTGAGGCTCACACATATGAATCTGAAATCAGTGTTCGAAAATTCGGTCAAAGTCGGAAAATATCGAAAGAAACAAGATTAGTATGGAGATTTTTTTTAAGTCTCGTATCTCGTAAACGGCTAGAGATTGGGAGGGGGATGCTCAAACAAATATCATAGGGCACCGGGTACCCGAGTATGGTCGTGGAAAAAAAAAACAAAATGGCGATTTTTTTTTTGAAAATTTCAAATTAGTCCGAGGGGGCTGAAACTCAATATTGGGGGGCTTTTGGGTCCTCCGAGTCAGAATATGTAATCGGATTTTGAATATTCGGTCAAATTCGGAAAATATCGGACAAACAAAATTTAGTAGTCTAAGCTCGACGGAGGGCCGAGCCATTTCTGAGCAACACTTATTGAATCGAATGGGTGATTTCTCGGATGACTCCAAAGAGATTCAAAAAGTATGATTTGTATTTAGTCCATCACTTTCACTCAATAGCATAGAACATTTAGATTCCATACGATTATTGAATACCAGAAAGTCTAATAGTCAATATAAATTAACGAGTTCTACGCGTACGAAGTCGCGGGCAAAAGCTAGTTCGTTTTAATTATAATAAACTTCATTGTGCTATGTGCCTATCTAGAATTCTTTGCAAAGAGCCGCGCGGCACGCGCGATCATAGATCAAAGATAAAATAATTTAGGTAGGTACTTTACCGTTCCTCACACATCTACTAACTAAGTTGGTAATCCTACTAGTCCTGTAACACATATGAAACAATCGTGTTAAATCGTAGTATAGAGCATTCATTCCATGAATTAGATTTTAATCTAAAATCTATGTATCAATAATCAAATAGTATTTAAGTTGTCAAATAGTATAAACATAGTAGTTTATTATGGGTAAATTACCATTCATTGCTGTGGAAGAGCGGTGTCTCCTGACACAAGCAAGAATTAATTGCTTAATAGGAGGCTCCAACCTTGGCTGTTTAAACTAATCTATAACCAAATAAACTATTTTTCATTTTTCGTTAGATTTTAGTACTTATAGTAATAATATATTTGAGTACTCACTCGTACTGTATTGTCTATTACAAGGTTATAATTATATGTATACTTAATAAGTGTTAGATAATAATATCGAACACTACACAAACATACAAAATAACTATAAATGTCACCCGACAAATATGTAGGTACAACCCTGAGCTCCCGAGCGGAGATTGGCGTTCTTGCCGCCGGAGTTTTATTACTGAGTTTTCTTTATACTGTGCCGTCTGTGCCTAAAGGACAGTCAAGCAAACGGAACAGAAACTTCACTTTTTATATTATTTGCGACAACCTTATTCCGATAGAAATAGCACAAAAACATAGAAACGCTATAAATTCTATCTCCGACATGATAAAATGGTGAAAATTTGAGAGAAGGTAGGTGCACTCCTCATACGTCCTTTACAGGTAAAATAAAATGCGACCGTCAATAAACTATGGAAATATAAAATTATATGTTATAAAACAATAACATTTATTATCTTCGGAATTATAAATTTTACAGTCCTGTATTTTTTTGACGTTGCTAAATATTGTTCCCGTAACTCACAGGAAAAATAATATTGGCGCTTCATTGACATTACTTGAGAAAATAAAGTATAAACATGTTTTGATGACGTCATTGATAGTCTAAGATCCCGATATAGAACGACCTTCACCGAGATGTTTATTTGATGAAATGTATTTTATATTTAGGTAATTTAATATGTCAATAAATATATTGCATATGGGTTGCCTAACAAATTTTAGTCCAGGGTATGTTTAATTAATAATTACTTAAAAACAAAAAAATTTAGACATTTCACCGGATTGATTAATATTAGATAAATTATGATACCAATCGAAAGTATGAAGCCCATAGAATATGCAAACGTTAGGTTGCCTATTCTTTTCCCGTCACAACTATCGGGTAGCCAGGTATAAACAGGTAAATCTATACCTACCAGCATTTTGCAACGGTCTGATTATTGAATTGAAATCAAATAAAATTAAAATAATTTTATTATGAATTTATCTAATAATCAAACCGGTGAAATGTTAGATTTTTATTTTTCATTTAATTTTTAACAAAACATACCCTGGACTAAAATTTGTTAGGCAACCCATATGCAATATATTTATTGACATATTAAATTAAATATAAAATACATTTCATCAAATAAATATCTCGGTGAAGGTCGGTCTATATCGGGATCCTCTACTATGACCTAATCTTTAAAAATTTGTTTCTTGAAAAGTAAACATGATAGACGACTGGGAGTTTCCGTATTGGCTTTCTTATATAATAAAGCAACTATTAAAGCCATAAAGACACGGTCAACAAAATTGAAGAAAAATCCCACACTGTGCCCAGATAACATAGGTCATACGTAGGCCTCTAGACAATGTGCATCTCGGGCTCCCTCTACTCATATGTACCTACTATGTAGGTATCTAGTTAGGTTGCGGGGCCGGTCGGTCCCAGTCCCAAGGCAGTTTGTGCCCATAAAAAGTTCGACTCTGTGGTAGAGAGGACTAACCAGCTCTTGTCCAGTTCAAGTCATGTTAACGCCAGTTAACTTGGCACTGTTAGGTAAGCAGCTATTCTTTTTAATTGCATAACCCTTTTAAAGTGATGGGTGATGTGCCGATGTGCCTGTAACTCATGATGGTTTGTAAGCAAAGCATTCGTGGTGGCCCATGTTAACATCTAATAGAAACTGCTCAATAATGATGCGGATAATGCGGATCGCTAAAGCTTTTCTTTGCATGGTTATACCATTACGCTGATATATGTTTGTAATATCCTTAGCTATTCCGAATCTACAGTCACAGAAGAAAACACTGTTACAGTTATAACCACCTAAATACATAATTTCTATTAATCATTTCAATAAGCAAAGCTGTATTGTGTAAATATCTGGTACTAACGTACAAGAAACGGCGGTTGAAACGCTCTGCGGCCATAACCTTTTAAAATGCATATTCAAGTATACTAGGTAAATTTATCGAGTTTGTTTGTTATATCTTACAAACATACCTATGAAAGGTAGAAAGTACTTATCCACCTAAGCCTCATTAGAAGTCCTTTCTTGTGAAATACAATACAACAATACTTTATTTCCCACCAATAAAGGTCTACAAAAGGAAACAAGATAAATATAATTTATAAATAACGGTTAACAACAGGCGGTCTTATCACTAAAAAGCGACCTCTTCCAGACAACTTGTGGGTAGTGAAATTGATGAAAAATTTCACACAGTAGGTGCAGCAGAAGGCGTAATTAGATACTTACTAACAGAAACAAGTACGCATTTGGGTAAAATACACATACATACATAGATATACATTAACTTACATATACATACATATGTAAATATATATAGACACTAGACATATAAGAATCTTATATACCTAACGCAAAGAAGTAGTGACAATATGGAAGCCTATTTGTAATGTTAATGATACTCATGTTGGATGTACTGTACTCATGTAATCCCCTAGCAACATAACACCTATTTATACTTATCAAAGTAGCTCAAGGGTCACTGCGTACTTTTATGTGATGTGACAGGCGTATTCCGCGCTGCGCCTATTCTGACCCAAAGCTCGCCGCATCGAAATCGAAAATAGACAAGTATTTCTAGTTTAGTCTATCAAATTAAATGTTTTGTTTTTCCAAATATTGTGTTTATTGAAGTGATCATTATCCCACGAGTATTAATGGCTTTCATTCAATGATAACATGCTCAAGGGATTCACGAGCCACGTGCGCGCATACGCCAGAAACAATTGACAGGGTGTCGCCGTTGTTGACGGATACGTCATGGAGGATATCACATCATCATCAACATGCTCCAATGAAAATTTAAACTATTTATATACAAGAAGTTGAATTCATTCATAAAACGATTGAAACTTTGCGAATTTTATGTTACCGTACATATATGTATACCGGTTATGAAACTTTATGAAACAAGCATTTGGACATTAGAACTGATGATTGCAAAACTTAGCTCGTGTATAGGAAAATAAATTTCAGGTTTGGATAGTTGCTCTTTAATGAATTTATTTTCTCCTGCAATAGAAATGAGTTTGCGGTCCCGGTAATTTAATGCAATCTTGTAGCGACAAAGTAAATTTGTCCTCTGGGATACAAAGTAGCACTTTCACAAGGGTTAGAAAAATGTGATTCGAAGAAAGTGTTATTTCACGAGCACAGACAACCCCCACTAGACGGAGCATGTAAGGCGACCCGCGCGCACCAACGATATGGTACGGCAGAACATTAAAGTATCAACACGGCGGCCACCGTTTAGTTGCGTCCTTGTTTATGATCCATGCGTACGTCAACGAAAAAAGAAATTAAATAAATAACATGGTAAATTGTAGTGTTAAGTGGTGTAGAGGGACCTCATAAACATGGACGCAACTAAACGGTGGCGGTCGTGTTGATATTTTGATGTTCTGCCGTACCATATCGTTGGTGCGCGCGGGTCGCCTTACATGCTCCGTCTAGTGGGGGTTGTCTGTGTTCACGAGTAAACAGCGGCAGCACTAAGAGGAGCAAGCTGTCGTGAAATAAGACGCTGCGGAGCGGATACAGTAATTTTCTACTTGAACGGGACACAATAGCTGGTGCAGCCGCACCGGCTGCTCGGCGGCCGTGGGATGGGAAGGATTACATCAGAAACTACAATTCATAATTACGGATATAACATTAATTAAACGAAAATATGCTAAAAAATACCTACCACCCGGCTGCGCAAAATGACGCCGTCTCATATGCTAACACCATTGGAAGATCACTATCACCATAGAAAAATCACATGAGATTGATAGGCATTCACTTTCTTGTAAAAAATAACATGACTATGACTCGCCTGTATCTGTATTTATGGAAAAATAACTCTTACTAGCGCAGTTGTCATACTTACCTATCTTCGAATCACTCCTGTGGCGCGAAGACATTCCGGTTAGTTACCACACAAAGTCCGACTCAATGGTAGTGAGGGCTAACCAGATCAGATACAGTTCAAGTAACCCTCAGATGTGTTGCGATATATTCGGCCATTTGAATGTACGTAGAGTAAGTGAGATGTCAGAATTCGATTCGGTTTTTATTTGTCTCGCTCGCTCTTAAGCGACCAAGATATTCTTATCTTGGTCGCTTAAGAGCTCTCAGTTTCAAGCAGAGAGACTCAGTTTTCACCCAAACCCTGAGAGCCCATAGACTGTATTAATAAAGGATTTGACTATTTGATACCGACTGTAACTTTCTACGAGCACATACCTATAACTAAGAAAACAACTATATAAATGAGATAAATCTACAAAGTACTTACGAGAAATGTGAGAGACCCTCTCTTCTCATATTATCTTAATTGAAGTCATTTTTCAATAAGTATAGTCTCATGTGATTAACCTTTTATGATTCTGTTTAACGGAATTGAAACATCCGTCGAGCGCTTCATGATCATGAGGTACGGACATCTTATTGGCCATACCGACAGACTTACGACGTAGGATTGACGCGTCGATTAGTAGGTATTACGACTTCGAAGTTAGTACGTAGGTTATTCAAAATTGGCAGATAAGAACTATATTTATTGTATTATGAATTTTTGGAATACAATTTATCTACCCAAGAAAACAAAAAAAAAAACAAAATAGTTATTTGCGCAATCAAAATAATAAAATTCTGTAATCAACTAATCAATCAGTTAAACTCAATCAGCAACTCACCTCAGGGGCCTCGCCGGGTCACGCTTGCTAAGTTTTCCTTGCGACCTATGACTGTCATAAAAAATCAAAACAAGTGCGGGCTGAAAGATTGCCGACCACTGAAGTAGAATGATGTAATGCAATAACAGACTTTGATCTAAAACGTAGTAATAATATTGTCAGCACCTCAGATATAAATTATTTTATCTTGACACTAATGATATCGGAAGAATAAATCCACGGTTTTAAATTCGGTGGGCTTAATGCAAAATTAATTTGAGGATTTTAACCTAAGCCTTGACCACAACTATCAACACATAAACTAACATGCCCGAAAAAATGCCCAATAGGGCCTGGCCACATCACCACAGCACGGCGCCGCCACCGTGAAACGGCGCGGCGTCGTGGATTCTTACAGTGGTTTTATATGCGCTGACACCGTAAAAATCCAGGACGCCGCGCCGTTTCACGGCGGCGGCGCCGTGCTGTGGTGATGTGGCCAGGCTCATACATATATCGATACCTTAGTTCACGCTCGTACTAATTAGTGCTAACGTCCTAATTGCAACGACTTTTCCCGAAAAGTTAGTACGATTGTGCTCTATTAAGGAATCGAATTATTAAAGAGACAACCCGTTAATTTAAAATAATGACTGCTCGCTACATTATCTTCATTTCATTATTTATTCCCTACAACACACACTATGGTATTTTTTAAAGAATCAACCCAGAGTGTGACGCAGTTAAAAAACACCTGTGTATTCACGGTCAACTGCTTGGAGACAATAACAAGATTAGGAACAATCACGGCTTGTAGAAGAGGCCTCGCTTCTTATTATACCAACCAACGTAAGTCCTTATCCCCTACAGAAGTTTCCGCCTTAGTACCTAGACAAAACTTTACAGAAATCTGTTTTCTCTAACCCAGTCCTAATCAAGTTTTAAAAAGTTTAAATGATAATGAAATAAACTGTACGTAACTACCTACGAGGGGCGTTCAATAAAAAAATTAGATTGAGTATGTTATAAAAAACTTTTATTAAATGTCATTTTATTTTTCGACAGAGTCGCCTTTTAGCATAATACACTTAGTATATGTATATTTTTACTAAACTTAAAATTCAATTTTCAAAAAAGGTCTCATCTTGAGTACTTGAAAATTCTTGTACTGCAGCGACTACCGCGTCGTCGTCTTAAAATTTCTGGCCTCTCAGGTATTCTTTCAATTTCGGAAATAGGTAGAAATCACTGGGGGCGAGATCCGGTGAATACGGAGGATGTTTAAGGATATCAAGCCCTGCATCACAAATTGCAGCCATTGGCAACGGCGGACTTGTGTGCCGGAGCGTTGTCCTGGTGGAACAGCATAACTTCCGAGAGTTCACCTCGCCGTTTTTCGCGGATCTCATTTCGCAATGTTGCTATTTGTTTATAGCATAGTGCCCGTAATATTGGCTCCATATTCGAGATAAGTACTCAATCATTACTACTCCTGTATCATCCCAAAAACAGTGCCCATGACCTTACCGGCAGATGGGCCCACCTTGAATTTCTTCGGAGTGAGTTGGAGATGATGGCCTTTTCCATGTCATAGACTGCAGTTTCGTTTCAGGACCGTAATGATGGAGCCATGTTTCTTTCATTGTTATAAATCGCGCCAATAAAAGTTCCCGGTCTTGCTGTATCAGGTCCAGTCCAAAGCTTCTTGACAAATCTCGACTCTAGTTTGTTTTTGCGTGTCAGTAAGCATTCTTGGTACCCAACGCGCAGATACCTTTTTCATACCCAAGCGTTCATGTAAAATATGATGCACGCTCCCCGTTAAAATCTTTACATTTTCAGCAATAAAACGAACCGTGACACGACGATTCGCCAAAACTAAGTTTTCGACTTTTTTCACAATTTCTACAGTCACTGTTGTAGTAGGGCGGCCGGAGCGGGGGTCGTCCATGGTCGAGGTTCTTCCACGTCTAAATTCAGCGCACCAACGTGCGACTGTCGAATACGGAGGAGCATTAAACCCTAAAGTGTCCCGCAAATCTAAATTGACTTGGTCCGTAGAAAAAATAATCAAACGGAAGTATTTGATAACGGCGCAGTTAAATTTTCTCCATTTTCGCTAACGTAGGGTCCCTACGTTATACACAAAAGGCAGTGTGTTTTTCTTGTTCATAGCAATCAGCTAGATAGATTAACTTTACTGGCCGGTATTTAATTTCCTAATATTGAAAGAGTTTGCATCTCATCCTCACTTTATATTAAACGGCATCATTTCTGAACATGAACTCATATTACCTTAACTTTTAAATACATACTAGTGACAATATGAACTGTAAGACCTCGCAAAATTGCGATAAGTCGCATTTTTTTACGTTATAGGTAATCCACATCTCCGCTCCGCCATCGAAAAAACTTCGAAAAAGAAACTACACAAAAAAACATACACAATATCGGTTGAACTAGCTCACAAAATTTCAATAAAATCGGTTGAGAAATGCAGCATGTAGGCGAGAACAGGCGAAAAATTCTGTCAAACTTTTTTTTTAGGCCAAGCTGAAACGGAGAGGCTGCTCGGTCCGTCAATAATTAGTTCGTAGGTACCTATATCTGCTAATCTGTTCTCGTTTTTGTCGTCGGCTTCAGAATAAAAATATACTATCACAATGAATCATTAATTAATTAACATTTGACTTGTCTATATCTGCGTCGGAGTACCTATATAGTCTATACTCCGACGCAGATATAGTGCGTACATTCCGCACGTGTGCAGGCGGTTAACCGCACACACCATATGAATAACCTGATGATACGCACTTATTATTTGAAGCACACACCGCTGAAAATACTGTACTGTAAATTTCAAATTCCAATTCTAAATCAAATTCAAATTATTTGTTTGCTCAAATTGTGGTACAATGATACATTTAGAGAAGATACAAACATGTTTTCAGAACGGCACAATTTGCCCACATGTGGCATGCAATAGTTATTTGTGCAACAAGAGAGCAAAGTTGTTTTTTGTTGCGAGTGCTGATTTTGAGTCCCGAGCAAGCGAAGGATTCTATGAAGGATTATATGTTTGAATCACGAGCGTAGCGAGTGATTCTAAGTTAGAATCCTGAGATGCAAAAAACTTTGCTCTCGTGTAGCACACATAACTTTTCACCTCAACAGCGAGAACATATTCGACTTTTTGTACTTTTACACCTCACCAGCTCAAACATGGCGATTTTGCTGTCAGATAACAGTGAACAAAATGCGATTTTGTTTCGAGCGTGAGTAGAAAGTAGCTTTTTAATTTTTTCAATATCTGACCACGAATTGTCATTCTTCAGCCAAAGGTTAATTATAAAAATCAAATCATTTGAATCTCGATGCACTCTGTTTCTTTCATATGTATATAAAAGAGAGGGATAGAAACTTATCAATTTGAAATTCGATTTTCGAATCCGACCTCGATTGAGAACAGTTCGGATACGCGTTATACCAAAAAAATCATTAAAAACATCCGAAAAAGTTTTTATTGCAACGTATTTTTTTTTTACCGCCCGAATATTAAAATTATTATTGTGCCTATTATATAAAACAATAGATCATTGCTCAAATAAAATAAGATTTTTCAACTTATTACTTATTGTAAATATAATAATAATTTATAATTTCACCATTTATCATAAATGCATATTCGAAACATACCTTAAAAAATATCGAGTTCATATTGTAATTGTTATTTTCTTTTGCATTAATTTTGTTTGGTGTTTTAGGAGTAAAAATATTAATCAATTTATAAACAAAATCTCGTAATATAACATGTAAGTATTTATAAATAAACACGTCATGTATCTGCTAAATCTTCCAATTTGATCAAATAATGACAATAACCGTGTTGGTTGGTTGATTATAGTTTCAATTAAATTATATTGTTATTCCTTTTTAAGCAGCACTTATCTATTTTCTGATTAATAATATTATTGAAATCAGGAACAAAGACTATAAACATACGTTGGAAGGAAAAGCACAAAATGTCGAATATGTTCTCGCTGATGAGGTGAAAAGTTGTGTGTGCTACACGAGAGCAAAGTTTTTTGAATCTCGTGCTGTTGAGTCCCTCGCTATACTCAGGATTCTAACATAGAATCACTCGCTACGCTCGTGATTCAAACGTAGAATCCTTCGCTTGCTCGGGACTTGAGTCCGCACTCGCAACAAAAAACAACTTTGCTCTCTTGTGGCACAAATAACTATTTCTTTGAACCATTCAGGTGTAGGTAGGTTTACAGTATTTGTTGCTGATTTCAATGATATTATTAATAAGAAAATAGAAACCAGCTGCTTAAAATAGAATACAAATATAATTAACCTGAAATTATACGTTCCAACACTGTACCAGCAGTCCCTCACAACCACCACGGTTGTCATTATTTGATCAAATTGGAAGATTTAGCAGATACATTACGTGTTTATTTATTATTACGAGATTTTGTTCATAGTTTGATTGATATTTTTACTCGTAAGGCACCCAACTAAATAAATACAAATGCAAATAACAATTTGACTCAATATTTTTTAATGTAGGTACGTTTTGAAACTGGATGAATTGGTGAAATCATAAATTATTGGTAGGCACGGGTACTTACAGTATAAAGTTGAAAAATCTTATCTTATTTAAACAATAATCTTCATCATTTATGTAAAAGATATAATGATTTAAACATTCTGTCGTTAAAAACAATACCTATGTTGTAACTTTGTAATTAAAACTTCTTCGGGTATTTTTTTTTTCATTTTATGGTATGACGCGTATCGTGACGTGTTCTGTTCTTATTCGAAGTCGGATTCGAAAATCAAATTTCGAATGGAAATGTTTCTATCACTCTCTTTTTCATATAGATATGAAAGAGACACAGTGCACCGAAATTCGAACAATAAGAATTTTATAATTAACCTTTGGCTGAGAAATTACAAATTCGTGGCCAATCATTGAAAAAATTAAAAAGCTACTAACAAAATCGCATTTTGTTCACTGTTTCCTGACAGTAAAATCGCCATGTTTGAGCTGGTGAGGTGAAAAATAAAAACTAAAATATGTGGATCGATGCTTTCTAAGTGCGCTTTCCACGAAAGACTACTGTCTGTGAACTTCGTAACGTAATAGGTAACTTTGCTCTACTAGCCGCAAGTCAAATTGTGTGCGAGTCATTTGAGAAGCGCCAGCAGAGCGTTGATTGCTGTTGTGCCCATGAATAAGCTAAATTTTCGCGGCGTAGGCGGATGTCCAATGTCCATCGTCATCGGCATTTAATTGACAGCATTTTAAATTTTTTGCTAAATTTAACTTACGCTCTTTTAGAATGAGTGACTTTTGAAGTGAATATTTTAATCAAAAATTGGGATATTTTCATAATTTTAAAAATATGTTAAAATTTCATATATCTTTAATAATTTATTTCATTTTATCTCATTATAATATATGTATTATTATTAAGCGCCTGTATAGTATATATAAAATAATATTGCATTACTAGTAACAAAACAAAATAGTATGGTCCTGATTAAATAGATATTTTTAGTATGGAGCCACTTTTGGCTTACATTTTCATAACATAATTAAAATCTACGTGCTCAACTTATATTAAATAGGCCGACGGGAATCGGGTTCTATGAACGGTCACTGCAATTAGAATTACACGCAGATAACCTTTTACACGCGTGGGAGCACATTACACTTGTTGACACGTTAAGGACATATTATGATATTCAATTATCTACAACATCTGTTCCAAGTCAACTCGAAACGACGAAACGTAAACTACCTAATATCACACTAATATAAATATATGCAAATACTAATGTATTGTATACTGTAAATAATATTTTTAATCCAAATATCTAGGACAAAAATCATAATTATACAAGGCGACATAGTCCCGAATTAAACAAAGCTAGGCGACGACGATATAGGACTTAGGTCACACTTAGGTAGAAAATATAAATTGTTTTATTTAAATGCTTTTTTTCAGTTAGCTTGTTTGAGTGTTCTACTGCTGGGCAAATTTCTCTCGGAGTATATAAGTTTCCTATAGAATTACGAAGCGCTTTCTTGAAAGTTTACGATGCCACAGAATCATCTTAACACCTATAATCGAAAGGACAATAATGACGTAACAAATTAAGACGCGGATGACAATGACACGTGTTGGCCTTGAACGAAAGCGACGCCGACACAAACACAATATGCGCCGGAGTCGACACGTGCCGCGTGAATCATGGCTAACTGTTCTAATAAACAAACAGACAATGTTGCACCGTGTAGTATAGTGGTCATTCATGGTATGGTGAGCTGAGCAATCAATGATAATGCTGATGATTTGATGAATAACACGGCACGATTCATCAATCCATCTGATTATACATAGATATAGTGTTCTATCGTATGCATTTTTGTCATTTAAAGCAGTTTTAAAGTATTTCAGATAAGAGACGACAGTGAATAAAAAAATTATTTAGCAATTTCGACGAAAACGTAGCCGGGTCGTTCTTCTTTTTTATCTACATTAAATCGAAGGTTTTCCGTTTTTTGGGCTTTTGAACTATCGATAATTGAGGTTTCAGAGTAGAATTAAAAAAAAAATGCATTTGTTTTATTATTAGGACTATTACCTAATTAAAACTTATTTTACAGCCCATTCAGTTTTTTTATTGTGTTTTTTTTTATAGCGTGACAGAGTGGTCCTTTTAAGGGGAGACCGCGTTTTAGCTTACCACTCTGTCACGCCATTTTACGAAATAATAAACAAACGTTTGAAAAAAAAATGCTGGTTAGAGAAACTGACAGATTAGGTACATAATATTGATAGATAGAAAAATATGGATGATTTTTCGAACATTATAAAACCGAATATGATTACTCTGAGATGCCATAATAAGACGAAGGACGGACTTTTGTAGGTAAAAAAGAAGAACGACCCAGCCACCGAAATCAAAACCACGGAGATGCTTGAAGAATTGGAGATGCCAGCTTGGAGGACTATACTGTTTAGTTTTTATTTAACCGGGACCTTATTCGAGAATGCCGTTTGAGAGATCGCAAAATGTCATAACTCAATTAGATAACAGTGATATTGCCTTTGAACTGTCATTAAAATGCGATAAGCTTCAAGTGACATATCTCATCTCATCTCAATTTTGGAAATACGAAAGCGATAATGATTGTCAAAAATGCTATTCATGCATATGAATTTCTGTTTTGAACGAAACGTAACTGACTCATTTCACGCACTACACGGTCAAGTTAAAGTATTCGCTTGTTATTTATGCCGTCACATACAAAGGAAACGCAAATTAAGCGCGACCGGATTGACGAAGTTGCGATGTTCTAGGGATATCGCCACTTGTCAAGTAGTCAGATAGACACGTCAAAAGTGACGGATGGCGATGAAATGGAGAGATCTCCATCATCTCTTTAAAATTGGTTGAATTATCCCCCAGGTGCTTTAAATATTCCATAAATCATTGGAGGAGGAGGGAGAAGGGGACTCTCAAGACTATATTATATATACTATTGAATTTGAAGACAAACCAACATTAGTTTAGTTGGTCTTAAAATTGTTAATCAACGTCTTGAAGCTATAAAAGAACAGGGCTATTGGAATTTATTGGTATGTATTTGAAACTTAGAGTTTTAATTTTGAATTGATAATTTTTGTTTCAAAAACTACTCGAAATTGACAAAATTCACGCGGAAAATTAGTTTTTTCAACTTATTTTCGACTGCACGCAATATAAAATAATGAAATAGCTATGTTACTAGTTACTACCTAGAACTCGGGGAAAATTAAGATTCCCTTCAAAAAATCATAATATAAAAAAAAATAGATTAAAAGGAATAAATCCTCTTAAGTTAAATATAAAAATAAAAAATAGAAAAAAAGAACCGACTACAAAATAAAGTGAAAGGCCAAAAATAACCCGTTCATGTACAGATACCCATACAGTTGAATCACCTTTTGAAGTCGGTGCCAAACCTCACGTAAACTTCTTTACCGAACAGAAATAATCGTAAATACCAAATTACTTAATCAATAAAGGCTTCATGCGTGGCATCTGTTTAGGGTTGCATACAATTTTAAATCATAACGTGCCTCTAATGTACGTACGTACATACTAGCATAGTTTCTGCATATATATAACAATAGCTGCTATTGTTATATATATGCAGAAACTATGCTGCATAGCATACCTTTTGGAGTCGATGACAATAAACCACTCAATTATTTGAGTAGTATAAACGGGTTATTTTAAGGAGTTGTTCCTTCCACCATCAGCTCTGATATAAATAAAAAGAATACATACAGTGAAACATTTTCCTTTTTTTTAACAATGCTATGCTATATACGTACATTAGAGGCACGTTATGATTTAAAATTGTGTGCAACCCTTGGAGAGAAATGCCATTTTCCTGCTTGAGTTACCACCTGACGGGCTTTGACAACCATACAAAGTCCAGTCATCGGTTTCTTTTCCCCGGGTTTTAATAACTGTGCCTAAACAATAAGTGGCGAACGAAAGGTTTTCTCCAAATGATTGAAAACTTTAACAATGACGGCACCCTTTCAATCAAGTAGGGAGTGAGTTCAATTTCCGATTTTGTTTCGAAAGGTATATTTAAATAATTATTAGAGGAGCTATTATTGGAGAAATGGAAATTCGTCTTTATTTACGTCTATGACAACTTGTCAATGTCCCTTTTAACCTACCTCAAAAAGCCAAAGTCCGCGGAAATACATCCGTGATATGGCTATCGTCCTAATGACTATACGTCATCAATGTCAATAAAATTTGAAATTAATCTTTATTATGTTAGTTCTGGTACCTTATATTGGTCGGTGACAGCGGAGCTGCATACCTATCAGATTTTATATAAAAATATATTTGAATATATTCGAATTATGGCCATCTCTGTCACACACTAAAAGAACCGAGCATTCGGGAATAGGCTATGATATTAAGCAGTTGTGTTGGTTGTGTTAGAAAATATATAAATATCAATGTCCTTTATTTAACCACCACTAAGCTGCACCCCGCTACACTTGGTGGAGGTGCTTAACAATACCTATTCAGACGTTTGTAACTGCGTGAACTAAAAAGAGCGCAGTAGTAATTTATTATGCGCAATGAGTTTGACATCGCTCTTTCTACGTGAGATTAGTAATAATTCATGGTATTAAAAAGTGGACATAGGATTACGAATTACCCAATGTGTAAATGTATGAAAATGTGATGTATGCTTATCTCCTTCAAGTACATTTTATACATGTTATGTTATCCAATGACTTAGCGCTTATCGCATCTTCTTGACCTCGTAATGATACACAATACTGTAAAATGTAATACTCACTCGGTCGTAACATGAGTTGGGTAGGTACAGCAAAATTATAGTAGGTATCCAGTGTTTTAAGTTCATGAGGGAGAGGCCTTATTCCTTTTGAAATGCTGATTGTTTAGACATTTTTCTCTATGATCAAACATGTTTCTTAACATATTATTGATGTTACTACCTATAGAACAGGGCTATTGGGATTTATTGTTATATATTTGAAGCCTACAGTTTGAATTTTTCATTGATAATTTTTGTTCGAAAAACTACTCGAAATTTACAAAATTCACGTGGAAAATTCGTTTTTTCAACTTATTTTCGACTGCACGCAATGAAAGCATGAAATAGCTACGTTACTACCTAGAACTCGGGAAAAAGTATTATTCACTTCAAAAAGTTGGTTGAAATTATCAATATATTCGTCATAATATGAAAAAAATAAATTTTAAAAGGAATAAGGCCTCTTAATATACACACACATTTGTAGAAGAATCTTTTTCGCGATTTATTATTAGCAGCAAAATCCATAGCTCTTTTAAGAAGCTTTGAAGCTTTTATTGTAAGTAACGAACGTGTCTACATCATTGCCACTCGATAATTGTGGTCACATTTACGTAAATGACTGTAATTGAGAGTATATTGGATTTAGATACACCATACGATCGAACCTACATATAGTTATATCTAATCAATCTGTACGATTGATTACCTACTTAGCGAAGTAAACGTAAAGTATATATTTTATTCATAAAAATAAGGTTGCAATTTTGTATTTATAATTAAACGTATACAAAAAGTGAGAATTTTGTTAGAAAAAAACACTGAATTAAAGTAATCTACTCCATTACATAATTAAATAATCCATAATCATTGTTGATGTCTAATTTGTTCTTGTTTATGTTTGGCGGACTGGCTGAATGACCAAGTTTATTTTGTAATTCATACATAATACGTTAATTTATTTTCTTACCTTTTCATGATACGAGTATTAGTGAGTGATTACGAGAGGATGGATGCTCGTTCCTCTTCAGAATAACTTTTATAAAGATCATCTTGTTTCGACAATACATACAAAGCAAATGCATTTTCATAATTTCACACTGTATAGTATATATTTATTTATTTATTTATTGAAAAACAGGTTACATAACATTACAGTTTACACGTGGTTTACACCAAATGCGTCATGAACCGGACAATGTTTATTTTGACGGCGAAACGGCGTGGCCCCGTTGTTCCGACATCTCGGGTGTTGGGTTTGGTCGGCCAGAAGTCAGCACATACGTTGGTGTCCTGGAGCGGCCGCGGCACGCGCACTACAAACGAGCTGAAGTGCACGTAGTGGTGCGAATGCAACTGGAACACCCTCAGCGAGTGGCCGGTTTTCTGGCGAACATACTGCGTCACTTCTTCGGCGGTGGCAGTGTGATGCAGGCGCGACACGTACAGCGCCTTGCTCGGTGTGGAGACCCGCAGACCACAAGCAACCGGTTCTGCAGTACCACACTGACTCTTGCGTGTCTTACGCTTTCTTGACACCGAGATATATGAGCTATGTAATTAATTTGAATTAATATAATAAGTTTATTTTTCTAGAGTCATTGAACCTTGCTATCAATTCCACTAACTAATTAGTTACGGCTAAAGTACCTACTAAAGGCGCCTTATCTCCAGATTTTTATGAATACCTACTATGTACTATAAAAATATAATTTAGCTCGTTGTTGCTGTTTATTTCTGGAAACAATACATTATTAGGTTTAATGTTGGTTATCGCAATAATACAATAACGACAAAGAGGTAGGTATTAAATCGATTGGATACATTTATAACGAATGAGAAGAAACTTTGCTAGGTACCTAATCACGATAAAACGCAATGGCAATTGATATAGGTAATTACTATTTTAACACAAAGTCGACTTTAAACAAAATAAATCCAATGCTCACACGTTCATGATAAATACATTTTAGTAGCAATTTCAATTCGTGTTTTTACAACAAT
Source organism: Apotomis betuletana (assembly GCA_932273695.1). Taxonomy (NCBI): domain Eukaryota; kingdom Metazoa; phylum Arthropoda; class Insecta; order Lepidoptera; family Tortricidae; genus Apotomis; species Apotomis betuletana. The sequence continues at coordinate 18,910,850 of OW026299.1, forward strand.
TGAAAAGTTTCATAATTTCATAAGTACAGTCGAGTTCATTTACATCTACACACTTACGAGAACAAAAATATCTGAACACGATTTTATGCTCCTGACAATAGGGTCGTGTACCTACAGATATTTTTGTTATCGTAAGTGTGTAGATGTAAATGAACTCGACTGTACATTCCGTATGAAGTCCATCATCTCATCTCAATTCTGAATAGTACTAATGTTTTGCGGAAAGTTTATTAACATATTTTTGTATGAGAAATATCATTTGGCAGAATTCTAACTTAAACCACCCACACCTAACTACTTTGCTGACAGCGAGCCATTTATTTTTTATTATTGTTATATTAAGAGGAACCTAAACCTGTTGGGGTCGCACTCGCATATCTTAACCTAACCGACTGTTCAGTCATTCGACTAAAAGTGCCAAATGTGGATATAACCGCCTGCCATTTTGGAGCCTTTACAAGCTACCAAATAAAATGAGTTTTTTCTTGTATCACACCCATAAATGAGAAGCTCCTTCTCCTCCTTTTAAATTGGTTGAAAAATAATATATATCAAGTTGATCTATAAAGAAAAGGTAAATCGGGGGTATCGGAGGAAAATTTTAGCTATAAATCTATCCACTTCAGAGGATTGTGCAACTAAAGTGCTTACACTCAAGGGACATTAGGTAAAAGTGTCCAAACCTAAAGTCCGGTCCGCGGATACCGGTACTGGCAAAACGAGTACCTTCATGTTTGACTGAATAGTGTTGCATTATTCATTTGATCGTAACAACCGATTTGTTGATTTTTCATTGGATTAATTATTCAGTGGATTTTATCCACTGAAAATCCACTGAAAAATGTAGTATTAACTAAAAGCCAATCCTGAAAAATTCAGTATTATAGAGCTCCCGAACTACTAAGATATAGATTAAAATGTCATAAAAATCAACAAGCATTTCGACCGTGACTTCGACTAAACGGTAACAGGAAAGATGCACAACAAACGCATCGACGATCGAAATCGAGTTGACGATTTTTTGTAAATTTAAAATAACGTTGTGCTTGTAAATTTTACTTAGATAACATAATTTAAATCCTTTTTCTGCGAAGTCCGGTAGGTTCAAATCCTTCTTAGTTAGTCAACGCTATCTCTTTCGTCCCGATATTTCCTGGAATTATCTTTAATATTTATAAATAGAAAGACTGGTTACTATTTATTAAGGTTCCGTAGTCAACTAGGAACCCTTATAGTTTCGCCATGTCCCTGTCCGTGTCTGTCCGTCTGTCCGTCTGTCCGTCCGTCCGCGGCTTAGCTCCGTGATCATTAGTACTAGAAAGCTGAAGTTTGGTATGAGTATGTGTATGTATCACGCCGACAAAACGGTAAAATAAATACTAAAAAAAAAAACATTTTTTCGGGTACCTCTCCGACACCTAAAGTGGGGGTGAATTTTTTTTTTCGTTTCAACACTAGTGTGTGTGGGGTGTCGTTCGTCCTTTAAAAATAATAGGGGTCTCTTAACATTATTTTTTGATAAAGTCAGCAGTATTGTAAATATTTGCTCCGAAAATAAAAAAATAGTGTCCCCTCTAACTTTTCAACCACGGGTCAAAAAATTATGGAAAAATCATGAAAATGAGGCCTTATAAGTACTTTCAATGAAAACTATATTGAATAAAATCGGTTGAGCCGTTTTTGAGTTATCGCAAAATTTCATAATTTTCTTTAAAATGACGTACCTACGTAAGTGCCGCGCGGTGTCCTTAGACTTCGAACATTACACACATTAGTTAAGTGCAACACTGCATTTAAACATTCCGCTCAATCTGGCGCGTATAATCGATAACTTCTAGAAGGTAAGGAAATAAGTAATTGATGTTACTTTTGGTTATACGTAAATTATGCTGATGGAAGAGCGGGATCTCCTGCCACAAGTATTACTTTATGCTTACTAGGAGGTTCCAACCTTTATTTAATTGTAAAACACTAGAAACCAATAAAGTATTTTAGATTTTTTTTTTTTTTTTTAAGTAATTACAGTTACTTTGGTGGTTTACGACCTTTTTATGGTGCTTTAAATCTTTCTTGTAATTTAAACCTCTCATCCTTCACAATAGACGGGCTTAAAACAGCGGTTTACGGTCTATTGTGAAGGATGGGCAACTACGGAACCCTACACTGAGCGTGGCCCGACATGCTCTTAGCCGGTTTTTTATATACGTAACCGTTTTGTAGAGCGATATCAGCGGCGGTGTCAGTATCAGCCGTCTGCTATTTATGTTTTTTATTCAAACACGGGATAGGCGGATTTTCATTGGTATTGGCTGTTTATATAACTGTGACATGTTTTAAGGGTTCCGTAGCTTAAGGAAAAACTGACCTCTTATAGATTCACCTCGTTGTCCGTCCGTCTGTATGTGACACTAGGTGCAATGCAAACTAAACGTAACCTTTTAAATAGTAGTTGATTTATTTCTATCTGGGAAGTATTTTCCGATGTTGAGCTACGGATCCGATATGGCCGTGCCCTCGGTGCGGGAGTCCGATACGCACTTGGCCGGTTTTTTGTTTAGGTATTGCGGTGGTCATGGGTGAATTTGGTGCAATATGATATCCAAATATTCGCTGGTGTCAAAATGATGGAAATAATTCATCGCGTACTTGTTTTATAGGTTTGTATTACCTACTATACTGTATTGTGTTGTGTGTGTGGTGTACGTTATTTTATTTGAGAGTTAGAGCTTTCCTCGTTCGACCTGACATTAATTACAATTATAACAGTAAACAGATTTTTTCTGATTTACGTTTTCAAAACCACCTAAGCACGTGAACTACTGAAATGCCCCCTAATGAAATGTAGTATGTAGGTAGGGATACCTACACTTAATTTTTCCTTTCTACGCTTTTTTTGTAGTTTTGTTGCTTGCTCAATATACTATATTTCGGGCCCCTTGAAATCTAGAGCTTTTAATTTAGTGATTTATTGTAGGTACAAGTACAATTCAATATCATGTTTTATTCATGTTATTGAAATGTTAAAATGATTCAATATTATAATAATTAATATGTACATGTACGAGTACCTATGTAGCTATCAACGAATACTTTGTCTTCGTATAAAAACAAGTTAGATACGCAAAATATATTCTATATCAACCATTATACCGCTTAATTGAATTAAGTCAAGGTTTTTAAACTCATTTAAATAGCAAATCTATAAACATTTATTAAATAAACAAATACATTGGAATGAGCTGACGATAAAGACCTATGAAATTAAGCACCCGATCATTGACATACTTAGGTACCTATACCAAAATCATTTTGCGTTTTTGTTTATTGGGTGCAAAACATCATACACTAGCCTAGTTGCCAGCCTAAGTTTTAGACGATAGATCTATTAGAGAGTTAAAAATTCATGATGAAATCTACCATCGGACACGCGATTAGTATTGTAAAATAGAGGTGTTTTAATAGGTATCGTCCATGTACCGTCTTCTTTGAGTTTTTAAATGTTGACCTTATAAACGACTCTTGATGTGTTTGAACTGTAGCATATCGTAACATCAAAAGTAACCTATTGTTCTATCAATTTAACTTCCGCGATGCTAATGTTCGATGTCCCCGAATTCGATCTACTACTTCGACCTACTCCTTTGTTGGAAATTCGAACTTCGTATATCATGCCGTCCCGCTTATTGAAATACTAGCTGTCCCCCCGCGGTGTTACCCGCTCATCCCACGGGAACACTAAATTTATTCGGGATGAAAAGTATCCTATGTCCATAAACCTTAAATAGCGGGTGCTTTTTGAAGTAGGTACATTTCAAGAAGTGATTACAGATACCTTTCAAAAAAAGAAAAATGTTGTACCTACTAAATAGCTTATATCGTTTCAGTGGGTGCCCGACGTTTTATATAACTTCACTTAATCTATTTTGGTTTGATATACCATTACTTTGTATAATGTAACGATTGGTATAAGTAATATTGTTTTAGATAATTTTCAAATGATCTAATGTACCTAACAATTGATATAATGGTTTATAGGTATAATTACTTTTAGTATAATGTACATTTACTATATTTATTACTTGGTATGAAACGTTTTTATCACATAATGACTTACTTGATATAATTCGTCAATCCTATAAACTACAGAAGATATAAGTTGATTTGACTATAACCAAAAAAGGTGGTTCCGACTAGATATATTAGGCTGTCACCCCCTATATCACCTTAAGGCAGGTCCGACTTGGCTGAGGTTAGGTACGACGACGAGCGAAGCGAGGAAGAGTGTTAGGTTGAACTGCGACCCTAACTAGCAAGCGAAGCGAGCGAGCCGCGCAGGTCCGACTTGGCTTATGATTCCTAACATTACCTATTACACCATAAGGCAGGTCCGACTTGGCTTAGGTTAGGTACGACGACGAGCGAAGCGAGGAGGAGTGTTAGGTTGAACTGCGACCCTAACGAGCGAGCCGCGCAGGTCCGACTTGGCTTACGATTCCTAACATTACCTATTTCCTTAAGGCAGTATTAATATGAAAAAGCTATTATTCTAAATAGTATGTATGTTAAACAAATTTATGTGATAAATATGTTATACGAAAGTATAATTATGCATATTGTCAATTATGTCATTTAACCTATTATATCAATCGATAATTAGAGAAAAGCAAAATATAGGAAAAAACCATTATATGAAACGTTACATTATATGAAACAACTTTATATCAATCGATTGTATATCAAGTGTATGTTAGTTTATCTGACATTATATGAAACATTACGCAGTGTGCATATGTGCAGTGTATTAGCTGTTGGTTCTCCTAAACAAATAAAAAAAAAATACGGACCCCGTTTTAGTACACGTCAAACTTAACGTTTCTCTTTGGTACGTTTTTACGTCTCTACATTGCATTCATTTTAACAGTTTTATGAATAGTATAATTAGAACTAGAAGATGACTGGTTTTCGTAGCTGGATATACACCATACTTAACCACCAGATTCGTGGATGTAAGACAAGCAATCCATATCCGTAAATTAAATAAAATATCTTTCTTTCTAGAAGTGCGCGATGCGCGGGCGCACTCCGCGCTGGCGCTGCGTGTTCGCGGGCGTGTGCGCGCTGCTCGCCGCCGCCGGTATCGCCATCTCGCTGTGCTGGGGGCGCGTATTCGACTCCGTGCTCGCTCGGGTGAGTGTTCCATGTGTCCCACAGTGCGCTGCTTGTTCGCGGGTGTGTGCGCGCTGCTCGCCGCCGCCGGTATCACCATCTCGCTGTGCTGGGGGCGCGTGTTCGACTCCGTGCTCACTCGGGTGAGTGTTCCATGTGTCCCGCAGTGCGCTGCGTGTTCGCGGGCATGAGCGCGTCGCCCGCCGCCGCCGGCATCGCCATCTCGCTGTGCTGGGGCGCGTGTTCGACTCCGTGCTCGCTCGGGTGAGTGTTCCATGTGTCCCGCAGCGCGCTGCGTGTTCGCGGGCATGAGCGCGTCGCTCGCCGCGGCCGGCATCGCCATCTCGCTGTGCTGGGGCGCGTGTTCGACTCCGTGCTCGCTCGGGTGAGTGTTCCATGTGTCCCGCAGTGCGTTGCGTGTTCGCGGGCATGAGCGCGTCGCTCGCCGCGGCCGGCATCGCCATCTCGCTGTACTGGGGCGCGTGTTCGACTCCGTGCTGACAGCTGACTAAATAAATAAAGAAATATCGGACAACCTCACCCAAATCGATCTAATCCCAAAGTAAGCTCAAGAAGGCTTGTGTTATGAGTACTAGACGACGATATACATACTTAAATATAGATAAATATATACTTAAATACATAGAACAACATGACCCAAGCACAAATATTCGAGTTCATCACACTAATATTTGCCCTGGCCGGGATTCGAACCGGGACCTCCAGCTCAGTAGGCAGGTGTCTACAAACCGAGCCAAACGCGTCGTCATCTTAGACTATTAGCGTGAGTTTTTTATGTGTATGCAAGTAGCCTATTACGAATCAGTGCACACCTTCCGCGACGCCCCACGACCAATTTCGTCGCGTTTTACACAAACAACAAATAAAATACAGTCCTCAGGCAGATTTTGCGTAAATCAAAAGATAGATTATTCTGTACAATTTTATTCTCTGCTGCAGCTGTGCTGGAATATTCGTCGCGTTCGGACGAAAAATTTAAATTGATTAATTTTTAACTAGGTAGGTACCCAAATGAGAGGGACTCAGACATTTAGATTACAATACTCTTACTAACGTTGCGAAAGTTGAGTATATAGGTAGGTATTGTGGGAATAAAATCGAGCTCACGTTTCACCAGAGAAGCAGTAATTGACCAAAACCGCGTTATCGCGTGACGCTCAAGGGCGCGTGCGGAAGCCCTACAAGCCGTCTTAATCGCCGTACAGGGCTAACTAAGGGCTTTTAACTTGATGGCTCACGTGACTGATTACCATATCGTGTCTTGGACAGTGTTCCGTATTAATAAACTGCACGTGAGTGACCTGCTATTTCTGAGTCCGATGTAAGCCTTTTAGTGTAATGAAAAGTCTAAGGACTTAAGGGCGATATCACACTTGAGCCTTGTCAATTAGGCACAGAATATTAAACAGAAAAATTGGCGTGGTGTCAATATGAGTCAGTCGGAACACAGCTGTACCGGAGCAACGCTCTAAGAATAAAGAAGGGTTTTTTATGCCATAGGGGGTAAACGAGCAAACGGAACGCCTGATGGAAAGCGATTACCGTCGCCCATAGACTCCTGCAACACCCGCTTCGCCACTGCACAGAATACATACTAGTGTTATGTACCAGGAGGAAGTTGTTGTGTCCTACAAGATACGTGTCTACCTATATGGAAGCCTTTACCTATTTGTCCTGTTTAAATAATTACTAGTAATTGAATCAATCGCTCACGTTTTACGACCTACGAGGGCGTTTCAACCCCTCAAGGTCGACGTGTCTTATTTTGGGTCCTTGGACGTTACGGCTGTATACAATTCCGTAGTTATTACGTAATGGGTGAAATACAGTGACTCTGGGGAAGCAATAAATAAGGGGAAGGTCTAGGTTACATTGCCGCGTATAGGACGAGCTACTGTGGCTAGACAGAATTCAGTTGCTAGGAAAGGTCACATATATTAGTATATTCGACTTATCAAGGGTGTAGTAACTCAGCCAAGTTTTACATTAGTCATTGTGCTACAATGTTACAAAATAGAAATATAATTGTATTGTTGTCAATAAATAGTTATTATTTTATTTAAAAAAATTAAGTCTAGATCTACTCACTTCTAGGTAACTTGTATATACTCTGTGCTTCTATTTAGTAACCGGATTACACTTGGAATTAATAATCTTCCTTTTCAAAACGTAAATGAATTCATCGCTACCTATTTTGTAGCACGTCTAGTCAAAGGAAGCCGGGGCTTAGTAAGTCATCCAGGAAGGCTGCACAAGGATAACTCTACCACAGAGGTAGGAGCAAAATGTCTCAGCTAAGTAAACTTTAAAAAGGCGCCCTGTTTGTACTTCATTAATTAAATAAGTCACGGTCAAAAGTGCAACTTAATAATTCCCAATAACACTGTACCTTGACTGTCAATTGTCCCAATAGAACCGGGATAAGCCGCCAGTTGGCGGGTCAAACGATCTGTTGAACCAATTCGACCAGATGCCCATATTGATGATTGATTGGTGATTTGCGCAGTAGCTGACGGTCATGCGCGTGATCGTTAAGTGATTGTCTGCCATAATTGCCATCTGCATGCCGAAGTCACTCCTTATGCGCTTATTTTGTGTAGGTACCTATCATGTGCAATACCATTATTTGCAATTCGTCCAAATTCATGTTTGTATTTTGTATGGCATACCTGTAGGTTATTTTATATAGGCTTAGAAAAAGCTAGAGTGAAAATATATTCATATCAAATGAATACAGATCACTTCAGGTGCAAACACATCGATACAGCAGATACCACACTCCTGGGTTCAAAACCCTCAGATTATCTAGACACGCGGCAGCGTGTCCAGCCAAGTTCACCCCAGGAACTGGCGAGCAGCAGCCGTGTGTTACACGAACCGTTTGGAGCCTCAATAACTCCAAATCTATTTAACATAAAAACATGAAATTTTGCTTATATGTATTAAGAGCTTGTAGAACAACTAGAACCCCCAATTTCATAAATATAGGTGAAATATTTATTGAGATATCAAAGTCCAAAATACGGTATTTTTATCACTGACTGACTGACTAACTGACTTAGTGACTAGTAATCAAAAACCTAACCCACTTCCAGGTGTCGTAGAAAGGTGAAATTTGGCATGCAGCTTCGTAATAGTGTGTGTACTGTGGCGACTGCTGGGGGATAGCTTCAGATGATGAATAAAAGAGCACTAGAGGTACTTCCTTAAAACTGTTTATTGCCCAGAGGCCAGACGATAACTAACTATACATTTTATTTTTAAGACTAATGTCATACGTCTTATTCTAAATCTAAAAACTACTTTATTCTTAAGTTGATGGCCAACCACCATCCGTGAAGCACAACCTTCACATTTCCCGCCGTCTCGGGGTGGACGAGGGAAATTCATCTTAATACAGAGACACTAGACAGACTACTCCTGCCTAACACATAATAAGTCCCTACCTATGCAGGGATACCCATACATTCATACCCAGATGGTCTCTTGCTAAGAGATAACCAGGGTCAGGACATGAGCAGACACTAGCCTATGGCATGTTACGTAATCTGACATGTTGTCTGACATTGGCTTCGCCTTGACAAAAACCCTGCTAAAAAGGCAAGGCACCAATCTGACTACCCCAAGTGTCATTCGACTTATTCTAAAGCATAGACCATTCGATACGATATTAAAAAGATAGGCTTCCACAATTTAATCGCCTGGTGTAAAAACCGGCTTAAATAAATTACCCGATTAAATCGCCTCGAATGTTCCCACCTTAACTGCCTGGAGTATGACACACGTCGCATGCTCCAAACAATTGTACCACGATATGTCACTGCCCTTATATTAGATGTCTGACACATTGTCTATGACACTTGTCTCAGTCATCCAAACAAACAGTGACAATCGTCTACTACTAGCTTAATATTAGAATCCTGGCGCATATATATTAAATATGCCCCAGAAATCTGTACCTTAATTACCTCTTATCCTAAATAAATACCTGGACTAAAGTATTATCTTTAGTCCAGCTATCTGTACCACTCCTAAACAAAAAGAAATTACGACCTCATAATTGATTTTACGACCATCGATCATAGCGGTACACGTCATAATGACATGTCAAAATGCTATGTCACTGTCGAAAAGTCAATTATTATTAAAACGCGAAACGAAAGTTATTTTTAGTAAAGAAATCCTACCTAACATTTAATTAAAATTAATAAAATTTATTATATTGCAGACATGAAAATAAAATAAAATCTTCAGTCTGCATTGGCCTGATGCAGGGTGCAGAGTCCTTGGCCCGACAGGCCAAGACCCCACGATCCTGCCGCCGCCTGGATGAAGAATGCGAGCCGCATTCAGTCACACCAGTAGCTGAAATCCCAGGGAGCTGGGACAGCTATGTATGGCCTCCGCAGTGTGATACATGAAAATAAAAGATTATTATAACATGTGTAAACATTAAAGTTCTGAAAAGAAAATCAGTGTTATAATTAATTATTGGAATTCTGTGAAAGTTATAAGTTATTATTATTACAAGGAAAGGTATTGTAAGTACAATAACTTAAAGTGCAATAAATTTATAGTGCAAGAAATTAAAAATTGAACTTCCTATAGTAATATCTTAGAAATGCAGCTAATATATAGTGGAAAGAAATTAAATTATAGTTACAACAGTGACACTTGCAAATGCAACAAACATAACTGCATCCTTGTACAGTCAGCCTGAATTAAAAATTGCTGAAAAATAATAGTTTTATTATTTACACCCTAGAAATATAGAACTGTTTAAATTTATTTTTAATTAACGATTGAAGAATTTCTTCAATCTGTTAACATGAATTATTACATTTTTGGCACGACCATTAGGAGTGAGTCTTTGCACCACATAATTCCATGGAGATAATCGGTGGATTATTTTATAGGGTCCTATAAATAATCTACAAAGTTTTAAACTTCTTCCAGTCAACCGTCTTGGTTTTATAATCATGACCAAATCATCAGGCTCATATTGAACTGATTTTGTCTTCTTGTCATATTGTAGTTTTTGAGAGCGCTGTGCCTTCTCTATATTCTTCATTGCTTTCTCTGATAATTCTTGTATGTAATCCACTTTCTTCTTTAACGTAGTGTGTTCTTCCTCATGTAGTCTTAGCTTCAAATCTTGATTAAAATGCGGTTCCCGTCCAAAAACTATATGATATGGTGCAACGCCTGTAGATGCTTGAATTGAGGTATTGTATGAGAAGACAATTCTTGGCAATGCTGACGACCAATCCTTCTGATCTTCTTGTATACATTTTGACATAGCTGTTGTCAATGTCTTGAAGAATCTTTCTATTAAGCCATTCGCCTGTGGATGGTATGCCGTCGTATGAAGAAGTCGACCTCCAAATTCTTCTACTGTATTTTGCACCAGTTTTGAGGTGAAGACTGTACCTCGATCTGTGATGATTGATTCGATGCTCCCGAAGGTGCAGAATATGTTCTCAACAAGAAACTGTGCGATAACCTCTGCTGTAACTCTAGGTACCGCTTTACAAATGGCAAATTTGCTCATGTATTCTATAGCCCCAATGACATATCTATGTCCGTCCTTTGATTTGCAGAATGGGCCAAGCACATCCATTGCTATACGATGACCAAAGTTTTGAATCTTCACATTTTGCAGTGGCGCCCTCTGGTGTACAATATTCTTTTCCTGGCACTTTGTACAAGACTTTATATAATTTTCTACTTTCTTTTCTGCATTCGGAATATAATAGCGATTCTTGAATTTTCTTAGGGTTTTAAATAAACCAAAATGTCCTCCACTCCATGTGTTATCATGTAATTCTGCCATACATTCTGTAAATAAACATTGTGGTAAAACTGTGACACTTTTCAGCTGGTTATCAACCCATACTTTCTTGCATAAAATATTCCGTTTCGTGTGATAACCTTTATATTGGTTCATATTTGATAATTTTTCAAATATATTTTTATATTCCTCGTCAGCCTGTTGTTTCTGTAATAAATCTATTTTTTCAAAGCTATACAAACATAAATCGTCCTGATTCGGTGCGATATTTTCTTCTGGTTTTTCATCATTGTAGAGGGGATTTCTGCTTAGGAAATCTGCATGAATATTGTCCTTTCCCTTACAATGGATTATTTTAAAATTCCACGGTTGTATGGCTAAGGCCCATCTCGCCAAACGTCCATTCATATCTCTACGTGATCGTAACCATACGAGGCTCTTATGATCCGTAAATACTTCAAATTCCATGCCCCATAAATATTGTTTAAAATATGATAGTGCCCATATTAGACCTAAACATTCTTTTTCCGTAATTGTATAACGTTTTTCCGCGTCGCTTAATTTCCTCGAAGCAAAAGCTACTGGCCGTAGATCTGATTTGCCTTGCATAATACATGCTCCCAAAGATTGATCTGATGCATCTACATACAGTCTTGTTGTCACATCTTCATCTGTCGTGAAATATCTGAGTATTGGAGCTTCACAAATCTTGTTTTTCATTATATTGAAGGCCTTTTGCGCTTCTGTTGACCATTCAAATTTACGTCCTTTCTTCGTCAATTCTGTCAGAGGCAATGTTATCTGAGCGAAACCGTCAATAAATTTTCTGTAATACGAAAATAGACCTAGTACTGATCTTAGTTCCTTTAAGTTAGATGGCGGCTTTGCATTTCGCATTGCTTTTACCTTCTCCATGTCGGGTCCAATGCCATCCTTTGATACAGTATGTCCTAATACTGTTAAACTTGTAAACCCGATCTTACACTTCGTTGGTTTCAAGGTTAAATTTGCCTTCTGAAATTTTCGTAATACATTTTCCAGTGCCGTTAAAAATTCTTTATAAGTCTTAGCATATACTATGATGTTATCAACATATACCAAAACATTTTTGTATTTCATTTCCGCTAAAACTGTATCCATTGCTCTCTGAAAATGGGCCATACTTGTTATCAATCCCATAGGTAATTTCTTGAATGCATATAAACCTGATTGACAAATAAAAGCTGTTTTTTCTTTGCCTTTTCCGAGGCATAATTGCCAATATCCTGAATTTAGATCCAGTTCGGCAAAGAAACGTGCTCCTTCTAGACACGTTAATAATTCTTCAATGCGCGGTATAGGATATGCATCTGGTTTAATTTTCTTGTTTAAGCTTCTAAAATCTATACAAAATCTCGGTTTCCCATCTGCTTTCTCTACAATCACGACTGGTGATGCGTATGGGCTTTGAGATCGTTCTATAACGTCATTCTTGAGCATTTCCTGAACTTGTTTTTCAATAATTTGCTTCTGTTTCTCCGACATTCGATATGGCGGTTTATGTACTGGTACCTCATCAGTCGTTTCGATGTCTATTTTATATGCATTGTATGCTCCTAGATTTGACGGACTGTATGCAAATCTATCTTCATACTTATTCAATAGTGTCATTAGCTGCTGCTTCTGAGAATTGTTTAATTCCTCGCCAATTTGTATACTATCCTTATTCTCTTCTGCAAAATATATCGTTTCACATCGGATGCCTTTTTTATTTGATTCTTCCAGTGGCATTGGTTTTCTTGGTTCCTTCCTTATATTATTTACCAATGTCGTGGTAAATCTTCCACGTAAACATATTACATTCTCCTGAAAATCAATGTTGGCACCATTCTGTACCAAAAAGTCATAACCGATGATGATTTGGTCAGAATTGATGTCAATTATATTAAATTTGTGACTATATACTACATTATCTACAATTATATTTAATTGTACTGAACCCTCAGTACAAACAAATTTGCCACCGATTATCTTCAACGACATCCTATCATCATCATTAAATTTAATATTCAAACTTTTGACAATAGATAAACTAATGCAAGATACGCTTGCTCCACTATCTATCAGAGCTAGATAATTGTCATTAGATATTTCTACATTTATATATGACCTATTATGTATTGGTGTATTATTGCCTGTAATAGTATCGGAGCGTAGTGTGTTTAACGCCGCGCCGCTCCGGTCCCGCGTCGTCCATCTGCGTTTGGGTGATTCTCTTCATTCCGGTACGTTGATCTTGAATGTGCATTTCCTTGGTAGCTGCCACGATAGTTATTTTGCTGTGTTCTTTGTCTGAAATTATAGGCTGGATAATTTCGGTTCACTGGTGTGTTCACTGCCTGGTCGTTGGTCATCGTTGCACATACTGGTACCGGTGTATGCACTGGTATCGGTGTTGAAAATGCAGATTGGGGTGCCGTAGACACGTTTGGGGAAGAAATGTATATAGGTGATGGTGGATTTCCACCTTGTTGGCTTTGAATCATTGTATACTGATTTTCTTTTATAGGGATCACAATTGAGGGTTTTTGCTCTTGCGAATGATACTCATTGTACCGCTGGATAGCCGCTTTGAGCTCTGCCTTCGTGTTGATCGCTGAAGTTGTAAAGAATAATTTGACGTTGTCATGTAAATTTTTAATGAAATGAGTTATAAAGTCTGTTTCTACAATGTTCCCGGCCTTAGATGCCAATGCTTCCAGAGCATAATAGAATATTATTGGTGATTCATGAGTCTCCTGCCGACGATAATAAAAACTTTGTACATAATTTTGGCTCGACGGGAATTCGTTTTTTAATTTCGTCAAAACATCTTCGAATGATGTGAAAGTTGCGTGATTCGCCTTATAAAATTGTAACGCTGGTCCTGATAAATACGCTGCGATCGCTGCTTGCGACTGTTCAGGTTCATATTTTTTGATTTGCGCCAATATTTTGAATTGGAAAATAAAATCATCCACGTCTGATAAGCCATTAAAAGTACTCGTCTCCATTTTAATGTGGAGTCCGAAACGATGCACAAACAAATTATAATCGCATAGGTTGAAAAATGATAATGGGTGATTCAATAATTCGACAACTTCACCCGTCTGTCAAATTCGCTCCTTTACGGCAGTGCCGTCACGACATACAATACCACACTGAAATGTGCACTTATTCTTCGTTGCGCTTCGTGCGCATATAGACAGTGCGTTCCGCTCCTGTACGGCTTCTATGCAAACCGTATGCTTCCAGTATGTAATTGTTACTGATGCCCAAGAATCTGTGGACAAAATTAATTGGGAGCGGGGAAACTTGCAATACTCGCGTGACTCTAGTTGAAAATTTCGCAGACTCCACCAAGTGTGGCGACTGCTGGGGGATAGCTTCAGATGATGAATAAAAGAGCACTAGAGGTACTTCCTTAAAACTGTTTATTGCCCAGAGGCCAGACGATAACTAACTATACATTTTATTTTTAAGACTAATGTCATACGTCTTATTCTAAATCTAAAAACTACTTTATTCTTAAGTTGATGGCCAACCACCATCCGTGAAGCACAACCTTCACAGTACACATAAAAAAGTCGAAAACAGTGTTTTTTTTACTTTAATTATCCAAATACAAATCGTTTACTTGCTTCAAGTACATGTACATGCAAATATAGTTTTAGACCTAACATTATATTATTAACATTCTATTTAAATTATATAGGTATCACAATCACAATTACAAATACAAAATAATATCATTACTTAATTAATTGTCCAGTGCATTACAAAAGAATTCATTTATTGAGTAGTATGGTCTAGTTATAAAATATTCTTTAACATTTCTGTCAAAAGTTCTAAAATTATCACAGTCTTTTATGTCATCAATTAACTTATTGAATACTTTAATGGCAATATTATTAAAGCTATTGTTAAAGTGCACAAAATTATGTTTAGTTAATGTCAATTTACTATTATTTCTAAGATTAAAGTTATGAAATTGCCCAGCCATCGAATATTTATCCTTATTTTTGAAAACATAGATACACAAGCGATACAAATATAAAGATATGACAGTGAGAATCTTATTATCCACAAAAATATTTCTATGTGTTACTGGTATGCCCTTGCATCCGACGACAAGTCGTAAAGCTTTCTTTTGTAATAGTAACACAGAGCTTATGCCAGTGCCATTGCCCCAAACTTCGATGCAGTATCTTCTTTCAAAATAGGAGTAGTAAATAGTTTTTAATATATTGGTATCTGCTAATTTCGAGAGGCTTTTCAATGAGTAGCATGCACTGGCCAAATTTTTATTTACAGTTTCAATCTGATTATGCCATCTGAGATAAGGGTCAAGCTCAACACTCAAGAACCTAATGCAATCTGATTTTTCGATAGGTACATTACATGAAAAATCAGCGCTCTTAGAACTACGGCGGAAAATAGTATAGAAGCTTTTCTCATAGTTAATTTTAAGTCCATTGCGGAAAAATCAGCCTTCCAATTCGTTCCAGCATTTTTTAATCCTGACATTAAACTCGTCTACGGTGTTTGCAGTTAAGATAATACTAGTATCATCCGCGTATAAGTACGGTGTACCAGATGTGAGATAGCTAGGCAAATCGTTAATAAACACCAGGAATAATAATGGCCCAAGCACTGAACCCTGCGGCACTCCATATTTTATCACCTCCTCTTCAGAACGAGATACATCGGAACCCACCGTAATTTCTACGTACTGAGTGCGATTAGACAAGTAAGATTCAAAAAGACTAAGTGCTGTGCCACGAACACCATAGTATTCGAGTTTGTCGAGAAGTATCCTGTGATCCACGCAATCGAATGCTTTTGTTAGATCACAGCATATTCCACCACATTTATTGTCCTCATTTAAGTTGAACATTATTTCGGATACTACATTTATTACAGCATCAGCGGTATTTTTCCCTTTTCTGAAACCGTACTGACAATATGTTGCTAAAAGTTCATTTTTTTCGAAGTGACTTTCTAGCCTATCAGCTAGGCATTTTTCAAATATTTTTGTCAGCCCCGAAAGAAGAGACACTGGCCTATAGTTGTTCATATCAGTACGGCTTCCTTTTTTATGTATCGTTATTAGTTTAGCTTTCTTTAACATATCAGGGAAAATGCCATCTTCTAAACAGTTATTAAAAATTATACATAAAGGTACACATAATAAACTTATATTATCTTTTATAAATTTTGTGTTTAAATTATCTGTCCCACAAGAATTGCTATTTTTAAGGTTTTTGACTACATTAATAATTTCTGGCTCAATTATAGGTTTTAAAAATATAGAATTGCCATTCCTAACCTTTACATTTTGTAGTATTTTCATATATTGTTTATTGATGATGTTACCAGTTGCTCTTCCCACGTTCAAAAAATAGTTATTGAAAGCATTGGCTATGGTCTTTGCATCCTCAGTTGTACCACTATCTAGTTTAAGGGTTAACTTAGGTTGCGTCTTCATACCCTTGCCTGTGCTTTCTCTAACTAAGTTCCAAATCGTTTTGGCTTTATTTTTAGCTTTGCTAATTGTTCTATTAATGTGTATTTTTTTGCGTCAACTATTACCTTTTTAAAAATAATTTTATACTTTTTGAAATAATTATTAAAGTTTCGATCATTGGTATATCGCGATTTTAATAGCAATTTACGTTTAGTTAGGCTGGACTTCTTAATACCTTTTGTAAGTCATTTGTTCGGTTTCTTACGGGACTGCACTCTTCTCAATGGAAAGTGCTTATCAATAAGTGAATTTAAAATTGTATAAAATAGTGATAATTTACCATTAACGTCTTTGTCAGCAAAGACGCAATGCCACCTAATACATTTAAGATTTTCCTGAAACTTGCGAGTGCACTTTTTGCTGTAAATTCTTTTCTTTTGTATTGTCTGTACCTCAGGTTTTTGTCTAAATGATGGTAATTCTAGGAATTGTGCATCAAGTGCAAAAAGATTAAAACCTTTGTAATTGAAATTAACACTCAGTGGAATCGAGCATACTACAATGCTACAGTGAGATAAATTCTTGACAGCGTCCTCCACCAACTGCACCGTCTCCGCTGGAGTGTGAATGTTGTAATCGCTGCCTCTACACATTACGATTACACAATCTTTGGTTGTGAAGTGCGCCGTCTTTTGGTGAATATTTAGCAATACCCGGTCTGTAGTTCCGTACTTAATAATATCTCCAGTGAAATTATAGTCTTTTCGCAGCTGGGAAAGGATTGAAGTAATTTCGGTTCCGTGCATGTCTGATACAAGTAGAAGATTTGGCTTGGCTTCCTGTTGTTTACTTTTCAATTCGCCTCTCTTCACTTCAGAATTGTTTTGTGGGTTATCGTCTTCCACGTACTGAATCTGTACCGCATTCTTTTCTGAAGCATTATTCATCGCGTTAGGAGTGTCATCTATGATGTGTTTTAATCTATCCGTATTTTCTTTCAGACACTTTATTGATTGTCGAAGCGTGTTCTGCGAAATATACTTATTCTTCAAAGCCTTAGATTGTTTATTTAATTGTGCATATTTCTTAATGATGCTGTTTAATCGACCTGTAAGCGTCTTAATTTTATTTCTGAATGTAAAAGATTTTTGTTCTAGTTGTTCAATTTTATCAATATAAGCCTTAATATAATCCGGGGATGTGGATGTAGAATGTTCATTTGTTTTTATAAGTTGACATAATGTCCAGTGACCCCAGCCTGTGATTTGTGTCATGAAGAATATCTCTAGAGATAAATTTAGTTTCAAGACTAATGTACTGCCTTTCCTTTTGTTGTAGTAGTTCCTTTAGTAATTTATTTTCATTTAAGAGTTCAGTCCTCATTAGACGATTTTATTATTTGGCGTAGTTTCAAATTCTCTAATTTTAGTTTCTTTATAATTTCATCACTGTCGTTGATTTTTTTGAGATATTTCAAAAAAATCAACGACAGTGATGAAATTATAAAGAAACTAAAATTAGAGAATTTGAAACTACGCCAAATGATAAAATCGTCTAATGAGGACCATGATGAACAAAACTCTGAACTCTATTTATTATAATTATTATTATTATTTATGCTTCTTGCCTCAGAACTCCGTCATTTGTTAACCGATTTGGAACATTCTTTCTTTGTTTTGAAGATGTACTAGCATAGCACACACACTCTCTCTCACACACACACACACACACACACACACACACACACACACACACACACACACACACCCACACCCACACGCACACACACAAGTAATTGACAATTAATAATTAAGTAATTTACACATCATAATAATTTCTGTACAAAAAGTAATGATATATATCCCATCAAAAACATAAATGTTAATGAGAGCCAAGTTCAATGTCGTGTGCACTTCGCCGACAAAAGAACTGTGATCTATATGGGCGCCAAGTTCTTTGCCCTAAAATTTTGAGATACAAGGACATGCGACACACTCAGCTCAATGCATTTATTTTACTAGGGGTGTAATTCAATATCAAGATTTGACTTGGCTTGTTTTCACAAACTGACTAAATTGTATAAAAGTACCATAATATTATTATCAAGCTAACAGTATGAATAACAGGACATACACTACTTGCGTACTTACTTTTACGAAAATAGGTTAACGATTAGCCAAATATAATATAAATTTATATGTAAAAACTAGCCAAGTCAAGTCTTGATATTCATTACACCCCAAGTAAAATAAATGCATTTAGTATTTCGCATGTCCTTGTATCTCAAAATTTTAGAGCAAAGAACTTGGCGCCCATATAGATCACAGTTCTTTTGTCGGCGAAGTGCACGCGATATTGAACTTAGCCAAGTTCATTTAACATTTATGTTTTTGATGGGATAGTTTTATTACATAAATTAAAGCCTGACCAGAAATATATGAGGATTGTCAAGAGGGCGCTATTTATAAGATTTATATGGCAACAATTTTGCAACCAATCGCAACCCACTATAATGACATTAGTTTAAGTACCTGTCAGTTCCACTATGTAAACCTCGTAATATCATTTAACAGAATGTACTCTTTTCCTGACTGTTTGTCGTGTAGTAAACACGTGTGCACTTTATTTATAATCTTACGTTCACGGCTATGAATGGTTTTCGGCATTTTCTTTGGATACTTTTAAATATTTGTCTTTTAAAGAAACCACCACGAATGACGTTGACATTGTTGACAAACCATCATAAAATCATTGCCAGTGTAAGAAATTAGTTCCAGTGAAATTCCGCAATATGGCGCATCCTCATATATTTCTGGTCAGGCTTTAATATAATTTGTTTCTACGTATGTTTGTTGAAAAAAATACCATTACGTAGGTACCAATAAAACGACCTAAATATATCACGTCACATGTCACGTGTAACTAACGACAGCCGAATCCTTCTAAATGCCAACCAACTTGCATCTCTTACTTTAGTTTTAATATTCGCATTAAATAGGTCATCGAGATCGCAAATTTTAAAGCTAAGCTCTTGTTAGGTACCTGGTAATAATTTTCTAGTTTATTCCACGGTATCCTACACACTTACTCGTTATATATTTTTTTTGTGCTTTGTGTACCTACCTACACCAAAGTCTGTTTGTCTTTACTTGTCCAAATTCCAATAAAGTAAACAAGATTCTAACCTGAAAATTTACTATGAAAACCTGAAAAATAGGTCGCTCTCGCTGTCTCGCAAATTAAATCAACTTCGTTTGTAAACTTTGCAGCGTTAGTTCAATAAAATTACGTTATAGACGTGTACGTTATAGAGCGAAATTAAATTTTATCTACTCCCCCCCCCACGAATGTGTCACGGAGCGCGGTATTTTCCATTTCAAAAGAAAACCATGAACGATAGGTACTTACAAAGTGTGTAGGAACAAAATAATCCTTGATAAATTTACTATAAATTTTTCATACAGACGTCACTTATAAATTCAGCGCAATCTGTTACCAAATTCTAACGTTTTTAATAATTCATCTTTTTTTCTGCTATACGGTGAGTACCTACTCTCAAAAACTTCACACTTTATCACCAAAATATGTATGACAAAAGTAAAGAATAGAATATGTTCTTTCTAAAAAGGTATAATTCATATCTAAACTCTTACAATTACTGTTGCTATGCTATTTTATAAATTTAATTCATTTGCCCATTGAGCGAAATATAATTATTCGTACTGGTTAAACGGTGTTACTTTTAATACCATAGACTTCTTATAAAAATGTTTTTCTGTAATCTAATAGGTATAGAAATATTTTCTGTATTTTTATTTTTAGACTCAGTATTTTAGGAGGTAAGGGGTGTGCGGGGACATCGTGAACTTTCGCCTATTTTCATAAATAACTTCAAAACTGTTTAATTTAAATTTATGAAAAATATACATTTGAGATGTTTATAATGTACCCTCTAACAGTAATTGAAAGAGTTTAGATATGAATTATACCTTTTTAGAAAGAACATATTCTATTCTTTATTACTTTTGTTAGTAATAAAACCTCCGAAAAGTAATTAAAAAATGTGCTCATTTAAAATACTATTTTTACTGCTTCTTTTACTAAACTTCCGAAAACTTATGTACGAATAAAAATATAAAAACGAACTGGTAGCAGTTCGGTTTTGGCGCTTCGCCGACCGCTGCCGCGGCACGCTCGCTTCGCTCGCTCGGCTCGCGCGCTGTTGTGGTCGCAGTTCTAACCTAACCTAACCCATTAAACTACATTTGTGTTAGCAAGTCGGTTCTGTCGCTGGTATTCATTTCGGAAGTTAAGTATTTTTTTCGGATGTTTAGTATTTTTTTCGGAAGTTTAGTTTTTTTTTCAGTAATTCATTTAAACGCAGCTTAGTTAGTATTACACAATGTACCACAGATCGCTGGACATTCATTTATTTTTCGGAACCTTTATTATTATCCCTTTTGTTATACATATTTTGGCGGTAAAGTGTGAAGTTTTTGAGAGAACTCATCTTTTAGCAGAAAAAAATAATAATTATTAAAAACGTGAGAATTTGGTAACAGATTGCGCTGAATTTATAAGTGATATCGCTTCTGTATGTATAAAAGATTTATATGTATGTATAACTATAACCTACATATCCTGATAGATAAAAGTTGTCCTTTAATTTTGCCAAATTTTCCATACATTTGAATCTAATTTTCTTTAACTACGTGGTATCTAAACTGGTGATTCACGTTACCTACTTTATTTATGTAGGTATATAAAAAACATATTTTGAGTGAACAATATTGTTTACTAAATTCGACAAGGACTGTAGGTCTTCTGGGAGTTCCTTTTTCCTTTAATTTTCTCTTTTATCCGGGCCTTTCCTTTCTGACGTCGCGTCGTGTCAGTCGTCGCGATTTACATTAAGTATAGTATATATTAATCAAATCCGCAACTCCCAGTCCCTCAGACATATGTACCGTGTCTAGACTGGAGCGAAATCTTTCTCGCCATTCATTATTATTTTATTGCTTCGACTTCCTATGGCCAAATAACTGATTTAATTCAGTTTGAGTTATCGTGTCTCCCAGTTTTGCCTTCATTGTGCGATTGTCATCCAAGATGTCTGACCTTGATATTTCATTTGCTTATTATGAATGGACATAACTTCCGTAGAGTGATATTCTATTGATACCTATTGTGAAAGTGAAATAAGATTTAAAGACTATTATCAATATGTCATCCATGCCCAAAAGATGATTGGAACACAGTAGAGGTATAATATAAGTCACATATATCAAGTTTTATATATCAAGATTTAGGGTATTGGTATAAACATACCTACACCCTAAATCAATACATAATTTATGGATGACCCTTTACACGAATTAGATATCACTCGAGGATAATGTAGAGAATACATCCTTAGGGTTCGTATGTTGCGATGCGTAGATAAAATAACAACATTCCATGTGAGATTTGGATAAAGGCCGACTGAACATACATGTTGTTTGATTACAATACAATATGCCATGCAAATGGTCAGTACCTAAAAAATATCTTAAACTTTAAATATTAACATCGTAAACTTCCGTTAACTAATGACCGTGAGATTTTTCAATATTTGCTGAGAATGAACCTCGGCATCGAAATGGATTTTGGAAGTATTTATATTATTATTGTTCGCAACAAAAACAGTTTATTTTCCATCTCTCTAAGACATTGCTGAGCAAAAGAAAAAGCAACAAACACACTGTATTTTCAATCAACTCAAAGAGAGGAGGTTCTGAATTCGGTTGTATTTTTTTGATGTTACCTAAGAACTTTTCATATTCATACATAAAACGCAATTTTCTGTGAGAACATACTCTTATTAGAATTCAATCATTTTGTATGATAGTATGTTATATCTGAAATGCATTGATTTCAGCAAATCGCCCTGACCCCAGGGTCCCGGTCGTTCCAAGAGTGGTTGGCGCCGTCAGTGCCGCTCTTCATGAACGTTTACCTCTTCAACTGGACCAACTCTGACCGGTTCCCTGAAGAAAAGCCTGACCTGGTGCAGCTGGGTAAGTAATTGATGACCATCGAGGTGTTGATCGTATTTATCGCGCAATAGATAAATGATAAAGCATGCGCCATTGTCCGACGCGTATTTCAATTCTCGATGCGAGATAAGGAATTTATCATTTATATCGAGCGATAAACGAAAGACACACGTGCCTGCTGGAACTTAACCGTATTTTGCACTTTAATGTGGAAATTGTCTCATGGCCTATTCTGTCTGCAATTATTTATAAAATATTGTAATTATTTAAAAAAACTCTAATGTCAAAAGCATATTATACAGTAGAGGACTATCTGACAGACAAAAATGCATGGCCTGAACCAGAAACCGAGTAACTGACTCCTTAGATTGTACCTGACTAGTTTAAGGGACACAGTTCTAATAAGAAAGCATATCAAACGTACATAAATTGTGTTAAACCGTCATACTTTCTTGTACTTAGTTTCTATATTTTATTCTTACACTTTTCCTCATTTATATCTTAGAATACACTTTTAGTATGTTTTCTTCGAGAACTACGTATAGTTAAGTTACATATAGTATTAATTACTGTAATAGTTAAGTACTTATCCTTTATGAGAAAATGACTGACTGTTGAGTTTCTTTCGGCGTTTCTTCTCAACAGTGGTCTCCTCTTGTGAAATGCCGGTGGACTCAGACATGTAAAAGTGCCCTTGTGGCCCTACTTGCAGAATAAAGTTCGTTATTTCATTATTATTTATTATTGCAATTTGATTTATTTCTATAGATGACTAGATGTCTTGATAAAAAAACAAAGTAAACTAATTAAAAACTCCATAAATTAACTTTATAGGTGTAATAAAAAAATTATGAATCAACACTTAAGTGCTCGTCTAGAGTCTAGACTCAATCATAAATTTAATTCCTGATGTTATCTTAGGTTTTTTTCTATGCATAATAATCGGCTAACTTTCAACTTTATGTAGACGGCCACGCAGTGACATCATAAAAATAACATTTAAAGCTTATAGATTTGAAATTGGAGTTGCACAATATTTGAAACAAATAAACGAACCTTATGTTCATTACAGGATACGAGTACCTATGTATGGTTCGCACGGAATTTCGCCATCACCTTTGTAAATTTACTCTGAATATCATAATGACATCTCCTCTCTAGGACCTTACCGCTTCAAGGAGCACCGACGGCACGTAAATGTGACGTGGCACACTCACAACGGCTCCGTGGCCTACCGGACTCTTCGCAGTTGGCATTTTGATCCCTCCAGTAATGGTAGCCTCAGCGACAACATCACCATCCTCAACATCATTGCCGCGGTAAGTTCTAGTAGTATTTGAATAAGGCATGACAGCTCCGCGTGGCCTACCGGACTTCTAGTAGTTGTCATTTTGATCCCTCCAGTAATGGTAGCCTCAGCGGCAACATCACCATCCTTAACATCGCGCGGTAAGTTCTAGTATATTTGAATAATGCATGATAGCTCCGCGTGGTCTACCGAACTTTCCGCAGCTGGCATTTCGATCGCTCCAGTAATGCTAGCCTCAGCGACATTTCCATCCTCAACATCATTGCTGTGGTAAGCAGAAATAAATAATGTTGCTCATCACGCAGATTGGCCAGGTCAATCCGTTAAAAAAAATCGACTACTATCCTTCGTAATTCAACTGTTCCAAAAATTTACAAAATCCTTTCAACCCATTTTTGTGATTAGCTACAAACACTCATGGAGTAAATATAGATATATCCCTTTGACAAAGCAAATACGGTAACATTCGGATCCCGTGTCGCCGGTTATTACGCAACTCGTAACGAGCTGGCTGCATTGTTAAAATTCCTCTAATCCCTCTGTGCTGTTACATAAGTAAAGGGATAACGAGCGACAAGATTTTTTTGGCACAGCTTTGCTGTGAGTGGGATTGACCTTTGAGAAGGTGATTTCGCTTTTTAATTCTATGATGGGTTAGGAATTGAAAATTACAATAGCTTTGCTATGAATAGTATGAATAGATTTTTATCTATTGACTGAAAACGTGTTTATAATAATGTTCATTGACGACGCGGTCACAGCAAGGTCATGGGTTCGAATCCCGGCAAGAACAAATATTTGTGTGATTAACTCGAATATTTGTTTGGCCACGGATGTTTTTTTGTGTATATGTATTTAAGTATGTATATCATCGTCTGGTGCCCATAACACACGCCTACTAGAGTTTACTGTGGACTATGGGACTACATCTATAGTTGTGTGACGTTGTCCGATATTTCTTGATTTTTTATTAGATTATAGCAAACAAAAACCGAATATATGTAATTATATCTATTTAGGGGTCTCATTGAATGTTGCGTTTACCACGCGATAAATAAAAATAACCGGCAAAGTGCGAGTCTGACTCGCGCACCGAGGGTTCCGTACAAACTTTCACTTATCCCATCTTAATTGGCCTGGTTGACTTAAGTTTGCACCTGAAATGTATAGCGCCGCATACAAACGACATGCAAACTTATCGCAACCAAGTTATCCAAATATGATGTTTGAAAAAGACTATTTTTTTATGATTTTGTTAAAAATGTATAGTTTTCAGATTTTTATAAGTATTTGTAGTATGTGACGATATTACTAACGAATTTCATAATTCTAGTTCTAGGTCATCGGGAAGTACCCTATCATTTTGATTCCCTTGAGAGTGTCGAAATGTACGTTTTCTGCGACATAAACGGCCGTATCTTTTTTTCACGTTAACGTAGAAGTTTGATTTTTTCACAGCTTCAAGGGACCGTAAACTTAAGGCGCTGTAAATAGTGAAAACTACAATTTTAGAAAATATTAATACAATACTTGCACATAACTTACAAGTGCAACTTTTTTATATGTAAATTTTCAGTATATGCCCTAGTTTTTTACTTCATCAGAAACACGATTACTGAAAAAATCCTCGATAGTTTTCTTTTTTGAAAAGTACCCCATTTTTACACCTTAAGCCAAATATTTCGATAACTATTATGTATATCAACACAAAATTTGCTTCATTTAATAGTTTTTTTGTATATTTCGATTTGTGCTTCATAGATTTTTAATAGGTTGAGTACATCAATCATACCAATTCATTTCGTTATTGGCAAAATAAAATGGTTCAGCGCGCGGCGGCGGCCGACTATTGCCTAGTCGCCAGTACGCTCGTGACAACGGTCGACGCCGGACCTGTGCACATTTTTCTAACGCGGTAATACGACTTTAGACAGCAAGCAATATGGGTAATCACAGTGTAAATAAAGTTAAGCGAAAGAGGAAACGCTTAAGTGAACTAAGAGAACATATTTATGTAGTACCTAACCAGACCAATCGACCGGCCGCATCGTAGCGGATTTCACATTCGTTTTTACGTAGTTGGTTTGCAGTTTGGGTGCAGTTTTACTAATAGTGTGTTGTACAGTTCTATTCTATTCTAGTTCTCTTAAAGTGAGTTACAAACGTTATTTCCTTAATGAGTGTTAATATGTCTTACTATTATTTAAACTCCGGTTTGTAATTAACCTACACGTGAATTAACTATAATTATTTTAAGGTGTTGGATTAACACCATTTAGTACATTGTAATTTTATGTATTTTAACCCTTAATTATAAATTAATATAATATATACTAATATCGATTCACTAAAGCTGGCGCGAATGGATTGAATGAGTGAATGATAATATTTATGTGCGCGTCACAAAATGATTATTTGTAGACAAACTAGACGCATAACCGCCCAAATTCAGCAGTATAAAGAATAGGTACTACAAAATATAATATTATCGAACCAAATGAAATTCAAAATGACGAATGGGGTTTTTTTTTCAAAATTTCAAATTGGTGCTAGGAAGCTGAAACTCGGTATCGGGGGGCATTTGGGGCTCACAAATATGAATCTGAAATCGGTGTCCGAAAATTCGGTCGAAGTCGGAAAATATCGAAAAAACCAAGATTTGTATGGAGATTTTTTTTTAAGAGTCCCGTATCTCGTAAACGGCTGGAGATGGGTAGGGGATGCTCAAACAAATATCATAGGGGACCCCCACCCGAGTACAGTCGTGGAAAAAAAATCAAAATGGCGACTTTTTTTTTTTTCGAAAATTTCAAATTGTTCCGAGGGGGCTGAAACTCGGTTCTGGGGGGCTTTTAGGTCCTCCGACTCAGAATATGAAAACGGATTTTGAATATTCGGTAAACTTCGGATAATATCGGACAAACAAAATTTAGTAATCTTAGCTCGACGGAGGGCCGAGCCATTTCTGAGCATAACTTATTGAATCGAATGGGTCTTAGCCTCGGATACTAGTAGGGAATGCAACCCGGTTATAACCGAAACCGTATAAACCGGTTTTAACCGGTTATTTTGGTCTAATTGTGTAACCGGGTTTTGGAAGTGCCAGAACCGGTTACGGTTATTTCACGGTTATTTCTTCTAATGCTAAATAAGCATACGCTTACTTAAAATTTACAAAAACACGATCTTTTTATTTATCGCTCAGCGTATATTTAACTCTAAATACTGTACATATTGCATGCTGAAGTACGTTAACTGGATGTTTAATTAAATAATACGTGTATGGTATGAATAGTATGGTATAGTGCCTCGTCAAGTAAAAATAATCATTGTATGAACTTACGTAGCTAGTGACTAATAGTCATCAACACACGCAGAGATTACGGTAAGAGTGTCGTCCTTTTTGTTCCCTTAGCATAAATAACAACAAAACAAGCCTTGAACATTTGTGATTGAGAATATTAAAATTTTTAGATATTTTATCGTTGCTTGTAATGAATATAAAACTTAACTTTTTGTGTTAGATATCTGATTTCTGACGTGATTTTATTTTGACTGTTGATTTAGGTAATGATAGAAGCTTATTATCTTCTTTTTTCTCAATATTTACGTCATTATTTTCTTATTTTAATATTTTTTTAAATAACCGGTTATAACCGGTTATCGGTTATTTTACGATCATAACTGATAGGAAACCCGGTTACGATATTTTTCCGGTTATTGCATTCCCTAGATACTAGTAATTTCAATGAAAACTATATTGAATAAAATCGGTCGAGCCGTTTTTGAGTTATTGCAAAATTTCATAATTTTCTTTAAAATGACGTAAGTGCCGCGCGGTGTCACTACACTTCGAACGTTACACATATTGGTTAAGTACCAAACTATATTAAAACATTTCGCTCAATCTGTCGCGTATAATAGATAATAAATAAATAACTTCCAAAAGATAATAAGTAATTACTGTTTATTGGCGTGTACGACCTTTTTATAGGGCTTGAAATCTTTCTCGTAATTTTCGTCTATTGTGAAGGACGGGCAACTACGAGACCCTACACTGAGCGTGGCCCGACATGCTCTTGGCCGGTTTTTTATAATTCGAACTAGTCGTCCGTCACCTATTAATTCTTGACATTAACCCTTTACCAGGCCGCGAAGACAGGAAGAAAATGTGGGTTACGTTAATACCATTGCATAGTCCCACATGGTCAAACTCATACGAGACAATGGAATAGTCTCATCCCTCATCCCACATCCTAATTCTGGTCATACACAGATTGCATGAATATTAAGCAATGTGTACAATTACACTGCCTTACAACAGTCAAAATCTAAAGTATGTCAAAAAACTAGCGTCTGCATAAAACACCAATATTGATAGTAAAATATTTTTGTATCAAACAGTTAAATATACCTTTCGGATATATATATTACTTGTTTAGTCTAAATATTGTGCAGATTATGCATATATTATACCTAATAATTTTTATTTTTCTTGAATAACAAAAACCAATTTTGTTGTTGTTTACAAAATATTAGGAGGCCCCTGTATAAGAACGGCACTCACACCAACACTCGAAGTGACAAGTGACATAACTTTCATTCAATCCATTCGCGCCAGCTTTAGTGAATCGACCTATACCTAACTGCTTATTTAGTCACAGAAACACCTACCTCCCGTCCCCAGGACGGATACATAATGTCGGCCTTATATATTAAATTTTATCGGATCGGACATTTTAAATAATAATGGCAATATAGACAATGGCAATATATATATTATAATATTTGTTAAACTAATAATCATTCTGGAAACATTAAAAGATTTTTTTTTACTGTTAACATATGGCAACAGTCCTTATTTCACTTTAGAAACTATAATATCCTTTGGAAGGTGAAATCAACAAAAATTTTGACTTTATATAAAGATCCAAGTCATTATTTCTAATTACTCAATAATTAACAATGCTAAATCAATAAGTTTAGTTAAAATGAAGGTAATATATTTATAAAATTGCAGACCACTAATTTGATCAATTTGTTCGCGGCAGTGAATGTAAGTTTGTTTGCACATTCTAGGCAAATAGATTTTTTACATTAGAAACAAACGTACTGGGTCCCGTTTTTTATTCGGGTCAAAAGTAGAACAGGTTTTCCGCACTTCCAATCACTACCAACGTGACTTAGCGGTCGGCTAAGTAAAGAAAAAAATATCCATAGTTACGTAACCACCTACCACCCGTCTCCGAGACTCTTAAGAAAAATACGTATCCACCTACCACCCGTCTCACAGACGGTCGGAGACAGTAATATGCTCACCAAAATTAGATGCGTGCACGACCGACCTTGTCGAGCGACGACGCGGCACTCACTGAGGAGAAGGTACAAGGACACAAACGTTTGTAGGATGCTCGCCCATAGGTATGTTGGGTCATTCTACTTTTTACTGCAGGTTTTTGACACTAGTAGTAACGGGTTTGAAAAAAATATTGTGTAAAGATAAGTAAAGTTATGTCATTGTATGTATGCAGAATTATATCTAAACAATTGCAATACACTGCCAGCACAGCCAGTCACTCATTACAACAAAGAAAAAATACAATACGTTTTTTAAGGACGTAATCTTTTTTTTTTATAATTTTAATTAGAAATTATAATTTATTTAGTCTTATAAATCACATTCAAAAGACAACTGTGTTACTGTTGTGCACTTTTGGTTCAAACTATTTGTCATAACCATATACATGGTTATGACAAATAGTTTGAAACAAAAGTGCGTAAAAATATCTTAGCAAAGTATTTAACATTGATAAATATTTATGTTAGCTTGCATCTGATATATTTGTAATATAATTTAGAAACCAATCGTACAACTGAAATCGAAAAACTTCAATATAGAAATAGGGACATAATGGTAAGACAGTTGTTCAATAGTAACAAAGTTATTTCATTAGAACATTCTCTTTTACAAAAAAATGCTTAATTGGTCTCTTAGTTACATTACAACATACGTTGTAAATAATAATTTTATTATTATTACTATAACCTTTTTGCTAAATCACAGCACTTACACGGGCTAGGTTTCTTAATAAATATTTATAATTATTGTTCGAACACTTCCAAAGGATAAGGAAATACGCAGTTATCGCATGTAAAGGAAGATATGACCAAAAAAATATGAAGAAAGTGCTGGTTTTTTCAATATGGCGGCGGGCGCGGAGGAGAGGGAATTGTGCATTTTGCATTTTAAATACTGACTAACCATCCTAGACAACATATCAAAAATTCAAAACTACAGGACCGTTTGTAAGGTCAAAATCCTTTATTCACTGGATTATTACCGGGGGACACAAAAACCTGCACTAAAAAGTTGAATGACCCTGTTAACAATTTTAGGTTTGAATGAGTCTGTGAGACGGGAGGTAGGTTAAGGGTTAATTTTAGAGCTAAACAGGACTCTCAGCTTGAAAACCCCGGAACGTCACTTACAATCCTGACACTGACAGGTGCATCACTGCCAAACTCAATGGACACTGAAGCCCCTAATCATTCTCGTAATGAGTAAGTTTTACTATACCTTAGATAATTATTAGGGTTCCGTACCCAAAGGGTAAAAACGGGACCCTATTACTGAGACTTCGCTGTCCGTCCGTCAGTCTGTCACCAGGCTGTATCTCAAGAACGGTGATAGCTAGACAGTTGAAATTTACACATATGATGTATTTATATTGCCGCTATAACAACACATACTAAAAATAAAATAAAATAAGTATTTAAGGGGGGCTCTAATACAACAAACGGGATTGGTTGCGTTAACTTTGCACCTCATTTGTAGGTTTGGGGCGCTATACATACCATTGCAAACTTAACTTAACCACTTAAGGAAGGAAAGTGTTTGAATAAATAAATATGTAAATATTAGACAACCTCACACAAATCAACCTAGTTTGTACGGAACCCTCGGTGCGCGAGTCCGACTCGCAACTTGACCAGTTTTTAATTGATAATATTTTATCATATTTCCACATCTGAATTTTATTTTGCTTACTTGCGTATGCTATCATCATCAATAAATCATCATTCATAAATAAATAAAATAAATTGTTATGTCAAAGTGCAGACTTTGTTGTCATATTAATGATGTAGACTGACGTAGCTATAGAATTTGAGGACCTTATTTCCAGCTCTGAGAGTTGCTATTCCATTGTGACACTTACATTGAACAAGTAGGAACTAGTAATCACATATTTCGTGAGGCAAATTAATTGCGCTTCTGGCGCGGCGGTCTACATAGTAGACTAGTAAGCAGGAGGTCGGGAGTTCGATCCCCAGGTGTCTTCTTATTCTTTTTCTAAATTTAGTTGCATTTTTATAGCACGGTACCTATGCATGTAATTTATTTAAAATATTGTTTGGGGTCATGACTGGCATATTCGACAATTGAGCTCTGACTAGCGACCAGTAAAGGTCCTCCACATAGTGTGTGATTTAGGAAATAATATTATAGAAATTGTGGAACTGAATTTCCGGACATCTATCTAGTGGCAGTGACTAATTTTATATTTTGGTGTGCTGTGAATATTAAAAAAGGGGTAAGTTCACAATGGATCGTATCTGTAGGGCTTGCTAGTTTTCATTTTTAACAGGATAGCTAATATTAGTATGTTTGTATTTTAGCCTACCGATACGCCCTTTAAACCCACGGCTTTCATTTGGAAGCAGACTGAGCTACGCTTGGCATGGATAGGCAGAGTTCCCAGTAATACACAGAACTAAAACTCTCCTGGCGCCCTTTAAATTTAAGTTAGATTTAAGAACCTAGTTATTAAAGTTTAAGTTTTCATTTTAAATTGTTGCCGTTATTTGGTTTACCTGATCACCCCATAACAAAATAAATAAAATCATCGATAAAAACGCGATGTATTGTTACCACCATTTACATTAAATGAATATTAAATGAAGCGCTAAGCATTTTTTTTATAAAACAAAATAATAGTACTTTATAATTTTTTACTTCAATCAGAATACGGTTACGAACAGAATAAGGCCATCAACGGGCTGCGCGAGCAACGCGCGTGGCGTGGAGCGGGGCGCCCCGCATGCGCCTCCACCGCGTGTCTGCTTCACCCCCGCAAATACCTAAAGTTCGCCTATAAGCGCGCCTGTATAATATGGTGTTAATTTTAACTCGATACCACTACGCGTTCTTGAGATAAAGGGTCTTGACAGACAGACAGACGGACGGACAACAAAGTGATCTTATAAGGATTCCGTTTTTTTCCGATTGAGGTACGGAACCCTAAAAAATTATAATGCATCCGTCACTCTCGCACTCATAAATAAGTATACGTGAAATAGTGACAGATGCTTTGTCATTTATTTGTTACGTGGCAAAAGTGACGATCGTAGGCCTGCTGATTGTATTTAGTACTGCATATGGTTTCAAACGAGTAAGTACACAAAACAATAAAATTATTAGAATTATCTATATTTTTTTATTAATTTGCGAAGCCGTAAACTGCTGCGGAATTATGCTGAGTGTGTTTCGACGTACTGGTGGTGTTTTGTCAGGTAGTGATACTTTTAGCCGACATTTCCAATAAACAACTTGCTGTTTCACCAGTAGGTACGTCTGACAACACGGCGCGTGAAACCATGTCGAAATGTCAAACAATTAATGTAAATAAAAAACATCGCGATAGACCCGGGTATAATAAGAATCAGTTTAAATTATGGGATACATTTCTTAGAAATTAGGCCGGTGGGAATCGATTTCTACGGACGCCTCGCGAGTCGCCACTGATGTATATAAAATGCATGATGCCTAAAGAAAAGAGGAGAGGCGTTGTACAACAATAATATATTTTTAAAGAATATTCCTTTCTGACTTCAGTCGGCCATATACCGGGCTCGCGACTGGGGTTTCCTGGAGCAGAAGGCGCTGTCCATGGCGCTGGCCGTGTTCGGGCAACACATGGCGGTTTCCAAGACTGCGCGCGAACTGCTCTTCGACGGCTACGAGGACGCCATCTTAGATGTGGCCAAGAGCCTCCCGGCCAGCCAGACGGGCGGCGCGCCACAGGTCGACCGATTTGGATTATTCTACGAAGTATGTATGTGTTTTCTTTTCAGCGATACAAAACAATACGAATCGGATACAATATAATATACAGTGTGTATATTTGATATAATCCCATACTTTACTGGGGCTTAGTATAGGCACTTATTAATATATTTATCCGTAAATTATAAAAAAGATCGATCATTTTTTTTCCATACAAAATAAATCAGCAAGCAATGTACTTGTTTGTTGTTGTTTGTTGACACAACATAACATCGTGATGTCACAACTGTCACTAGTAATAACTACGCCATACATTGCTGCACAGAAAATTTTCTAAAATTAATTACGCTACGGCAGTTAACGCTAAGTTAATAATTGTTATAAATATCAGATTATAGCACTAAAATCTCCGTCTGGCTACAATATGCGGTTGTATCAAATATACACGCTGTATACACTCTTTTAATAAGCTGAAACGTAGATGAATACAATTCACAAAATTCAATACAAGAAGCTGATAAATATAACCATGCAACATGAAGCGAGCATGTAATGTTATTTCAACCAAAATTTCAGGCGCCTCGCCTGAAAAGCAACCTTTTGTTTCAATTTTTTTTATAACGTCATACCGTTCAGTCATTAGAATAAACCATAAGTGTTATGGCTTATGGCCATACATCGTTATCACGAGAGCAATAACGATTTGACAGCTCCCAAAGACTATAAAATAACAGAAGTGACACTATCGACACGCAAGAATTTCGTTTATACCTATCGACGACGAACGATCATTTTGTTAGCCGAAGTGAATATTTCCTGCACGAAGACGCGTCATATGAACGGTCTAAGCTAATGTATTAGCTACTTGTATTAGTTACGTTAAACTTTTATTTGATAATAACAAATATTATATTATGTTAGATAAATATTTATTATCAAATCACAATAGGGTTGAATAGCTCAATTCGGGACCTACATTTTTAAAAATGCACACTTCAACCAACTGTTTATAATTCAATTCAACATTTTCTTACATAAAAATAATAATTTTAAGTGGAACAAAAAATAAATTATTAATAATTACCAACTATACATTTTAAAAACAAATTTCGTATAAGATATCAAGAACTTCTCAGAGGTTGCGAACGAGTAGGCATTTAATTCGATTCTACTGAATAGACATTCTGTTGCGTTTATTCTTTATGTCAGTTGATTTTGTCCCCGCGATAACGATGTATGCTTATGGCACTCGGCCACTGTGGCTATAAAAAGTCCGACTCGCGCATGAAGGGTTCCGTACTATAATCTATAACAAGTTTGTTGTATGGGAGCCCCCCTTAAATATTTATTTTATTTTATTTTAAGTATTTGATGTTATAGCGGCAATAGTAATACATCATCTGTGAAAATTTCAACTGTCTAGTTATCACCGTTCTTGAGATACAGCCTGGTGACAGACGGACGGACGGACGGACGGACGGACAGCGAAGTCTCAGTAATAGGATCCCGTTTTTACCCTTTGGGTACGGAACCCTAAAAAGCAATACGTAAGCTATAAATATAAAATAATGTCTTACTTTTAATAAGTACACAACTTTATTAAGATACATCAATTTTAATATTCATTTGAAACTATTTTTAAACTAACGGACGGATTTTTTTTCTTATCTGAAAAAAATCCGGCGATTTTTTTTGGACTTTTTTTTTTTGGACTTCGATCTCTGGAAGCCTATAAAAAAATTATATTCGCATGCTCAAACAGAATTATATAAAAAAAAGGTTTGACATATGGTGGTCAAATTGCAACAATTTCCCGTTGTGATTTGATTTATTAGTTTGATATTTTTTATTTTTATATCATTGCATATGTGAGAAAAGCACTATAAAAAAGGATTGCCTATCTCGTGTCCCTAGCAGGCCGAGCAGTGCGAAGATACCTACTCGGCAGGCAATGCCCATTTTTCCGGCCTCTGTATAGTAATGCACTAGTTTCACCTCATCCCTATTGACCAATTTACTGTCTCTCAGCCAGGTCAGGCAGTCTGTTAGTCGGGTTGAACCGGTTCTACTTATTTCTGAAATTCATGTGTTCGTGACCTTGCTCGTCCCAAGAGTAGAAATTCAGATTCTCAAAAACTTTAGCTGTAAACACTTGAGAGCTACATTCATTGATTCGTGATTTTCAGAGGAACAACTCAATCACAACCGACGGCTACATGGAAGTATCCACGGGTGTGGATAGCGGTACGCTCCCGGGGCAGGTGTTGCGGTGGAACTACGAAGACCATCTGCCTTATTACAGTGAGGAGTGTGCCAAGGTAAGTTGCATCTTTTCAAGAGAACAACTGGATCATGACTAACGGCTAGAATGGAGATGTCCACGCGTGTGGACCGCGGCACGTTGGCAGGGCAGGTGATGCGGTGGAAGTAAGACGACCATTTGTCTTATTTATTACAGTAATATAGTAGTAAATAGAATGTATATTGTTCAATGAATAAATGACTTATGACTGACTTATGATATGACTTAGTGTGACAAGGTAAAGTGAATTATTTCCTGGGGAACAACTCGATCATGACAACCATTTTCTCACACTATTATAATAAAAAGTGTTTATTTAATTACCTTGACGTTTCGAACGTGATGTTATGTTCGTGGTCTCGAAGGGACTGAAGAGGCAGGCATCAACGTGTTCTTATCGCGGGAGTATTTCGAACTGGGTCCATATTGGCTCTCATAAAATTTTTATTCCTATTTTTTATTTTACTACCGATTTTTCTTCCTAACAATCACTCTTCATAATTTTTTTCCTCATACTTTTTTTCTTCATACTTTTATTTTACTACCATCGGAACTCATAACAGTCAGTTATCATACTTTTTTTCTTAATAATATCATTACTAAGAAATGTTAAAACTCATAATTTTTTTTTTCATAACTGTTTTACTTCATAACAGACAATTATCATAATTTTCCTATTCATAATGGCATTCATTAGAAAATATTTGAACTCATAATATTGTTTTTCATAATGGTAACATTATGGAAAGCATATTTTTTTAAGGTAGTTTTGGACCAGAAATGAAAATATATAATAGTACATTACTGCAGAGGCCGCGAAATAGGGAATTATTGGCCGAGTAGTAATAGATGGCCGAGTGATAACGAGGCCATCTAGAGATACGAGGCCGATAATCCCTGTTCGCGCCGAGGCTTGTATAGTGCTTTTCTCAAATAAATCCAAGGAAATAATACAAATGTTCAACTTATATATTCATATAAAAACAAATTTATTTCAAATTTAATAAAAAAAAACAAATTTATTTTTTTAAGCTGTTCGGGTCAATGTTTTTGCCACCAAATGATGAGATGATTCTATTTATTAAAAAATGACAACACCTTATTAATTAGATATTGTTATATTTTTTAACAATAAACGTGATTCCTTGTTTATTTTATTGAATATCTGATTTAATCGAATTGAATAATCTAGTTAAATATAAGAAATAAAACGTAAATATACATGCACAAACTAAGTTTTTTTTTATTGGCAGTATGCCATAGATTATCAATAAAAGAAATAAACCCCACTGAAACAAAAGACAATCTCTTTGTTGGCTACGGCCAATAATGTTGTATGAAATTCCTTTATATCGTTCTAATTTGAAATTAGAACGAATCTTCAACAATTGCTATACAAAGACGTATTTCGCGTTCTATTACCACGATCATAAGAACGACATTTCCTTGGATGTTTGAGAAAAAAAAGTTTATTTTTGTACCTTTATTATGAAACAAACCTAATCTAATCTACTACTTTCCTGGAAGTGGTTGGGTGGATTGTTCTTGTATGTAAACAGTATGAATACAAGCAAGTCTTTTTTTCGGGACGCAAAAAAAAAATAACCTCGAAGGCCAGGCGGGAGCTCGCTATGCTTCGCTCCCGCCTGACCTTCTAACCTAACCCGGCCACGTCGGATCTGCTCTAAAAGGTTTTGCTCGCTCGCTTCGCTCGCTCGCTCGTTCAAATTTAGTAATCCAATCTATTTTCCTAGTAGTGGTTCGGTGGGTTGTTCTTGTATGTAAACAGTATGAATATAAGCAAGCCTTTTTTTCGGGACGCAAAAAAAAATAACCTCGAAGGCCAGGCGGGAGCTCGCTACGCTTCGCTCCCGCCTGACCTTCTAACCTAACCCGGCCACGTCGGATCTGCTCTAAAAGGTTTTGCTCGCTCGCTTCGCTCGCTCGCTCGTTCAAATTTAGTAATCCAATCTATTTTCCTAGTAGTGGTTCGGTGGGTTGTTCTTGTATGTAAACAGTAACCTTGTATGTAACCTTCTAACCACGGAGTATATGGAGACGGCATTCAGCGCAGTTTGTTCTAGCACCGCTGTAGCCGACTTTTACA
The DNA here is from genome assembly GCA_932273695.1 of Apotomis betuletana. NCBI lineage: Eukaryota > Metazoa > Arthropoda > Insecta > Lepidoptera > Tortricidae > Apotomis > Apotomis betuletana. Next base: position 18,948,130 of record OW026299.1, read on the forward strand.
CGCACACAATTATATTCGTATTAAAATAAGGTTTTACAACAAACAGAAGTGAGTTGACATTGGCTGAGCTAATGTGTGCGATTTTCGTGGTCATACACTACTACGAGCAAAGTATCGAGAATTTTAGCCCTTATATGCATATCAGACAATGAATTTATTTTTATTATAACTTAAATAGAAATAAAATAAAAGGCAAATGAAACTTTATGATTCAGTACGACAAAGTCTCGAATTGACAAGAAATTGATTTCTACTTCCGTCAATTCAGTAGTGTCACTTTTGATATTAACGCTGGCAATAAATCACAAGGTTTTATGTTACAAATCTTAAACATTTAAAATTGAACCTTATCCTCGTAACACGAGGTTTAATTTTAACGACCCAGAAAATGTAATGTAAGCTCAGTCAGCGGTATGCATCTACTGATTCTAAAGGTTAAGGGCATGATCAAATCAAAATAGTCGATATCGATAAAATAATAATATGTATAGGTTTATAATATAATGCATGTTGAACATATTTATTTTGTATGGTCGTAAATTAAATTATGAGACCTTTTAATTTTTGGCGACGAAATCAAATGGAAGCGTCATCTCAATCTTTCTATCGTTTAAAATGTTTACATATATAGTGATATATGAAAAATAAAAACATCACCTTACAAAATTTGGAACAGGTAGTAGGTAAATTATAAACGGAGTGGATTTATTTATTTTATCATAATATAAAATGTAAACAAAATAATTAAGGGACAATCGTACACAACTCGCCCTGACCTTATACTAAGCAATGCTTTTAATATGGGTACTAGACGATGATATAAACAATATATATAAATACATACATATAGATAACATCCATAACCCAGGAACAAAATATTCGAGTTCATCACACAAATATTTGCCCTTGCCGAGATTCGAACGAAGGACCGCCGGCTCAGTAGGCAGGTGCATAAAAACTGCGCCAACCTCGTCGTCAACTGACTAGCACGTTATTATATTATGGATTAGCAAAACAATAATACTGTTTTAATCTAATGATTTTGTCACCCACTGCTATTGATTTCGCTGTAGGTAATAAAATTACTTGTCTGAATTAAAAAAAAACCAGCCTGACCACTTTTGTCATAATAGTCCTTGCGCATAAGGTGTAGGTATAGTCATTAATTGATCCGCATAAATTTTATGACCATAATGTTTTTACGCATAAGTAAGGAATTTCATATAATTTTGGAGCATAATCAACCTGAATCATAATCATTAATCGTCATAATGTTCTTATGCATATCGTGCATTGGCGCATAATACTGAAGAACATAAATATCAAGTTCCTAATTTTTTATTTCAACATCAGCCTGGTTTTCTGGCAGCAGTTCATTTCTGAGGGGGTCGCAGTTCTTTCAAACCTAACCTAACCTACTTTTCTGGCCGATGTTCGTATTTGTAGGTTCACAATTCTAACCTAACCTAACCTACAACAAAGAGGTCAGTGTGGAGAAGGATTTCTTAATGCGTGGGGGGCTTCGCCCCCCCGTCCCCCCTTTTTGTTTTAGTGCTCATGTAACTTTTGTATCATTATTTCAAATGTTATAAAGTATTATGATTGGTACATGTGATATAACTTATACTATATAATTTCTATTGCCATTAATTATGAAAACCATAATTTATGCGTTGCTCTTCTTCGTACTATCAATTATTATGACATTCAATAATATTACTTGAAATTTTGTGCCATACTAAATTATGCTTATGAAAAGCCTGCCAAACAACAATTATGACATATAAAATGTTATGCAAATAATAATTTATGACAAATAACATGTATGAGGAAAGCCATTATGCGAAATGAGTTATGACGGTCAAATTTATGACAAGAATTTTTATTCCACTAGAGGTGATCCCTTATTTTTGACATAAGTAACAAATTGAAATAATATATGTAACAATTAAGTATTTAAATACTTTTTTATTTTGTTTGCATGCCTTTTTGGTAGAACATAAGCAACACTGTATATACCTGTATCACCTAATTTATTACTATGTTCTTGCAATAACCGAATTTGAATTTGAATCAAACTTAATGCAACCAAGTTCTCCAAATATGATTTACCTATTTATTTATTTAATTAATCTTTATTGCACAAAAGTAAACGTATCGTACAAAAGGTGGACTTGATGTTTGAAAATGACTATATTTTTTAAGATTTTTATTAGTATTTGTAGTAAGTATATGTGGCGATTTCAGATTTTTATAAGTATTTGTAGTGCTTGCCAAATTTCATAGTTCTAGGTCATCGGGAAGTACCCTATCACTTTGATTCCCTTAAGAGTGTCGAAGTCCCCGTTTGCTCTCTACAACTGAAATGGCGCACATAGCTCCTATCCGGTTTGAAGACACTCCTATTCCGTTGGCGTCGCAAGTGAAGAACCTGGGTCTGATTTTTGACTCCGGCCTTACGTGGGAGCCACAGGTGTCTGACGTATGTCGCAGAGTGACCAACACACTTCGATCGCTTTACCGACTAAAACACTTTCTTCCTGTCAGCACCAAAACTCTCCTTATTCAAGCTCTTGTTCTGCCCGTATTTGATTATGCTGATGTGTGTTATTCAAATATCACTCAGGCTTCATTGAATCGTTTGGATCGTGTTCTTAATAACTGCATTCGATTCATTTTTGGACTTCGTAAATATGACCACATATCTGATTTTCGCCGTCAACTTAATTGGCTTCCCATTCGTGAACGTAGGTCATTACGAGTCTTATCCACTCTTTATTCTATTTTATTTGATCCAGCTGCACCCGAGTATCTTAGATCTAAATTTCAATTTGTATCTGCTCGAACCGGTTGCGTCCTTCGCACTTCTCGTAAACTCATGCTCATTGTCCCTCCTCATCGCACCGGTTTTATGTCAAATTCTTTCACTGTTCAGGCAATACGGCTTTGGAACGATCTTCCACTTTCCATCAGGCAAGCACAAACAAAGCAAACCTTTAAGCACATGTTGCGCAAGCATCTCACCAGTAAGCTTCTAGACTGATTGTCGGTTATGATATTTTGCACTGGGTACAAGAATTAATGTTTATGTAAGTATATTGTATTGCATATTTGTGTATGTTTATTTATTGTGTTCATTATATTACTGATATATAATAAGTTTCTCTTTTGGTATAATGTAGACAGGCCCTGCACCATAAAATGTTTCTGTTTAGCCCAATGGTTGACTGGTAGAGAATGCCTTATGGCATTAAGTCCGCCATTTGTACACTTTTTGTTTTGTGCAATAAAGTTTAAATAAATAAATAAATAAATAAATAAATGTACGTTTTTGCCGACATAAACGGCCGTATCTTTTTTTCACGTTAACGTAGAAGCTTTATTTTTTTTCACAGCTTTAAGGGACCCTAGACCTGAGTATATATACATATAGTGTTAATTTTAACTCGATACCTCCACGCGTTCTCGAGATAAAGGGTCTTGACAGACAGACAGACAGACGGACGGACGGACAACAAAGTGATCCTATAAGATTTCCGTTTTTGCCGATTGAGGTATGGAACCCTAAAAAACAAGGTGATAAAGTGTAAATTATATTATTAAAATGGACAAGTTAGTATGAAACACGAGCGGCTCACATTAAAACCTCCATACAGAATATCGACAATTTATGGTTTAGACTTGTTCCCCCGCACTAAATTGTCAGACGGACGTATACATTGCGTGCTCCTAAAGATGTTGCGTGAATAGTTGCCATGTCAAGCTAGTAATGTATAATTGTCATAATGCACGGCAATATTTTACGAAATATTACAAAATAACGAATTTTATTACTTCCCAGTGAAATTAAACTGTATCAGGTATCTTTTTGAGTATGCAGATCTCGCCTGTGACGATTATAATGGCACAATTCGGCATATTTCTAATTTTTTGGGACATAATTACTCAAGCACGTTCGGATGGTAACTAAGTGACTGATGACATCACGTTGACATGTATTTGGCAATTTGGGCTTAAGCTCGGTTACGCCTGCCCCGCCCAATACCCAGTCTATAGTATTCTTATGGTCTGTGCTTCTAACCTAACCCGGCCACGTCGGATCTGCTCTGAAAGGTTTTGCTCGCTCGCTTCGCTCGCTCGCTCGTTAAAATTTTGTAATCCAATCTATTTTCCTGGTAGTGGTTCAAATATTAGTATGAACAAGGTGTATGAGTGTTGATTGTATGAGTTTTGATGATTATGAATTCGGATGATTATGAATTCTGATGATTATGAGTTAGATTAGTAGGTACTAGTGTAAGAAAATATATGAAAAAAAATATCAGTATAAACAAGTTGTATGATTAGTGATCTTATGAGTTCTGATGATTATGAGTTCCGATCGTTAGTATTAAAAAAATTATGAAGAGTGACTATTATGATATAAAATAGTATGAGAAATATTTTCGGACTTCAGATAATAGGACTTAAAAAGTTATGTGAGAAAATACGCACCCTTTCGAACTACCTGCACTTGTTCTTTATTATCAGTTTGTTCACTGGGGTTGTCACTCGACCGACACACAACACTTACGATATCTGCTTGAAAACGGCCCATTTCATTTAATTCTAATTTTTTTCTGATTCCTGGATACCACGAAGACGAAAGACTAAAACCGTCCTCCAGTTCCTGCACGTACAATTCTGTTAAAGAAATGACGTTCACGAGAAAGGATCATGGGATTATGAAAATCAATCCAGTGGTTTGGTCCTGATTCTAGCAAATGTTGGGCAAATGTGTATGGCGGACTTATATATTTACCTGACGGTTCTTAACAGCCGCGATATGTTTCTTGACTCTTTCAGTTATAGTACGCTTCGTCTGTCCTATATAAGAACTCCTGCAGCCACAATCGATCTTGTACGCTCCCGGCGATTGTTAGGGAATTATGTCCATAGGTAATCTAACATGCCCCGCGATTTCGCGCCTTGCACATTGTAACAACTCACAGTCTAAAAATTCCGAATTGCAAAGGTCCCGTGTTCTGTTCTGTAGAGAACTCACAACAGGCTGTAAACAGACCACGGAACCTTTGCGGCTCGGTATTTTTGTGTGAGAGATTTTTAAGTGAGAGTAATAAAAATCTAAAACGACGATTTTTGTTTCCTCGTCATTAATTAGTAAGTAAAGTAAGTAAGTAAACACTTTATTGTACACAAAAACAGTTAAAAACACATCTATTACGAATAACATAGGTACAAAGGCGAACGTGTCCCTATAAGGGATCTCTTCCAGTTAACCTTTGATAATATATACATATATTAACATCAGACAGTAAAGTTTCAGAAGCCTAGGATGCTTACGTTGGTATGGTATTCATTTGCATCAGAAATGTGCTTAAAATGGAAATATCCGTTTCCAGTTGACCGGGAGTGCCGGCGAGTTCCTGCCGCGTGACCTGACAGAGCACTCAATATTATCCGTATTCGTGCCGGACCTGTGCCGCGCCGTACGCCTGACACACCAGGACAGCGGCTCCATAGGCGGCCTGCCCTTCCATCGGTACAGCGTTGCACCGCAGAGCTTCGATAACTGTGAGGTTCTTATTGTGCTTCCTTTAGTCATTAGGTATGTAGGAGCGAGTTGATGATGTGCGACTGAATACTATCCGTGTTCGTGCCGGATCTGTGCCGCGCAGTCCTCCTCACGCACCAGAACAGTGACAGCTTCGACGCTCCGCCCTTCCATTGGTATTTACTCCGTCATTACAGAGCTTCGATAACTGTGTAAATTAGTTCAATACTTACTCGAATTATTGAGAGGGCGAGCTGCTGCACGCACACGCACCTAAAAAATAAGAAACACTCGAGGATGATAACACACAATACTATGGTACAATTTCTGAGTATCAAAATAACAGGCCCTGACCCAAGCAATGTAATGACGGTATCTTCATTCCAGCGACGTCCTCCCACCACAACACGTGCTTCTGCAACGGCGAGTGCCTGTGGGGTGGCGTTATGAACGTGTCGGCGTGCCGCTTTGGCTCGCCGTCTTTCATCTCGCTGCCGCACTTCCTGCACGCCGACCCGGCGCTGCGGCAGGCGGTCAACGGGCTACAGCCTGATGAAGAGAAGCACTCGTTTTACTTCTCCGTAGAGCCGGTTAGTGGATTAATGATATTCAGTCGCTACAGTCCCCCCCGCTTCATTTGTGTAAGTGGATAGTTAAAAGGGGCTTTATGCAGGGGCTTCATTATGACACAAAAATATAATTTAAACACGAGCTAACAGTAACTACGACGACACATTTAGGTTAAATAGGCATTACTCTGTTGCAGAAACTTGGTGTACCGTTGGAAGTGGCTGCGAGGTTCCAGCTGAACATGCTGGTAGAACCCACGCCAAATATAGCGTGAGTATTGCAGTTTACAGTTCTTAACCAACGTGCTAAAACATGAAATCTTGCATAAATTTTACGTAGGTACTTAAATATGTTGAATCTGAACTGATTACTTACTGAATCCAATGTTTGCGATTTTCGTTTGAAGTATCTTTATTTAATTTTTTTTAAGTATATGACCATGGTATCTAGGATTTTGTTTGCAATATATAACTCGTTGAACATTTCGTTACAGGTTATACGAGAAAGTTCCAAAGATGCTCTTCCCTATATTCTGGGTAGACCAAAGGGTGCAAACGGAGGACCGCGTAGTTGAGGAGCTCCTCTACGCCCGCACCATCTTAGACTGGGGCGCGACCGTCTGCGCATGCGCGGCGCTACTGCTGGTCGTGCTCGTTGCCATGGCGACATGCTGTGTCAGGAAACCCAAGTACGTCTCTCCGCGGGACCTGGTCATCACGGAGAAGCCGAAAGACGAGGCGGAGATGAAATTGAACCCTCTGTGATTATGAGCGGTCGACGTACGGTGGATACTGCAGTTTTAAAGTGGGGTATCCAGAATCGTTTGTATCGCGAAATATATTGTGAACTATTTATAATGTAAACAAGGATTCATGGCCATTGCCGGCCATCTGGTCTGGGTCTATGTCAGCCACGGATAATTTTACAGCTACTTTGCCGTGCTGGCTCAAAGGCTGGCTCCTACATGGATCCCCCTTAGCCCCATCTAGTGAGCTGCCAGTTAAAACGGGGTAGAAGTCGCCCGTCGATCAGACTTATTAAATGTCTCAAAGACTGATTAACAGACATTGTGTCCAAGTGAGAGTCGCTGAGAGGAAGTTAAAAGTGAAACTAACCATGAATTCATGACACTTCATTTGTAAGATGATTGCAACATGGCTATAATATACGCCTACAATTTCTCTGCTTTGCCCTAAGATTGACTGGTAGAGAATGCCTCATGGCATTAAGTCCGCCTTTTGTACGTTAAGTTTATCTTTTGTGCGATAAAGTTTAAATAAATAAATAATATACGTTAGGTACTGTCACCAGCTAAATTAGCTAAGCGCACCAAGACCTTAATATAATTTGCATACAACAAATATTAATGCGAAAATGGGGTGTACTTGAAGCAAGTCGGTTATATGCGGCCAGTACGTCTAGCACAATTTTCCGCGTCTTCGTTTGTCGCCCGACTCAGCATCATCCTTCTCGCACGGCATTGAATGAGACAGACAATATTTTTTTCTCAAACATCCAAGGAAATGTCGTTCTTATGATCGTGGTAATAGAACGCGAAATAAGTCTTTGTATAGCAATTGTTGAAGATTCGTTCTAATTTCAAATTAGAGGTCAATAAAGGAATTTCATACAAAATTATTGGCCGTGGCCAAAAAAGAGATTGTCTTTTGTTTCAGTGGGGTTTATTTCTTTTATTGATAATCTATGGCATACTGCCAATAAAAAAAAAACGTAGTTTGTGCATGTATATTTACGTTTTATTTCTTATATTTAACTAGATTATTAAATTAGATTAAAACAGATATTCAATAAAATAAACAAGGAATCACGTTTATTGTTAAAAAATATAACAATATCTAATTAATAAGGTGTTGTCATTTTTTAATAAATAGAATCATCTTAACATTTGGTGGCAAAAACAATATCCCGAACAGCTTAAAAAAATAAATTTTGAAAAAAGTTAAAAGTTGGTGGGAGTAAAAATATATGAATATCTAAGTTGAACATTTGTATTATTTCCTTGGATTTATTTGAGAAAAGCACTATACAAGCCTCGGCGCGAACAGGGATTGTCGGCCTCGTATCTCTAGATGGCCTCGTTATCACTCGGCCATCTATTACTACTCGGCCAGCAATTCCCTATTTCGCGGCCTCTGCAGTAATGTACTATTTCGACAAAGATGCTGAGTGCGCGTGGCAACAATTGTGCTTGAGGTGCTGTAACGTATCTTGGCGTGAAAGCGGGCAGTTGTTCGCGGCCTAGTTTATGCTGGCTATATAGTTATTAACGTTTGCTTACGCCTAGGGCTGCCATCTCTGAATTTACCGAACCCGGACAAAGACTTTAAAAAAACCCGGACATTTGGCATAAATCGCATTTTTTCCCCGGACGTATCCCAAAATAAATTATTAAAAACAATCCCTTTTTTCAGTCACATAAAAAGTGTCCTAAAAAAGTGTAGGTACTTTTCGAAAACCCCCCCGGATGGTCTCCAAGCTGGGACAAATCCGGGGAAACTCGGACGGATGGCAGCCCTAACCTGGTCAACAATGAGAGACGTAAATAAAAAGTGGCAATACTGTAGTGTGGTCCCTTTCTAATCAATCTAAGAAAAGGGGGACGACACTACAGTATTGCCACTTTTTAATTTCTACTCTTTTTGGTCTATGACTTACGCCTATCATTGTTGACCAGGTGTAATCAAATCTAAATCGATTGACATTGACATTTTGCCATATTAGCTGTTAAGTCCCTGACATAAAGATAAAAAAAGAAGTGCGCCAAAGATAATGTCATACATACGAACGTATAAACGAGATGCAGTGATGATTATAAGTACCTACCTGTTCCTTACTGGCGTATATGTTGTTTTTGATTGGCAAAATTGGACGCACGTAAATTTGATTGGCATATTTGGGAAGATCAACAATTGTCAAAATAACATTCACTTCCCATCAGTTATGCTGCATAAAATTACTGTTTAAGCAAAAACTATTACTTTTCTACACAAAAGTGAAGTGAAGGTGTATTTAAGGCTGTAGGTAATTAACGCAGTTAGCGAAATGACGAGAATATTACATTTCTTTCGTAAGTGCACATATTGCCCTGCGTTGTTGTCTTTACGATACAACAGTTCAATTTCATTCATAGTCGACATAGTCGTATATCAATATTTTTCTATATTTTTGTCTGGCAGATTGTATATATTACCCGTCTAAAATAAGTAGTTATTCATAAACGTCTAGTACTATACTTACACTCGTAATCTGACTGTGGTCATCTTAGTTTTATTCGTTAAAATAATATCAGACTTAAAAGGGGTTCATTGGTGGGATATTAATATCGGGTTTTGTTTTATACCATTAATCTGTTGACTAAACAGATAACTGTACCTAGATGCCCTTTTGGCCTACTTGCAATTTACATATTTTTTGTAAAAAATATTACCTAAAATGTTAAGCCCTAATTTTAGTTTTAATAGCGATTATGTCTTGAGAGTGGCGGCGGCGTGATGAGAGGACAATGGAAATTATGACCAACAGATGGCGCCAGACTGGCATACCTGTTCTCGCCTACAGGCTACATTTCAACAGATTCTCATGAAATTCTGTGACTACGTTCGATATGTATATAGAATTGTTTTGTAGTGTCAGCATTTAGAAATTGTTGAAAATGGCGGTATAAAAAACAAATTTCTTCCATTTCAAAACAATCTCGCGAGTTCTACAGCACTATGCTCTATCCGCTCTATCCGTAGGTCTCCAAAATGTGACAATTATGTAGTTATACGAATAGGTACCACTGGTACCAGGCGTTAAAGGTGAGCGTGCTAGTAATTGAACAGGGTCAGTATATGACTATATTGGTATGACAAAATAGTAGTTTATGCAACTGTTACAAGTGTTAAATAATGAGATATCTTATAACATGAGTGGGGTTATAAATAATAAGAACACAATAGTGTTTAAATGCCAAATGGTGTACACTAGTAGTTGGATACACTACCTATTACTCTGTACCCAGTAGGTAACTCCCGCGGAGCGGAGGAATGAGTGCCCCGCCGTCGCTGCTAAGTAATGTAAGTCTATACCTATAGTATCTGAACTTGTAATTTAACAATATGGGTTTAGATCAATAAGCTTAAAATGTAAATATTATATTGATTTTCCTATTATATCATTTGTTAACTAAAGGTGCACGCAGTGCAGTGAAAATGCTTCTCATAAATTGTCAACAACTGGTGCCTGATGAATTACTGACTCGACCATCATTAGGTATGTACACATATTTTACCATGTTAATCATTATTTTGATAAGACAAGACAAGAAAAGGTTGCCAACATATTTCAATATTTTAGACATACCAATAAAAAAAACACTACGCGTGATAGGTTCAAATAGTTACATTTAAACGACACAATTGTTGTGAACTGTACGAAAATACACTGACGCTGCGCGGATTTGCCTGCGCTGTCAACTGACAGTTGGTAGTATGGAGCCTGTGGAGGTCACAAAACAATTAATAAGGAGTAATAATATATTTTCTCAAACATGCAATGAAATATTGATGTTATGTTCCTTATAAAAGGCTACGAAGTATGACGTTTCCGATGCAGCTTGACGAGAGGTCGTTAATGGAATTTCATACAAAATTGGAGGCCTAGGCCGGCAACATGCTCTTTTTTAATTTCTATTCCACATAAGTTTGTGACATAGCATCATGTCGATCAGCCATTAAAAAAAAAACAAAGCAACATTTGCTTTTTGGTTAACTATGTCATTCTGCCACCATGCTTATTAAATATATATTTCATCTAAATATTAGCGATAAAATTGTCTACTCAAACCATAAAAAACGCGTAGGAATTTTTTTAATCATTTCGGAGAGAAACTTGACATATTTTCTCTGTACCTAATTGTTTTCTGAGTTTTGTTGTGCGTTGTTAATTTTAGTATTCATAATTCAATATGAGTTCCGACGAAAATACCGACAAAGAAATTATTTTTGGTAGCTTACTTATAATGTATATAGAAATAAATTTATGATTTTTTGAAGTTTCTTTTATTTCATTGCGTGTTTGAAAAAAGCACTATACATTCCTCGGCGAGAAATGGGGTTGCCAGCCTCATATCTATATGTATTCGACCGGCAACCCCTCACTTCCCGGCCTCTGTAGTCTTAATGTACCTACTATTAATACATATATATCTCGCGGGTTAAACCCGCGCATACCTGCACAGGAAGACCTCTCGGTTGGACCGTAGTGTATATCCAACTTTACAAAAAACATGTACCTAGGCTGTTTTCCGTTTCTTTTCTTTTGTAAATTTCTGCGAAACCTTATGCTACCATTTAATTTAGAATAATCAATTGTATATACTTTTATGAAGTATGTTTTATGTTTTTATTTTTATGTAACGAAACATTTAACCCGAAGTTTGTCATATTCAACTTCTTTAATCCACATTATGATATGATAGATGCAGCGCCTACAGTTTTGAACTAATCGTTTCTCTGAATGATTACATGATTAGTGTATACTTACATAAAGATGTCAGGCGCATTCATCTTTTGGCTAAGCATGCATGTTTTTATATTTTTATAACTTAGGTAATATTATATTTCGGTTTAATCAAACCGTTTTGATTCTGTTGAAATTATTAAAAGTAGAAATGTGTACTCACAGAGAAACGGGAAAAAATGTGAGATACCCTAGTCCGTTTATCTGGATCTTATCCAGGGTTTCCGTCACTGACGGTTTTTTCCTTAATTGTAATAATTATAAATTATTAAACGAAGAAAGTAAATAAATAATAATTGTAACAAACCGGGAATTCGCATCGCCTGACTGTCTCAAGAAAACGAACGTACCAGTCACGATCGAAACGTCGAGACAATTAAATAAACACTTTTTTAACGCTATTAAGTCTCGTTTTGTTATAATAATGTGTGAAAATCGTGTAAATTTAAATCAATATAAAGAAAATAATTAACCACTATTTTCACTTTTGGGTAGAATCTAGTTCATACTAGTGATGTTCCATGACATCCAAACATGACTTTGGTATCGGATTCCGTAACCGTGGTAGAGAATTGATGTTTAACGATTTTATCACATTTAGAAGATAGGCACTAAGAATACAAAAATGTATTATTTTTAAGGATCTTTTTAAATATTCTAAATACTGTATTTAAATATAACATGTATGCAATGTGCAAGGAAGGAAATCAATGTTGATCCTATTTTATGTGGTGATACCACATATAATAAGAATACTCGTATAACATTTTCTCGCTTCTATAATCAGCAGTAAATATATCTACTACGAGGTCTACCTCGATTAACTCTCTATGCTAGATCTTCTAGAGGTTATGAGCTTGAGCAAATATTTATGAGATCTTCATGTATATAGATATATTTAATGCTGACCGCACATTGTTAATAATAGTATATAATATAATTTGTGTCGTAAAAGACAATATTTTGTGATACAGAATAATAATATATACATTAATTAGTAGGTAGATGTGAGCCATGTAAACCAAATGCGGGATATTTTTGATGTAAGTAGACTATTATTCTTATACAATATTTATTATATAAGTACATGTATGTGTGGACTGTTTGAATATTGTATGTATTGGTAATTTGAATGTCAGAAGAATGATCAAAAAGTATAAGTAGCAGTTAATATACATGTTAAAACTCAATGTTGTCATTTATTTGAACACGAAAAATACTCCAAGATTAAAGAAATTACAAATGGAGCTTATTATTCGAAATATTTGGTTTTATTAACATCCCAGTTTTACGCAAAATTCTTGTTAATTGTGATTTTAATGGTCCAATGAAACTTATTATTACTAGGTACATAACGATGCGCCTAAATAGCCTCAATTAGACTATACTGTTTTCTATAGTTAAATAGAGTGTCATATACTTACTGCTTTTTTAGATCTAAATTGATATGATATAAAAAAATGTAGAAAGAAAAGACAACCATGAAGTGTATTAATAACAAAAATAATATCACTTGATATCCTAATATCGTTAACTGATCAGAAGTCAACTAGCATGACATCATCATTAAATACTCGATCTCGATATAATATTATTATGATCAGCACCGGTTTCACCTTCAATGTAGTTAATTTGAAGAATCATCTAAGAATTGATCATAAATTAGTCTTCTTCTTCTTCTTAATATGCTCCTCTCCGACTAGCGAAAGTTGGTCAGGTGAATAACTCGGAAATTCAGCCGAATCACGCTCCCCAATCCCCAGAGAGAACAAAGATCCTACATTATGGGACCCACAGGTACGAGAGAAACTCAAGATCAAGAAAGATGTCTTCAAATCCAGGCAGAACACAAAGAGCGACAGTGATAAAATTGCGTACAGGGAGGCGAAAAAGGAAGCTAGGCGTGCAGTTGCCCAAACAAAGGCTAGAAATCGGGATGAGTTCTATGACATGTTAGAAAATGTCACTAAAGACAAACAATTGTTTAAACTCGCCAAGCAGAGGCATCGAGATTCTCAAGACACTAAATCAGTCAAGTACATCAAAGACCTCCAGGGAAACCTGTTAACGTCAGACAGGGAAATAAACAAGAGATGGGAGGAGTATCTACTACTCACAGCTGCTAAATGAGACTCATCCACACGAGTCGCTTACAGAGTTACCAACGGTTAAAGGGCCGTGGCCTAATTTCACGCCCTACGAAGTCAAACGTGCTATATCTAAAATGTCTAATAACAAAGCAACTGGACCTGATGAACTACCAGCAGAACTATGGAAGAAACTGGGTGACTCCGGGGTTTATCTGCTGACCACACTCTTCAATAAATTCCCGTCGGATGGCATACCCGAAGCTTGGAGGAAAAGTGTTTTAGTCCCGTTTTATAAAAACAAGGGCGATATAAGACTTTGCGGAAACTACCGGGCTGTTAAATTGATATCACACGCTTTTAAAATCTGGGAACGCGTGCTGCACAATAGGATCTGCCAATTAACATCGATATCAGAAAATCAGTGCGGTTTTACTGCGGGAAGGTCAACAACTGATGCAATCCATACTATCCGCATCTTAATGGAAGCTTACAGGGATGACAAGAAAGATCTACACATGGTGTTTATAGATCTTGAAAAAGCTTTCGACCGTATCCCAAGAGCGTTGATCTGGCAAGCACTACATGCACAGAAAGTCCCTGAGTGCTATATAGAAATGATAGCTGACATGTATAAACTTGCTAATCCGGTGAGCTATATCGGTCACTTTAGTTCGTCTACGGATTTCCTCATTTCTGATTCGATCACGTAGAGACACCCCGAGCATAGCCCTCTCCATTGCTCGTTAAGCGACTTTGAGCTTTGAGATGAGGCCGATAGTGCAAGACCACGTTTCGGTGCCGTAAGTCATCACTGGTAACACACATTGAAGTTGAAGACTTTCGTCTTGAGGCACTGAGGTATGTCGGACGAAAAGACATTGCGCAGTTTCCCGAACGCTGCCCAGCCGAGTTGGATTCGGCGGTCGGTTGGTCGGCGGATTAGCAAGTTGAAGTGGCAATGGGCAGGCCACATAGTACGCAGAGCAGATGGCCGATGGGGCCGAAAAGTGCTCGAGTGGAGACCTCGGACCAGCAAGCGCAGCGTAGGACGTCCACCTACAAGATGGACGGATGACCTTATAAAGGTCGCCGGAAGGCGCTGGATGCAGGTCGCTTCCAACCGGTATATATGGAAGTCCAAAGGGGAGGCCTATGTTCAGCAGTGGACGTCCTATGGCTGAGATGATGATGATGATTATGTATAAAAACGTTACAGCAAAGGTGCGATGCCCGGCAGGAACCGGCAGTGAATTCCGTGTTAACGTTGGTGTTCATCAAGGATCAGCCCTCAGTCCTTTACTATTTAACATCGTGATGGGCTACCTCACGTCAGATATTCAAAAGCCGGCTCCCTGGAACATCCCCTACGCCGACGATGTTGTCCTTATTGATGAAGATCCAGTGGCTCTACAACAAACGCTAGAGATGTGGCGGCATACCCTAGAAAAAGCGGGATTAAGGATTAGTAGAGAGAAAACGGAGTATATGCACTGCAATTTTGCCCCTAATAACAACGTTCAACGTGCTATCCACCTTCAAAGCATTGTACTTAAAACGGTAGAAAGTTTTAAGTATTTAGGCAGTGTTGTATCTAACGATGGCAACATTGATAAAGATATCGTACACCGAATTAACACAGGCTGGCAAAAATGGAGAGAGCTCTCTGGTGTACTCTGCGATCCAAGGATGCCTGTACGTACAAAAGGAAAGGTGTATAAAACCGCAGTTAGACCTACCATGTTGGCGTGGAATGCTGGCCTCTCAAGAAGCAGCAGTCTGACAAACTACACGTCGCTTAGATGAGAATGCTTAGGTGGTCTGGCGGAGTAACTCTTTTGGACAAAGTGCCCAACCATTACATAAGAGGCACATTTAAAGTGAGACCCGTACAAGATAAGCTAACGGAGGCAAGACTCCGTTGGTAGGTATGGCCATGTCATGAGGAGGCCAGAAGATCACATGACCAAAAAAGTGCTCGATTGTAAAACTGGACCGAGACAGCGTGGACGACCCCGTCTTACATGGATGTCTGTAATCAAGAAAGATCTCTAAAATAGTGGAAACATAAACCCAACGACGACCCAGGACCGACATCTCTGGAGACGACATATTAGAAGAGCCGACCCCAACTAAAAATGGGTCAAGGCCAGATGAAGAAGAAGAAGACACAGTCATACTTCTTGTTTTGCTCACCTTTTTGGAGATGCAAGTATGTTATACTATACATTTTTTTTTCTGCGATATACAACTTGCATAAAACATGTAAAATCAATAGTGGTGAAATATTAAACACATTATACTACCAAAAATATCTACTAAACTAATTTTTGACGAACTGAAGATAAGAGAAGCATGTTCCTAAATTAATGTTTGTTGTAATACTAAACATTAATCTATTTTGAAGACACTTGTTATCGTCACAATGTACCCCGACGTAGTCTGCGAATGTTAAGACAATTTTTTACGGAACTGATTTTATCTATTTGAGTTTAGAATCTAGAAAAACATTCCAGATCCGTCACATGTTGTCTGCATATTTCTTGAATAATTCGGTCACTCTTGTAACTGGCACGTGAACAAGATACCAAACCATCTACTCCTTCCTTCGTCCAAAGGCTCAAAGTTGAAATTGACTCAAGTCCATTCAATAGGTAAAATGGTAGTACCTAACGATACTGACCTCGAGTGTGTGCAGGATAGTTAAGGGTGACATAGGTACAAAGATGTAGCTTGCACCTATTCTGTCATCGTCTACAAATCGCTATCGTACTTACCTACTAATGTTGAAATAGCGATACAATGTTTGTAAGTCCGTACAAATAAAAAGGTCTAATAGTTCTGGCTGCTACAATTTATTTCTACAGGCTAATGATATTATTATAATATACATATGGATGAGTTCTAACAGAGAAACAATTAAGAGAAGAATAGTTTACACTCTGCTGATAAATGGTTCTGATTACAGACCGTACCATTTTCTTATTTATTTGTTCAAGTTAATCGATGACTAAATAAATTTGCTGTACAAATGTACTTATTAAATTTATATGTTTAAAAGTAGCAGAGTTAACCTTAGAAGAATGAGCTATTTTTAGCCGGTATCAATTTTTTTGTTCTTATAGATACATTTTAATGCGAGGAGATACGGGTGGCTACAGAGTTAAGATATGGCAGATACAGTGACACGTTTCCCCCAGTCCTTGGTCAATCTCAGAGCACATCCATCGCAATCAAGTTGTCATACAGCAATTGGTCAATTTAGCAATAAGCAGGTGCCTCTGGGTCCAGCGTCTATTGCAAGACCAACGGGCGACGCGGCGACACCCCCACAATATGAAATCTTAAGTGATAACACAAAAATCAAAGATACAAAAGTGAATATGTTTTTGCAAATTATGTTCGTTTTGGCTATCACAGGTTAGTGTTCATTTTTGTTGCTAAACAGGAAATGCATTACCTAACGGAAATAGAATGACGGAAATGATCAATCAAAGTCGTCCGATCGTTATATAGAATAATTGCATGACGCCAAATAATTTGACCGTCATTGAAAAATACCGAGTCCTTCAAGGTGCAATAAAAGCAATATAACAATTATTTTTTGCATTTATAAATAACTCCTAATCTATAATCTAAAATAATTATTTATTATTTCTTAGAATGGCTGACCCGACTTCTATCAAAGCTTAGAACTACTACACTCCTAAGAACACATAATGGTATAAACATTTTAGTAAACGATATACAAGTAAAAAACAACAATAACAAACTTAACGTATTCAAATTACCTAGTACAGTTTAAAATATTATATATAAATAAATTGTTATTATGCATATATTGTTGCGCAATTTTAAAATAAGGATAAACTAGGTAAATATCTGCGGTGGAGATTGCAACATAATAATTTCGATCTTCGAAAAGATTTCAATAGGTAGCAATTATATCATATTATGAGCGATTGTGCTTATTCTGGCTGCTGATTTTACTCAAAATTTTAACAAA
Source organism: Apotomis betuletana (assembly GCA_932273695.1). Lineage (NCBI taxonomy): Eukaryota > Metazoa > Arthropoda > Insecta > Lepidoptera > Tortricidae > Apotomis > Apotomis betuletana. The sequence goes on from OW026299.1 coordinate 18,965,870, forward strand.
TATTACCTTAATAGAACATGAAAATAATTGTTATTCAATGTATAACTTTACGTTATAATAAAACACACAATTTACTTACTTCCTCAGGGCTTAGGGGTAGGCTAGGGTATTTAGAATATTTTCAGAATAATTTTTCGCATGCGCGACATCTTCATTCATATAGACGAATATAATCACAGTACCTAATAAAGTCCTCAATGAATACCATGCATGTAATAATATGAATCTAATTAAGAATGCACGATTATAATACATTAGCTGCGCCGGGCGGTATTACCCGGTCATCCCACAGGAACACAATTTTTATTTCGGAATAAAAAGTAGCCTAGTGTTGTGTCAGGAGTGTCAGCTACCTTCATACCAAAGTTTATCAAAATTGGTGCAACCGTTTGAGCGTGAAGAAGAAACAAACAAACACATTATAAACACCCAAACACAGTCACAAACTTTGCCTTAATAATATTAGCGTGATATAATGCAGTATTTTATACCAGTAAAACTCATTTATGAACCTGGAATTGAGTAATGAAATTACTTCTTGAGTTCTTAATTAATGGAAGATCTCGATAGGTATGATGTGATAGCTTCACAACTGATATTGCCATTTGTCCGTTAATTGAGACTTCGAAATGTTCATTAACGGCCAACATCGCCATTACGGAAGCTTTAGTTACCTAGCCATCATCGCATGTTCACCGGCAGGAGACCGAGAGCGGCGGTGGCGCTGCACCGTCGTCGGTCCCTGTCAGCGCTGCCAGCCCATAGGCTTTAGGAATAACCATGCGCGCAACTCTGACGTCGGTACCAACTTCCCGCCTGGTAAATAAGAGAGTAATTTCTGTTTATATTGGTCTAATATCTTTATGTCACTCTGAGCAGCGACACGGATGGAAAATCGCACTTCCTGGCCAATAATAAAAATAATAATTCATTTATTTCAGGCATCAAAGGCCCATAGTTAAATACCTCACAATCTAACATACATATTAAATATTAAAAACACTAAAATAAGGTCGCACTTTTTCCTGCGATGTGTTACGCAAGTCTATGGTGTTGGGTAGCCGACCGCGGAAACGCCAGAAAAAAACACCTTTCGGCCAAAATTCTTCCTTCATGAAGGTCGCTAGCTTATCAGTTTTTTTTTTTTCATTTTATGGCGAGACTCCAATTTCACGATCACGACCCTCAGTATAGTTCCGGTCTTCACACGTATAGGTACATACTCTACGATCTCCTCAACCTTCGTAGAGTAATGTAGACGGGACACATACAATTGTGTCGTTGGCACAGCAAGACGCAGCAGTGCAATGAAAGACGTCATAGTCGTACAGATCAGGGGAGGAGCCAATAATTAAATATGTTCATATTTTAATCGCCACGACAAAAGTTGCGAATCTCAAATAAATAATATTTTATCTACCGTATAATCTTAAACGAAAAATAAGTACAAGTCGTATGTGTGTTAAAGTTATTAGACCAATGCATAGGTTATTTTATTGTTATCATCCAGATATTAATCAGGAAATCAATTAAGTATGACAAGGAAATTCTTAAGGGGATTAAAATATGAGCCGGGTGGGATGTAGGTATAACGTATAATTTTAGTCTAGAAAGCGATTAATATCACTATTAATAGTATTAATATCAAAAAGTATAAATACGTATTAAAACATAAAAAATAGGCACTGGACTCAATTTTTTTTAAGATATCAGAAAGGTATTAAGCTAAGTAATCGATATGATTATGTTAATATCTCCATAAGTTATTCACCAAAGGATCGAAGTACTTTAGGAGCATTATTATGGAAAATAAATCGTCGCAGCCTGCGAGGTTTTATAATATAATGCAATAATAAAGCAAAGAGTTAAGATTAGTACATTATGATACAAGTGTGCTAAGTTGGTCATTACAGTCGAGGCGGATTTGCAGCCCGAGCCGTTAGGCGAGGGCGTAATAGAGCCGAGAGTGTAATGACCAAATGCACACAAGTTTCATACGACGTTTTTCAACACACTTGCGAGGAAAAAAACACCCGTTTATAACTGAAATATTTAATTATTGAAATAAATTGTGAAAGTAAAATTATTGAAATGATACACAGTGGATTTCGATCGCATTTGTACAGTATGTTTTTGCCTTCGTCGAACGTAAATTTTCGTATTTTTTTTACTATGAATGTAAATTGTGAATGATCGTGGTATTTTGTTTTTAGTGTTAGTAATTTTTACTAACAGCATTTTGCCGTGATTTTCTATGTCTTTTGTAGCAATATTACTCAGTTCCTGACGTCTACATGTTCCAGTAATACCGAATATTAAGGAGACCTGAAAGTAAATAAAATACATATTTAGTTACTACTGCCTGCAAATTAAGCATGTCTGGGTGGATGTCCAGTTTTGTAGTTTGTAACAAAAATATTTGAAATCAGTAGTCGTTTAGATTTGATATGGCTGCCAAATAATACATACACACTTACCTACATAGATATAAATATAAAACATATATAAAATTGTTGAGTAGATGAATAGCCTCATGAGTAGTCGTTTTAATTTTTATAAACATAATCATTCAGTGTACAGAAATTTCATATTTAAATAAAATAACAATTTCAACTGACCTTTGTTGCTAGGTACTGGCTATCCGGTTCTTCTTACAGAAACTTTTCGATGTCCTTTGAGGACATTACATTACTTTAGATTTTTTACTTCTGTAACCATCTGAGCGCCTCTTCAAGAACGCAATCAGATTGGAATATGTTTTTATGTCAATACCATTTTTGTTTCGAACAGTGCTTTTTAACATGTAGTACATAGACCACAGCGAGGTAGGCTTATATTTATTTGCTAGCTCATGAAAATAAGCTAAAATACGTTTTCCGAGAACAAATGGGTCTTTTTGCTGGATTTTCAATGAATAAAATTTTCATAGACTATTGGATACTTTTCTTTAGATTTCAATGGCAACAGGCTGTCAATAGCATTTTTTGCATCCTTAATTATTTCCGGAGGCATCAATTCCACATCTAAATCTTCTTAATTACTAGAACTCGAAATTTTTGTAAATCTAATCAGTCACAAACTAAGTACAGCGATAAAGTCGAATAAACAAATGTTATGCAAAGAAAAATGGCGCGGAGATTTATTTTTTACGCGCCTTGCATTGGTTGAATTAGTTAATGCGCGCGCAGGTGCAAAATGGAAGCAATGACGAAAACGTGAAACAGCCAAATATTAAAAATATAATAATATATATATTTAATTATACCTGATGCAAATTAGTGTGAATTACATGACAAAATTAAATAATTTGATGAAAATAATTGTTTAATTATTGCGTTTAATGCATCACAATTACTTTATTCACAAAAATTTTGCTTATTATATAAAAGTAAAAACTCTTTGTTGAAATTTAAAAAAAAAACTGTAAAGTAAAGACACTAGTGCGTAATAGAAAAGTCAAAAGCACGCGTGTTTAATAGGATACTTTACGGCCATAAAAACAGTTTAATATGGACCACTTTACGAGCAAGTGTGTTGAAAAATTAATTACCTACAGACCAAACACCCGGCCATTTTATAGCCCAAAAGGTTTTTTTTCACCCCACGCCATATTGCGGATTTTAGTGGAACTAATTTATTTTACTGGTTTAGACAATTTTTTGGTAACTCACGTAGAAAGTCAGTGAATGTCACTAATGTAAGAAAAGAAGAAACAGGACTAAATATTCCGCAAAATTCAAGTAATTTATGCATACCTAATAAAAAAACTATCTACAGTGATGAAAGTCAAGTTTTTTTCAAAAGGATTCAGTATTTATTTCGCAATAGGAACAAAAAATTGAGCAGCATTCCAGAATGTATATGCAATGTTTTGAATTTGGTCGATGACAAATTCTTGTCAAATCATTACTGACGGTTAATAATGCAAATATAGACGTATTATGCACATTATCGCCATATGAAAGCTGTTTGTAGCGATACTATCCTTGGGCAAGGTCGAGCATTTTTTTCTAAATTTGTATGCATGATTCCGATTTAAGTACCTACTTCAATTCTAAAAATCATCTTAAATATTTCCGCTACAAAAATATTAGTACAAGGTAAGAGTCACTTAAGTCCGTCGTTTCCGGATGATCTCAGACTTTATGATGCCGTAATCTAGATTGGCAACTATCTAATTTAAATTTCAAATGTACGTATATACGATTTTTTATTAGAAACTAAGTTATTAAATTATAGGTATTATTTGGGTATAATCAGCCAAGCACCACAAACAAAATTGCTATATAGACAAGAAAGTATATAGGTAAGTAGGTACTAGGTACTTGCTACATAACGACTATACTGAAAACCGGCCAAGAGCATGTCGGGCCGCGCTCAGTGTGCCAGGGTTCCGTAATTACCCATCCTTCACAATAGACGGGCTCAAAACAGAGCGGTTTTAAGCTCGAGGTTAAAATTACGAGAAAGATTTCAAGCTTTATAAAAAGGTCGTAAACGCCAAAGTAGCTGTGATTACTTGTAGATTGAGCGGAATGTTTTAATGCAGTATGGCACTTAACTAATATGTGTCACCTTCGAAGTATTATAAGTATACCTCGCGGCACTTACGTCATTTTAAATAAAATTATGAAATTTTGCAATGACTCAAAAAGGTTCGACTGATTTTATTCAATAAGTAGTTTTCATTGAAAGTACTTATATAAGGCTTAATTTTCATGAATTTTCCATAATTTTTTGACCCGTGGTTGAAAAGTTAGAGGGGGGGGGGGGGGGGGGGGGCTATTTTTTGGATTTCCGGAGCGCATATTTACAAAACTGCTGACTTTAATAAAACATAATGTTTGGAGACCCCTATTTCTTTTGAAAAGACCTCAACGAAACCCCACACTAGTGTTGGAATAATAAAACTTCACCCCCACTTTAGGTGTACGAGAGGTACCCGAACAAGTTTCATTTTTAGTTTTTATTTAAACGTTTTTTCGGCGTGATACATACACATACTCATTCCAAATTTCAGCTTTCTAGTACCTACTAAGCAAGCGATAAATAATCCAAATAGATAATTATCAATTTAGTTAAGAACATAAATGGGCCAATTTTTATTTTGCTGTTGGTTTCTTTTTTTTCTCCGGTTTCAATAAAATTTGTTGAGTTGGTAAAGTTATTATTTTCTACATTTGGGACAATTTTATTTTGTTGACGATATTTATTTATTTTTCATTTTGAGCTCCTCATTTTGTAAGTAGGTACTTACTACATTTTAGTACAAAATACGAAATTTTAGTAAAAAAATCCATGCATTTTTTGTAACTCAATGTAAAATTTTGTAGGACGCGTAGCGTGAAATTGGCCTTGTTCAAAATAATTAACTTTACAAACTCACCAAAAATCTGAGAAAAAAAGAAATCAACAACAAAATAAAAATTCGACCTACCTTCTTTAGACCCTTCTTGTAGGTATGTACTCGTAAGTGTAGGTATTACTGATATTTTATTTCCAATTCAATACGTGTGATCGCGTGTGTTTGTATAATCGGTATCAGTATTACGACGAAACCAATGAACCTGTACTTTACATTATAGCACATCACTAGTTTAGCATGACATGGCGTAGTGAGTGTGAAAAAAAACAGTCTTTTAGTTAAATGAATAAAAGTGATTGTTGAAGTGTTAACGTGTTCAAGATGTCCGGAGATGAAGAAAGTCAGTGATATTATCATAACTTCTAAGAAAACAAGGTTTCTTAGGCTGATACAATAGTTTTCATAATTTAGCACGGGATACCTATCACTGGAATTGGAATATCAAGCAGAGAGCACAGCTGATAATGCTAACTTGTCATAGTTGTCATAAAGATTGTTGCCAGTACAAAAAAATCTACCAAAATAGTAGATTTTATAATGTTTGTGTTTTGTTCCAGCGTTGGCCGTTAAAAGCGATGAAGAAAACCTACGAAATCTTACTACAGTTACTTGGGCACATGCTGTGAATAATAAAACATACTTGGAAGCTGCTTTAGCAAGTAAGTACACAAAAAAAAACGATATTTACGAATGTTAAGTTTTTCAACTAATGGCCAATGGGATATTTATCCACAGCTAATTTATCCCTATCCGCAATATGCTTTTTTTTTTAATCATCGATGTTTTAATTTAATATCACGTAATATTAGAAAATTAGAAAATTTGATCAGGTTGGTTTATTTTTAAGTATCCATAAATTATTTAGTAGGTTCAAAAAACTTCTAAAGCTTTGTAAAGTGGGGCTAATGGTCGTTTTATTTCCTAGGGCTTAAATGATAACCATATAATAATTTTAATCTATGACATATATATATATATAAAACAACTTGTTTAATACATACTAGATACGGATAATTAAACACAAACCAACCTGATCAGAACGTCCACCATTTCCGTTCGTTTGGTATAGTCATTTGGCCGTACGTGCCTAAAGGTATTGAATTAAGCATGGATCCCATACCTTTTATTTTGTTTTACATCAAACCTACACTTGCTAAAATTGCACTTTTGAGTAATCATTAAAAGATGTTTGAAACACATTTTAAGTATGTTCCCGTAGGAAGTTACATAGATGATGATTGATTATGTATCTCAAGGAGTTTTTCTTTGAAACTTAGTTCATGTTTTTTTAATGTGACTTCTAGAACGCGAAATAGGTCAGCCTTTGATTAGAGCAAGTCGCTTATAAGAACGAAATTAGGAAAAAAAAATTTTTTGGACTGTTTGGACTGTATGGAGTCAGTGGTGGTACCGCTGCACAAGAAAGGCTCTACTAAGAAATGCGAGAACTACCGTACCATCTCATTAACATCCCATGCGAGTAAAGTCTTTCTGCATATCCTCAATAAAAGGCTTGAAAGTTTTATCGGCGGGCAGATTGCAAGGGAACAGGCAGGTTTTGTCAGAGGTAGAGGTACACGCGAACAGATATTGAACATCAGGCAGCTCATCGAGAAGGCTAGGGAGTTCAACGAGCCGATGGCCCTATGCTTCATTGACTATGCGAAGGCCTTTGACTGCATCAGCTGGAAGAAGATGTTCACAGTCATGAAAGAGATGGGTATACCAGATCACCTAGTTTTCCTTGTGCAGAACCTGTACCTCGACGGCAAGTCTAGGATCAGAGTAGAAGACACCGAATCAAAACCCTTTCAGACCAACCGTGGAGTTAGACAAGGGTGTATTCTCTCACCACAGCTGTTCAATCTCGTAGGCGAACACATCATGAGAAGAGTTCTGGAGGATTGGTATGGGGGCGTACGGATCGGAGGACACCTCATTAATAATATACGCTTTGCAGATGACACTACCATTATAGGCTCTAACGAAACAGAACTAGCTGAGCTTTTGCAAAGGGTCCAAAAAGTGAGTGTGGAGTATGGTCTACATATTAATCAGGCTAAGACAAAACTCATGTTTGTGGATCGGGCGGGCACGCTGCAACGAACGGCAGAGCTATCTGACCTCGATACCGTGGACATATTTGTCTACCTGGGATCTTTGGTTGCCGCGGATGGTGACTGTGAGAAAGAGGTTGTGAGAAGAGCTCAGATAGCAAAGGTAGCGGTGAAGCGGCTAGAGAAGATCTGGAGGAACAGAGGTATCAGCAGGAAAACGAAAATAATGCTGATGAGAACCCTGATCTTCTCTATATTTCTATACGCTTCAGAAACCTGGACCCTTAAGGCACGCATTCGGAACAGGATTGACGCATTCGAAATGTGGTGCTGGCGAAAAATGTTAGGAATCTCTTGGACGGCACGTCGCACAAATGCGTCGATCCTGGCCGAACTGAAGATCAAGTGCCGATTGTCGACCATTTGCCTCCAGCGGATCCTGCAGTACTTCGGTCACGTGGCTAGACGCGAGCCAGATAGTTTGGAAAAGCTCATTGTAGTTGGCCACGTGGAAGGAAAAAGGGCCCGTGGGAGATCACCGACCCGATGGACCGATGCCGTGAAAGAAGCATGTCAGGAAAATCTACAGGCGTCAATCCGGAAGGCGGAAAACCGTGTGGAGTGGAGAGCTTTGGTGCAACAGATAACGGCCTCAAATGGTCACGACCCTCAGTCATGAGGAAGCGAGGAAGAAGAAGAAGAAGAATCTGAATCATAGTATACATAGTTGGAGATATTTAAAATCACATAGTTAACGTAATAATTTTACGGATTGCCACATATTTTATATAAAAATGCAAGAACGCCTTAGAAAACGTTCGACGGATGAAATAAGAAAACAAGGTATTGCTACTCCGGAATGACAGGCGGAACTTTCGACGTCGTCACGCTGTGATTGTTTGGTTGGTTCTGTTTTTTTTTTTTCGTTGGATCCGTTTCTGTGTTGCCTGTGGTGTATCGTAATACTCCCCGATTCCCTTGTTACCTGTATGAATTTCATAAAATCGTGAGTGCTTTAAATTAATTATTATGACAAAATAAAATTAAGTCAAAGAGTACATTACAATTGTCATGTTACCATTTTTGTATGACTGGCGGCAAGCATCTTTGTACTGTATTTACTGTGTCACTAGCCGGAGTGCCATACCTTGGTTTCCATTACGATGGTTGGATGCAATTAGACGTCTGTCTATCTCATTACATTACCATCTCAAGTTCTTATGCGTTTTTCTGATCTTGTTTCAAAAAGGCTTTTGCGTGTGGTGTCATAACAATTTTAATTTCTAAACCTTTTTTTCTTTTCACAAGAAAGATGGTGGCATCTTTGAAGTTCAAAGAGGCCACCATCCTTCTTGTGTGTGTTGTTTGAACCCGTGGAATGCGATTACTTGCTTTTTACTATTGCGAGCATACACTCTGTTATTCTGTTCATTACAGTTTTCTTCTATCTCCGTTTAGAACGGTGCTTGTTTTTAGCGTACTTTTTTAACAAAAATCGCGATCTTTTAAGCCTTAAAGTTTCTAATCTAGCATTAAGAAGATGGCCTGTTTTTTTTAGTGTGCGAACGCCTCCTACTAATAGAGCCTCTGCGGGAGCTCTCGCACCTCACACCAGGCAGGTGCGGCCGGCTAGCCCCGCCCCCTGCTACTTACTGACCATCGGATGCAGCCATACTAGGCTTCCGGCTTCCCAATGATATGAAAAAAAAAAAAAAAAAGCTCTCGCACCTCCGATATATTTTTTTTATTTTCTCGCAGTCGAAGTGAAAAGCAGAGTGTTTAACACTTGTCAAACAATCTACTATTTTAACTCGACACACTTTACTCTGTCTAAAACCGCGAATTATCTCATAACATATTGCTACTCTAGCTCTATTATAACGTATTTTGCGTACGGCTTTGGAAATATGATTTTATTACTGCTTACCGCCGGACACTTTTTCAATTATTCTTCCATTTATGATTGTTTCTTTTATTAGGGCTTCTATAGACCCATATAACCAATAAATAAATCATAATCGTGAGACAGTTTAATTAATTGTATTCTCTATACCGAAATATTATACTTACTATGCTATTCAATTACGGGTTTCTACTATTTAGCAATTAGTAAAACTAACACATTGTTTACGTTTAATAAATAATTGTGGGCACCGGTCTTTTGGCGCGGCGACACGCCTTGCTCGCTTTATGTAGTTAACACAAACATGGCGTACGGTAAAATTTATAAAATGAGGCGATCAAAGCTCGATCGTTAAATGACTAGGCGGTTAAATCTCCACATCGTCTTGATTGTCTTTCGGGCGGCCAGATTAAAAATACAGAACCCTAAAAATTTAAATAACTTTGTATTTCAACATGGCTGACATCGCTTTTCTGAAAAAGTCGTAATGGGCGTCGTTTTCGTAATTAATTCTGTTTTTAGGGTTCCGTATTTGAATCTGCACGCCCGAAAAAGGAAACCAAAATTAATCATTTTTAGGTTTCCGTACTAGTAAGACTCCACTGTCCGTGCGTCTGTAAATAAAATAAATATTTAGTCCCATACAACAAACGTGATCGGTTGCGTTAACTTTGCACCTCATTTGTATGCGGCATGGTATAAGAAAATAAGCTATTGCACTCCGGAATGACAGGCGAGACTCACGCTATGATTGGTTGGACGATTCTGTCAATCCGTTTCTGTTTTGCCATTAGTGTATTATATTACTCCCGGATTTCCTTGTTACCTGTATGAATCTCATAAAATCGTGAGTGTTTAAAAGCAATTATTACGACAAAATAAGAGCTGATATCTTTTTGACAGTGAGATTATGGTCTCGTGTTGGCATCATTTTACATGAAAATGTTTTTAATATTTCCACAGCAGCAACAAATCGTAGAAAAAGATTATTACCATGATAATTATTATAATGCTTATAACTTGCGCCTGCGCATTCAGAAATAGCATTTCCAGTAGCCGCGCGTTCCCAGAAGCATTTGTTACAATTAGAGCGACAGATATAGGTTCCACAATCGCGCAATCGCCTTGCCTATGGATAGAAACGAATAAAATACAGAAGGTATACAATTATACAACCTATATTACAGTGGTTCTTTAATAGGCATAGACCACTTCGTGAATTAAAATGATGTTATTGAAAATAATTAGTTTCCTAATGTTACCTTACCTTCGATCTCTTTGTATGAGAATAATTATGAAATCAAACTAAGTGCTGCAAATCACAAAATATAACGTACAATGGCGAACCCACATAAGAACGTGTGCATACTCGTAAACAACTAAGATGTGAATGCGATGTTGAGACAAAATACATTGGTTAAATCATAAACTTTCCCCAGGTGATGTCCATATGCTCGAGGCAGACATAGTGCTGGGCCAACTCATAGGCAAGGAAGGCCCGCCCATTCCGGTGATGGCACACCCTCCCGCCACCACTTCGGACCTTTCACTCGGCGACTTCCTTGCGAGAGTAACGCAGCACAACAAGGGAATAGCCAAGGATAAACAAAAGGGCGTTAAGCTAGACTTCAAGAGCATCGAGGCGTATGAGAAGGCGCAGGACCTCATAGCACCGTTTAGCAAGCCTGAGGTGAGTTCAGTAGACAGAGGTGGCCAAGGTGGTGGGTTATGCGTTAATGCAATCTCAAACCACCAGCTATGGCCTGTTCCTCGGTGGCTCTCTGACGTAACTCTGACTATGTAAGTTAATTTGGGGCCAACGTAGCGTTGTATTGAAGCGCTCCTTGTTGGGGTAAGGCATGAGTGGTCTGTTGGCGGCCCACTTTGCTCGCCCTCGCGAGGCGATTTCTCTGCCGGGGTTCCCGGCCCGGGAAAAGCCCTGAGATTAACGCGCAATACCACTCGGTATGTTCCTAAGATGTACTGTTGCAGAATTCTAATACCAAAACTTCAATACAAAACTGAAATGTGTATCAAATATTATGAAGGTTACTAGAATGAGGAAAATAAAACAGGTCAATTAAATAATTCACGTTAATTTTAGCAACGTCAGCTTCAAAACATCTGCTGAGAGTCACACACAAGAAACTTGGAGTCGGTATACTTCCAACACAGAATATAGTTATCCTGGGGCATTTATTCCCATTCAACGCGACGCCATTACATGTTGAAGCATGAGGTTAAAGCTTAAGGTGCATTTTTGTAACCGAATGAATGCAGTTAAAGCTCTTTCAGTATCAACTCATTCAAATACTAATTACAAAATTATATCACTCATCCTTCAATTATTGTGCAGACAGGACATGCTGTGAGGGTGAGCTTGGGCACATAATGGTCTGTATGTCCGTGGTATAAAGTTGTTTATAGCTCAAAAATAATTGTTCACACAGATGGTGTTATGTTATGACAGGGCGTGTGAATACGTGACGACTTCTATCGCCTTGTGTGGTCGCTTTAATGGCTCCATTAGGGTTGTCGGAAAAGTAAAGACATTTTTATTGCGTTACGTAATTGTTTTTTGACATTGATGAAAACGTTTTATAAAGGGGCTTCTGACAGGGCCATGTTTTGCTGCAATAGCTTCTCAGACTCAATAGCTTAGAGACAGACTAATCAATCAATATATTAGTCAAAAATATGCGAGCAAAATAAGGAAAAAATGAATTTCGATTTTGTTAAACTCGATCTTATTGCCCAAAACCTCTAAGTGGCAAAAATTATAGACGTCTATTTGATAGTAGCTTTATACTATTTAATGAGCAGAATCATTACCGATAAAATGTAGATAATAACGAGATGGCAGCCCTATTACGGACGGCGTCATTAACAAATGCTTCAGACACATTAAAAGGATCTGAGTCTGGTGGACTTGGACAACATACTCGTAATTAATGACGGACCGACGAGATGGCACTTTTGCGAATCGGCGTAAGCCCCGCCAGAGCCAACTTTACAGCAGTGAACGAGCAAGCGAGAGAGGGCGCTCTTATTTTATAAACTAAATTTATAAAAACCATAGAGGTCGCTAAGGCGCTAAACCTTGCACATAAACAATGCAAAGATCGACACACAAAGCATAAGGAAAAATTCGAAAGGTTGGTTGGAGTTCGGGTAGCGAAGTGGTTAACGCGCTGGACCGGCAATCCAAAGGTACCGGGTTCGATTCCCGGTCGCGTCCCCCAGCCCCCAGGTAACTCATTAAAATTTTTCTTTGAGCTTTGATATCTTTGTACCTATAAATAGTTTTATATAACTATGTTAGCACGAACAATAAATATTTAACTCCTCCCAAACAACAAACGTGATTGGTTGCGTTGACTTTGCGCCTCATTTGACGGCGCCATACATACCGGGTGCAACTTAAACCGGCCTGTTAAGATGAGAAGTGTTTGTACGGAACCCTCGGAGCGCGAGTCCGACTCGCACTTGGCCGGTTTTTATTATTACTAGTTCATAATCGAAGGCGCGCTGCACTGGAATGCCCACATGCTCGCCTGCACTTCCGCGTATTAGTACCACCAAAAGAGAAAGGTAGTAACAACACGCCAGTGCCATAGCTCTCTGACAGCTTTCTATCTTTGGGCGGCAGATTAAAACCAGTGGCGGCGGCGCGAAAGATCTTTTATTTGAACATGTATAATAAAAGTATTATTATCTGACATTTTATAGTTGATGAGTTTCCGCCTTTAGTCTAAAAGCTTTCATTACGAAATTCATAGCTAAATATCCTTTGAAAGAGCTATGAAAAATGCCGTCACATTTTACTTTAACTAAGTATGTATATGTACATATATTACGTGTTATTTGAATATTGGTTGTCGTGAGATCTTTTTACTAAAAGGAAACTCGTGTTCGACATTTTAATTACATATATATTCAATTTATGTGCAGTGGTTTAGATACAAAGATCAAAGCAAAAAGAACCATCAAATAACATAAATACTCGACTACATTCGTACCTCTGCGTCCAGTTAATGCGTATAATAAACATTTATAAGAAACGATGGTATAATATTATACTTTACCTATTGGTATTTGTATTTACATCTACTTGATGATTTCATAAGAATTGTTAGGTTAGAGTAGAGAGAGTGGACAATACTTATTGTGAGATTGTCTGTAAATATCTCATGGCATTGCAATTTTGAAATATAATGATACTAGCTGTGCCCCGCGGTGTTACCCGCTCATCCCACGGGAACACTAAATTTATTCGGGATGAAAAGTATCCTATGTCCTTTCCCGGGTCTCAAACTATCTCCATACCAAATTTCATCTAAATCGGTTCAGCGGTTTAAGCGTGAAGAGGTAACAGACAGACAGACAGACACACTTTCGCATTTATAATATTAGTATGGATTCTGGAACAAAACAGACAGTAACATCTACATATCTGATGGACTCAAAATATCTTATTGGTTTTACCTACCTGTACCTACGTGAAAGTTTCAGATTGACAATAAGTTATTGTTAGCTATTGTGACATAAATTTACCAGAACGTGCCATAAAACTCTTGAATTTTGGTCCCCAGGTAACGTTCCCCTTGTGGCTTAACGCCGACATCCTGCCGGGGCCCGTGGCGCCCACCGCCAAGCCGCTCGATCCTGAGAAGTTCATCAAGCTGTCGGCCCGGCACCCGCGGGCTGTTCTGTCCATCGGCTGGACCACGCAATATGGAGGCAACATCACTGAGGGAGAGTATACTAGAGAGCAGATCGGGACCATGCTGAGGATGGTCAACACACTCAAAGTTAACCAGACTGTCACGTTTCCCGTAAGTAAAATTCGTCATCATCATCAGTGTCCACGACTTCGTAAGCTTAAGATACTCATGTCCAGGAAGCAAAAGTTTTCTGATTGCTGTCAATCGGTGGCAATTTCAACATTTCTCATAAAATGCTATACTTCAGCAATACGGTTATGGTATCATCAGGATAATCGCCGTCTAAGGCCTAATCTTAAGATGACAGATCAGACGGTAAGCTAAAGATGATCACCGATTTAGCATCAGTGTTATATGGTGTCTTACGATACGTTAACCTTTGATATGTTAACCTTCTTATTGCATAATCTGCATTATTTGTAATAAGATTAGATTTCTCAAAACGCTCAATATCATGGTCAAGAATCTCGCGTTCACCATCATTATCATCATCTACGGCTCTACAGCCCTGGGTGGGTTTGGCCTGGTCGAGTAACTTTCTCAGTATTTTCTTTGCTTTTATTGTGTTTTCTCACCAGACTCCAGCGAACGCCTATAGCTTTATGGCCTTTTCGATATCACGACGGACATTTATATTCGCAGAGGAAATTGTATACTTAAAAGCCTCTATCACTCAGGTTCGCGCCGGCCTAGCTTCCAACAGCCAGCCTGTGCTTCTGGACCTGCTGCGGGAAACGCGTGCGCTGCGCTCGTCTATAACGGTGTGGTCCGCGGAGGAAGACGCTGTATCCGTGCAGCGCCTGCGCGCGCTGATCCTCACCGTGGGGCTGGAGCACACATACCTCGACGTGCCGCCCGCACTCGCCTCCACCTTGAACTTAGGTACCCCTGCCTCCGCCAACGTCAAGAACTAGAGAATATAGCATCATTATATATTATTACTGTTTTATTTCAGTATTCTGTACCCAAAAACTAGGTCGTGTATGAGGATGCAGCCTGCATTATGTTACGTAATGGCGCAGGGGCTCCAATTCCCGTATCGCCATAAAGCAGTTGCATAAATCACTTTATTTTGCTTATCTTATCTATACCTACTGGCACAAAGTTGTTAAGTTCTCTGTACATTTCTCAAGGGGAAGATACTTCGGTGAAAATTATTGATATGGCCACTTAAGATTTTTGAGCCAAATATCTCGACGTGCCATCCTTACTTGCCACAATGATGAACCTACCCCGCTTTACACGAACAATGCTCTACGTTATGTCGGCTTAGTTTTACCTATTTAGAGCTCCATCAAGCCTACGCCATCAGCCTGCTTTTGTTGGACCTACTCCGATAGTGTGGAACCCAGAGTGAGCGATTACAATAATATCATTACCTTAGCCTAATAAATTAATAATCTTTGTAACTTCTTCGTCTAACTTTGGAACAGCTATGCAGCTTAATAACTTAAATTGAACAATGTTCTTACTCTAATGTTCTGACGAGAGTCGCATACTTCAATTCAAAATCCTGTGATTAAAATTCACTTCTGGAACGCCGCTGTGTCTGTCCGGATTGCACGCCCTAACACTATCCAATTATTCCAAAATCACCCTTAACGTCATGCAAATACAGACGACACAGACTGCACATACGAATCCCTGCAAAGGGTGTCGACCTTTACATGTGGTGACCACGTGACTGCAATGTCGAGTCATTCATAGTTTATCTTGTAATTAATTAGTGCTAATTTAGTCCATAACGTAATAAATATTAGGTTTGAATTAGCGTGTTGCGAGGCAATTTGCTTCATTAAAGGGCAAGTACGAGCATGCAAATTCTCACAAATGATTTTGTATAGTCGAAGATGTTTTACGTGTTTTAAACCTGTGAAATTGCAACAGTGAGCGGATCATTTTACAGCCGATTCCGTCGAATGAACTTGACTACACATATTTTACAGGTGTTACATAGCTGAGTAATCTAATAGCGATCAGAAACGATATTTACTTATGTTTTAAAAGAATGACTGTCACTTAACCATTTTTTTGGCAGACTACACTTAAATATTCAGTATAAATGAAACTGATAAGAATAGAAAATTCGCAATTATTGATGTTTAGGATATTTTTGTATTAAACAGCGGCGTGGTATCCATAAAACTTGATTCCCACCGGCTTACTCACTTCAGGGTAAATGAGCATAATTTCTCTATTGCCACTGAAGACGAGTAAGCGAAATCTAGAGTTTTTGTTCGACGGCACGCCACTGGTAGGTACTTACCTATATTTCTTATGAAATAGCTATCGTAATTATTACTTGTATTTGTGTAATCTGCAACAGTGTATGCACAGTGTTCGCTGTACAGCAATTGCAAGAAATATTTATGAAAACAAAAAGCTGTTTTATTGCATTCTCGGGAAGGAGAAAATAACTTCTTAGTCTGAATCGATTCTGTGGCGTCGACCACAAAACTCTTTTATTCGAAATATTTCGAATAAGAGTTCTGTGGTAGACGTATTCACTCAACTACACAATTAATTCACCACACCCTCGGTATCTGTAAGTCTATAGAATCATACTTAGCTACAAAACTTACATCCGATTTTGATTTTGTTTCTTAGTTTAAATAAAAATAAATAAATAAATAGCGGACAACCTCACACAAATCGATCTAGTCCCAAATTAAGCTCAAGAAGGCTTGTGTTATGGGTACTAGACGACGATATACGTACTTATATAGATAAATATATACTTAAATACATAGAACAACCATGACCCAAGCACAAATATTCGAGTTCATCACACAAATATTTAAATAATAATGCTGTATATCAGGGGGCACGGCTTGTTGTTACTTGCTTCCATTTGTTCGAAATTAAGCAACACGTTTAACACATTGTGCAGCAATGTTTATAAGTCTCGGGTGGTAAACTGACAGCTTATAAAATTGCAACCATACTGTTATAAAATTAGTTGCCAATTCTTCATTTTGTTCTTGAACCATCCAGATGTCAGATGTTTTTATTTTGAATGTTGTCATCTTATAAATCAATGCTTTACATATTTTCCAAACCTGTAGCATGAACTTAATGTGCGACATAAGTGCAATTTAGGTGTGACGATTGAATAACTTATCATTCAGTTTCAGTGTGCCATTTTAAATTCATGTTTATATTTATTCTAAGGAAACCCTAGATTGAATATAATCTGCAATGCTTAAAATGGTATGCAGACCGCACTCACCTACCTATATAAGTATGTATTTGTTTGCTAAACTCGATTTACCTCTATACATATACTAAGCATGAGATATGTAGGCAAAAAGGATCCTGGGGTCGCATCATAGCACCAACGACAAAACCACTTAAATAGCAAATTTCAATGTGAGGAAATATAGAAAAAACATTTAAAAGTCACACAAAGGTAAATTCAGAAAGAAAAATTGAATGCGATCTACTACAATCGAAGCGGGGTTTGAACCCGCGACCTCTGCGTTACCGGCGCATTGCTCTCCCAACTGAGCTATCCGACCGCTACGTCAGTCACACCAAATCTTTCATCCCTTAATCCTTTACGCTACTGGAGCGCCCTCTGTGTCATATGTTTTTTTGAAATGCTTATTGCGCATTAGCCATACCCTAGGATGTGCGTTTTTACACGCACGATCCCCAATCCCCATTGCTTTACAGCAAGTGTGAAGACTGCGAGAGAGATGGCGCTGTTCTAAATATTTGTATAGAATCTTTTTATCGATTCTATATTTTTTTATGTGGTAATACCACATTTTTTATTTTTTATAAATAATGACACAAAGGTAAATTAAGAAAGAAAAATTAGACACACTACACAAATATTTAGAACAGCGCCATCTCTCTCGCAGTCTTCACACTTGCTGTAAAGCAATGGGGATTGGGGATCGTGCGTGTAAAAACGCACATCCTAGGGTATGGCTAATGCGCAATAAGCATTTCAAAAAAACATATGACACAGAGGGCGCTCCAGTAGCGTAAAGGATTAAGGGATGAAAGATTTGGTGTGACTGACGTAGCGGTCGGATAGCTCAGTTGGGAGAGCAATGCGCCGGTAACGCAGAGGTCGCGGGTTCAAACCCCGCTTCGATTGTAGTAGATCGCATTCAATTTTTCTTTCTTAATTTACCTTTGTGTCATTATTTATAAAAAATAAAAAATGTGGTATTACCACATAAAAAAAAATATAGAATCGATAAAAAGATTCTATACAAATATTTAGAACAGCGCCATCTCTCTCGCAGTCTTCACACTTGCTGTAAAGCAATGGGGATTGGGGATCGTGCGTGTAAAAACGCACATCCTAGGGTATGGCTAATGCGCAATAAGCATTTCAAAAAAACATATGACACAGAGGGCGCTCCAGTAGCGTAAAGGATTAAGGGATGAAAGATTTGGTGTGACTGACGTAGCGGTCGGATAGCTCAGTTGGGAGAGCAATGCGCCGGTAACGCAGAGGTCGCGGGTTCAAACCCCGCTTCGATTGTAGTAGATCGCATTCAATTTTTCTTTCTTAATTTACCTGTGTGTCATTATTTATAAAAAATAAAAAATGTGGTATTACCACATAAAAAAATATAGAATCGATAAAAAGATTCTATACAAATATTTAGAACAGCGCCATCTCTCTCGCAGTCTTCACACTTGCTGTAAAGCAATGGGGATTGGGGATCGTGCGTGTAAAAACGCACATCCTAGGGTATGGCTAATGCGCAATAAGCATTTCAAAAAAAACATATGACACAGAGGGCGCTCCAGTAGCGTAAAGGATTAAGGGATGAAAGATTTGGTGTGACTGACGTAGCGGTCGGATAGCTCAGTTGGGAGAGCAATGCACCGGTAACGCAGAGGTCGCGGGTTCAAACCCCGCTTCGATTGTAGTAGATCGCATTCAATTTTTCTTTCTTAATTTACCTTTGTGTCATTATTTATAAAAAATAAAAAATGTGGTATTACCACATAAAAAAAATATAGAATCGATAAAAAGATTCTATACAAATATTTAGAACAGCGCCATCTCTCTCGCAGTCTTCACACTTGCTGTAAAGCAATGGGGATTGGGGATCGTGCGTGTAAAAACGCACATCCTAGGTTATGGCTAATGCGCAATAAGCATTTCAAAAAAACATATGACACAGAGGGCGCTCCAGTAGCGTAAAGGATTAAGGGATGAAAGATTTGGTGTGACTGACGTAGCGGTCGGATAGCTCAGTTGGGAGAGCAATGCGCCGGTAACGCAGAGGTCGCGGGTTCAAACCCCGCTTCGATTGTAGTAGATCACATTCAATTTTTCTTTCTTAATTTACCTTTGTGTCATTATTTATAAAAAATAAAAAATGTGGTATTACCACATAAAAAAATATAGAATCGATAAAAAGATTCTATACAAATATTTAAAAGTGAGTTCTGCAACTTTATTAAAAAAATTGACCAAAAGTCGAAACGGTCTAACACAACATTTCCTTCCCATTTAGGTTCCAAACTTTCGCTACGATTGGTTTAGTTCTGGAGGAGGAACCGTCGAGATCGAGAATGAAACATCGATTCATATGGAAAAATTAACAGTACCATTTCATTGCAGTTTTATGTAAGTATATATGAATTCCTCTTTAAATATCGCGTGAAAATTACTGAAACTGTATAAAAGCCTTAGTATAATAAACACTTTACTGATATTCGCTTCATAAAAACTAACATATTTATAGTAACTAAAATGAACAGTGACTGTTCTGATGGCATAAGTAAGAATTAAAATATTTATTATAGGCCAAAATGAAAACCCAAAAATCTAATTTATGGGCTACAAACATCGATCAAGAGTACACTAAAAACTAAACTAAGAATAAATATTCCTACGTAAAAATTTAAGTACATAGTTGAAACATGATCTTTATTTCATGAAATAAATTATTAAATAAAAAAATATATAATTATATTGAACAATGTCGAATAAAAACTAATAATTTTTATCATAATAAATACCCGATCGCACATCCCCAATCTCCCCAAATTTACTGCCTAATAAAACTGCACGTTTCTAGTAAAACAGTAAATTATTTATCGGTCAGGAAGTCGCGGATTGAGGACGCGCTGCGGGGATTTTCGATTTGCGTTACCTATATTGGGTCGATGTCGATAGTCGATAACTATTAAACACTGAATTCAGAAGATAAAATTTACTGAAATAATGTAGAGTTCCTGATCCTTGCCGAGTCAGGTTTATTATAATTTAAATAGGATACAGGCCCGGCCTAGTTCGGGGTCTGCCAGGTATTTCCTGTGTATAATATATATTATTCATATATGTGCTTTGTGAAGTAAATTTATTCATATCCTTAAAAATTACGTTCGTCACGAAAAAGCAAGGTGACTCGGGGCTATTGTAGCTATGGGGTTATTGTATCTTATCTAATTAACTCTTTTCCTACAGACCATTATAATGGTCAGTGTATCCTATATACCTATAAACAGACCATTATAATGGTAATAAGATACAATAACCCCATAGCTACAATAGCCCCGAGTCACCTCATAATTTTTTTTACAATGAATTTACTGTCTGATTAACGAATATAAGGAAATCATACCTATTCTGGCATTTTGCCGTCTAAACACAAAAAAAAAACTTTACTACCTACCTACAGTTTACAGTGTACCAATAGAAATGACCAGGTTTCGCATGCACCAACATTTATAGAAGTAGCATTTTGTTATTGTTGCTAATGTTGCTATAGTTGGGACTTTCAGTAGGAACTCCATCATACATATATGTACTTAGGCACTGACAGAGATATTTCAGCGTAGCAACCTGTTTGGAATGATCGTCGATCGCTAGCGTTACTTTTTAGCATCAATATAATGCTCGTCTGCTGTCTTTTAAGTGCTGCGTCAACTGAGACTGTAGCAATCTTACCCTTACCGCACGCTAGCCACAGTTAGGCAATTACTAACATCAATCAATATTTCCCCACACGTTATTTTGTGGTAAGTAGTGTTAAATTAACATAAGGATACCCAGTAACATTATACGTTCAGTATCGTGCGTGGACGCCACATTTTACAATCTGTGACTCGAGTTTGTGACCTGAATGCATAGATCACGCAGATAAGATAATTTGTTTCTTAACCTATGGTGCCTCCTATATCATAGGTACTTAAGTAGACGCCACATGCCGGGAAGTACCGATTAAACTGCTATTTACTTACTCGAGGTAACTATTATTTTGATAGTCGGGTGTAGGCGGATTAAATGAGGGGTGCAGCGACACACGACAACATTTTTTTATGGACATTACTAATATCAATAAATTTATGTCTGATAATATGCAACCGGCTAGAGATGGTGCCCTCGGTGAGAGAAGAATGATGTATTTTAACCCGCTTTCTTAAGGTACTTATGTGCGGAGCAGGGCTAACTCGACCAGTGTACCTTGCTGCTTACTGTATTTGAGTCAAAGGTCGAGTCAAAAAAGATTCGTCTGTCTTTTATGGTCAAACAAAAGTGCAGTTCTATTTTTATCAGTACTTACCTATCACCTAAGATTAGAGATGATAAAACCCTGTGTTCGCAGACGTGAGTGTAATCAGAAAATTATGATGGAACCCTTCCACAGGTAACTAATACACGAACCTAAATTTGTGTATTACCTTTAATTAATGTTTAGGTACCTACTTAATATGGGCTACTGAACTTTGTAAGTCGCTTGTTTAAAGACAAAAGAAAAGCTCCCTGATAGTCAGATTGACACTGTAGGGTCTGCTGCATTAAAATATGGCCAATTTCTCCAGGTTCTGTCGCATATTAACAACTGATTATGCCTAACGATGTCCACCTTAACTATATTATTTGATGTTTGTTATTGTAGTGTTAACTTGACTTCAAATGGCGAAATATTTTCAGTGACCTACCTATTATTTAGCAAAACGTTTAAAACAATCAAAAGATTCGTGATTTGTAAGAGGATTGTTAGAATCTATAGATCCGATACAAATCTCGTTCGGGATGGACTCCCGCGCAACGTGCGAGCCATGTGCCGCGCCGCGCCAGTCCGCCGCCGCCCGCCGCACCGTCATGCCGCGATTCACGCTCCTTCTACTGCTCAGTGCCCTCGCGCACGCCACCATCACCCCCGACCACGCCTCCGTTTCCGAGCGACTCCACAAAATCTACGAGAAACTAGAGAAGTTCTCCCCGAAAACAACCGAACATCTGCCTCGAGAAAAACTCTTGGAGAAAGAGTCACCGACGACCGAACGGGTCGATAAGTTGTATGAGAAGCTGGACCGGCTGAACTCTTTGACTCCTGACAGGCTTCTGTCGGAAGACGATGAGGAGCTGTTGGACGCCATGGTGTGGAGGGAGTTGGATTATGAGATGGCGACGAAGGAGCTGCAGAGGATCAAGGCTGATAGTGATGGAGAATATGATGATGAGGTAAGTTGGTGGCTTGTTTTATATTTGTGCTGTCGAACAATTACTAACTACAGACCGAATTGATGTTTACAAAAGAAGCGATGCGTAAAATCTATTTAATAGATAGTCTTTACCAGAGTTTAAAATTGTTCATCGACTTCATAGCAATTTGGTCGGTAGGAAATTACACAATTTGGCTCTTTGAAGATTAAGCTTTTTGGTGGTATGTACAATGCTGTGGTAATTAGGCTTCCGACAAAATGACTATAGGTATACATTACCACCATAACAGAACATAATTTTTAATAAACATGATATACGTATTTAGCGAAAACCAGGAATAGAGTCGGAATAACTTCAATTGATGATTAAATCAATTATAATTTTAGGCATTAATTAATCAATATTTTTTATTTTAAGCATATTAAAGCACGGTAAAGAAAATTAAAAGATAGGTAATAGTACATTACGGCAGCGACCAGGGCCCTGTTTAATAAACGTTACAAGTCCACAATTTTGTAAAAAAGTGACAAATTTGACAACTTGTGCTACAAGTGTCGTTTAATAAACCTTACAAATATGTAAGAAATTTACAGGTAAAAACCCTAAAATTTATGTAATTGTAAATGTTGTTTAATAAACGCTTACATATGTAAAAAATGCCTGTAGAATTCTGTCAAATTTTGTAATTACAAATTTGTAGTTGTAGATTATAATTTAATTTACATTAAATTGTAGCGAACCTCTCCTGCAAAGAATGTACTGACCACAGGTCTATATATCTACATTGTTTACGCAGTTATGTACCGTACCTTTAGTTACACCGTCTGCATTTGCCACCACATTCTAGTATTCGATGGTAGTTTTACTCAACCGAAATTTTTCTTTAAATGTTAAATCAGTTCCTCCGTTTAATTTGAAATTTAACCTTATACGAAAAAGTCGTGGTCGTCATTCAATCACATGTCCATCATCTATCACTACTTTCACTACTATCGCTACTTGTCAGTACCACTTATGTGTAGAATTTTTTTTTTCCTTGTGTCAGTATTAGGCAGAGGTCGAAACTTGTAATGTTGGACAGGCGACGCGGCACCTGTCGAAATTGTTCTACAATTTACAATATATGTAAACTTGTAATTAGAATTGTGTGTTTAATAAAGCAGTTTTTCCTACAAATATGTAAATTGTCACTTGTAAAGCGAAAATGTTTATTCAACAGAAATATGTAGAATTGTAGCTACAATTCTACAATTTTGTAGATTTTCCACCATAGTAAACTTTTAACTTGTAATTTTTATTAAACAGAAAGTTGTAGACTTGTCACTTGTATTTACAATTTGTAATGTTTATTAAACAGGGCCCAGTAAGTAAGCCATACTGGCCGAGTAGGAATTAGACGGACCGAGCCGTAGGCGAGGTCCGGATATAGGTAATACGAGGCCAGGATGGCTCTTACGGTCGAAGCAAGTATAGTGCTTTTCTCAAAAATTAAACAAGAAAATTAGATTAATAGTTATTTGTTATGCAAGGCTGCAAAGTTGTTATTTGGCGCGAGTGTTGAAATTGAAAGCTGAGCGTAGCGAGGCCTTCAAGACACGAGAAGCTAAATAATTTTGCAGCCATGCGGAACACACAACTTTTCACCTCACTACAGCGAGGAAAATGAATTCAAGAAAAACAATTAAAACATAAAAATAATCATAAGTATTTAATTTTGCCTTCTATTTAACACATCAAATTTAAAACATAACACACTCAAATCCAAACCAAATAAATACGAGAAGCACACATATTAAAAATTAAAAGTAATATGGCCGAAATTTGTATTATCATCGTGTATACCTAGGTATTTTATCGTTGTATTTGAAACTACTTGACACATTCGTTGTGAATGTGGGAGAATGGCATTCTGAGAAGGATTAGTTGGCCACTCGGAAGTATTTTCCATAACACTTGCTTTGGAAGTTATTGGACGATGGGATCCGAACAAGATTATTTCGGCTTTATCTTCTTAAAAAACGCTAATAGTTTCGGTAAACTACTTATCGTCTCCAAATATTTATAACAAATCCTTTTTCGTTTTAATGCAGGCTTTTAGCATTGAATAAATACTCCAAATTGGGCTTAACTTTCTTGTTTTCGATATCTCTATAAAGTAAGACAACAGTATGTATTCTCCACATAACAATTTTACGTTGTTTACGTGAATTGTGAAAACTTCCAACTTTTAATTATTATTTTTTTCTAGGGTGCGTTCAGAAATTACACTCTTATGTTTTAACTTTTATAACAAATAAATATTAAAATTTGTGTTGCATTTAATATATTTACTAGTCAAAATATTATGTAAATGAAACTGAAATACTTACTATTAATATATATATAAACATACCTATTCAACATAAAATAAAGTGTAGAACAAATAAAAATTTAAAATCTGAAACCACAAACCAGGTTTCTGGACGTGATATTGTAGGTATATTTTTTTTAAAAGAAGTATTCAAACGTACATATGATTTTAGCCGGCCTGACCAGATCGCCCTTTATTAGCGTGCGTTGATTGGTTATTCGAAGATTTATCGACAGATGAAATCAGTCGCGCGTTAAAGGAGTCTTAAATATAAAAAAGTTACATGCACCACAGAGAATCAAAATCGTCGTGTTCGAAATTCAAATGACTTTTGCACGCTAGCGGATAAAATAGACTTTTGCACGCAGATTTCGCCCTATAAACGGAGGTTTTCCGAGCGAGTGAGGTGAAAAATTATATTTTGTAGGTGACATTCATATTCGGCCATTTTCCAATGAATATTTTTGTTATATACCTATCCCATTTTTATTATTACACTTTGTGATATTCGTCGTCGCAGGCGCCATTAACTCCCATGATAACAACCTATAACAAAAATAATTATGAGTTTATACTTGGATAAAAGATATAGTTATATCGTTATCAAATAGTGGCAGCATTTATTTACCTTCATCGCCAAAATGGTTATCATCTAGAGCTTGATTTAAGAACTTTTCTATATTTTGCTGCTGAATATTTGTGATTTCTTTCCTTTGTAGCCATCCGATTGTCTCAGAAAGATTGTTGAAATATTCTGACCTTATCACACATTATCTGACCAATTATTAACTTAATTTTCTTCCTTCCATTTAATGAATCTCTTGTATTTTTTTTATATCTCCTTGGATTTAGTCGGAAGTAAATTATTTTAGCTAACTCTGCCTCCGCTTTTAAGTATGGAGGAGTGCCGTCTATTCGGAATCTGACTCGTCAGAACTCATTTTTGCTGAATTATTGTAATAGATCACACAAACAAATTTGAAATTCTTGTCTTTTAATTTAAATCCCGCCTTAATTTCTTTTTTTATAAATACTGCGTTTAATTATTTGCACTGTCTTACAAATCTAAGTCTTAAAGATAAAATTTAAGCTTACCTTCAATTTTAAGTCCGAGGTTTTTTCTAAACGACACAAAAAAGGAAGGAATTCCGAAATATCATTGTCATTTTACACAGCACAATTATGAACTAAACGCTGCATACAAACTTCCGCACTAAACCTTGTCGCTACTTTTTTTTTTAAATATGCATCTTGAGTTACGTTTATACTGCCAATAGTGCTAACCTCTTTTTATTTTACATTTGCTCTTAGTGTAAATTGCAAGTGTATACTGCAATGTCGTCTCTTTCTATTTAATCTATGAAAAAGGGACGCCACTTTTTAATTTCTACAATTTGCTGTCGCACTGTACTTATAATTAAAACAATTTGTGGAATGCATCCTTTTTCCATTTATATACGACCTCATCGCCTTCACATCCTTAGTTTTTTTATAGGTCAGTGACGATGTAAATCGTGTTTCGATATTCAAACGTAATAGGAATTACATACTTACTTACTGGACAAATATTGATTCCAAATTTAAAATCTCGCTGTTTACTGGACACTTCTAAAAAGTCTTCGGTATGTTCCACTTACTGTAGTCTATCTAGCGATGGTAAGGCAACATTACATGCAATTTTTGAGAAAATTATGTATTACTACTTTTATCTTATTACTTTTTATACCTACGTGTGTAAAAAGACTAATACGTTTCATTACACTGATTATACGAAGTATATATTTGAATAAATAATTAAAAAATATGAAAACCTTTTTGTTTAAGTCACGTGTAGGTGCCTATGCGTAAGTGCGAGTAAGTACTAACCAGTCAAAAATAAATGCTAGAATTTTCAAGAAATCTATAGAAATATCAGACCTAAACATTCGCATAAAAAAACAAACAAACATTTTTAAGCAGTTATTAAGTGTAATAACGCTCCTATCTTTAGCTAAATACCTAACAAGATAAATTAACGGTGCATCGCCATAATTTCAACGATATACACAATTATGACATCGCTCTATTTATTAAGGCCTATCAACACAGACACGTATCAATTATCTTGCCCCGTGATGACATCATCCTCGCTTACGGCAGCCGCGTCTGGCGCCCATTAGACACTGTCACCAAACACGACACGCTGAAAACTTATCTATTTCGGTATTTCACAAGCATTGCGTGATATTTAACATCTTTCCAATAAAAACAAAGGTGATTCGAAAATATTAAGAAATGGTTAACATATTCTAGGATAGCACACGGTGTGAGATCTGTGATCGCAACATTTTATTTCATCACTATGCGAAAAGCTCCCTTTATAGCGCCAAATCTGCGTTTTGCATAAGACCATTTTACCCGCTAGTGCGCATTATCGTTTAGGGCCATTTTAACTAGAAAAGAGCTTACACAATGTTGTAGAAAATTTAATTTACTATAATTTACATTTTAAATTTTGTTTCAAGAACAGATACGTAGTTACGGAGATATGCACATTTAAAAAATGTGAGAAATCGCAATCGCAATTTCCAGTAATGTATCAAACGTCTGGCTTGTATCTTCGGTTAGGAGCATTTTAGCTAGAAAAAAGCTCAGGCAATGTCGTACAAGCCCCAATGCATAATAGATCGTCTAGTTGCACTTCAAAACACGATATTTAATTGTAAGACTGATATTTAATCTCTGATTGACATTGATGATTAATGGAGTACGCTACACACGGGGTCATTACGCCTAGTTTAATCTTGTGTTGTACAAAGTGTGATAATTTTAACGTACTTAATGTAATTCTATCATAAATTTAACATCTTGTAAGCAAAAAATTACGTCTAGTTCATATTTGACGCAAAACAGGTCGTCTAATTAAATAAAAAAACTGCTTTTTACGTAGTTTGATGCAAAATATTATTTCAAATTGAATATACAATATTCTCGTGTCAACGGGCTATATAAAAAGCCAAATTTAAAGTAAATTATCATTACTTCATAATCATTATTCTATAAAAATGGCACGAGGTAAACCAGTGACTCAAGAAGTGCGGAAGGTTATCATTTCTAATAAAAATAAGGGCAAATCTACGTACCAAATGTACAAGGACCTTTCGTTGCCAAGATCTACAATTCAAACGATCATCGAGCATCATCGAAAATACGTGACAGTTTCCTGTTTAAAGAAAACTGGCCGTCCACGAATAACCAGCAAAGCAGAAAACAGGATTCTGAGGAAGATCATAAAGAAAAATTGTCGTGCAAGAGCAGGCGAACTTACCGTACTTTGGCGTGACGCAATTAAAAAGAATATATCTGTCGATACCTGCAAGAGAGTACTGAAGAAAATAGGCTACGGTTTTTACACAGCTAAAGAGAAACCGTTACTTACTCAAAAACAGAAAACCAACAGGTTGAAATTCGCTAAAGAACACAGAAACGGGACTGCCGATCAGTGGCAAAAAATAATATGGAGCGACGAATCGAAATTCGACGTCACAGTTGGCGACGAACGAAGTAAAGTCATTCGAGGTAAAGGAGAGGCATTTCATAATGACTGTCTTAAGCGAATGGTGAAGTTTCCGGCATTTTTGCTGATTTGGGGCTGTATGTCCGCACAGGGTGTAGGCCTTCTGCAATTTATAGATGGTAACGTCGATGCCGAGAAATACAAAAGCATCTTGGAAGAGAGTTTACTTAGAAATGCATTTACTTTTCAACAAGACGGTGCCTCATGCCACACCGCAAAGACAACGATGGCGTGGTTGAAGTCCAAAAAAATCCCTACGGCACAAAAAACACCATATGTCATGGTTGTCCAGCAGCCCGGATTTGTCTCCATAGAAACTTTGTGGTGGAAAATGAAGTAGAAGTTTCGAAAGGACCCATCTAGGTCAAAAGCTGATCTTAAGGAGAAACTTACTTGTGTCTGGAATGGAATAACCCCTGAACAGTGTAGAGAGTTAGTAGATTCAATACCGTTCAGGATCAAAGCCGTTTTGGATGCAAAAGGTGACGCCAGCAAGTGGTAGACGTTCTATTCTGCGTCGTTTGAACTGAAGACGAACTTTTTTGCGGGTGTTACATAATTTATAATTTTTCAGTTATAATTTTTTTTGTTGGTAAATAAAATATTATTTATAATCTATATATGGTTTCTATGTTACATTTTCTACTAAACATCCAGGTCTCCCTGAAGCTGAATTTTATGTTGAAGTTAGGTTAATATTTTTTCTTCCTGGCAGACGAACTCATTTGCATTGGGGCTCGTAGAGAATTAAATTTACTATAATTTACATTTCAAATTGTGTTTCAGGGAGGGTGCATTTTGAATTTTAAACACTCACTAACCATAGACAACATAGGTACCTATCAAACTACCGGACCGTTTGTTAGGTCTCCCCTAGTACTTTAGTCTGTATTCATCGATCTATATTTTATAAAGTTTTAATAACATGTTTAAAGTAAAACAAACTGTACTCGTATTAATTAGTAGCTAACTTATCCATACTAATATTATAAATGTGAAAGTGTGTCTGTCTGTCTGTCTGTCTGTCTGTCTGTCTGTCTGTCTGTCTGTCTGTCTGTTACCTCTTCACGCTTAAACCGCTGAACCGATTTAGATGAAATTTGGTATATAGATAGTTTCAATCCCGGGGAAGGACATAGGATACTTTTCATCCCGAATAAATGTAGTGTTCCCGTGAAAAACGGGATTAAACTTTGTATGGAGAGCAAATCATTGTAGTTGCAACAACTCCCTACATGTCATCGTTTTGACGTAAACTAATCTACCTACGATAGACCTTCACCAAACGCATACCAAACTATTCTTTGTAAAAAAACAATAAATTCTGATATGGGAACATGTATCCGCAAAATTCGATTAATCGCGTAATTTCAAGAATCAAATACATAAAATTTTACAAATTTAAATCAATCACATTTGATTTGACAAACGTCACACAACCATCTGGCAAGACATGTCAAACCAGTGATTGCAGAAGGGCTACTCCGATGTTCAAAATTTGACTGTCGAATAGTGCCATCCCTCTCGATCTCCTGTCAAGGTATATTTGAGTGAATGGAATAGCACTATACGAAAGTAAAATTTCGAACATCGGAGTAGCCCTTCAGGTAGGTATCACGTTCCGATATGTTATGTTAATTATTTTATGTTTCTTTACCTTATACTTACGTCAAAATCCATGAATTGACAGATAGGTATTCAGTTCTTATTATTGTCTGTACGTAGGAAAATAATCTTACCGCTTATTTTAGTAAAAAATTAGATTAGGTTTAATTCGTTACACTATAATCGAAAAAGGTGAAGGTGGTTTGTTTTTTCTGGATGCTCCGGGAGGTACAGGCAAAACATTTCTTTTGAATTTGATTTTAGCCCAAATCAGGAAAGATAAAGGTATAGCTGTTGCTGTAGCCTCCTCTGGAATAGCGGCGACGCTGCTGAGTGGCGGTCGAACGGCACATTCAGTGCTTAAACTGCAATTGAACTTAGCTCATGAGGAAACGCCGGTGTGTAACATTACTAAAAATAGCGAACGTGGTCGAATGTTGCAACAGTGTAAACTGTTGGTTTGGGATGAATGTACGATGTCCCACAAAAGAGCAGTCGAGGCACTAGATCGGACTATAAAAGACATCAAGAGCAACCGAAATATTATGGGGGGAATGGTAGTACTTTTAGCTGGTGATTTTAGACAGACTTTGCCGGTGATCACTAGGGGCACATCGGCAGATGAAATAAATGCATGTTTGAAGGCGTCTACATTGTGGGTTCACGTTAAAATTTTTTGTCTAACCACGAACATGCGAGTACAGCTGCACTGTGATACACAAGCGGGGGAATATGCGGCTGCTCTTCTGAAAATCGGCGAAGATCGTGTGGCAACAGATAGTAACGGCATGATTACTTTGAATAGTGAGTTCTGTAATGTTGTCCAAAACACAAATGATTTAAAAAACAACGTCTATCCCCATCTGAAAACTAATATGAGAAACAGAGAATGGCTATGCGAAAGAGCAATCTAAGCACCCACTAATGAAATTGTGGGACAGATAAACGAACAAATCATGTCACATGTGGAAGGTATTTTCGTCGAATATCTGTCGGTAGACAATGTCATGGACACTGAACAAGTGACGTCGTACCCGGTCGAGTTCCTCAACTCTTTGGAATTATCAGGGGTGCCTTCCCATAAGTTGAAACTGAAAGTTGGCGTTCCAGTCCTGTTGATGCGAAATCTTGACGCACCAAGACTCTGTTACGCGACTGCAAATTACACACCTAGGACGCAATATTGTAAATGCAACAGTTATGACAGGAACAGCAAAGGGAGAAGATGTATTAATTCCCCGTATTCCAATAATCCCGACCGATTTACCATTCCAGTTTAAAAGAGTACAGTTTCCCCTGAAAGTAGCTTTCGCAATAACAATAAATAAAGCTCAAGGACAAACCCTGAAAGTAGCAGGTGTACATTTAGAAAAAAACTGTTTTTCCCATGGGCAACTATACGTGGCGTGCTCACGAGTCTCGAGTCCACAAAACCTTCACGTGCTATCAAAGGACGGGAAGACAAAAAACGTAGTTTACAGAAATGTATTAAATTAAATGATACCTATGTCGCAGTTACCAATAATTCATTGACCTGATTACTTAAATTCTGATCTTACACATCCATCCATACTTCCATACTTCCAAGTTCCACGCGGACGTAGTCGCGGGCAAAAGCTAGTGGTTCTATATTTCTGTGATCATTTTGGGTATTCTCGTGTATTTAACGTGTATGCGGGTAACACAAATAACCTGTATCATTAGAAATCGTTTACAATTATATGATCGACCCTACGAAGCGTGTGTTATTGAGTACCTTAGCAATTAAAGAGATGCGTTAGAAGTTTTTCGTCACGCTAGGCTGTAAGTTAGATTTCCTGCTGGAGAGAAAATCTCACAGGCATCGGATATTCGGATATACAATACAATACAATACAACAATTCTTTATTGCACACCAACAAGAAAAATATTACATGAGAAATCACCTACCTAAACTTTGGTGTCGGCGCGGCGCTGAAGTTGCTGGATTTGTATGCAGATGGACTCGAATTAATTTAATGAATGCCAGGATTTTTACATGAACTGATTAGGCTAACATTCAAAAATACTATTAAGTTTAGGGAATGCAATACCCGGCCATTTTTGTTACCCAGGTATTACCCGACCTTGATTTTCAAAACCCGGGTACCCGGGTAATACCCGGACTTAAACCAAAAGTATTAAATATTGAGTTTCATGGTTTTTACGGGTATTTAAGAATGAAAAGCATGTTTTATTACGATTCCAGACTTTGAATCTTATGGCGCTACTTAGGAAAGAGGTGCTAACTTCTTTTCAAACATGTGTTACGATTGTTGAGTACCCGGATAAACTAACAGATGACGCTGAAATTTATTCGTTGTGACATGAATAAGCCACTGAGGAAGGATTTTGCAGGATAACAACAAATGTATAATTGACTAATCACTGCTACGTTATACTGCCTGGTGGAAAAACGGCTCACACAACTTTAAAGAGCCCAATAGATTAGGACAACTCCAGTCGTCGGTGTATCAAGGAAATCTGATAAAACCAGAGTTCTACAGAACAGAAGCTGCGCCTGGCTGAAAATATGCGAGTCCAACAAGGAGGAAGCTCACATGTCCAAGAATTCACCCGGGTACTGCTTCAGGTTGGAAAAAGACTTCTGGAGAATCTGGAGGAAACCAACAGCCTGGTTAGATTACCAGACACGTAATGCAGGATATTTCCGTCCGTTGAAGACCTCATTCGGAGCGTATACGGAGACCTGAGCCAGGTGACGGGACGTGAGATTTCTTGGGTTTGTGAGAGCAGATGCAGCGAAACCTCATCAGCGAATCCTCGTCAGATTATGACGGGGCGCCGGGCGGATCTGGACTACAGTCCACTATTTTATCCATCTGTTAACTTAAACTTCTGCTTCCAGGGGATAGGGAGAGAAAATTAGGGGTGAATTAGCCGCTTACTTACGCAGGCCAATTTCAACGCGGGCGGAGCCGCGGGCAAAGCTAACTAAGTTACAATGCAGTATGTTAGGGTTACAGGGTTACAGCCGTAATATAACATTTTGTTGTAAGTTATTTATGATTTCACTATTTTTTCTTAACATTTCTTTATTTCGGGTAAAACCCGGTTTATGAGTTGAAAACCCGGGTTTTTACCCGACTCCAAATGTAGTCGGGTACCCGGGTACCCGGGTTTTCGGGTACCCGGGTTGCATTCCCTAATTAAGTGATAAAATGAACTAATTGAAGGTACTTTAAAGGTCAGTCTTTAAAGGAAAGATCTACTAAATGTTATTTAATTAGGTAACGTGCGTTACGAAATATTTTTATTAAATTGGCTCCGTCTCCATACAACTCAACATCGACACCGACGCTGAAGCGTAGGTATAAAAGCATCTGAATATCCGTTCCCTGGATTCTCACTTCCTGGCCAAGACAAGATGTAAGACTTTAAACAAATCACGGGCGGTAATTCGTAAAGCTCCAGGAGCCTTACCACAATCTTTATAAAAACTATCCAAAAGCAGTGCAGTTCAGTTTAGGCACCTAAATTGAATCGCTGAATTTCGTACCATAACACATTTAAAGCAGCGCTGATTCTCGATCGCATAAAGTGAATGAAAGACCGATATTTGTCTCTGGTCTGCAATTGAGACGCTACGGCGCGAAAGGGATGCCGCTATGTGAGTTTCGTATATGTTTATCTCTTTCTGGCTTCTATCCGTTCGGTAACTAAAATATTACAAATTAATTTCGCAGCACACTTTGTTTAAAACTAATTGGTCATTTTGAAAAGAAAAGACATATATTTCATAGCGGACTTATGTTCTTTTTTTAATTTAATGACAATATTTGCCATACCAAATGCTTTATTGAATGAAATAAAGTTTAAAATGTCTGTATTTCAAAAGAATTGTAATTAAGACTCGGAACGTGTGCCGCCTTCCGCCTGTGATTGTCAATCATTGACATGTAAATTTGTTAAATTTCAAATGAATTTTACGTGGTATGCCAATCTTCGAATTCAGTTTAATCATAGAGAAAGGAATTATAACAGAGTAAGACACCACATACTTCGGCCGAATAGTTCTGCTACTCCACACAAGATATCGTTAGTAGTATCGTTCGTTGCAGATGATCTTTTTGTTTTACTTTAGATTACGCCAAAACCTTTCAATTTTACTTAATTTAATTTCTGAAACTATAATATATTGAAAATTAACGAGCACACACAATATAAACACCAAAGTAAAAATAAAAACATATCTCAATATTTGTTTTTGACGCCACCTATACATTTTTGCATACAACGTCTACTTTACTAGCTCGATTGGTAGGCGTAGGCACTTTTTATACGATACCAATAGATGTCGCTTAATTATACCTGTTGCGGAATTATAATATTTACTCTATGCAATAAAAAATATGAAAATCCGAATATAAGATAGTAGTAGAAATAAGCAAACGAGATATTTTATTCCATAATGAATTGTTTTAAAGATTTCTCTCACTTTATCAACTACAGAGTATGTAACGCG
Organism: Apotomis betuletana; assembly: GCA_932273695.1. NCBI lineage: Eukaryota > Metazoa > Arthropoda > Insecta > Lepidoptera > Tortricidae > Apotomis > Apotomis betuletana. Next base: position 19,000,366 of record OW026299.1, read on the forward strand.
AACCGACGTGTCCCTCAATAAAGGCGGTAAATTCAAAATTAAATACTATGGTATAAGTAAAAACAATGACTTTGAGAAATAATAAAATAGAATATAAAAGTCTGAACTATGTAGGTGCAATATTTTGAAAACCACAGTTTATTCTATTTAATGGAAATCTAAAAATGAATAAAATCAGTTCAGATTGACTAATATGTTTTATTTTGAGAAGATATTTCAGTAGCGTAAAAAGTAAGTATCAATCATAGACAAGTCGTAGTTATGTTGGTACTACGGTATTAATCTAGATAAAAGAAAAGAAGCTTGCAAACATTATACAATAATCTAATGTGAATCTCTATGGTGAATCAGACTCATGTCGCGCGAGATAGCATCATCCGTCACTATCTCATAGTACTGTACAGATAGAGACAGGTAGTATATCCCGCGCGAGAAAGAGTCGCGTGTCAAAGTTATGCTAGCCGTGCTGCTTGCACTCTAATTCTAATTTTAAAATATGGCTTCCATCAGTTAATGATGATTTCGCCAATTTCAAGTTTGCTCGTAGAGCTTGCCGTTGTTCGGTGAGGTTTTGCTTTTTGTAAAGTGATAGCGATTTACAAAAAACCACGCGGACTATCGGGCCTTGACCCAGGAAGGGCTATGAACGCTTCAAGTTGAATTCTTCATTAGCTATTCACTCATACGTTAGATCACTGCACAATACGCTATCAATACTACACATTGAACAACAAAAATGAATAAATAATGAACAACGCAACTTAAACGCATGCGGCCATCTTGAGACACGAACCGGAAGCCCCTGCTTGCACTCGTCTGGCAGCGCTGTGAATGTCATTATGTCACTGTCATTCCGTCATATTTGTATGTATTTGTATACAAATAGGCAAAAGCAGGCAAAAGTGTAAAATGTAAACGTAAACGTGATCTTTGTTTGTGTACATTTCTTAATATTTAACTCCTCCCATGTAATTTAAAGGAGACTTTGGTAAAATTAAAAAGCTCGAATCTCTCTGATGATGGAAAAATTCCTTTGGGATTTCTATTACGACGAGTTACGATATATCATAATGCAATCGATGTAAGCATATGTAAGTATCATCCGAGTTACAATTTTTAGATACCTACAAGCTGTAGGTAATCGAAAAAAAATTTGATACATGACACATACAGATGAAAACATGTTCACAAGTGAATTTGTTATTTTCAGATTTAAAAGGAAATTCACACAGTTCAAGAAGGAATACCATATTTGTGCATATTTGTGTTCGTTAATAAACATAAAGTTTGTCTTGTCCAGAGCTCAAAGTGTGATCTGTGACTCATTGTGGATGAACAAGAAGTGTTGACAAGTGTTTTCAATGCCATGCTCGTCTTCTATCTGAAAGGTGCTGTTAACATTCATTAGCAGTTTTGAATCTAAAGTTAAATCATCCATTAAATTAAAGTGAAAAGATAAGGAAAAGACATGCATAGATCATCCAAAACAGGAAGCAATTTTTAAAGGTTTCAAGTGCTATTGAATGGCCATGGAAGAACAACAATCCAGAAGACATGAAAGGGATAGTTATTGAATTTAAGAATCCATTGCCATTCCAATTCAATTCATTTGGTGATATGTTACCAACGGGGAAGAATTTCAAGAGAGTTGAACACTGGCTGAAGTAATGTGCCTGAAGCTGGAGAGTGTGTGTTTTTATTTAATATTAAATAATTTTCCTTTCCATTTTATATAGGTATTACTGTTACAGCTTAAAATTTTCTAAATCAAATAATTATTTTAAATGTTTTTTTTAAATATCTGGGTGATTCTATAGGCGTTTCAACCGCCGTCAATTCGCTGTCATAAATATCAAAGCAATGGGGCATTTAGATGCTTTAAATTAGATCAATTATGGTAAGCAGTATGGTAACAGACTCGCTCTTAGAATCGGCACCAAACTGTGATGTGTTTGCAGGTGGATGGTTGGATGTGTGCGATGAATGTTTGGGGTTCTGTGAGATGATGGATGAACGGCCTTCGTCAGTATATTTCTAATTGCTAATTGTTGTAATGTTTGTATTAAATCTGTGTGTTTAGTCTTAATTTCACAGTGATTTGGTTCTACTGTTATGCTGTGAAATATAAGGAATTAAATAAATAAAAATAAAAAAACAGTATATCATTGTATGAAAATCTCCAACTCGGTGTAGCTCATACTTTCAATATTTTTGACAGCGGACTGACAGCGGTTGAAACACGTGTAGAATCACCCATCTAGTACTAGTACCCAGTTTGAGCAATTAACTAACAATGACCAAATAGCACTAGCGAGAAATAAACTCGCTGTTTTTTTTAATTTTATATATGATATGATAGTCATGCGTTTGGTTTTGATTGCACCTGATATTAAGTGATAATAGGGCCTGAGATGGAGCATGCTTGCCTAGAAAATGCCTATTCATTCACAACTTGAAGCGACCCAAGTTATACATATTTTTCAGGGAAAATGTGCACAGGAAGAGTTACACTCTTCTTTCTTCACTGGTATAAACACAAGACGGTTTTTTATTTGTGCTGGTTTACAACAAAATACTTACTCTGCTTATTCTTAAGAGTTTCAAAACTATTATGTGCATAGCTAAGGATTTTTATAGTTCCTGCTATGAAAATAAGGAATGATAAAGTAATTATTATAAACAACTTCATACAACTATTTCATAAGCAAATATTTGTATATAGGAATGAAAACAGTACTTTTAATGTAAAATAATAATATTTAAATGATTTAAAATGTAACAGCAAGAAAAATACTTTTTACTACTTATCAAAAATAGGTAATAAATGAGCATCAAAATTGATCCCAAAATTAATGTTAAATGATAACCAAAAGTTGTAAAATATTACTGATCACCAGATAAAGCAAAATTTCTTGGCATAAAAATCACTTTTTGCTACCAAAAATGGTGAATGAGCACCAAATTAAAACACCAATTTTATGTAAAATTATAAGTAAGTAAACACTTTATTGTACACACAAACAGTTAAAAATACATCTATTACAAAGAACATAGGTATAAAAGCGAACTAATCCCTATAAGGGATCTTTTCCAGTTAACCTTTCAGCAATTGAGTGAGTGCCAGGCCAGGAGAAGATAGACAAACTAACACCGTGTACAACTTGCTATCCTATTTAAAGTAAATAACTCCACAATAGTCATTATTAAACCGAAAAAAACGAAACGTTCTTCAGAAATTTATTACCATTTTAATATGAAACTACATTCAAATGTATATGTAACCTAAAAAATAAAATTTTAAAGCCCTATATAATCAATTAAATGATCACAACCTCTTAGCCAGCAAATTAATGCGTTATTTTTACCTAAATATACCACTATGATTGCCATAAAATGTATGCATGTTAATGTTACCCATATGTAACCAAATAAAGTTTAAGAGGCCTTATTCCTTTTATTTTTTTTTTTTCATAATATGACAAAAATATTGATAATTTCAACCAACTTTTTTTAGTGAATAATACTTTTCTCCGAGTTCTAGGTAGTAACATAGCGTGCAGTTGAAAAAACCAGTTTTCTGCGTGAATTTTGTCAATTTCGAGTGGTTTTTGAAACAAAAATTATCAATGAAAAATTCAAACTGCAGGTTTCAAATATATACCAATAAATTCCAATAGCCCTGTTCTAGGTACAGGTAGTAACATCAATAATGTGTTAAGAAACATGTTTGATCATAGAGAAAAATGTCTAAAACAATCAGCATTTTAAAAGGAATAAGGCCTTTTAATGATGCTAAACTTAGTAAGCCCCGCCCGGTCAACGTGCGCTCAACCAACCCCCCGAACTCCGCACCGCAGCCGCTGTTGCGCTCGCTCGACCCGATTCTCAGTTCGCTGTTGTGGTCGCAGTTCTAACATACATAACCTAACCCATTAATCTACTTTACTGGTAGCAGTTCGGTTCTGATTCTGACGCTTCGCCGTCCGCTACCAAGGTACGCTCGCTTCGCTCGCTCGGCTCGCGAATGATTTTAAGTAAATCATTTTAGAAGCTAATATCGCAATAATTTGTAATACAATTAGAAGTGCAGTTATGAGTTATGACTAAAATAGGTAGAACGATTGGAATTTTAGGCTATCTTATTTTGGTGCAAGTACTTAATTTCTTTTTTGGTTTCCTTATGATTTTTAGGTGATACTGGTTTGGGGTACCAAAAATTATTTCGGGGGTCAAGATATTTGTTGCCATGAGTAAAGAAAAATAAACAATAAAATAGAATGCTTTTAAAATACACCGAGACATCTTTGTCTCCCACATCCGCAGTAGTATAAATGTTCGAACAAAAGTTCGCCACGCGGTTTGTATGTGTGCGAGCGAGCCGTGTACGTACGTCTACTTAAGTACGCGCTCGGCCCGCATCACAATGCAAGCGGATCGACGTGAACTAGTCGGGTCAGCGCCGCCCGCGCCGCCCGCGCCGTCCGCGCCGCCCGCGCCGCCCGCGCCAGCATCTATACTGTGGTGCCGCTGTCATTATTCGGTCGGATCGTAGTTTTCTAACCACGAGGCAGCGTGTCCAGCCAAGTTCACCCCAGGAACTGGCGAGCAGCAGCCGTGTGTTATATTACACGAACCGTTTGAAGCCACTTTTGATTTTGACCCCTCCATAATTCCAACTCTTAAAGGTAAAAAAAATAAATTTGGCTTATATATTTAGATCCTTTAGAACAGCTAAAACCCCAAATCTTATAAATATGGGTAAAATATTTATCGAGACATTAAAGTCCATAAAACGGCATCTTTTCCACTGACTGACTCACTGACTAGGAATCAAAAACCTGACCTACTTCCAGGTGTCCTAGAAAGGGGAAATTTGTGTGTAAACAGAATAAAAACAGAAAACAATGTTTAGTTTTTTTTTATTTATTATTATTAGTTATGCTTGTTACCTCAGAACTCAGTTATTTATTAACCGATTTGGAAAATTCTTTCTTTATTTAAAAGATGTCCTAATTACCAAATAATAATTAAGTAATTTACACATCATTATAAGTATTGATATTCCATCAATTTTAAATAAGAGCCAAGTTCAATCTTGATATTGAATTACACCCCAAGTAAAAGAAGTGCGTTGAGTAAATAATTGTTTATTATAATTTATATTAAGGCGACTCCTAATCCCAACGTCCTTGAGGATCTGGGCGGAGCCTAACGTTATTCCCCCCGCCGACCGTGCGCCCCCGGAACATTACTTCGTTCATAATCTCGTTGAGTGGCGTCCAAGAAGCTTCATACACTCGCATAGTCCGAGCGTGAGTTGAAGATCAACAAACCTTATTTAAAGGCATTGAAAAATCTCGAAGTAAAATAAATCATTTAAACAATGATATAATTATTTCGGATTACGAAATATCTATTTACCTACTACAGTAGAATATTAAAAATAAAATGCGTTAAAGCTATTTTCCAAAAAAATAAGTGAAATTGGCCATTTGGAAGTCTCGAATCGAAAAATACTTTTTAGTTGCTTTTGTATGTGTAGGTACCTACCGAAAATAGTTAAAATGCCGACAAGCTTCTTGATTATACTAAATCATGCAAAAATAAATATAATCGTTTTTCAATAAATAAATCATATCGTGACCCAGCGGATGAACCGATATTTTAACATAGTAGTGGAGGCACAGCTTTATCCCCCGGGCCATGCTGCTCTAATGAAAAGATAAACTAAAAATAATAGATCGACAAACTCAACTTTACCGTTGGAAAACGGATTTACGTCCTTTACCTACTTATAAACAGTGATAGTTTTTTATGACTACATTAGTAATGTTCTCAGATTTTCCCCTATACTTGTTGATATTGACGATATTTTACTAGAGGAATTTTTTGGCAAATTTCAATGTTCAAGGTCAATGGATACCCTATAAATGTTAATTTACTTGAGTGTCAAAATATGCCGATGCTGGAAAGGAGAACTTATCTAAGCGACATTTTTGGGGATATTGAGTTATACACACTGTTGGGATCGGCAGATTTTTATGCATCGAATGGGTTGGGTATCGTATACATTTGTCTAACGACTTTTGTGTCGCTTATCCCGACGGTGATTTAGAGAATCTCTACTTTTTTTTCTACTAAGCGACTTGATTTTTGAGGTTTTTTTAGCAAAATGGAGATTACATAAAAAGTTGTTTGCATAATAATGAACCTTAGAGCTTTTTTACTTATTTGTCAAAACAGATCAAACAACTTGGATAATTTTTCTTTATTGCAACTAACCTTGCACTTGTTGGTTAACTGTTTTTACCTGATCTTAAAATATATTTTAATGTCGTTTGAGGCATTTTACCTATGTCTTTATGATAAAATTAACATAAAGGTAAATTATGAAAGAAACATTGAATGTGATCCACTGCAATGTAAGCACGACTCGAACCTGCGACCCTAAGTTTCCGGCGTAGTGCTCTACCAACTGAGCTATCATATCGTTACGTCAATCACACTAAATCTTTGATTCCATAATTCTTCGCTACTGGAGCGCCCTCTGTGTCATGTGTGTTTAAAATGCTTATGCGCATTAGCCAAAAAGTAAAAATGTGGTATTTCCACATTATTAAACAGAATCGATATAAGATTCTGTAAAAAAAATTAACATAGTTAGATTAAATTACCTGATTGTCGTATCTTAACTATTGGCGTTTATCCAAATTTACCTGCTTTGATACTATGAAACCATTGTCGCTTATCCTTTTTTACCTGATATGACTTTGATCGAACTACTGTCGCTTATCTTGAATTGGTTGAATGACAATTGAGTCGTATTTGTCGCATAGAATGTACTAAAAAAACAAACATTTTCATTAAATTGGTGGTTAGACAACTTTACCGGTTCTGTTTTATAAAATATTACACATTTAGTAGTAATTCAATATATTTATAAAGGCCGTTAGGCCCACCTGCGGTGTAAATCTGTGTCTGTGGCACTAAGGCATTACTTTGGACTCGCTTGATGGACCCAAACGCCATCTCACTCAAACAGTGTCTTACGAGACGTCACTTATACCACACAGAGTTGTAGGTAGTTTTGTTATTCTTGTTAGGATAGGATATTATCTCATTGCAATTGTAAAACTTGAAATTTCACGTAGTTCGTGATTTAAAATTCCTTAATGAGTACCGAGTGACTGCAGTCTTGAGAACTCTTGTGCTGTTCTCATTAGTCATAGCTATCGTTTGCTACCATACATTGGTCTATAACTACTGGAAATCTTTCAGCAGATCAGGATCACACATAAAAATTGATTAAATTGAAATTTTACGTGATATCTGATGAATAAATCTTTAACATTTCTAAAGCAGTTTTTTTTTATTTGCGTAGGTAGTTGGACCATAAGTTTTTGTCTTTTTTCATTAATTTAACTGTAATCCGATCATTAATATATGGCTATTAAACGATATGTAATAAAAATCAGGTTTTTATTTTATAAACGGTAAACAATTGGAACAGAACTTATGGCCAGGCTAGGTATGTCTAGCTAGGCCCGGCGGATATATCAATAATTACTAACGCTCATTTAGATTTAAATATGAAGTGGGAAATTTATTGATGCAAATATGTATTCTGACTATATTTACATAAATAAGCCCTCATGCCAAAATTGTCACTTGCCTTCTTGGACTAGAAAATTATTGTAATTTTTGATAATGTATTTTTATATCATATGCCATGTAATGTGTGATGTGATGGTTTAGACCACACCATATATCCCGCGACGATCTAGACAAGTCTAGACCGCAGAGGGTTTCCTAGCTAGCTTTCAGGGTGGGACTTTCAAACAGAGGGCTTTAGTTAGAGGTGAGTAAGTAATACAAACGGAGTACCTTAATAAATACTATTTATTTACAATTAAAACCTAAACCTAATGATCACTCGCGGCTGGCTATAGGCTCGTGGGCCTTTTAAATATACTAACGGCGGTTCCCGTAGGATTTCGGATTCGCGGTAACGGTAGCGGGTGAGCTTTAGTAGCTGGCGCGATACAGAGTCGTACCGCTTCCGAGATACTAGAACCCTGGATTCAAGTCAGTGCGATGCTGAACGCACCGCGCCTAGACTTGCCCTAAGGTGCCCGTCCGGTGCTGTTATGATACAGGGTCGTACCGCACTCAGACGTGGCCCGGAGTCCTGAGGAGCGCAAGATGCTGAAACAGCGCACCGCTTCTACCTCAGGGGCATTCAGAGATCAGAGTCTTGCTATTCGGAAACCCCTTAGAGCTCCGTACGGCACCGACGCTAACCTCCGAATGCCGACCGGTCTGGTGAGCCGCGGCTTTTATTCCGTCGGTGCGCGGGCGGCGATGACGCGCTCCGGCGGCTGGCTGCACCCCGCGCGCGCGGCGCCCGTTGACGCCCAGCGGTGCGAGTTGCGGGTCAGGTCGTTGCGCGCCTCTACGGGCGTCGCATACTCCTCCTACGCGCGGAGATTTGGACCTGGGGGAGAAATCACTGTGAGAAAACTTGATTAACAATGCGAGAGTGTTTGTACACTCTCGATATAATGTGCTGGTATGCGCGCGGCTACTATTGTTCGCCTTTTATTTACTTTTTTGTTTCTGTTTTTTTTTTCCTTTTTTTTTTATGGATTATAACATATCTTTTTTTTTTTATCTATATTTTTTTTTTCCTCGGTTTTTTATTTTATTTTTTCTCCCCGGTTTTTTTTTCTTCTTTTCTCCTGGTACATTTTTGTCGGTAGGTTCCTACTCGAATTTACCGTCTTACCGTTCGGTTGCGCATGCGCCTCGTACCTTTCGTATTGCGCATGCGTCTCGTACGTTTCGTATGTAAACAAACCGGTGTGTCGCCGCTCGGTCTCGACTCGTCGCTTCAGTCTGCGCCCGGCGTCCGCCCGGTGCGCACCTGTATTGCGGTCCGTATGAATGTGTAGGTATGTCTCTGTTTACCTCCTCGGTGATGCGACGTTTTCCTTCCCGCAGCTTAATTTTACTCAGTTTTACTTTTTATTTATTTTTTTCGGTCTGCAACACTGATTCATTGCTATTTTACGATATTTACGTCTACGGATGCCTAGCTGTATTTCTGTCTCTCAGCGCCGGCGCGCTGCGTGCATCTATGCGTCCTTGTCGCACTCGTTGCATGGCGTTCACCTGTTGTAGGCACGGTGGTTGTGGTCATTAGCGTTATCTCTGTACCTGCTGTTTTTATAAGCTGCACCTGGCTGCATTTCGGGTTTTTTCCTTATGGATCATTGTTATAGTTTTATGGCCTTCGCTCGTGCTTCATTGTTGACGGTGCGGGGTGATTATCGCCTTATATTATCTGCTTAATGTGCCGGTTTCTGTCTATACTTTATACGGCGCGTGTTTGTTATTGTTTATATTGTTTTAAATCTTTTACGTGCGCGGTTATAATTGGTTTATTTCCGGTTGTTGCTTGTAGTAGGTATATCACTGGCGATTTCTGTTGTACTATATGGAACGGTCCTTTGTACTTAGGTGCGAGTTTTGCGCAGAAGTTCTTGCTGGCGTCGGACAAAACATGGTTTTTTACCAGTACCTGATCGCCTATTTCTGGCATCCAGTGTCTTCGCTGCTTATCATAGTGGCTTTTTTGGTTCTGTGAAGCTTTATTCTGTTGCCTCCGTACCAAGTTATATATTTCATCCAATTTCTTGATTTCTTTCAACTGCGGTGTCGGGAAACTGTTTTTATCTCCGGGTTGTCGTAACTCCCTTCCATATAATAGGAATGCAGGTGAGTATTTAGTTGATTCTTGCACTGACGTATTTATTGCGAAATTGAATTCCGGTAAATATTGATCCCATTTCATATGGTTTTCTTTAATAAATGTTGATATCATTGTTTCTAGGGTTCTATTCACTCGTTCGGTCGGATTGCACTGTGGTGAATACGGTGCCGTTAACCGATGTTTCGTACCGTATCTTTCTAGTGTTTCTGTGAACAGTTTACTGCGAAACTGCTTACCGTTGTCCGAGGTAAGTGCCTGCGGTGCGCCGTGTCGCAACGCAACGCATTCTTCGAAGGCTCTTGTGACCGCATTTGCTGTTGCGGTCCGTAAGGGTTTTATCTCGGTCCATTTAGTGAACTTGTCGTGAAATACTATTATCCATAAATAGCCTTTTGATGATCTCGGTAGTGGGCCGATCAAATCGGTCGTCACTGTCTCCCACGGGAATTGTGCGTTATTTATGTGCATTAATCCGGGTTTTTTCTGCTGTGATGTTTTATGGGTTTGGCATGCCTCGCATTTCCTTATATACTCTGCTACTTCTGCGTGCATTCCCGGCCAGTAATACCTTTGAGATATTTTCTTAAACGTCTTCGCCACCCCTAGGTGACCTGCGCTCGGTACATCGTGATTTTCACTTATGAGTTGCTCTCTTTCATTAGCTGGTACGCACAACTTCCAGTTTGTCGCTGGATCTGTGTATGACTGGTCTGCTGACGCGCTCGCCCTCTTATAAAGCTTGCCGTCCTTTATGCAGAAGTCTTGCTGTGAACTGTCCGACTGCGCCCTCTGTACGGTTTCTTCATACCAATCTTGTGTTTTCGATGCGCAAATGGGGTTCCGTGATAGCTCATCCTCGCATAACTTCACTGTTTCCCCTAGCGCCACCTTCTGCATGTCGGTTAGTCTTGCCCCAACCTGAATTTCTTGCCTCGATGTGCCCTGGTTTGTTACGGTTACCTCCTGGCTTTCTATCGCCCCGGTAGGCTCTGATATTGAACTCTGTTCTTCGCCATTCCAGACGATCTTCATGCCTATTCTTCGTAGCACATCCATTCCTAGGATTATACAAGACGCGGTCGGCAGCACTCGTACCCAGTGTTTTATTCTGGCTTGTTTTGCTTGTAACTCTACTAGCGCGCCCTTCACGATATGTGATGTCGAACCGTCCGCTAAGGTTACTTTCCTTGGTTTATCCGCTGTCACCGCCCCATTCTGTAGGCATTTCGCGTACACGCTCTCGCTGATGTAGGTATTCGTGGAACCCGTGTCGACCAAACAACTGTACTTCTCTCCCATGACGGATACGTCTATAAATGTTCGGTTATCTTCCCTACACTGTTCATTCGCCGACCCGAGCGATTCCCGTTTCCCCCACCTTTCTTTCATGCAGCAGTTCCTGGTAAGTACCCCAAGTTTTCCGCATGTACTACAAAAAAGCTTCTTGCCACCTCGGCACGCCCTTGTGTCATGCCCTGGTTTCCCACAAGACCAGCAGCATGTCTTGGAGTCATACTTCGGATGTATTCTCCCCGGTTGTGATTTACTCTCGACGTGCCTTGGGAAAGGATCTTGTTTTCCTGTAGGGTGCGCCCGGCTTGTTCCCGGCTGTTCATACTCGCCAGCCCGCGGTTGCCAACTTTTCTTAGTATCCGTGTAAGCTCTGGCGTCACCACGCTGCCCATTCCAGCTTTGCGGAGTGGCCGTCGGCGCTACTATCCCCTCGTATTCGGATGCCAATTTCAACAAACCGGCCAAATTTTTGTAATCCTGTTTCTGTATGTACAACTTATATTCGCGCAGCATATTCTCGTGTATGCGATGTATTTTTTCAGCTTCCGACAGCTTGCCGTATCTTCTCATCAGCGTTTGTAGATCCGTGACGTATTCGAAGAATTTCTCTCGGAACTTTTGCTTTCGTGCGACTATTTGAACGATCAAATCCTCCTCGTAGTTACATGGGAAATAATAGAGCTTGAAGAGCTCTAAGAAGTCTTCCCAGGATTCCCATGAACTTACATTATTTCGGTACCACAGCAATGCCTTGCCCTGCAGGATTCTCGGCAGTAAAAGTAGGATCTCGTCCCATGACGCGTCACTCGCCTCGATAAGCTCGTTTATCCTTTCCACGAATTCCACGGCGCTGTCGGTGACTCGAAAAGTGATGTTCCACTCCTTGACTAATTTAGAGATCCTGCTGGACCTCCTATCCTGCTCGGTGTCGGCCATGGTCGCCGCCTCTTTCCTATTCGGGGTTTGAAACTCCTCGGCTTCCTTTACGCTTGCCGCGACAAGTTTCCTAATCTGTTCGACGGTTTGGCCCTCTGTTAAGACTCTCCTGTGAGCTATTTACGTTGGGCGCCAAATGTGATGTGATGGTTTAGACCACACCATATATCCCGCGACGATCTAGACAAGTCTAGACCGCAGAGGGTTTCCTAGCTAGCTTTCAGGGTGGGACTTTCAAACAGAGGGCTTTAGTTAGAGGTGAGTAAGTAATACAAACGGAGTACCTTAATAAATACTATTTATTTACAATTAAAACCTAAACCTAATGATCACTCGCGGCTGGCTATAGGCTCGTGGGCCTTTTAAATATACTAACGGCGGTTCCCGTAGGATTTCGGATTCGCGGTAACGGTAGCGGGTGAGCTTTAGTAGCTGGCGCGATACAGAGTCGTACCGCTTCCGAGATACTAGAACCCTGGATTCAAGTCAGTGCGATGCTGAACGCACCGCGCCTAGACTTGCCCTAAGGTGCCCGTCCGGTGCTGTTATGATACAGGGTCGTACCGCACTCAGACGTGGCCCGGAGTCCTGAGGAGCGCAAGATGCTGAAACAGCGCACCGCTTCTACCTCAGGGGCATTCAGAGATCAGAGTCTTGCTATTCGGAAACCCCTTAGAGCTCCGTACGGCACCGACGCTAACCTCCGAATGCCGACCGGTCTGGTGAGCCGCGGCTTTTATTCCGTCGGTGCGCGGGCGGCGATGACGCGCTCCGGCGGCTGGCTGCACCCCGCGCGCGCGGCGCCCGTTGACGCCCAGCGGTGCGAGTTGCGGGTCAGGTCGTTGCGCGCCTCTACGGGCGTCGCAAATGTACTAGTGACGCAACGAATGTGAATACTTACAATAAATATTCGTATTCGTAAATTAGCGTTTTACCGAATATTACAATGGTATTCAAACGAACAATACTTGTTCTGCATTACGATATTCATATCTCTTAGGGTTGAATTCATAAAGATCATTAGACGTTATCATACTTAAATATCTGTAATATCAGATTTTTTTACTAACTGAAATACCTAAGGTACTCTAATATTACACAGAGAAGGGCCCTAAAACCCACACCAAAAGTGTTATTTTCTGGGAATCCTGTCTGGTGTGGGCCCATGACTGAGAATATCTAAGTATCCAAATGTGTTCGGGAATGCTAAGCAATGACAATTTTTTTTATAAGTACTTGAAATTAATAGATACCTAAATACGAAAAAAAAACAGTTGAATTTAATTCTATATGAAAATGAGTGCTTTTTGTTATATCGCATAGCGTAGTCGTGTGAAAAAACGAACTACACTCTCTTAAAATACACTTCAAACGCACGAAGACAGATCGAACCTCCGCAGGATCCGGTACTATAACAATTTTCCGTAACTAGATGGATCGCGAGAGCAAGTGACACAGCCTTCCCCTTCGACGGTTAGATTTACACTGAGCTCGCAGCCCGGGCACGGCCGCGCTCGCGGAAATTCAGTTTTTTTGATGCTTTATTAGACCGAATTTCCATTTTACGAACTTTTAAACAATACGATTAAAGATCAATGAATTGTCAATGTTCTTGCGAAAGAGCCGTGTAAATATCACTGGTAGTTTAGAAGCCTTAGGGAATTGAAAATTGAAAACGACCCTATTTCAACATTATTTTTTCCATAGTAATTATTGCTTTAAAAAAAAATCCAACTATAATTTTTTAGAAGAAATAGTCAAAAATAACATATATTTTTTTCAGATTTTTCCGTTGGCTGGATTACGAGCCTTAGGACTTTAAAAATCACCATTCCACGTACGGAGTCGCCTTAACTATTAAGTATAAGTGTATTTGTATTTCTTTCTTCTTGAGGTGTGCAATAAAGAGTATTCTATTCTATTATATTCTAAGTAGCAAACATTGTAGTAAGTACCTCTCTTCTCAAAAAAATTACGACAAAGAACTTGGCGCATGCGCATCTCAATTCATTTGTCGGTGAAGTCAACAACGTTTTACGCGATATTGAACTTGGCACTTATTTAACATTTTATGCTTTTGATAGGATTTAACCTATTGACCGCCAAGCGGTCTAGCAATTTACCGTGCCACTGACGCCAGAGTAAAAACTAAGATGTGCCCCAAAATCAACAGGGATTGAAAAATACTTGTAGCGGTTAGAATTACAAAGTTTTTGATCATTAAAATTTGGACGACTGTGGCCGACTTGGCGTCAGGGGCACGATTTTTTGTTGACGGCCACAGCCGACTGTGGCGCTCAAAAGGTTAAATTACATTACATTGTTCTTACACATCAGCGGGCACGATGGTACTGCAGTTATTATATTTATATACCTAGATAAGACCGCCTATTGTGTGTTATCTGTGTTTTATATTGTTTTATATTTTTTTCTTATAAACGTGTGCAATAAAAAATATTCTATTGGTCTCTTTAATTTCCAAGATATCATCTTTCATTAACCTTGATTTTTTTTATAGATAGGAAGGACATTGTTATTATTGACTGGAATATTCTAAAAATAGTTATTTCCTATTCCTTTCTTTCCATACATATAAATATACTAGCTCATCTGATTCAAAGAATATATATATATAGGTACTAGCGTAAAAAGAAACGACACCGACACTAGTGTGCAGTAACAAAACTCGCGGCTATGTGTGCGTGTCGAGGGGCGAGCGAGATTCGGCATTACAAGGTCACCGACACCCGAGACCCGAGTTACACTACACCGATAGGCCGCTGTCGCGGCTGTGTCTGATTTAAAATGATAAAATAAGGGCTTGTGCACTATACTCGTACCAAATTGAAATTTGGTACGAGTATGTGTATGTATCACGCCGACAAAACAGTAAAATAAAAACTAAAAAAAAATTTTTTTCGGATACCTCTCCAACAGCTAAAGTGGGGGTATTTTTTTGTTTCATTTCAACCCTAGTGTGTGGGGTGCCGTTGAATAGGTCTGTTAAAAATAATAGGGGTCTTTAAACAATACTTTTTGATAAAGTCCGAAGTTTTGTAAATATTCGCTCCGAAAATAAAAAAAATAGTGTCCCCCCCTCTAACTTTTCAACCACGAGTCAAAAAAATATGTAAAAATTCATGAAAATGAGACCTTATAAGTACTTTCAATGAAAACTATACTGATCAAAATCGGTTTATCCGTTTTTGCGTTATCGCAAAATTTCATAATTTTCTTTAAAAAGACGTAAGTTGACTTCAAGAAGGTAATAAGTAATTACAGTTACTTTGGCGTTTATGACCTTTTTATAGAACTTGAAATCTGTGTCGTAACTTAAACCTCGGGCTTAAAACCGCTGTTATAAGCCCGTGTCTTGTGAAGGATGAGCAACTACGGAACCCTGCACTGAGCGTGGCCCAACATGCTCTTGGCCGGTTTTTTCTTAGTTCGTTCACTGTAGAAAAATACACGTGAGGTCTCCTTATACCCCTCCCTCCCCCGACGTGATATATCGTGATTTTTTCGTGACCAATCGGTGTAAATATTTGTATAGAATCTTTTTATCGATTCATATTTTTATGTGGTAATACCACATTTTTATTTTTTATAAATAATGACATTCAATTTTTCTTTCTCAATCGGTGTAAGTCAATATATCTTTTTTTTTTGTTTTTAAATGGATATTTGGACTACAAGTTAACAAAGAATCAAGCTACACTAAATTGATACAGATAGTGAGATTTAAATTTACAGATCATACTTATGCCGGTTGTGCACACTCGCTAAGACATGGCAATACCTGCATGCCGTCACTTTGTAACTCTATGAGTGAATGAAGGACGGCATGCTTGTCTCGCCCTGTCCTGTCTTGGCGAGTGTGTAAATCCGGCATAAAAAAATCTCGTCTCTTATTGCAAGTTTCGTTTTTCGACATGAAATTTATTCTTGCATACCGAAATCCCTTGCTTATTATAATGTTACTAATGTAAAAATAAACGCGCTACCGATCGAGGTATTTGTTTCTATCTTGTTACAAAAGGCTCCTTATCCGTTCAAAAATGCTGATGTAAGTTTTCTTATGAAATTTGTTTTTTTCTTTAATTATGTTATTTCTTAACATAATTTTAATTTTACTACTTAGAATTGTTTTTCCATTACCATTGCGATTAAATGTTACGTATAATTTGAAACCTACAGTTTGAATTTTTCATTAATGATTTTTCTTTCAAAATACTATTCGTAATTAACAAAAACCAAGCAATAAACTATTTTTTCAATTTAATTTCGACTGCATTAAAGCATGCAAGCTATATTACTACAGTCTGACCAAAAATAGTAGAAATTAAAAAGTGGCAATACTGTAGTGTCGTCCCATTCTAATCAATCTAAGAAAATGGGACGACACTACAGTATTGCCACTTTTTGATTTATATTCTTTTTGGTCCCACTGTATCTAGATCTCAGGGAAAAGTATTATTTACTTCAAAAAGTTGCTTAATATTATCAATAAGTATATTTATAATAAAATAAAATAAAATAGTTAAAGAAATAATAGTGATGGAATTACACTTTGTACGTAATGCCGTGCCGTGTTACACTCTCGTTTTTTAACAAAAGGTGTAATTAAATTAAAACCAGTTTACGTAGGTGCTCATCATATTAATAAACTTATAAATGATTTAGCATTTAGGTACGGTCACGTTTAGTGTTAGTGTTTATGATTTTGATTAAACATTTCGATTATTGTATAATGCTCCGTAAAACGACATCTATGCTGCGTTGACGTAATACTCGAAAGTATACGATGCTTTCTAATTATTTACAACAAGAAGATGTAGATGCCGCTAGTGTTGCACTGCACTTAAACTGATTTTTACGCCATCTAGCCGTCACCATGAATTGCTATCATTGCGCACTAACGCCGTCTGGACGTCAGCATGAATTAGCTTGGCGTATTTTAATGTATGGAGTGTCTACATCTGTATACTGTTTGATCTATGTCTGAACTGAGTCGTAAATACAATGTCATGGTATGAAATAGCGATACAGTTCAGTTTAGGGCCTAAAGTGAGTCGCGTTAAGAGATCGTGGTAAGGCTCCTGTATGCATCATGCCCATCGCATATTAATGACACAAACACCAGCCATCTGGGACATTTACGAATTAACCACGTATATGTAAATTATTTTCTAGGATGCATTCGCAACTTTGTTCGCGAGGGGAATAAAGTCATAAACCTCTTTTATCCGTTGAAATCCGGAGAACTCTAGCCAAATCCACATTGTAAGCAGTTCTCCACACAGGATGGTGCAAATCGGTGGTCTACCATGAGTTTTTTTATGCCAAACTACAGCTTCGCAGGTTTTCTTCACCATAAGACCTCTTTATCCTGGATTAGTTTTTATCCAAGAAGCAAATAGCAAAAAGCGTAAAGAAGCATGAGAGTCCGACAACATCGCAACGGCGACACGAGTAACCACGTAAATCGTTAATCTATTATAATACTTCTAGACTAAGGGCGCGTGTAGACGGCGCCGCCTCCGCGCCGACACCGCACCGCCGCCGCGCCGCCGCGCTATGTACACGAGACGCGTAAAGCCCGCCGCCGCGCCGCCGTCGCGCCGCCGCCGCGCCGCCGCCGCACCGCCCCCGCAACGCCGCCGCACCTTCGCGCTATGTATACGAGACGCGAGTCCCCCGCCGTCGCCGCACCGCCGCCGCGCCGCCGCCGCTTAGCCCCCCGCCGTCCCCCGATGCCATTTTCAGCGTTGCCAGATAGTTACATTTGTTACTTTTTTCGAACTTTTGACCCTCTCTCGTAACATGTAAGTAACTTTTGATTTCTGGGCAATTTTCGTAACTTTTCAATAAGTTTTGTTAAAAATTCGGAAGTGTTAAAATTAATTGAGATTCTGAATCCAAATAACATGTAGGTACTATCGGGCAAAAATATAACATATGTACAACTGAAAAACTTAATCGTAATTTCGATAATGTGTTTCAGTTTTTTAGGGTTCCGTAGTCAACTAGGAACCCTTATAGTTTCGCCATGTCCGTCTGTCCGTCTGTCCGTCTGTCCGTCCGTCCATCCGTCCGCGGCTTAGCTCCGTGATCATTAGTACTAGAAACCTGAAATTTGGTATGAGTATGTGTATGTATAACGCCGACAGAACGGTAAAATAAAATTTAAAAAATATATATTTTTTCGGGTACCTCGAACACCTAAAGTGGGGGTCAATTTTTTTTCTTTTCAACACTGGTGTTTGGGGTGTCGTTGAATAGGTCTTGTAAAAATAATAGGGGTCTTCTAACATTATGTTTTGATAAAGTCAGCAGTTTTGTAAATATTCGATCCAAAAACAAAAAAAATAGTGTCCCCCCCCCCCCCTCTAACTTTTCAACCACGGGTCAAAGAAAATCGGAAAAATTCATGTTAATGAGGCCTTATAAGTACTTTCAATGAAAACTATATTGAACAAAATCGGTCGAGCCGTTATTGAGTTATCATCAAATTTCATATTTTTTCTTTAAAAGGTCGTAAGTTGACTTCCAGAAGGTAATAAGTGATTACAGTTTCTAGGGCGTTTACGGCCTTTTTATAGAGCTTAAAGTCTTTTTTAACGTAAACTTCAGGCTTAAAACAGCAGTTTATTGTGAAGGATGAGCAACTACGGAACCCTACACTGAGCGTGGCCCGACATGCTCTTGGCCGGTTTTCTCAAATCAGATAGGATCCACTTTCATAAAACAGGCACTTCCTGCCACTTTCTATACATATATGTAGTAAGCTAACACTAATTTATTTTTTTTCGTTAAACTGGACATGACGCGTGATCTTCGTGGCTAGCAATCTTTTACTAACGTAACGACCGTATAATAGCGCGAAGGTGCGTCAGCGGTTCGGAGGCGATGCGGCGGCGGTGCGGAGGCGGTGCGGAGGCGGTGCGGAGGCGGTGCGGAGGCGGTGCAGTGTCGGCGCGGAGGCGGCGCGGAGGTGGCACGGTGTCGGCGCGGAGGCGGCGCGGTGTCGGCGCGGAGGCGGCGCGGAGGCGGCGCGGTGTCGGCGCGGTGTCGGCGCGGAGGCGGCACCGTGTACACGAGCCCGTGCGGCGGCGGTGCGGTGTCGGCGCGGAGGCGGCGCCGTCTACACGCGCCCTAAGTCGTAATAGTTAATCTAATGATGCAATTCATAGCCCCGCGATTGGGTCAATGACGCGGTATTTCGAGTTTTAGGGCTTTTTAATTAATCTGTTGCCTTCAATCCATCACCACGTTAAAAATGGGTTTTCTGGGAGATTCTCAGTTTGTTACTTATTCAAAATTGATTGCCAATAACTGTTATGCTACAGTTAAATATTTTTAGGTAGGTACTATATCTAAAGTGTGTGAAGTACGTTAAAAATAATTATGGAACGAACTAAACGAAACGCCGATAATTCAAGAAAATTTCCAGGAAAATTAATAGAGAACTCGTAAAGGAGTTATTTAGATTTGTTTATTAGGTGACACAGCATTACATTCTTGAACTAATTCATTGTGAAGCAAATTAACGTTGTACAGAATATTATAACAAGTATGTAATACAAGGCGGAGTCGCAGGTAAGTACGTGTCATAATCATTATTATAAGAGAGATGCAATCATTGCATCAGCAAAAGGGTCAGCACCTCCTGTCCTTAAGTAATCCATAAACTGTTAAACGGCTAATAAATCTTCAAAGCAACGTCGCATAGCCGTTATTAAAACACGATTTAGATTTAGGTTTAGTGCCGATCAGATAGATGGAGTTGTATAATAAAGGTGAGTAACTAATGATGGCGCAGGCGCATTGGATACCCAAGTAGCAACATGCTTTATAAGCTCTTATACAGCATGTTTGTTACCATTACTATTTTCTTTTATATACGAATAATGCATGCATTATTATTTATTAAAAAAAAGGGGACCATATTGTTGTTAAATGGCCACCAGTATTACAAACAAGTCCCAAATTATATATAATAAACCTGAAGAGGCTCGAATGTCTGTACATGAAAGATATTCGTAAAAAAGTTGGCAGGGGATACTTAGAATCAATAACAGAACACGTTCCTACAGATATTAGAATTTTTGTCTGTTTATCTGTTTATTTGACCGCGCATCAAGTGAAAACGGCTGAACGGATTTTGATGAATCTAATTTAACATTAATCTGTCGAGAAACTCCCCGGCTATATTACAGGCTATAAACATTTTGCCAATAAAAGGGGGGGTAGCCATTACACTCGCCATTTGTACAGTTGTATTCAATTCATGGAGATATTTGCAAATCGTCAATGGTAACGAATATCATACCACTCGTTTACGCTCTTATGTCGGACAAGAGACATTAGTCATACACGGCGTTATTTGAGGTCATAAAGTCACAGATTCCAGGATCGCTACCAAAAAAAGTGCACCTGGACTTTGAAGTCACTGCTTCTAATGCACTGGTGCAAATCTTTCCAGAAATTCAAATGAAAAAATGTTACTACCATTTTACGAAGTCTCTGGAAAAAGGCAAAAGTTTTAAAAATAAATTCCAAAAATGAGAGAATAACTGTGGAGTAACATTACTATCGTTACCTGAAAGATTAATCGATGATGGTGTAGCGTATATTAAAGATAATGGTTCCACCAATGAAGCTAAAACTAGACGCAAAGAGAGCATTGATCGTGACGATTTCATCATGAAATGTCAAATCGTCGGGGATAGTGCAATACCGCGTAAGTAACAAGTGTAGATACGAATCAATATTCAAACAAATGCTAAGTATTTTATTGAAATGAAAACTTTATCGACAGCTGCCTGTTATTTACGCGGTATTGCACTATCCGACGAAATGGAGCTTTAAATCACGGTGAAATATGCATTGGTTTCTTTTTAGAAAAATTACGATAGTGTTTTTATTAGGTTTCTCGTAAATATAACGATTATAAATTATATCACTGAACTAATTACGCTAATTCTCATATTTGTATATAGCAGTTTCAATATTAAGGTAATAAAAATAGGATAAGGATTTTCCAAGTCCTGTCTAATTATTTCTAGCTCGACATTTTTATTTTCAATGAACTGACATTTGTTTTTTCAACAGGAGGTTCAGAAAAGTGAGTATGACTAAGAGGACATGTACATCCTCGTGGTCATACTGATATGACTAACTAGTATGACCACCAGGAAACGGGGCTTTTCTCAAAAAACGCAATGAAATAAAAAAAAAAACTCCAAAAATAAAAACATATTTTTAGCGACATAAGTAAGCTACCAAAAACTTAACTAACACGTAGGTATTAACACTATTTTTATTTCGTTATATTATTTCAACTTATCAATAGCACTGAGCATGGAGTACCTACATAATAATGCTCACACTTTCTGGTTACTGCCAAGAAAACTGTTTCTGAGAAATTATGGGCATTTTTCTAGGTTTTCCAAGTTATAAAATTGTCATAAGCAGTCATGTACTTTGCCTTTGACTTTGACGGCAGCAAGTTCTGTAAAGCCAATTCTGCTTCGGCTCTTAATTCTAGTAGGGGGCAATCAAAAATCATTTCTTCGTCGATATTTTCGTCGGAACTCATATTGAATTATGAATACTAAAATTAACAACGCACAACAAAACGCATAAAACAATGACTATTTGTATAGTTAGATTTGCAATTTAAAATTAATACAATTAGTTAATTATATGTTATTTGTTATGTTCATGACGATATTACATAATTAAAACTGCAAAGTATATACCAAATCGTTTTTTTTTTTATACATAGGTATATAAGCATAGTGGCAGAACGTCATAGCTTGGTCATAGTTAACCGAAAGCATGTTGCTTTGTTTTTTTGTTAATGGCTGATCGCCATGATGCTATGTCACAAATTTATGTGGAAGAGAAATTAAAAACCGGCCAAGAGCATGTCGGGCCACGCTCAGTGAAGGGTTCCGTAGTTGCCCATCCTTCACAATAGACGAAAGTTACGAGAAAGATTTAAATTACGAGAAAGATTTCAAGCTCTATAAAAAGGTCGTAAACGCCAAAGTAACTGTAATTACTTATAACCTTCTGGAAGTTATCTATTATACGCACCAGATTAAGCGAAATGTTTTAATACAGTATGGTACTTAACTAATATGTGTAACGTTCGAAGTATAAGGACACCGCGCGGCACTTACGTCATTTGAAAGAAAATTATGATTTTTTGCGATAACTCAAAAACGGATCAACCGATTTTATTCAATATAGTTTTCATTGAAAGTACTTATAGGGCCTCATTTTCATGAATTTTTCCATATTTTTTTGACCCGTGGTTGAAAAGTTAGAGGGGGCACAATTTATTTTTATTTTCGGAGCGAATATATACAAAACTGCTGCCTTTAAAAAAAAGAAAATGTTAAAAGACCCCTATTACTTTTAAAAGACCTATTCAACGACACCCCACACACTAGTGTTGAAACGAAAAAGAAAATCACCCCCACTTTAGGTGTACGGGAGGTACCCGAAAAGAAGTTTTTATTTTACCGTTTGGTCGGCGTGATACATACACATACCTATACCAAATTTCAGCTTTCTAGTACTAATGATCACGGAGCTAAGCCGCGGACGGACGGACAGACGGACATGGCGAAACTATAAGGGTTCCTAGTGGACTACGGAACCTTAAAAAGAGCATGTTACCGGTCTGATGCCTGCAATTTTGTATGAAATTCCATTAACGACCTCTCGTCTAGCCGTATCGGAAATGTCATACTTCGCAGCCTTTTATCAATATTTCATTGCCTGTGTGAGAAAATTATATTTTTCAGCCGACATAGAGTTTCATGAATTGCAACTTGGCATGAATCTATACAAATAAATTTGTAATCTACGTTCCATTAATAAATACTGTCGGCCTGTCTGTCACTGATAACCGGAGGTTATCGCTGCACTAAGTAGGAATAGCTTTATGAGTTACGGGAACTAATTCAAAAACAGATGATATCACCGTAGGTAATAACGAATAGCAAAGCCTTGATAGTTCAATGCAAATCACCGGCAGGATTTAATTTGATTGCTTCTAGTATTGTTCTTAACTCCAGCAGCTTTATCAGCCATAGTTACAAAGACATTACTGTCAGAGGCGTAGCTACCGCCGTATCAGCCGTATGATACGGGGTCCCGATCATACCCCACGTCACAGGGGCCCCGATATTTTTCGCCCTCGCTCGTCGTCGCTCCTTCCGACATATCTTGATACAGGGCCCGCCTCGCCTACAAGCTAGCTAAGTACGCCATGGTACATGTTAATTAAAAATCTTTCATCAGAACGTGGTTTTAAAAATAATGAAAATTACGGTTAATTATGTTTTCGGATAAATTTAAGTTTGGAATTATGCTACCATTAAAAAAAAACTCAACTTAATTTGAATTAAGTATGTCGACTACAAAGATACCATATCTTATAAAACATTAAGAGTGATGGTAATGTGCGGATCTTTGTTCATCAACTTTCTGAAAGTAAGTAGACCCTCTGGTCCCCAAGTGAGTAAGTTTTGTGACCAATTGACAGGTGCGACGGAAGTGACCGATTACAGTCGCAGGAGACAGGTAACCCATACGCAGTCTTGTAATTATACCGGAATATACCTGTCCATACTCCATACTTATACTATAGGTACATAGATACGATACGCACTTTATTGCAAAACAGGCCAGATTCCACGATGTACAAACGCGACCATCCTTTTAAATGTTCCAGGAATCAAAGGTCAAGTTGTAGTTAGATGGTGGCGTATGATGGTATTGATGGTACATAAGTACCTACCGTTGAAAAGGTCATGAGGATCAGCTGCTGGATTTTACCACGGATTTTATTGTACTTACACGGTTGTTACTATTGGTACGGTTGTACTTACATTGGAATGTCAAGTAAATTCTTTACGTTTAGTTCATGATAAGCAGAGGTACATAAATCATTATAAGTATGTCAAACCATGAAAATAAGCTCCGCATTTTAGAGGTATATGTATACACTTGTTTATCGGCAAAGGTACACGTGGTTACAGACCTCCTAATCTACCAAAAAACGAGTAGTCCGAATAACCGACACCAGATTTTTTAGAAGAGTCATCAGTGGACTCCAAACCTATTGACGATTATTCAAGGTATGTGGAAATGTTTGAGTAAACAAATTACTTATTTTCTTAACAAATTAATAACCGAATGGCATTTATAAAATCCCATGTTAGTAAGACTATAAATAATTTCTGTATGCAATTTCACAATTTAATGATCATTTTGTTACGACTCGTATGCGGTCAGCGCGCGATCGTAATACTGTGGTCTAGTTGCCGGGAATAAAGTCGCGCAGAGGTGGGCAACCATGATCTCTGCATTCTCTGTATATTTGTGACACATTTGTAGTAAATCAAGTTAAAACTAGTTACACTAAGATTCCTTTTTTATTTGGAAAGGGTAAGTCGTGTCTGTTATAGGTACATATATAGCCAGGGTCAAGGGAATTGTTTATGACTTGGCGAATTAACGCTTACAAATATCAACAGATTGGTTTAAAATTTCTAGACAATTGAAACACAGTCCAAATTCAAAGTTAATCCAACTCGGTTAGGGTACCTACATACATCACAGGAGTGTACGCCATTATTAATATTGTTTTCTTCCCTCTCGGCTTCATGATCCAAAAGCGCAGTTTCAAAGCTGGGAGCGGATGGACGGGACGGCGGTTCACCGCATCACAATTATGTCGTTGCGCATAATATTAAATATGGTCGTCAAGGAGGGCTGCTCGCGCTATAAAACATAACAAGCTATCGGAATATTATATTAGGTATATCTAAAATATATACAAAGTCAGCTAATAGGGCCTAAAGTGACTTTTAATAATCCTTACCGACTTTTCAGGTATTAACAATAAGTGTGTAGTCAGCCGGAAAAAAATAGACTAGCCAGGGCTAGGGGTATTAGATGTCAGTTGAAGTGCAGTTTTTTAAATAGCGTCTACACGATGGTTACGTTTATCACGCGATAAGCCGGCCGCTTAAACCTATGCAAAGGACGAGAGCTCGCACCGTACCGTGGGTATAAAATGCTGACTGCGAAAAAAAATCTGTAGCAAGTCGCGTGGGATTCGAAACCAAATCGCTGCGCTGGTCAGTTGTTCCAGGCCCTGCGTTGCGATTTCTAGCTCTTTTCCAAACGTTTAAACTTTAATTACAAGTTCCTTTTACAAGGCCATTTAACTCGGCGAGTTTTGCCATGCACCTGCGGCGCACCTAATTGTAGATAGGTATACGCATTCCGTGTTCGAAAGTTCGTGTACACTCAGAGACGAAGAATGCTGTTTGTATGGCTGCCGGACATGAGTGATAATTAAATATCTATAAACATTTATAGATATTAAAATATATATACAGGTCAAAATCACACATTGCTACTGCCCTATTTCCTATTGCCAAATAAATAAACATTCGTTATTCCTGTAATGTTTTTACGGCCTCTCTAAACGGCTAAAACAAAGTGCTATTTTTGATACTTAGTGCACTTATGGATAAGAAGTATAGACTATAATACATTTACTTCTACTAAGAAGAGCAAAGGGTTATTTATTATTCGCGGTTTATACATTTTTAGCGCGGACGAGTAGTTCGCTCATTAGTTCGTTCACTTTTTTTTTTTTTGAGCGAATATTTACAAAACTGCTGACGTTTTTAAAAAATAATTTTCGGCGTGATACATATACGAGTACATGCTCATACCAAATTTCAGCTTTCTAGTACTAATGATTACGGAGCTAAGCCGCGGACGGACAGACAGATGGACAGACGGACATGGCGAAACTATAAGAGTTCCTAGTTGACTACGGAACCCTAAAAAAAGGAATAAAGGGATCAGAAAAAACATACTTTTCATATAAGAAACTGAACCGTTGTTACATTGCTTACCGCCATTTGAAATGGAGTACTCTGACGAAAATAGGTGTACTTAAAATAGAAGTTTATTTTTGTAAGCGTCTGCTTCTCCCCCGAGCTCAATTGATTTCGATCCATTAATCCATTAGCCAATAGTTGATTATCAAGTAAGCATTATCTCGAACCCTTTGATTTTAAATGCCATTTTAGTATGTCTGTTTGCTTTGCAGTGTTTTTTTTTCGGGTTCCGTAGTCGACTAGGAACCCTTATAGTTTCGCCATGTCTGTCTGTCCGTCCGCGGCTTAGCTCCGTGATCATTAGTACTAGAAAGCTGAAATTAGGTATGAGTATGTGTATGTACCACGCCAACAAAACGGTAAAATTAAAACGAAATAAAAAATGTTTTTTCGGGTACCTCTCGAACACCTAAAGTGGGGGTGAATTTTTTTTTCGTTCCAACACTACTGTGTCAGGTGTCGCTGAATAGGTATTTTAAAAATAATAGGGGTCTAAAAACATCATGTTTTATAATGTCAGCAGTTTTTTAAACATTCGCTCCGGAAATCCAAAATAATAGCCCCCCCACCCCTCTAACTTTAAACCACGAGTCAAAGAATTATGGAAAAATTCATGAAAATGAAGCCTTTAGTGCGGGAAGTAGTGTCACAACGTGCAAATTTTGGTTTCGGATGAATTCACTTGGCATAGATGTAGTATACGTAAAACTAAGCTAATTTAGCCCGGTAGCCATTCACCACCCCCTGGCGGGTAGGAAGGGGGGGCAGTCAAAGTTACACGCCAGCATATCAGCTTCTATTTACCCAACACCACAAGTGTGGTGTCATTTTCTGATATATCGGGCATCAGGAATTCATTTTAGAGACATTAAATGTACAGTTTAATAGAAAAAAAGGAAAATATTGACAAACATATTATCAAAATTGCTTTGCAATATTTTTTACTCCACTATCAGTCTCTTTGAAAATCCTAAATTTTAAGTTGAACAAAATAAAATCTTAAGGGATGTTTATCTAGCTCTTTAAAAATATATACTTTATTATATATAATTATATATATAATAAATATTATATCATAATTCGGTTTAAAGATCTTTATTTCTCAAAAGAATAACAATAATTCACTTACTTGAGAAAAAACATTACATGCATAAATTATAATAATCTAAGCTAGTTGAGCGTAATCATTATTACAATCGCAAAATTATAAAAATTAGAATTTGCCGGTAGAATTATAAAAGCATACAAAACAAGTTAAACGAATAAAACTACGATCGCTGTCTGCTTAGGAGCGCGCTGCGCTGCGCGATGCGAGCGCAGTAGTAGATAAGATAACAGTTTTCCATGGATATAAAGAGTTTGGAAGTGTCTTAACAAATGCGTGCGTACATTGAGCTTGCGCTAATCTGTTATTTAGTAAGTTTTATATTTTATGTTTTTATTGTATATGTATTTTATTAAACAATTAATTACGTATTTTTAATGTATTATACGTAATTAAATTATGTAGTATTGATATTTTCTTGTAAATATAACTTTTGATTCTTATTTGGATTACTTTAGAATTTTATATACTTATATCGTTATAATTTTATATATAGTAAATTTATGTATACATACATATTTTACAATTTTAACATATTTATGGACGAGTTGAGAGATATTGTTTTAATAATCTTTTAAATGTGCGTAATGATTTGGCGTCTTTGATATCAGTCGGGAGTTTATTATAGAGGTTCGCTCCCTCGTATAATAGTTATTTGTTATGCAAGGCTGCAAAGTTGTTATTTGGCGCGAGTGTTGAAATTGAAAGCTGAGCGAGCGAAGGAATCTAAGATTGAACCATGAGCGACGCTCATGGTTCAATCTTAGATTCCTTCGCTCGCTCAGCTTTCAAGACACGAGAAGCTAAATAATTTTGCAGCCATGCGGAACACACAATTTTTCACCTCACTACAGCGAGGAAAATGCAAGATTCAAGAAAAACAATTAAAACACTAAAATAATCATATTTTATTTTGCCTTCTATTTAACACATCAAATTTAAAACATAACACACTCAAATCCAAACCAAATAAATACGAGAGAAGCACACATTAAAAATTAAAAGTAATATGACCGTAATTTGTATTATCGTCGTGTATATTTTATCGTTGCGTTTTTCTTAAGCACTGTTATATTATATTTGTATTTGAAACTACTTGGGACATTCGTTGTGAATGTGGGAGAATGGCATTCTGGGAATAATTAGTTGGCCACTCGGAAGTATTTTCCATAACACTTGCTTTGGAAGTTATTGGACGATGGGATCCGAACATTATTTCGGCTTTAAATCTTCTTTAAAAACGCCGATAGTTTCGGTAAATTACTTATCGTCTCCAAATATTTATACCAAATCCTTTTTCGTTTTAATGCAGGCTTTTAGCATTGAATAAATACTCCAAATTGGGCTTAACTTTCTTGTTTTCGTATAAAGTAAGACAACAGTATGTATTCTCCACAGAACAAATTTACTTTGTTTACATGAATTGTGAAAACTTCCAACTTTTTAATTATTTAATTTTTTCTCGGGTGCGTTCAGAAATTAAACTCTTATGTTCCAACTTTTATAACAAATAAATATTAAAATTTGTGTTGTATTTAATATATTTACTAGTCAAAATAAGTAAATGAAATTGAAATACTTACTATTTATATACATATATAAACATATTCAACATAAAATAAAGTGTAGAAAAAATAAAAACTTAAAAATCTGTAACCACAAACCAGGTTTCTGGACGTGATGTTGTAGGTGTATTTTTTTTTAAAAGAAGTACTCATATGATTTTAGCCGGCCTGACCAGATCGCCCTTTATTAGCGTGCTTTGATTGGTTATTCGAAGATTTATCGACTGATGAAATCAGTCGCGCGTTGAAGGAGTCTTAAATATAAAAAAGTTACATGCACCACAGAGAATCAAAATCGTCGTGTTCGAAATTCAAATGACTTTTGCACGCTAGCGGATAAAATAGACTTTTGCACGCAGATTTCGCCCTATAAACGGAGGTTTTCCGAGCGAGTGAGGTGAAAAATACATTGTTTGCCATAGTTCGTCCGCGGGGGCCGTAAAACAAGGTTATTAGCGTTCCGTAGTTTAATTCTTTGAATTTGTTGCTTTTTCGTGAAAGAAATTTGTATATGAAGGTCATTTGATAATATTTTTCTGATTAGGATACAAGTGTGATATATGTAGGAATGGTTAATGTTCATAATTTTAGTATCTTTGTAAATTTTACTCGTTGGCGTAAGAAAATTGTAGTTAAATAAGACTTTAATTAGTTTGTTTTGAGCTCGCTTTAGACAGTTTAAGTTAGTTGGAGGAGCGGTGCCCCATATTTCGATTAAATACTCAATATGTGGTTTCACGAGTGTGTTGTATATTGTGTATCGGACTCGTTTTGGAAGACATCGTACTATACCCCTGAGTGAGCCAGTTAAGGAAGTTATTTTATTTTTTATTTTTTCGATTTGCGGTTGCCATGTTAATTTTTTATCCAATATGAGACCCAGATATTTTTCTTTTTCAACTTTATTAATTGGCTGATTGTTTACAGTTAGAGGCTGGTTATTTGGAAGTTTTTTGTTTTTTGCCACAAAAATTATGTAATTTGTTTTACTAATATTTATAGTCAAGAGATTATCTTGAAACCACTTATTGAGTAGATTTAGGTCGCTTTGAGCATCAGATATTATATCATGGATAGAATGTCCGTAGTAAAATAGGCTTGTGTCGTCTGCATACAATAATTATATATCTCATAAATATATCTGAAAAAAAAAACGAATATAGTACGCGGTGGTGCCTGGGAACTCTTCCAAACGTCTCACTTAATTTTTTGCCAGTATTAAGTTGTTTTCTTATGCAAATAAGAAAAAAATATATAATACATACTTATTTCAGTTATTGACTGTCGCTTATGGTTTAATGCATCAATAATAGTATTTTTATATTTCTATCCGTTTATTTTTAGGGTTTCGTACCCAAAGGGTAAAAACGGGTCCCTATTACTGAGACTTCGGTGTCCATTCCATCCGTCCGTCCGTCCGTCTGTCACCAGGCTGTATCTCAAGAATGGTGATAGCTAGACAGTTGAAATTTTCACAGATGATTTATTTCTATTGCCACTATAACAACACATACTAAAAATAAAATAAAATAAATATTTAAGGGGGGCTCCCATACAACAAACGGGATTGGTTGCGTTAACTTTGCACCTCATTTATATGGAGCGCTATACATACCAGGTGCAAACTTAACTTAACCACTTAAGGATGGAAAGTGTTTGTACGGAACCCTCGGTGCGCGAGTCCGACTCGCACTTGACCGGTTTTTTCAATTACTTTTTCCACAACAGTGGCATAATTTGGTACATTTTAATATTTCTTTGGACAGTTGCACCTAGCACCGCACAGTGACTTGCACCTTTTTTTTTTACAAATAGAATCGACCTAGTCAAGGCCAGGTTTATAATGATATGTGTGAAAGCAGAAGGATTTTTAAGTCCAAGCTGAAATGGTATCAAGACCGACAGGAAAAAAGAGGGGCAACACCGGATTGCCGAGGGAATGTGTTGCATTGTTAAAATACTGGTACTACAACCAGGTCAATCAAGTGAGATGGGCGGTAGAGGAGTCGAATCAGTACCTATACGCTCCAGTTTGGTGTAAGACAGGGTGGCTTGGCTTCGCCTATATTGTTTAATTTGAATACATGTGAAATCTCATTTTTGTTTTGTAGTTCTATAGCTTAGTTAGGGTGTTTTAATTATAAAGTAGTCAGGACGAATTTCATCTCATTCATACAAGTATTATAAAATAATACTTTGCTGGCTGGCAAGTAGTCAGGAATTTAATCTCATTCATACAAGTATTATAATATAATACTTGTATGAATGGCCTTATATGATAATAAAAGCCATCTATTAATATTGTTTTCATAAAAAACAGGAAATCTGAATTATATTTGCAACGAACGTCTCAAATCGCTGGCAAGCAGGATTTTCTGTTACATATTCAGGGTGGTTGAAATTAAAATTCTTGTTACCTACTATGAAAATATTCCATATTTTCTATAGAAAGTCAAAAGGGAAATATATATACAATAATGTCGCAGCAGTGGAATGCTTATGCTACATTCGTACATTACGTAATGAATTGTACAAGCAATATAAGTATAATTGAATATTTATAAGTATGATATTATTTTCAGGACTTGGACTTAGCTGAAGAAGACTACATGGATGACGGCGACGAACTAGAATCAGAGGACAAGGAAGTCACGACCGCCAAGACCCTGAAGTTTGTCACCCCTTCGGCACTTAACCGAATAGAGAGGATAGGCTCTGCCATCTCCGCTTTCTCCACCGTGTCTACCGCGTCTACACAATCCAGGGTTGACACTACGAGAGCAAATCCTCTAGTCGTTGACCGAGAACATATTGCTGCAATGGCGGTGAACAGCATGGCGGCAACCAAGGAGAGACCAAGGATTTTAGATGATTGTAAGCAAAATTTGACTCGTTATTTACTAGAATTCATACTTTCTTCAAATCTAGTAATAATTCTTCAAAAGATCTGAAGAAAGAAAAGTTTCAAATTTTATTATCATTCTATCTCCACATACTCTTTTAATACCTACTTTGAAAGTTTTGATAGATCACAGAGACATACATTCTAAACTAACAAACCTTAGAAGTTTTATGAACGCACAAAATTATAGTTTAAAAATAATACGAAGTTTTAGAAAATCATTATATCTTCAGTTTACTGTATCTCTATAAATCTGTTTCCAGCATCAATGACGGCATTGGAACGCGCCACACTCAATCGAGAAGCGCGCAGCTACCTGTGGACGATGATGCCGCGAAGCAAGTGTCAGGTGCCGCAGCCCCGGTGGCTCCCCGTGCGCCAGATGGCCCCGGCTTCTGACACCATGTAAGCCTTGACCAATCACTCTATACATCTGCTTCCTTGATGGCATTTGAATGCGCCGCACTTATTCGAGAAGCGCGCAGTTACCTGTGGACGATGATCCCGCAAAGCAAGTGTCAGATGCCACAGCCCCGGTGGCTCCCCGTGTGCCAGAAAGCCCCGCTCTTTGACACCATGCAAGCTGACCCTAATAAAAAAGTGAAAGCTCGATAGAATTTGTACCTTTGCATTGTATAGCGTCTGTAAAGTTATCAATATCATCAAGCCTCACGCCTCTTGCTGCACTCGTCGAATACCTTTGACACGTGCAAATGTTTACTGCTATTGTTGCTAACTTTAGAAATGCCAACTTACGTAGTGATAAATGTAAAACCGCGTACAAGTAGGAGCGAGAAGCTAGATTTGAGCGCAGCGCTATTTCGTTATTATCTTGTGAGCAGCTAAATAGTAAGGTACACAAATTCCCAAACACACTGGTTCTTAAAAATCTATACGCTATTATTGCGGTGCGCAGTGAGCCCATCTTGGTATCACGTTAAATAAACTCTGGGTCTTTTACTGTTGCAGTTACCGGCCGTCGTGCGTTTTACTGCATCGCTGCGCGTTCGACTCGGGCTGCTGCCACAACGAGTCGCACGTTTGCGCGCCCGTTGAGGGCCATTATGTCACCATCCCCCTATACGTGAGTACATTTAACCACACCTTACCTTACCAGCAGGACTAGCATTAAGTGACGCAGCATAAGCGCCGGAACAGTCTTTCTTGTACTTCACAGATTACCAACTCTAATAATAAAGACATTTCGTAAGCCTAGTTAATAATAAATAAATAAATAAATAAATATCAGACACCCTCACACAAATCAACCTAGTCCCAAATTAAGCTCAAGAAGGCTTGTGTTATGGGTACTAGGCGACGATATACATACTTATGTAGATAAATAAATACTTAAATACATATAGAACATCCATGACCCAGGCACAAATATTCGTGTTCATCACACAAATATTTGCCCTTGCCGGGATTCGAACCCGGGACCGTCGGCTCAGTAGGCAGTTGCTTAACCATTGAGCCAACCGCGTCGTCGAGTATGTTTTTATTGTATATGTATTTTATTAAACAATTAATTACGTATTTTTAATGTATTATATAATAATATAACTTTTGATTCTTATTTGGATTACTTTAGAATTTTATATACTTATATCGTTATAATTTTATATATAGTAAATTTATGTATACATACATATTTTACAATTTTAACATATTTATGGACGAGTTGAGAGATATTGTTTTAATAATCTTTTAAATGTGCGTAATGATTTGGCGTCTTTGATATCAGTCGGGAGTTTATTATAGAGGTTCGCTCCCTCGTATAATAGTTATTTGTTATGCAAGGCTGCAAAGTTGTTATTTGGCGCGAGTGTTGAAATTGAAAGCTGAGCGAGCGAAGGAATCTAAGATTGAACCATGAGCGAAGCGAATGGTTCAAAGATAGATTCCTGAGCGTAGCGAGGCTTTCAAGACACGAGAAGCTAAATAATTTTGCAGCCATGCGGAACACACAATTTTTCATCTCACTACAGCGAGGAAAATGCAAGGTTAAAGAAAAACAATTTAAACATAAAAATAATCATATTTAATTTTGCCTTCTATTTAACACGTCCAATTCAAAACATAACACACTCAAATCCAAACCAAATAAATACGAGAGAAGCACATATATTAAAAATTAAAAGTAATATGGCCGTAATTTGTATTATCGTCGTGTATATTTTATTGTTAAGTTTTTCTTAAGCACTGTTATATTATATTTGTTTTTGAAACTACTTCACACATTCGTTGTGAATGTGGGAGAACGGCATTCTGGGAACGATTAGTTGGCCATTCGGAAGTATTTTCCATAACTTCCATAACTTTGGAAGTTATTGGACGATGGGATCCGAACAAGATTATTTCGGCTTTATCTTCTTTAAAAACGCCAATAGTTTCGGTAAATTACTTATCGTCTCCAAATATTTATAACAAATCCTTTTTCGTTTTCATGCAGGCTTTTAGCATTGAATAAATACTCCAAATTGGGCTTAACTTTCTTGTTTTCGATATAAAGAAAGACAACAGTATGTATTCTCCACAGAACAAATTTACGTTGTTTACATGAATCATGGACCAAGTAAAGACATGAATTGTGAAAACTTCCAACTTTTTAATTATTATTTTTTTCTCGGGTGCGTTCAGAAATTACACTCTTATGTTCCAACTTTTATAACAAATAAATATCAAAAATTGTGTTGTATTTAATATTTTTACTAGTCTAAATATGTAAATTAAACTGAAATACTATTAATATATATAAAGATATTCAACTTATGTTATAATAAAGTGTAGGAAATATAAAAATTTAAAAATCTGTAACCACGAACCAGGTTTCTGGACGTGATATTGTAGGTGTATTTTTTTTAAAAGCAGTATTCAAACATACATATGATAATTGCCGGCCTGACTAGATCGCTCTTTATTAGCGTGCGTTGATTGGTTATTCGGAGATTTATCGACTGATGAAATCAGTCACGCGTTGAAGGAGTCTTAAATATAAAAAAGTTACATGCACCACAGAGAATCAAAATCGTCGTGTTCGAAATTCAAATGACTTTTGCACGCTAGCGGATAAAATAGACTTTTGCACGCAGATTTCACCCTATAAACGAAGGTTTTCCGAGCGAGTGAGGTGAAAAAGTCTATTGTCTACTGCCCAAGAAAGCACTGACTGCTTTTTTGGCGACATTATAACATATCAACATGTTCGCATAACCTCGCAAAACTTCAGTATTTATGTTATTAATGTTTTTGATTTAGTATGTTTCATTTTCGTGGAATTTATTTCTTTTACTATTTTTTTTCTTTTTAGGGTTCCGTAGTCAACTAGGAACCCTTATAGTTTCGCCATGTCCGTCTGTCCGTCCGCGGCTTAGCTCCGTGATCATTAGTACTAGAAAGCTGAAATTTGGTATGAGTATGTGTATGTATAACGCCGACAAAACGGTAAAATAAAATCTAAAAAAAATGTTTTTTTCGGATACCTCTCGAACACCTAAAGTGGGGGTGAATTTTTTTTTCTGTTCCAACACTAGTGTGTGGGGTGTCGTTGAATAGGTATTTTAAAAATAATAGCGGTCTCAAAACATTATTTTTTGATAAAGTCAGCAGTTTTGTAAATATTCACTCCGAAAATTAAAAAAATAGTGTCCCCTCCCCCTCTAACTTTTCAACCACCAGTCAAAAAATTATGGAAAAATTTATGAAAATGAGGCCTTATCAGTACTTTCAATGAAAACTATATTGAACAAAATCGGTTGAGCCGTTTTTGAGTTATCGCAAAATTTCATAATTTTCTTTAAAAGGACGTAAGTTGACTTCCAGAAGGTGAAGAATAAGTAATTACAGTTACGTTGGCGTTTACGACCTTTTTATAGAGCTTGAAATCTTAGTCGTAACTTAAACCTCGGGCTTAAAACCGCTGTTTTATGCCCGTCTATTGTGAAGGATGAGCCACTACGGAACCCTACACTGAGCGTGGCCCGACGCTCTTGGCCGGTTTTTTTAATATTTTCCCACATTGTTCTTAGTACATATAGGAATAGGAATGCATATGTTTGGCTGCGTGTTTCTTATTCGATTTGATTTATTTATTTTATACATTTCTGTAATTTTGTTTCTTTTAGTTTTTTTTTTGGTATTTATTAATAATTTCACGTTTTTTTCTTTATTTTTTATTTTGTTGATTTTTTTTATGTTTTTGTTATTACATTAAAATGTCTATTTCCTTTTTGTTTTTTTTAAACGTTTAGTCGTAGATAAAGAATTGTATATAACGTTATATAACTGGGTCAAAAAATGCTCGCGGTATCTTTATTTAACCCATGCCACTCTGTAATTTAATAGTGAATTGTTTGACAAGGCGCTAAAATAAGCCATTGTGATTATTTGGACGAGTGACCGCAATGAGCGAGGACAAATATAACCTACAGTTTCATAATGGCTTTCAGCCACGTGTTAAACACTCTGCTTTTCACTTCGACTGCGAGAAAATAAAAAAATAACAATCGGTGTGTAACCTTGCGCATTAGCTTACTGATATTTTTTTGTGGATTGGCATATTTGTTTTAACTATGATATAGACAATTGTAAGATGAGGAAAACGCCTAATACCTATCATATTAGACGCCTAATACATATCCTATAGATCATATTATAAACATACGTATAACTGCGCCTAACGTTTTCTTAGTAATTTTTCCATTTTTAAATGCAATTTATAAATGGATAATCCTTTTCAAATTTTAATCTTTTTTTAATCATTTTTTGCTTTATTTATTCTAAGTAAGGATAAAATATATAAGATTTTTAGACCTCTATGGTAATTTTTTTTTATTTGGAGCACTATAAAATTGCATTTTATAGTTTCGTATTTTAGCCATTTCGATTTAATTTTATTTAAGATAAAATCAACACTCAATCAGAAACTAGAAGGATATTGTATTAAAATAAGTTACAATACATACATGTTTGAAAATTCTACGAGTAGGTAGTATTTTAGTATTCCGAATAATAGTACATTGTTGTAGAGGCTGTAAAGTAAGCAATAGATGAACGAGTAAATTTCGAAGGCCGACCCGCAGGGGAGGCCTTCGACAGTACGAGTTCATCTATTGTACTTTCAGCCGAGACTGAACAGAGTGCTTTTCACGACAACTGCGAGGAAATACATTAAAAAACGAGTATTTTATATATTTATCATTAAATTCGGCGCCTTGATGCAGCCTCATTGTTGTAAATATTAGGGCTATTATATACGTAAAGCTAATTGTGTCCCCAGATTCAAACGACGCAACGACGATTTTCAAATCATTTATGAAGAAATAACAAAAATATTAAAACTTACCTCACTTTCAACTAAATTTAGACATTTAAACATTTTAGTCTAGGTTGAGTGTAACTCGGATAAACAACTCAACAATACATTCTACACTGAGAGATCATTGTAACGTTACGTCAATATTAACATTACGTTCCTAATATTATTTATTTCGTGAGTCAATGAGAACATTATTAAATTAAGCACATCACAAAACCAATATTTAATATTTACTAAACAATACATTTGCTTTTTTAAAATATGGCGGCTGCCCCGTAGCGCATGCGCGTTTCTGACGCAATGGAGTCATGGCTTTTCATCCGAATTAAAAAATATATATTATCATGAACTCAATATACATATAATTTAATGTGTTTATTGGATGAAAACTGTTAATTTGTTGAAAAATAAGTAATTTTAGAAATTAGGAAATTGTTTTACGCCCCATTACTAACTTTAAAATATAAATGTTCATGATTTTCAGGGTAAAACCTTTTTAATGAAAACGTATTAAAAAGTAAACCTGAGGAGTATAATCTTACTTAAGAAAATAAACTCCTTCGCAGGTATTTATAAGTTTAAGAGAAAAATACACCTTATAAATGACGCATTCTCAATGGTCAATTTAATTTGACATGCAGCAGACGATTAAGCTTTGGTTGGTTAAATCATAGATCAAACAGTATACAGATGTAGACACTCCATACATTAAAATACGCCAAGCTAATTCATGCTGACGTCCAGACGGCGTTAGTGCGCAATGATAGCAATTCATGGTGACGGCTAGATGGCGTAAAAATCAGTTTAAGTGCAGTGCAACACTAGCGGCATCTACATCTTCTTGTTGTAAATAATTAGAAAGCATCGTATACTTTCGAGTATTACGTCAACGCAGCATAGATGTCGTTTTACGGAGCATTATACAATAATCGAAATGTTTAATCAAAATCATAAACACTAACACTAAACGTGACCGTACCTAAATGCTAAATCATTTATAAGTTTATTAATATGATGAGCACCTACGTAAACTGGTTTTAATTTAATTACACCTTTTGTTAAAAAACGAGAGTGTAACACGGCACGGCATTACGTACAAAGTGTAATTCCATCACTATTATTTCTTTAACTATTTTATTTTATTTTATTATAAATATACTTATTGATAATATTAAGCAACTTTTTGAAGTAAATAATACTTTTCCCTGAGATCTAGATACAGTGGGACCAAAAAGAATATAAATCAAAAAGTGGCAATACTGTAGTGTCGTCCCATTTTCTTAGATTGATTAGAATGGGACGACACTACAGTATTGCCACTTTTTAATTTCTACTATTTTTGGTCAGACTGTAGTAATATAGCTTGCATGCTTTAATGCAGTCGAAATTAAATTGAAAAAATAGTTTATTGCTTGGTTTTTGTTAATTACGAATAGTA
Source organism: Apotomis betuletana (assembly GCA_932273695.1). Taxonomy (NCBI): domain Eukaryota; kingdom Metazoa; phylum Arthropoda; class Insecta; order Lepidoptera; family Tortricidae; genus Apotomis; species Apotomis betuletana. Next base: position 19,038,634 of record OW026299.1, read on the forward strand.
TTTTGAAAGAAAAATCATTAATGAAAAATTCAAACTGTAGGTTTCAAATTATACGTAACATTTAATCGCAATGGTAATGGAAAAACAATTCTAAGTAGTAAAATTAAAATTATGTTAAGAAATAACATAATTAAAGAAAAAAACAAATTTCATAAGAAAACTTACATCAGCATTTTTGAACGGATAAGGAGCCTTTTGTAACAAGATAGAAACAAATACCTCGATCGGTAGCGCGTTTATTTTTACATTAGTAACATTATAATAAGCAAGGGATTTCGGTATGCAAGAATAAATTTCATGTCGAAAAACGAAACTTGCAATAAGAGACGAGATTTTTTTATGCCGGATTTACACACTCGCCAAGACAGGACAGGGCGAGACAAGCATGCCGTCCTTCATTCACTCATAGAGTTACAAAGTGACGGCATGCAGGTATTGCCATGTCTTAGCGAGTGTGCACAACCGGCATAAGTATGATCTGTAAATTTAAATCTCACTATCTGTATCAATTTAGTGTAGCTTGATTCTTTGTTAACTTGTAGTCCAAATATCCATTTAAAAACAAAAAAAAAAGATATATTGACTTACACCGATTGAGAAAGAAAAATTGAATGTCATTATTTATAAAAAATAAAAATGTGGTATTACCACATAAAAATATGAATCGATAAAAAGATTCTATACAAATATTTACACCGATTGGTCACGAAAAAATCACGATATATCACGTCGGGGGAGGGAGGGGTATAAGGAGACCTCACGTGTATTTTTCTACAGTGAACGAACTAAGAAAAAACCGGCCAAGAGCATGTTGGGCCACGCTCAGTGCAGGGTTCCGTAGTTGCTCATCCTTCACAAGACACGGGCTTATAACAGCGGTTTTAAGCCCGAGGTTTAAGTTACGACACAGATTTCAAGTTCTATAAAAAGGTCATAAACGCCAAAGTAACTGTAATTACTTATTACCTTCTTGAAGTCAACTTACGTCTTTTTAAAGAAAATTATGAAATTTTGCGATAACGCAAAAACGGATAAACCGATTTTGATCAGTATAGTTTTCATTGAAAGTACTTATAAGGTCTCATTTTCATGAATTTTTACATATTTTTTTGACTCGTGGTTGAAAAGTTAGAGGGGGGGACACTATTTTTTTTATTTTCGGAGCGAATATTTACAAAACTTCGGACTTTATCAAAAAGTATTGTTTAAAGACCCCTATTATTTTTAACAGACCTATTCAACGGCACCCCACACACTAGGGTTGAAATGAAACAAAAAAATACCCCCACTTTAGCTGTTGGAGAGGTATCCGAAAAAAATTTTTTTTTAGTTTTTATTTTACTGTTTTGTCGGCGTGATACATACACATACTCGTACCAAATTTCAATTTGGTACGAGTATAGTGCACAAGCCCTTATTTTATCATTTTAAATCAGACACAGCCGCGACAGCGGCCTATCGGTGTAGTCATAGATCAAACAGTATACAGATGTAGACACTCCATACATTAAAATACGCCAAGCTAATTCATGCTGACGTCCAGACGGCGTTAGTGCGCAATGATAGCAATTCATGGTGACGGCTAGATGGCGTAAAAATCAGTTTAAGTGCAGTGCAACACTAGCGGCATCTACATCTTCTTGTTGTAAATAATTAGAAAGCATCGTATACTTTCGAGTATTACGTCAACGCAGCATAGATGTCGTTTTACGGAGCATTATACAATAATCGAAATGTTTAATCAAAATCATAAACACTAACACTAAACGTGACCGTACCTAAATGCTAAATCATTTATAAGTTTATTAATATGATGAGCACCTACGTAAACTGGTTTTAATTTAATTACACCTTTTGTTAAAAAACGAGAGTGTAACACGGCACGGCATTACGTACAAAGTGTAATTCCATCACTATTATTTCTTTAACTATTTTATTTTATTTTATTATAAATATACTTATTGATAATATTAAGCAACTTTTTGAAGTAAATAATACTTTTCCCTGAGATCTAGATACAGTGGGACCAAAAAGAATATAAATCAAAAAGTGGCAATACTGTAGTGTCGTCCCATTTTCTTAGATTGATTAGAATGGGACGACACTACAGTATTGCCACTTTTTAATTTCTACTATTTTTGGTCAGACTGTAGTAATATAGCTTGCATGCTTTAATGCAGTCGAAATTAAATTGAAAAAATAGTTTATTGCTTGGTTTTTGTTAATTACGAATAGTATTTTGAAAGAAAAATCATTAATGAAAAATTCAAACTGTAGGTTTCAAATTATACGTAACATTTAATCGCAATGGTAATGGAAAAACAATTCTAAGTAGTAAAATTAAAATTATGTTAAGAAATAACATAATTAAAGAAAAAAACAAATTTCATAAGAAAACTTACATCAGCATTTTTGAACGGATAAGGAGCCTTTTGTAACAAGATAGAAACAAATACCTCGATCGGTAGCGCGTTTATTTTTACATTAGTAACATTATAATAAGCAAGGGATTTCGGTATGCAAGAATAAATTTCATGTCGAAAAACGAAACTTGCAATAAGAGACGAGATTTTTTTATGCCGGATTTACACACTCGCCAAGACAGGACAGGGCGAGACAAGCATGCCGTCCTTCATTCACTCATAGAGTTACAAAGTGACGGCATGCAGGTATTGCCATGTCTTAGCGAGTGTGCACAACCGGCATAAGTATGATCTGTAAATTTAAATCTCACTATCTGTATCAATTTAGTGTAGCTTGATTCTTTGTTAACTTGTAGTCCAAATATCCATTTAAAAACAAAAAAAAAAGATATATTGACTTACACCGATTGAGAAAGAAAAATTGAATGTCATTATTTATAAAAAATAAAAATGTGGTATTACCACATAAAAATATGAATCGATAAAAAGATTCTATACAAATATTTACACCGATTGGTCACGAAAAAATCACGATATATCACGTCGGGGGAGGGAGGGGTATAAGGAGACCTCACGTGTATTTTTCTACAGTGAACGAACTAAGAAAAAACCGGCCAAGAGCATGTTGGGCCACGCTCAGTGCAGGGTTCCGTAGTTGCTCATCCTTCACAAGACACGGGCTTATAACAGCGGTTTTAAGCCCGAGGTTTAAGTTACGACACAGATTTCAAGTTCTATAAAAAGGTCATAAACGCCAAAGTAACTGTAATTACTTATTACCTTCTTGAAGTCAACTTACGTCTTTTTAAAGAAAATTATGAAATTTTGCGATAACGCAAAAACGGATAAACCGATTTTGATCAGTATAGTTTTCATTGAAAGTACTTATAAGGTCTCATTTTCATGAATTTTTACATATTTTTTTGACTCGTGGTTGAAAAGTTAGAGGGGGGGACACTATTTTTTTTATTTTCGGAGCGAATATTTACAAAACTTCGGACTTTATCAAAAAGTATTGTTTAAAGACCCCTATTATTTTTAACAGACCTATTCAACGGCACCCCACACACTAGGGTTGAAATGAAACAAAAAAATACCCCCACTTTAGCTGTTGGAGAGGTATCCGAAAAAAATTTTTTTTTAGTTTTTATTTTACTGTTTTGTCGGCGTGATACATACACATACTCGTACCAAATTTCAATTTGGTACGAGTATAGTGCACAAGCCCTTATTTTATCATTTTAAATCAGACACAGCCGCGACAGCGGCCTATCGGTGTAGTGTAACTCGGGTCTCGGGTGTCGGTGACCTTGTAATGCCGAATCTCGCTCGCCCCTCGACACGCACACATAGCCGCGAGTTTTGTTACTGCACACTAGTGTCGGTGTCGTTTCTTTTTACGCTAGTACCTATATATATATATTCTTTGAATCAGATGAGCTAGTATATTTATATGTATGGAAAGAAAGGAATAGGAAATAACTATTTTTAGAATATTCCAGTCAATAATAACAATGTCCTTCCTATCTATAAAAAAAATCAAGGTTAATGAAAGATGATATCTTGGAAATTAAAGAGACCAATAGAATATTTTTTATTGCACACGTTTATAAGAAAAAAATATAAAACAATATAAAACACAGATAACACACAATAGGCGGTCTTATCTAGGTATATAAATATAATAACTGCAGTACCATCGTGCCCGCTGATGTGTAAGAACAATGTAATGTAATTTAACCTTTTGAGCGCCACAGTCGGCTGTGGCCGTCAACAAAAAATCGTGCCCCTGACGCCAAGTCGGCCACAGTCGTCCAAATTTTAATGATCAAAAACTTTGTAATTCTAACCGCTACAAGTATTTTTCAATCCCTGTTGATTTTGGGGCACATCTTAGTTTTTACTCTGGCGTCAGTGGCACGGTAAATTGCTAGACCGCTTGGCGGTCAATAGGTTAAATCCTATCAAAAGCATAAAATGTTAAATAAGTGCCAAGTTCAATATCGCGTAAAACGTTGTTGACTTCACCGACAAATGAATTGAGATGCGCATGCGCCAAGTTCTTTGTCGTAATTTTTTTGAGAAGAGAGGTACTTACTACAATGTTTGCTACTTAGAATATAATAGAATAGAATACTCTTTATTGCACACCTCAAGAAGAAAGAAATACAAATACACTTATACTTAATAGTTAATATAAATTATAATAAACAATTATTTACTCAACGCACTTCTTTTACTTGGGGTGTAATTCAATATCAAGATTGAACTTGGCTCTTATTTAAAATTGATGGAATATCAATACTTATAATGATGTGTAAATTACTTAATTATTATTTGGTAATTAGGACATCTTTTAAATAAAGAAAGAATTTTCCAAATCGGTTAATAAATAACTGAGTTCTGAGGTAACAAGCATAACTAATAATAATAAATAAAAAAAAACTAAACATTGTTTTCTGTTTTTATTCTGTTTACACACAAATTTCCCCTTTCTAGGACACCTGGAAGTAGGTCAGGTTTTTGATTCCTAGTCAGTGAGTCAGTCAGTGGAAAAGATGCCGTTTTATGGACTTTAATGTCTCGATAAATATTTTACCCATATTTATAAGATTTGGGGTTTTAGCTGTTCTAAAGGATCTAAATATATAAGCCAAATTTATTTTTTTTACCTTTAAGAGTTGGAATTATGGAGGGGTCAAAATCAAAAGTGGCTTCAAACGGTTCGTGTAATATAACACACGGCTGCTGCTCGCCAGTTCCTGGGGTGAACTTGGCTGGACACGCTGCCTCGTGGTTAGAAAACTACGATCCGACCGAATAATGACAGCGGCACCACAGTATAGATGCTGGCGCGGGCGGCGCGGGCGGCGCGGACGGCGCGGGCGGCGCGGGCGGCGCTGACCCGACTAGTTCACGTCGATCCGCTTGCATTGTGATGCGGGCCGAGCGCGTACTTAAGTAGACGTACGTACACGGCTCGCTCGCACACATACAAACCGCGTGGCGAACTTTTGTTCGAACATTTATACTACTGCGGATGTGGGAGACAAAGATGTCTCGGTGTATTTTAAAAGCATTCTATTTTATTGTTTATTTTTCTTTACTCATGGCAACAAATATCTTGACCCCCGAAATAATTTTTGGTACCCCAAACCAGTATCACCTAAAAATCATAAGGAAACCAAAAAAGAAATTAAGTACTTGCACCAAAATAAGATAGCCTAAAATTCCAATCGTTCTACCTATTTTAGTCATAACTCATAACTGCACTTCTAATTGTATTACAAATTATTGCGATATTAGCTTCTAAAATGATTTACTTAAAATCATTCGCGAGCCGAGCGAGCGAAGCGAGCGTACCTTGGTAGCGGACGGCGAAGCGTCAGAATCAGAACCGAACTGCTACCAGTAAAGTAGATTAATGGGTTAGGTTATGTATGTTAGAACTGCGACCACAACAGCGAACTGAGAATCGGGTCGAGCGAGCGCAACAGCGGCTGCGGTGCGGAGTTCGGGGGGTTGGTTGAGCGCACGTTGACCGGGCGGGGCTTACTAAGTTTAGCATCATTAAAAGGCCTTATTCCTTTTAAAATGCTGATTGTTTTAGACATTTTTCTCTATGATCAAACATGTTTCTTAACACATTATTGATGTTACTACCTGTACCTAGAACAGGGCTATTGGAATTTATTGGTATATATTTGAAACCTGCAGTTTGAATTTTTCATTGATAATTTTTGTTTCAAAAACCACTCGAAATTGACAAAATTCACGCAGAAAACTGGTTTTTTCAACTGCACGCTATGTTACTACCTAGAACTCGGAGAAAAGTATTATTCACTAAAAAAAGTTGGTTGAAATTATCAATATTTTTGTCATATTATGAAAAAAATAAAATAAAAGGAATAAGGCCTCTTAAACTTTATTTGGTTACATATGGGTAACATTAACATGCATACATTTTATGGCAATCATAGTGGTATATTTAGGTAAAAATAACGCATTAATTTGCTGGCTAAGAGGTTGTGATCATTTAATTGATTATATAGGGCTTTAAAATTTTATTTTTTAGGTTACATATACATTTGAATGTAGTTTCATATTAAAATGGTAATAAATTTCTGAAGAACGTTTCGTTTTTTTCGGTTTAATAATGACTATTGTGGAGTTATTTACTTTAAATAGGATAGCAAGTTGTACACGGTGTTAGTTTGTCTATCTTCTCCTGGCCTGGCACTCACTCAATTGCTGAAAGGTTAACTGGAAAAGATCCCTTATAGGGATTAGTTCGCTTTTATACCTATGTTCTTTGTAATAGATGTATTTTTAACTGTTTGTGTGTACAATAAAGTGTTTACTTACTTATAATTTTACATAAAATTGGTGTTTTAATTTGGTGCTCATTCACCATTTTTGGTAGCAAAAAGTGATTTTTATGCCAAGAAATTTTGCTTTATCTGGTGATCAGTAATATTTTACAACTTTTGGTTATCATTTAACATTAATTTTGGGATCAATTTTGATGCTCATTTATTACCTATTTTTGATAAGTAGTAAAAAGTATTTTTCTTGCTGTTACATTTTAAATCATTTAAATATTATTATTTTACATTAAAAGTACTGTTTTCATTCCTATATACAAATATTTGCTTATGAAATAGTTGTATGAAGTTGTTTATAATAATTACTTTATCATTCCTTATTTTCATAGCAGGAACTATAAAAATCCTTAGCTATGCACATAATAGTTTTGAAACTCTTAAGAATAAGCAGAGTAAGTATTTTGTTGTAAACCAGCACAAATAAAAAACCGTCTTGTGTTTATACCAGTGAAGAAAGAAGAGTGTAACTCTTCCTGTGCACATTTTCCCTGAAAAATATGTATAACTTGGGTCGCTTCAAGTTGTGAATGAATAGGCATTTTCTAGGCAAGCATGCTCCATCTCAGGCCCTATTATCACTTAATATCAGGTGCAATCAAAACCAAACGCATGACTATCATATCATATATAAAATTAAAAAAAACAGCGAGTTTATTTCTCGCTAGTGCTATTTGGTCATTGTTAGTTAATTGCTCAAACTGGGTACTAGTACTAGATGGGTGATTCTACACGTGTTTCAACCGCTGTCAGTCCGCTGTCAAAAATATTGAAAGTATGAGCTACACCGAGTTGGAGATTTTCATACAATGATATACTGTTTTTTTATTTTTATTTATTTAATTCCTTATATTTCACAGCATAACAGTAGAACCAAATCACTGTGAAATTAAGACTAAACACACAGATTTAATACAAACATTACAACAATTAGCAATTAGAAATATACTGACGAAGGCCGTTCATCCATCATCTCACAGAACCCCAAACATTCATCGCACACATCCAACCATCCACCTGCAAACACATCACAGTTTGGTGCCGATTCTAAGAGCGAGTCTGTTACCATACTGCTTACCATAATTGATCTAATTTAAAGCATCTAAATGCCCCATTGCTTTGATATTTATGACAGCGAATTGACGGCGGTTGAAACGCCTATAGAATCACCCAGATATTTAAAAAAAACATTTAAAATAATTATTTGATTTAGAAAATTTTAAGCTGTAACAGTAATACCTATATAAAATGGAAAGGAAAATTATTTAATATTAAATAAAAACACACACTCTCCAGCTTCAGGCACATTACTTCAGCCAGTGTTCAACTCTCTTGAAATTCTTCCCCGTTGGTAACATATCACCAAATGAATTGAATTGGAATGGCAATGGATTCTTAAATTCAATAACTATCCCTTTCATGTCTTCTGGATTGTTGTTCTTCCATGGCCATTCAATAGCACTTGAAACCTTTAAAAATTGCTTCCTGTTTTGGATGATCTATGCATGTCTTTTCCTTATCTTTTCACTTTAATTTAATGGATGATTTAACTTTAGATTCAAAACTGCTAATGAATGTTAACAGCACCTTTCAGATAGAAGACGAGCATGGCATTGAAAACACTTGTCAACACTTCTTGTTCATCCACAATGAGTCACAGATCACACTTTGAGCTCTGGACAAGACAAACTTTATGTTTATTAACGAACACAAATATGCACAAATATGGTATTCCTTCTTGAACTGTGTGAATTTCCTTTTAAATCTGAAAATAACAAATTCACTTGTGAACATGTTTTCATCTGTATGTGTCATGTATCAAATTTTTTTTCGATTACCTACAGCTTGTAGGTATCTAAAAATTGTAACTCGGATGATACTTACATATGCTTACATCGATTGCATTATGATATATCGTAACTCGTCGTAATAGAAATCCCAAAGGAATTTTTCCATCATCAGAGAGATTCGAGCTTTTTAATTTTACCAAAGTCTCCTTTAAATTACATGGGAGGAGTTAAATATTAAGAAATGTACACAAACAAAGATCACGTTTACGTTTACATTTTACACTTTTGCCTGCTTTTGCCTATTTGTATACAAATACATACAAATATGACGGAATGACAGTGACATAATGACATTCACAGCGCTGCCAGACGAGTGCAAGCAGCACGGCTAGCATAACTTTGACACGCGACTCTTTCTCGCGCGGGATATACTACCTGTCTCTATCTGTACAGTACTATGAGATAGTGACGGATGATGCTATCTCGCGCGACATGAGTCTGATTCACCATAGAGATTCACATTAGATTATTGTATAATGTTTGCAAGCTTCTTTTCTTTTATCTAGATTAATACCGTAGTACCAACATAACTACGACTTGTCTATGATTGATACTTACTTTTTACGCTACTGAAATATCTTCTCAAAATAAAACATATTAGTCAATCTGAACTGATTTTATTCATTTTTAGATTTCCATTAAATAGAATAAACTGTGGTTTTCAAAATATTGCACCTACATAGTTCAGACTTTTATATTCTATTTTATTATTTCTCAAAGTCATTGTTTTTACTTATACCATAGTATTTAATTTTGAATTTACCGCCTTTATTGAGGGACACGTCGGTTCGCGTTACATACTCTGTAGTTGATAAAGTGAGAGAAATCTTTAAAACAATTCATTATGGAATAAAATATCTCGTTTGCTTATTTCTACTACTATCTTATATTCGGATTTTCATATTTTTTATTGCATAGAGTAAATATTATAATTCCGCAACAGGTATAATTAAGCGACATCTATTGGTATCGTATAAAAAGTGCCTACGCCTACCAATCGAGCTAGTAAAGTAGACGTTGTATGCAAAAATGTATAGGTGGCGTCAAAAACAAATATTGAGATATGTTTTTATTTTTACTTTGGTGTTTATATTGTGTGTGCTCGTTAATTTTCAATATATTATAGTTTCAGAAATTAAATTAAGTAAAATTGAAAGGTTTTGGCGTAATCTAAAGTAAAACAAAAAGATCATCTGCAACGAACGATACTACTAACGATATCTTGTGTGGAGTAGCAGAACTATTCGGCCGAAGTATGTGGTGTCTTACTCTGTTATAATTCCTTTCTCTATGGTGTAGTGTAACTCGGGTCTCGGGTGTCGGTGACCTTGTAATGCCGAATCTCGCTCGCCCCTCGACACGCACACATAGCCGCGAGTTTTGTTACTGCACACTAGTGTCGGTGTCGTTTCTTTTTACGCTAGTACCTATATATATATATTCTTTGAATCAGATGAGCTAGTATATTTATATGTATGGAAAGAAAGGAATAGGAAATAACTATTTTTAGAATATTCCAGTCAATAATAACAATGTCCTTCCTATCTATAAAAAAAATCAAGGTTAATGAAAGATGATATCTTGGAAATTAAAGAGACCAATAGAATATTTTTTATTGCACACGTTTATAAGAAAAAAATATAAAACAATATAAAACACAGATAACACACAATAGGCGGTCTTATCTAGGTATATAAATATAATAACTGCAGTACCATCGTGCCCGCTGATGTGTAAGAACAATGTAATGTAATTTAACCTTTTGAGCGCCACAGTCGGCTGTGGCCGTCAACAAAAAATCGTGCCCCTGACGCCAAGTCGGCCACAGTCGTCCAAATTTTAATGATCAAAAACTTTGTAATTCTAACCGCTACAAGTATTTTTCAATCCCTGTTGATTTTGGGGCACATCTTAGTTTTTACTCTGGCGTCAGTGGCACGGTAAATTGCTAGACCGCTTGGCGGTCAATAGGTTAAATCCTATCAAAAGCATAAAATGTTAAATAAGTGCCAAGTTCAATATCGCGTAAAACGTTGTTGACTTCACCGACAAATGAATTGAGATGCGCATGCGCCAAGTTCTTTGTCGTAATTTTTTTGAGAAGAGAGGTACTTACTACAATGTTTGCTACTTAGAATATAATAGAATAGAATACTCTTTATTGCACACCTCAAGAAGAAAGAAATACAAATACACTTATACTTAATAGTTAATATAAATTATAATAAACAATTATTTACTCAACGCACTTCTTTTACTTGGGGTGTAATTCAATATCAAGATTGAACTTGGCTCTTATTTAAAATTGATGGAATATCAATACTTATAATGATGTGTAAATTACTTAATTATTATTTGGTAATTAGGACATCTTTTAAATAAAGAAAGAATTTTCCAAATCGGTTAATAAATAACTGAGTTCTGAGGTAACAAGCATAACTAATAATAATAAATAAAAAAAAACTAAACATTGTTTTCTGTTTTTATTCTGTTTACACACAAATTTCCCCTTTCTAGGACACCTGGAAGTAGGTCAGGTTTTTGATTCCTAGTCAGTGAGTCAGTCAGTGGAAAAGATGCCGTTTTATGGACTTTAATGTCTCGATAAATATTTTACCCATATTTATAAGATTTGGGGTTTTAGCTGTTCTAAAGGATCTAAATATATAAGCCAAATTTATTTTTTTTACCTTTAAGAGTTGGAATTATGGAGGGGTCAAAATCAAAAGTGGCTTCAAACGGTTCGTGTAATATAACACACGGCTGCTGCTCGCCAGTTCCTGGGGTGAACTTGGCTGGACACGCTGCCTCGTGGTTAGAAAACTACGATCCGACCGAATAATGACAGCGGCACCACAGTATAGATGCTGGCGCGGGCGGCGCGGGCGGCGCGGACGGCGCGGGCGGCGCGGGCGGCGCTGACCCGACTAGTTCACGTCGATCCGCTTGCATTGTGATGCGGGCCGAGCGCGTACTTAAGTAGACGTACGTACACGGCTCGCTCGCACACATACAAACCGCGTGGCGAACTTTTGTTCGAACATTTATACTACTGCGGATGTGGGAGACAAAGATGTCTCGGTGTATTTTAAAAGCATTCTATTTTATTGTTTATTTTTCTTTACTCATGGCAACAAATATCTTGACCCCCGAAATAATTTTTGGTACCCCAAACCAGTATCACCTAAAAATCATAAGGAAACCAAAAAAGAAATTAAGTACTTGCACCAAAATAAGATAGCCTAAAATTCCAATCGTTCTACCTATTTTAGTCATAACTCATAACTGCACTTCTAATTGTATTACAAATTATTGCGATATTAGCTTCTAAAATGATTTACTTAAAATCATTCGCGAGCCGAGCGAGCGAAGCGAGCGTACCTTGGTAGCGGACGGCGAAGCGTCAGAATCAGAACCGAACTGCTACCAGTAAAGTAGATTAATGGGTTAGGTTATGTATGTTAGAACTGCGACCACAACAGCGAACTGAGAATCGGGTCGAGCGAGCGCAACAGCGGCTGCGGTGCGGAGTTCGGGGGGTTGGTTGAGCGCACGTTGACCGGGCGGGGCTTACTAAGTTTAGCATCATTAAAAGGCCTTATTCCTTTTAAAATGCTGATTGTTTTAGACATTTTTCTCTATGATCAAACATGTTTCTTAACACATTATTGATGTTACTACCTGTACCTAGAACAGGGCTATTGGAATTTATTGGTATATATTTGAAACCTGCAGTTTGAATTTTTCATTGATAATTTTTGTTTCAAAAACCACTCGAAATTGACAAAATTCACGCAGAAAACTGGTTTTTTCAACTGCACGCTATGTTACTACCTAGAACTCGGAGAAAAGTATTATTCACTAAAAAAAGTTGGTTGAAATTATCAATATTTTTGTCATATTATGAAAAAAAAAAAATAAAAGGAATAAGGCCTCTTAAACTTTATTTGGTTACATATGGGTAACATTAACATGCATACATTTTATGGCAATCATAGTGGTATATTTAGGTAAAAATAACGCATTAATTTGCTGGCTAAGAGGTTGTGATCATTTAATTGATTATATAGGGCTTTAAAATTTTATTTTTTAGGTTACATATACATTTGAATGTAGTTTCATATTAAAATGGTAATAAATTTCTGAAGAACGTTTCGTTTTTTTCGGTTTAATAATGACTATTGTGGAGTTATTTACTTTAAATAGGATAGCAAGTTGTACACGGTGTTAGTTTGTCTATCTTCTCCTGGCCTGGCACTCACTCAATTGCTGAAAGGTTAACTGGAAAAGATCCCTTATAGGGATTAGTTCGCTTTTATACCTATGTTCTTTGTAATAGATGTATTTTTAACTGTTTGTGTGTACAATAAAGTGTTTACTTACTTATAATTTTACATAAAATTGGTGTTTTAATTTGGTGCTCATTCACCATTTTTGGTAGCAAAAAGTGATTTTTATGCCAAGAAATTTTGCTTTATCTGGTGATCAGTAATATTTTACAACTTTTGGTTATCATTTAACATTAATTTTGGGATCAATTTTGATGCTCATTTATTACCTATTTTTGATAAGTAGTAAAAAGTATTTTTCTTGCTGTTACATTTTAAATCATTTAAATATTATTATTTTACATTAAAAGTACTGTTTTCATTCCTATATACAAATATTTGCTTATGAAATAGTTGTATGAAGTTGTTTATAATAATTACTTTATCATTCCTTATTTTCATAGCAGGAACTATAAAAATCCTTAGCTATGCACATAATAGTTTTGAAACTCTTAAGAATAAGCAGAGTAAGTATTTTGTTGTAAACCAGCACAAATAAAAAACCGTCTTGTGTTTATACCAGTGAAGAAAGAAGAGTGTAACTCTTCCTGTGCACATTTTCCCTGAAAAATATGTATAACTTGGGTCGCTTCAAGTTGTGAATGAATAGGCATTTTCTAGGCAAGCATGCTCCATCTCAGGCCCTATTATCACTTAATATCAGGTGCAATCAAAACCAAACGCATGACTATCATATCATATATAAAATTAAAAAAAACAGCGAGTTTATTTCTCGCTAGTGCTATTTGGTCATTGTTAGTTAATTGCTCAAACTGGGTACTAGTACTAGATGGGTGATTCTACACGTGTTTCAACCGCTGTCAGTCCGCTGTCAAAAATATTGAAAGTATGAGCTACACCGAGTTGGAGATTTTCATACAATGATATACTGTTTTTTTATTTTTATTTATTTAATTCCTTATATTTCACAGCATAACAGTAGAACCAAATCACTGTGAAATTAAGACTAAACACACAGATTTAATACAAACATTACAACAATTAGCAATTAGAAATATACTGACGAAGGCCGTTCATCCATCATCTCACAGAACCCCAAACATTCATCGCACACATCCAACCATCCACCTGCAAACACATCACAGTTTGGTGCCGATTCTAAGAGCGAGTCTGTTACCATACTGCTTACCATAATTGATCTAATTTAAAGCATCTAAATGCCCCATTGCTTTGATATTTATGACAGCGAATTGACGGCGGTTGAAACGCCTATAGAATCACCCAGATATTTAAAAAAAACATTTAAAATAATTATTTGATTTAGAAAATTTTAAGCTGTAACAGTAATACCTATATAAAATGGAAAGGAAAATTATTTAATATTAAATAAAAACACACACTCTCCAGCTTCAGGCACATTACTTCAGCCAGTGTTCAACTCTCTTGAAATTCTTCCCCGTTGGTAACATATCACCAAATGAATTGAATTGGAATGGCAATGGATTCTTAAATTCAATAACTATCCCTTTCATGTCTTCTGGATTGTTGTTCTTCCATGGCCATTCAATAGCACTTGAAACCTTTAAAAATTGCTTCCTGTTTTGGATGATCTATGCATCTTTTCCTTATCTTTTCACTTTAATTTAATGGATGATTTAACTTTAGATTCAAAACTGCTAATGAATGTTAACAGCACCTTTCAGATAGAAGACGAGCATGGCATTGAAAACACTTGTCAACACTTCTTGTTCATCCACAATGAGTCACAGATCACACTTTGAGCTCTGGACAAGACAAACTTTATGTTTATTAACGAACACAAATATGCACAAATATGGTATTCCTTCTTGAACTGTGTGAATTTCCTTTTAAATCTGAAAATAACAAATTCACTTGTGAACATGTTTTCATCTGTATGTGTCATGTATCAAATTTTTTTTCGATTACCTACAGCTTGTAGGTATCTAAAAATTGTAACTCGGATGATACTTACATATGCTTACATCGATTGCATTATGATATATCGTAACTCGTCGTAATAGAAATCCCAAAGGAATTTTTCCATCATCAGAGAGATTCGAGCTTTTTAATTTTACCAAAGTCTCCTTTAAATTACATGGGAGGAGTTAAATATTAAGAAATGTACACAAACAAAGATCACGTTTACGTTTACATTTTACACTTTTGCCTGCTTTTGCCTATTTGTATACAAATACATACAAATATGACGGAATGACAGTGACATAATGACATTCACAGCGCTGCCAGACGAGTGCAAGCAGCACGGCTAGCATAACTTTGACACGCGACTCTTTCTCGCGCGGGATATACTACCTGTCTCTATCTGTACAGTACTATGAGATAGTGACGGATGATGCTATCTCGCGCGACATGAGTCTGATTCACCATAGAGATTCACATTAGATTATTGTATAATGTTTGCAAGCTTCTTTTCTTTTATCTAGATTAATACCGTAGTACCAACATAACTACGACTTGTCTATGATTGATACTTACTTTTTACGCTACTGAAATATCTTCTCAAAATAAAACATATTAGTCAATCTGAACTGATTTTATTCATTTTTAGATTTCCATTAAATAGAATAAACTGTGGTTTTCAAAATATTGCACCTACATAGTTCAGACTTTTATATTCTATTTTATTATTTCTCAAAGTCATTGTTTTTACTTATACCATAGTATTTAATTTTGAATTTACCGCCTTTATTGAGGGACACGTCGGTTCGCGTTACATACTCTGTAGTTGATAAAGTGAGAGAAATCTTTAAAACAATTCATTATGGAATAAAATATCTCGTTTGCTTATTTCTACTACTATCTTATATTCGGATTTTCATATTTTTTATTGCATAGAGTAAATATTATAATTCCGCAACAGGTATAATTAAGCGACATCTATTGGTATCGTATAAAAAGTGCCTACGCCTACCAATCGAGCTAGTAAAGTAGACGTTGTATGCAAAAATGTATAGGTGGCGTCAAAAACAAATATTGAGATATGTTTTTATTTTTACTTTGGTGTTTATATTGTGTGTGCTCGTTAATTTTCAATATATTATAGTTTCAGAAATTAAATTAAGTAAAATTGAAAGGTTTTGGCGTAATCTAAAGTAAAACAAAAAGATCATCTGCAACGAACGATACTACTAACGATATCTTGTGTGGAGTAGCAGAACTATTCGGCCGAAGTATGTGGTGTCTTACTCTGTTATAATTCCTTTCTCTATGGTTAAATTGTCGTTTGAGCCGGCCGAGAAAATTACTCTGAAATATTTTCTAAAAAGTCGTATCTAATTATGAAATTCATGTGTAGATACGAACTGTGACCGTAAGGTGTTACATTGTTGTCGTGTTGGGAGCTAACATAGATATACAGTTTACAAATGAACATATATAAGCAGTTTTGTGTACTGGATTCATTCAGGTAATCTAAAAATTAACGATACCGTAACTGCAGAAATGTCTTGGTTTGTTTTTAATTATCTGTATATACTATATATAGGCACATTTTGGCCAATCTGATCAGGTTGGTTTGTTTCAATTATCCGTATCTAATATATTGCTGGCCGCTGCCAAGATTTTATTTTCATTTTAATAGAAATTGTATATATTTATTATTTGGTTATCATTTAAACCCTAGGGGCTAAAAGTACTGTTTTGAACAGAAGTGAAAAATACTATTAGTCACATACATATGCATACCTGTTCCTATATACCGGGTAATCAACCCAAATGGATCAGTAGTTTCGGTAGCAAGAAGTCAGAAACTATAAGAGATAGGGAAATCTGTTCTTAGGAACCATGGCGTCGATTTTAGATTTAATAAAAACTGCGTTAATATTTTTTTTATAAATCTCATACATCATTTCATACTAACCCGGTCAAAACAGTCATGAAGAATGTTACAATCCATAGTATCCATACTAATATTATAAATGCGAAAGTGTGTCTGTCTGTCTGTCTGTCTGTCTGTTACCTCTTCACGCTTAAACCGCTGAACTGACTTAGATGAAATCTGGTATGGAGATAGTTTGAGACCCGGGAAAGGACATAGGATACTTTTCATCCCGAAAATATTTAGTGTTCTCGTGGGATGAGCGGGTAACACCGCGGGGCACAGCTAGTACGACATATTACTTACACAATTTTAACCAGGTTCAATTACCGGCTATGGATAAGATTTGTAAAAAAAAAATGAATGCAGATTCTAATCTAAAATCGACGCCATGATTCCTAAGAACAGATTTCCCTATCTCTTATAGTTTTCGTTTTCTCTCTACTGACCCATTTGGATTGGTGCCTAAAGTACACAATTTAAATCAAACTTTTATCGCATTCCAGTTAAGAAAAGTCGACGGGAAGAAGGTGGCGCGTATGCAATTCTACAATCACACTCGTTGCGACTGCGTCCCCCATGAGACCCTGACTTCTGTCCCTCGGCCACCGCGGCCTGAAACACGCAGCCAAACACCTGAAAGACATCTGCTTGTCACGGAAAAACCTATTCCGGACGTACAGAGCACAGAGAGGCAAACCCTGGCGTCGGAGGTTGAAGATCAGAGGGCAAACAGCCTAGGGAGTGTGGGGAATCCGAGCCAAAGTGACTACCCTACGCAAGAACCACAACTGAATGTTGAGACTGCTGCTCCGCCGCAATTAATGAGGTAAGCCATTATGAACAAAACAATCATAAAATATTAATTCAGAACCTTGAGATGACCTGGCGAATGTTGTACTTAGTTTATTTACGATCGTCGGTTTTCTCTTTGTCGAAATATTTTAAGAGTAGGTAAATACCTACTTTTAGTAAAAATATTGATGTAAGTACTCTCGTTTCGCCGATAAACGTTCACATCGATATAAATTTTCCCTAAAGTCATTTTTTTTTTCTACGAACTTTATTATTTATTTTCAGCTTATACTGTCCCTCTGCAGGGCGAAGGCCTCCCTCTCTCTTTATTATACAAACTTATTTCCTGATAATATCATCCTATTAGTAGAGTTGTTAGTCCGCTGTTTTCTAACATAATTGTGCGCATCGGGTTACAAGCATGAAATTTCTACCACAGATAGAGTGTTCCACGGTGATTATTTTCAGATGTGGAGGGAAGTCAGATTCGTCCCCTGTGAGGCGGGAGAGCGGAGTGAATAGGACGAAGTATACCTCTTTTCTTTCTTTATTGCTGGTCAGTCAAGTCTACTAGGACTTGTTTGGTATCGTTTCCATGTAAAACGGATATCAGAAAATCATTTTTTATGTTATTTTTGTATAGTTCTATATAAAAATATGGGTGTATGGCCGAAAAGGTAAAAATCACAACAAGTTTTTTTATTCAGTGAGGTCAATTATTTAAATTTCGTTAACATTTTCAAATTATTATTATTATTTTAAAAAGCTTATTTAATCTAGTTTCTAAAAATATATGCATGTTGGGAACTTCTCATACAAACAGTAGTTTAAAATATATGTTTAAGTCGGCGTAACCAACGCAAATCTCCGAACGCATCCTATTTCGCTTCATTAAATACATTAAATAATGATTATTAACATGCTTTTACATATAATATGTACCATATACGTCCTAGAAAAACAAATTGATGTAATTAAAAAAAAATTTTTTTGCTAATGTATCTCGAGCACACGGGCTAATCTCAACATCAACAATTTATTTAAGTTACTGTTTGTATGAAGAGTGCCCAACATTTATATAGTTTTAGAAACTAGATTAAATTTGATGTTCTGCAATATTTTTGTTAGTTGTAAATATTCAGGAAATATAACTAATTTATCTCCCTGAATAAAAAAAACTTGTTGTGATTTTTACCATTTCGGAAATACACCCATATTTTTATATGGTACTATGAATAAATAACATAAAAAATGAATTGTTGATATCTGTTTTACACGAAAACGATACCACACAAGCCCTAGAAGCGTTAACTGATCAGTAATAAAAAAAGAAAAAGAGGACTCCTTTGTTCTATTCACCCCGCTTTTTCGCCGCACAGGGGACGAATCTGACTTCCCTTCACATCTTAAAGTAATCGCCGCAGAATACTCTATCTGTGGTATAAATTTCGTTGTTGTATCCTGATGTACACAATTTCGCGACCTAGCAAAATGTACGAGAGTACGTAGGCTAAGCTAGACATCAACATTTTTTTCAAGGTACTTTTTGTACTAGATGTGACCAATATGTATACATTTTTAAAAACAAGATTAAATTTGCTATTTAGTGATATTTTTTTAAATTGTAAATATTCAGGATATATAACTAATTTATCGTTCTGAATAAAAAAAACTTGTAGTGATTTTTACCTTTTCGGCAATAAACCCAAATTTTTATATAAAACTATTCTTAAATAACATAAAAAATTAATAGCTGATATCTGTTTTACACGAAAATGATGTCACATAAGCCCTAATGGTCTTATCTGATCAGTAATCAAAAAAAGAAAGGGAGCAGTACTTGGTCCTCTTCACCCCGCTCTCCCGCCACGCAGGGAACGAATCTGACTTCCCTCTACATCTGAAAATAATCACCGCGGAACGCTCTATGTGTGGTAGAAATTTCATGCTTGTAACCCGATGCGCACAATTTCGCGGCTTAGCAACTCTACTATATTGATTAGGTTATGTTAGTTTTATAGTATAAATCCCAAATATTCACAGTTTCAGAGTAAAATTTTGTCGAATTTGAAAAGTTTGTCGAAGATATCCTGACAAAGATACGGCTTCGCTATAATTAGATGTAAAGATAACATTAATTCAAATCAGCGTATTTTTAAGTCTAAATTTAGATAAAATAGTACCTAAATTAAAGATGTTTCTTTCAATCACCCACCTACATTTATGACGGCGCGGCGTCATTTGAATATAATGGGTGCCTGTCGTATCGCATAACGTTTTTTGTCCTAAAAATGTTTGGCCGAGAATGTTTGGCATACTGTTGAATGGCATACTACTCGTTTGTCCTAATATTTTTTGCGCATACTCATTTAAAGTCCTAAAGCAAGTTTGTCCTAATATTGATAACTCTAAAATCTAATTACCTAAAGCATAATATTCCTAACATGAATTGCCCTAAGAATTATTTTGCCTATTATTAAATTGGCTAAAATTACAGCACCTAAACTAAACTATGGTAGGCGTGAAGTCGGAATCGTTACGTATTCTACCTTCAGGCAGGTCATATTTTGGTTAGGTTAGGTACGACGACGAGCGAAGCGAGGAGGAGTGTTAGGTAGAACTGTGACCCTTTTAAAACTCTGCTTGCTAAAAATCATCAAGATTACACTATTCTAATATTGTAAACCGAAAACTGTAGGTTAGGTTAGGTTTGTTTTATGACCATGGATTGCGGAGCGAGCGAAGCGAGCGGAGCGGCAGAATGCTTGCTTGCATGGAGGTATGTATATTATTAAAATTTAGCAGTTAGTACTTTAGGATAAAGACCGAAAACTGTAGGTTAGGTTAGGTTTGTTTTATGACCATGGATAGCGGAGCGAGCGAAGCGAGCGGAGCGTCAGAATGCTTGCTTAAAAATCTTCGGGATTTGGGTCATAATGAAATGTAGTCAAAAGATTTTTAGCACATTAAATATTAGGAACATTACAATTATGCACATCAATCATTCGATAGTTGAATCTTAGCCACATCAAACGATAGGACAAATAATATTTAGGACAATCGATAATAGGTGCAACAATTTCGGACAATCAAAAATATGCGGAACAAAGTGTATGCCATACGTTATTAGGACAAAAGACGTTATGCGACACAACGATAGGACTAATAATTGTATGCCATCCGATATAGACCCGAATATAATATATAAATCTCATATTAATTCCGTAAAAGACTATTTGGTTTATATGCGTACTATTAAAAAAATATAAGGGCTTAAATGTTGAACTTAAGTTTTGAAATACAGCATGACCTTGAATAAAAAAAAATATACATTTGCGTTTTTTAATTACGTACTTTTATTTCATGGTTCCTAAGAACAGATCTTCGTGTGTCTTATAGTTTCAGACTCTCCCATACAGACCAATCTTAATGGGCCAACCTGTATAGTATTTGAATGTGCTCTGATACTTTGTATGCTGAATCCACTCAAAAAACATAAAGGAGGAATTGTTTTAACCTCGAAATTCTCTTCTGGAAAAAATAAGGCAATCAAACAAATTATACTTTTAATAAAAATTTAAATTGTCTTGTTTCCCGTGAGATATTTTATTGCATTCGGGTTGCGGTCTCAATACTATATGTACAAAAACGTTTTAACAATTACAATACTAATAAACTATTTAGGTACTGAAAAAAATCGTCTGTTTTAGGAAACTTACAACTTTTTTTGCTGTCTTCCGGAGCTTAAATTCGGTGGATTCGAAAAATCGGTTTTTAAAATTACATATAAGCGCCATACAAAAAAAACCGGCCAAGAGCATGTCGGGCCACGCTCAGTGTAGGGTTCCGTAGTTGCCCATCCTTCACAATAGACGAAAATTACGAGAAAGATTTCAAGCTCTATAAAAAGGTCGTAAACGCCACAGTAACTGTAATTACTTATTACCTTCTGGAAGTTATCGATTATACGCACCAGATTGAGTGGAATGTTTTAATGAAGTATGGCACTTAAAGAATATGTGTAACGTTCGAAGTATAAGGAGACCGCGCGGCGCACACGTCATTTAAAGAAAATTATGAAATTTTGCAATAACTCAAAAACGGTTAGACCGATTTTGTTCATTATAGTTTTCGTTGAAAGTACTTATAAGGCCTCATTTTCATGAATTTTTCCATAATTTTTGACCCGTGGTTGAAAAGTAAGAAGGGTGGGGGATTTTTTTATTTTCGGAGCGAATATTTACAAAACTGCTGACGTTATCAATAAATTATGTGTGAAGATCCATATTATTTTTAAAAGACCTACTCAACGACACCCCACACACTAGTGATGGAACGAAAAAAAAATATCACCCCCACTTTAGGTGTACGGGAGGTACCCGACAAAAAGTTTTTTTTAGTTTTTATTTTAATTACCGTTTTGTCGTCGTAATACATACACATACTCATACCAGATTTCAGCTTTCTATAATAGTACTAATGATCACGGAGCTAAGCCGCGGACGGAGAGACAGATAGACAGACGGACAGACGGACATGGCGAAACTATAAGGGTTCCTAGTTGACTACGGAACCCAAAAAAATGCATGCTAATTGAGTTATGCGTACAAAAAATCGTATCTTCATTTTTATAAAACACTCTACTAGGCATGCGGTATGGGCGTGTGCTTTTGCTCTCGGGCATGGTTGCCCCTACAGTGTGATCTCGTAATATTGCAAAGGGGATAGAATGATATTGTCGGATATTTTTTATGATAACGCTGTTTTCTCCTCTGCGATAGAAGTTATCTTCTCATTCTAGTATTCAATGCCTACAGGTGCACCTGTCCGACCCTGTTCATCGCGCGCGCTGTAGACGCAAGCTGTTCGTGCGTGTGCGACTGGCCCGACCTCCAGCGGCGCCGAGACTGCATATCTCAAGCCCGCGGCCGAGAACACTTCGGCCTCAGAGACAGAGTGTGCGTCGACAAGGGCGACTGCAATCCCCCGACTTGCGAGTATGGCGCCTACGAGAGAAACGTCGGGAGGTGTCCTCTCAAGAGGTATAGGAGGTTACGGTTTACGACCCGAAGATACTTGGGCAGGGCTCTGGAGTGAATTAGGTATTGTTTAGACGTTTCATTAAATTTAATTAAGCTTATTCAACAGTCAGTCTAATAATCGTAGCATCAATACTGTTGGGCCACTTTTTTATTAGCCCGGGTTAGGGTCAGAAACGGATAAAGTGAAAAAAAAGGTAGGTACTTATTTCTGAATAAATCGGAATAAAATCATTTTACGATGAGGACACCACGGTGAAGTCTATATTTATCTGGCTAAGGTTGGATTCGACCAAACTTTAATTCCAGGAACTAGAACGTGCCCGCGAACTTCGTCCGCGTGGAAGATAAAGTCGTTACCCCCTTTTTCGCTCTCCGTAGTCAGGTAAAAAGTATTATATATACCTAACCATCTGGAGATGCGCAGCCACCCGTATACCTACCAAACATTTTACGAATCGGTCCAGCCGTTTGGTCGCGATAAAAATACATAGTAGTTTCACATTAGATCCGAAAGTAAGCGTTATTCTTGGAATAAGAAACTGGACGAATACACCCTTAGAATATTGATTAGGTACCTACTGAGTTTAGTCTAAGTAATTTAACCTGTGCAATTTTATTAACAAGTTATTGTAAAAAATATAGCTTTAAAGAATGCTCGTTTTATATTCAGACTTGTAGTTTTTTTAACGAATATCACGAGTTTAATGTTTAACAATAGTACTTATTCTGTAAGCAACCCTAAAAAATATTACTCGACTACCAGTTTACGAAGACTGCAAATGAAGAGTGTCTTTTCGAAAAGGCTTAATTTAATTATCTATGAAACTCATACAAAAATAAGCCCTTTTACAAAAAAAAGACACTCCTTAATGTTTTAATTAGTCTTACCAGTGGGTCGTGTCACAAAAGAAAACGCACCATAATTAGAATGCATATTTAATCTTCTATTTGGTAGGTGAAATTCAGCCAAATTCTCAAGCGTAAAAGCGGTATTTAAATGAGTCTCATAGTGAGATACCGTTTTTTCGCTTAGTATGGCAGAATTGTTGCCATTTGAATAATTTCAATATAATCCTTGCGACAGTAGCAGTGCTTGGTTCTCACCCTGGAGTGGTGGTTCTAGCGCTTTCATTTCCTGTGTGGACAGATGTGTCACAAAGGTTAACGCGCTTCACTGAGTACTTAATATAGCAATAGGATGACAACAGGAATATTCACTGATGAAGCGCATGGGCTCACAATCGAAGAACGTATTGCAAAACTTGGGTTTCTAAATAAATTCACTTGATGATCTTTTTCATTTGTATCGGCTACTAAAATGTCATTATAACGAAACGGGACTTAATTGCGTTCATTCTATTATCTAATAATAATGTGTGAAAATCGTGTAAGTTTAAATCAATATACTAAAACGTCATTAATAAACGGAAAACAGATAGAAACAGACAGAAAATCCAGATCCAAATTTGTGCGCAGCCGAAACTCATGAAAGGGAACTCGAATAAGCCGAAGGGAGTAGTGATTGCTGTCTTCAGGACATACACATGTGCTACGGGAATTCGATGACATGCGCGCACTAAGTCTGCTGGAATAGGAATAGGATGATAACAGGAATATTCACTAGCTGAAGCGTATAGGCGCACAATTCGAACAACGCATTGCAAAACGTACCTATGTACCGAAACAAATTTATTATGAATGTCCCGCCCTAGAACTTGAACCATTTGAGCCGGTATCCAATCATGTCACAAAAAACGTTATACAAATATTAATTTAATACACAACTTAACTAACTAATCACTTGCCAAACATGTTAGTACGCAAAATACTCGTATCACAAATATACATTAGGAAGTACCTATGTTAAATCAGAAATCATAACTTTTACAAAATGTTAATTTCCTAAATAAACTAGTTATCATACAAATCACTGTTCGATTAGGAGTAGATTGGTATTTGATGGTCAAATCACATCACATTTAATACATTTAGTAACTATTTACGAGTACGACTCCAACGAGCCCACTGTGAATAGATGATAGTTAAACCATTTGAAAATTTGTATTTGTAAAGGTACTGAAACGTCAGGGAGGCTCAAACAATGAAATTGTTTTATTTAAACCATTTGAGTTATATGGAATATTTTTTTTTAAGATATTCATACATTTTTTCTTATTCGAGCTGCAGTGAGCGAGATTGATAAGTTGTCATTTAAATAAGGCGAATGTGTGACCAATGAGCGGGAAACGCTGCAATTTGTCGTTTTTCCATTATCTCAGGGATGAAACGATAATTAAATAACTACTTAATCTAGATAAACCAAAAAATAATCAGGTACAGATTGTGGTTCAAAACAAACTTACTAAAGTACTTTAGGCATCATATACAATTATGAAAACTATGAAATCATCTAAAAAATCATAGTGCTGTTTTTATGTATTTTATTCCGTTTTCAAGATGTCGCAGAAACCCGATAAACATGCAGTCGGTGGTTACTCGGGCTCAAGTATTTTTAACCGATTTCAATAAAATGAAGAGGTTCTATGTTTCACTGTAAATATGGTTTTTGTATTTGTATGTACATAAACAATATTCAAATGTGATGTGCTACGCAATAGTACATTACTGCCGAGGCCGGGAAAAGTCAGTTCGCGGATGAGTATGACGAGGCGTAGCCGAGTCCTTCAATAATACGAATCTGCGAACTGACATTCCCGCCGAGGCTTGTATAGTGCTTTTCTCCAAATATGCTTGGAAATAATCACCAATCTACATTTTAATTTAATATATCAGTACCATGAAGTTCATTTGGTACTTATTTTTTTTAGGAATAGGAATAAAAATTCGGGTCCGAATCATTATATGTTTGATTTAAAACAAAATATGTTAATAAGAATTAAATATATATGAAAACACAATAACAAAAAATATGCACATGGGTAATTATTAATTCTAGTTAAATTAACAACTTCTAAACACACTGTTTTTTTTTTTAGAAACCATACTATATTTATCATTCGGAGAAGATCATAAGTTCAAAATAACTTTTATATTGATTTGGACACAATCATTTCTGTTTTATTTTTTATTTGTTTACGTTTGGTACACTTATTAATTTTCAACTCACTCATTAAATACCATCATTTTATTAAAATTAAAACTTTCGTGAGAAATCTGTAATAAATAACTAAGAATCATGAAAATAAATTAACCGCATATAAGATTATTATTTAAATTGTTTGTCCGTTATTCGAAATTTGTCGACATTTAAAATACACTGACAGTAGCAGAGCAGAAAAATGTTCAGTGCAAGAACTAAACGCAGAGAACAATTAAAAAGTTTATAATAGTTTTTATTTTTTAAATTTAGTGGACAATTGGCTGTATGGTGAATTATCAAAGTGTTTGACAAAATTAAAAGTAAAAATGCAGTAGCCGGCCAAATTAAGAGTACCCTCATTTGTATGAGACGTCATAAACGGAAGGTGTGTTTTTTACTTAATCGTCTTATTTAAATAATATTGATTTCCCGGCTAAGGCCAATAATATATATATTTTTTTAATTTGTATTAACGCCTTCTAAAAATAACGAATGATTTCGCGGTCCAGTTTTACTACATTAATGGGAACATTTCCAAGCAAGTTGGAGAAAATGTTATTTGTTCAATTATGTTCTCTCTCTTTAATACCGCTTTATTCAACTACCTACCTAAGAATTCTGTATACATAATATTTTTTCATTATGGTCGTTGTGACTTTCATGTAAGTGTACTTTAAGGTGTAAATAAATTTTTAATAAACATCGTATAACTTGTTTTATTATTATCACTTAATATGGGAAACAAAATATATTTCGCAAAATGTTATTGCTACATATTACTTCTCGTATATAATGATAGTACTTCAGTATGATGTGTCGAGTAAATGTTGTTGTATGCTAAACTAAGAGCGGGCAATGAACTAAACAGCCCTCGTATTGTCATGTTTTATTCATACTTCATGCTATACCTAAGAGGAAGTGACAATAAAATAGTATTTCTACAAGCTCAATTATGCGTATTTTAACGAGTGTATAAATTTTTACTTTGTTAATAGGATAAAGGAAAAAATATATAATAGCATAACAGGTATGAGGAGTTTTAAATTTTTAAGGTACCGCGTACCCTCCGAATGAACAAACGGAACCCTTATAGGATCACTCGGTTGTCCGTCTGTCTGTGTCTCCGTCTGTCACAGCCAATTTGCTCGGAATCTACTGTGATAATCAAATGAAAGGGCAAAATAGGTGTGTAAAGATGGAAAACACTGAATTTATCAGCCATCGTACCAGTATCAAGGGGCCGGCTAAAGACTGATTGAGATGTTGCTAAACTTGTAAAACAGAAGAAGTATATTCAGGCGCAATAAAAACTATGGCTTGAAACGGGCGTATGTTTAATTTGCATATGATCATTATTCTCCGGCCAACAAACAAGTTGATTAATTATTAAGTTAATGAATGCGTTGTTTGCTCAGTTGTGTGACACGTATGGTGTATGGCTGAAGACTCTGCATGCTTGGATAGTTAATTGAAACATTTACAAAAGTAAACTGCGTAAATAGGTATACATATTATACATCCTTTGAAGCTTTGAGCACGTTCGCAAGAATGGTTTCAATAGAATAAACAAGTCATAGAGATAATAGTGCAAAACATAATGCTGTTTTGCCGGCGTAAATGCAAATAAAATGAATGCGTAGACTAAGTACATCTCAAGGTCATTCTATCAAGCCCTAACTCGGCTATTTAGAATACTATGTTCCCTTCCGTTATGGAGTTCTACTTAGTATCTGCGTGCCTGCTTCGTTATCAAGTACTGGAAACCAAGACAATTTTAACAGGAGTAAACACATTTTTGTTTCGTTATGGTGCTCCAGCGCCTGTCTACTTGCCTACTCCAATTGAAGTCCACCCGAGGTCAAATTACCTTCACAATACAAATGGCTAAATGGGTAGTTAGTAGTAGTAGTAATGAGTTTGATTTGTTTTCGAGTGTCAGTGCTTATCTTTCAGCTCCATATTCAGACTTAGCTTTAGGGGACCATGTATTGTAGGTACTATCAGCAGAACGTCACAATTAAAACCGTGATATTTGATCCTCAAGCTTTCATAACGTGATTACCTACAACTACCTAAAAGAGGGAAGGGCGTGCCAGTTGAGTATCGTATCGGATAGTGATACGAAGCCGGCAAGCACTTTTCACGGTTAGACATATATAATGCTTTTCTCAAACATATGCAATGATATTTAAAAAAATATACCACTCAAAAAAAACATTCATGCAGTTGTTTAGCCTGTTCATGAACACAGACGCCATGTTTAAAAGAAAAATACTTCCCGGTCGAGGCCTTCAATTTTCAAGTTCGATCAAGCAGTTCCGCCCGAAACGTGATATTTCGAAGCCTGTTATATATACATAACGCACGTTATAACGACACTTCATTGCATGTTTGAGAGAAGTCTTTTTAACTCTATTTTAACCTCGTTTGAGAGATTGCGAACTTCAAAGTCATCCAAAGATTAAATTAAATAATGGAGAGATTTATTAGTACTATAAAATTAATTAGAAATGAGGAGTTAAGGGACCCGTAGAAGAACCGACGAAAACTAAACTAACCAAAAAATTGCTTAACTACGAACGTCACTAATGCTTAATAATTTATTTACTTTTAAATTATTATGACGTTTAATATTTTGTATTTGCGTTAATTTACCTGGCGCTAACAATAGAGCAAACATACTGCTCGACGTTGTCTGTTTACAGCTCATCAAATACATTGGATGGTGTTTCGTATAGTCTCGCCATGGAACATTTATGTTATTAGTGATGCTTTCTTGTAGTTTCCGATTCAATTTAACATTTCGAGGTTTATCAAATATAACTGGCGGGACAAGTAAATTTTTATCCGTCCAGTTGTCTGCCCCTGTTGGTATTTCATATTAATCGGCGAAGTGCGAGGCTGACTCGCGCACCGAGGGTTCCGTACAAACACTTAGGTCCCATCTTAACTGTCGGGGTTAAGTTAAGTTTGCACGCAACCGATCATGTTTGTTGTAAGGCATTTGCTCATTGGGTGGTCTCAAAACTACATTATTAAACTTAAAAAGGGCTCAAAGAGCGATTCTGAAGGTCTTTACATCTCGTCCTTTCCTCTACGTACCTTCTTTATAAGTCTTGTGAAGTTCAAACCGCCCGACAATTATTTAGACTAAGCACGGTCATAATCATAAAACAGTATGCTGCAATTCCTTATAGCACTGAGTATAGTAACAAAAAAAAAAAATTAAGGGACAATCATACACAAATCGACCTAGTCCCAAACTAAGCAAAGCTTGTACTATGGGTACTAGACGACGATATACATAATATATAAATACATATATAGAAAAAGGCGCAAGGATATTGTTTGCTCTAAAACTATATGAAGGAACCCTTCTATTTTAGAATCACTTCCTTTTTCGCTGGGTCGTATCCTTTCTACAGAAAGCTAAATGCGAAACTGGATGGCTTAGCTACATGAAATGTAAGAAAACGCTCCAGGAAGCACTACTAAATATGTCATACAAAAAACAGAGAAGTTACTGATTCTTTTGTTGATTTTTATGTATTCGTTCAGATTTAATATTGTTGTGTCCGATATACATAATAATATATGAAATTATTTAATAAGAACTAAATTATTGTTCAATGTGTTTATGATTATTTATTTAAATTATAAGTTAGTCCTTTTTATGCCTGAAACACAGGAAATCCTAGTTCTGGCGTGCGTCATATTTTGTAAATTAGAATGTCTTAGTCTACGAGTATATTTTGTTTCATAATACAATATTATTACTGCAAAGTAAGTTATTATTCAATAAATACATATTATCTTATTTTTACAAGGAAAATAGAGTCTGTGCAAAAAAAATATTCCTATTGAGCCAATGCCTTGCTTGTTTTTGCAATAAGTCACACTTACTCGTACATATATATGAGTAAAAACTGGAATTTTTGCAAATATATTCATATCGACGTAAAACGTTCTTTTTTATTTTTTCCATACCTACCTACGAGTCTGAATACAACATACGTCATTGTCAATGTGAATGTTATTCATATCAAAATGAAGCATATAATTAATTCCACTTTAATAATTAATTTAAAACGTAATTCTAGGCAACCTGCGCAAATCCGCCAAGTTAATATTAAGGTTATGTTGCAATATATGCAGGCCCGTATTTACCCCTAGGCCCACAAGGCCCGGGCCTAGGGGTCCAGCTAGTCTAGGGGCCCAGTCCCAGACGCAGGACTTGCGACTTGACATATTCAGGGCCGTATGGCATTGTAAAAAGTTTAGTAAAATTATTGTTTCACAAGTATTTGTAACACATTTCAGTTCAAGAAAGTAAAACAATTATAGAAAGTTACGGACTCACAACAGAAACATTGTGGATGTTACATACCTATAGGTACAATACCGGTCGCAGCATACAGTAGCATTCCTAGAAAGCTCATAAATGACTTATTATAAATATTTAACTTATTATATACTATGTTGTCCAGTTGCATAGTTGGTTAAATGCAAGAGTAATTATAAATATTTTATTATTATTGTGACATTCTGAGCTATGCTCTGACGAATTGTAGACATCCCGGACGTCAAGTAAGTACGCAAACTTATGTTAGGTAGCTACTAGCCATTAAGGCTCCGCTCGATGCAAACATGGTGATTTTGCTACGAGATAACAGTGACTAAAATACGATTTTTAACCCCCGACGAAAAAAAGAGGGGTGTTATAAGTTTAACATTTGTATCTGGTGTATCTGTGTGTCTGTCTGTGGCATCGTAGCGCCCAAGCGGATGGACCAATTTAAGCGCGGTTTTTTTAGTCGAAAGACTTTTCCGTCGAGATGGTTCTAAGCTATGTTTGGTGGAAGAATAACCATGCAGTACCTAGTTTCCAAGATACTCAGCTTTAATTGGAACAAGTGACAAGATCTCAGCCAATATTGAAGTCAATAATTCGAAATATTGGCTAAATGTTAAGTTTTACTAGCATTTTCTATATGACTCACTAAGTGAAGATCTCATGATAATCATCTAGCAGGGCTGGACTAAGAGGGCCAGGGCCCCTATTAGGCAATATGGTGCAAGTCCTGCGTCTGGGACTGGGTCCCTAGACTGGCTGGGCCCCTAGGCCCGGGCCTTGTGGGCCTAGGGGTAAATACGGCCCTGCCATCTAGTTGTGAAAGGATCTAAGCCAAGAGTTTCAAATGTAGGTTAAATGTTTTATTAGCGTAATCAACAATTTAATAAAATTTTGACAGTACAATAATTTGGTACCATGGAGCTGAAGATGGCCGTTGGAACTCCTTAATAGCACAGAATAAACCCATGGTGTTTGGGTTCGTGGTGGTTACTTATGTGCAACGGTCTCAGAGTAGATTCTTGCCAGTCATTGACCCGTTCGCCTGTTTTCCAGATCTGGTCGGATAGACTTTGTAGAAGTTAAGCACGATAATGGATTTCCCATGAGTTTCAAAAATACACGCACTTTCGGCCAATTTATTTGATTTAAGCTTCTATAGCAAACTCCATTTCCGATTTAAAGATGTTTCTTAAAGCTGCCGTGTTTGTGTACATATTATCGCAGTAGCCTCTCCACCTAACTTCCGCCCGCTTAATGTCAGTGAGCAAACGTCCACTTGCGTCTTGTATACCCCAAGTTTTTCCTTGAAACTTTGGCGTAATTTTTTTTTTTCTGAATAGAACGAGTATGCAGTACCTATAGTGGGCGTGATCCTCAATAAGAAAAATATATATCTGAATCGCATGAAGATATTTCACGACGTAGTTATGCTAGTCGCAGAAAACAGTTCATCTCGGCTCTTGTTGGAAAATTATAATGACGCTGTCATCCTGAATAAAGTTTTTTTCTATTCTATTTTATTCCATGCAAGCTTATTTTCCAAACAAAATGGTAAATTGTTTTTCTTGAAGAAACGGCTACAAGAAATAAAGCTACACCTTAAGAGCTTCCTCTGCTATTTGTTCAGTTGCCGCGAATTGACGCCTTTCCCGCGAAGGTTAATCAAACTCAATTCAGTTGCAGCACATATTGGTTTTTGTAGCTATTGTTCCAGCGCCAATATATAGCGAGGGCGGCGCGGCCGTTCTGGTGATTGTGAGTCGGGTGGCCATAGAGACGCTGTCTTGGGCCTGAGAATCATGAAGATCCTGGGCCATTGCGCTCTTCTCTGCGTGGTTGTGCTTGTGAGTATACTACAACTTCATTTAATTACGCCACGCGCCACCTTAGGACATTTTTGTTGTTGATTTAGACATAATAATCCAGAATATTGCGGTCTCGCACTATAAATGGAACAAATTGAACATTGTGCGATTTATTTACGTACAATTCGTTTTAAACTAATTTCTTTGGGGATGGAAATATAAAAATAACACAAGTTTTAGAGTAGTTTTAACTTCCCTTTGCAATTTAAAAACATATTTAAAATGGTGGGGTGGATTCCATTCCATTATGATATCAACCTTAGGTAAAGTAAAAATTCTAAATATAATAAAAAGCCGACCAAGTGCGAGTCTGACTCGCGCACCGAGGGTTCCGTACAACTAAATAATTTTAACTTTTTTGTTTTTATAGTGGCAACAGTACCATCATCTGTGAAAATGTAATCACGGTCTAGATATTACGGTTCATGTGATAATATCGAGCAAAAAACTAAAAAAAAAAATATTTCGTTTGTCGTATGGGAGCTCCACTTAAATATTTATTTTATTCTGTTTTTAGTATTTTTTGTCATAGCGGCAACAGAAATACATCATCTGTAAAAAATTCAACTGACTAATTATCACGGTTCATGGGTACGGAACCCTAAAAATAAACTTTTATATTAAAATTTGCCTAAAATTGCCGTCTATTGGCAGCGTGCCCAGAAGGCTGGCAGTAGGTATTTTATGTTGTATGTCAATGCTGATCCGCTATGCTAGGTATGACCCAGCCTAGAGATGTGCAGATGTGCCCTTCTCGAAAACGTTTCCCTATTTGAATGGGACATGTTCTCGAGACCGAACGACCCAAGGTTGGGACCCTCGAGAACCGATGTCCGTGAGGTGTGAGCCCTATTTATCATAAACAAATAAAGTACCCTTGCAGATTTTTTATTACTTTACTTGATTTTTGTGAGTGTGTTTGTAACTTCTTCTCGCACAAATGGCTGGACCAATTTTGATAAAATTCGGTATGAATGTAGCTGACACCCTAGACTAACACATAGGGTCTTTTTATTCCGAACGCGGTTAACACAGCGAGGTGCAACTAGTAAATTTTAATACAGAGATCTGGTGTAGTAATTTCATATACCTGAAGTGTTTTTTATGCCAGATAAAAAACAAGCGTGTTACGTCAACGTAACTTATATTTAATTTCATGTTAATAACCTATAAGTAAATATTGGTAACATTGTCGATAAAGTAAATACTTTATCAACCAAGCGTCTGGATGTATTGTATTGTCCTCTACAAAACATATATACTTTTTGATGACATATCGGTTAATTGAATCAATCATCCTTAATGTTTTTTAACATACCTAATACAATAATACATTGATTCTGTTTCTCTGCGGAAACGGGCGTTTAAAACTTTTTTTTGTATTGTATTGTATGTAGGTATTTTTTAAGAATCAGTAAGGGTATTATTATTATACTATGGGGACATTCTTCTACTACAAGTAAGAGAAAATAGTAGGTAGAATGACAAGGGGCTAAAATAAGCCATTGTGACACGAAGTGATTATTTGGACGAGCGAACGAAGTGAGCGTGTTAATCATGCTGCTTTTCACTTCGACTGCGAGAAAATATAAATAACTTAAAATTTTAAGTTGTTCTGTCACCTCACCATGCGCAATCACTGTATTTTTTTTGTAAGTTTGACACTTAATTTTTTTTTACTATGACATAACGGGCATTGACATTTTTAATATCAGGAAAACGCTTAAACCATTAGATTTTTTTTTTTTTTATTCGGAATACTAAAATTACATTTCGTAGTTTCTTATTTAAACCATTGTGATTTATTAGCTTAAGCTTCATAATCCATAAATGTGTTGTTTTAATTAATTTACAAATTACTTAGATGCATTCCTAGTCGACTGGCCGAAAGCAACGGCCAATAGGGAGTTGTGGAAATATAACCGGGAGGCCTTTGCCTTTACACTCAAATAGGCTAACAACACAAAAATGATTGAATAAAGAAATAAACTGTAATGTAGCTGCACAAACATCTTGGTTTGTTTTTAATTACTTGCATTTTCTGATCAAGTTGGTTCGTTTTTATTAGGGTTCCGTAGTCAACTAGGAACCCTTATAGTTTCGCCATGTCCATCTGTCTGTCTGTCGGTCCGCGACTTAGCTCCGTGATCATTAGTACTAGAAAACTGAAATTTGGCATGATATG
This sequence comes from Apotomis betuletana, assembly GCA_932273695.1. NCBI lineage: Eukaryota > Metazoa > Arthropoda > Insecta > Lepidoptera > Tortricidae > Apotomis > Apotomis betuletana. Next base: position 19,072,778 of record OW026299.1, read on the forward strand.
TGTATGTATTACGCCGACAAAACGGTAGAATAAAAACTAAAAAAAAAAACTTAATTTTTCTTGTACCCTGTATACCTAAAGTAGGGGTGATTTTTTTTTCATTCCGACACTATTGTGTGGGGTGTCGTTGAATAAGTATTTTAAAAAGAATAGGGATCTTCAAACATCACTTTATGATAAAGTCAGCAGTTTTATAAATATTCGCTCCAGAAATTCCAAAAATGGGGTCAAAAAATGATGCAGAAATTCATAAAAATGAGGCTTTCTAAGCACTCAAAGAAAACCATATTGAATAAAATCGGTCGAGCCGTTTTTGAGTTATCGCAAAAAATTATAATTTTCTTTAAAATGACGTAAGTGCCGCGCGGTGTCCTTATAATTCGAACGTTACACATATTGGTTAAGTGTCATACTATTACAACATTTCGCTCATCTGGCGCGTATAATCGATAACTTCCAGAAAGTAATACGTAATCGCTACTATTTAAACGCTCACCAAAATGGCTTTTATACCCTATAACTAAATTCCAAGTAAAATGACTTACCTCCATATAAATTAAACCCACTCTATACGGAGCTCCCTAAACTAAATCATTTTGTATTCCAAAATCAATATACATACACCAGAATAATTTTACGTTGAGTCCGTATATCTTTTTGCTTCCCAAAATGGATTTTTTGCTCACCAAAAACTGCAGTCTAATTTGCTTTAGTGTAATCAAATTATCTAAGCTTTAGTCAAAATATACATATTATTGTCAATCTAAAATTACAATAGCTTCCCTTTATTTCTTTACCCGCAACCCGCACCCCGCCCCCACCAAGCGACGCACAGGCCGGCAGGCCTGCGGCCAGGCGAGCCGCGCAGGTCCGACTCGGCTAATGGCTTAGGTTAGGTACGACGACGAGCGAAGCGAGGAGGAGTGTTAGGTTGAATTGCGACCCTAACGAGCGAGCGAAGCGAGCGAGCCGCGCAGGTCCGACTTGGCTTACGATTCGATTCCTAACATTACCTATTTCACCTTAAGGCAGGTCCGACTTGGCTTAGGTTAGGTACGATGACGGCAGGCTGACTTTAAATTTTTCTTTACGGCACTCAAGGACAGTGTCTCTGCAATACACAATTTATTATTCATATTTATTAGTTTTAGGGTATAAAAGCCATTTTGGTGAGCATTTAAATAGTAGCGAATATTTATTTAAGTACTATCATATATTAATTGAATGCGTAAAGCGATAAACAAGTTACTTGTGTTTGGGGTGAGTAGTAATATGTTTGGTATAACAAAAAAATTCACGGTCAACAGTTAGTTTTTTGCCTCAGCAAAAATGACTAAAATGGAAGTAAAAATATAAAATATTGGTGACATTCATTTGGGTGGTTCTACTCACATGGGAATTTTCCGCGGCTCACCTTATTTTGTATAGTTTTTGTAGGCAAATTATATAGATTTACGATCGAAACTGTACAACTAAATGGTTTCTAGTATGACACTGAAAATTAGCTGAGCCCTAAATATATATATCTCTCAAAAATTGTACTTTAAAGTGCCAAATTCTCAGTCTCCAGGCATGTCTCTCGGACGAAATGAAAGCTTAATGGCTGCATCATAACTGCATTTTGAGTATGTACGTTATTTTCGCTAAAATAGAAATCTATAATATATGTAGTTTCAATGTGTTTGTCTAATTTTACCTTAAATGCGAAACTTATTAAAAAAAGTGCATAATATTTTGTCCCTCGTTTTTTACCTCAGTCTCCTGCTGCATCAAAACACGTTAAAATCAGTTTGAGTTACCACGTCTAGCGCGTTGCTGTTCGGTCTGAGTGAAAGATCGAAGTTAAGTTAGCATATAAATGATCGCGTTTGTCTAGGTTCGCGGTTGGCTTAGTCACTACGGCGAGTTGTGTAAGTGAAGTTGTGCTACGGCCAGTCAGCTTAACAGTATCCTGGCCCGTATTTATTTAAAATCCATTGTTTTCTATACACTTTTTTTGCATTCATAGGTCGTAAATTCGTTGCATTAGAGTACAGAACTGCATGATTTCTATATTAAATGTTGCATTGACGTAGTTATTGGCTAAAAACTTTCAATAATCTCAGTATCCTGTCCTCAGTCTCCTGAGCCCACATATTGTTTAAATGGTCATAAATTTGGTATATTTTATTTTTTGACTGGCCCGTTTGAGATCAGTAAAAGAACGACCTCCGCTAGGCGTTAAGCTACTTTTCTGACCTTAGATGTTAAAAAAATGGTGTGCCGCAAATCACTTCATTTTCGTCCCTCCTGAGTAGAACCACCCATTTAACAATAATATAGATTATTTGATCTGAAATTAACTTTAACGGTGTTCACATATTTTTATAGCATGTAAGAAAAAGAAATATTAGCTTTATTTATACAATAATTTGTGATACACTATTTGGTGAGCATTCATCCGTTTTGGCAAGTATTAAGAATTTATTGGAAGTAATTTATCAACATATTTTGTAGGCGTTTAATTAAACACAAGCCATACGTACATAATGGACAGGCCATATGATAAGAAACAAGAGGAAAAAATTGACAAAAGATATTACTGTATGCTACCCTAGAGATGGAAAAAGAAAGAAAGGACGTCAAAAAACAAGATGGGAGGATGACATCAAACAGATAGCTACAACAACATGGCAAAGAAAAGCTGAGAACAGGGAAATATGGAAAATCCTAGGGAAGGCCTATGCCAAAGGGCAAGCTGATAACAATGTTACCGATGTCGAAGATTCAACTATTATTACCAAATACAATTAAAATAAGTAAAATAAATCAAATCCTAATAAATTAAAATTATAAAATAATAATAATAAGTTGAATATAACTAAATTGCATTAAATGAATAATTAATTATAATATTATATAACAATAATTTGTAATTGGATGCATGAAAGGAAAGTAATAAATATAAATTATAAGAAAAAATATAATATGCATGAACAGTAAGTTAAAATGGTGTAATAATAATAACTGTAAAAAGAAAAAAAAAACGAATGTACATATTATCAGAAATAAAGGCTATTTGAATTTGAATTTTAATACGTAATTACAGTTACTTTGGCGTTTACGACCTTTTTATAGAGCTTGAAATCTTTCTCGTAATTTAAACCACGGGCTTAAAACAGCGGTTTTGTGAAGGATAGTCAACTACGGAACCCTATACACTGAGCGTGGCCCGACATGCTCTTGGCCCGTTTTTTAATTATCTGTTTGTAGTATAGAGCTGGCCGCTCACAAAATTTCTTTTTCATTTTTATAAAAATTATTATATGATTGACATTTAAACCCCAGGGGCTAAAATAATTCAGTGAATAAAGGATTTTGACCTTACAAACGGTCCGGTAGTTTTGAATTTTTGATATGTTGTCTAGGATGGTTAGTCAGTGTTTAAAATGCAAAATGCACAATTCCCCCCCCTCCGCGCCCGCCGCCATATTGAAAAAACCAGCACTCTCTTCATATTTTTGCTCATATCTTCCTTTAGGAGCATTTTAGCTAGAAGAAAGCTTCGACAATGTTATAGAGAGTTAAATTTACTACATTTTATATTTTGTTTCTAATAGGACAGATAGTTACGGAGATATGCACATTTAAAAAAAGTTAAGAAATTGCAATTTCCAACTCAAAAACAAACTTCTGGATTATATCTTCGTTTAGGAGCATTTTAGCTAGAACAGTGCTTGGGCAATTTTGTAAAGAATTAAATTTACTATAATTTACATTTAAAATTTTGTTTCTAGGACAGATAATTACGGAGATATGTAAAAAATAAAGTCACATTTTCCGAAAATGTATGTAAAAATGGACATGAGTTTTATAACCAATTATATTTCCTACATGTTTTAATTTGTCCTAGACTAGTCCGTAACTGAATGACAGCGTTCTAAACCAAGAATTTTGAGAAATTTTCGGAAAATTCGACTTTTCCTGTTTTTTAAATGTGCATATCTCCGTAACTAACTGTCCTTGAAACAAAATTTGAAATGTAAATTATAGTAAATTTAATTCTCTACAACATTGCTCATGCTTTGTTGTAGCTAAAATGCTCCTAAACGAAGATATAATCCAGAAGTTTGTTTTTCAGTAGGAAATTGCGATTTTTTACGTTTTTTTAAATGTGGATATCTCCGTAACTATCTGTCCTAGAAAAAAAATATAAAATGGAGAATGTAGTAAATTTAACTCTCCTTAACATTGTGGAAGCTTTTTTCTAGCTAAATTGCTCCTAAAGGATGATATGAGCAAAAATATGAAGAAAGTGCCGGTTTTTTCAATATGGCGGCGGGCGCGGAGGGGGGGGAATTGTGCATTTTGCATTTTAAAACTGACTAAACATCCTATACAACATATCAAAAATTCAAAACTACCGGACCGTTTGTAAGGTCACACATAGTACTTTAGTCTCTATTCACCGTGTTAAAAAGAACCATTTAAGCCCCGCTTCACGAAGCTAAAATAACGTGATTTTTGAGTAGGAGAAGTGAACGAGTAATTTGTTTGAACATAATTATTAGTACACTTTTTTCCTCTTAATAAAATCAAAACCACTCAGGATTTTACTAACAATAACAGGTGTTTTTTCGTAATTTTATAACACAAGATTTTTTAATAACGTTTTTGCTCTACCACATTTTTACACAACGTAAATTGTAAAATTTTGCCATAATGCTCCTAATCCACTCATTTAAGTTACGTATTATGATGAAGTAGAACAATTACAATCATGCAAACAATAAAATATATTCGTGGCGTGAGGTCCAGATACCTACGAGTATAAGTACCTAAATAGCGTACGAGACACGTCAAACTCTAAGGCCCACTTGCACCACGCTGGGTTAGCAAAATTAACTCGGAGTTAAATGCTACTCTAGGGTTAAGTAATTAGTACGTCTTGCACCACCGAGAGTTAGAAGTAAACCTTGAGTTAAAAATTTAATTTTTTAACCCGCCGATGTGTGAGGGTTAATGTCATTAACCCTGGGTTAGTAGTGTCAAACAAGTATCAAAATCGACTTGACGTATAGCTTAGGTTATGTTTTGTTGTTATGTTTTGTCCAGGATAATGATAATTGAATAGTTGTTGTCTGATTATGATTTATTTATTGAAAAACAGGTTACATAACATTACAGTTTACACCAATGCGTCATGAACCGAACAATGTTTATTTTGACGGCGAAACGGCGTGGCCCCGTTGTTCCGACATCTCGGGTGTTGGATTTGGTAGGTTGCCCCGGAACCGACGAAACACGACACCTTTCGGCCAGAAATCAGCACACGCGATAGTCTCCTGGAGCGGCCGCGGCACGCGCACTACAAACGAGCTGAAGTGCACGTAGTGGCGCGAATGCAACTGGAACACCCTCAGCGAGTAGCCGGTTTTCTTGCGAACATACTGCGTCACTTCTTCAGCGGTGGCAGTGTGATGCAGGCGCGACACGTACAGCGCCTTGCTCGGTGTGGAGACCCGCAGACCACAACCAACCGGTTCTGCAGTACCACACTGACTCTTGCGTGTCTTACGCTTTCTTGACACCGTTGTGAAACCCATGATGAAGAGATCATCAAATACATTAGTTCGGACTTTTACAATAGAAAAATTGCAGAAAAGGATCATTTTTACTCGCAAAGAGACAATGCTTTTTCGACTGGTTTTTTGTTTTCAAGTTTATGCTTAAACTTCGCTACTAAATCACAAAGCAGTAAATCTGTCGCTATTTGTAAAATTTGGGGCACGTAAACGAGATTTATTTTCCATTTTTAGCAGTTTAAAACAAAATAATAAAATATAGAAAGCAGACACAACTCGCGCAAAAACAATAATGACGCCTGACTGACATTTAATACAGATATATAATACGCTAAAAAACGAAATGTCATTCCAAATCTGACATAGTGGAATAGACTTATGCAAAGTACTGTAGAGTGACAGAGAGTACAACACTTAAATCATTCATCATTTATTCTATCACATTTGGTCGTATATGAATAGAGCGAATGAATGTTACATTAACCTCGGGTTAGTTAACTCGGACTTCGTTTCTATTGGTGCAACTAAAAGTATGAGTTAAAAATTTAACATTTAAACCCTGAGTTAGTAAACCCTGAGTTATATATTTAACTCGAAGTTTTGGCGCAAGTGGGCCTAAGGGTGTCATTTGGAATCCGTGAATTAGGGTTTATAGAAATTGTTTTGAGTGTTTACATTAGTAAGGCTACGGCTAGATCAAATTGGATAAGGACTAGAAACACGGGGGGAAGTAGAAAACTTGTTACAATAGTAGAAAATATTCCAAAGTCCATTGCACGATCTACTATTGTGTTTTTTTCCTTTTCGTGGATACGTAATAATTTTTAACCCGTTTAGATCGCTCGTTCGTTTGCTTATCACCAGGCTTTGGATTTTTCGTAGCACAGTAGGAAGGAGAGAGAGAAATGCTCTCTAAGGTCCTACCGTGCTATAAAAAGTTCGAAACCCACGTTCACGTTCCAATTAAACACCTTGTCCGTAACATATGTAGAAATAAATTCAAAATATACTTAGCATGTGTATAATGCTTTACAGGGGTACCTGTATCTTGAAATTTATTGAAAATGCGTAGAGTAGAACTGGGAGCTTGTTCTAAGTAATATGATGTTTGTCCGTGTTTGATTCTAGGCACAACTAGCGTATGCAGAGCCCGGTGCCTTCGACGACAGTAGTAAGTACAACAAACAATACTTAACATATCTTAAATACTTTTCTTTAAATAAAAAAATAGTGTCTGTGGACGATATTTAGCGTTACTCGCCACCGACAAGAAACCGGAAACTCATATTTTAAGAAACAGACAGAACATATTTTTAAACGAACAACACTATGTTCACATAACTGATGGTCATAACTAGTAAAGATCACAAATGGTAGGCTGTAAAGCATTATAGCACCTTTGCTGTCTTTTACTGGGTACCTACTATTGTTAGTGCTTAACATTGTCCATGATTAGTGAAGTCGCCCTGATCTAGCTTTTGTTCCAATTGTATACTGTAATTTTAATCAGACAAAGAAATAAATAAAATTGTCTCTTTTAAGTACACAGTGTTTTGGTTTTGTTTTGTATGAATGTTTTCGCAAATGTATTAAAAAACGTTGTTTGACACACGAGCGGAATGTCATTTTAACTCGTCCCTAGTCTTGATCCTAGCCTTGTCGTCACTCGTAAATAATTCGTAAAAATGTTCGTATGAAGAAATCAGTTTCCTTGAAACATTCCATATATAGCTGGCTACTATTTGAGTGCCTATCGTATCACATATCGATTATTGTCCTGAAATATTTTGGAGAATGTTTGGCATAATGTATGACATAAGTACTTTAGATTTTTTCCTATTTGCGCATATACATTTAAAAGGGTGTCCTATCGTTTGACCAAAAGTCATTTTGCAAAATTATACTTGACAAACAACGTTTTACAAAAAATGTTTCGCCAATTGGTTATTTTACAACAAGTAATTTTACAAATGACTCACTTCTCCAAATGGTCAGATCTCTTGGCCTAAAAACGTTTGGTACAATGTATTATTTGACAAGTGTTTCGTTTGTTTTTTTTTTTAGAGCAAGTCTAACTTTTTTTCTCTAATTTGCTCTACTATTTTTACTATTTTAGATCGTAGAGCATAGTGGATAGGTTCATTGATGGATTAGGTTATGTTAGAACTGCGACCACAACAGCGCGCGAGCCGAGCGAGCGAAGCGAGCGTACCGCGGTAGCGGACGGCGAAGCGCCAGAACAAAAAAAAAAAAGAGTTCCATTTGCTCTATCCGTAAAACTCGTACTTGCTCTTGAAAAATCAGCTGCGGAGACCGGTCTCCAAGTTAATATGGCCAAGACTAAGTACCTGAAAGCGTCAAAAGATCAGCAAGCTCTACTACAAGGCATTCACATTGGCAGTAACACCTTTGCTAGCGTCAAAGAATTTATATACCTTGGGTCCTTACTAACCGATAGCAACGATGTGTCTTCAGAAATAAGCAGGAGAATAATGGCTGCTAACAAGTGCTACTTCGGCCTGCTAAGATACTTTTGCTCAAAACTTCTTTCAAGAGGCATAAAACTTCTTCTGTACAAAACCTTACTAAGGCCCATACTCACCTACGGTTCCGAGTGTTGGGTACTTAGCAAAAAAGACGAAAATTCCTTGTTAGTGTTTGAGCGTAAAATATTAAGGCGCATTTTCGGAGCTGTGATGGAAGATGAAGGATGGCGAACGCGTTATAACCACGAGCTATACCACATGTACGATGAGCCAGACGTTATTAAGACCATAAAGATCGGACGCCTGCGATGGGCAGGGCACGTGTTGCGAAAGGACGAGACCAGAGTACCCAAACGCCTTCTAGAAGGCCGACCGGAGGGTCGCAGAAGTAGAGGCAGACCCAAGCTCAGGCGGTTGGACGGCGTCGAACAGGATAGCAAGATCTTAGGAGTGATAAGTTGGAGAAAGAAAGCCATGAATAGATCGGACTGGAGAGATTTGCTAGACCAGGCTAAGGCCCACCCACGGCTGTAACGCCTCAGATGATGATGATGATGAAAAACTCGTAGAGCAAACTGTACAATTTGCGCTATTAGTAGATACAGATTGTAGAGCATAGTGGATAGATTCTAAGATAGTAGCGGAATAAATTACCCAACTACAGATTACAGACTAAATCATAATGTTTGAAAAAGAAGTACTTTTTATGAAATAACATTTTGTTAAATGATATTTTGACTAATTGTTAATTTGCGAAACGTATTATTTGGTGAAATGGAAAAAGGTCAATTGACTTTTTATTATTTAACACATTTACCAAGTGTAGTGTTTGTAAATTAATCATTTGCTAAGTGAGTTCTTGTAATATGATACTTTTGTCAAATGTCTCGTTTGCCTAATGAATATTTGTTGAAACGTTGTTTGTCAAATGATCATTTGTCAATCGTTTTTGGTCAAACATTAGTGAACCATTTAAAAGTCCTAAGGCGTGTTTATGGCAATTCTCGAATAAAAAAAAAATTGGGATGAACCTACCTCGCATACGTGTTTTTAGCCTATTGGTTTTCTTATTAACGAATATTATTTACTTCTTTCTAAAGGTTTCGAAAACATCAACTCCTTTGATAGCGGCTTCAGCAGCTCCAGTTCGAGCTCCAGTAGCTCCAGTTCAACCTCTAGCTCTAGCGAAATAACAGAAGAATCGAGCGAAGAATCAAGTTCGAGCGAATCCGAAGAGACAAGTTCAAGTAGCAGTAGCAGCTCGTCATCAAGCTCTAGTGAACAGTCTTCAGCTTTTGACAGTGAACTAGAAGTTTCTGAACATGCGAGCCACCATTCTTCTAAACATCATTCGGTAAGCCACACGGAAGAAGAAAGCGAAACGGACCTGAGTGAGACTCATTTACAAAAAAAAAACGAAAAGCATGCGAATAAGCAACAAAGTTTCGCCGAGACTAAAGAGGAATCCGAAACTGTCTCAAATGACTTCAAGAAATCTTCAGTTAAGCATTTATCACAACAAAGTGACTCTGAATCAAATAGTGAAATTGAGTCTTTTAAGAAGTCCATTAAACAGGAATCATCAAAAAGTAAATCAGATTTTGAAAGTCAGTCAAGTCAAGCTAATGTCCACAAAATATCTTCACACCAGCATCAATTGTCGAACACTGCATCAGAAGAAGAGAAAAGCCAGTCAAAAGCACAAACCATCAAGAATTCAGTACAACATCAATCATCATCGACTGAATCTGAAACAGAGAGTCACATTGAGTCGAGTAAACAAAACAAGCACATAAAAAAATCGTATACAGACCAACAGTCTTCAGCTAGTGAATCGGAATCAGAATTCGTGGTGAAATCAGAAAATCATTCAAAAAAACAAAGTGTCATTAAGGAAACTTCATCTAGCGAGTTTCAGTCTTCGGAATCGGAAGAGGAAATTAAAAGACGTCGACAACATGGAGGTCACCAGCCAGGACAACCAGGTCAGCCGGGCCAACCAGGACAGTCGGGACAATCAGGCCAGCCAGAACAACCAGGACAACCAGGCGAACCAGGCCAACCAGGACAACCAGGACAACAAGGCCAAACTGGACAACCCGACCAACCCGGCGGACCAAGTCAGCCAAGACAGCCAGGCCAACCTGATTCTACATCTGATAAATCAGAAGATGATACTGATGAAGACGAGACAAATGAAACTAATCAAGTCAAACGAACAAAGAAAGTTTTCATAGAAGAGAATGAAGATTATTCAGAGAGCGAAGAGAGTAAAAAACATAAAAAAAAGCACCATTTGAAGCAGAAACCAGAAAAACCTGTACTACCAGGTCATCCTGGACAACCAGGACAACCAGGACACCCTGGACACCCAGGCCAACCAGGACAGCCAGGCCAACCAGGACAACCAGGCCAACCAGGTTATACTGGGCAACCAGGCCAACCAGGACAGCCAGGTCAACCCGGAAAGCCAGGCCAACCAGGACAGCCAGGACAACCAGGCCAACCAGGACAACCAGGACAACCAGGTGGACCTAGTCAGCCAGGACAGCCAGGACAGCCAGGCGGACCAAGTCAACCCGGACAGCCTGGACAGCCAGGTCAACCAGGACAGCCAGGCGGACCAAGTCAGCCAGGGCAGCCAGGACAGCCAGGCCAACCAGGACAACCAGGACAGCCAGGCCAACCAGGACAGCCAGGCCAACCAGGTTATCCTGGGCAATCAGGCCAACCAGGCAAGCCAGGTCAACCCGGACAGCCAGGTCAACCAGGACAGCCAGGCGGACCAAGTCAGCCAGAGCAGCCAGGACAATCAGGCCAACCTGGACACCCAGGCCAACCGGGACAAACAGGACAACCAGAAATACCTGAAAAACCTGAGAAGCCTGAGAAACCAGAGAAACCTGAGAAACCAGAAAAGCCTGAAACACCTGAAAAACCAGAGAAACCTGAAAAACCAGAGAAACCTGAAAAACCAGAAAAGCCTGAAAAACCAGAAGAGCCTGAAAAACCACAGAAGCCTGAGAAACCAGAGAAACCTGAAAAACCAGAAAAGCCTGAAAAACCTGAAAAACCAGAGAAACCTGAAAAACCAGAAAAACCAGAAAAGCCTGAAAAACCAGAGAAGCCTGAAATACCTGAGAAGCCTGAGAAACCAGAGAAACCTGAGAAACCAGGAAAGTCTGAAAAACCTGAAAAACCAGGCCAAACAGGTCAGCCTGGACAGCAAGGCCAACCAGGCTATCCTGGACAGCCAGGCCAACCAGGACAACCAGGTCAACCAGGACAGCCAGGTCAACCCGGAAAGCCAGGACAACCAGGACAGCCAGGTCAACCCGGAAAGCCAGGACAACCAGGCCAACCAGGACAGCCAGGCGGACCAAGTCAGCCAGAGCAGCCAGGACAACCAGGCCAACCAGGACAGCCAGGACAACCAGGACAACCAGGTCAACCAGGACAGCCAGGACAGCCAGGTCAACTAGGACAACCAGGTGGACCTAGTCAGCCAGGACAGCATGGACAGCCAGGACAGCCAGGTCAACCAGGACAGCCAGGCGGACCAAGTCAGCCAGGGCAGCCAGGACAGCCAGGCCAACCAGGACAGCCAGGCCAACCAGGTTATCCTGGGCAACCAGGTCAACCCGGACAGCCAGGACAGCCAGGCCAACCAGGACAACCAGGCCAACCAGGTTATCCTGGGCAACCAGGCCAACCAGGACAGCCAGGTCAACCCGGACAGCCAGGACAGCCAGGTCATCCAGGCCATCCTGGACACCCAGGCCACCCAGGCCAACCGGGACAAACAGGACAACCAGAAAAACCTGAAAAACCTGAGAAGCCTGAGAAACCAGAGAAACCTGAAAAACCAGAAAAGCCTGAAAAGCCTGAAAAACCAGAGAAGCCTGAGAAACCTGAAAAACCAGAAAGGCCTGAAAAACCAGGGCATCCAGGACAGCCCGGAAAACCAGGCCAACCAGGCCAACCAGGCTATCCTGGACAGCCAGGCCAACCAGGACAACCAGGTCAACCAGGACAACCAGGCCAGCCAGGACAGCCAGGCGGACCAAGTCAGCCAGGTCAACCCGGACAGCCAGGACAGCCAGGCCAACCAGGACAACCAGGCCAACCAGGTTATCCTGGGCAACCAGGCCAACCAGGACAGCCAGGTCAACCCGGACAGCCAGGTCATCCAGGCCATCCGGGACAAACAGGCCAACCAGGACAGCCAGGACATCCAGGCCATCCTGGACACCCAGGCCACCCAGGCCAAACGGGACAAACAGGACAACCAGAAAAACCTGAAAAACCTGAGAAGCCTGAGAAACCAGAAAAGCCTGAAAAACCTGAAAAACCAGAGAAACCTGAAGAACCAGAGAAGCCCGAAAAGCCTGAAAAACCAGAGAAGCCTGAGAAACCTGAAAAACCAGAAAAGCCTGAAAAACCAGGGCATCCAGGACAGCCCGGAAAACCAGGCCAACCAGGCCAACCAGGCTATCCTGGACAGCCAGGCCAACCAGGACAACCAGGACAACCAGGCCAGCCAGGACAGCCAGGACAACCAGGCCAACCAGGACAGCCAGGCGGACCAAGTCAGCCAGAGCAGCCAGGACAACCAGGCCAGCCAGGACAGCCAGGACAACCAGGCCAGCCAGGTCAACCAGGCCATCCTGGACACCCAGGCCACCCAGGCCAACCGGGACAAACAGGACAACCAGAAAAACCTGAAAAACCTGAGAAGCCTGAGAAACCAGAGAAACCTGAGAAACCAGAAAAGCCAGAGAAGCCTGAGAAACCTGAAAAACCAGAAAAGCCTGAAAAACCAGAGAAGCCTGAGAAACCTGAAAAACCAGAAAAGCCTGAAAAACCAGAGAAGCCTGAGAAACCTGAAAAACCAGAAAAGCCTGAAAAACCAGGGCATCCAGGACAGCCCGGAAAACCAGGCCAACCAGGCCAACCAGGCTATCCTGGACAGCCAGGCCAACCAGGACAACCAGGACAACCAGGCCAGCCAGGACAGCCAGGACAACCAGGCCAACCAGGACAGCCAGGCGGACCAAGTCAGCCAGAGCAGCCAGGACAACCAGGCCAGCCAGGACAGCCAGGACAACCAGGCCAGCCAGGTCAACCCGGACAGCCAGGTCATCCAGGCCATCCTGGACACCCAGGCCATCCTGGACACCCAGGCCACCCAGGCCAACCGGGACAAACAGGACAACCAGAAAAACCTGAAAAACCAGAAAAGCCTGAAAAACCAGAAAAACCTGAGAAACCTGAAAAACCAGAAAAGCCTGAAAAAGCTGAAAAGCCTGAAAAACCAGGGCATCCAGGACAGCCCGGAAAACCAGGCCAACCAGGATATCCTGGACAACCAGGACAACCAGGCCAGCCAGGACAGCCAGGACAACCAGGCCAACCAGGACAGCCAGGCGGACCAAGTCAGCCAGAGCAGCCAGGACAACCAGGCCAACCAGGACAGCCAGGACAACCAGGCCAGCCAGGTCAACCCGGACAGCCAGGACAACCAGGCCAACCAGGTTATCCTGGGCAACCAGGCCAACCAGGACAGCCAGGTCAACCCGGACAGCCAGGACAGCCAGGTCAACCAGGACAGCCAGGCGGACCAGGTCAGCCAGGGCAGCCAGGACAGCCAGGCCAACCAGGACAGCCAGGCCAACCAGGCCAACCAGGTTATCCTGGGCAACCAGGCCAACCAGGACAGCCAGGCGGACCAAGTCAGCCAGGCCAACCAGCCCAACCAGGACAGCCAGGCCAACCAGGACAACCAGGCCAACCAGGTCATCCTGGACAACCAGGACAGCCAGGACAACCAGGACAGCCAGGAAAACCAGGCCAACCAGGCCAGCCAGGTCAACCCGGACAGCCAGGTCAATCAGGACAACCAGGTGGACCTAGTCAGCCAGGTCAGCCGGGTCATCCAGGCCATCCTGGACACCCAGGCCACCCAGGCCAACCGGGACAAACAGGACAACCAGAAAAACCTGAAAAACCTGAGAAGCCTGAGAAACCAGAGAAACCTGAGAAACCAGAAAAGCCTGAAAAACCTGAAATACCAGAGAAACCTGAAAAACCAGAAAAGCCTGAAAAACCAGAAAAACCTGAGAAGCCTGAGAAACCTGAAAAACCAGAAAAGCCTGAAAAACCAGGGCATCCAGGACAGCCCGGAAAACCAGGCCAACCAGGCCAACCAGGATATCCTGGACAGCCAGGCCAACCAGGACAACCAGGTCAACCAGGACAACCAGGCCAGCCAGGACAGCCAGGACAACCAGGCCAACCAGGACAGCCAGGCGGACCAAGTCAGCCAGAGCAGCCAGGACAACCAGGCCAACCAGGACAGCCAGGACAACCAGGCCAGCCAGGTCAACCCGGACAGCCAGGACAACCAGGCCAACCAGGTTATCCTGGGCAACCAGGACAACCAGGCCAACCAGGACAGCCAGGCGGACCAAGTCAGCCAGAGCAGCCAGGACAACCAGGCCAACCAGGACAGCCAGGACAACCAGGCCAGCCAGGTCAACCCGGACAGCCAGGACAACCAGGCCAACCAGGTTATCCTGGGCAACCAGGCCAACCAGGACAGCCAGGTCAACCCGGACAGCCAGGACAGCCAGGTCAACCAGGACAGCCAGGCGGACCAGGTCAGCCAGGGCAACCAGGACAGCCAGGACAACCAGGCCAGCCAGGTCAACCCGGACAGCCAGGACAACCAGGCCAACCAGGTTATCCTGGGCAACCAGGACAACCAGGCCAACCAGGACAGCCAGGCGGACCAAGTCAGCCAGAGCAGCCAGGACAACCAGGCCAACCAGGACAGCCAGGACAACCAGGCCAGCCAGGTCAACCCGGACAGCCAGGACAACCAGGCCAACCAGGTTATCCTGGGCAACCAGGCCAACCAGGACAGCCAGGTCAACCCGGACAGCCAGGACAGCCAGGTCAACCAGGACAGCCAGGCGGACCAGGTCAGCCAGGGCAGCCAGGACAGCCAGGCCAACCAGGACAGCCAGGCCAACCAGGCCAACCAGGTTATCCTGGGCAACCAGGCCAACCAGGACAGCCAGGCCAACCAGGACAACCAGGCCAACCAGGTCATCCTGGACAACCAGGACAGCCAGGACAACCAGGACAGCCAGGAAAACAAGGCCAACCAAGCCAGCCAGGTCAACCCGGACAGCCAGGTCAATCAGGACAACCAGGTGGACCTAGTCAGCCAGGTCAGCCGGGTCATCCAGGCCATCCTGGACACCCAGGCCACCCAGGCCAACCGGGACAAACAGGACAACCAGAAAAACCTGAAAAACCTGAGAAGCCTGAGAAACCAGAGAAACCTGAGAAACCAGAAAAGCCTGAAAAACCTGAAATACCAGAGAAACCTGAAAAACCAGAAAAGCCTGAAAAACCAGAAAAACCTGAGAAGCCTGAGAAACCTGAAAAACCAGAAAAGCCTGAAAAACCAGGGCATCCAGGACAGCCCGGAAAACCAGGCCAACCAGGCCAACCAGGATATCCTGGACAGCCAGGCCAACCAGGACAACCAGGTCAACCAGGACAACCAGGCCAGCCAGGACAGCCAGGACAACCAGGCCAACCAGGACAGCCAGGCGGACCAAGTCAGCCAGAGCAGCCAGGACAACCAGGCCAACCAGGACAGCCAGGACAACCAGGCCAGCCAGGTCAACCCGGACAGCCAGGACAACCAGGCCAACCAGGTTATCCTGGGCAACCAGGACAACCAGGCCAACCAGGACAGCCAGGCGGACCAAGTCAGCCAGAGCAGCCAGGACAACCAGGCCAACCAGGACAGCCAGGACAACCAGGCCAGCCAGGTCAACCCGGACAGCCAGGACAACCAGGCCAACCAGGTTATCCTGGGCAACCAGGCCAACCAGGACAGCCAGGTCAACCCGGACAGCCAGGACAGCCAGGTCAACCAGGACAGCCAGGCGGACCAGGTCAGCCAGGGCAGCCAGGACAGCCAGGCCAACCAGGACAGCCAGGCCAACCAGGCCAACCAGGTTATCCTGGGCAACCAGGCCAACCAGGACAGCCAGGCCAACCAGGACAACCAGGCCAACCAGGTCATCCTGGACAACCAGGACAGCCAGGACAACCAGGACAGCCAGGAAAACCAGGCCAACCAAGCCAGCCAGGTCAACCCGGACAGCCAGGTCAATCAGGACAACCAGGTGGACCTAGTCAGCCAGGTCAGCCGGGTCATCCAGGCCATCCTGGACACCCAGGCCACCCAGGCCAACCGGGACAAACAGGACAACCAGAAAAACCTGAAAAACCTGAGAAGCCTGAGAAACCAGAGAAACCTGAGAAACCAGAAAAGCCTGAAAAACCTGAAATACCAGAGAAACCTGAAAAACCAGAAAAGCCTGAAAAACCAGAAAAACCTGAGAAGCCTGAGAAACCTGAAAAACCAGAAAAGCCTGAAAAACCAGGGCATCAAGGACAGCCCGGAAAACCAGGCCAACCAGGCCAACCAGGATATCCTGGACAGCCAGGCCAACCAGGACAACCAGGTCAACCAGGACAACCAGGCCAGCCAGGACAGCCAGGACAACCAGGCCAACCAGGACAGCCAGGCGGACCAAGTCAGCCAGAGCAGCCAGGACAACCAGGCCAACCAGGACAGCCAGGACAACCAGGCCAGCCAGGTCAACCCGGACAGCCAGGACAACCAGGCCAACCAGGTTATCCTGGGCAACCAGGCCAACCAGGACAGCCAGGTCAACCCGGACAGCCAGGACAGCCAGGTCAACCAGGACAGCCAGGCGGACCAGGTCAGCCAGGGCAGCCAGGACAGCCAGGCCAACCAGGACAGCCAGGCCAACCAGGCCAACCAGGTTATCCTGGGCAACCAGGCCAACCAGGACAGCCAGGTCAATCTGGACAGCCAGGTCAACCAGGACAGCCAGGCGGACCAAGTCAGCCAGGCCAACCAGCCCAACCAGGACAGCCAGGCCAACCAGGACAACCAGGCCAACCAGGTCATCCTGGACAACCAGGACAGCCAGGACAACCAGGACAGCCAGGAAAACCAGGCCAACCAGGCCAGCCAGGTCAACCCGGACAGCCAGGTCAATCAGGACAACCAGGTGGACCTAGTCAGCCAGGTCAGCCGGGTCATCCAGGCCATCCTGGACACCCAGGCCACCCAGGCCAACCGGGACAAACAGGACAACCAGAAAAACCTGAAAAACCTGAGAAGCCTGAGAAACCAGAGAAACCTGAGAAACCAGAAAAGCCTGAAAAACCTGAAAAACCAGAGAAACCTGAAAAACCAGAAAAGCCTGAAAAACCAGAAAAACCTGAGAAGCCTGAGAAACCTGAAAAACCAGAAAAGCCTGAAAAACCAGGGCATCCAGGACAGCCCGGAAAACCAGGCCAACCAGGCCAACCAGGACAACCAGGTCAACCAGGACAACCAGGCCAGCCAGGACAGCCAGGACAACCAGGCCAACCAGGACAGCCAGGCGGACCAAGTCAGCCAGAGCAGCCAGGACAACCAGGCCAACCAGGACAGCCAGGACAACCAGGCCAGCCAGGTCAACCCGGACAGCCAGGACAACCAGGCCAACCAGGTTATCCTGGGCAACCAGGCCAACCAGGACAGCCAGGTCAACCCGGACAGCCAGGACAGCCAGGTCAACCAGGACAGCCAGGCGGATCAGGTCAGCCAGGGCAGCCAGGACAGCCAGGCCAACCAGGACAGCCAGGCCAACCAGGCCAACCAGGTTATCCTGGGCAACCAGGCCAACCAGGACAGCCAGGTCAATCTGGACAGCCAGGCGGACCAAGTCAGCCAGGCCAACCAGCCCAACCAGGACAGCCAGGCCAACCAGGACAACCAGGCCAACCAGGTCATCCTGGACAACCAGGACAGCCAGGACAACCAGGACAGCCAGGAAAACCAGGCCAACCAGGCCAGCCAGGTCAACCCGGACAGCCAGGTCAATCAGGACAACCAGGTGGACCTAGTCAGCCAGGTCAGCCGGGTCATCCAGGCCATCCTGGACACCCAGGCCACCCAGGCCAACCGGGACAAACAGGACAACCAGAAAAACCTGAAAAACCTGAGAAGCCTGAGAAACCAGAGAAACCTGAGAAACCAGAAAAGCCTGAAAAACCTGAAAAACCAGAGAAACCTGAAAAACCAGAAAAGCCTGAAAAACCAGAAAAACCTGAGAAGCCTGAGAAACCTGAAAAACCAGAAAAGCCTGAAAAACCAGGGCATCCAGGACAGCCAGGCCAACCAGGACAGCCAGGCCAACCAGGTTATCCTGGGCAACCAGGCCAACCAGGACAGCCAGGTCAATCTGGACAGCCAGGTCAACCAGGTCAACCAGGACAGCCAGGCGGACCAAGTCAGCCAGGGCAGCCAGGACAGCCAGGCCAACCAGGACAGCCAGGCGGACCAAGTCAGCCAGGGCAGCCAGGACAGCCAGGCCAACCAGGACAGCCAGGCCAACCAGGACAACCCGGCCAACCAGGTTATCCTGGGCAACCAGGTCAACCAGGACAGCCAGGCCAACCAGGACAGCCAGGCCAACCAGGACAACCAGGCCAACCAGGACAGCCAGGTCAATCCGGACAGCCAGGTCAACCAGGACAGCCAGGCCAACCAGGCCAACCAGGACAGCCAGGTCAATCAGGACAACCAGGTGGACCTAGTCAGCCAGGTCAGCCGGGTCATCCAGGACATCCTGGACACCCAGGCCACCCAGGCCAACCTAGTCAACCAGGACATCCAGGCGGACCAAGTCAGCCAGGGCAGCCAGGACAGCCAGGCCAACCAGGCCAACCAGGACAGCCAGGCCAACCAGGACAACCAGGTCAGCCAGGTCAACCCGGACAGCCAGGTCAACCAGGGCAGCCCGGAAAACCAGGCCAGCCAGGACAACCAGGACACCCTGGACAGCCAGGCCAACCAGGACAACCAGGACAACCAGGTCATCCAGGACACCCTGGACACCCCGGTCAACCAGGACAACCAGGTCAATCAGGTCAATCAGGTCAACCAGGCGAACCAGGCGGACCAAGTCAGCCAGGGCAGCCAGGACAACCAGGTCAACCCGGACAGCCAGGACAACCAGGACAACCAGGACAGCCAGGCGGACCAAGTCAGCCAGGGCAGCCAGGACAGCCAGGCCAACCAGGCCAACCAGGACAGCCAGGTTATCCTGGGCAACCAGGCCTACCAGGACAGCCAGGTCAAGCCGGACAGCCAGGACAGCCAGGACAGCCAGGCGGACCAAGTCAGCCAGGGCAGCCAGGACAGCCAGGACAGCCAGGCCAACCAGGCCAACCAGGACAGCCAGGCCAACCAGGACAACCAGGGCAACCAGGTTATCCTGGGCAACCAGGTTATCCTGGGCAACCAGGCCAACCAGGACAGCCAGGTCAGCCAGGTCAACCCGGACAGCCAGGACAGCCAGGTCAACCAGGACAGCCAGGCGGACCAAGTCAGCCAGGGCAGCCAGGACAGCCAGGCCAACCAGGACTGCCAGTGCAACCAGGACAACCAGGACAACCAGGACAGCCAGGACAACCAGGCGGACCAGGACAATTCAGACCTCGTCGGCGTAGAACATATGATGACGACGACGATGAGGACGATGATGATGACTGGTACCGCGAGATTGCCAAGAAACACCACAAGAACAGAGGACGTTACGATTTAAGGCGGCATGGTATGTTTCTCTAATATTTTTTTATTTGTATTTGTATTTGACAGTTTTATTTCTAGGATCTCGAAGTCTAGGGATTTTGTGAGAATACGAATAAGAGAAATTAGGCAACGGTAACTGATGACATTTCTCAATCTTTCTGAAATAAACCGCGAGTTTTAGTAATATGGTTGTATCTTTAAATCATAGATTTTTAATAACTAGATGCAGTTATATAACTGATTCTGTCAAAAGTAGTTTTTCTTTTCACTTAATATACGGGTGTGTAATAATTCATAGAACAACAAATGGTATAACGCTCATCACATCGAATAACATATAATATAATTTCAACACATAGAATCAATCAATTGATAGAATTATCATTTCGTAGAAAATCAGTTCATATATCTTAATTTCTTATAACAACACTTGATACATTGCTTGTTTCGTATATAAACACTAAAAATAATGAACATTTCATATAATAAACATTTAATAGAATAAACAAATAACATAATACATACTTAATGTAATGAACATTTCATAAATAAACATTTAATAGAATAAAAAAATTAGTGTGCGTGTGGATTGAGTGAGCACCCTTGAAAAATGAAAAAAAAATGTGCTGATCATTTAGTAAAAGTTCTAAAACAATTGTAAAACTAATTGATGAATTTGTAAAACGATAAATAAAAAGAATACATTCATTAACGTATGCTCACTCAGTTCTCACAAACAACCAACGAAATCTGTGAATGTGTTTATTTAACATATAATATTTATATCCTAATTTTTAGTAAAAATTATGCTTAAGGTAGGTAATAATTTGTAGATCACCTGGTTACGTATTTAAAGTTTTACAAATTATTTCGTATGCTCACTCAATCCGCACACTTTCGAAAACCCGATTTCTGATGAAAATACTGCAGATTGAAACTTCTATATATGTATATAGTTTAGTAAAACTCATATGGGAATTTGTAAAATACAAGACAAACCGCTAACGTGCCAGATTTTTCGCTAATAGATGTTTGTAAGTGCTCACTCAGTCCACACATTATTCGTAAGTTAAAAATGTAAATATCTCAAGATTTTTAGTATCTAGGAAACTACAAAGTAGTTCAACTTTTAGTAATTTTTTTTACTAAATATCCACCATCTAAAATGTCATATTCGTTGTCTGCTTTTAAAGATATTCAAATTTCATTTTAAAATACAATCTAAACTAGTCCACTTTTTAGATTGTATTTTAAGAAGTGGAGTGTGATCTAAAAAGTGGACTGTACCTTAGATTGTATTTTAAAATGAAATTTGAATATCTTTAAAAGCAGACAACGAATATGATATTTTAGATGGTGGATATTTAGTAAAAAAAATTACTAAATTTTGAACTACTTTGTAGTTTCCTAGATACTAAAAATCTTAAGATATTTACATTTTTAACTTACGAATAATGTGTGTACTGAGTGAGCACTTACAAACATGTATTATCCAAAAATCTGACACGTTAGCGGTTTGTATTGTATTTTACAAATTCCCATATGAGTTTTACTAAACTATATATTGTTTATTGTTTTATAGAAGTTTCAATCTGCAGTATTTTCATCAGAAATTGGGTTTTCGAAAGTGTGCGGATTGAGTGAGCATACGAAATAATTTGTAAAATTTTAAATACGTAACCAGGTGATCTACAAATTATTACCTACCTTAAGCATAATTTTTACTAAAAATTAGGATATAAATATTATATGTTAAATAAACACATTCACAGATTTCGTTGGTTGTTTGTGAGAACTGAGTGAGCATACGTTAGTGAATGTATTCTTTTTATTTACCGTTTTAAAAATTCATCAATTAGTTTTACAATTGTTTTAGAACTTTTACTAAATGATCAGCACATTTTTTTTCCTTTTTGAAGGGTGCTCACTCAATCCACACGCACACAAAAAATTACATAATACACACTTAATAGAAAGGTAAAAGTATTAATACATGTCTCGTATATCATATATCCTAATTTCTTATAACAACACTTGTTATATTGCTTGTTTCGTATATAAACACTAAAAATAATGAACATTTATTATAATGAACATTTCATATAATAAACATTTAATATAATAAACAAATAACATAATACTTACATCCATACTAATATTATAAATGCGAAAGTGTGTCTGTCTGTCTGTCTGTCTGTCTGTTACCTCTTCACGCTTAAACCGCTGAACCGACTTAGATGAAATTTGGTATGGAGATATTTTGAAACCCGGGAAAGGACATAGGATACTTTTCATCCCAAAGTGTTCCCGTGGGATGAGCGGGTAACACCGCGGGGCACAGCTAGTACTTAATATAATGAACATTTCATACAATAAACATTTAATAGAATAAAAAAATACATAATACACACTTAATAGAAAGGTAAAGGTATTAATACATTTCCTCTAAATAGTGGTTGGGTGGGATTGTTCTTGTATGTAAACAGTATGAATACAAGCAAAACTTTTTTTTGACGACGCGGTTGGTGCATTCGTTAAGCAACTGCCTACTGAGCCGACGGTCCCGGGTTCGAATCCCGGCAAGGGCAAATATTTGTGTGATGAACACGAATATTTGTGCCTGGGTCATAGATGTTCTATATCTTTAAGTATTTATTTATCTATATAAGTATGTATATCGTCGCCTAGTACCCATAACACAAGCCTTCTTGAGCTTAACACGTTCACTGTCCGTGTCCCATATTTGGGGTCACGGCAAGCCTCTATTACAGAGAAATAAGGTTCACATGTCAAACTGGGACAGTGAACGTGTTAATTTGGGACTAGGTTGATTTGTGTGAGGTTGTCTGATATTTATTTATTTATTTTTTCGGTACGCAAAAAAAAAAAAGGCCAGTCGGCCACGTTGGATCTGCTCCGAAAGGTTTTGCTCGCTCGTTCAAATTTTGTAATTTATGAATTCGGGTGATTATGCATTCTGATGATTATGAGTTACATTAGTAGTGTAAGAAAATATATGAAAATAAATATTAGTATTAGTAAACATGTTGTATGAATAGTGATCTTATGAGTTCTGATGATTATGAGTTCCGATGGTTAGTATTCAAAAAAATTATGAAGTGTGATCATTATGATATAAAATAGCATGAGAAATATTTTCGGACATCCGATAATAGGAATTAAAAAGTTGTGAGAAAATACGCACCCCTACTCCTCGCTTCGCTCGTCGTCGTACCTAACCTGCCCGAAATCTGTCCTGCCTTAAGGTAGAATACGTAATGATTCTTACTTTACGCTGATACATTTACTATAGGTTCGCAGTTCTATCTAAAACGAGGGGAATAAAAAAATCGGTTCTGGCATTTCGCTCGCTCGCTCGTTAGGATCGCAGTTGAACCTAACACTCCTCCTCGCTTCGCTCGTCGTCATACCTAACCTAACCGAAGTCTAACCTGCCTTAAGGTAGAATACGTAACGATTCTGCCTTCACACCTACATGCTTTAGGACTTTAAATGAGTATGTGCTAAAAATTTGTAGGATAAACGAGTAGTAGGTAATGTTTGTCAAACGAATCATGTCACCTAGGAGGGGGCTGATTTATTATATCCATCTCTTTTTTTCGTATGGTAAGTATATTATGAGATAGATATATAACCAGCCCCATACCCGAGGGGCGCGACTCGCTTGACAGACTCTATGCCATTCAACAGCATGCCAAACATTATCTGCCAAAAAATGTTAGCCCTAAATTGAGAGCCCTAGACCCGTACTTTCGCAGCCTAAATTCAGTTATATAGTGCTTTTTAGGGTTCCGTACCCAAAGGGTAAAAACGGGACCCTATTACTGAGACTTCGCCGTCCGTCCGTCCGTCCGTCCGTCCGTCCGTCCGTCCGTCCGTCCGTCTGTCACCAGGCTGTATCTCAACAACGGTGATAGCTAGACAGTTGAAATTTTCACAGATGATGTATTTCTATTGCCGCTATAACAACAAATACTAAAAATAAAATAAAATAAATATTTAAGGGGGGCTCCCATACAACAAACTTGTTATAGATTATATATATGTATAGGTACGGAACCCTACATGCGCGAGTCGGGCTCGCACTTGCCCAATTTTTATATGAAAAGTATATTATACGAAAAGTACATTCTATTAAACTTACATTCTATGAAAAGTATATTCTATGAAATTATTGTTATAAGAAAAGTGCATTATATTAAACGTACATTCTATAAGATTGTTATAAGAAATGACTTTCTATCGCTTTCTATAATAACGATATATCAGTGACCGGAGAATATACGTTCACTGCGATATATGAAATAAACATTCAATGAAACGTTGTTATACAATCTGAAAATTCTTCCAAACGTATGTTCGGTTATGAAAATATGTTAATTGTTTTTCTATGAAATGAGACGCACCCATAATATACATATAAATATCGAACAAAAATACTCGTAAATACCAAATGGTAATCATTTAAGGCTTCGCGGCATCTTTTTTCATAATAATTATTGAGTAGTTTGGCACCGACTTAAAAAGGCGATTCAAATGTAATCTGTACATGAACGGGTTATTTTTAGCTTTTCAGTATTTTTTGAAGTCGGCTCTTATTTTGTTAAAAATAAAAAAAATGGATATATGTCTATCCCAAACTCGTCCAGCAATCCCTTAGTTCGTGCAGTAATGTAGGTACTAATACATATCTCGCATTGCTCGGACGGCCTACTCGGCAGGCAATTCCGTTTTCCAGTCCTCTGTAGTGATTATTTAACTTAATCATTTTATTCAGGGATGAAAGGATTTTACTAATACTTATATAGCCAAATGGCTTACCAAAAGTGGCTTCACTTTTAAACGCTAACTAGGATTCTAGGCGAGTTTATTCCAAGGTGTGTATGTTACATAGCAACGCATTCTCATTACAGATAATCGCGCGATTGAAGCCGACCTCAACCTGCGCACAATGATCATCCCAAGCCGCAACGGCAACCAGCCTGGAAAGTGTTACTGCTCCTGCGATCTCAACAACCGCCCCGTTTTCATCAGTGTTGACCCCAGCAGGCTGACGTGACCTTCCAACTTTACCTTATAATTTATCTTAATACTTTATTCCACAAATAATAGAGTACCTACTGCTGTAACAGGGAGTAGCATAATATGGTGGTATTCGTCACTATGCTGTAGCGTCGATGTAATAATAAACTGAAACGCGTATTTTATATAGCTAACCTAACCCTTATTGCCATTGCAATAATAGCAAAAAAGGTACCTACTTGTTTGTTTCTTTTTCCTTTTTCGTCACTAGATAAAGATATGAAGATATATAATAGATGTATGAAATAGTATACGAGTAATATATTTTAACCTATTGATTATGTTGCAATTTTTCTCGAGTGTCGTGCCGTAATATTATATTTTTAATAAACTATGAACTATATGTGTTTTTCTTTTCTTAATAATATCGTTTGTGGTTATGTCTAGTGAAGTGCCGTTAGACTTATACCTCGGAATCCAGTTATAGCCCAGAATCTTTATAAAAGCTATGTTTAAGCTATACTTATAGCAAATGTCTAAAATAAAACCGGTTTTCATGTTTTTATTATTTAACCTATTGACCGCCAAGCGGTCTAGCAATTTACCGTGCCACTGACGCCAGAGTAAAAAATAAAAGATGTGCCCGAAAATCAACAGGGATTGAAAAATACTTGTAGCGGTTAGAATTACAAAGTTTTTGATCATTGAAATTTGGACGGCTGTGGCCGACGTGGCGTCAGGGGCACGATTTTTTGTTGACGGCCACCGCCGACTGTGGCGCTCAAAAGGTTTGCTAAACCCCAGTTTTCTAACAAAATTGCGAGCGTACAAGCATGATATTTCGCCGTTGGTATTCATAATTCGCTTATACGTGGGGGCGCAGGGTGAATAGCTCCAAGGACACATCTTTTACTTTTTTTATTACTTATTTAGTTACGGCTTACGGCTATATTAGGGTCTAAAATAGATATCAGGAATTAATTTTTTTATATTAATAAGGTATGATTTCGTATAAAAATATGTATAGGTATAGGTAAAAATCATGTCAACTTTTTTTTATTCATAACATAACGTTATATTAGTTTTAATTCTTCGATTTTTAGATTTAAATAAAAAAATACAAAATATCACATTTAATACGTTGTAGGACTGTACGCCTATAGTTAACAGCGATTAATTGATAGTAGTGTCCGTCAACGTGTTAAGAGGCCTTATTCCTTTTAAAATTTATTTTTTTCATATGTTGTCAAATATAGTGATAATTTCAAGAAACTTTTTGAAGTTAATAATACTTTTACTCGAGTTCTAGGTAGTAACATAGCTATTTCCTGCTTTCATTGGGTGTAGTCGGAAATAAGTTGAAAAAACTATTTTTCCGCGTGAATTTTGTCAATTTCGAGTAGTTTTTGAAACAAAAATTATCAATGAAAAATTCAAACTGTAGGTTTCAAATATATACTAATAAATCTCAATAACCCTGTTCTAGGTAGTAACATCAATAATATGTTTAGAAATTTGTTTGATTATAGAGAAAAATGTCTAAACAATCAGCATTTTAAAAGGAATAAGGCCTCTTAATATAGTGTCTAAAAATATATACATGTTGGACACTTTCTCGGGATGCACGCCCAGTAGTTGTTTAATTTTTAGAGATAGAGGAAAGAGAATTAAAGCTAGAGTATTGAGAACTGAAATTGCTCTCCATACAAAAAGTTATTACAAAGTTTAGGTACACCCGCCATTCTGACTGTTAGGATGGCGGGTGTATCGCAGTTTACCATGAAGCCCTTGATTATTGAGAAATGTTATTACTCTAAAAAAATTGTACCCTAACATACAGTTAAAATATTAGCATTCTGATGTGTACCTTGCGAATTGATTGCGAATGACCGTAAGGGAGGCCGTCTAGTGATACGAAGCCGGCAAGCCCTTTTCACGGCTAAGGCATGTATAGTGCTTTTCTCAAACATATGCAATGAAATAAAAAAATACACCACTAAAAAAAACATAATTGAGCTGTTCAGCCAGTCCATGAACACAGACGCCATGTTGAAAAAAAGAAAGTATTTTTAATTTTCCCTCCAATCCCTCTACATTTTTTTTCTTTAATAAGTCGTCCACGTGTGTACTGTTCGAATATTAGGACCATTATACACAACCTGATAATAAGAATCTTAATTTCTATAATAAATAAAATAAAGGCAGAGGATTTTTAATATTGTCTATGGTCTCTGGTGACTTACGTATAGACAGTATTTTAAATTTATTCATCAACACATTGAATCATACAGATTTGTATTCTTAATATCAGTTCGTGTGTACTAGGCATTAACGCGGATATTTTTGGTCCGATGGCTGAATGGGTAGCCACTAGAAAAAAATATATATCAGCTGTTCATAACCACAGCCGCCATGTTTACATTACAATTAAAAACAAATTACTTCCCGGCCTAGGCCATCAATTTTTTATGAAATTCCTTTACAGTTCTCTCGAATTGTTCCGCCTGAAACTTGACACTTCGAAGCCTGTTTTAACGCACGTTATGACGATATTTCATTGCATGTTTGAGAAAAGAGGTTTTACCTTACAAACGGTCCGGTAGTTTTGAATTTTTGATGTTGTCTATAGGATGGTTAGTGAGTGTTAAAAATGCAAAATGCACAAACGTTTAAAAATTCACATTGTATGAAGATTCATTGGCCCCGTTTTGCAAGAATTAAAACAATATTAAAATATAATACGTGTATTGCTAAGTGGCGAGCGTACAGAGGAGTGCGGTGCCGCGCTTGACCCAGAAGTCTGGGATTTCCTTCCCGGAGGCCAGGTCCACTGCGACCACGAAGGCGCCCATTCGAAGCGGGTAGTAGTAACACGGGCAGATGTAGCGGTCTGCGGACAAATGCCTTATTAGTCCCAGCTGATAACAGGAGTAACAGAACATATAAAAAATTGGGCAAGTGCGAGCCCGACTCGCGCATGAAGGGTTCCGTACCTATACATACATATATATATATATATATATATATATAATCTATAACAAGTTTGTTGTATGGGAGCCCCCCTTAAATATTTATTTTATTTTATTTTTAGTATTTGTTGTTATAGCGGCAATAGAAATACATCATCTGTGAAAATTTCAACTGTCTAGCTATCACCGTTGTTGAGATATAGCCTGGTGACAGACGGACGGACGGACGGACGGACGGACGGACGGACGGACGGACGGCGAAGTCTCAGTAATAGGGTCCCGTTTTTACCCTTTGGGTACGGAACCCTAAAAACTGGCCAAGTGCGAGTCAGACTCGCGTACCGAGGGTTCCTTACAAACGCTGCCCATCTTAACTGGCCGGGTTAAGTTAAGTTTGCACCTGGTATGTACATATGGCGCCGCATACAAATGAGGTGCAAAGTTAACGCAACTTATCACATTTGTTTTTGTTGTATGGGAGCCCCACTTAAATATTTATTTTATTCTGTTATACTGTCTAGCTATCACGGTTCATGAGATACAGCCTGGTGACAGACGGACAGACAGACAGACGGACAGCGGAGTCTTAGTAATAGGGTCCCGTTTTTTACCCATTCGGTACGAAACCCTAAAAAAAGGTCCTCTGTCCGTTAGAGAACAAGTCGTGGACCTAGATCACTAACGTTATCACTACATAGTATAAAACAAAGTCGCTTTCTCTGTCCCTATGTCAATCCTTAGTCCTTAAATCTTTAAAACTACGCAACGGATTTTGATGCGGTTTTTTTTAATAGATAGAGTGATTCAAGAGGAAGGTTTATATGTATAATACATGCATAATTTTCAGCATTGCACCCGTGCGAAGCCGGGGCGGGTCGCTAGTTATATTATAAACACCAGCTGCACGTACAACGGTTCCTATTGAAAATTATGAATAGGTACTTACTTCTCATCCTGCGACCTGTAGCCCGAATGGGCTTGAAATGGATGGGCGTCATGGGGAACACCAGCTGCATGGGCAACGGTTCCTGCAGGTAGCCGTCCTTGCGGAACCATGACGCGCCTTCTAGGTACAGGCCCCTGAACAGATGAAAACAGTAGTACAGTAGCCGGCCAACAACTTGACCCAAAATGGCGGATCTGCGCATGCATATTTGTACGTAAATCGGCTACTGCGCAGTCAAGGTCATGCTCAAGAAGTTTGCCGGCTACTGTAGTAAACAAGGTATGGTAGACGCCAATTTCACTCGAGAGATTTGAGGTTGCTAATAGTTCGAGTAAAATTGGTGATAATATGAGATAAGTAATCAAAAGTTATAGTAGAAAAACAAATTCAAACCAATCTGATTGCGTTTAAAAAAAAGAAAAAAAAAAACATTTTTAGTACCTACTTTATGAACCTTCTACGGAATAAGGCAAATAGAGATATGAGAAGAGCATTGAACTCAAAGTTGCAGCGAATATATAATTAATTATACTCGTGCACTGGGAGGTGGACGAGAAACAAACCGACTAGTCAGAACATTGTGTGCTTAAAACAGTTATATTTAAGCAAAAGACCAATAACTGAACAGGCTTTTGGGCAGGCTTATAGAAGACTTTCTGGTTTCACCAGTTTCGGTGGGTGCCGTGGGTGCAATCAATAGTAGCAAGTTGGATTTCACCCGCATCTCGGTTTCCGACTGAGTTAAATAATGCAAGTTTCTGTTAATCAGATGACAGTACCTACAATATTATTGTGATGTGAAGTTAGTCTGAGGATGGAGCCGGAGAATGGTAGTGGGAATTCTGCAATATGAACACTCGACCTCATCAACTTTGGGCTTGTTTGATTTGTCTTGACGAGCCATTGAATGTTGTGCAAAGCCCTATTGGGTCTGTTCCAATTATTTACTTGTTATCGTCTTATCTGATTCACAACTCTGCCAAAAATAATAACGTTTCCAATAGCGGTCTAAACCCTTGTAATATCCCTGAAAGAAGACTTTCTCCTAATATAATCGCCTACATACGTTATGGAACACTAATGATGTTACCTTATGTAGACGCCCCCATCCCGAGGCGGTCGCACGAAGGAAGACTCTTCCAATGGCATAACCGTGAACTCCCAGCACAGAGTATCGATGGGCCAGCTTTCACCACGGGCGGTCGTCTGTAAAGGTATCGTATACACTAATAACACAAGCTGTCGTATTACCAGTATCAATAGTCTGTAAAGAGAAAGATTCACGAAGAGACCAGCATGGCTAGCATGTCTTGCTGTGGCGCAACTCAGCATCACCAGTCTTGCACGCCGGATATTTAATGGAAAATCACAGGTAATATTTGACGCGCGACAAAGAGTCAGGTGTCACAGTTGTGCTAGAGGTGCAGGGTCACAGGTTTGCAGTACCGTATTTGATGACGGCTCAAATCGGCTGCTTAAATGAAATGTCAAAAGCAATCAGTTAATATATGAAGATTGCATGTGACGTAAAAAATCAGTAGTCAAAGCACGTCTTTATTTTAGTTTTTGTCCAATTAAAATACAATGTCCAAAATAGGGCCCCTCTTCTTTTATAGACAAACACTTCACCGAATGCTTCATTTCATAGACAATTTTTTCCCCGAGTCATACATTTTTCAGAAATCAGCTGCTCATGTGTACCTGCATGACTGCGGTCAGGAAGCCGGTGGGCGCCACCAGCGAGGGCAGCCAGCATAGCGTGGGTGGCGCACGCGGAGCATTAGCCCATGCTGTGAGGTGCGCCCCGCGCAGCAACAGCTGCTCATGTGTACCTGCATGACTGCGGTCAGGAAGCCGGTGGGCGCCACCAGCGAGGGCAGCCAGCATAGCGTGGGTGGCGCACGCGGAGCATTAGCCCATGCTGTGAGGTGCGCCCCGCGCAGAAACAACTCCCGGCACCAAGCACCCAGCGGCTTCATCGAAGGCCTAGCTGAACATTCAAACTGAATTTGTAAACCCTCATAAAGCAGAGCTTTGCCAAACTTAAGTAGCGGCTCGTTCCACGAATAGCGATTGGCGTAGAAAAGTCTGAGTACCGACCGTATATATCGAAAGACGCGGCGTGAAGGGAACCAACAAAGCGAACTGACAATCTGGTCAAGGTTTCAGAAAATCCCTAGATAATAAAAATAAACTAAAACATTTATTGCTGGCAACTGTGGCCTATAAATACCACAAAACTAACATACATATCAAATCCTTTTTAACAACGATGTGTTACGCGAGTTCGACGTTTCAGAAAGTAGTCCACGAAAACGCCCTTCGGCAAATACTATTCATATGTGAGAGTGGCTAGTTGGCCTGTCAGAACTCTCAGCACCAGCACGATGGAATTTTACTCGCATCGTAGCGAGAATCCAACTACACAACTCTCAGGATGTGCCGTTTCCGGGAAAATTCCCAAAAATAGTAAATTACCAGTAACGCTACCAGGAATATTCCCAAAATTGGAAATGTAAGAGACGATGGACCCTGACAGTGCCTATTGGATCTCAGGGTTCGTTCAACATAGGCATGTGCGGTTTTCACATTTTTACTTACATTGATGACCAATAAATTAGAGCTGGTATTATAAAATTTACCATGGACCCTAGAAGTGCGTAATGGATCTCTGCATTTGTTCAACGTAGGCATATGCGGTCTTCGCATTTCAACTCAACTCGATGAGTTTAGAGCTTTCGACTCGCCCATCACTAAGAGTCAGTATCATAAAATTTACCTGATGATGTCTACATTGAACGTATCCCGAGATCCATTACGTACTTCCAGGGTACATCATTAGCTCAATTTTATAATACAGGTTCTATTGCTCATCAAGATGAGTTGAAATACGAAAACGGCACATGTCTACGTCGAACGTATCCTGAGATCCATTACGGACTTCAAGGGTACATCATTAGCTCAATATTATGATACAGGTTCTAATTGCTGATCAAGATGAGTTGAAATACGAAAACGGCACATGTCTACGTTGAACGTATCCTGAGATCCATTACGGATTTCCAGGATTCATCATCGGATCAATTTTATGATACAGGTTCTAACTGCTTTTCAAGATGAGTTGAAATGCGAAAACCGCACATGTCTGCGTTGAACGTATCTTGAGATCCATTACGGGCTTGCAGGGTCCATCATTAGGTCAAATTTATGTAACTGACTCTAAGTGGTGGGCGAGTCGAAAGGCGAAAACGGCTTGCATGTATTCAATTAGTTAGATAACAACTTAGATTAGTTAGATAAATAACAAACGAATTTTCTCCGAATATTCCCATATGGGAATTTACCAGTAACGGGAATTTCCCAACGGCACAACACTATACCGGCCTCATCCTTTTTAGGGTTCCGTTGTCAACTAGGAACCCTAATAGTTTCGCCATGTCCATCTGTCCGTCTGTCCGTCCGTCCACGGCTTAGCTCCGTGATCATTAGTACTAGAAAGCTGAAATTTAGTATGAGTATGTGTATGTATCACGCCGACAAAACGATAAAAAAAAACTAAAAAAAAAAAACGTTTTTTCGTGTTCCTCTCGTACACTTAAAGTGGAGGTGATTTTTTTCCGTTCGTGTGTGGGGTGTCGTTGAATACCTAGGTCTTTTAAAAATAATAGGGGTCTCGCAACATTATTTCTTTAATTAAGTCAGCAGTTTTGTAAATATTCGCTCAGGGAACCAAAAAATAGCGGCCCCTCCCCCCTCTAAATTCTCAACCACGGGTCAAAAATTCATGAAAATGAGGCTTTATAGGTAAGTAATTTTAATGAAAACTATATATTGAATAAAATCGGTCGAGCCATTTTTGAGATCACAAAATTTCATCATTTTCTTTAAAATGACGTAAGTGCCGCACGGTGTCCTTATACTTCGAACGTTACATATATTAGTTAAGTGCCATACTGCATTAACACATTCCGCTCAACAGAGGCGGCCTTAGGGGGTGGCGAACGGGGCAATCGCCCGGGGCCTCGCTCTTACAGGGGCCTCGCGCAACAACCCAAGACTCAAGCAAATAAAAAAAAAAGATTTGTTTAACTATTTTTTTTTATTTAATACTTTTGATTTTGATCCATAATAATTCATTAAGGTTATAACGGTAAATTAAAATAAAATTAGTTTATTACTGATTGATTAATTCAAAACATATTTGAAAAAATCATTACTTGAATATCGCGCCTCGAAATACTTGAAGATCGGTTTTTTATCGAATAGCACTCGGGTCACCTCAGGAGTCGGGACATAATCTCTGCTCTTCTATTGCTCGGGGAATCCCCGTGTTTCATTTCGTTCGTCAACGCTTGTCTGCATATTTTGGTTTCATGTTTATTGTTTAATATAAAAAGATGAAAGGAAATTAGTGATAGTGAACTTTTGAAGCAATAGGAACACGACAGTAGGAAAATATGTGATATTGATGGAAATGAATATTGAATTGTACGAAGAACTGAATATGTTCATCCGTGTGTAACGACGACATTATCTCGATGCTGAAATACATAATAGAAAAAAAAACTGAAGTTTGCCCC
This sequence comes from Apotomis betuletana, assembly GCA_932273695.1. Lineage (NCBI taxonomy): Eukaryota > Metazoa > Arthropoda > Insecta > Lepidoptera > Tortricidae > Apotomis > Apotomis betuletana. The sequence goes on from OW026299.1 coordinate 19,106,064, forward strand.
ACTATCGAAATAGTCCTGAGAATTATTGCCACCACACCTGTTACAGTTACAGTTGCGTCTGCTGAAAGGAGTTTTTCGAGGCTTAAAATTATTAAAACATATTTGAGGAATTCGAGGACACAAAATCGGCTTTCAGCCCTTGCTATTCTTTCAATCGAAAATGACTTAGCTCATTCGTTAAATTATTGTGCTTAATTAAAGATTTTACTCTTAGAAAAATCCGCAAACATCAATTTTAAAATTTATCATCGTTGTATTTGCTAATTTAGTAAATCTTTCAATGTAAAATATTTTAAAATTCATTTTTTTCTATTTGTATAACTTTAGCATTTCTTCTCAAACATGACAAATACCTATAGGTACCTAACGACCAGACCAGACCTACTTTCGCATCTCATACTTTTCACGAAGGACAAGGGCCTCGCAAAGACCTGCCGCCCTGAGCCTCGCAATGGGTAAGGCCGCCGCTGCCGCTCAATCTTGAGAGTGTAATCGATAACTTCCAGAAGGTAATAAGTAATTACAGTTACTTTGGCGTTTACGACCTTTTTATAGAGCTTCAAATGTATCTCGTAATTAAAACCTCGGCCTTAAAAACGCTGTTTTAAGCCCGGCAACCACGGAACCCCGTGAGCGTGGCCCGACATGCTCTTGGCCGGTTTTATTACACCTGATTATTTTCAGTTTATGGTTTATGGTTTCATAATAGTATAGAAAAGCATTTCTAATTTTGGGTGCCATGCTGATGTGATGTCATAAAGAATAACTTACCTTTCCGCCAAAAGCCGGGCACTCGCCCCTCGAAGATGCACGAGTACATGATCTCCAGCATATCCGACATCACCACCAGACCCTCGATCGCGCGCCGCAGTTCCTGCCACACCAACCATTCACTACTTAAAGGTGCGACCACACCGGATACAACACATCACTGCGTTAAGAGGCCTTATTCCTTTTAAAATGCTGATTGTTAAGACATTTTTCTCTATGATCAAACATGTTTCTTAACATACTATTGATGTTACTTTCTAGAACAGGGCTATTGGGATTAATTGGTATATATTTGAAACCTACAGTTTGAATTTTTCATTGATAATTTTTGTTTCAAAAACTACTCGAAATTGACAAAATTCACGCGGAAAATTAGTTTTTTTAACTTATTTTCGACTGTACGCAATGAAAGCGTGAAATAACTATGTTACTACCTAGAACTCGGGGAAAAGTATTATTCACTTCAAAAAGTTGGTTGAAATTATCAATATATTTGTCATAATATGAAAAAAATAAATTTCAAAAGGAATAAGGCCTCTTAAACGCACCGTCGCCTTTTTTATGAGCAGCGGTGGGGAGAGCTTGCGGTAAAAATGGTACAGATACGACATGTCACTGCGTAAACGCACCGTCGCCGTTTTCTGAGCGGCCGTGTGGTCGCCACGCACATCAACCCAATACTCGCAGGCGCGAAGTTAATATTACGCATAAAGCATTTATTTTTATTCCTAAATTCAGTTAAATTTTTCGTTCCCACTAGCTCGTACAATTTTACGGTTTTTACGATGTAAAGAGCTGAAGAGATGCCATCTTATTCGTGCACATCATCCTCCTAGCCTTTGTCCCATTTTTTTGAGAATGAATTCTCAATCGGGGTCGGCTACCTAAATCCCAAGATGTGGCGTAGGCACTAGTTTTTACGAAAGCGACTGCCATCTGACCTTCCAACCCAGAGGGGAAACTAGGCCTTATTGGGCTTAGGTGGTTTCCTCACGATGTTTTCCTTCATCGAAAAGCGAGTGGTAAATATCAAATGACATTCCGTACATAAGTTCCGAAAAACTCATTGGTACGGGCCGGGTTCGATCCCGCGACCTCCGGATTGAAAGTCGCATGCCCTAACCACTAGGCTACCACCGCTTCTATCTTATTCGTGCACATAAGGTAATCAATCCTCCACACATAGTCGTTTTTGGACAAATATGGCAAATACGCGACGCCAAGTGTGGTGCCACCATATGTACATACCTTGAGCCCCGCCACGATGGAGTTGATGAGCACGTTGTAGTAGCCTATCTCTTGAAGCAGCGACACACACATCGGCATAACGACTTCAGGGCCCATCATGCGCTCAGTGGTCTCGACATCAATCGTGTGTGGCAGCTTTATCATCATCTCCGCAGCCAACTCGTCCACCTAGATTAACCAGACAAGTTAATTCATCGTCAGAGCTTGGATATTTGGGCAACAAATATAGTAATAGTGTACGTGAATACTCCTGGAGGCCTATGCACACGGTGTCGTGTGCATAGGTTCTTAAGGTGTTTCATTTAAATTCTTCATAAATCTGTCAAAATAAACCTGATGGCAGAAAACAAGCCAGTAGGCAATTATAGACTAATATTTTTGCCACAATCACTTTTTTATTCACATAAAATATTATACAAGTTCATTAATGAACACTATCGAGTTACAATACCTTCTGGTCTTCGCCACCACCTGCGCCTCCTCCACCGGTGGACGCGAGAGCAAACAAGGTCGAGCACAATATCAAAGCATCCTGGAATTAATACATTTACAGCCGATGAGATTGATGCAACAACTAATAGGCGTGTATTTTTCTTTGAGGATGTCAATCGATTCTGTTTCTTATTGGGATCAAATGTCTATATGGGACTAACTACACTTAGACTGCTCCAAAAGTCAGAATTGACCGTCCGTTGAATTTAAAGGTTCTTACTTGAATTTAAACGCTGTACACAAATGGTCACCTACATGTGACGTCATTTGTGGGTTGAGTACCAATATTTATATGGAGACAGTAAGTAATTTGCCATTTTCATCGTGAAAAAGTGCGTTTAAGTCCATGGGGTCATGGTTGTCAATTGTCATACAATGATTGTTTTGTTAAATTATGAGGATTCTGAAAACAATTTCAATTTCTTTTGAATAAAAAAAAATTACATTTATTTTCAGTCATATTTAAAAAATATTATATTTTGTGGATGTTTTTTCTCTGTTTTTTATATTGAGTTAACTTTATTGATATAACTACAGCGTCTTGTATAATTAAACACCAGTCAACACCTCCATTGTTGAAATGTTAACAAGTCCTCGAATCAACTATAAAAGAACACTCCACAATCAAGTGAAAAAGTTTAGGAGCTATGCCACAGACAGAACTAGAGACACACAGGCTAAGCTTCAACTTCAGTTTTGGTTGGGGATTAATAAGTTTCTGTCAAAAATGACATTTTAGTGGCAAGCTTTTATAGCCGACTGTACTTTTCTTTGGATATCCATCAAATGCTCACTGAGACGATTCTAAAAAGCCCAAGCTCGGTAGGATTGCTTTTTCTATTATAGAGTTCCTATGGCCACCTTCCGGCTCCATCATCAGATCAGCCCCATGGTACCATTATATTATTGTATTGTCATCAAAGTTAAGTAAGTATGCAAAATTTCAGCTCAATCAGTTGACGATATCTGCTTCAAAATTGAGTTGCAAGATTTCACCCGAACAAACATACTTTAAACATACCATGCAAGTTAAATAAAAGCTTTAAAAAAAGAAGGCACCGCCACTCGCCAACGCCTGCAGTACTGACCTGCGCGAGAGTGGCGACGTCGGCGGACGCATGTTGGCCGACGGACTCGGCGCGCTCGTAGCCCGGCCACAGGTCCAGGAAGTCGCGGTACGACTCCAAGCTGCCGTCGCGAGGGATATGGTATGCGGGGATCGATGATAATCTGTACGTAGAAATAAGTAATACGATGAACGCACAGGAAGGTAAAGGAAGGAAGGCTTAGTTTTAAGATTTTGCAATACCCTTACAGGGTCCATGTGATACAATATGTATATATTTAAAGATCTTGTAATTACCATGGTATGCAATATAGAATATGAATATGAATAAATAATTAGTGTACCATTGTAGAACTCTAAAACAATGACTGACACCATTACGCAAATTCATAAGTCACGTTATTCTACATATGGAGGGTTAAGAGAAATACATAATTGCTGGTCTTAGAAATCCGCAGAAAAACTATCAAATTGAGCATCGCCATGACTGCAACACATCAAGCTCAAATTAATGATCCAAGCAAAACAGAACCATACCTGTACCACTACACTACACCAGTGTGAAAGCACATAATTATTTTTGAGATTGAATATATTAATTAGAGGCGAATCTTTGTCCCACTCAGTACTGCATCTGTCAGTTCAGCGTATCAAAACGTACCTGTAGAAAGGTGTATCAAGTGCCTCCTCGCAGAAGAACTGGTTGATATAAGCGATCAACACGCGTTTGTCCCAGTCGTCGGTGATGTGGCCTCCGTAGTTGATGATTGCGAACAGATACCGCAAAGCGTCCCACGGAACTTCTTCGTATTCTTCTAGGTAGTTGGCCAGTAGGTTATCTGATACCTTAAAGATGGAATGCTTATTGAATTTTTGGAATTCGGATTTGATTTCTTAATCAATACAACCTCACACAAATCAACCTAGTCCTAAATGAATCTCAAGAAGGCTTGAGTCATGGGTACTGGACGGCGATATACTATTTAGATAAATATATACTTAAACAATAAACACATAGAACATCCATGATCCAGGCACAAATGAGTTCACTCGAGTTCACTACGCAAATAGTTGCCTATGCCGAGATTCGAACCCAGGACCGCAGGCTCAGTAGGCAGCTGTTCTATCACTGCGCCAAACGCGTCGTCAAAACTCTTAATACATATCTAATACACATATCGTAGAAACATGAACCAGTCCACCACAAGATCGGCCATTACAGAATATTTTGGGGAGCCAATATTCAGCAATGACCGTATACAAGTAAAATAGTGTATAGCCGTATCATCGTGCTAATGAAACTTCCACTGTACGGCATATACCACCCATATCCAGTGGACTTGCGACCTTCATCAAGTCACTAGTATTCTCAGAAACCTTCTAATACTAATTCAATTTGGTTGCCACTCAATAACTCATCGGTTTCGTCAGGCATCCGTTTTATGAGCAATGATAGAAACAAATAAAGCAAGTTATAATGTAATACTTACGTCAAAGTCAGCATCATTGAAGCTGTAAACTGCATTATAGCCCAGCTGTCGGAACCGCTTCCGGGCGATGAGCGAGCAATGGAAGAACGACACGCAGTACAGCAGCCGACGGTACTTCGGAGTCGCTTGGTCAAACTTATCTTCGTTTATGTTAGAGAACAGGCGGACCATGTTGCCTTTCAGACCCTGAAAGTTATTTTTATCATTTTTACTTCACTACTGACAAGTGTAGAATGTTTATAGATGTATAGACAAAGATATTTCAAATTGAAGCCGTAATAGCCGTGCATTTACGTTATTTCCCTGAGTCACCCTGAGTCCCTTAGAGACCGTGGACGTGAAAACACGTCAGAAGCGTCGAAGTACCTAATTAATTAAACACTTTTTCGAACGCAAAGTCCCGTTTTTAACCCTCAACAAAAAAGAGGGGTTTTGTAAATGTAACATGTTTATCTGTGGATCTGTGTCTGTGGCATCGTACCTCCCAAACGGATGGTCCAACTTGAATGGTTTTTTTTATGGAAAGCCTTCTCTGTCGAGATAGTTCTTACAATTAGGTATAATTGGTTGGGTCGGGGGTTTTAAAATTTTGAATTTAGGTTACGTTATAAATGTTATAATAATATACGAATGTTATGGTAATAAGCTCACTGTAGAGATTTCCCAAGGATCAAATTCTTCATGAACGACAAAACTACATGCAGGGATTCTGCTCCAGTAGGCGGACCGTATGCTTATCGTATCAAAGAACTATACCTGTGGCGGCTCTGTCGTCATTTTAATGCTCCTCTGCAACACGTGTAGCGGGAACTTGTCGTCGGGCATAGACGACAGCCACAAACGGAACCGCGGGTGGATCTTAGGGTTGTCCAGACCGCGCAGCGACCCTAGCCACTCGCACGCCAGGTGGCAGTTAGCGAGGAACACCCAACCGCCTTCCTTCATGCCTGCGGCTAACATCCTGAAAGGTAGACCAAGTTGTTGTTGCAAAGAATATTTCGGGTAATGGGCTTTAGATATCACTAGCTGTGCCCCGCGGTGTTACCCACTCATCCCACGGGGACACTAAATTCGGGATGAAAAGTATCCTATGTCCTTCCCCGGGACTGAAACTATCTATATACCAAATTTCATCTAAATCGATTCAGCGGTTTAAGCGTGAAGAGGTAACAGACAGACAGACAGACAGACAGACAGACACACTTTCGTATTTATAATATTAGTATGGATTACATAGTATAAAACAAATCCTGCTGTCTGTCCCTATGTATGCTTAGATCTTTAAAACTACGCAACGGATTTTGATGCGTTTTTAGGGTTCCGTACCCAAAGGGTAAAAACGGGACGCTATTACTGAGACTTCGCTATCCATCCGTCCGTCCCTCCGTCCGTCTGTCACCAGGCTGTATCTCAAGGACGGTGATAGCTAGGCAGTTGAAAGTTTCACAGATGATGTATTTCTATTGCCGCTATAACAACAAATACTAAAAATAAAATAAAATAAATATTTAAGGGGGGCTCCCATACAACAAACTTGTTATAGATTATGGTACGGAACCCTTCATGCGCGAGTCGGACTCGCACTTGCCCAATTTTTTTTGATAGGTAAAGTCCGTGTGCAGCTTCTTTGCTGGCAGAAATGAAGTCTCGTAGTCTATCTGTTTAGTATGTTTCATTGCTGTATATATTTATGTATATATTTATTTATATTATATATCTCTCTCTCTTCCTAGCTATTATCCCATATGGTGGTGGAGTCAGCTTTCCTTACTGCTTCTCCACTTCGCCCTGTCCTCGACGTCGTCGTCGGATACTTGACACTCTATCATATCTTTTAGCACTACATCCATTTATTTATAATATATATGTATATATTATATTAGATGTATATATATATATATTTACATGAATAGCAAAAATTATGTATTTAATAAGTATTATAAAAGTTGCACCGCCTACAATTTTTCCGCTTTGCCCTAAGGTTGACTGGTAGAGAATAGCTCGTGGCATTAAGTCCGCCTTTTGTACGATATGTTTTCTTTTGTGCAATAAAATTTAAATAAATAAATTTATTCAAGAGGAAGGTTTATATGTATAGTACAATCTAAATATAGCATTGCACCGGTGCGAAGCCGGGGCGGGTCGTCTGAGATAAATTACATAGTATGACTGTCATTTGTCTGTTTTTCTGCGGCGAAAAGCATTATGTACCTCGCGGCTGTTGGCGCCTGTCCCTGGCCTAAACTTAGCGATTGGAACTTGTCGAACATCTTGACCTCCGTGGCGAGCTGGATCAGCGCGCTCGTGGGGTCCACGCCCGGGGACAACACGAACAGCAGCGACGTCTTGAATGAAGACTCTTCCCAGGACGCCTATAACAACGTAAATTTTGTATTTCAGCCGTATATACAGGGTGGAATTTTTCTATGGGCCCTGGAGGGGAACTACCTTAAATCCTTTAGTTAGCTCATTTTACTGAAAGGAAACATTCCTTTATTTTTAAAAAGAAACAAAACTGCATTCAAAGATTTTCCAAAATTTGCTAGCCTCAACCGGGAAAAAACTTGTAATAAGTATAAAATTTAATGGAATCTCGTACAACAGATGAGTGTAGGGCTAAGTTTACTGGATAAATTTTATCCTGAACAATAATCCTACTGATTCGTGAAATAAAATATCAAGGGGTTTATTTTTTTTATTTTTAGTTGGTTCGATTCCCGGTTGAGGCAAGCAATTTTTGGAAAACCTTTGAATGCAGTTTTGTTTCTTTTTAAAAATAAAGGAATGTTTCCTTTCAGTAAAATCAGCTAACTAAAGGATTTAAGGTAGTTCCCCTCCAGGGCCCATAGAAAAATTCCACCCTGTATAATTTCGATATGCAAAAGTTACGTATTCATCAACGCCAATGGTGAACACTTTTACACAGCAGATGTAATTAAGAAATGCATATATGTACTATACATGTAAATTTAAAGTATTGGTAAGGTAAGGTGAAAGATTTAGAATGGTGCCACCATGTGCAAGAGACCGTGCAGGTATATAGGTAGCACTAGCAGCACTATCACTACTATCAGTGTCAATGTCAAAGTAAAAGGTTCAGATTGGCGGTACCAGTTGGCAGCACCTTCGTAATGCAAGAGACCGTGCAGGTATATAGGTGGTACAAGCAGCTCTATCACTACTATCAGTGCCATTGTCAAAGTAAAAGGTTCAGATTGGCGGTACCAGTTGGCAGCACCTTCGTAATGCAAGAGACTGTGCAGGTATATTGGTGGTACAAGCAGCTCTATCACTACTATCAGTGCCATTGTCAAAGTAAAAAGTTCAAAATTAGCATTAACCTCCAGAAACGCATACAGCATGTGCATTATAATTTATAATAAATTGCCTGACAAATTTAAATGTGAAAATATACAACTGTTCAAAAACAATGTTAAGACATGGCTGGTACATAAATGTTACTATAGTGTTAATGATTATTTGGATGACGTTATTTGACCTATTATGTATTTAATTAAAATTATGATATTATTTTGCATTGCACATTCTTGTACTGACATTTAAATTAATTAATTTCGTTGTTTGTATATTATTATTCTAATATGTATGTACGCCTGAAAAGGTAGGGTTTCGATGGATGGGATGTATTAAGCAATGATGACTGCAAATGTTACCCGATTTCCCACATGCATTAAATAAATCATTTCATTTCATTTCATTTCATTTCATTTCATTTCATTTCATTTCATTTCAGATTGGCGGTACCAGTTGGCAGCCCCTTCGTTCTGCACGTTTGCTAATAGCAAATAGACCGATGGCACACTGCAGTTGAGATGCAGTTCATCTGTAGGTACTGACCCTAATATTTCCATACCTTAATATCAAGAACCGGAGGTTCCACATAACGCGGGCCCAGCAGATTGACAATGAATGTGGTGATGCAGGCAGACACGCGGTCTACTCGTAGTGAACGAACGAACAGAATTCGCTGGAAATCGTTCATCGTGTCGTTCCAGTCACCTGAGATAATAGTAGATTATGTCACGCTGCAGTTGTCGAAAGCCGAGCTCTTGCTAAAGGCCCTAGCCTCGAGCTTCTTCCCAATAGGTTCTATGACAGGGCCTACAGTATTGGAAAGCCATTCTAGCCAGCTTAGGCAGAATAGCCTAAGGCCTGATGCAACATCAATAAATTGATGCAAAGTATTACCTAATACAGTGACCATTAAAACTCACTAAAAAATCTGTCATTGTTCTTCAAAACCTCCTATCTAGTTAGTAGATTGATACTGAGCTACGAGATTTATATCAAATTAGGTCTTGTTACTTAGTGAGTTTTGGTTGTCAACAGACAATTAAAAACTAATGAAGTATATAAACTATCTTCCTACTACCTATACATTATTAAGAATGTGTACGGTATGGCGTTGGACGTCTAATACGATAAAACAAAGGGTCGACTAGTAGAGGATGCCTGAAGTCCTCAATGTGTTACTGTGTAATAATCTGATGATCTGATCTAAAATGTAATAAATAAATAATAACAGATTCAAAAATACACAGGAACATGAGGACAGTGCTTTGAGTATTAAAACTAAAGAAGAAGCCTTTGCCGTATCTTTCCAAATAAAAAGTCTCTAAAACCCGAGGGGAGCGAGGATATACACATAACTATACGTATAAACAATGTGAACGCAAATTCAAAACTCCCTCATTACCAGGCACCAGCGACGTGACATTTATCATAAAGCTTTTGGTAGAAAGGAAATAGTACGAAAGGCGTTCCCAGTAGTATACGTATGTTCTAAGGGAAAGTGTTGAAGGAATAATTTTATGGCTTTACCGATGAGCGGCTGGATTTCAGGCTCAGGGTTTAGGTACCACTCCTTCCACTCCTTGCTAAAGGTCTCGAAGGAGTCGGTGGCTCCGTGGAAGCCTGGCAGCTTATCCAGCTCCGTGACGTTGTCCCAGCAGTCTTCGGGCATCCAATCTGGAAGGGTGTTGTATGTTCAGCCGTCGTATCTGTCTCCGAAACGCATACTAATAATAAGTACTCGGTCATATTCCTAACGGGTAGCAGGATGCACGACAATGCGGAACGAGGGCAGCAGTCAACATTGTTATAAACTAGTAGATAATAAAATTGACTACTCACTGGTAGGGTTATCCGGCTGCTCTGACCTGTCCAGCACGATCCCCCCCTTCAACAGGAACAGGTATTCGTTCATGTTCATCTTGCCCGCTTGGAACAGGATGCGTGATACGATATGGAACGAAAGCAGTAGCTTGTGCCGCTCGAAGAGCGCCCGGCACGTGTTCCTGCAGAGCGACCGGAAAATTAGCACATTGGCGAGTGAATTCGAGAGCCTAACCACAGGTGAGGCCTTCTATTGTACGTATCCACATTAAGAGGCCTTATTCCTTTTAAAATGCTGATTGTTTAGACATTTTTCTCTATGATCAAACATGTTTCTTAATATACTATTGATGTTACTTTCTAGAACAGGGCTATTGGGATTTATTGGTATATATTTGAAACCTACAGTTTGAATTTTTCATTGATAATTTTTGTTTCAAAAACTACTCGAAATTGACAAAATTCACGCGGAAAATTAGTTTTTTTAACTTATTTTCGACTGTACGCAATGAAAGCGTGAAATAACTATGTTACTACCTAGAACTCGGGGAAAAGTATTATTCACTTCAAAAAGTTGGTTGAAATTATCAATATATTTGTCATAATATGAAAAAAAAAATTTTTAAAAGGAATAAGGCCTCTTAAGTCTTTTTCACGACTACTGCAAGGATGTAAACATTAATTTTGGATTTCGAAATGGCGGGACTTTTTTTTTCACAAAAGTGTCATGATCATGACTTTCGTCATGAGTTTTGGGGTGCAGGTACCAAAAACGGCATCCGTTTTGAACTTCAAATTAGAGAACAAAGCAACTTGCTTGTATACGGCGTAAGTATGGAACTCGTTCAGGTTGTTGATGCGGTCCTCGAGCTCGGAACTCTTGGGACTGCGGTCGATGGAGTAGGTGAACAGGTCGATGTAGGCGTCCAGTGAGAATTGGTACATGGGGTCGATGCGCGACAGATCGTTCAGCGCGAAGAACAGCACGGACGCGCGTACCGCCACTGGTACATAGCCCTGAGGATACCAGGATCTACATCATTGTATAACTCTTTGCATAGATATTTATTATAAGCATCAAAAGTCGTGAATATAACTTGTAATACACCGTAATTATGAACCACCATGATACTATCTGTCTCCTCACGGGAGTTTTTTGTGTAGCGCAGCGTTCATTTCTAATCACGTCTATTTCCTTCGGGGTAGGATGAAGAGTGATCATGATTATGGACCGTTTTTACCATCGGACGATATTACGAACCATGAGATTTCAGAAGATATTTTTTAAACGTGATGGGAAGGGATATTTCCCAAGATGTGCTATGATGTCTACACCATCAATAATATTTACCAGGAGGTGCACTTGTCAAACCTATATCTGGAAAGGTTACTATATAGTAATGTATGCATGTGACGCGCCGCTCTAGCCACGTTGATATCTCTTTCAGCGTCAAATGTTTCAGAAAATAACTGATGATGATATAAACCGGAAATTTACAACATTATTAGTATTTAAAATATAAATATAAAAAACAATCTGAAAGCAGCGTCATCTAAGAATCGGCCCTCTACATGACGTCATATTGTAGAAATTTTACACACACAAAAAGAACAGTGGTACAATTTCCATTCGGCGGATTCACTAATCCGCCTTAGTAATAGTTCGACTGTAAGATTTTTTTGCGCTGTAACCGAAATTACTGGTCGGCTACACTCATTTGGAATGAGGAACTTTTCAAATTAATTTTTCAATCACAAATTTGGATATGTTCGACAGTGTAAAAAGGTGGTAATATATAATTTGTATCCTTTATTTGATAATATCGATAAAAAGCCTGGCGAAAAAAAAACAATGTTGTCAATTGTGCTACTACTTTTCAAATTAATTTTTCAATCACAAATTTGGATATTTTCGACAGTGTAAAAAGGTATATATAATTTGTATCCTTTATTTGATAATATCGATAAAAAGCCTGGCGAAAAAAAAACAATGTTGTCAATTGTGCTACTACACTACACAACAAGTCCTCATTTTCCAGTAAGGCTACTAGCGATTATAGGTACGTGGATAAGTTACTATACGAATGTATGACTGTAACCACAGACAACCCCCACTAGACGGAGCATGTAAGGCGACCCGCGCGCACCAACGGTATGGTACGGCAGAACATTAAAGTATCAACACGGCGGCCACCGTTTAGTTGCGTCCATGTTTATGAGGTCTCTACACCACTTAACACTACAATTTACCATGTTATTTATTTAATTTCTTTTTTCGTTGACGCACGCATGGATCATAAACAAGGACGCAACTAATAGGTGGCCGCCGTGTTGATACTTTAATGTTCTGCCGTAACATATCGTTGGTGCGCGCGGGTCGCCTTACATGCTCCGTCTAGTGGGGGTTGTCTGTGACTGTAACGCACCGCTCTAGCCGAGTCGATTTCCTTCTCAGTTTCCTGCGATGTGATAAGCGCCTCCTTCACCTCGAGAGATGTCCGTTGCGAGGTCTGCAGCGTAATGAACAACTCCTCGTTTTCTAGGAGTGGCACTTGCGACTCGTACATGATTCGGAGGAGATCATTTTCTAAATCCACCTGGAAAAGAGAAATGAGTAAGAAACGAGGAAAAACTGGGAGCATGTGTGCAGATCACTGATCGGTATGGTAAATTACTCAAGGGATTCTCTTCAATATTATTTATTTTTAATTGTTTTACGGAACGATCATGGCTGCGCAGTCTGAGAAGTTCCTTTACTCAAAATTATGTCATAACAGGGCGCTGACATAGTCGAGTTATCACGGGAAAACCATGCCAGACGAAGTGCCCATACTATATAGAATGTCTACCACGTGAAAGATACCGCTATAATAAATTCTTGACATGCTTTTTGAGAGAATTGAACTTTCTTACACAAAAGTTAATGCTCAAGATCAATCAAATGAGACCAAACGCGATGGGTTTATCTTGTGTTGTTTAGGAGTACTTATGGCCGTCTCCATTTTATAAGAACAGCTCCACGTACCAAATTGTTGTCTTGAACTACATAAACACGCAAAGTTTCATTACAATCCGACAATTAGAAGTAGGTTAAAATTTACTTCCAAGATTCGATTACATTCTTTGCTACAAATTGAAGTAACTAATAAACTTAAAACTAATTTACAAATGAACCTAATAAAAGCGTGTTAAAAAAGAGCGAGCACAAGATTACTTACTCTTAGAATCGGAAACAATCAATTCATACTAGAGTTAAATATAGCTGTTTGATTCCCTCTCTTTCTCCCCCGCGTCCCTAGTCAGGTCGATCCGGTTCAACCTACCTCTCAATTAGAACGCTAGGTCACTCCCGTCCCACTCTGTTTTTTCTGCGTGGAGACATTCCCGTTTGCGGGTTTGCGGCTTGCGCTCCCTCAGCCAAACTCACAGGTAAAAAGCTCTTGTCCCGGCAAGGCATTCATACAAAATATAGCACTGATTTATAAATGTACAAAGTTTTGTTTTTCTTTTATGTATGCTATGCATGCGTAATGCGAAAGAAACTCAACCGAATGGTTAAGTTGAACCATTCAGTTGAGTTTCTTTCGGCGTTTCTTCTCAACAGTGGTCTCCTCTTGTGAAATGCCTGTAGACTCAGGCATGTAAAAGTGCCCTTGTGGCCTACTTGCAGAATAAATTTCATTATTATGTGGGATATTGACAAAGGAAGGAAACTCAGATTACTACTTTTAACTATTTTATTTAAATGAATTCTCGTTACAACACACAGCACAGGTTCGTGGTTAATTAACCGCCATTTCTCTCCCATCCCTTTCCCACGCACTCTACCTATCTCTGTCACTCGATGCGTTCCGATACACGGTATTATTCCTACAGGTTCGGCCGTCCTGAGCATGTGACTGTCCCCAGGCACCCATCGTTACAAAAAACAGAATTACACAACAAAATTATATCAATTATGGATGCACACAAATGAACAATATTAAACTCCCTTCATTAGACATAAGGTCTCAAAACATTGTAAGGGCTAAAAACACTCATAATAGGAACTTTAAAAATAAATTGGGAACACCCAAAATATAACAATAACCAAGTTAACATCATTACAATGCAAGGTATCAGTATATACTTAAACATATACTTCAATAGAAAAGCAGTCTTAAATGTAAGTTTACACTTACTGGGTAAGTATATAGTAACATGGCAATGAACACAGTATGAGAAAAAATTTAAACACAACAAATAAAGTAAGTGTCAAGGAACTTTCCTATTAGTATCTGATCTAGCACCATATTGACACAAGGAAAAAAAAAACCTTTAACATAAAAAGCAACAACATAAAATACAGTTACTACCTCTTGTAATAAGAATGTGGCAATATTCATGAATGTAGAACACTGAATTGCAAACATTCATACTTCACCACCTATTCAACATTCACACATACACAACAATCATAAAAAAAAATACAAATAAAAATAACAATTACCTAGTTAGGTTCTGGCCACAGCTTCATATGGTCAGCCGCGGTGCTTGTCTTCTTTGGGCCATCAGTGTAGTCACCTACTTTTTCGACATCATATCGGTCATTTCTCTTTACCTTAGTAACTACATAAGGTCCTAAGTACTTGGGTTTCAATTTCAAACCAGGGCCGAATTGGGTACGCTGTATTGCTACTAGGTCTCCTTCTGTATACTTTCTGCTGTCTTTACGCTTCTTATTGTATGTACGTATGTTCTCTTCCTGTACTTGTAGGATCTGCTGTTTAGCCTGTTCTCTAAGCTCATCTCTATTTTGAATATAGCTGTCTCTTTCTTCTTGTTGTAATAGTTGAATGATTTCCATATCTTCTTTCATCTTCATTTTCTTTCCAACTAGAAGCTCAAATGGTGTCATGTTTATACTGCGTTGAAATGTGCTATTGAGAGCTTTCTGTACTCTTCCGACATGTCTGTACCAAAGTGTTGAATTTTCTAAACATAGCTTCGTTAAAACTGGTATTATAGTTCTATGAATTCTTTCTACTTGACCGTTGCCTCTTGGTATCCCTGTAGTGATATGTAAAAGTTGGATTCCTTCGTCTGCACAGTATTGTGTGAAATCATTACTCGTGAAAGCAGTACCTCTGTCTGTGATGATCCGCTCCGGGTTACCAAAAGTTTGCTGATGAATTTCCAGTTTATTCAGTGCTTCTCTTGTAGATGTCGTTTTCGTTGGAAATAACCACACGAACTTCGTAAATGCGTCAATCATTGTCAGGATATAATTGTACTGTTTCTGCGTAGCGGTCAATGGTCCAACGTGGTCTAAATGGAGTGTATGCAGTGGCGTGTCCCCTTTCTCTATGGGCTGCAGAAAACCTTCCTGTTTCCCAAGCTTTCTATTTGCTAGCAGGCACGGTACGCAAGTTGCTATGTATTCATCGACTTTCTTCGCTAGACTGTCTATATAAAAATCTTTGCTCACCAACTCCATAGTCTTCTTTTTACCAAAATGGCCGTTCTCATGTGCTCTTCTAATTATTTCCACTTCCATCTTCTGAGGAATAATTAAACACTGGTCAGGTCCTCTGTACAATAATCCTTGATTTAAAGTAAAGTCCTTATAAGGTCCATTCTTGATTATCTCTATGATTGCTTTCAATCCATCGTCAGTTTCTTGAGCGCGTCGTATATCGTCGTGTAGGCTTGATGTTATGAGCATAGTATTCATGCAAGGTGGATTTCGGCTTAACGCATCCGCGTGTCTCATCTTAGACCCTTCTCGGTGCTTCACTTCGTAGTCATAGTCCTGGAGTAACATAACCCATCGTGCCACTCGTGTAGACATAGCTAGGTCTTTCTTGTTTAATGTTAGCTGGAATGCTTTGCAGTCAGTAATTATTGTAAATTTCTTACCATGCAGATAATGGCGAAATTTCTTTACTCCTTCGATCACAGCTAATGCTTCCAACTCGTAGCTAGTATATCTGCTTTCAGCATCTGACGTCTTCCTGCTCATGTAGTATACTGGGTGAAATTCTCCATCATCACCCTTCTGCATTAATATTGCTGAGTAAGCAATTTGTGAAGCGTCGGTATGCAGTTCAGTTTCAGCTTGCGGTTCATATATCTTTAGAACTGGTCTTGAAGTTAATTTCTCTTTTAGCATTTTGAAAGCTCTTCGTTGTTCATTGTCAAATATGAAATTTACATCCTTCTTCATTAAGTCTGTCAGCGGACGTGCAATCGTTGCAAAATTAAAGATGAATTTTCTGAAATACGAGCACAGTCCGATAAAGCTTTGTAGCTGCTTCATAGTTTTCGGCTCTGGGAATCTCTCGACTGCCTCGGTCTTCCCCGGTGCTGGCGTCACTACTCCATCTCGGATGACATGGCCGAGGTACTCAATATCCGAAGTAATCAGGTGAGCCTTTTTCCAATTGATTTCTAGTCCATACTCGGAGGCGATCGTCAACACTTTCTTCAGTTTGGTGAGTCCGTCTTGTTCATCATTTGCTGGAATCAATATGTCATCGATAAATATTATGATAGAGCCATCTGATATCATTTCACGGAATATAATCGTTATGAATCTCATAAACAGATTAGGACAAATTGAGAGACCCATAGGCGCTTTTAAAAATTCGAATTGCCCGTTATGTGTGACAAATGAGGTATACTTGACAGATTCCTCACTTACTTTGACATGGAAAAATCCATTCTTAAGGTCAATGACACTAAAAATCTTAGCATTGCACAATCTATCAATACAGTCATCAATAAGTGGCAAAGGAAAAACATCTTTCACTATCTTTTTGTTCAAATTCCTATAGTCTATGCATACTCGTAGTGAACCATCTTTTTTACGCACTAGAACTAAAGGACTTGCATATTCTGAAGTACTCACTCGTATAATTCCTTTGTCCAACCACTCAGCTACCTGTTGTTCCACCTCCAGTTGTTCCTTGAGGGATATTCTTCGTGGACGTTGCGTGACCGGGACGTCATCCTTCACAATAATTTTCATTTGAATCGGGGCTTCCTTCACTTGGTTAGGTTTGTACGTCTCGACCAGCTGCTGCACCTCCACTCGTACCAACGGATCCTTGATGTGATCTGTGGAAGGCACACACATTCCGTCATACTCGCCTAACATACAATCCAACCATTCATCATCTCTCGGTCGTAACCTCACAGTCGTTCCACTCATAAACATTGTCACATTCTTTAAGAAGTCATTTCCGAGAATAACTTTAAAAGGCATACAGCTTTTAGGCACTACGTAAAACAATACCTCGTCGTAAATACGTTCGTCAATCAACACTGAAGTCGTTATTGTTCCAATAGATTTAACTTTAGCTCCGCCTAAGCCGCATAACGTAATGTCCGTGTTTTTGTTGCACTGCCGCGTATCGAACTCGTCGCTGAACTCGTTTGACACTAGATTAACGTCACTGCCCGAATCTATTAGTGCGTCCGTCGTTTTGTTGCACATCTTAACTAATTTCACGGGTTTAAACTTCTTGTTGCCGTTATCCTGATGTTTACGTTTTGATAACGCGTACGCAGTGAAGTCGGTGTCATTTGACGCAAGGCCGATGCCAGCGCCGCCGCCATCGTACATTTCGGACGCCATCTTGCCGCTGGAACCAATCAGTGCGCTCGAACTCCGTGCAGTAGTACCAATCTCGCGGGTTGCATTCATCGCGCCGTTCACGTCGCTCGACGCGAAGAAAACTCCGTCGTGAAGTTCGCTCTCGCTCTGAACATCGTCGCTGGTGGCGCCGCCGTCGTGTCTCGTGTTGAAAAAAGCTTGCTTGCCGGTAACGCCGGATCCATGTTTGCCGGAACCGGATGGAACCGGTATATTCCGATTGATGCCCGATGATTTTGCGATGCTTCGAGATGCTGATGCCGCCGTAACCGTCGTTTTCTTTTCAGGGCATTCCATCGAAATATGGCCGAAATTGTTACAGTTGAAACATTTTCGCTCTTGTTTCGGACAGGCTGATGAAACATGGTTTATTTCCCCACAATTATAGCAGCGCTTCGTCGTATACTGCCGCTCACGACTGGAAATATTAGATGCGTGATGAGATTGCACGTCGTGTCTCGTCTTTTCACCATGACTTTTTCTTAGGTTATTCTTATAAGTCTCGTACAACTTGAACTTTTCTTTGAGCTCGGAGTATGTGGAGGCGCCGTAAAGTAGGGTTTTGTTAGCTTCGTGATCGACGATACCATCAATGATGTATTGAATAGCAACGTAGTCGGCAAGTTTTCCTCTTTTGCCTAGTTCCTTCATTTCTAGCATATACGTGTAACACGTCTCGTCCTTACGTTTCTTTCTTCGTGCCATTAATTCGTGTATTTCCTTCGTATTCGTCGTGTCTGGAAATTCTTTGAGAATAGCGGTCTTCAGATCGTCATATGTTTTAAATGGCTTCTCCGTACGTAACCACATGGCCGCCGTACCAGTTAAACAGCGTCTGGCAATCAACAGCTTTTGTTGCGGTGTGAGGCCAAAAATTTCGGCGTTGTCGTCTACGTCTTGTGCCCATTTTGATGCGGAGTAGGTTTTGTCTGTGCCGGTGAACTTCGGGATAGCGTCGTCGAGGAGTAAAAGGTTAAGTGATTGTGATTGCTTTTCCGCCATAACGTCGTCGTCGTCTTCGTCGTAGTAATCACTTTCACCGTCGTTTTCGTCGTCACTGCCGTTCTTCCCGAAACTCCTAGAAAGCCGCCGCGCACACTCGGACCACTTTTCCGGCGAGCTGGCCTTCGAGGTTAGGTTAGTCTTCACACGTCGTTTCATAAAAGTAGCTTGATTTTCCTCCTAACTTTGTCAAATCCCGGACGAGCCCCCAAAATGTGGGATATTGACAAAGGAAGGAAACTCAGATTACTACTTTTAACTATTTTATTTAAATGAATTCTCGTTACAACACACAGCACAGGTTCGTGGTTAATTAACCGCCATTTCTCTCCCATCCCTTTCCCACGCACTCTACCTATCTGTCACTCGATGCGTTCCGATACACGGTATTATTCCTACAATTATTTAATTTTTGGCTGTTTGGCTCTAACTTACAAGAGTCTTCTTATTATTAGCGATGGACATGACGAGGTTGTCCTTCATAATCTCTAACTGTGGCCGCTCCTTGCGCACCACGATGCCCAGGAGTTGTGACGTCAGCCCTTGTTCCTTCACAGCGAAGTTCACCATCGTCGTCTTCGTGAGGGTTTCGGGAGTATAGGTCGGGTTACCTTAAATGGAAGAAGATTTAAACTCGAGCATTGAATAAGGGCAAACTACACAACGTTATCACAGACATTCACCACGGTGATTATACTAATATGTTATAGAACGCGATGCACAAAGTTTGATATATTTTTTATCTAGTTTGTCTTAAATAACCCTTAACTGTCTTATAACTTTAACGGAAATGTGTTTGAAAAAAAAACTGCCCAGTCTAATGATATCTTATTTTATAAATGTTCAATTTAGCCCCATAAATCTTACCTAATTTAGTAGTCAAGTACATTTTGAACTTCGGGTTGTATGCCACCATTTTTTCGTTAAACTTGATCACCAAAGACTGACCGATCTTGACAATAGCCTTGTCCAAAATGGGCGCAATGGACGGGTCGAGTATTTCTCCCACCCCCTGTACAATAATTGGTTTGCCGTGCGACAGGCAATTCTCCATTATTTTCAAGTAGTTTGGCTGGCCAAAATCTACAATCTGTAAATAGAAGGAATTTTAATATGAATATTATCGGTTATACGCATGATGGCTGGACATGCATATTAATAGCTCAATATTACGTACATGGTTCTAGGTTTCGTATTTAACGAATTAAATGGTTGATATTAAATGATCTAAAAGAAGCCACTATTTACAAAAAAAATTAAATACTTTACTAAGGATATGAAAATATAGAATAGTTTTATGAACGCGTGTGTGGTTCGGAAACCATGCGCGAATAAGAGGATTGCGCAGGTGCGAATAGAGGCGATATGTACTTTTTAATTATTTGTTTTTTATGTTCTTTCCCCGAAGATGGCAGGACCGATTTTCAAAATTATACCTACTCGGAAGAAGGTTGTGGCCATAATGTTTGTCTGTATAACGGGCAAAGTAGCTTGTGTTACACAAGTTACAATCATGTATACGTATAAGAAATAAAATTTAGATACCTATACAGAAATGTTCTAACAGACCTAGTTTACATGTTCTAACTGCTTATTAAATACAGAATATCATCTCATTCTTTATCGTAATGATAATGAAGGATGATCTAGTATGCTATGACATACAATATGACAGCTATTCCAATGCTATTTTTAACATGTTGCATTGGCTGCCCACCAAACTTCAGCTAAAGTGTTACTCCCACGCCAAAGTGTTACACCGGTGATACTCCTGGCAGCCAATTTGTTAACGTTAATCGGTCCATTAAATTTGACAATGTACTTTAGATAGAAGGCGTTTGACTGGCTCTTCACTTCCAGAAGGATTATTCCGTTGTTTTGTATAACATGTGATGAGGTCTATAAGATTAATTAGTAACCTGGATATCGTTTTTCTCTTCAAGTCTGGATATCCATATGAGGGCCTGCCCCTGCGGGTCCACAGCCAGCGGCCATCTTGTGGCGCGCACCACTATTATACCGTTTTCGGCACTGAAGTTGTCCTCTGGTTAACATATTCAACACCAATTAAATGAATAACGAGAAAACCTTATTAATCAATAGGAAGGTCGGACAACCTTGATGATGATTAATATATATTAAGCTTTCAAAGCCACACGAATGGAACTTGGTACTAATAGCCATCACCAAACTAGTAAATACGTACTATGGGTCAAACACTAGGGGTTCCCCAGTAATTGGGTATAAGTTAATTTCACATGCATTCTTAGGTAATGCAAATTGTAAACATCTTACTGACAGTGACGTACCAGGAAGTCCCATAGAGTTCCAATCTCTTAAAGTGGCGTCGTCCAATAAAAAGTATTTCATGGTCATGTCCATCGTCACCGGTACTTGTTCGTTAAAGACCTGCGAAAATGATTTCATGACAAAAAACGTTCAAAGGAAATATTAAGCTGAAGTGAGTTTTCGAAATCTAGTGCCCAGTTAAACACCCAAACATTGAATTTTCTTCGGGTCTGGTGGTCATTGAATTTATATTTGCTAGCAATGTATGCTTAGCTATTAAGGGGACGGGTAATGCGAAACTAGCGCCACTTACAAATTTTTATTATATATTCCAAACCAGATCAATTTTCAGTAATTGCAAGATATTAGGAGCTGGAAAAAAACCTTTAGTGTTTATTAAATCATTATACCCAATTTCTTGTTCTTTAGTTGTCTCTAAAAACTTGCCCAAAACTATTGTGGCCGCTTTTGACGTGAACAAGTTTTGTAAAGTAAACTACAGTGAACAAATTGTATATAGTGATTTAATAAATATTAAAGGTGTTTTGCTAGCTCCTAGACTTCAGCTATTTCAAAAAAAAAAAACAGATTATGAAGGTATAAGAAAAAAATCGAAAGTGGCGCTAGTTTCGCATTACCCGTCGCCTTAAACTTTTACCCATTATTTTTTGTTTCGTTATCGATATTAACCTCACTGTCCGTCAGATAGGAGGACTAATCAAAGGCAAGTAATGATCCATGATAAGAACTTGTTTCAGACTAGTCAGTAGTCACTCGATTATTACTTTGAGTGTTTTATAATCAGGGTTCGTAAAACACAAGCAATAGTTATTTACGATACAAGTGTGTAAGGTAGGTGATTTCAAACGAGTGTGATTTTTATTCACGAGCGAGGTACGAGCGAGTCATTAAATAAACACGAGTCGGAAATCATCTTACACACGAGTTTCATACAAAACTTTACTATGCATGTACGAGAAAATAGAAAATACTTTAATACTCACGAAGACTCTTTGCATTGGAAAAAAGTGTTTTGGTTTGATTTATCCAACAAGAGGCCGTCGTTAACACTTTTTACTCCTTCAATAACATTTTACGGGTTTACATTTATGATTCGTCCCTTTATCTCGACAATATTACAGCAAATTTGCACAAAACAACTTCGAAATAAACTAGACATCAATAAAAAATGGCGGGGTTAATTGTAAACCGCGCTCGACATATCTGCGATTGTACTGCGCATGTGCAAAAGTATTTTTTTAATATTCGTCTTATGTCAAAATGGCACAAGCGCGTGTACATTCAGCCAAATGTATTTAATGAATGTAGTCTGGCTAATGAATTATTACTCAAAGTTATGGCGGGAAATTCAATAAATCTGCGGCTGGTCACACTTTGTGTAGTAGGAATTATAGTTTTGATACTAGAACATATTTTTGATTTTTTTATGCAATCGTAAGGTACCTAAATAAATAAATTAAATATATGTTGACGTACACTCATGTTCAGGTCACATAATTTCTACTACTATGTACAGTACAGTCAACGAAAAACACATTACTTTCTAACCATATACAAGGCGAAAAATTAAATGTAGTCTAAATAAGACCTAACTCGATAATCAAATTTTACATCTGTCATGAATGACGTGTTAAATGAATTAATTAATGAAGTATTGGTTTTATTGTACTTTTATATGTAATAATAATCCGTAATTGACTTATTTATCAAACTTTTTGTAAATAATAAAACCTCTTTGTGTCAGGCTGTCAGATACAGCTATAAAAAAAAATTAAAAGTAAAAAGAACTAGTGTCGAAAAGTAGTACCTACTTTCAGCACAGTTTGAATGCCTAGAAAACGCTCTTTTCAAGCACATAAAATTCATTATAGGCCGTCACTGGTTGCCATACGACATTTCAATAGATTTTGCTCGCATGTTCCACTCTCTGTATACATAATCCACTATTACAAGACTGCAAAATCCATACCTCCAAGAACCAATCACTCATAAGGTCCTCCCGGTACTCCGAGACGAAGGGACCTAGGTAAGCCACGAAGCCAGTCGCGATGAGGCAGTCGCCGGGCAGATTGTCAAACTCTTTATCCAGTCTTTCCACCGTCAACTCCCAGCGCTCTCTTTCACCTGCATGAATAGGACAGTATTGTATCGTCAAGCGATACGTAAATCTTATAAAAAATATAAGAAAAACCATACATTGTCATACGTCATTTCATTAGATTTTGCTCGCATTGTACAATCCCTGCTTATGCCCCATTTTTATATTTCTAATTAGCTCTTTCTTCTGTTTCAACATCTCTTTTCTCTTCAGAAGAAACATCGAGCAGAACGAGCTATCACTTTCTTCTTGAATACCACATACATCAATCTATACTAATACGATTCTGCGGAGATTTGCAGCATCGTTCACAGACTCGGGGGTCACAAAACCTCAATGTACACTAACCAGACAAGCCAGTGATGAGCGCCTCAGCCCTCTCCAGCTTCAGCAGGAGCTGCCTGGACTTCTCTTCGAGCTCTTCCTTCTGCTTCAACTTTTCATCGTACTCGGCCTGCAGCCGGGCCAGCATCTCGCTGAGCTCTCTGAGCTTCGCTCGGGCCTCTGCGAGGATTTGCTGTTTCATACGCAGCGATTCTAGCGCCTCTTCTAAACGTTCCTTCTTCGGTTTCACGATTCTATTCACAAGGCATAATGGTTATTTTTTTATTTAACGGTTTCTTCATATTTACCGATATACTATAAGGCGCAACGAGAGCTGTGTTCGGTCTAGTCTTTAGTTACCTACTATAAAATAGGGCGTCACATCAAGGTTTTTTTATCTAAAATGTAGTTAATTAACATTTTGAATGTAACAATAATTTTATTTCAAAATCTTCCATACTTCTCGATTGCCCTCACCCACCATCTCAGCGACTTGGCGGCCAGCGGTACCGTTCCCACGGCCTAACGGTCGGTCGAACTCTGGCTTGATCGTGTAGATTCCTATTTTATTCAAACATTCACTGTACTCACTTGTAGACCTTCCCATACTTCTCAATGGCCCTCACCCACAAGCACAGCGACTTGGCGGCCGCCGACACCGTGCCCACTATCTCGGGATCGAAGTCAGGTTTAATTGTGTAGGTTCCTATTTTCTTCAGGGTCTTGTCGGCTATGTTATCCTTGTCGAATTCTCGAAGACGATCTAGGAAGTACTGATCACCTAGCTGCCGCTTCGCTTCGGCCCATGTCGGCTCTTTCTGGGGATTTAATGATATTTTTATAGACTATACTTTTGGCGGGGTACAATGCTTAAGGCCGATGACAAACGGCCGTCAAGTTTTTGTTGGCTTCAGGTACCGGAAGGAGAAATCTGTGAAATCCTCTCAATGTACTGCTAAATACCCAGTGAACGTCGAGTACCTTCCACTACTAAATTTAGCAGTACTTTCTGATCGACGGTTTTCACCATTTTTTCGTTGCGTCATAGGTAACTAAATACTGCATTGCTTTTATATTCAGTTACAAATATACGGGGGTCAACAAGCTCATCCATCATATAAATATTTATATTGAGTTTTTAATATGTGGTTCGCACTTAATACCTGTAACAGTATGAGTACAGCTTCCAGAACCATTTCAACTTTCTGCGGCGGCTTCGCGTACGATTTTACTTCAGTGATATCCTTCTTATTCAGAGCATCCAACGCCTACAAAAAATAATATATTTTTATTTAAGATTCATAATTGGAATTTATGAACAATCATAAACATTTAAAATTTGAGTTGTAACTTGTATTGTAATTCACCTTAGCGACTTCCTCCAACGCTGGCATAGCAGTAGCCAAATCCCGCTGCTCATCGGCGTTGCGTCGATGAACCTGTCAGTAATACATAGTTTAATTCACCTTCACAGCTTCCTCCAGCGCGGGCATAGCACTAGCCAAATCCCTCATGGCAGCGTCAGCCAGCTTCTTGCACTGGACCTCTTCTTCTTGCGTCTTCTTACTCCTGGCGGCCACGCTGCGCTGTTGCTCGTCAGCGTTTCGTTGCTGCACGTTGATCACACCCATGTACTCTATGCACTGCTCCGTGTATTCTGCTACTTGAACCTGACGACGAGCACACGATTCGAGTATAAACGGGTAAATAGCGGGATATTTACACAGAAGGATTAGGTAAGTAGAGTGCTTATTGATGGACTTGAATAAATGGGTGGGTCAAGTTTTTCTTGTTGTTATTCTGTCCCGTCACCTAGGAGGCAATGGTGATGAAACTTCTTAGAAAAATGTTGAAAATTTATAATATTGACATTTTCAAGAGATAGTCTAAATAAGAATGGGTTTATAACTGCTGCAATTAAAAAGTTTTTGCTGAATACTGCCGCCGAAAATCGTAGTTTTAACCAGTGCTGTAGAGTAAACCAGGGGACATCACCATGGCAACAAGCAACAGAAAAATGTTGATCGAACTAGTCACCTAATATCTTTGAAGGTCTGCTTTATGTAGTACTAGTTTGGTTACCTTGGCCTCGGCAAGCTCTTCGGACATAAGTCCAACAAGTTTTGTGGTCTCTTCCACTTTACCCAAACCATTTCTTAGCTTGTTTGCTTGTAAAGCTATTTCGAAACGTTTCATCTTTAGCATTCTGTCAACAATTTAATTAATATTTACTAGGAATGTCAAATGTGTCGGAAGCGAATTTAAACTTCGCTCCATAATACATAATTATTCACCAAGGCGATTTAACGAAAAGGTTTCGTCGCATCTGCCTAAAGCATGTGTAAAAGGTGTATTAACGTAGCCACCAAGTTTATTACTAGATGGGGAGACCTAACCAACGTTTTTAGTGTGTGAGGACGTACATATGTATGTGAAGCTGAAGCAGTGCTTTCTTTTTTATAGGAAACACCCAGGAACTGCTCACGGACGAGTGGAACAGCAACCAAATGGGAATAATAAAAGAGCCCCCACTCCTTATACCCCGCCACTAGATCGAGGCAGCCGGTGGGGTCATATAGTTGATCTTTAAGTTTTTGCGCCGTATTCGTGACACATTTTCACGGGGTAACAGCCCATGGACTAGACAAGATGAAAACAGCCCACTCACTCCTTATACCCCGCCACGAGTTCGAGGTAGTTGGTGGGGGTGACGTAATTGGTGCGCCGCATTTCTCTGTACATCTTCACGGAATAACGTCCCACAGAAGAATGGATCAGCGACATGATGGAAGCGACGCTTGCCCGCAAGATGTCCTCACGACTCTCTACTAGAGACTCCTTTCTGCGGATCTGTGGAAGGGTATTGTAAATTTTCAATAACAAGAACATAACACGGATCCCCTGAGCGAGTTACTCGCTACATCTAGGATATGTAGTACCGAAACATTATAATATATTTATATACAAAACTTTACCACTTCTACACTCTAAACGCCTTTCGTGACTACGTGGTAGAAAAGCTCACCCTTGGCCCAGTGATAGACGCGAGTAACTCCACGCCCTCCAAGAACTTGTAGGCGACCTCGAGCAGCGCCTCTCGTGGCCATTCCAGGAACCAGTTGGTCGTTGTCGCATTTATCAACGCCGGGTACTGGCGGATGCGGTTTCTATATTAAAGTACGTTACGTTAAAATCACCCTGTATGTCATATTTATTCTTAAACAGTTAGACACATGGCTATGCATATATGTGAGAGACACATGGCTACACAAATATGTGAGAAACGAAGTCTTTGCTAATTCAGTGCGGTAGTCGAAATTACTAAGGGAAAAATCCTGCTATGGTTGAAGAATAAGTGACAGAATTAAAAAAAGTTAGGCAGAAAAAATCACAGGATTCGGAGTCGGAAATATCGCTGTTCACATTCAAGTAAATGAAGAAAAAAACAGCTAAGCTTTGCTTCTATAATGTCCGTCCAGCCCAGCTCCAGTGAGCGGAGCTGTGTAATATGGATCAATCACATTCCTTAGATTTAAATGCACTCTTTTGGCAACAAAGACAATGATCTGGAAAAGTATACTGGGATTATTATATCGGGATTTCAACTTTATGAGAATACAACTTTCTGTTTCTGGACGAACCTTACTGGGGCAAAACGGACAATGAGATCAAAATTTTCAGACTTTATCTCTATATACAAGTAGAGCAAAAAAAAACATTATACATAGACACATGGACATACCTGAACTCCTCTCCGATAGGGCTGAAGCATAGCACGATGTGCAGATTAGCACGCACGCGATCGACCAGGAACAAATATACTGACTCGTTGGTCTGTATGACGTTGGCGTTTTTCATCGGCTTCTCCAACGCTTGCTTTATCTACATCAAATTCATATGTCATCATTAGCGTACGGACAGCTGGTGGCATTGTGGGCAATGGAGTCGCCTAGGTATATTTTATGATTGAATGAATAACGATTAACCCCTCGTATGCTTAGACACGTATCCGTGCCAGTTCATGAACTGCCTAAGCACGGATACGTTCTAAAATTTGAAGCGGGCAGCATACAATGACGTAAATCAGCCGCACCCGAGTGTCAAATTCTGAATTGGTTGCCGCATACGAGGGGTTAAATGATTGATTTCCCTAAAACATGACACTTCTTATTCAAATGAAGTTTTTAGAATGAATCAAATCCACCAGAATCAAAATAGTTGATTCTGGTGGATCATTCATATTGTTTTATTTTTATACTTCACGGCGTTTCGTCGTGCTGTTTTAAATTATGAATTCAACGTATAATACAAATATAATAAACAGTCGTCTAAATTGACAACTTTAAATTATATTGTCATATCTATAGTTTATGTAGTGTTTTTCCAGTAATGAAGTTTGTATATGGTTAGGAAGTATATCGATTAAATGTGAGGATTGTAAAAGAAATGGAATAGCATATGTAACATAACATTTCCGTTATAGTATTTGATTCTATAAGTAATGACATACAACTTGTGAATTAATTAATTCAATCATAAAAAGTTTGTAGATAATAACGACTCCATTTTCCTCTCTGTTCAGATTGACACCGTATATCCGTACGCTAATCATCATTCCATCCAATACCTAAGTTAATTTGTCTAGACAAACAACTTAGAGCATGGAAAAAAAAATTAAGTGCGAGAAAGCTATTTTTGCCTTGTGTGATCTTTGTTGACTTGACTGACTTCTACTTAGATATACATATCGTGTATAAATGTCTTAATTCCCTTTGGGAATATCAAGGAGTACACACAGTCTACGTGACACAGTGGCACTTGAAGCACTGTATGTGTTCAGGTAGAGTACTAACATCTTCGAATTCGTCCGGTTTGAACAGATTGGTGACCTCCCCGCTGCTAAGCAGGTTGTTGACGATCTCTGTAAACGTCTCGTCAGCGATCTGCGTGTCCGAGAATATGAACGTGGTCTTCTTCCCCTCCACGCCCGTCGCCGTGTACAGCAACTGCCAAATTATGAGGTATTAACCGCCGGTTAGGCCGTCAACAAAAAATCGTGCCCCTGACGCCACGTCGGCCACAGCCGTCCAAATTTCAATGATCAAAAACTTTGTAATTCTAACCGCTACAAGTATTTGTCAATCCCTGTTGATTTTGGGGCACATCTTTTTTTTTTTACTCTGGCGTCAGTGGCACGGTAAATTGCTAGACCGCTTGGCGGTCAATAGGATGATTTATATTTTGGGTTACAATGATGTTACTCGAACTCTATCAAATTGTTGATCGCGATGTGTAATCGAATTTATGTAAAACTGATATAGATTTTTCTTATAACCTCTGCTGATATTCCGTTCTGAAAGAATCGGCATCAGTGTGAGCCTATCTATATGAGTCCACTCATAAGAGTGTGTTACCCACTAGAACACACTAAATAAAACAGTAATAGGCTAGTTGACTTATGTTAAATTGTATTAAACCAATGTTTATTTAGTATAGTATTTTAGCATAGGAAACCTAGTTATATTTTTTACTTCATAAAAGTAAAATATGGCTGAATAAATTAAATATGAAAATATGGTTTTTATTCTGTATTTTGAAATGCTTAAAACGATATCCGCCATTTTCGGCCATGATAGTGACGTCACCGATCCCGTGAAGTAAACAGAAGGGCTACTCCGACGACTCCGAATAGTGCCATCCCTCTCGTTCTTCTGTTAAGTATATTTGAGTGAGCGGGACGGCACTACAGGACGGTCGAATTTCGAGCATCTGAGTAGCCCTTCTGTTTATTTACTCGGTATTCTACGTCACGCCACAGATAAGCTAAAGCCGGACGGCGTTTATGTCTGTTAAAATGTAGCTTTCTAGTTCTCACAAAATACAATACATTTTTTATTTACTGTATTATTTATTGTGTTCTAGTCGGTAAAATACCTTTAGATCTTCTTTAAAGTCTTTAACGCCGTAGGTCTTGGTAACGACCACTTGGAAGGAGTTGCACTCGCAGATGTACGACGCTACACGAGTCAAGCTCTGACGCCCTGACCCACCTGTACAAAATGTAAATGTAATCAAAATATCATTGTCTAGGACCCCTAACAGAAGCCTAAACTATAGCTTAATTAGGAACTTGGCCGATTTGTGTAAATTCTTTATTATTTCCTGTCCCTTGCTAGAGAAGCAAATAGGGCGGGGGTGTTGCCTAAACGCACGTCCTAGAAGTATGATGAATTCTTGGAATGAACGTGAATTCGACGCTTAACATTTAAAAGCAATAAGTGATACAGAGGGCGCTTTGATGGTATATAATGCTTAATTTCACGCGATGTGCGTAATGCGCGGTAGCTCAGGGTTAAAGCACTGCTCCGAATAAACAGAGGTCGTGGGTTTGACCCGATCTGCAATTTAGCAGATCCCGTAAAAAATGTATTTATATTTACCCCTGTATTCATAAAAAGTGTTTTATATTTATTTACTGTGCTTGCAAAAGTATGAATATGCAAAAATAGTATACCGATTCCGACGCACAGCATATTTCCTCGCTGTTGCGATACCACGCGCACGATCCGCACGATGTGCTCTATGGCGTCCTTGAACAGCACAAGATCCATCTTCACTACGCCCGGGCAACTGTTGTATTCCTCCATTTGGTTCAATATGTACCTTGAAATGTAGAAAGAGTACTGATAAGCGTCTATTTAATAATAGCACAAGCCAAAAGTTTATAATTATAACTCGAGAAATTTCTGTTTTGCCGCCGATACAAATACAGTGACAACCAAAAGTCTTAAAAATGGCCTTGACATCAAGAATAGTTCATCATATGAAAAGTGTTAACCGACCAGTGAAATTAGGGTTCCCTTTATCTTGCATAATATCGATTCTCCGAAATACATTTCGCATAGCAGCTATCATCGAAACATTTTTAGCCGAATGATTCTTTAGCATAATCATATATGTATCATAATTGTCAGTTAGCATACTATTAATTTAGCATAATTGTAAATGGCAGAACACTAGTATCACTGACTTTTATTTCACATAATTTTATATGGCAGAACATTAATATCGCCGAATTTATTAAGGCATAAAGACATCGTTTATGGAACAGACGGGTGCTAGGAAACTAGTTTAGGTTTTAGTTTAGATTAGGCGATTATTAACTAAACTGATACCAGAAAAATGGGTTAGGTTAGAATTAGAACTGCGACCACAACAGAACCGAACTGCTACCAGTAAAGTAGGTTAGTAGGTTAAAACCGAACTTAATGGGTTAGGTTAGGTTAGAACTGCGACCACAACAGAACCGAACTGCTGCCAGTAAAGTAGGTTAGGTTAGAACCGAACTTAATGGGTTAGGTTAGGTTAGAACTGCGACCACAACAGAACCGAACTGCTGCCAGTAAAGTAGGTTGGGTTAGAACCGAACTTACTGGGTTCGGTTAGGTTAGAACTGCGACCATAACAGAGTCGAACTGCTACGAGTCATGTGGTAAGTAGACATAAAAAAGATGTGGTAAAGTAGAACAATTTTTATGCAATCTAAATATTATGATATAAAATTTCTTCGAAATAACTATTCCGATATGTAAATATTATGCTTATTCATATTCTGCCATATGAATGTTCTGATATAAAAAATTATGTGAAATCAAAATATGAGAAAAAAAATATGCAAAATAAAATTCGGAGAAATGATGTTTCTGTCGAAGGTTGTTATACAAAATGAATTTATGAGTATCAATTTTATGCATCATATTAGTGAACCGTTGAGTTAATTATATGTGTTGATATCAATCAGAAATAGTAAAAATAGGTAATAAGTAAGCAGCAATCAGAAATAAACATACACTTCCATGACGTTACGTTCAAACTGAAAATGACAGCATAGTTATCTGTACCAATGAGTGTCAACTTTCAAGATTACAATTAAACGACAATCGCTCTATGGTGATAGAACGCTCAGTGCATATTAAGAATAAAAATTACGTAGTTTTTAGGTGGTTCATCAATTAAAGTCCCACTATACCGGGTACCAGTACCAATCCAGTATTTTAATCCGAGCTCATGTTCTACATCTATTATTCGCTTGAATAATGTATGATTTGCGTTACCAAGTATGACAACAATTTATATCATTATACTTACTCACGCTTGTCCAGCTGTTGCTCGCCTATGTGCGTCATGAATTATGACGTTGATATAAAGAAAGTATGACGTCAACTATCTACTCACTCCCTTAACCCATTCGGGTCATTCAGGTATTCATACACCCTTATGCACACTGTGTGATTTTCCTGAAAGTGCGGTCACCTTGTTTTATCTCTTCATCCTATAGATCCACTCAAGAATTAAAACTTCTGGGAAGAAACCGTGTCTCTTTTATGTTTATTTTTAAAGTTATCTTAAATTTCGAGAAAACATCATAAAAACCATAGAAATGAATTATTTTGCTGAAATGTATTGTAATTACGCAATATTACAGTGGCGTCTTAATAAAGATTCTAAATATCTACTAATTAAATAAAAAAGAAATTATAAATAATCGTTGATAAATGAGAAAATCGATTTATTTAAAAAAAACTTATTTATTTTTATTTCACTATCCCCATTGTTTCTGCATGGTTTTCCAACATGAATAGTTTTATATTATATTTAGCTATAGTATAAAAAAAATCAGGCGTCAGCAACGTGGGAATTCGGAGATATCGAATTTTTATTTTTGAGGTTAGGGTTGTCAGCTACTACATTACGTACAATTCTTAGATAACTTTGACTGCCAATTTTCAATTTTTCTTGATGTAAAATAAAATGAAGCACGTATTATTCTAAGCTAGACTACTTTTACGTACCTAAGTAGTGGAAAAGTGGAATAGGAGAAATCTATTAATAGATATTCTACATATTCTTTTTAATTATAATTGCATAGTATCATGAATGTTTTAATAATGTTTTGTGAACTTTATTCTGTGAAGGATATCAGACCGGCAGACAACTGTGCTTGACCTATTTCACCGTTTTATAGATATTCTACATATTCTTTTTAATTATAATTGCATAGTATCATGAATGTTTTAATAATGTTTTGTGAACTTTATTCTGTGAAGGATATCAGACCGGCAGACAACTGTGCTTGATCTATTTCACCGTTTTATAGATATTCTACATATTCTTTTTAATTATAATTGCATAGTATCATGAATGTTTTGATAATATTTGTGAACTTTATTCTGTGAAGGATATTAGACCGGCAGACAACTGTGCTTGACCTATTTCACCGTGCGTTAGAATCGTCAGATCCGTTTTTGTCTATGATGTCACTCAGTACACGCCAAGAAAAGCACAAGCGTTTGGTTCTTCCTGACAAAGTTCGTGAGCTTTTAAAATCATCAACGCAAAATGTCCTATATTACGATGACTTTGACACCATGAAGACGATGAAAATGTTTTTTTACCATCAGAAGAAGTTTTAGTATCTTCGGATGTCGAAGATTAAATAATACTTTTAGGTGTGAATTTAACTTACAAAATATACACGATATAAATCCGTTTAGTGCATAATAATGTATGGGTTGGACCAGTTTAAATAAAATTGAAAAGTAAAAAGCACTAGTGCCTGAAATCGAACTTTGCGCACGTTCTATTAGAGCTACGTAAAGTACCTACCACTTTTTGAGCAACTGTATTAAAACATTTTTCAGTTTGAATTTATTTAACTTAAGTAAATAAATATTTGAAATTGGACAACCCTATTTCCATAGAAAATCTATGGAACTTTAGAAACATAATATTTCCTAATTCCCAATGTTTACTTATTTGGTTTTTATTCTGTGTTATTGCTAAATATATTGTGCATGTTCCGTTTTAAAATCAGTTGCAGAATCATAAAGATTACGGAGAAAACTCAAATTTAGTGAAAATACAAAAAAATGCGATTTCTCTTTGTCTATCGTAGATGCAATACCTAAACTTTTTATGGAGTTAGATATTATGTTGTTACTACAATAAAACATGTATTCATGACAATAATATTATTATTTTAAAGTGTACAAATAAAATCAGTTTTTTGCTGATGTCAGCAAACTTTAAATAACTTAAAAACTAAGCATAAAAAAAACATAGTTCCTTCCCAGAACTTTTAGTTCTTCCCTAGATCTACAAGATGACAAGTATTGAAGAAGTAAAACATAGGTGACCGCACTTTCAGGAAAATTACACAGTGTGTTATGGTATCAGCTTGGGTCGTTCCATTATTTTTTTGTAAGTTCTTAAGTCGTCTCATTCTGCTTTCGTCATCCAATCTCCTTTGGTGATTTTCGTTGATAGTCTTTGTAATTTCTGGTCACACTTAATGTTAAGTATTTTTCGTATTCGGTTTGCGTCACTATCATCTTTGGACACGTTCTATTATCAGTCTCTTTCTTTTATAGTGACATTCGTTATTCTCCATTTTCTGTTTGACTCATTAATTATTGTTGGTCCTATTGGCAATAAGTTTCTTTCGTTTTTAGCTCGATTCACTTTACGCCATGTTCGTTTTTCGTCTCAAGACTATATTAATTCATAAGAAGTACATTTAAGATGTTTAAAGTAAATAACATAAATGGAACTCGCACTTCGACATTTTTTTCTTTAATAATCCTAAGTTGAAATTAAAATAGCAAATGAGACGAATAGCGAACTGGAGAAATATGATAGTGTCCAATAAAGAAGGATACCTATTTCAAAGAAGGCAAAAAAAATACAAACTTTGAATAATACCAAAGATGATAGGATGGACCAGGACGTGAACGATAATGACAAATGAAGAATGGGTGACGAAATCAGAATGAGACGAATTAAAAACTTGACAAAAAACTAATGGTCCGTCCCAAGTTGATACCACCACGATGGGATTAAAGGAAATTTCCGAAAATGGGCGCCATCTTGAATGGACACACGGGGTGAATGTCAGCTCGACGTGCTGGTGCACTAGCAGCTTCCACATTTGTCATGAATTATGACGCTGATAAAAAAGCATTATCTACTCACTTCCTTAACGCATCCGGGTCATTCAGGTCGTCATACACCTCGAAGGGATTGAGGAAGTGTCCGAAGATGGGTGCGGTCTTGGACGGGCACACGGCGTGGAAGGTCAGCTCGAAGTGCTTGCCCAACTGCTCGCCCATGTGCGTCATATACCAGTCACGATCCCTAGAAAACATCAAAACATATGAGTGGGTGCTCCTGTGACGTCAATTCAAATGTACCAATAGGAGACTTTATTTCATCTTACGTTGGGGAAACCGGCCAACTGTAAGTCTCAATATCATATGATCTGTCATTATTTTTTGTCTGATTAATTTAATCAATAATCAATTATCTCGCGCGGGAAATAGTCGCATATGACAGTTATGCTAGAGGTGCTGATTGCACAATGTGAAGAATTTAGCTGTTTTTGTTTCTCCACAGAAGCAATTATTATTAAATGGCTTTCTAATATAAACCGAAAATTATAATAGGTACGGTATTTGTTGACAGTTCAAATCAGCTACTCTTTATGAAATGTCAAAAACGATCTATTAGTATGAAGTTTCTATGAAGATACTGACTTGTGACGTCATAAACATCAGTAGTTAAAACAAGTCTTTTTTTGAGTTTTTTTACAAATAACAATAGTATAAAAGAAGTAGAAAGAAGTTTACTTACTTTCGCTTATTTTCGAATGTGTGTTTAGTGTTTTCAATGACACAATTTATTTTCACAATATTCAAATTATTATTTAACCCCGAAGACCTGTTCTCCTTCACAACTGACGCGGCTAATTGGCTAAGAATTTTGTCAATTTGTGACATAACTGTTGTATATATTTCGATTCCTTGTAATGTTTTTTACGCCATACGATTAAATAATAAATATTCAAATACCTTGATATTATTAAATAAATTGATATTTTGTATTTGTCACGCAAATACTAACTTTTCTTCAGTTAGACGGTCTCCAAAAACTCTGAAACATTCGCATATCCACAATCGCAGGAAACTCTTTTTCGTATTTTGGTAGTCCTTATTGCTTCTCAACAATCCCTGAAAAACACAGACAGATAATTTTAGACCAACAATTACTATAAGCAAATGTACAGCAATAAAGTTAACAAGGACGTAACAATTGTGGTGTACCCACATTTAAAAAATGAGACATTACATGTTTCATAAAATATACGGACTTAACAATTCAATTCAATGCCTACCAACATCTGACGTGGGATGCAATCGAAAGCCTTTTTTAGGTCAAGAAATGTTATGTAAAGCCAAGCATTTTCAAGTTGAAAGCGGACCCTTGCAAGAGCCGGGATAACGCTAGGTCAAACAGCCTAAATTTGCGTATTAGTGTTGCTATTTTGACGTTTTTTTTTTTCTCTAGATATTTTGTCCTAGAACACGTTTTAGGGGTCGCTAAAACTGAGCAAAGTGAGGGTTGTGAGAGAAGGGGGTTAGAAAATAAGCAACACCCTAACATATATTCAATATATTCATCTATTACCTGGAATATCTTGGAGATGTCTCTGAGGTTGAAGAGGTAGTGCATCTTGCTGGGAGTGGGCAGTAATTTGGCCACGACATTGTTGAACAAATCTATAGTCGCAACTAGCACAATTTTTCCTGTAAGCGTAAAAAAAATAAGAATCGAAATTGTTTTTGTACGTGAGGATTAGCAGTAGAGGGTACAATCTTACTAGATCGCATATAACACACTGAGAACTTTAAACCACTGAGTCTTATAACAAATGAATGATCAGTGATTCATTCCATCAGAGTGCCATTTAGTTAATATGCCTGGAGACAGTATTTATGGTTTGAGTTTGATCTTCGTCGTACCCGATGGAAAGACGAGACAAGGTGCGCTCATCCACTCTAGGCTTAATAACATGAAGGTCCCACTTACCAACAGTTTTAGTCTCCTCGTCAAACTCCTGCAAGTGCTGCGACAGCATGGTGCCGAAGATCTTCATGAGCTGCGTTTGTGTGGGAGGCGTGAGGTAGAACGAGTGGAAGCACGAGAGCAGCCGCGGGGGCAGCGGGGAGCGCGCGCCGCCCGGCGGGCCCGCCGCGCCACACAGCACCATACCCTAAGATATACATTTTGGTATATACATACATTGGTATACATTGTTGTCGTGTTGGGAGCTAACATAGATATACAGTTTACAAATGAACATATATAAGCAGTTTTATGTACTGGATTCAAGGTAATCTATAACCACATTTTCGAGCAGTGTCGTGAAAAATTATTTTTCTCAAACATGGAATGAAATATCGTCATAACGTGCGTTAAAACAGGCTTCGAAGTGTCGAGTTTCGGGCGGAACAATTCGAGAGAACTGTAAAGGAATTTCATACAAAATTGAAGGCCTATGCCTGGAAGTAATTTTTTTTTTAATTTTAATGCAAAAACATGGCGTCATGTTCATGAACAGGGCTAAACAGCTGAAATATATTTTTAAATTTTTCTTTTAGTGGCTGGTTGGGTATAGGATCAACAATATCCGCGTTAAGGCCTATTACACGCGAACTGATGACTATGTAAGTCACCAGAGACCATAGACAATATTAAAAATCCTCTGCCTTTATTTCATTTATTATAGAAATAAAGATTCTTATTATCAGGTTGTGTATAATGGCCCGAATATTCGAACGTGGACGACTTCCGAAAGAAAAAAAAGTATGGAGGGATTGGAGGGAAAATTAAAAATACTTTTTTAAACATGGCGTCTGTGTTCATGAACTGGCTGAACAGCTGAATTATGTTTTTTGAGTGGTGTATTTTTTTATTTCATTGCATGTTTGAGAAAAGCACTATACATGCCTTAGCCGTGAAATGGGCTTGCCGGCCTCGTATCACTATCCGGCCTCCCTTACGATCGGCCGTCTATACCTACTCAGCCGGCAAGCCCTTATTTCCCGGCGTCTGCAGTAATGTACTATTATTTTATTTTCACGCGTTTTGATACTTAGATGTTATTAATGTTGGGAGAGGGCTGCAAAGTACCGTCATACGGAATTGGCTGTATATTTTGTGAGAAGGCCTAGTTTAATGAGTAATGGCCTGTCTTCTTAGGAGCATCCACTGAATTCATGTTCAGCCAGCTTGCTATAAACGCAAACGAGTAGTCATTACACGGCGAATAAATAGCAAACGACCAGGCGTAAGAATACGAAGTGTTCGCTCGGATTCCAATACAACTCATGTCCTCTCGCCGCGAAAAGCTAAAGGCAGAGTTGCCGTATCTTTAAAAACTTACAGGTAACGAAAAAACAGCTTGAATTACACCAGCTCGTTTCGGTAGAATACCCGTCCGGACTTTACGTACCCTAGCGTTCATCCTCCATCGCTTATCGTCCAGTAGTCGTAGTAGTGTGTAGTCGACACTTTTCCATTCACTGAACTAAGAATAACTAGCGACGCGCATGTTTCTGTTGACAACCCTGTCACTTCACCAAATTGTTCAGTCGGTCTATACGTACCCTGACATTTTTCCTCCACTGCTTGTCGCGGTCGAACCAGTAGCCGTAGTCGTGCCAGAGGCGAACGAGTTCCAGCGGCGGCTGAGACCCATACTCGTCGCGCACCGGCATGTTGATGTCGTCCATGAAAGCAATCATCTTCTTGCCTGATCAAAATACACAGTATGACGTTTAGCGCTCAAATTTCACAAAATAAACTTTAGACTCCTTTCAAAAATCTAAGGAACCACAAGGTGATGTTGATGTAGTTACCTCCAGCAGGCACATAATTCCCTTTGGTTCGTTTCTCCAGCCTCGCTTCGATTATATCCTGCACATTAGCGGCTGTTGTCTGGGCAGA
This sequence comes from Apotomis betuletana, assembly GCA_932273695.1. NCBI lineage: Eukaryota > Metazoa > Arthropoda > Insecta > Lepidoptera > Tortricidae > Apotomis > Apotomis betuletana. The sequence continues at coordinate 19,144,481 of OW026299.1, forward strand.
CATGTTGATGACTTGTTGACTGTACCTGGAGAAAAACAATAATTTTGATATTCATTTCTTTTTTTTACACGTGTTCTCCACTCCGAAAAGCTAAACGTATTTATAGTTCTTAGAATTTATTGTATTAACAGGACTAAAACTGGGAGTCATATATACAAAATAAGAGAATTTAAATCTTAAGAATTAACAATTACAAAATACATTAGGGTTTAAATTATTTACTTGAAAGGATCCAGGCTGGCTAAAGTCCCTTGGATGAGGAAGGTTTTGCCGGTGCCGGTAGGCCCGCCCACGAGCACCCCGTAGCCGGCCTTCAGCATATCCAGCGCCACAATTTGCACGCGAATGAATTCCACCGTCGGCACCAGGATAGTGTGGAAGCCCGAGCTGTGGAATGTAGACATTTTGCTTTATAAACTATAGACCGTTTATATATGTCCTCGCGTTAAGACAGACACATCGGTAAGCGACAAAACGGTCCGATAGTAAAGACACGGCAGGTCACCAAGACCAGCAACTTCAACGACGTTGAAAAGGTAGTTACCTCCGCCTTTCCCCCACGAATAAATTAGGTTATAAAATAAAAGAATACTACATATCTCTCAATTTAATCGTTTGTATGATTTATGAAACTGCTTTCGTTACGTTTGCATCTGACTGTGTATGTGTTTCTTATCTGCCTTGTATATTATATATGTAGGTGTTATATATGTAAGTTATCTATTTATAAATAAATATGTATGTGTACGTTATGTTTATTTGCTTATCTGTTGGGTATTTATTCAGTTTTCCTGTTGCCTTCTGCATCACCTACTCATTGCGTGGTTTACTTTGGTCAACTCCTCTACCCAAACGTTGTCTGGTAAAGATCGCAATTTAGCTATAAGACCGCCTGTGGTCGACCGTTATTAAAATTCTTGTAGTAGTCGCAAACCGTGTCCTTCAGCGGGAAGGAGCCTCTGGTCTCGCACCCAGCAGAGCTAGCGTATCTTGCCGTGACTTCGCTTGTCGCGCGACTTAGCATCACCTGTTCTGCTCGGATGGTATTGAAAGGAAAGTGACGGGTAGTATTTGTCGCGCGACAAGAGTCGCATGTCAGAGTTATGCTAGAGGTAAAGCTGTCCAGTTTGCGACGCAGGTTCTGGAGCGTGGCGCAAAATAATCAACCTGTACGATAGACTCACTTTGGATTGTATCTCCAGTTGTCCGGCAGCCGGTCTTCCCACGGCTTGAACTGTCGGAGCCGCTCGTCCACGTAGTAGTCGTACACCGTATCCTTCAAAGGGAACACACCCTCGTGTTCTCGCACCCAGTTGTCGAGCTTGCGGCGCGGCTCCTCCTCTAGTGTGGCGCAGATGGACCAGATCATGCTGCCGACAAATAACTGGTTAGGAACTGATATACCTATACTATGAAAGGTTCTTTATAGAGCACAAAAAATTGGAGCAGCTTATGGAGCGCACTCCTCATTTTGTATTCTTCAGACATCTGGGAGTTTTGTTCCAGGGTGAAATTTAAGTCGCAAAAAGAACAAACCAGGTTCAAACCATTGATGCAAAGACCGACGACGTCAGTTTAATACTTTGGGCAACTCCTGCTTTCAGACGCTTTGGTCCTCGGCTAGGTAGATTGGCTTAAGTTTACCAGCGTTAAAATATTGACAGTGCCCCAGCTATATAACTAAACAGTAAACACTAGAGAACTCACATTAAGCTAGAAGAATAATAGTAGTTTATGTGACTGTACATAATGAAGGGTATTAAACACGAGTGTGGGTTTATGAAACGCGCCGAAGGCAAGTTTCATAATAGCATCACACGAGTGTTTTAATGCCTAATTATGTACAGTTACATACACTACTTTATCTAGCCACATATCATAGGCCTCCATGATGCATTCAGGAGTCGCACATTACGACAAATATTACCCGGTAATGGCGGTAATGAAGTTTTCTGGCAGCTGTCATAGTCAGTGTTGCCAGATGAAATTTATGAAAATCCGTAGGGTGAGACATAAAAGTCTGTAGAATTCCGTAGATTGTCGCTTGAAAAATCCGTAGTTCTACAGATTTTTTTTCAATGCATTATTTGACTATATTAAAGCTTAAAATGTTATTAAAAGTTGGTAACTTTTGCAAAAACTTGGGTGGAAAAACAAAAATCTAATATTTTTAAACACCTTGTCCATAGTATATTATAGTTTGGAGTTGGTAAAAAGATGAAAAAACGGACCACTGAGTGAAAGTGCATGATTAGTCCGCGAGTGTTTCAGCCAGAATTACAATTAATTCGCAGAAAAAGTACATTCCTTTTCGATTATGTTGGTTTTTTGGTGATAAATAAAAGTAGTCTGAAATTCCGTAGGTTCCCCAATAATTTCCGTAGGTCTGGGCACAAGGCCTAAATTCCGTAGATCTACGGATTTTTCCGTAGTTCTGGCAACGCTGGTCATAGTTTTTCAGCTGTCACAGTTCAGAGACAAACTAGAGTTGGCCCCAACTATCATATCGTTCGATATCTTACTTACGTGCGACATTTGTCAAATTTGATGCAAATTTCACAATTCATTTCGAACTAAACGTCATCTCGACTGATATTAGAATAGAGGTCAAATCAAATTTCTTTGTTTTTCAAAGATGTTCGAAATTTGAATAAATAATATTATCGAAATCGATGATATTATTTAGCAATAATAACATTTTCACAGATAAGAAATTTGTTCTAATAAAACAATCTATTTTTATGGTGGTCATAATGTGCGGTTCTTGAACGCATCATGGAGGGTTTATGATATTTGGATAGATAAACATTGTATAGAACTTACGCAAAAAGGAACCGCATCTTGGAGAACCCTTCATTGTCTTCCTCGTCGCCTTGCGGTGGCGCCGGCGGCGGCAGCAACCCTAACAAGCGGCACATAGAGCGCACTCCGGTCAACTCCTGCCCTCGCACGCTCTGGCCTTCGGTTAGATGTAGACGTTTCAGCTCTAACACCGGAGTCAGGATATTGAGGAAGTCAAGACGAAGCTGTGCGGAAAATAAGAAATTTGTTCAGCATAACGCACCAGTCAAGCTATCTCTAAATCAGAAGGCCGCAGATGCGTTTGACCGATGTTGCTGCATATTATAGCGGTGATGTTACCGAAAGGCCCAGAATTTCGTAATGGTTCACTCACAAACTCCTTATACTCGGGATCGTCAATGGTGTCAAGCCACGAGTTGACAAATGGCCACCAGCCCCAGTCTTTGTAGTCGTTGTAAACCATGCCGTTGCGTGACACCGTTGCTGGTGACGCTACAGAGAGGTCCAGAGTTTCGATCAAGATAGATACCTGTAAACAAACGAGGCGTCTATGAACTTACGAGTATATGTCGCGTACCTGGACAGTCAGCATGAAAAGTAGCTGACAATTTTTCAAATTGCATACTCAAATTGCCAGCTACTTTTGATGCTGACTGTACCTATATATCGCGTTGAAATTTCCAAATCGATATCCGTGAACTCTTAGCACTCAAAGACGTTACTTCTACCACATGTGAGTGAGCAGGTTCAGGCCGTCAGTTGGCGGTGTGCGTCAGAATGATTGCGCCTTGATTAGCGCCTGACACAAACATAAATACACCACAGATTTGGATTGCTCTGCTGATACGCACAGGCGTTCATGTTGTAAGTAGTCCAAAAAATTATTATACGCGTAACTTTTTGATCTGTAACGCTGCAGAGTTGATTTTAAGCTAAATGTAGGTAGCAATTAGGTAGCAAATTTTGGTTCGTAAATAACATGAAAATTGTGCGTCCTTCGCAAAATATGAACTTTGTCCAAACATCCTGATGTCAGAATGACTGGTCAAAAAAAATGTGATATCTTTTATTATACTGAGGAAGCAATTGTTTGGTAAATGGTAGCAAATACTGGCAAATAGGTAGCAATTTTTACGTAAGCAATAAATGCTGAATTCAACAGTCAACCAATCATTCTGACGCACACAGTTGGCGGGTGTTTGGAAACAACTCAATTTTCAGGTCCCATTTTGTTGTGAAATTATGAAAATATTCTATTGCCATTCCATGTACTCACTTGAGAAGGCATGGAAATCCGCTCACTGTTAACTAGCGTTAGCAGCTTATTGTCGTCCATCACGGAATTCAGGTTCTCAATCCAGATTGCATCCACGGGCCCGTCAAATATGATCCACTTCAAGTCGGGGGATTCATCTGCAACCATACCCGTCCGTTTAATGTGCAACTTACAAATCTACCTCATTCAAGCGCTGTGCATTCCTAGATTACTCCGCGCAGCAATCATATCTACGAGAAGCCCGAGTCCTGGGGCCGTTCGGCAGAGGTAGTTACAGTAACGTGTATATTGTATGAAAGATGCCATACTTTTACCATCGCAAAAAGTTTTAGGACCAAATACTAACTTTTAGCGACTAAAACCTCTATTTTTCTATCCAAAGAGTTATTTAAATTACCGTCGTCAACATTGTGTTCTTTATAAAAAAAATATGCGGTTTCTTTATATATAATTTCACATCCAGTATTATTTGGAAGTTCCGAATATAATAATTATTGTAACTACACAAAAAACCGTATTCTTACATTTCTTATATATTTTGATTTTGGCAATTTTTATTTGGATCTTATCTTTAGATCCCATTAATCTTAAAACGTTTGAATATGACAGATTTTTTTGCTTCTACTGTACCTGTATATTCACGAGCATCGTACGCAACGATCACTTGGACCACCGCAATGTATGCGTAAATTGCTTGCTCTCCGCTTAGTCAACAGAAGCAACTCAAGATTGTGCTTTCTCTGTTATCTATTCAGTGCTTTAATTAGTATATGATAGATGAGATCACATGGAAAGACGATATTTCCTTCTTTACTGTGAAAACATGACGCTTTGTCACTATTGTCCTTAAGTTCACATAACATACCTTGACAAACGGTCCTCATGATGCTGCTCAAAACGCCGTCTTTCCACTCTCCCGTGGCTAGGTTGTACTCCCCGTACAACTCCCCTAGAGTCAAGGCCTTGGGATTCATGGGTTGCACCTGTAACGAAGTGGAAATCAATTTGTCATCTTTTTATATAACTGATTCAGGTAGGTATAACTTGAAATGAATTCTGAATCGAATTTAACAATCAACCCATGAAAAATGTGTGCGTGGGTCCAACTATGGAGTCTGATTTTGCCCAGAAGTGCAGGATTCTTCTGGCGTCTCCACAGGTTTCCGGACAAGACCTTGGCGATAGAAATAACACAATCCACCTAATTACTAAACCTTCGAAACTGAGTGGTGTAGGTATAGACAAAAGGTCCCCACAGAACAAGATAGATGCTGAAAGGACACGTGATTTAGCACCAGGTTATGGACCGGGTAAGCGATATATAGCTAATGTATAGATGATTCTGCTAAACAGCTACATCTCACCCATATCTCACCTGAACGTTTTCGAAGCCCGGTACGCCGTCCCGCTTGCATCGCGTGATGGTGGCCGCAAGGATTCGCCAAGAAGAAGATTTGGCGCTGTTTGTGTCACCGAGCAGGATGCTTGAATGCCGAGAGTTCTGCAAGAAGACGATGTGAACATTTATTTAAATACACAAACGGGTTTACTCAGGTCGTTAAAGTTGCGATTCTTAATCATGAGCTCCTGAGAGGCTTTTATGATACTCGCTTGATTCGCATCCTAAAACATCGCTTTAGGCTAGCTTTTCGGCGAGTCTCATTATAAATGATAACTTTTCCCAGCAGTTTACACTGCAGCTCTAAGAATGAATCTCACCTTAGTTTCAACGGTCTGTATGAAATTACTTATGCATGGTTGCTTTAGTGGGCTGCAGTGCAGGTTGGAAAGCTTCATCTCCGCGGCGATGGCCGCCTCAAGCATGTCCTAATCAAAACATGGTACGATCACATCCAGGAACATGTCTTGCATGATACCATAGATCAGCAGCACATCCATGTAGGTCTCACCTTGGTCTTGAAGGCCTGTGTGACCTTATGCAGCATGTCATAGTCGATCGTGGGCACGATCACTTTGGGAAACATTTCCTACATGTTGCCAAAAATCAGCGGCACATCTTTGTACATCTCACCTTGGTTTCAAAGGTCTGTATGACCTTATGCATGGCGGCCTTGGTGGGCTGCAGGTTGGCGATCTTCATCTCCGCGGTGATGGCCGCCTCTAGCATGTCGTAATCAAGGGTAGGGACGATCACGTCGGGGAAAATGTCCTGCATGATGCCATCGAACAGTGGTACGTCTTTTGCTGTCAACCGCGCCACGTTCATGTCACGCATCGCCAGGATTACCATCTGAAGTGCCATCAATGTATCATTTTAGTATTGGTGAGTATAGAAAAAACATCTATCTCGCGTTTCTAATCGATACATATCTAATGCGTCAAATAGCCAGGAAATAATTGAATTCACATACCTCGGCCTCCGACAAGAGAGGTTGAGACCGTCTTATGGCCCCAGCGTACCGCAGTAATGCGATCATAGACCGCAGTCCAAAGTCGTAGTGGTTTTGCCTCGACAGTTGAAGGGAGCACATTTGGTACAGCGTGTACACCTATGGGTAACATGGACAACTGACCTGGGTGAAACTGCTATTAATTGTTAAGCTAACCAACTTCACGAAACATTTCCCTCTACCATCCTCAAAAGTGGGTCAAGACTTTATTTAAGTACTCCAGGCGACTCTTGCCATCAGCTCCATTGCAGTGAAGTGCTCATTTTTAAGAACAAAAAATAAATAAAACAAACCTTGCGCGTTACCGGATAACCGGAGCATGTGTTAATGTACAACTATTCTTCTAAGTAGGTATAGGAAAAAAGGCAAATTAGAAATACTTTTACCGACTGTTCATAAATATCCGACTTACGAGTGAGTAGCAATAGAAATGTAGCTGCCATAGAATCTTGAAAAAAAACTTGTTCTGGCAACGTCGGTAGGCCCGTCTTTTAACCCCATGATACCGAAGAAAAGTCACCACGGAACGCAGCCCAAAGTCGTAGTGATCTGGCTACTACAACTGTTGCATAGGTAATTGGTACAGTGTCCTGGTACACTAGTACCATTGTCATAGAAAAAAAGAAACGAAAAAAACCTCTTGTTCTGGCAGATGTGGGTAGAGGCGTCTTTTGGTCCCTGCATACCGAAGTAAAGCCACCATGGAACGCAGCCCAAAGTCGTAGTGATCTTGCTTTGACAGCTGTTGCATAGCTAACTGGTACAGTGTAAATACCTTCGACACAAAAAAATAATAAAAAAATATAGAAAAAATACGACCAAGTAAAATAAAATACAAAATCTTTTTATTGCACATCAAACTAAACAAATAGAAACAACAGGTTACTTAACCTTAGAAACAGTCAATCGCACATATTATCAGATCGATCATTTTCGAATTCCCAAAGTGACATACATATTCTTTCATATTAAATTTTAGACCCAAGTGAGTGATGTGCTGATAGCCCACGCGCGTGATCTGAGGTATCGATCGCTTACGCTTACGTCGGTCCTTACACAGGCTTTACTTTCTAGTCAAGCACAGCGGATAAACACATTTCGGCAGATCTACTCACTTTCTTAGCATTGGGCTTGTACGCAGTGAAGCCGTCCGAGAATAGAGTAATCTCCGCTATGGTTAGACTGTCGGGCACACACATGGCGATGGGCCGGAACATAGACTTTAGGTTGTCAGGGAGCTCCGTACGGCCGGCATAGCTGGAAAATTATTGTTTTAATCAATGGTACAGGTATTTTGTCCGTTAGATGCACGAAGTCAAGACAGTACATTTGGGTCACTAGCGTGGCATTGATGAAAGTCTATGCAAGAGGGTTGGAAACATCGCGTGTTTTAGGATCGAATTTAGGATCATATTAATGCTTTGATTGAAGTGATTTGGATGAACCAAACATTTTGTAAATTTCTGAAGATCTACGGTAACCGGTTTCTTTAGTCGACCACCTAAGGCGCGTTATCTGGAGCCGCGATAGCATCTATAGCATCGCCAGGATCTGCTGCACCACTACGATGACAATAAAGTTGAATTCATTGCAGTAGCCCTGACATCTGTTATCGGTGATGACCAGTGAAACACACCCAGGGTTCATAGTGATGAAGATCCCGCAGTTGGCGTCGAGCTTAATGTCGGAACCGTCGAAGAAGAACCGCTTCTGCAGCAGCGACAGCGCCAGAAGTACTGCCAGAATTTGCTGTGCTACCACGGAGAGCACTTCGATGTTGATGCGGTTAAACTCGTCGAAACAGCCCCAGCATCCGCTTTGGGCGATGCCTACAACATAACAGTGGTATTTGTAGCGAATCCGAAGTTGAACTTTATGCTGGTACATCTATGCCTTTATCGCTATGCACTCCGTGATGAATAGTCGTTGACGGTGAATATGTCGTGCCGATATATATCTTAGCGACGTGACGATAATGCAACCATACGTATTTTTCACACGAGACCTTGAGCTAAATTGTGATGGCATTTCCACTTCATGAGAGAGTAATAAAAATATAGAACAACAAATTGAACATTTTGTAACAATTAAGCTATATAGCGCTCTCCAGTAGAAATGCCTACCTGAAAAGCACTTGGCCATGGATTTATAGTCCAGCCCATCAGAACAATTGGTAACAACCACCCATCGTGCCAATGCGCGCCCTAGATCTTTCACGGTCTCCGTCTTGCCCGTGCCGGCGGGGCCCTGGGGGCTACCGCCCCGGAAGAGGTTCAGCGCTGTAGTGAGAGTTATGTAGCATCTGTGGACAACAATAAACATAAGGCATACTACCAGAATTAGGTGTACAGTGCGTGGGCTATTGGAATACTTTCGGGTTCATGTGAAATCTGAGGCTAAAACCTGGGCCGGCGAGTCATTTATTTATTTAAACTTTATTACAAATAAATTAATACAAATGGTGGATTCAAATATTCAATATTGAGAGGTGCTCCTAAGTGAATTAACATAAGTACATTATCCTTCACCTGTCAGTCAACGGCGTTATGACAAGCCGCCCAGAGTTCCCGATGTACTCGTACGTGTATATCGAACTGGTGTTTGTCTGCCGAATGTAGCAGTCTTCCCGCTCCCGATCCCAGTAGAACTTCAGTTGGGAGAACCATTCAAATACCGACACATTCATGCATCCTGTAAATTGAATCCAAATAACAAAGTAATATTCTTGGAAAAATCGATAGAGGTTACAGTAAACGGCGCCACCATACCACCAGCGTCGTCTATTGGTCTATCTGGATGTTCCCCTGGGTGGCGTTATTAGCGTGTTAAGAAAGGTATACATATAAGCGCTATCTAGCCAATTTAAATGAGACAATTACTTACCTCACTACAACAGATCGTTGGAAGGCAACTTTGGCATTAGCAGTCCTCCTAACGGTTTCAATTTGGGTCGTCCCATTCGTTCTATGTCAAGTTCTTAATTCGTAATTGTCGTTGGTCGTCGAAAATGACGAAAGAAGAATGGGTGACGAAAGCTGAATAAGACGTATTAAGAACTTGACAAAACACTAATGGGACGCTGATTTCCTCCTAACGATTGTGCCCAACCAATTTGCATAATAGGTAAAGCACATACCCATCCTATACATCTTGTCAACGGTATCCCTTGAGTGTATCTCAATGACGCACAGAGCGTTGACCTTGGCCCGCAGGATCTTGGGGATCTCCTTCCTGGACATGCCCTGGAGGGTCGTCAGGATCAAGTTCTGTTTTTTGCGCAGTCTCCTTAGTGGTTTTTTTTCCTTCATGATCTCGCACCGACAGAGAGTGCGCGTGCAGTCTGAGGTCCATTGGATCTGGAGATACGATACAATACAAGTACTCTTTATTGCATACCTCATAAAATATACAGGAGAAATAGAACGCAAGAAATTACAATTAGAGGTAAACAACAGGCGGTATTATCGCTAAAGAGCGATCTCTTCCAGACAACCTTTAGGTAGTGGAGAACTTGAAAAATTATTTTGTTACTGGGCGGTGCAAAAAACAGAAAAAAAGGAATAATTTATGTATACACGTAACCCAAATAAATAAATACTTACATAAATTTATAAATAAATACAAAAATTCCAACAAACAGACAGCTTTAAAAGTACTAGAATTATTATAACATTTTGAGAAAGAAGAAGTTACGGCAAGGAGAAAATTTTGGGCAGATCGAGCAGAAGTGAGATAAGTGAAACGCTCCTTGAGATAGCGGGGAGATGCAGGATGAAAAAGTATACAATAAAGAAGAGCAAGAATATGAGAGTTACGATGAAAACGGATTGGGAGCTACGTGAGCTGAGAACGAAAACTAGATACATAGTCATATTTGCGTAACCCAAATATGAACCGAATGCAGACATTTTGAATGCGCTCAAGCTTATTTGGTTGCTCCTCTGTAAGATCGGGATAGGAGATATAAATTAAAAGTAATTAAATACAGGAGTTCCTACTCATGGTGCTACAGGGCGCCACAGTAGGGCCGTTCATTGGTGCGTGGTGCTCATTAGAGTGGGTGTACGCATAATTATAGCAGAGGTCACCAAACTATTTAGATAACAGACCGGATCCACAATGCAATACCATCTATCGCTATTGCAGTCCACGAAAGAAAATCATAGAAACCTATTTGACACGCGCAATTTTGTATTATGTGGCCGTAGAGTAACCCAGTAAAAAAGGTTGGAGATCTCTGATCTAAAGCTACAATCATGAATCCGACATGGCCAAGAAAATAGATATACCTACCTACTCAGTTTTCATTGTTTCGTTTAACCCCCGACAAAAGAGAGGTGCTATAAGTTTAAAATGTGTAACTGTAAGTCTGACTGTGGAATCGTAGCTAAAAGTGACTTGATCGAGAGTGTTCGTTCGTTTGAAAACCCAACCTTATCATATTTACCTGTGCCGGCAGTTTTTATTGTTTCGTTAATTACTTGTTCACCTAGAGCGGTTTCAGGCTGGAGGGTTCATGCAGGTCAAACAAATTATTTTCCTACCTCTTGTCTCCCCAAGTAAAATGCATTCAGGGGCGTAGCTACCGCCGTATCAACCGTACCAATGACACGGGGCCCCCAGGGCAACGACTGCCGGTCTTCGTGACTTCGACATATTTGGTACAGGGCTAGTCTGGGGTTAGCTAAGCCACTGGATACAATCAAACTACTTAAGTCTAACTAACCTTACTGCAAGTGATCCCCAGCTGGCCGGGATAGTCGTTGATCCACTGCTCGCGTTGGTATCGACACTTGCGCAACGCCGCGCGGGTTAAGATCAAATTCTATAATTATAATAGTGTGTAATTATTGAATGTCTTACACAGAAAACTCTCGTGAGTCTTAGACATAAAACTCAAAATGAAACGGGTTTACTCACGTCGTTTAAGTTACTGAACATATCGATACCTTAGTTCACACTTTTACTAATTACAATTATTTGGCCAATTACATTTAAAACACGGAAAGTTGTGCACTAACGACCTAATTGCAACTACTTTTTCCGAAAAGTTATTACGATTGTGCTGTGTGTAGTAGAAAAAAAGAGATACCTACTCGGGGTTCTGCTGTGACGGAACATTCCTTGAATTCGGATACGACTTGATAAGGTAACTGTACTAGCGTGAGAAGTTTTTTTAAACTATTGGAATTAGTCGTCATCTGAAGTTTAATCGAGATTGTGGTTTTAGATACTTCGTCGGTGGTTAGTCTGGACGAGAGTCGAGACCCTAGCGAGTGATGTAGTGAGTGTTGTGTGCACAATTGTGACTTATGTGTAATTAATGTTGACGTGACGGTAGATTCTCGGCTCCGCTGATGACGCCTGCACCTAGCACCAGCGAGAGAGCGTTGGTGCGCAGTGTTCGATTGGCCGCTCTCGTGACTGATGGGAGCTCCTGATGATGAATCGTGAACCGATTCGAAACATGACCTTTTCAACTTAAACGACGTAAGTAAACCCGTTTCATATGGATTTTAATAAGTATTGAATATCATCTAACTATACACACAGAAGGCACACTCATAGTGATGCACCGTCGAGAGGGACTGGCAAGCCATCAGACTGAGTTAAGGCAAGCGAAGCGCTAATCAGTGTTAGGTAGGTAACATTTTATCTTCAGTCTTAACTTATTCCGCACTGACCAGCCAAAAATAAAATGCGTCGTAGATATAGTGAACAATGCAATATTCGCATTTAAGTTGCTCTCTCAAAGCTAGTGTAAAATATTGAGATAAAAATAAAAATACGAAGTTAACCGACTAAATGCGAGGGCAGGCAAATGTATTCACAACATCTGTAACCTCATTGATACAAAGCAGATAAAGCTCACGTCTCTCAGCACAGTCCGCATCGTGGTCTCCAAGCCCAGCAGCCAGATCTCCGCTGGACCATCCAGCACCAAGTTGTAGCGCCACTCGACACACTCTCCGTCCTCGGACATCATGGCTTTAGCTACGGGGAGTCCCAAGGCGTTCTGGAATCAGACACACGATGAAAAATTCTGTTCCAGTGCTCACTTATGATCGCCTTAAGTTTTTTTATTATACTTCTAAATCACTTGGCCTGTGGTGATTCAATGAATTATATCATAGTCGACTGTATCAACTCAAATAGTTAAACTTCTGATTTACTACGCTGTACCTACTACATGCAAATATGTAATGCATACGCAGGGTGACCGTTCAAATTTTCAGTTAATTCCTTAGCGAAAAATAAAGAATACGTGTTTTTTAGGGTTCCGTACCCAAAGGGTAAAAACGGGACCCTATTACTGAGACTTCGCTGTCCGCCCGTCCGTCCGTCCGTCCGTCCGTCCGTCCGTCTGTCACCAGGCTGTATCTCAACAACGGTGATAGCTAGATAGTTGAAATTTTCACAGATGATGTATTTCTATTGCCGCTATAACAACAAATACTAAAAATAAAATAAAATAAATATTTAAGGGGGGCTCCCATACAACAAACTTGTTATAGATTATATATATACCTATGTATAGGTACGGAACCCTTCATGCGCGAGTCGGGCTCGCACTTGCCCAATTTTTTTTCTTTCAGTACTAAAATCTGCGAATAATTGCAATTTGCATTGGTCGGTAGATAGGTGTGCGCGCCCCTCCCCCCGCACCGCGGACCCCGAACGTCACTAAGCTCCCGATTATCTACCCGAAAAATATGAACGGTCATTAATATTTAACCCTGTATAACATCCTACGTAAGAACACGCAAGTAGATACAATACGATTCTTGTCATATGTTTTTGACGATGTATAAATGATGTAAATGATTGATTAAATAACAACAAATTAAAAACATCAAATTCTTTATTTAAGGTAATAAATCACACATTACTTTTCAAAATGCAGCAGTACCCAGGCATAGGGCGCAGACCCTGGAGGGGCGCAGAAATAACCAAACAAGGGGGGGACCCAGTACACGTACTTAGCGCACTGGGCACATAAAACTCATAAAAGGCTAGTTACGATTACGACACTGACAAATCGCATAGAATAGAAGAACCAATTACTAAGTTCGTTTCTGATACAGATTCAATTAATATAGAAATCTGAAGAACAGAAATTGTTGTTCCATAAAATAACAATAACTGCACTAGCTTAAGACCAAAAACCATTTAAAGGCTAGTGAAAATAATTTTCAACTTCTGCTTGAAAAGTACAAAACACAAAATAGGCACTCAAAGTCAAATATCAACTTTTTTTCTCTCTGCATCTGTTCGCTTCCACTTTACAATACAGCGTGTCCGTTAATGTCGTAAGGACCTTCATCACAGCCTGCTTGTCTTCCGGTGTCCGACAAGATAACACCAAGTGCAGGTAATCATCCAGTAAGAAATTCTCTTTTGCATATGGGTGGTTCATCAGCAGTATTGTGTAGGCCTGAAAACAGATATAGATAGTCATTATGTGAAGTTTTCAAGTTAAAGGTAGGTACCACTTTTGATAAGGGTGCTTCGAAAGCTTATTGGTAAAAAGTTGCATACAAACTACATCCTAAGGCTGATTTAGACGATGCCAATTTTGAGACGCCTAAATTACGGCGCCTCGAAAAGGCACCGTATAAACACTTTCCGCGCCATTTTTTCGCCGCATGCCAGCGCTGGCGCGGAATAGAACACGAGCCTATTTTTTGGCGCCAGTGACCCCCCCTCCGCGTCTCTCGCTGCCACTAATGACTGGTACTGAAAAAAAGCACTGTGTAAACACGACTGGCGGCGAGATTTAGGCGGCTGAACATAGTCATTGTCTAAACGGTCGGAGGTGTGCTGTGCGGTAATCACTGGCGCCGTAATTTAGGCCTCTCAAAATTGGCATCGTCTAAATCAGCCTTTATGGTAAGCAATAAAGTGAACCCTTTTGGTTGAAAGCATCACATATTTTGAAGCACTTTATTATCTTAAGCTTTTTATCACAATATAATAAGATTGATGGTAACAAGTAACAACACATTAATTGATCCTCTTATCCTCAGTTGTTGAGTTCAATATAATAGAGGATCAGAACAGAACGCTAACATGATTTAGTGCAACTATAATATAATTTTTTTTTTTACTCATCGTCAACTCTTCCCACTCTCCCTATGCGTTAATCCAGTAAGGTACAATTTTTTAATATGTTCTGTCTATGTATTATGTTTGATAACTTTGTGTGATTTTCTCACTAAACAGGAATTCATAAAGACTTTTCTAATGAGCCCACTAGGTCTAGGCAGTAGTTATAACTGATATTATCAGAATTCTAGTCCTGTTTACAGCATGTAGAAACTAATTGGTTCCTCTTTCAATAAGATTTCAATTCAAAACTATATCTAGAAAATTCAACCATTCTAACAGGTTGGTAGAATACTTTCTTAGCAGAACTATACAACAAGTTCTTAAAAACCTATGTTGATCTACATGGACTAAAATAAGCCTATGTAGATCAACATAGGTTTTTAAGAACTATCATTGATCAGTCAATGAATTATAAAACTTTATAATATACATCATACTTTAGCTTACCCTTTGATAATATCCAAACATCTCATAATTCATGTTTTGATTGTACATACATCTTCGATTGTCCATGATACTCCTCTTTTTCAGAAAGTATAGGAGTTTGTCCCAATCATGGGAATAGATGGCCGACTGAATACATTTCCAATAAACAGATTTATAAAACCAGTTACTTCCGCGCTCAACTTTGTGGCGCTGATTATGTGATACCTGGAGATTCAGAAGGCTGCGGTGACAGGATAGTTCATTGTTGGGTGGGTTTTTGATAAATGAAACCACCTTTTGCTGTAAAAATAAGATAGAAATTCATAGAATAATAAGAATGAATGGTAAAGGGATGAAAATCATAATTGAAAATAATATAACGGCTATGATGAATCAACCCAACACAAGACATGTACAGCAGTGTCATTTCTATTGTTGCACTCAGAACAGTATTCACATTTTTGGTGGCATACAGCAGTATAATACACATTGCATCAAAAATTTAAGTCAAAACTGTAATAATTTAGTCCCATTTAGTTTTTTTAATACAAGCAGCAGTCATGAAATTATAAGTAGTTCACATAGTACCTGATTCAAAAATTTCGCACTACTGTCTTCACAACAGTGCATAATAATTGTGCCTCTGACATAAGAATGACAAATTTTCTTTGGTTCCGTACCCCTTTGGTTCCGTACCCAAAGGGTAAAAACAGGACCCTATTACTAAGCCTCTACTGTCCGTCTGTCTGTCACCAGGCCATATCTCATGAACCATGATAGCTAGACAGTTGAAATTTTCACACACAGATGAAGTATTTCTGTTGCAGCTATGACTACAAATACTAAAAACAGGTTTAAATAAATATTTAAGTTGGGCGCCCATACAACAAACTTGATCGGTTGCATTAACTTTGCACCTCATTTGTATCTGGCGCCATTCATACCAGGTGCAAACTTAACTTAAGGTAAGTGCTTGAACGGAACCCTTGGTGTGCAAGTTAGACTCGGACTTGGCCGCTTTTTTAAAACACTGTTCCGGTTTTGGGCTTGTTTTGGATTATATCTGACAAATTACTTAAAACTAAAAAACTTCAAACCATTAATACAAAGATCAAAGCTTAAAGAAAAATTGGGGTTCGATTCCCGGTCTCTTCTATCAGGTAGCTCCTTTTTAAATTTTTCTTTAAGCTTTGATCTTTGTATTAATGGTAAAAAAAATTAGACTTTACGTTTCATAAATTTATAAAAGACTTCAGTTTACTCACCAGAGTTTTTAAAGGCAAAAAGTAACATTTTTCGATATCCTTTTGTTCCATTATGAAGACACGTAGAATTATAGACACATTCAGTTAAACAAAAATGAAGCACCATTTGGCCCTAACAAATTGAAAAATAATGTTTCATAATTCTCAAAAGAACCACAACATCAACATGTGCCGCTATTGCCGCCTGACTTACAAAAGTTTTGTACAAAACACACCACTGACACTGTCTGTAGTGACTGACACTGACATGAAAATGACAGATGACAGATACTTTCAGTGTTGCCAACTCAGATTTTGACAAGTACCTAAATCAAGTGTAACCCTAGCGCCACACTTCTCACGAAGTTGGCCGAAGTTGGGCGAGGTGAGATTTGGCAAAATATCTAGGTTTCCGTAGCGAAGTGTGACTATAAGGGATCACCTCTAGTGGAATAAAAATTCTTGTCATAAATTCGATTGTCATAACTCATTTCGCATAATGGCTTTCCTCATACATGTTATTTGTCATAAATTGTTATTTGCATAAAACTTTTACGTCATAATTGTTGTTCGGCAGGCTGTTCATAAGCATAATTTAGTATGGCACAAAATTTCAAATCATATTATTGAATGTCATAATAATTGATAGTACGAAGAAGAGCAACGCATAAATTATGGCTTTCATAATTATTAATGGAAATAGACATTATATAGTATAAGTTATATCACATGTACCAAAAATATAACATTTGAAATAATGATACAAAACTTACATAAGCAGGAAAACAAAAAGGGGGGACGGGGGGGCGAAGCCCCCCACAAGGGGGGCTCGGGGGGCTAAGCCCCCCGCATTAAGAAATCCTTCTCCACACTGACCTCTTAGTTGTAGGTTAGGTTAGGTTAGAATTGTGAACCTATAAATACGAACATCGGCCAGAAAAGTAGGTTAGGTTAGTATTGTCAGAGTAAAGGCGCTGAGGAATGACCGCACCACGGGTTAATCTGGGAATACTCACATGGAGGTGAATTAAACAGCAAATCCAGCCAATGTTTGTTTATATATTAATTCAATAATATTAACACAACATCTTGAGTCAGTATTTGGTTAAAATATCATGGATGCACTTAGATTATTATTAATTTACATTGCGAAGATAAAGTTAAGCCATAGTTGCTGCTATGGGAGATTTTGACAGGACAGTGACAGTTTTACCACAGAGTCGAAGAATGTCATCGATGATGAACTGTCACAGATACTCCAATTCCAATGTATGGTGTACACACGAATTTCAACACTCCTCCTTACGCCATACATTGGATTACATTTAATCCCATGACATTGCTAACATGGCTCTACATAAATGGTAGAGCATAAAAACAAATGAACAATATCATTATAACATGCTAACAAACAATATTCAGGCAAGTAGAGCATAAAAGAAATGATGCATTATTAATTAATTGAATATAACATGACAATATATATTTAATGGAATGATGCATTATTATTATTTACATAACATAACATTACAATTTACATTTCAATTAAAGCTTATCGGTTTAAGATTTAATGCTTTCACAAAGTTGTTATGTTTCTGAGCGCATAGTGGTTTTGTAAGTACATCTGCCACCATGCGATCTGTTTGCAGATATTTTACACTTAGGTATTTTCTTTGAACAAGATCCTTTACAAAATGATATCTTAGGTCTATATGTTTGGTCCTCTTATGAGAGTGATCTTTAACAAGAAGCAATTTTTGTGCACTTTGACTGTCATTGTAAACAATTACATTACAAGTTTTGTTTATAATTTCACCAATGAAACTTTTAACAAAGCAAATGTCCTTGCATACTTCAGCGATAGAGATATACTCAGATTCACAGCTTGATAGAGCAACACAGCGTTGCTTTCTGGCCTCCCAGTTAATAACATTATTACCTAATTTTATGACAAACCCAGTGTAAGATCTGCGGTCTGATATATCGTTTGCCCAATCTGCGTCTGTGTAAGCATTAATATCAAAACTATTACTCTTTGTAAAATACAGTGCATAATTGACTGTACCAGCTAAATAACGCAGAACCCGTTTTGCAGCGCGCCAGTGTGTTTCATTAAAACAATTACTAAACATGCTTAACTGGCTGCATGCAAATGATATATCAGGTCTTGTGCAAACACTTAAATACATCAAACTGCCCAATAATTGTCTATAGTTATAGGCATCATCATTTAAACATTCACTATCAGATTTTTCAAACTTAGTGTTTACAGGTAGAGGTGTGGATACAGCTTTACATTCAGACATATTGTATTTAGTTAATAAACGCCTTATATATGCCGATTGATCTAATGTAGTTACGCCATTTTCTCTATGAACATTCATGCCTAAACAATTTTGCAATTTTCCTAAATGACGAACTTCAAAATTATCTTGTAACAAGTTTAACACATTATCAATACAATTGTTATGAAAGATGTAAAAATCATCGACATACAGAGCTATAATTACATATTCTGTGTTAGTTTTCTTAGTGTAAATGCAAGGTTCACACTTACTTTGAACATAACCATTCTTGGATAAAACTGAATGGATTTTAGCATTCCACATTCTACTTGCCTGCTTTAGGCCATATATGCTCTTATTTAGTAAACAAACTTTGTCACTATTTTTAAAACCTGATGGTTGTTCCATGAAAATCTCTTCATTTAAGTCTCCATTTAAAAATGCAGTGGTAACATCAATATGATCAATACTTAATTCAAGTTCTGTTGCCAAAGAAAATAATATTCTCAAAGTACTATGTCTTACTACGGGAGAATGAGTTTCAGAGTAATCTATCCCCTCTTTCTGACTAAAGCCACGAGCAACCAGTCTTGCCTTAAATTTTAAATCTTTACCTGACGAGTCTAATTTCTTTTTAAATACCCATTTACATTTAACAATATTTTTGTTTATGGGCCGATCGACTAACGTCCAAACATTGTTTTTGATCATAGAGTTATACTCACTTTGCATCGCCTCACACCAACTATCTTTTTCTGAAGAGTTGACAGCTTCCTCATACGACAAGGGTTCATCTAATGAGCCATCAGCCATTGTTGATAACATGGACAAATCGTAATCTTTAAATCTGCCAGGAACGGTACATCTCGTACTACGTACAGGGCGTGAGTTAAATGTGTCGGTAACTGCCGACGACATCGACTCCTTACCAGGTGAAGTAGACTCCGGCACAGAAGACGCAGCATCCAGCGGGACACGAGCTTCATTACCTTTGTCAATACTATCAAGTGATGACAGTGGAATGACAGACTCTGCGCCCGACGGCACACGATCTTCACCACCACTCAAGTCATCATCACCTTCATCGCCAGTACAGTAATTTTCAGACAGCGGAGAACACAACGGTGGCGTCGACAACTCTGCATCTGAAATGAGACGAGGACTAGTTAAGCAAGATTTATTAGATTTGTCAGATTTATCATGTCTATTATTAAAATTGGCTTCATTATTTAAAATTAAATCATTATTTAAAATTGACTCATTATTTGAAATTAATTCATTATTTAAAACATTATCTTGACTAGAATCCTTTGAATTTAAATTGTTTCCATTATTAAAATTTTCAATATTCATGTCAATTTTATGTAAATAAAAATCATCTCCACAGCTTGGCTTACAACTATCGTATTTACCAGGAAATTTATCCTCTAGGAATGTTACTGTCCTTGAAATTATTACATTCCGAGGATTGGAAGGATCACTTAAACGGTAGCCTTTACAATTTTCACCATATCCCACAAATATGCAAGCTTTCGCTTTTGGGTCCAGCTTGCGACGTTTTTGACTTGGAATTAAAGAGTAAGCAAGACAGCCGAAGACGCGTAAATGGCTAACATCTATTTCAGACTCAGTCCATAAGCGTTCAGGAATATTACCCGACAAAGCTCTGGTAGGAGATCTATTCTTCAAATAAATCGCGCACATTACGCTCTCTCCCCAGTAGCGATTACATAAGCCGGATTCTTGCAACATTGCCCTTGCTTTGTCAAAAATAGTCTTCCCTGCTCTCTCAGCCCGTCCATTTTGTTCGGGCGTGTAGGGCACAGTGGTCTGGTGAATGATACCGTGCTTCTGAAGATAACTACTGAGCCTATGATTAACATACTCTGTACCATTATCAGTACGAAGCACTTTGATTGGCAAACCCTTTTGTTTTTCAACCAAGTTTTTAAAGACAGTGAAATGGGAACTCACCTCAGATTTATTCTTCATCAAATATCCCCATGTTTTCCGGGTACAGTCGTCCGTGAAGGTTAGCAAGTAGCGTGCGTTGCCCCATGAGCGTACTTGCATCGGGCCAATGACATCGGAGTGTATGAGCTGGTTTGGTTGAGTAGCGCGACTAGTGCTGACCGGAAAAGATGCTTTGGGCATTTTCCCAGTCAAGCATGACTCACAGCTACCATGCATGCTTTGTTCCTGAAACCGAAAATTCATGCAATGTTTCCCATCACCCAGTATACGCATACCTTCTTCCGATAAGTGACCAAGACGGGAATGCATCAATCGCATTGACACATTTGACGCTGCATGAGCCTTCTCTGTCCCTTGCCTATGCATGGGCTTGAGAGACTCCTCCTCGAAGACAGGCCGCCCTTGCACCTTCACTTTATACAACCCTTTCTCTTTCCTAGCTGTCAAAACTTGGTTGCCTGTGATTTTACAATCTTTAAATATTTGACAATGATCCTTATTAAAAATGACGGTATATCCCCTGTCAGCAATTTGTCCTACTGACAATAAATTACTTGTAAGGTCTGGTACATGGAGAACATTATTTAGGCTTACATTTGAAGATAAAGGAACCCTACCGGTATTATTACTAAATAATTTATGTCCATTTGCAATGAAAACAACTGAATTTTTACCTTGGGTTTCACTAAAAATGTCCTTATCAGAGCACATGTGCGAAGTACAGCCGGAATCAATGATGAAGTCCCGGGAGTCCTGACTGCATACCACATTCGCAGAGGCGAACATGGTGTGTGAAGGATCCTTATTCTCCTCCCGTTTCTTTTTGAAGCATCGCTTGATTGTGTGGCCACTTCGCTTACAAAAGCTACAAAACAAGGGACTCTTCTTCTTCTTCGCATGGTAAGCCGTAGATACTTCGTCGCCGTTGCGCCTATGCTCCTCCTGAAGAAGGCGTGTCCGGACTAGTTCGCTTGTTAGGGAACTGGTTAGGCAGGCAGTTTCCAAACCAGACACAAGGGTATCAAATTCCTGGGAAAGGCCGCTCAGCAGAATCTCCGCAACTTCGTCGTCTTCTATTGTTTTGCCAATGTCCGCCAACTGCTGGACCAGCCGCATTACCGCCTCGATGTACTCAGACATTCCATTATACTGCTTGTATTCAATCTTGTGCAGTTGTCTAAGTAAAAGCACCTTCCTATATAAACCTCTCGGTTCAAAAGTATCTGCTAGGTTCTTCCACGCCGCTTTAGCAGTCTTAGCATTACGTACATATTGATATAGGTTAGGTTTTATCGATAGGCAAATGCGAGCCAAAGCACGACCGTCGCAGATTGCATCAGTATCAGCCTCGTCACCATCGATGCACTTCCATAAACCATCTAAGGTTAACATCATCTGCATGGCAAACTTCCAGTTCACATAATTATTTATACCATCAAGCTTCTCAATGGGGATATTCGTCTCCTGGTTCTTCGCAGACATCTTGATATTTTAATTTGGCTGGATTTGCACTGAGATTTTCACAACGGATAAATGCAATTCTTATCTCAGTATTCGCGTGGTGCGCGTCTGCCAATTCTGGGCACTATAACCTATTGTCAGAGTAAAGGCGCTGAGGAATGACCGCACCACGGGTTAATCTGGGAATACTCACATGGAGGTGAATTAAACAGCAAATCCAGCCAATGTTTGTTTATATATTAATTCAATAATATTAACACAACATCTTGAGTCAGTATTTGGTTAAAATATCATGGATGCACTTAGATTATTATTAATTTACATTGCGAAGATAAAGTTCATAAAGTTAAGCCATAGTTGCTGCTATGGGAGATTTTGACAGGACAGTGACAGTTTTACCACAGAGTCGAAGAATGTCATCGATGATGAACTGTCACAGATACTCCAATTCCAATGTATGGTGTACACACGAATTTCAACAGTTAGGTTAGTTGTAGGTTAGGTTAAAAAAAAAAAAAGGTTAGAACTGTGAACCTATGAATACGAACATCGGCCAGAAAAGTAGGTTAGGTTAGGTTAGGTTAAAAAAAGCGCATGATATGTAGGTTTATCAGGGAAAAAAAAACTAATTAACATGCTTTATTTATAAATGAAATATACATACGCATCGTAAAATAGAAGTGATAACACTAATCACATGTAAAATGTTATAATTAGTAGGTACTCATTACACTAATTTCAAATTAACAAAATATATCTATTATGGAGATTGGTATGTATGTTGTTCAGTATTATGCGCCAAAATATGATATGCATAAAAACATTATGGCGTTAAAAGATTATGATTTAGGTTCATATGCTCCAAAAGTATATGGCATTCCTTACTTATGCGTACAAACATTATGGTCATAAAATGTATGCGGATCAATTAATGCCTAACACACTTATGCGGAAAGATTTTTATGACAAAAGTGGTTATGCACACCGACATTATGGCTTAAAAATTTATGCAACCCAATATGGAACCGTGACTATAATACAACCTCGGCCAACTTCGCGAGTAGTGTGGTCCTAGGGTCACAATAGTGAAGTGAAGTGGTGTAAATCATTAAGGCCAGTCTCACACGCAAACACAAGCGGAATTCTTATAGATTTTGGGGATTCTCCGCACATAAACAGTGTGTAAAAAATATTTAGATGCTTGTTTTAAAAAGTAACTATAAATCGCTAGCCGTTAAAAATGATATCACTGTACTGTACGTACAGAAATACCTAGTGACAAAATCACCAATCTGGCAACTCTTTCCGTCCAATTTTTTTTTACATGTTCAGTGTTGCAATGTCGACAACCGTTGAATCTACTAATAAACCCATAATGGCACTTTCAAACCATTGACATATTAATTAATACCTCAATGTTTCAAACAAGACAATCTGATTACCAGCGTTCGTAAAAAGTGAGCAAAATTTATTGAAGTGCTTGGTCAAGTCACGTGCGTCACGTGCGTAGTCACGTACGTCATGACGTCATTTCAATCGATTTTGCTCGCATTTTACGATCCCTGCTGATTACAACATGCCGTTTTTGCTACGAGATATCAGTGAATAAAACGCGGGTTTGATACGAACGAGAGTCAAAGTAACTAATTTTTTCAATCTAAGTAGATTTGTAATTTCTCAGCACCGTGGCTAGAGTCTGGCCATCGAAACGTGATACTGAAAATGACCGCGAAATTTTAAAATTCTAGCTCTAGTATCGCTGTACAAACTAGGACTAAACAGGTTTGGTACTTTTGACATTATATTTTTCATCGCCAATGACTAATATATCTACACCATTGCATTGGTATCAGTCATTGCTCATTGGCGATGAAATATGTGCTAGAATTTTTAAATTTGGCGGTAATATTCAGTATCACGTTTCGATGGCCAGACTAAATTTAGCTAAATTTAAATCATTCGAACTTCGCTATGCACAAAATCCAATATATTCTCGCTGTTACGCTCGAGCGTAGCAAGCGATTTAGCACACTAATCACGAGCGCGCTCGTGATTCAAACATAGAATCCTTCACTTGCTCGGGATTCAAAATCAGTACTCGAAGCAAAAAAACAACTTTGCTTTTTGTACCACAAATAACAAACAACAACCATCAACAACAATTTGCAAACGTATTTTGTCGGAAAAGTGCGTTTTAGCTTGATTCCTTAAGTAACCTCGGTGAAAAAGTTTAGATAAGCTTTCCCGACAAAAAGCGAAGACAATACTTTATTACCTAAATCTGTAATTCAAATAAGCTTTTTTTCTGTTGCGTTTTAGTTATAATAAGTTATGCGAAATAGGATACTATTGTCGTTTTTAGTTATATTTTAAGTGAACTGACACCTACACCGATTGACTCACAGGCGTTTCCGAAAACCAGAAACCTAACTGGCTTAAAAAGGGAGACTTGACAAACAAAAAGGTACCTGAAATAAAATTACTCACCTTGTCGATTCTTATCTTGACAACGTTGTCAAAAAGTTTTTTCAGGTGAACTTGAATTAACTGCGGCTTTTTTGAGTTTCCAAGAATTTCTAACAAATCGTCATTGGATATGAAATAAAATCTTGGGAATATTTGGCGCTTTGTTTCTAAATATTTTTCCAGGGATCGTAATATTCCATCTAGATTTTCCATCATCCCATTGAGTTTATTGAAAACGTAAGGCGCAGGTTTGAAAAGACATGCCTCTACTGCGTTTTTCCCAGCATACATACTATTGAAAAATGAAATATTATTGAATAGAATTAATGTTGATCCTATTTTTGTGGTGATACCACATGCGTTATTTATACATAGATACAAAGGATAAATAAGAAGTAGTAGTATATAGGTACTAGGTAGCTCATTGGTGAGAGCACTGCTCCGATCAAGCAGAGGTCGGGGTTTCGGTCCCACTTGTACGTGGAATGCGTAAAATGTTGGCTTGTTATTTATCCTTTGTATCCATGTAAAAATGAAATATTTCTAAATTTAATAGTGTGCGTGTGGATTGAGTGAACACCCTTCTGAAATAAAATAAAAAATGCTGTTCATTTAGTAAAAGTTCTTAAACAATTGTAAAACTAATCTCTGAATTTGTAAAAAGATGAATCAAAATTATACATGCTTTAACGTGCGCTCACTTAGTTCTCACAAACTACCAACGAAATTTGTGAATGTGTTCATTTAACATATACCTAATATTTATATACAAATTTTTAGTAAAACCTATGCTTAAGAGGCCTTATTCCTTTGAAAATGCTGATTGTTTAGACATTTTTCTCTATGATCAAACATGTTTCTTAACATATTATTGATATATGTTACTACCTAGAACAGGGCTATTGGGATTTATTGGTATATATTTGAAACCTACAGTTTGAATCTTTCATTGATAATTTTTGTTCGAAAAACTACTCGAAATTGACAAAATTCACGTGGAAAATTCGTTTTTTAACTTATTTTCGACTGCACGCAATGAAAGCATGAAATAGCTACGTTACTACCTAGAACTCGGGAAAAAGTATTATTCACTTCAAAAAGTTGGTCGAAATTATCAATATATTCGTCATAATATGAAAAAAAAATTTTTTAAAAGGAATAAGGCCTCTTAACGTAAGTTATAGTTTTTAGATCACCTAGTAACGTGGTTTTACATATAATTTCGTATGCTCACTCAATCCGCACACTTTCGAAAACCCGATTTCTGATGAAATTAAACTGAAGATTTAAACTGCTATATATGTGTATAGTTAAGTAAAATTAATATGGGAATTTGTTAAATACAAAACGAACCACTAACGTGGTAGGTTTTTGGAAAATATTTTTCAGTCCTCATATTATAAGTAAGTTAAAAATTTAAATAAG
This sequence comes from Apotomis betuletana, assembly GCA_932273695.1. Taxonomy (NCBI): domain Eukaryota; kingdom Metazoa; phylum Arthropoda; class Insecta; order Lepidoptera; family Tortricidae; genus Apotomis; species Apotomis betuletana. Next base: position 19,170,360 of record OW026299.1, read on the forward strand.
TATCTTAAGATTTGTAGTATCACAGAAACTATAAATTAGTTCTACTTTTAGTATTTTTTTTACTAAATATCCACCACCAAAAATTTTATATTCGTTGTCTGTTATTAAAGATATTCTCATGTAATGAACACATTCACAGATTTCATTGGTAGTTTGTGAGAACTGAGTGAGCGCACGTTAAAGCATGTATAATTTCGATTTATCTTTTTACAAATTCAGAGATTAGTTTTACAATTGTTTTAGAACTTTTACTAAATTAACAGCATTTTTTATTTTATTTCAGAAGGGTGCTCACTCAATCCACACGCATACAATTTAATAGTGTCCAAACTAGAATAGTTAGATACCTACGCAGCATTTCTGTTCACACATTCACGCGTTCATGATTCATCTGAGTTCTCGGGTTGCTATATAATTTACAAAACGGGACACTGTTCTTCTTTTGCACAAAACAGTTAAAATTTAGTTAACAAAGACCAAGAGTTCAATATACTTATTTGGAATAAACTATGCCCTGTCAGTAGGTTCCCCTTTTTAGCCACGATAACCATCAATAGACTACTTGACCCATTTTTTAAATATATTTGAAGTGGTTAATAATTATCTTACTAGCATTAAATAGTAGATTGTACAACAAGTGCATAAAATGCATCATTTTATACGAGACGTTTATCCATCCGAGCGAGCTTGCGAGCGAGGATGAATATAAAGTCGAGTGTAAAATGCGTTTTATGGACGAGTTGCACACTCTACTTTTCACTTCGATTGCGAGAAAATTTAACTACATCATGTAAATATTATACTTAAAAACAAATTTAATTAAAATTTAAAAACATTTATATCTACGATAAATTGTAGTAGTTTAAATAAATAGTATATTGATTTACTAAAATAAAAATAAATTAAAAAAGTAATAAACGATAGTAAATAAAAATTACAAGTTTATTTCAAGAAGTTTGCTGTGTACTTTGGCTGTTGGTATTTTTGCCTTGGTCTTAGAATACCAACGAAACGAAAAAAAATAAAGAGTTTATTCTATAAAGTTATATTTTTTTAGTGGCTGTTGGACCGATCGCCTTGGTCTTCGACGACGATTTTACTTTATGCTCTATAGCATAAAAAGCGACTTTATGTCGCATAAGCACAGCATAAAGTCGAACTTTTAGAGCATGAGAAGTGAAAATGTATTTTATTGAGCTTGTATTAATTGAAAATATACATTTCATGAACAGTCAAGAACGCCGTGCGCAATTTTTGTCTTGAGCTTATTAGTGACGTGACGAAGGCGATCCCGTAAATAAAGACCAGTAGTACACTCTTATCTATGATGTGAATAACGTTTTTAGATTTAAGCTTTTTTTTACTGGATTGGTGACATCACTATGAAGGGTGAAAATGGCAGACAGCGTTTTAAGCATTTCAAAATACAGAATAAAAATAATATTTTCAATTTCTTCAGCCACCTTCTACTTTTATGAACTGAAAAATATAATATAATTAGGTTTCCTATCACAAATACTATACGAAATAAACATTAGTTTAATAGGTACAATTTAACATGAGTCAACTAGCCTATTGTTGCTACGACAATCATTTGGAACACATGACTACGACTAATCGCAATACCCACTAAGTCATGGAACGTGCATATTATTTCTTGCATTTCGGCCCACTGATATGTTAATGTAAATTATAACCACTGAACCTATTTTTGCAAACCTATAACTGAACAAACTCATCAAATCAATAAAAATAAATTACATCTAGCCACCTGCCAACCGATTTGCACTGGGTCACTACCTACTTACTTTTTAGTGATATCTGTCCAATCGGCGGTAAGATTATCAAAAATCACAACTTCTCTCGGAAGTTGTTTCCTTATATCTTCGCCGGCAAATATAGCTTCTAGGTAGAGATAGCGTCGCTGTACTTGTAAAGCTATCTACAATAGCAACAAATATGTATGTTTTTATTTATAGCTTACGAATAAAATAATTATTTATTATAGTAATTCTATTACCTCAATGCACTCAGCTACGTAACCCAAAGATTTTTCCCAATAGTCCACTTCTTTTATAAATGGCTCAACATATTTGGTTGATTTCATCGATGACAACTGTACTTGATGATCTTCTAAGAACTATAATGAAATAATGAAATAATGAAATAATGAACTTTATTCTGCAAGTAGGCCACAAGGGCACTTTTACATGTCTGAGTCTACCGGCATTTCACAAGAGGAGACCACTGTTGAGAAGAAACGCCGAAAGAAACTCAACAGTCAGTCATTTTTTCAAAAAGCATAAGTACTTAACTATTACAATGATATGAACTTAACTATACGTAGTTCTACAAGAAAACATATTAAAAGTGTATTTTAAGACATAAGTAAGGAAAAGTGTAAGAATAAAATAGAAACTACAAGAAAGCCAGACGGTTTATCACAATTTATGTACGTTTGATATGCTTTCTTATTAGAACTGTGTCCCTTAAACTAGTTAGGTACAATCTAAGAAGGAGTCAGCTACGCGGTTTCTGGTTCAGGCCATGCATTTTTGTCTGTCAGATAGTCCTCTACTGTATAATATGCTTTTGACATTAGAGATTTTTTTAAATAATTTTTGAGAGATGGAAAGGCTAATTTTAAAACATGATCAGGTAACTTGTTATAAAAATGAATACATTGGCCTAAAAATGATTTACTTACTTTACGAACACGAAACTTTCTAATAGCAATTTTATTTTTATTTCTAGTGTTAAAACTGTGGACATCGGAATTTTTTGTAAATGAATCTAGGTTTCTAATAACATACATAATACTCTCATAAATATATTGGGACGCTACAGTTAAGATGTTTATATCTTTGAAAATGTCTCTTAAGGAGTCACGAGAATTTAGGTTATATATCGAACGAATGGCTCTTTTTTGTAGCACAAATATAGTCTGAATGTCAGCTGCTTTGCCCCAAACCAGAATACCATATGACATGACACTATGAAAATAACTATGATAAACTAAGCGAGCTGTATCAACATTACTCAATTGTCTGATTTTCCTAACGGCGTACGCCGCTGAACTTAATTTACCTGCAAGCACTGCTATATGTGGACTCCATTGCAAATTACTGTCCAATGTTATACCTAAGAATAATGCCTTATTCACTATTTCTAAACATTCACCATTTAGTAATATAGTAGAATCTACCGCCGTAACATTCGGTAAAGCAAATCTAACACATTTAGTCTTCTTGGCATTTAATAGAAGATTATTAGTAGTAAACCAGTTAAGTACTTTCTCTAGTGTGCCATTAATTTCCGCATAGTCGGTTGATTTCCGGTGAACCTTGAAAATTAATGATGTATCGTCAGCAAATAGTACTATATTACAAAGATTATCTACTATAGATGGTAAGTCATTTATATAAACCAAAAATAGAAATGGACCTAAAATAGAGCCCTGTGGCACTCCTAGCTTAACTATAGCTCCATTGGACTGGGTTCCATTTACATCCACTGTTTGCATTCTATCACTGAGATATGAAGACATAAGGCTTAAAGCATTTGAAGACAGACCATAATGTTCTAATTTCAAAATGAGTGTTCCAGGATGAACGCAGTCGAATGCCTTAGAAAGGTCGCAGAAGATCCCAATTGCATCACAAGATTCCTCCCAGCTGTCATAAATGTGTTTAATAAGTACAGATGCTGCATCAGTCGTGGAACGTCCCCTTGTGAAACCGAACTGTTTACTAGAGAGTAATTTATTTCTATTGAAGTGTCCTAGTAGATCTTTCAACATTAATTTTTCGAAAACTTTACTTAAAACAGGTAGTATAGATATCGGACGGAAATTAGTCAGATCACTCAAATCACCCGATTTAAAAAGAGGTATGACTTTACTAATTTTCATAAGATTTGGGAAAACTCCCTCTGCTATGCAACTATTGTAAATCAAAGCTAGGTAAGGCGCAATTGAATCTATGATATGATTAATTATTTTTACTGATGCTCCCCATAAATCCTCTGTTTTCTTTAAATTGAGTGATTTAAATGTTTTAATAACATCTACTGTATTTACTGGACTAAATTGAAACTCAACATCACATTTCTTACAATTAGCACAAAGTAAGGTATGGGCTTCGGATGCAGATGATTTTAAACATTTTGTGGTATTAACTGCAATGTTGGAAAAATAATCCTCGACACAATACAAATTGAAATATACTAGCTTTAAATAAGAATGGATTCTTATTTTGTGGCATAAAAATATAAATGGTTCCAACATTATTAACGAACCTGCATAACATCTTCAACGTTTTTGATCTTATATATGTCATCGCGGTGAGGTACCATCTCATAAGTTGTATTTTTCCAAATCTCGCGAATGGCTTTTAAGCCATTTTCAATGTTCAACTCCATAGTAGCTGCTTTAGAAATTTCTGCTATCTCGTCAGCATATGCTTGAAAATTGAGTTTCATAATTAAATCCAGTTTAAAATCTTCGGAGTTCTGGTCAAATTCTCTAAATTAAGAAAAAAGATTTCATTTAAAACACAAAGAGTAAATAAATGAAACGAATATACTCTGCTCAACTTTTATTTTTAAAGCACTAATAATGACATGTTTACAAACGAATACATTAATATTCCCCTTACATACATAAGTATATAAAATAGGTACTCACACCGCCATTAATGTCCTTATCCTATCCCAATGGCGCTCTCTCATGCATGGATTTTTCAAGTCTCCTATTAGTGGCAAGGTACGTCTAAAAGCGTCTACCTTTACCCTCGTCGTATCAATTATATCCCATCCTTTATCCTTTAGTTGCCGAGAAAGGCGATTGAAGTTCCTTGTAAATAAGACTATTGATTATCTAATGTGTTACAAATATCATTATGATGATTACGCATTTCACAAAAATATCTTTATATTTTTTTCCTTTTAAAACGATACCTTATAATCAGTGATCGGGGATTTCTCTGCCACTTGGGGTTAATGACCTCAATCATTATGCTAGTATGGATATGCCGCGGGATTCCGGGATTCGTGTACGATATAGGAGAGTGTTACGGCATGTTACTGTTAATCAATTAATCATGCATTGCATATATTATTATTATTAATAATTGAAAATTTTATTACAGATCAATTGAATATGTCAATAAAACCACTAAGCTCGCGTTACCTTATCAGTTTCGCATTGCCTTTCAACGGCCGAGTCGAAACCCATGTTGCTGGTAGTAAACGCGTAAAAATAAATGTCAGTACAACGATACATTGGTTACGCGTTGGTCTTCTTTTAAAACGTGACATACATACATAGAATTAAAATCTTACAAATTGTATAAAATCAAACTATAACTTTCTTAATGCTATCAAAATATTTTAAAACTAGATAAGTTCATATAAAAATAAGTCAGTTTTCACATAAAAATTGTATATTATACATAATCATTTATTTCGAATGTCAAATAACATATTATTTTTTATTACTTTTGGTCTCTATAAAATTAAAATAACAAACCATAATTTTTTCAATGTTATCTAATGTTAATCTATTTCGCTTGACATCTAAGATCCAGTTATAAGCCGAAAATGACCTTTCTACTTCGACCGACGTTAGCGGGGCGAATTTGTATATAGAAATTTCATCGGATGCGGATTCGTGTGATATTTGCTCGGCGTATGCTCTGACGAGATCTAAATCCGGATTTCGAGCCATGACTGCTTCTAGTTTAGTCTCTATGCGTAAACTATTACTCCAACTTACAACTGTCCGGACTTCATCAAAGATTTCTAGGGCATCGATGATTGACATATCTGTTCCTGTAGTTTAACTAGTTTTTTCAACCAACATTTTTGACTATTGTTTTAGCTTTTGCCCGCCTGAGAGTTTTGAATAATATTTTTTCTTTAAATCATAACCAACACTGTTTTTTAACAGTCCTTTATTTTATAAACGAATTACCAACACCGAAACAGCGTTTACTTTTCGAACAGTTTTGTTCCTATCGCGGGCCAAGCGGCGTATCCATATTATCATTTCGACTTGATATCCCGCGTGTGGCAGAGAAATCCCCGATCACTGCTTATAATAATTATAATAGTTCTCCGATGACGACTTGATCCATATTAAGGCAGTTGCAAAGCCTAATAGATCTGTTTTTGTCAGGTATAAACTTGCATACTGTTTAAGTTCGTAAAATAGGCTAGTACAAAGATTACCTGCTTATCACTACATAGTAAAAAACAAAGTACCTAGCTTCCTGTCTGTCTGTCCTTATGTATGCTTAGATCTTTAAAACTGCGCAACAGATTTTGATGCGGTTTGTTTTAATAGATAGAGTGATTCAAGAGGAAGGTTTATAGGTATAATACATGCATGATTTATCAGTATTGTACCCGTGTGAAGACGGGGCGGAAGTAGTCATAATAAAATAAATATAACTTTGACCTAAATATAATTATAATTATCTCACTTCGCATTTTAAATTATTACATCTTTAGTTTTTAGATAAGAATGAAATAGTTTAGATAGACAATATATTACTTGTATAAAATACTGGCTGCATATTTTTTATACCTGAACAAATACATAACATTTTCTTCCATTTCATCAGTTTCCATTTCCCAAAAGGTTTGTGTTTTATATCTCTCCCAGGATTCTTCCCACTGGAACACTAGACCCCAGACTTCCTCTAACTTTTCCAGCTCTTTCTCCATCCTCTGTAGATCCAAGTTCACTGGAGTTCTGTTTAGATACCGAATGATGTATTGTGATTTATTTATTCAATAGTATATTTCAGATAATGAAATCAAATCACCACTACTATTAAAAAAAAATACGTGAACCAGGCGTTGATAAAGCTGTTGCTTACTTACAGCGTAACACTAATAGCTAACTATAGGTATTATATGAAGTACATGTACTTACATACACTAAAATACTTATATTAAATAAAATTTATACAATTCATTAAACATTGAATTATAAAACCATAATAAATTATACGTATACGTATAGATAGACCTATACCATATTTATATATTCAATAAAGCATAATAACAGAAAAACGTCAATGTCAATGATCGGATAATTTACGTTAAATTAAATACAGCAAGACCATCCCGAATTTCTTGTTCTTGAGCTCGAAGTGCATTCAATTGATCTCTAAATGCCTTAAGTTGAGACATGGCATCTTTACCAGTTATATCAGAACTAATCGGAGCAGATGTATAAAAATCTTCGCAAAATTGTTTAGCCGTTTCTTTGAACTCCTAAACAAAACAGAATACTTGTAAACGCATGAACGATCACAATTTAGAATTGAATACTCATAATCGTTGCTTAAATGGCTTAAATTAATAAGTTATAATTATAAAATGTATAAATCTTAGGATGTACACATACATACATTTTTTACATTTTACTTCCTGTTTACATTATATATTTTTTTAAGACCAAGCCATTTTTTTAAGTTTTACGCTTCAATATCAACAAAAAAAAATAATAAAAAATGATTAAGTTTATCTCCTATAATCCGGGACCAAAATTATTAATTAACTTAGTATATTTTAATCTACCCAATTATGTCCACTAGACTTACGGACGGAAATTCTATAAATTAATAAAACTTGGTACAAATAACAATACCTCAGCCTGTTCCAATAATTCAGCTTTAAATTTGTCTTTGTTCATTTCAAGTTGCTTTTTTGCTTCTTCCAGCAAAGCTAAATAATTTTCCCAAATTGTGGGGATCTCTTCGTGCCGGGTAATCATATCTGAACTCATCTCAACTTCAAACTTAGCTGAAAATTATTCCAAATTCAAGAATATTTTCCACCGCTTAACAATCAGTAGAGAAACAAGGATAATTGAGTGAGACTTAGAAATATAAGGAAAGCCACTAAGTAGCCACAATTAGGCAGCAAATCAAATAACCATTTTTTCTTAAAAATTACCTACTTCATCGAGAAGAAATTGTATGTTACTATCAAAAAATACCGAAGTCGCTTTGGATGTGCCTAAAATATTTGAGGAGTTCCTTCGATTCCTCATAAACCTCGTCATTAAATCTTCGCCAACATATTATGGATGCAATCTGGAGATATCTTCTCGAACAAAATTAATTTTTCCACTTACTTTATAATTGACAAAGCTCTGAAGTAACAAACATAATAAAATACAACCGAATTGAGAACCTCGCCTTTTTAAGTCCGTTGATAATAGACAAGAATGGATGACTTTTAAGTCCACCGTAATAAAGATACGGCGACTTTCCAAAAAACGGGATTAAAGGACATACGCATAACATAATGTAGTACCTAAATCTTACCTAAAGTATGTACTTTATCTGTGATTGGTGGAAACGTTTTCTCCATGCGGTCTAAATCTCCCATTAAGCGCTCATATGTTGCTATTGAGGTCGCAAGTTCTTTCAGAGTAGTGGGCATCTAGAAGATTTCAATTAGGTACTCGTAACGCATTTTTACGCAAAAATACACATTACTTACTCTGGAGAGCACGTATTAAGGGAAAACATTGAAATTGCGTCAATGGCAAATTAATGATTATCAATTAGCTTGTTTCATACAATAACAATCACATTCATAAAATATACTGTTTGGTGTATACCTGCATCGCTTGCTCACTGCATTTTTCTACATATGTATAAACTGTATCTATATCAGATTCTGTAATTTTTCTCAGCAATTCTCCCAATACAACTTGCCAGCGCATACAATGCGCTATAATGGACTTTTTCAGGTTGCTCGAGTTGAGGGTTATAAAATGAATCTGTAATCAGAGATTAAAAAAATTAAATTTCTAAAGGGAACGGTAGTAAACTTCAATCCCGAGACTGTAGGAATCAAAAGGAAATGAACTGATATCATAGTCCCATAGGATTATAGGCATGGCAGGAGGGATATTTTTAACATATATATTCCGGAAACAAAATATTTCTTTATTTGTAGGTGAGTATAGTCTATCCGGAATTCTACGATCGAATCATGTCAAACTGGCACAAGTGAAAAACGACCTTAAATTTACTAACACTTTGGCACAAGGTAAAAACAACCGTTTTTACCTTGTGCCAAAGTGACTAAATTATATCTTAGCGATTGGACAGACTATACTAAATTTAAAATTTTGTTAAATAAGTAGGCAATCCTAAATTGCCTATTTTCATTAAGGTAAGGTGGGGGAAGATTGAATGGTTTTTTGTCGAGATAGACAGTGTTGTGTTAAAACCCTTATAAAATAAATAGTAGATTGTACTTACAACAAGTGCATAAAACGCACCATTTTATACGAGACGTTTATCCATCCGAGCGAGCTTGCGAGCGAGGATGAATATAAAGTCGAGTGTAAAATGCGTTTTATGGACGAGTTGCACACTCTACTTTTCACTTCGATTGCGAGAAAATTAAACTACATCATGTAAATATTATACTTCAAAACAAATTTAATTAAAATTTAAAAACATTAGGATTTACATTGCGATTCTTAGGAGCAGGATAGATTATGCTAGTTTTTTATATGACAACAGTGCAAAATCAAATATTTATAAATTAGATAAAGTGCAAAATCAGGCGTTAAGGATTATTGGCGGATTTATACGGAGTACTCCCATTCACGCTATGGAGAGCGAGGTTTGCATTCCACCATTATTTTTGAGGAGAAGGTTTCTTGCAATTAAATATCGTTTAAAGGCTCTTTCGGTATCAAATAACGAAACGAACGTACTCCTGGATAATTTAGATTTGCTCAAACAAAATAGATATTGGTTGAATAAAAAGAGCCCTCTTCTTACAACTGCCACATCTGACGTCGTAGATGAGAATGTATTCTCATCTGAGCGGCTTCAAATGTTCTCTCTCAATACGTGGATGTCCAATATTGATGTGGAGAATTTAGTATCTTGTAATTTAGAATGTATGACAAAACCCAAAACGTCTTATGAGCACAATTGTCTTCGTGTAAATGTTCTTACAGAATTACATCATAAATACAAAGATTGGTACTTTTTGTATACAGATGGCTCAAAGGATGCCTCTGGTAGGGGTGCAGCGTTTTATGATCCGATATCATATAATCAAGAAAATCAGATGTTTAAGGTCTTAGGTGATGTGTGTATAATGTCTATTGAATTGGTTGCAATCTCAAGTGCATTGTCGTATATCTTAAAAAAGACTTATAAAAATGTTGTGATTTGTACTGATAGTAAGAGTGCGCTTCAACATATTACACGATCTGTTCGCGGTGAAAGGGGTGTGCCCACTGTTTATGACATTTTGGAAAAGGTGCTTCTTATGAAGCAAAATGATATTAGTTTGCGATTACAATGGGTGCCATCACACATTGGTTTAAGGGGAAACGAGAAGGCCGATCAGCTGGCAAAAGAAGGTATAACAGATGGTAGTGATATTGTTGTAGCGCGTTCTTATTTGGAAGTTGTCAATAAATATAGGAACAAGTGTCATACATTGTGGAAAGAGTACTTTGATCAAAGGTCTAGAGACAAGGGGATATGGTACAAGTGTATACAAAGTGAACCTCCACGGATACCCTGGTTTCAGAATGCTGATTTAAGCCGTAAACGTGTTGTGACTGCTCATAGATTGCGAACTGGCCATGTGCCCCTCAATAAGTTTCGATGCCTTATGAGATTAATTGATTCACCTAATTGTGACACCTGTGGCACTGTAGAAGATGTCCAGCACTTGTTGATGGAGTGCAGGCGGAATCGTGCTCAGAGAGAGGCTCTGATAGCGTCAGCCAACCTAAACCCATATGATACCGGGGCTTTTATGCAGTTGCTAGCAAGTCCATGGTCAGATTATGCACATATGGTGTATAGGTTGGCTGACGTTGTGTAGTTTTTAATTTAAGTAGATTAGGTAGTAGATAAGTAGTTTCCAATTAAGTTTGTTAAATTAGTTAATATGTTTTGCTGATGAGGTACTTAAGAATTTGTTTTTATAGAACCGGTATGTACTTATGTATAAAGGTTCTTTTATCAATAAATAAAAAAAAAAAAAAAAAAAAAAAAACATTTATATCTACGATAAATTATTGTTGTAGTTTTAATAAATAGTATATTGATTTACTAAAATAAAAATAAATTAAAAAAGTAATAAATGATGGTAAATAAAAATTACAAGTTTATTTCAAGAAGTTTGCTGTGTACTTTGGCTGTTGGTATTTTTGCCTTGGTCTTAGAATACTAACGAAACGAAAAAAAATAAAGAGTTTATTCTATAAAGTTTTATTTTTTCGTGTGGCTGTTGGACCGATCGCCTTGGTCTTCGACGACGATTTTACTTTATGCTCTAGAGCATAAAAAGCGACTTTATGTCGCCTACGCACAGCATAAAGTCGAACTTTTAGAGCATGAGAAGTGAAAAAACTATTTATATCCCTTCAATTGTATTAATTGGAAGGCATGGGCAAGGATTATATTTTTGTATTCTGTTGATAAAACTCGGCTATGCCTATTCAAATATATAAAAATAATAAAATAAAATAAACTTTTGTCTAAAAAATAGACGGGTCAAGATGGAATGGTGGAGGGGTAAGATTGACATAGTTTCTAAATGCTTTTAAATGAATGCAAACGGTGGCTGTTGCTCGTTATTCTATAGAGTTTCTTACGCTGAACACATAAAGCTGATTGTTGCGTGAATATTCCTGATAGGTAACGAGAAAATGACAGTAGAAAAAAAAAGTATTTCACTCTTACCCCACTATATAGGAAAAAGGACAGTGATTCTCAAACTTTTAATTGGACACTTAAAAACTAAACACTTTTTTATATTAAGAAGATCAATTTGGAATCAAAATAACGGTTTCATGATGATAAATTGTTTATTTTAGAAAAGAAATGAAGTAATACAAAAAATTGGGTGTTTTCTTGCAGCATGATTAGTTTTGTTACAAATTAAGTCGGATACATGTAAAAATATTAAGAAATGAAATATGAATCTGTGTTCCATTAGACATACATTTAAAATCCGCGTAGCAAATTAAGTTAAATTCTTAGGTGCTTACATTTAAAATAACAAACATCTTTGGGAACAAAAAAAATGTTATTGATTATCCAGAGGTCACGACTCAACAAAAGTATTTGTATGAGGCAGCTTTAATTGTTGAATTGAATTAAACTCAACGCGCAAAACAAGTAGGTATCATAAAGGCAAATATACTCGTAACTAAATGAAATAACATATATAAGAATTACTCAAATGGAAAGTAGTGTTCCCAAACGAAAGCTTCATAGAGTTATCTCAACCTTTAAAATATTACAAAAACAACAAATTATAAATTACATATTTATTGAACAATGAGTGGGTACGTCTCTTTGATCTGACGATTTCACTCAAATCGACTTAGTCACAAATTGAGAAAATATTGTTTTTATAAGCATAAGTTTAGTACTTCCTAATTACTACATATTTACCTTATCACGACGCCAGTAAAAAAAAAATGTGTACGTTAATAATTTTTTTAAGTCCAAAGTTTGAGAATCTGTCTGTTTTTCTATGACTTTCAAAAACGGGGAAAGATTGAAACATTACTATTTCAATGTTACCCCATTGAAATTGACTGGGGAAAGATTGAAGTTTCTCGTAAATCACAATATAAGAGTAATAGATACACCTTGCACTAGTAAATAAATATAAAATCTAAAATAATACATAAATATTCAGTCAGAACTTTTATTCACACCCTATTAGTCAAGTTATGAAACACGGGGTAAGATTGAAAATCGACGAATTGACCACGAAATGCTGACCTTCACAAAATAACACATAACACGCGTCTACGCACTCCGAGCGGTCACGGGCGACTGACTGGCGGATCCTAATAAAATGGCGGTTGAATTGATGATACCAGCATTAAAAAAAAAAAAAAATGTAGGGAGTTATGTGATACTTTTTATCTTTCCCCTTTTTTCATCTTCCCCCACCTTACCTTACTTACACATAAATGTTTACCCAATAATACGGTGAATAGAGACTAAAGTACTATGTGTGACCTTACAAACGGTCCGGTAGTTTTGAATTTTTGATATGTTGTCTAGGATGGTTAGTCAGTGCTTAAAATGCAAAATGCACAATTCCCCCCCCTTCGCGCCCACCGCCATATTGACAAAACCGGCACTTTCTTCATATTTTTGCTCATATCTTCCTTTAGGAGCATTTTAGCTAGAAGAAAGCTTGTAAAATGTTATAGAGAGTTAAATTTACTACATTCTCCATTTTTTTTTTTCTAGGACAGATAGTTACGGAGATATCCACATTTAAAAAAACGTAAAAAATCGCAATTTCCTACTGAAAAACAAACTTTTGGATTATATCTTCGTTTAGGACCATTTTAGCAACAACAAAGCTTGCGCAATGTTGTAGAGAATTAAATTGACTATAATTTACATTTCAAATTTTGTTTCAAGGACGGTTAGTTACGGAGATATGCACATTTAAAAAACAGGAAAAGTCGATTTTTCCGAAAATTTCTCAAAATTCTTGGTTTAGAACGCTGTCATCCAGTTACGGACTAGTCTAGGACAAATTAAAACATGTAAGAAATATAATGGCTTATAAAAGTCATGTCCATTTTTACATACATTTTCAGAAAATGTGACTTTATTTTTTACATATCTCCGTAATTATCTGTCATAGAAACAAAATTTGAAATGTAAATTATAGTAAATTTAATTCTCTACAAAATTGCCCAAGCACTGTTCTAGCTAAAATGCTCCTAAACGAAGATATAATCCAGAAGTTTGTGTTTGAGTTGGAAATTGCAATTTCTTAAGTTTTTTTAAATGTGCATATCTCCGTAACTATCTGTCCTAGAAACAAAATATAAAATGGAAAATATAGTAAATTTAACTCTCTATAACATTGTCTAAGCTTTCTTCTAGCTAAAATGCTCCTAAAGGAAGATATGAGCAAAAATATGAAGAGTGCCGGTTTTTTCAATATGGCGGTGGGCGCGGAGGGGGGGCAATTGTGCATTTTGCATTTTCAACACTGACTAACCATCCTAGACAGCATATCAAAAAATCAAAACTACCGGACCGTTTGTAAGGTCAAAATCCTTTATTCACTGAATTACAAATCGTTTAGAAAGAATTAATATCCTTGTTAATATATATTACCTGATTAACAGTTTCTTGAACTTGTACACTATGCGCTAAATCACCATAATTAATTATAAGCGCCTCGAAGTCGGCAGCTGGGTGATTTTCTTCTTTGTATTTCAATAAAAAATCGTCCTTATCCACCTTCCAAATCGAAGAGTATGGTTCCCACATACGAATATGATTATGTATAAGGCCTATATTGTATTCGATTTCTACAATAAATTTCAGTTAAATTAAGAATGTATCTCAGTCAGTTACTTGAACTTAATTTAAACTAACTTTAATAATCCTATAATATATACGAACCTTGATCTATTAGCATTTGTAGTTTATTACTGTCAGGATCAATTTTTATAACATCACAAAATCTTCTCAGACCCATAGCAGGTAGGTTAAATTTTTCGAATAGCCTTGGGATTGTCTCCATTATAAGTATAATACCTTGTAGAATCGTACTAAAGGAATACTGAACTTCGTACCGTGATGGTAAATACGTCACATCTAGACCAGTTAAATATAGGTTCATTTTTATAAGGGGAGCGGGTGCCATAGTACCTGCGTTAAAGAATCCAAACATTTAAATCGATATTAAGATAAGTACAAAATTGAAAAATGTGAATTGATATATTATTAGTTGATGTACCATCTCCGTGAACGCATTTGTACACATTTTGCATGGTAGCTTTGATTGACAATCGTAAGGCGTCCTCTAATGTCCGATCAAACCTTCTCACGTAATTAATCCAATGTTCTGCCATCTGCAATATTTATAAATTACCACTATCATGTTTTTTCCGTTACTGTGATTCCAGTTTTGTCTGGTCAGCCATCATAATAATATTATGATGTAGTCACCAGTCACAGCGCTCTCCAGTGGAAATATGAAAAGTCGTTACCGTGACGCCACGTCTCGTCTGCCACTCTACAGCCCACTCTACCACTGCGATATTAAATGAATACAAAACAATATTAAGCAACTAAAACGTATCGTGGCAAAAAAATTAACTTAAGCTTATGTTTTACTGTCATTAATTTCATTACATTTAATCAAATTAATTATATTTAGGTCCCCGGTGAAAGTTTCTTTAAGAGCGCCTTGCTGGTCACGCAAAGCATAAATAGCTGATGAGCTGAATGTGTCTTGGAAACAGGTGGGGGAAACAGGGAGGTCAGGCGACCCCGAAGGTGCAATGAAAGACATCTTATGAAGTCACCGACGACCCCAATGGCGTATAACATGTTATAGTCTTTTGGTTGGCGTTGAGTACGACCTCATTAAAGAAAACAGTAGTGTTTTGTGGTTTTTTGCCTCATTAAGGCCTTCGTTGATAATCCACCAAAATGACACCTTATCCATGAGCACGCTTCTCTTTTATTATGGACGATAATGAGGTACAAAACCACAAAACACTACTGTTTTCTTTAATGAGATCGTACACAACGCCAACCAAAAGCCTAAAGATTGGCGTATAATACATATGTATGATTATGAAACATGCTTGCAGTATACTGACCCTAATAAAAAAAACTACTTAATTGTAACATGAAGATACATTACTAAATTCATAACTATTTTCACTTCGACACATTTGAACTTTTTTGACTTACCTGAGTAATATACGCTTCAAAGCCTTCGTATACTATAACTAGATATATTATAATTTCCTTATACATATCTAAAATTTTCTCAGTTCCTTTAACTTCCATAGCTGTAATGTTATGACGAAGATCTTGAATCTCGAAAACATTATAAATGTCGAAATCGATGAATGGAGTATCACATATTTTTTCCATTATTTTTATTATGTTTAAGTTACTATTTTTATAAGTATTTAAAAAATCTCGGAGCTGAAAAATTTAAAGAAATTTGATTATGTATTTGAATTGAATATACCTACATAGATTTTAATTCTCCACGTAAGATATTATAAATTATTCTGTTAATGATTTACTTACTTCTCCAATTTGTACCACACAATCTGCAATGTACGCATCCGACATGGTTGAAGTCCAGGTCAACTTGGATATTCCAGGTTGTATCTTTTTCTCGCAAGCCTATAAAAAGATAAAAATAATGATTACTTTACCTACAACACAGAAAATAAAAATCGTCCATTCTAGAATACATCACGCATAATGTTAGCCTGCCGAATTGAACCGTCTCGAAGCTGAGTAAGTGGATCTGTGACCCGGAGACCTCGCTTAGAAGAAGGAATCTCAGAGAGAGTATTTATAACTAAGATTTGTATGAAAATCGGGCTGACGCTACTGCCAATTTTAGCGGCGCGACGACGCCGCAACGCGGTTATGTGTTTCGGCCCTAAGTAGAAACCTACAACGTACACTTGTATGTAAGTACTTATTTTTTGATCCATGAGAAAGTTGAAAACTCGATTAAGGTGCTTTGGCGTATATACTTACCCGACATATTTTTAGGCAAGTGTAGAGTATGTTAGGGTTTGGGCTTGTAAGTAAAAACCTAAGAAGTATTCCTTCCAAGTAATGAGATCTTTGCGAAATTGGATATATTCATCAACGGTTTGTGAAAATAGCAAAATTAAATATTTTGGTCCAGAGGTCCAATAGAGGGGCAAGGCTATTAGACAACAAGATGTGCCCAAGTCTTGAGGGGAAAACGCTTACGACATAATACTTTTTTCACCCTAATGCCACACAGTTCTTGGCACGTTTTAACATTTTACCTTAACTTGGGCGGTGTACCGATTAACAACGTTTCATTTTTAGCCCCCCTAACGCCACTTAGGGCTCGACACGATATAAAATCTTGACTTGGTGAAAACAACCATGATCCATGCGTAAATCCCGATTCTAAGTTGACGAAGTTCTATACGATCCACTAGGTAGCTTTCGACTTGCTCTTTCATTTGATATCCATCACCCATATTGAAACAAGTATTAATCTGGCATTTCCGGCAGCCATCTTAAATTTGTCAAAACATATTATAGTATTCTATTACTCAAGCCCTTCCATTTCATACCCATATTGAAGGGGTAATAAAAAACATCACCTGCCATGCCTGCTATTCTACTAATCAAGCCCTTTTCATTTGATACCAGTCTTGGCAAAAAATCAATTCGAATTGACGATTGACGAAACTAGTTCTAAATCTACTGATTGAAGATTGACGATTACTAATCGTTAATTTGAATTGATCGGTCAATCCTCAATCGTCAATTCGGATTGACGATTACTTTTTATGTTATGTACCTACCTTAATGTCCTTTTTATTTAGGCCATTTTTCGAACCTGACCAAATGCGTTCAAAAGCGGTGTCTGAGTTTACTAAAGGTTCCGAAACAAGTTTCCGACGGCAATATGAAGGATGTCCTTTTTGGAACATTTTCGGGACTTTCCTTGAAATTAACCGATGGCGTTAAAAATCGATATCTGAGGTGCCCAAAGGTTTCGAAACTTGTTTCCGAGCGAAATATTGAGATGTCCTTTTTTGGGACATTTCTAGAAATTACCCGATTGCGTTTAAAATCGATATCTGAGGTAACCAGAGGTTTCTAAACATCTTTTCAACTGTAATATTGAAAGGTGTCCTGTTTTGGGACATTTTAGTGACATTCTTTGAAAGTGACTGCTTGCATTTAAAATCGATATCTGAGGTCAAAACATGGTTTCAACTTCAACGGCAATATTTAGATTCTACACTTTAGCCGCGTACTTACTTTACTACCTGCATTACGCCACCCTGCTGATAACAAGATGCGTTCTAAGAACGTACGAGTGCGAAAGAGATAGCATGATTCTAATGGTTATTATACCTTTTATTGTTCTAGTGGTTATTTAAACTTTGTTTCATTTAAGCCAAAAGAAACACGTCCAAAAAGGGCCCTTTTTACGTCGTAAAAATACGTCAAATGTGTGAAACATTTTTCGAAACCTTTGGGCACCTCAGATATTGATTTTGAACTCAATCGGTTGATTTCAAGAAAAGTCACCTAAATGTCCCAAACCCAAAACAGGGCCCTAAATATTGCGTTGGAAACATGTTTCAGAACCTTTGGGCACCTCATATATAATTTTTGAACGCAACCGGTAGGTTTCAAGAAATGTCCCAAAATGTCCCAAAACAGGGCATCTCGAAATATTATCGTCGGAAACATGATTCGGAACCTTAGGGTACCTCAGATATCAATTTTGAACGCAATCGGTTAATTTCTAGAAACGTCCTAAAGGTCATTTCTCGGTATTGCCGTCAGAAACATGTTTCGAAACCTTTGGGCACCTCATATGTAGATTTTGAACGCAATCGGTTAATTTTAAGAAATGTCCAAAATAAAAGGAAACTCCGTCTGTATTTCCGTCGGAAACATGTTACGGAACCTTTGGAAATCTCAGATATCGTTTTAAAGTGCCAACGATCAATTTAAAAAACGTCCCGAAATGGAAGAATGTCGGAAACAGTTTTCGGGACCTATGGTCGACATCGATTATTACGAATATGAACGTAATCGGCCAATTTCGAAAAATGTCCCAAAAAGGGACATCAGTCAATATTGACATCAGGAACATGTTTTCGAACCTCTGGGAACCTCAGATATCGACTTTAAGTCCAGTAAGTAAGTCTCAAAAAAGGACACCTTTGAAAAGTAATCTTAGGTTATATGGTTAATCTAGATTGAGAATTGATTTAATCCGAATTGAGGATTGATGCGTTAATTCCAATTGATTCGATCGGATTGACGCGTCAATCAGAATTGAATTTATTCGAAATATTCGGATTGATCAATTCGGATTGATGGATTCGGATTGACGCGTCAATTCAATTGATCAATCAGGATTGATTTAGTTCAGATTGATGCCAACACTGTTTGATACCCATATTGATGAAGTAGTGATATAATATGTAATCCGCCATTTTGTAGCGGCGGCCATCTTGGATTTACAATGATACCGAATAAATTAAATTATATTGTCACCAAAACGTGCAAGAGAGTGAAATTGAAACTCATAGTCGACTACAAGAACGAAGAGAACGCGCGGTTAGCGTCAGTGACACCTGAGCAACATGAGGCCAGGTTGCTGGGCCAACGTGAGAGACAAAGGGATCTGGTAGCGTCCGAAACACCTGAACAATATGAGGCCAGGATAACAGGGCAACTAGAGAGACAAAAAGAACTGCTATCGTCCGAAACACCAGAGCAACGCAAAGTCAGGTTAAATAACCAACGTGAGCGTACCCTACAATGCAGAACTGGAAATCACCTACAAACGTTCGAAAATGCTATTAATACATTGTTCATTCACGTTTGTGAAATTTGCACCAAGCGTTGCTATCCTAATTAAGTACATACAGTACGTTTACAATACTGGCGCATTAAGAGTCCGCAGCAAGCTCGATTCTTCATACAAACGTAGTTACGTCCTTATTTTAATATAACATGTCACATTATCATGAAATTCTCTAAATATAATGAGATAAGATATATCTAGGGCTAAAACTAGTTTATGACTCTTGAAATGTTAATAGAAAGAAAATAGAGCGAGTACAAGTTTTGCATTTTTAGACCCCAGAAAGTTGTTCAGTTTGGCGGCATACTACGACCAAAATATAGTTTAGATTGAAGTCAAAACCTATTTCCGGTGTCGATTAAACTATGCAGTTTGATAAGAAAAAAGATTTATCAAAATTGATCTCGTAGTTTTAAAATGAGAGCGTAACTACGAAAACCTTAAAATAAATTACAAAAAATTGTTGCGAAACTGCAGCGAATTACTCTAGCGCGGGGAACGGTCCGGGGGGGCGGCGGTAAGCACCGCCCCCCGCTAGCGCGCTCTCGCTTTACTGCTAGCGCCCTGTCTTCCTCTAGGTGAAACAACAACATTTTAAAGCGTAAGCGCGCGATCTCAACGCGGAGTTGAGCGGACCTTGCTGCGGACTCTTAATACAATTATCTACCTGTAGAATTATCTTCAAAAGCAACGTTACTTTTATGTTACCGCTGTCAAACACATCAAAGGGGATTAACAGGGCGTCTTGACAAGCGTAGAAATTGTTCCTAGACCCTCCGTACAATTTCGTACATTTCTACATAAAAGCTACATAATATTAATAATACAGCTCATTTAAGTATAGAATATTTATTCAAAATGAATTATTCGGAAATAAAACATAAATAGTGACAAAAAAATTTAACTGAACGATTACAAATTGAATAATTACGAATTGCCTGTGACGTGACGTCACTCCTTGTCTTTTGGTCCTTACTCCCTTTTCACAAATAATCATTTCAGTTACGCCCATATAAGACCCATACGAAGATCATGCTTGCCCGCTCTCTTTTGCTCCCACTTCTCGACTACGGTGACCTTGCTTTCCTGGATCTCCGGGGGAAGCTGCTTGACAAGCTAGAACGCCTACAAAATGTCTGTATTAGGTATATATATTTGGTCTCCGCAAGTTTGATCATGTGTCTCAATACCGCGCTCAACTTAAATGGCTTCCGATCCGTCAGACTTGCACGTTCTTTGTCTTTTGTATAATGTCCTTTTCATTCCTTCTTCTCCTCCTTACCTTGCAGAGAAGTTCTCTTACATGGCGGATGGTAGTGGCCATCGCCTGCGGTCAAGTGCGAATCTGACTTTATCTATCCCACCGCATAAATCTCACGTTTACGATATGTCTTTTGCTGTGCGCGCCGTGAAATTATGGAATAAATTGTCTCCCGCCCTGGCAGACGCAGTCCGTAGCATCGCTCAAGGGGAAGTTAAAGGAATTGTGGCTGTCGAACGAATGATTAGGTTGCTGTTTTTGTTATAATTATAATTTTATTTATGTTGAATATTATGTATATGTATTTATATAGATATTATGTAATATGTATTATATTGACCTATCTCTCTCTCTGTTGGTTTTTGCATTTTCATGTGTATTATTGTATAGTTATAGTTACTCCTTTGTAATGTACATGTTGCTTGGTTTGTCTACCATTTACATTTGTTTAGCACTCAGTTGCTCAAAGGTTAACTGGAAGAGATCCCTTAAAGGGATAAGTTTGCCTTTGTACATGCTTTTTCTTGTTTTTATGTACAATAAAGTGTTTACATACATACATAAATAAGACACTCCCAACCAAACCACAACACAAGAAGCCCAAGAAGGATGGTGGCCTTTTCTTTTTGAACGCGCGAATGCGATGAAGTACTTGCTTCTTTACTAGTACGAGCGTAGCTACACTGTCATTCTGTTCATTGCCATGGACCTAGTATATACTATAGTATACCTGGACTGCTCATTACTTCGTTCGAACGATCCAAGTAAGAAAGCCGCCAAGGGGGCAGTTTGTCCCACTCTGCTGGGGTAACCAAATATTTAGCTATAAAGAGGGACTCATCCTTGCTCCATTTTATTACTAGTCTAAAAATGCATTACTAGACATTGTGCTCATTGCAGTAATAAATGCAGGTATCATATTGCCTATACTAGCTATCCAGTGAGGTCAATATCTTCCGCTTCTATACCTTCACTAGAGAGTAAATCTGCTGCGTTTAAAGCATCCATTAATTTCAGAAATACAGAAATATTTTTTATTATTGTGAATTAATGGCTTGCACTGTAGCTAGAATTTATTTTATATACCTATGGAAACTCATAAATAAATATAGTGAATGTTAGCTACTATGCCAGCAATAACACACTTTTGGCTCCCGTTATTTTAACAGAACGCAGAAATCCCGTAATTGTTAATTTGATTTGATAAATGACAAACTTCGTTAAGACTAGGTAACTTTTTATTTTTCATACTTAAAAACAAAAACATATTCTGATGTACGTGGACATGAACACATTTACGAGGATATATAAAAAAAAAAATAAGTGCTTATTTGTAGGGTACCATAAATTAATTAGGGAGGTAAAACTGTAAGTAGGTATACCGTTATTTCATAAACTACCTGGTATAACTCTATTTTACCAATGCAAGACTACGCACTACTTTTTATTACAGTACTAACGGTTACTAAGTATATGGCGAAATAAAAAGCAAAAAAAATAACAAAAAAAAACCGACTTAAAAAAGAAAGCTAAATATAACCCTAAACGGGTTTGAGTTAGATTACGTTTGAAGCACGTTTTGAAGATGCCAAACCACTCATTTATTATATTTTTATATTATATAAGTATATTTTTTGTTTTTAGTGATTCATATAAAATACTTATGGCGGGGTGATCTAGGAGGTCTTAAAGGCATGCATCTCATTTGAGTTATCTCCTAACTTCGGTGCTACGATTGCTACTACTACTACGATTACTTAAGCGGGTAGCAATGTTCTAGGTGGGCTCGCCCTGCGGGCCCTTGGGCTCGCGCGCTACGCCGTCTCTGGGACGCTCCGCACCTTTGGTGCTACACGGAGCTTGGCCTGCGGCCTCGTGGGGGGACGTTCGCCTTTGGGCCTGCGGCCCTCGGTCGAACTAAAATTCAAAGTTTGTTGTCCGATAATTTCTGAATTTGACCGATTTTTTTAAATTCGAATTCAGATTCCGACTCGGGGGCCCCAAAAACCACCTGATACCGAATTTCAGCCCCCTCAGAACAATTTGAAATTTTCTCTATACAAATCTTGTTTTTCCGATATTTTCCGAAGTTGACCGAATTTTCGGACAACGATTTCAGATTCATATTTGTGAGCCCCAAATGCCCCCCGATACCGAGTTTCAGCCCCCTAGCACCAACTTGAAATTTAGAAAAAAAAAGTCGCCATTTCAATTTTTTTTTCACGTCTGTACTCGGGTGGAGGCCCCCTATGACATTTGGTCGAGCACCTCTCACCTGAGCCAACCGTTTACGAGATACGGGCCTCTTAAAAAAATCCCCATAATTTTTTTTTATGCTAGAAAAAAAAGTTTTTTGGAATCAGGGGGCCCAAAACCCCCTATATACCAAATTTCAGCTCGCTACGACCATTTTGAAATTTCGACGCCTATTAACCACCCTTAGATAGGGAAGGATTATCGCAGAAATATACTACAGCCACCAAAAAATTTCCTTTTACAACCTTTAATTCAACAGTTTCTTACCATGACGCAATTATAATTATGTAATTTTATTAAATAATCAGAAAAGATACCAATAAGCACTGTCAAAAATGCTGATAGTTTTCATATATATTAATAAGGATTTAAATATAAAGGTTTTAACCTGACATGGCACTAACATAAAATAATTTTATTTATATACTATCGGATTGTATGCGCGAATAAAATATGTAATTATTTGAAGTGAATAGTGTTAATTTAAAGAAATATGTAAACTACTAATAACTACTATTTTATTTCAAAACTACTAATCACTCCTATTTTTTGTGACTGGCAATATTAAAAAAGGGACACACAACCTATGTGCGAGCTGTCTCTGTCTGATCGTGACCGGTAATATATTATATTTTATGCGTTTACATTAAGATTTAATTTTGTGTGCACACTTATTCTGAGTTCGCACTCGTTAGTCTTATATATAAGCTCCTTGGTTCATTGCAGTTTTCTTCTATGCCAATAATGACGCCTTCACCGTTTCCTCATGTTTGCTCTAGTTTCTCAATTATTTTTCAAATTTCAACTAATCGTAAACTCTGATTTCATCTGGCAATACTGGTTGGTTTGCCGGCTTTGCCGCCATTCCGATCATTCCGAAAAAAATTGACATTGACATTGACAGATATATTGCGT
This sequence comes from Apotomis betuletana, assembly GCA_932273695.1. NCBI lineage: Eukaryota > Metazoa > Arthropoda > Insecta > Lepidoptera > Tortricidae > Apotomis > Apotomis betuletana. The sequence continues at coordinate 19,194,208 of OW026299.1, forward strand.
TATGGTGTCATGTCTAGCTCAGCTGCTTGTCAATAATATTTAATTTTTGAAACGATATTTTATACTTATAATTTATATTCATTACAGAAATATAGACACTATGAATATATAGAAAATATGCCAAAATGAATTTAGGCGACCCGGAATTAGAATTCATAGACCCTACGCCGAACGTCCATGCATTGTTTATCCAGTTTGACAAAACATTCTTTTGGGGCAAATTAGCCAGCAGGGCCGTTGTTCGATGGAGCAAGAGGATGTATTCGTGTGCTGGGATATGCTCGTGAGTACTTTTTCCTACAGCTTCTAGATCAGTAGTGCTAAGTTGGCTATTTAAATACGGGTTTAAATACGTTTCGAGGTTTAGCGGTAGCGGAATATTATTTCGCACTCTACCTTATTTTTTGAAGCATGGCAATTCGTCAATATATCAACTCTGTTCAACATGTTAACTGCATAAATGTGAAAATAGAAAGCCCTTAAAAAAAGAAAATAAAATGCGAAATCACACCTGCCTTTTCTCGCGATTATCACGATTTTATGGAACTAAGGGTCATTTTTCCAAGTCATCCAACTTGTTATATTAGTAGTCTTAGGCTGCCTGTCTACTACAGTGGAGCGGAGCGAAATGGACCAATCAATTCCGTTAACCAGATTCCAATTTACTGAGATTTACAGCGGAATTTTATTTTACATCAAAAATCCATGAAAAGATTGGTAGTCCAGGGCCAGATAGAAGGCAAGAGAGGACGAGGCCGATCACTGACTCGCTGGACCAACCTTATTAAAAAGACCACAAGGAGCTCCTTGGAGCAGTGCACTCGCTCCGCAGACAACCGGGTGAAATGGAGATGCATCGCGAGAGCTGCTGTCTGCCAGAGGAAGGATGAGGATGAGAACCCAAATGTGGACACTATTGCCGTAACCACGACCACTCTGCCAAGAGTGAACGACTGATGATGATAAACATTATTTACTTTTTTTTATCACAGTGTTAGTGTGTTTTATTGACGATAATAAAACATTACATAAATAGTTAAATACTACATGCTTTTATTTTTTACTAGGGCTTGCAGTACCGGGAAATTAATGTACCGGGAATTCCTGGTGCTCCCATACTAAAATTTCCCGGTTCTGCAAGCCCCAGTTGTAACCAAATCTTTCATTTAAATTCAGGTGTCATTTTTGTAAATTGATGGAAATCAATTAAATGAACAAATTTATAACTAACCTGAAGGAAGAACAATAAGATAAAACTAATTACTATTTCACATAGAAAACTCCGGTGACTCAACTTCACTCACTCATCAGTGAAAAACCAAAATGACATCTATATTTATGGACTGCCATTACCTACGCATTATACTGTTTATACTAATATATAGTTAGTATATCAATTCTTAATCATAAATATGAACTATAACTTGGAATAAGGATTCAATTTCTCATAATAATATAGTAAATTCAACCTTCATTTCATTATGCATATTCGGTTGGGCTTTTCAAGTTCTGAGAATATTTTCTGACTTTTCGATTTGTAGGGTAAAGGAACCAGTAGTCGGCCTTTTAACGAAAGTTCTGGGTTTAAACTCCTCGCATGTATGCATGCGGGCCCCAATAAAAATAAACCAATATTTTATTCGTTAATTATTTATTCATTTTTAATAATTGTTAAGAAAAACACTTAATAGTTTCTGAATTTCTTAAATAATCAAAACAAAACTAAAAAAGGCACTTTTGCCCAGTAGTCGGCCCCAAACGACCTTAAGTCGGCCATCGAGAACCCAGTAGTCGGCCACATCAATATAATATTTAAAAATGTGGCCGACTACTGGGTTTTCTTCGGAATCGTTATGTAGAAGTGTTTACTAAACTGATTGTTAATAAGTTACGCATCGAATGAAGTCAAATTCATTAAAATAAAATAATACATCCAAAATCCAGAGGTCGGCCACCTACGGCCGAGTACTGGATATACCACTAAAAAAGTATTACCCACTAGTCGGCCGCCTCAAAAAATTACTTTTGTGTTGAAAAACATGGATAATTGTACCAAAATAAACTACTAAACTATTAAATAAGACATTAAAATGAAAACAAGTGCAATAAACTATAAGACAAAGCTGCTTACCGCTAATAATCACGACTCCGAAATTTAACAAAAAAATGGCGGCCATCGCACAACACCTCGTGCTCGAGGACGACACTGGTATGAACCTGTTTTATGCTCACCGCTTGCCCCTCCCCGCACAGATGACTCAATCATTCGACCAATAAGAAGTTGGAGCGTCATTATGCATTCATCTCATTGGACAATTTAAAAACTAGCGCTATTCGCGGCGAATAAAAAACCGAAAAGTCCGACCACAGGGTCCTGGCCGACTTATGGTAACTTTACCTATATAAGATTGATACCAATAGTCGGCCACATCAATATAATATTTAAAAATGCGGCCGACTACTGGGTTTTCTTCGGAATCGTTATGTAGAAGGGTTTACTAAACTGATTGTTAATAAGTTACGCATCGAATGAAATCAAATTCATTAAAATAAAATAATACATCCAAAATCCAGAGGTCGGCCACCTTCGGCCGAGTACTGGATATACCACTAAAAAAGTATTACCCAGTAGTCGGCCGCCTCAAAACATTACTTATGTGTTGAAAAACATGGATCATTGTACCAAAATAAACTACTAAACTATTAAATCAGACATTAAAATGAAAACAAGTGCAATAAAGTATAAGACGAAGCTGCTTACCGCTAATAATCACGACTACGAAATTTAACAAAAAAATGGCGGCCATCGCACAACACCTCGTGCTCGCGGACGACACTGGTGTGAACCTGTTTTACGCTCACCGCTTGCCCCTCCCCGCACAGATGACTCAATCATTCGACCAATAAGAAGTTGGAGCGTCATTATGCATTCATCTCATTGGACAATTTAAAAACTAGCACTATTCGCGGCGAATAAAAAACCGAAAAGGCCGACCACAGGGTCCTGGCCGACTTATGGTAACTTTACCCTACTTGCTTCTTTACTTACTTTACATTATAGGTTGATTCACTAAAGCTGGCACGAATGGAATGAATGAGTGAATGATAATATTTACGTGTGCGTCACAAAATGATTACATACAGGTTGATACAAATCGAACCAAATTAAATGCAAAATGAATGGCTTTTTTTTCCAAAATTTCAAATTGGTGCTAGGAAGCTGAAACTCGGTATCGGGGGGCATTTGGGGCTCACAAATATGAATCTGAAATCGGTGTCCGAAAATTCGGTCAAAATCGGAAAATATCGAAAAAAACAAGATTTGTATGGAGATTTTTTTTAAGAGTCCCGTATCTCGTAAACGGCTAGAGATGGGTAGGGGGATGCTCAAACAAATATCATAGGGGACCCCCACCCGAGTATAGTCGTGGAAAAAAAATTCAAAATGGCGACTTTTTTTTTCGAAAATTTCAAATTGGTTCGAGGGGGCTGAAACTCGGTATTGGGGGGCTTTTGGGTCCTCCGACTCAGAATATGAAATCGGATTTTGAATATTCGGTCAACTTCGGATAATATCGGACAAACAAAATTTAGTAATCTTAGCTCGACGGAGGGCCGAGTCATTTCTGAGCATAACTTATTGAATCGAATGGGTCTTAGCCTCGGATACTAGTACTTTCAATGAAAACTATATTGAATAAAATCGGTCGAGCCGTTTTTGAGTTATTGCAAAATTTCATAATTTTCTTTAAAATGACGTAAGTGCGGTTTTAGGCGAGGCTTTTCCACAATAGACCATATACATACATTAGAACTAATCATTGAAAAGTATCAAGAGTACCAAAGACCATTGTACATAGCATTCATTGATTACCAAAAAGCCTTCGACACAGTCTCTCACTCATGTATATGGGAAACTTTGGAAGCTCAGAACGTAGAGTCGCATTACATTGAAATTTTAAAAAACATATATAACAACTGCACCAGTAGAGTCAAGTTAGAATCCATCGGACCAAGTTTTGCAGTTGAAAGGGGGGTAAGACAAGGTGACCCAATATCACCAAAACTTTTTATTGCGATTCTAGAAAGCATCATAACCAAACTCGACTGGAAGAAATTAGGCATATCTATCCAAGGTAAATATCTAAGTCATCTGCGATTTGCAGATGACTTAGTTTTATTGTCTGAAAATAGCTCCCAGCTACAATGCATGATCACTGATCTCAGTAAAGCTAGCCGATACGTGGGACTCGAAATAAACATACTGAAAACAAAAACCATGACAAACCACAAGAAAACAATTATAAAAATAGATGATGAAAACTTGGAATACGTAGAACATTACATATATTTAGGGAAACAGGTCGGATTTAATAGCAACAACAATGTTTTAGAAGTTGAAAGGAGAGTTAAAAATACTTGGAACAAATATTGGAGCTACAAAGAAGTGTTTAAGAGTGAGATGCCAGTAGAGTTAAAAAAGAAAGTTATGGACACCTGCCTTATTCCATGCTTGACTTACGCGTGCCAAACCTGGAAATTCACCAATATTGTAAAAAACAAAATAACTACTTGCCAGAGGGGTATGGAACGCAGCATGTTAAACTTAAAGAAAATTCAAAAAATAAGACACACAAACATAAGATCCAAGACAAAAGCATTAGACGCTCTTACTCATGCTCAAAAACTAAAATGGAAGTGGGCTGGGCATGTAGCCAGACTTAAAGACCAGCGGTGGACCATAACAGTCACCAAGTGGAAAGGCCCTCAGGGCAAACGAAACAGGGGAAGACCGCACGCACGTTGGGCCGATGACATAAAAAGAGTCGCTGGCCCGCAATGGCAGAGCATAGCTCAGGACAGAGAAAAGTGGCTATCTTTGGAAGAGGCCTTTACCTGAGAGGGGTTCCTTACGGTTATTTACTAGCAATTAAGTAACTTTCGTTTTTAATATGTATAATATATCAATATTAGTTAACTATATTAGATAAGGAACATTAGACAAGTTTAGATATTAAGTAACATAGAAAGTAGTGTAAAAATTTTATCATATTGTAGTAAGGAAATAAAAGGCTTTTTATTTTATTTATTTTTTTATTATTTATAAGTGCCGCGCGGTGTCCCTACACTTCGAAGTTCGAACCTTACACATATTGGTTAAGTGCCAAACTATAATAAATAATGATAATAATAATAAAATGTATTTATTCAAAACAATAATTTCAATCATATTACATAAACTATATTAAAACATTTCGCTCAATCTGTCGCGTATAGATAACTTCCAAAAGATAATTTTCGTCTATTGTGAAGGACGGGTAACTACGGGACCCTACACTGAGCGTGGCCCGACATGCTCTTGGCCGGTTTTTTATAATTCGAACTAGTCGTCCGTCACCTATTAATTCTTGACATTAACCCTTTACCAGGCCGCGAAGACAAGAAGAAAATGTGGGTTACGTTAATACCATTGCATAGTCCCACATGGTCAAACTTATACGAGACAATGGAATAGTATTACTTTACTTGTTTAGTCTAAATATTGTGCAGATTATGCTTATATTATACCTAATAATTTTTATTTTTCTTGAATAACAAAAACTCATTTTGTTGTTGTTTACAAAATATTAGGAGGCCCCTGTATAAGAACGGCACTCACACTAACACTCGAAGTGACAAGTGACATAACTTTCATTCAATCCATTCGCGCCAGCTTTAGTGAATATACGAGCTTTAGTATATTACACTTTTTAGGGTTCCGTACCCAAAGGGTAAAAACGGGACCCTATTACTGAGACTTGGCTGTCCGTCCCTCCGTCCGTCCGTCTGTCACCAGGCTGTATCTCAAGAACGGTGATTGCTAGACAGTTGAAATTTTCACAGATGATGTATTTCTATTGCCGCTATAACAACAAATACTAAAATTAAAATCAAATAAATATTTAAGGGGGCTCCCATACAACAAACGGGATTGGTTGCGTTAACTTTGCACCTCATTTGTATGGAGCGCTATACATACCAGGTGCAAACTTAACTTAACCACTTAAGGATGGGAAGTGTTTGTACGGAACCCTCGGTGCACGAGTCCGACTCGCACTTGATTTTTTTTGTATATATTTTTGATTTTGATTCTTGGTTTAAACAATTTCATAATGGACACTACTGACAACCCTAGCGCACTGCAAAAGCTAGAAAAAGTACGATCACTGATTGTGATTATGTATTAAATTCCCAGGTATGAAGGCCGGGGAGGCCTCTGTGCCATAGCACTCAGCGAACCACTACTAAAGCTGCGGCCACGGAAGGATTTAGTGGAAACACTGCTCCATGAAATGATTCATGCATATCTATTCATCACACAACGAGTCCAAGACAGAGATGGTCACGGGCCTAACTTTCAAGAACACATGTTCCGGATCAATAAAGCTGCAGGAATCAATATCACCATTTACCATGACTTTCATGATGAGGTAAAATATTAAGTTGACTAAAATTTATCTCTTTTGCATAGAAACCTCCTGCGAGTCTAAGACATATCAAAATGCATAAGATGGATTTACTAAAGTTGTATAAGTGTTATATCGCTGGACATGTTTCGAATCCGTTCACGATTCATCCTAAGGAACGCCGATCAGTCGCGGCCAATCAAACACTGTTCGGATTTTATATGCATTTTAATATATCTGACTGCCGTAACAGTAAGTTACGTACGGTGCTATTTTATTTGTGTGCGTGTGGATTGAGTGAGCACCCTTCAAAAATGAATAAAAATGTGCTGATCATTTAGTAAAAGTTCTAAAACAATTTTAAAACTAATTGATGAATTTGTAAAACGATAAATAAACATAATACATTCATTAACGTGTGCTCACTCAGTTCTCACAAACTACCAACGAAATCTGTGAATGTGTTTATTTAACATAGAATATTTATATCCTAATTTTTAGTAAAACCTATGCTTTAGGTAGGTAATAATTTGTAGATCACCTGGTAACGTATTTAAAGTTTTACAAATAATTTCGTATGCTCACTCAATCCGCACACTTTCGAAATCCCGATTTCTGATGAAAAAACAGGATATTGAAACTTCTATATATGTGTATAGTTAAGTAAAATTAATATGGGAATTTGTAAAATACAAAACAAATCGCTAACGTGGCAGATTTTTGGATAAAATTGATGAATTTGTAAAACGATAAATAAACATAATACATTCATAATAAAAGGTTGTCCATTGAGCAAAATATCCCGTCTAAAATATTTAATGTACTTCCCCTCCATGTGGCCTAGCCGTGGGACACCCTGTATATCTAAGCGAACAAAGAGACTGAAAATATATAATTATATATATATATATATATCTCTAGATAATTAATCATCAAATTAAATTGAATTATTTAACACTACGCCGACAGTAGGTGTCAAACCATTCGTGCTCCGAAAGCCCCGATGTATGATAATGATAAAACATCTAGAAAAAAATGAAAAAAAAAAAATGAATAACGAATTTCAGCATTCAATCAGTTTAATAATATTTGGGTAAATTTAAATAATAAATTACTAATACTAAAAATAAAAATGCATGAAAAGCCTAAACCTGCTATATGTATTACAGGTTGAACTGTACCAGACGCATTGGTGGCGCTGCGATGGCCCCTGTCAGTTTAGAAAACCTCATTATGGCATAGTCCGACGACCTATGAACACTGTTCCTGGGCCAAGGGATTACTGGTGGGCTGACCACCAGAGGAAATGTGGGGGCACATTCATAAAATTCAAAGAGCCAGAAAAAAAGACTAAGAAGAAAACTGTTGTAACTAAACCTCCTGGTGATATAACTAAGTACATAACTAATACTAAGAACACTCCGATTCCGCCACTAGGGGAGCCAAAAATAATTCAGATATCTGACATCAACTCGAAATTAGGACAACCGAAATCAGGTCACATAAGGTCAAACAATTCAAACACAGTTGTGGTGACTCAGAAAGCTGTTACTAGTTCCGTAAATGCGCCCATAATAAAGTCACCCTCTTTGCTTACTGGCACAGGTTATACTTTAGCAGGCACTAGAGTCAGAACTAATTCTGCTGATGCATCTGAAATAGTCAGAAATATTTGGGCTAAGAAACAATTGATCCCTACTACTGTCATGCCGGTTAGTAATGTTAAAGGAAATCACAATCCATCTGAGGCTGTTAGAAACATTTGGGCTAAGAAACAATTGACCCCTAATGTTGTTTCACCGATTGGTGATTTAAATGGAAAAAACACTTATATACCAAAGTCCAGCACTGCAGGTGTTACTCCTAACAAATTACAAGCTTTTAATAATAGTAACAATAATGTCAATCAAAAGACAAGCAAACATAAGACTCAGTCAGTACATGCAGACTCTCCTCCAGTAAAAGTAAAGAAGATAGATGATTACTTCAAGACAAATGCCACTTCACTCCTTACAGACATTTACGGCACCAACATTGAAGTTGTAGAATCTGATAATAATAAACTGATTGCTGTTAATAACGTTAACACAAGTACCTTGCAGGTTGTTAGAGTGGATTGTCCTATATGTCGACTGAAATTTGAGGAAAGTAAAATAAATAGTCATTTAGATGAATGTTTGAATAAAGATATAATTGCAGAAATATGTAACGGAAATGAAACAAACGCATCAACATCTGTTGTTAAAACTCAGACCATTCCAATCGAACATGGTGAAAAACAGTTACTGAATGCTGTTTTAAATAAGCCATCAAAACAAGTTACGAAAGAAATATTAAGTACTTTGGTGCCAATTCCAGCTTACAAACCAAAACTAACGCCTAAGCTAGAGAATCCTGAAGCAAAGCTTGATTATAGTACCATGAAAAAGGATCTTGATAAGTCTGTAACAACATTTAGAGGAACATTCCGTAGTGAGACCAAACACTGGGTCGAAATCACTAAAGAACCAACTAATTTAAATGATAATATCAACTGGAACGATCATTTGAAACCGGACATACCAAAGACTGAATTTGACCCGGCAGATGTTAATAAAGTCAAGGAAGTTGTTAAAAAAGTACAATTTGATAAACATTTAAGAAAATCGGATAATTTTAGTATACCTAAAGAGGAAAAAGATTTAGGCAGTGGCTATTTGCCATCTTTTGTGGCTGAAGATGCCAAAGTTATCAAATTACCGCCTATTAAAATAGAACCTGGGACTAGCGTTGTGTCTTCGTTGACTGAACTGAAGTGTCCCTGCTGTGGTAATAAAGTTTCCAAACCTATTGATGAACATTTAGATGAATGTTTGGCATTTTTTGCTACTGACACGGCTCCCGAAGAAGGTACCAGTTTTGCTAACCACACCATCATTTTAGATGAAGCTGATGACGATATATTCGATGAGTCACAAGTGTTCAATGCTACTGGAACAAAGTTACCGTGCCCCTGTTGCTTAAAAATGGTGGAGAATGATGATATGAATGCTCATTTAGATAGATGTTTGAGTTAGACATGTTTATTGTTATATTATGATTATTATGATATGATGTTAACTTATTTACCTGTTGTGTTAGTTAAATTATGTTGATTTCAGTAATTATTATGATGATGATTAGAATAAAGACAAGTGTGATATTAAAATAATAATTTACTTTAATGGACAGTGTTGTTATTGTAATCTTCAGGAAACAAATCGAACTTAAGAGCAAATATTCTTAAGTTCTAAATAACATATATTTTTTCATCTTTCCTGTTCGGAAAGTGACAATTTCATGTGTAGATAGCCGGGTGGAAAATAGCTTTACCATCCCTAGGGTGGAAAGTAATTTTTTTTTAATTGCCACGGAGTCAAAGACAATTGCCATCTAGATGCACGTCGTGACCAATTTAATTAGGTACAATCTAGTCGGCCGTGGTAGGTAAAAAAACCGGTGATAGAAAAAAGTGCGAGTCGGACTCGCGCATCGAGGGTTCCGTACAAACACTTTCCATCCTTAAGTGGTTAAGTTAAGTTTGCACCTGGTATGTATAGCGCTCCATAAAAATGAGGTGCAAAGTTAACGCAACCAATCCCGTTTGTTGTATGGGAGCCCCCCTTAAATATTTATTTTATTTTATTTTTAGTATTTGTTGTTGTAGCGGCAATAGAAATACATCATCTGTGAAAATTTCAACTGTCTAGCTATCACCTTTCTTGAGATACAGCCTGGTGACAGACGGACGGACGGACAGCGAAGTCTCAGTAATAGGGTCCCGTTTTTACCCTTTGGGTACGGAACCCTAAAAAAGCGGGAACACGAGATTAAATATAAATACCGTGTCTTTTATTGATTCTTGATTAAAAATGATATGGACATTCATTTAACTTGTCGGGAGTATTTTATTTTCCTCGCAGTCGAAATGAAAAGTAGAGTGTTTAACTCGGGCGAAATTACCCATTTCACCCTCGAACTATTGGCGCTCTCACTTCGTTCGAGCGCCAGAAATATCTCGGGTACAATGAGTGACTTTCTACCCTTGGTTAACAATCTACTATTTCTTCAATGAGGATTAACCTTAACGCCAATGATGAATATATCCAAGAGTGTTACGTTGTTGCTTGTATTATACAGATTTTGAGCGTATAATTTTGCGTAGGTAGGTGCTTTATCTGCTGCTATCTGAACCTACATGTATATTTGTATATTGGCCGAAAGCATTATTGGCTGATTTTTGTATCACTATTCCTTTGATACACAAACGGGAGGTGGAGATTTGCAACACATTTTGTGCCAATGAACAATCATGCAGCACCCCTATGTGCTTTTTATATTTTTTTAAATACCTATTGCAAAGTGTTTTCAAAAAGTTCACCAGTTTGTTTTCCTTGTCTTAAACTTTCAACAGCACAAAACTATTTGTATTTATACCTCTAAAGTATCGTTATCAATAAATCGGAACAAAGCTTATTATATAAGTACTTACAGTGGTGAGAGGCTTGAAGAGCCGTCTCTCATCATCAGACAGCGAATCTAAGATCTGATTGTATCCCTTCGTCACCGACAGCACGCTCTCGTACACAAACAGCAAAGTCTTGCTTTTAGCGTAAACCTGTAAAACGGAATTATCTACACGTATGTCATAAAATGTATGTAATGAGGAACCGTTGAATAATTAACTTCATGTAGGTAAATTTAATATAAAAAAAAATGGATATGTTTTTCGTTGTAAGAGGTTAGAATGTATAAGCGATTTTGGAGTAAAATGAGCACAAACAAAAGAAAAAAATAACCAAAGGTACACTTTTTCAATTTGCAATACTTACAAGGTATGCATGTTGAGGTATGTCCATTCCTAGATTTTCCCAATGCGATGCCTCTTTGCATAAATCTAGAATATTTCTGTAAAAAGTGATTTGAAAATGTCACTAGGTAGGTACTTTCGTTCCAAACAGAACTTTGGATCAAATAAACATTGATGGTTTACTTTACACGTCCTTGAGTAGGCAGATAGGTAGGTACCTACATTCAATGCAAACAACACAAAGTCCACTTTTATAAAATAAAATAAGTGAGTGTTTCATTTGCTTACATGTCTATATTACATTCCATTAGACCCGGATTTTCAGCACTTTTTCTCATCAATGTTCTGTTCAAACCATTTGCACACTTCTCATCCAGATTGTGCTAAAAAGTCAAAATGAAATGTCAATTCACCATCTTACGTAAATCTACGTGATAGTAGTAATGAGGAGTGATGTCACCCACGGCGATCGGGAAAATGTTGCTTTGCTAGCAAAGAGAGTGTTCACGTTAACACTTAAGTAAAGTAAGTTACAAATGCTTAGCTATTATCTAGTTATTAAAAATTGCTAGCCTTTGTTCATGACATAGCCGAGTGGCAAACACAGGCATCTATTAACAACGGGTTTTTAATTTTTATTTGTTATACGGTTTTACCGTCCAAGATATCCATAGCTCTCTGATGGCGACATCAATGGCGCCCATGAGCCGGTTCGCATGCATGATTACGTCTTCTGAACTACTGCACGGCATCATCCACGCCGCGTCTGTCATCACCTGGACACAAAAAAATATCTGTTAGGACGCTAACCGTGGCTAATAGGTAGGTACATGTACGTGAAATATCTTTAGGTAAATATAGGTCCAATCCAATCCACTAAAGAGCATGATCACAAATATAAGACCCCAAGAATAAGTACCTACCTATGTCCCATGACCTTTTTTTTAATCAGCTAGGAGGATCCAACTAGGTAACAAACTAAAACCTATTAAGTATTTTTCTCTTCACATTTCGTCAAATAACATCCGTAGCGTGTAGAGCTATTCAATAGCTGTTATCATGACTAGGTACATGACAGGTTAATGTAGGTACTCTATGTTCCTTACCTTCTTCAGGTAGATAAGGCGGTTCTTCCTCATCTTCAGCACGGCAGCCCTGCCGGCGAAGGACGGCAGGTCGGCAGGATGCTGGCTGCGCGTCGCCACCATATCCTTCTTCGCCTCCTGGACTTCGTCGCTGAACATGCCCCACACCTTCGGAAATAAAGCAAAGGTAAAGTCATAGTTCTTTATTGAGTAAAATTTATAGGCAAATTTCACAATTACCTGGTAGTTTCAATTTAGATATGAGTCATTTTCAAAATATATGTACAATGTACATAGTTTACTTATTTGATTCCTTTGTGTAACGATAGTTACCCATATCTTTTGTACGAGTACCTTCATAACACAAAATAATTGTTCGTAATTTTGTTTTTATTAAGTCTTTAACTATGTACAGTCACTTTAATTGATGAGCCACTTTGAAACTTCATAATTTTGCAGTCTTATGCATTCACGAGATTACACGATTGAATACGAATCTTAGATCGCATGCTCATAAACAAGATGACATATTACTAATAATCAGAAATAAAGTCTTATCCAAAGAAGTTAAAGGTTGGATAATGAGTTGTCAATAAAGACTCTATACAATTTTGCATACGGTTGACCAATCTATTTGATTCAACCTCATTTGAATTAGAACTCCATAAATACTCGTTATTTCCGAAAGTCTATGCGAAGAAAGTTGAAATGCCATTGTCAAAGACTTATTTTTATTTACGCGATGATGTCATCCGCAATATCCGAAGAAATTCGTCATAGAATCGTGCAAATGCATCAGTAGGGTTTGAGTATTCGTGCAATTTCGAGAGATCTGCTCTTGACGCGAAATACTGTTGCGTTGTGGGTAAGAAGATACTTATGCCGAAGAAGGAAATATAAGCGATCGTCGCCAGAACAACCATCGCCCCGCCGCATTAAGCGAAGCCCAGCGAAGAGAAATGCTCCGCGACTACGAAGCTGATATAATTATTTTTCTAAATTTGTTGAGGAACAAAGTCAAAAAAAAATAGTAAATCATACTCATAATCAATTTTTGCCAAGATGATGGCGGTTACGTGATGTATATTTATGTCCAACAGTTATCATTATGTCCTGAACCATGGTGGACGCTATGCGTTCGGATTAAGTCGTGGGTTTTTCGTTATTCCGATGTCGGGATGACCAATCATACTAATGTTACTATCGCTACGTTATAACAATTGCCGCTAGGTCACGGCTACTAGACCTCCAATTGGTTGTCACTGCTTACAGGTTGGTAGTTCTGGCTTTTAAGTTAGCCAACCGTTCATATTGCATAAACATTTTAAATTAGTAATTTATTATCAAGCGATTCTAACATAATTGACATTTCACGCCTGTCAAACACACAATGACAGAGATATAAATATAATTATATTCTTCTATAATACGAATATGAGTGACTTCCCTTGTCTGGATATCCGAGTATACCCGATTAAGTCCGATTTGCATTACACGACTAAAATACAAACAGTGGCAGGTGTCTCATCATCATCAATTAAAGTCCGTGACTGTACATGTTTTTTGAAAATAACTCTTATAAAGTCTTTAATAACTGAGGTAGCATGTTAAAATTTAACATAAATAAAATTGGTAACGTTTTATGAAGCATCAAAAGTGTCCGTATCAGACTTCTTATTCAATCTTGAAATGCTATCTAAATCAATGGAAGGGAATCCGTAAAATCTGCATACTAGGCTGGCAAGTACCTCGGCAGTTTTCCTCTTGAAGATGCGCTTGAGGTTCTTCCTTCTGGAGTAGTTGTTGAGGGAGAAGAGCGCCACCACAGCTTCCTCTAGGTTGTTCACTCCCTCGAATACGGTCTCCACCAAGTTCTCGATTATTATCTATATACACATGTAAACAACACCGTAAGCACTGGTAAGACGGTAAATGGGTCAAAAATTACGATACGTGGAAATCGAATTAATCTATAGCTCGATTACGATACTTAATGTTTACTTTTAGTAGAAGATTCTTGCCTAAGCCTTTGGGCACAACTTTTGAGATATACTGTTGGGGCTCTGTGACTGTGACAGTAGTTGGTAAGATTAATGGTGTTGGAAGCTGGTTGAGGTGTGTGTGGTGTTGGAAGGCTGTAAAATTCTTGGCAAATAAATCTTTGAATCTTTGAAGGCTTATACCTCAATATCTTTGATGACTGTACGAAACTGTAGTATGTCGTCGTACCACGAGGGCGCCTGCACGTCTAGGATGTTCGCTGATACTGCACGCACGTTCTGCAGTGCGTCGAGAAACATCTGCATATAACAAAATAAGTTCCGGTAACAAGCACTAAAAACACTTGCATAATCGCATAAGTAGGTGGTAGTGGCAGATAGGTATCCACACTAGCGGGGATAGTATCTACGCATCAGTAAGGTGGTTTTGATTCGTTGTCATGTAAATCATATTTTGCGAAAATTTTATGCGATCCCAGCGCGTTGAAGTCCAGTTCAGGAAAACTTACTTGCTCGATCTGGTTGCATTTCTGTTCAAACTGTTCACCGCGTGCGCCGCCGAATATAGGCTTAGGGACCGGGTCCATTTCATCTATTCTGTGGATAAAATCAAATGTCAGCTAAAGGAAGGACCCAATATCAACTAGTAGGAATGTTTTTTTGAGGCCAAATCCACTTAGCTTTGTTCTAACAAACAATGGAACCCAATGGGTATTGTGTGCATTATGAACTGCGGTAACAAACTGTACTTATTACACATTACACCGTTCATTTCAAAGTAGGTAGCAGTTAATTTTTTTTCAAAAGATATTGAATTTTATTTACGCGTTAAATTAAACACAAAAGAAACCTACCTCCCAAAAATAATCATGCAGTTGCATACGTCTATCATATCAAAGCATCTTTGTACAAATGAATCTATATAATTGAAGATGTATCCAGTATCCAAATCCCACGAGTCAGGTACCTTCTCACTATGAGCCTCCGCCATCACGTCATATATTTCTCTGTACTTCTTGCAACAATCTATACATTTGCTGAATTCGCCTAAAGCCTTTTTCGTTTCGCCTTCAAACAAATCGTTGAGATTTATGTAATTGCGGCAGAGAATGATGATCTGGTTGCTCAGAGCTTTGAAAAGGTTAGTGATTCTTTTTACTGAATTATAGTAAGGGGATTCCATCCATATAAATCTGAAGAGATTTATTATATTTGGTATATGTGTCGATATCTCATCAGGGTCTGCCACACATTCTAGAACGGCGCAGGGTTGTTTGATGACTTGCAGGTACTCTATGTTGGACTTGGACTCATGGATTTTCTGCAGAATATCATCACATAGAACTTGGAACTGGTGAATGAATGTCGAGTGAGTTGTCACCAGAATTTTCGTGATATGTTTGACGGCTGGATTTTTTATCTGATACTGGAGAGCGTTTAGGTTTTCATCTAGAAACAAAAACATACATGGAAGTTACTGGTTAGCTGCGCTTTGCACGCAGAAAAGACGGAATCTTGGTAATTAATGGCTATAGGCAATTTTGTACGTAAAATTACTGCTCGACTATTATGTAACTCACGCCTATAAATCCAAAAATCATATTCATCACTGGGACACAGCAACTCCTTTTGAGAAGCCACCGACGCGGTATCCTCCAAGCACGACTTAATTTGATGTGTCCAGTACACCACAACACCCTCCAGTCTCTTCACCAGCTCGCGGTCCGTGCTGGCGGCCTCGAAGGTCAGGTGCTGGCCCTCGCGAGGAACGTAGAGCACGGTCAGACCGAGCATCTTGTAGTATAGGTCGGTTAGCTTAGCTAGGAATGTGTGCAGCTGAGAGCAGAACTCACTCTTTACACCTGAAATTAAAAGTCACAGCGTGAGCAATCTAATGTAGCATTTTTTTCCTAAGGAGGATGAAGCACGAAATATCAAAGAACCGAGTAAAAGTAAGAGTATTAAAGTAAATTTGTTTACCTACGTCACTCTAGGCCGTAACGTAAGTAGGATTTTTCGCTACGCGGGGAGAGAAAATTTCGCGTCATGGCCAAGGCAAGACGTAAAACTTTAGGCAAACCACGGGCGGCATTTCGTAAAGCCCCAGATCGCATATTTATGGCCTGCACCATCGGTTCGTTTTTTTTTTTTCGGAGTGGGAATGCCTTTACGCATACCCCTCGGCTTAGGGAAGCCATTAGGGGTTATGTGGGACTCCTCCTTCTGGCCCCTCTTAGGAAGAGGGAGAGAAGGAGACTACCCACTAAACCCACTCCGGTGCACCCTCGCTGCCGTTAGGGGGGTGCCATGGGGTCGCGAGCATTCTACCACGACACCCCCCCGGCTGCTCCGGCAGCTTGCCGAAGTTCCCTCGCGAGAGTAGGACCCACGGGCCCCTAACCCACTGGTCCTACTGGGGGAGAAGGCGGGCGGCGTACTGCCTGCGCCGTCTCCCCAACCGTCTGCGTCGGATCGGGAGCGCGTCTGCTCTTTCCTCACGCTCCCGCTCCGAGGCTTCCTTCTGCGACATGACTTCTTCGCAGAAGGTGGCCACAGCCTCCCATTTCCTCTCGCTGCCGAGCATGGCTGCCACGACGCTATGCAGCGAGAGGTCCACCACTCCTATGGCGGCCATCATGGCTCGGCGCTCCTCAGCCCAGCGACAGCACACCGCGAAGGTGTGTTCGGCTGTATCGTCGGGCTCCCTACACTCATGGCAGGCCGGGCTAGGCTCCCTCCCTATCTTGTGCAGGTAATGACCGAAGCAGCCATGCCCGGTCATTACCTGCGCCAGCCTATATCCCACCCGGCCATGCCCCCTCTTGAGCCAGCTGGAGAAGGACGGGAGGAGTGCCCCTATGGTGCGGATTCCATAGGGGGAGTCCTCCAGGTCCCTTCTCCAGCGGTCCCTCATCCGTCTTTCAGCCATGCGGCGGGCTGCCGTCGCCTCCTCGGGAGCGGGGAACTCATTGAGGGCCCTGTTCCTCACCCTCTCTCTGTGTGCCTCGGCCAGTCTTTGGGCGTCCATCTCCCATGGCGGAGTCCCGGCCAAGGCACACGCTGCTGCCCACGCCACAGTTACATAGGCCCTTATAATCCGTATGGCCACGACTCTTTGTGGCCTACGTAGTAGGGCCCTGTTCGCCGCCCCCAATCGGTCCGCCCATATTGGGGCCCCGTAAAGGGCCATACTACGGGCCACACCCGCATATAGGCGGCGGCACGCTTCGGACGGTCCTCCCACGTTAGGCAGCAATCGGCCCAGGGCAGATGCTGCTGCCACTATTCGGGGAGCCAGCTGTTTGAAGTGCTCCCCGAAGTTCCATCGTCGGTCCAGGATGAGGCCCAGGTATTTTATGTGCGGCCTCACCTGGACCGCTTCACCGCTCACTGGTATGGTGGCACCGGGCGGTGGCCTCCAGCCCCTACCCCCAAAGATGATTGCATCGGTTTTCGGGAGGGACACCCTTAGACCCAGCATCTGGATGCGGGTGACCATTAGGTCAGCCGCAACCGCCGCCCTCCGCAGCACCTCTCTCAATTCGGTCCCCCGGACAACCACCAACGTGTCGTCTGCATAGCAGATGACCGTCATCCGGGGGAGCAATACGCCTCGGATGGCCCAGTCAAAGCCGATGTTCCACAGCAAGGGACCCAGTACGGACCCTTGGGGAACACCGCAGGCCATCCGTCTCTCCTTCAGCTGACCTCCTCGCTCCAAGTAGAGCACTACCCGGTCAGACAGGTAGTGCTCCACGATCCTCCTGAGGTAGGGGGGCACTCGGTGGAACTTCAGCGCCTCCCCTATCACCGAGTACGGGAGGGTGCCAAACGCATTGGCGATGTCCAAGGACACCGCCACTGCTCCCTCATCTCGTCCCGCCGCATACTCGGTGAAGGCCCTCAAAGCCCCTAGTGCATCCATCGTGGACCGCCCAACCCTGAACCCAAACTGGCGGTCCGAGACGTTGGGGCCCATGTCCTCCAGATGCCGGATGATCCGGGAAGCAATGATCCGCTCCAGCATCTTCCCGGTCTCATCCAGCAGGACAATTGGCCTCCATCCTAGGGCCACAAACACCTGCGATCTGGGACATTCCCAAATTCACCACCCTAGGTAAGTTATGTACTGTTTCTATGTACCTAATTAATAATGTCGAAATAAACTTACTTTCGGGCCAAGTCGTGATAGCAAAGAAAAACGGCGCATACACCGTTTCTAAAATCTGTATCAAGTTAGACTCTACGGAGTCTACGAATGTTCCAAAAACGATGTCTTCATGAAACGTGTCAACTTTAAAAACGAAGTCAGGCTGTCGAAGAAAATACGTCAAGTCGTAGATAGGTGCTAAGGGCATATCACTGGTAGCCTTAAGTTTAGTTCCACTGAAATAAATACACAGCATTAGAGCTTTAGGTTCAAGGATCCAATCTTCAATTCCTTTTTTGACGTCATCAGTCCAGTCGGATTCCCTCAAGTCATATAAGGTTGTCATGTTTATGATGAAGTTGATTAATTGTTCTAACTCCTCCGGTCCATATTTCGGTTTTTCTAGAAGTTTCGCTGCTAGTTCCTTTTCGAGTTGTATTTGGCGTTCCTTCTCTGTAAATATTCAGAATTATTTTTATTACTGTTTGTTAGCCACTGGTTCTGATTATTAAGAATGTACCTACCTACAGCCGACTATTCGTTGTATAGTTTAGCGTAGACTATGACCGCTTTAAAAGTAATAATTAATACCTACGGAATGCTATAGGTACTTATTATAAGTTTGATCATTTGATATTAATTTGGATTCTTCCTCATAATTTGAAAGGGACAATAGTGCTTGACTCGAGACTAAAAGCCACAATGATTGCATTTGTTTCAATTAACATTTAGTGCATTTTGTGTCATACTGATTAATACATTCATCTGAGACCTCTCACCTCTCTCTGCTTCGGAGTCATGGCTCATGTCATCGCTCCAGGCGACTTTTGGCCTTTTCTTAACTTCACCCATCTTGGCAGCTTAATTAAGCACTATTTAACCTAACGTCACTTAATTTAACTCGGTAATAGTAAATTAATCAAATTAACTAATACGTTTTCGGGCCCATGTCTTCCGGCAATCGGAAAACAAATTACAATTGTTTGTTGACAATTGATGACGTTTGGTTCTTTGGCTATTTTAATCGTGTAACGGCCAGTAATTTTGAGTTTTGTTGTAGGGGTCCCGCCTATTTTATTAAAATAAGTATTTTCGTTGTAAACATCAGTCCGTATGCCGGTGGGGTTAAATAATTGTGGCTAATTCAGATACGCCATATCGATTAAACCTTGCATGGTTACGCTGCACTGGTGCAGTGCATCGACTTGTGTGTAACTCCGCTTGTTGTTTCACGAATAGTGATCAACTGTATCCCCAAATTGTATTAATGTTTGAGCTAAAGTAATAAAAAATTGCGCACATAACAT
The DNA here is from genome assembly GCA_932273695.1 of Apotomis betuletana. NCBI lineage: Eukaryota > Metazoa > Arthropoda > Insecta > Lepidoptera > Tortricidae > Apotomis > Apotomis betuletana. The sequence continues at coordinate 19,214,024 of OW026299.1, forward strand.
CAATAATTTAATTCACATTAGGTATTAATGGCCTTAAACTTTGTATTTTGTATGGTAGTTGTAATACGAGAATAGAGTAAGAATGATAGATTGAAACTATTAGGAATATAGATGCATAATTCGTTGTAGATATAGCATTGTTTTTCATTAATCTGTAAAGAAACCTCTAATTTCAGTGACTAAGGTTAAACTCTAAGTAATAAAAGTAGGTTTTACACAAATTATAAATATTACTGTCAATGGTGACTGACTACTGCCAAAACAAACGTCAAATACTTACGAACAACAATAATTTCTATTATACTGAAAAACTTAAATGTAAAAGGTTTGTAGAGTTAGTTTAGGTACCAGAATTGATAGCGTTATGACTTAGGTGAATTTGATCTAATAAGTAGAGTTGGATTTTGTATCGGCATGGTATCAGTGAATGCTCAATCATAATTATATTTGTGCTTGAAATCATACGTTACTATAATCAATCCAATGTTTATATATCATCAATTTACTAACTAAGACGTATTAAATATTACTTAAAACAAAGCTCGTAGGTACCTACCTGTCGTATCGTTATAGGTTCAGTGCTAAAATAGCTACGAGGTTTTTAAGAGTAGTGACAGATTTTTTTATTGAGTTTTCTACTCAGTAGGCTGTATATAACTTGCAGAAGCAGCATGCGCCGGCATGCATGGCTTGGGGCCTGTTCGCGTTTAGCAAAGATGGCCGCCACCGACTTTCCGGGGTGCTGCGAGCACTGCTGATCGCACAACTTGTAGTGTCGCTGTGTATGCTCATCTTCTGCTACAACACGTCGCGGAAGGTGCTGATGCTGCTGAAGGATATACATAAGGTACCTACTACAGAATTCATATCAAAGAAGGCGGATATCGCCGTCACACTGAGTCTTCGAGGTGCTGCGAGCACTGCTTATTGCCCAACTTGTAATGTCGCTCTGTATGCTCATCTGCTGGAACATGTCGCGTAAAGTATTGATACTGCTCAAGAATACGGTAGCACGACAGTAAGATGCAGAAAGTAACCCTTTTACTACTAGCGACATCTATACTAAACAAAGCTTTATTTTATCTAAGTTTTCTACATCGAACGAATATAGGGTGAATCGCCAATTACTGGCCACCGTTCAATAACTGGCCACCTCATACTAAAAATGAACTCTGTTCACCTGCAAACTGAATTCATTTTAGTATAACGTGGCCAGTTATTGAAGGATGGCCAGTAATTAAACCAAACCTTATAATAAAACGAATTCTGTTTGCAGGTGAACAGAGTTAATTTTTAGTACGAGGTGGCCAGTTATTGAATGGTGGCCAGTAATTGGCGATTTAGCCTAATTTGCGTAACTTTAAATAAATTTAACGATCATTGGAATTTGGACATCAGGCTCAGGCATAAGATCTGTCTGGAAATAGATCTCAAGCGCCCTCACTTACTACAAAATCGATCGTAAGATTGGACGCCCTGCCATATAATTTATATCTTTTAGTGTTTTTCGTAATTTTACCTATATTAAAACAATGTATATATATTTTTAAACTTCAATATTAACACACGTTACAACTAGAAAAAACGGCACTTTCTGAAATTTAGATTTTCTCAGCAGTAACAAGAGCGAGACTTATTATCTCATCTATTTTCCAGGTGACAGTGCTTCTTCTTCACGGCCTCGTCATCCTCCAAGCATACGCTATGAAACTGCACTACACTAGCGGTCTCCGTCTCGTCTCCTGGCTGCTACACTGCTCGTACTGGTCTCGCACGGTCAGGATCTGCCGAGTGTGGCTTGCAAGCGGCTCCTTGATCGCCATCAACGGGCTGGTGGTCTACAGTGCGCTCAACGGCACTCTTAAGGTATCTTGGACTCTTGATTAGTTAAAGGTTTTTTGTTGTGTGCTCGATCAAGGGCCAAAAGCCTTATCTGTTGGGATAGTTCCTAGCTAAATATGTTTGATGAAAATAATAACAGTAGCTGTTACCTATTTACCAAGATATCGAACTTTGTTTCGAACAAATTCCAAAATATGTGGTTATATTTAGGTTTAGTAGCATTTTCTTTATCACTCATTACATGAGGGTCTCACGAAGACCAGCTATTAGTGTCAGGACTTTAAAAAAATGAATATAGGTTATTACTACAATGGATTACTAACTTGTAGTTGTTTGCAGGCTTTGAACAAAGAGCTATCTACTTCGTTGCGCGTGGGCATATCACAGTACCTCACGGAGCCAACGTGGAAACATCTCTTAGATACAATGCAGGTAATTACATTTTATCATATGTGTATTTGCGGCTTATTGATTTAATAAATAAAAATAGGTTTGTTCAATGCAAGAGTACCTAGGCACATTAGGCTCGTCACTCTTTAGTTTATCCGGAACGACATCTAGCTAGTTCTCTATTCACAAATAGATGATGAATCTTGAAGCAATAAACTACGTTTTCTGCGGCCATATGATCGCGCTCGCACTCATATACGAAACTCGCAAAGTGACGTGGGGTTTGTACACACGTGCACAATTGGGATTTTTGATTTCAGGTGGAGTTGAGCTGCTGCGGCGCGGATCACCCCGGCGACTGGCACGAGATACCCTGGATCAACATTAACTTCCTTAACGACAAATCCGACACTATTTTGAAGTAAGATCATACTAAACTGTTCTGATTCTGTATTTTCTTTTTTGGGCTGGGAAAAATTAAACGGAAGAAGAATGGGGGAGCTGGTGATGACAAATTTTGTTAAGAGTTGTTTAGATCTAGTAGTTGATACAACTCAAAATAACGTCTTATGTTTATATGAATGCAAATATCAAGAGTGCTCTTTCTTATAACTAGTTGATTTTCGGCGGTGCCAAAATAAGTACGACTGATGATAACTATTAACAAAAATAATATTCAAACAGTCAGGCAAACAGGTCTTGAACAAGAAAATTATTGATGCCTGCTCGCTTGCAACGGTGGGACAACTGCCTTATGATGATGATAATTTCAGATTAGCCGGCACTGATGGGAAGGTGGTGCTCCCAGTGTCTCCGTTCTCGTGCTGTACTCCGCGAGTGCTGGCCGCTTGCTACCACGACCCCTTGCAACAGGTATCCGAGTTACTAAGTCGGCCCAATCGGTTTAATCTAGTTAGAATCAATTTTTAGTTAAACTAATTAATGTTACTTCACTTACTCATTTGCCGTATAGGTTGGTGCATAAAAAACTGCCATTGTGAAAGCTCGCAAACTCTATAACAAGTTTAGTGTCAAGTATTTATTGTATTTCTTAAATAATCCGACGACTTTGCATCGATGTGTCGCTGATAATCTATGGTAAAACAAAGTGATGATTGTTCCTATTTAAAAAAAAACATATATGCTGATACATGGACTTTTTATTTGATCAATACACATGTATCGTTATTAGCCAATATTAGACATTGACATGTCAATCTTTAGTTTTTAACCTGCAATAAAAAAGAGGCGAATCATTATAAGTTTAACGTGTGTATCTCTGTGTCCGTCTGTGGTATTGTAGCGCCAAAACATATCATCCGATTTGAGTACGTTTTTTTAATCGAATGTCTAATTTTTCGAGATAGTTCTTAGCTATATTTGGTGGAAATAAAAGCAGTCTCCAAGATCAAGATCAGTACTCTACATGTGTCGGGTGCTCCTTAAACTTTAAATTTATTTTGATACATTTGAATTCAGTAATCTATAATTTAATATGGTAATTAATTGATACGTCGGGATAGGTTAGACTGAGTGTTTTGAATTGTTGCATGCGTTATTTCCACAGTCAGAATGGCGCGAGGTGTGGCAGGAGGGCTCCCCGCTACTATCGGCGTCTTTGCACACGCGCGGCTGCGTGGAGGCCGTGCGCGCTCCGCTCACCAGAGCCCTGCTCATGCTGCAGACCCTCAGCGTGCTGATAGTGCTGTTCCAAGTGAGAGCTCAGCCCTTCTCTACACATGTCTCTACTGGTCTAGTGGGAGTCGCACGGGGTACAGACCCGCGCTTCACCTCGCTGTTTCACCTGGATAAAGCACGGGGTATACATGGTCCCATGTTTCACCCAGGTGAAGCACGGGGTAGGTATTGACTAGTCCCTGTGCTCCAACTGATATTATTTTCGTACAATAATGGTCAATCTATGATACTCTTAATCTGTAGTACCTACGTTGTTAAACATTATCTACCAATTATAATATAACACTTAATTGAATACAAAAAGGTTTAACATAATGAAAAGGCTGCAATTGATTTGTATGTTATAAGTGGTAGATATAATGTTTAACAAGGTAGGTACTATAGATTACAAGTATCATAGATTGACCATGATTGTACGAAAATTATATCAGTTGGAGCACAGGGCCTAGTGAATACCCCGTGCTTCACCTGGGTGAAACACGGGACCAGGTTATACCCCGTGCTTCACCCAGGTGAAACAGCACGAGGTGTGGAAACAGGGATCCCTGCTGCTATTGGCGACTTTGCGAGCGTGCTGATAGTAACTCACTTCGTACAACAACAATTTTCGCAGACTAAAGAAAAACAACTTCGTTTTCAGCTAACCGAAGCTGATTGTCCGCTCAGTTGTTAATGAATAACTGTTTTCCCATTTTGTATTTTCCAGAGTAAAATTAACTCAAAGTTCGTTCTTTCTAAGGATAGTTAATACAAAATTGTACTTTACTCCGCCAATATCTGACTTTACAGGTTACGTTTTTGTCTCTAGATGTTCATAGTGGTGTTGACTCGACTGCTCGCCACCAGTGCCGACGATGCGGTGCTACACGGCGACTGCGAGGGCGTCGGACAGGGTTTCATCTTCTGTAGGCCTTCTAGAGCCGACAGACGACTTGACGTAAGAGAGGTGAGCATTCTTATTAATATGGACCGGATTTATTGTCAGTGCCGCTCTAGGACACCCTAAAATAATTTGTAATGCAAAAAAATAATGCTTTATTAGGGCTTAAAGCGGTCTTTAAGGCCGGACGTCGACTACCGATGCTGGTCTTTTACAGGTACATTTTTTTTGCTCGTATTGAAACGATATCCCATATGTGGGTGAAGACCAAAAAGTTTGCAACGTTAACTCACCCTTAACTCACTCAAAAATATTAGTGTCAAAGTCTCCATTGTGCGACGACAGTTAACCTTTCAATAATGTACCTTAATGTTCTATTTTAAGGTTCCTTATTGTATCGTTATTTTTTGTCGCACAACGGAACTTTCTCAATTGTTTTTAATTCCTCGCTAACTACGACTTAATTTCATCCAACTTTTTGGTCCTGACCAAGGATCATACATACGGATTGACAACCTCATACAAAAAAACGTACTCCGGAAAAAAGCTCAAATACCGTCTTATTTCTAGATGGCGCTGATTATAAGACGTAGATACGCAATGTTTTATTAAAACACATAATAGATGTCATTGTCGCTGAGCGTTATACCAAAAAGAGACAGCGTGGTATCCGTATAGTTCTTAACTAGATGGCGCTGAAACTACTCGTGTTGATTTCTTAATCACGAATAATCAAGAAGACTGGTTATTAAATAGGTACAGCCAACGTCATAAGTCATAAACGTACGTCCGTACTTTCCTAGCGCTCCAATGATATCATATCATAAATTAGCCAGAACTACCTATACGACAACCCGTTCAGAAATTCGTGGCCATTTATGTTCGTCTTATTACATTGAAATAAGTAGGTAATCAAAAGTTTGCCTGATCTCACGGAAAAAGAGAGATGGCGAACTCATTGCGCAGTAATGGATACTATGCAATGAGTTTGACACGACTAATTTGTACGAGAGATTAGGTATACCTATATTTATAATTATTACCCTTTGCATTAAACTATTCTAAGTAGGTAGGTAGGGATACATAAGTACCCGAGTATATTAATACTACGAGTACTAATACTGGCTTAAATAGTAAATAATACATTCTGCTACTTATTTTTATTGTATATCTTTATTATGAACAATGATCAACACATCCAACATTTTAACACACTTTAACAACATACGGCACACTATAAAGTTCAATATGAAGAAGTAATTATAAATACTAGTTAAGCCCATTTTATTCCAATAAAACTGGTCTTTGGCCAAAATATCTCATTTCATCATATACGAAAATCGCTGAATCGCGATTATTTATGCTTAAATTTGACGTAAGCGTAAGCCGATACTTATAATTATATAGGTAGCCATAATACAACTTGTCAATTTCAATCTTCTGTACCGTAAAATGCCCCTCATGTGTTCCGTACTGAAAGAAACTTTAGGAATCTTTAATCAACACTTTAAGCACGCCAAGAATAGAGTTTTCTCTAGGAATAGAGTCTTCTTTAAATCAATTTTTTCTTCAGCATATATTTCTGAAAGCTTTCGCTTCCGTCTTTCTTTTGGCGTTATGCCTCTACTACCATACCAGTGAGATTTTAATTCTGGTTCATTGCATTACAGATGATTTCAACTGAAAATTCAAATTCGCATTACGCCCATAATATAATCATAAAATTCAGCGCTTTAGATGCAAAACTTCAATACTTTTTAAAATTAGTATTTGCTTTGGCATAAAATGTCATTACCTAAAAATATAGAACCTATCAAAGTAGCATGGCAGCACGCTATTTAAGCCTTTTCTTAAACTGTTTAAACTAAGCAATCTTGTGATGCTAACCTTGTCAGAATAAAATAATGCTCTTACAATGAAGGTTTAGGATTGTCATTTGAAAACTATTTACTAACCAGTCATAAATTTTGATAATAAACCTCCCTTAAGCGTAATGTAAATCGAAAATAGCAAAACTATGATATTGCAATAAGCATCAATCAAAAACTAATGACATTTTCATGACGTTACATTCAAACTGAAAGAGACAAAACATCATTTGACAGTATAGCACACTTACCTATAGCACTATGGCCAGTACATGGCCAGGCTAACTTCAAAGGCTTGACTTGAAATATTTCATCCATAATAAATACTTAATCAACCATAAAAGCCTTAAAAGCGAAAAATTACCTTCAGTGAAAAAACTTCTCAACATATCAAAAATTGTAAAAGCACAACGTAGAAACGCCATCTATTGTCAACAAGGTATAACATTACGATACTTACAAAACTCTGCAAAAGTTGACAAATACTAACACCGTTCTATGTCGTTTATGTCGCTACTGAAACGCCGTTTTAATTCATTTTGATACATACGACGGCATCTAGTTCCTCGACGATAAAATCTTTATCGGCGTACGCTCCTTACCATGAACATCATACTTCCTTACCTTTTATCTTCCTTGGTCCTGACCCATTCATCATTTTGTGTTTATATCAAAATCTTGCTAAATAATGTTTGACTGATTCTTATTTGTTCAGCTGTTCATTGCTGTAAGTCTGAACAAAGTTAATAGTTCAGTTAAAACCGACGACACTGTTAATCAATGGTATACAACTTTGTTGGCTAAGAATCGGTGTCGCTCTTCACCACCGATATTTATAAATTTGTCACTTCATTTAATACATAATTCCATGCTTCAAAAGATCTTAATTTCGATTTCGCAGAAACGCCTTTTAAACTTAAGATCCAATGCTATAAGACTAATTTTGTTCTAGCATATTACTTATGATGTGACTTTTGTATCATATTTTTTAAAATGTTTGATGCATCTCATGATCAATAATAGTAATTTATTATTGTGACGACTGATCTTTGTCCTTGGTACCGTGACCTAGTTTTACTACCTACCGCTTACGCAACTACATATTCGTCAGCGTTTGAAGTCTGTCGTAATTTACCTATCAGATGCCGGATATGCAGCCGTGGGTATAGCTATGAGAAAGTCAATAAGTTGGGAATCCTTGTAATTAGGTATATTTTTTATTGTAGACAGAAATTGTTCTCTACAAATTTCTACAGCCAGTGACTTGTTAAACTAGCCTTCGGTTTGTAGGTAATTTATTTATTCAGAAATTACACGGTTTATCTTCTGTCCACAGCGGCTGAGCTCAGATACATTATTAGTGGAGAACTGTAGCACGTGCGGGAATCAACAGCTACGTTGCCTCTGCACCTGTGCCCATTACGACCTCGAGGCAGTAAGATGCGAGCACGACTAATGATCGAGAATGCGTGGTGCCACCGTACAAACGTTTCTCATGCAAATCTTACCGACGATTGTATGAACCAGGTATGTCAGCGCTCATTGGTGGTCCATTTAGGAAAGTAGACCTCGTGTACCTAAAGGTATAGAACGACCACTTGGGTTATTTTGGCTGTCTAATACGTTACTCTGGTCATGCACTATAATGTTGAAATATTACGCTGCCTCGATTATTCAGTTAAAGAGACCTCGGCTTGTGTTTTTGCAGGTCCAATAAGTCGTTGTGCGTAAGCATATAATGTATTTAATAAGAATTGAAATCGTGACCAAACTCAGGATTTGTGAATGTGTAGCCCCTAAGCCGTAGAAATATAATCCAAAAGACAGCTGCAAATTATGACAACAGAGCATTTCCGGTGTATCTACGTTGATTTCATAATATGTTACCTGGCTGCGAGACGCAGACAGAGTTATCTTAGTACCTTTTAGATGTGCTGCAGTTTCCGAGTGTGTTTACTATCGTCATGGATTTGTGATCGAAGTTTATTTTTCTTAGGTACGAGTAAGTTACAATAATGAACTTTAAATTTATTGTTTTTAAGTATATATTTGTAAATAAGGATTGGTAAATAAAACATTATTCATAATCAATGCAAAGGCTTTATTTGACTTTATTGTACACAGTCCTTACAAACTAAAGTAATATTTAAGTAACAATGCGTGAAGCCGTTCCGTTTGCGCCTTTGATACAAATCGTATAAATAATAACAAGGACGCCTGCCCGCCGATGTCTTTCATCAATTTTAAATAACAAATATACAAAAGGGTATTTACAATCGGCGGGCGTAGCACCGAGTGGAATGTGAGGCGCTCACGCCGAGTTTCCGGCGAAACCGGTCAGAGCGCGGGCATCTGAGCTACCAACCTACAAAAACAGCCGGTCGCCAAACTCGAAAACCGCCATTTTCGTATTGCCGACGAGCGTTATCATATCTTGAGAGCTTCGTCAATTGAAAAGAACAATGACGCCACGAGCTCACTAATGCCGTGAGGCATTCGTAAGCTTGTAGCTAGCACGATTCTTTTGATGCGTTCGCCTAGGGTCGTTTTCGCGATCAGAGCGGCGGCGGGCCGTCGGGGTAGCGCAGCACGGGCTCGAGCTCAATTGTAGGTAATTTATTTATTCAGAAACTACACGGTTTATCTTCTCTCCACAGCTGAGCTCAGATACATTATTAGTGGAGAACTGTAGCACGTGCGGGAATCAACAGCTACGTTGCCTCTGCACCTGTGCCCATTACGACCTCGAGGCAGTAAGATGCGAGCACGACTAATGATCGAGAATGCGTGGTGCCACCCAGGGCTGCCAGTAGACAATTTACCATTATTCAGCCACAAGTCTGAAATTATACAAAAATGATTGCCAGGATACAAAAAGTGTGTAGACGGCTAAGAGTTTTCCAGCTTGAAATAATTGATGTATCCAATTATAGAAGACGGTCCAGGATACAAAGAGGATACAATCAGCGGTCCAATTATACAGTTTTTGTATCCAATTATACGATCTGGCAGCCCACCGTACTAGCACGACTCTTTTGAACGGAGTGCGTTCGCCTAGGGTTTTCTTGATCAGAGCGGCGGCGGGCCGTCGGGGTAGCGCAGCACGGGCTCGAGCGCCAGGCCGGGCGCGCGGCAGTCGGAGGAGGCGTGCGGCGCCAGCGCCGCCGCGCCCAGCAGCAGCAGCAGCAGCGCCTGGAAGGGCAGCGACGCGCGCGCCACGCGGCACACGAAGCGCAGGCTCCGCTGCAGGCGGGTCAGCTCTTCGTCGTCTTCAGTTACGACCACACTGTCGATGGGAAATATTTGTTAGCTCGCTATTGGTTAGATCGTGGGGGGATGTGATTTAGTCGAGTAGAACAAATGTATGATAATTGATAGGTAAGTACGAAATACTGACACAGCTCGATAGCTAATGCGTTTAAGAGGCCTTATTCCTTTTAAAATGCTGATGGTTTTAGACATTTTTCTCTATGATCAAACATTTTTCTTAACATATTATTGATGTTACTACCTAGAACAGGGCTATCGGGATTTATTGGTATATACGAGAAACCTACAGTTTGATGTTTTCATTGATAATTTTTGTTTCAAAAACTACTCGAAATTGACAAAATTCACGCGGAAAATTTGATTTTTCTACTTATTTTTGACTGCACGCAATAAAACCATGAAATAGCTACGTTACTACCTAGAACTCGGTGAAAAGTGTTATTCACTTCAAAAAGTTAGTTGAAATTATCAATAATTATTTGTCATAATATGAAAAAAAAATTTTTTAAAGGAATAAGGGCTCTTAAAACGAAATAGGACTAATTTTATGTTATAATAAATAACTGATTACCTACACGATACACCTAAGTAAGTACTAGTAAAAATCTTACGGGGTGTTTACTTCTAATATTCTGATCAAGGAACAAAGTAGCATGCCCACATTTAGGCTATTTAGGTATGAACTTTATTCTAATTAATGAAAGAACTAGAAATACAAAATGTTAAAATGAAATAGGTCGTTTTTGAAAATTATTCAAGACACAAAAGTAAAAAGTGAAACATGCAATCACGAGAAAATAATTGAAATGAAATAGAAGATAACAAAAATACTGTAGGTGAAACACGAAATAATGTTGTTGATACACACAGTGAAAGCGACAGGTATATTACGTATAGGTACAGTGCCGACAAGAAAATACACCACTATCGACTGTCTTTTGTAGGTGCTTTTGCACTCCGTATTTTTTAGGTAGGTTTATTTACTTTTGGCATTCGTAGTAGGACTTTTATTAGTATTACATAATTATTAAATCCCAAGCCATGAGGAAGAATGTAATCCCAATTCTTAACAATAGAAATGCGAAATAACTTCCTGACATTAAAAAAATGACATGCATTACGTATAACCAACCGTAAGGATGAGAGCGCTAAATACGGTTTCTCCGATCGGATGCATTACTTTTTATATCGTCATAGACTTATAACGTAACAACAGTGTGTATTGTGAAATTCCCTGCATCAATGCATTCTGATGTAGAAAAAGGTCCTGATCTTTTCATGCGAATCAGACATCAGCTCTTAGATGATCCCAAAACCATGAATCCCGTATTAGAAGTCGATAATGACGCCATCTGCATGCAAACACGAGTAACAGTGACACAAGAGCCAACGGTCGCTACTTACTCATTCTCGTCGAGCGGGGGCAGTTCCAGGGTCGAGATCTGTTCCTCCTCATCCTCCATTAGCTATGGGGTAAAAATACGTCAACATACTGTGCGAAGCGACTAAATACTGTGGTGTTATGGGGGTTGCCGACATTGTATTATGTACTTACGTAGCTTTTAAAAGTAAGGGGTAAAAGGATCATAAAATAACGGTTAAAGTTTTTCTTGTGTTTGGAAATCTTTTTGAGTTTCTGCCAAAGTTCTTACGATTTTATGCGACTTAATACAATGTTTGCATATTTCAATTCTCATAAATAAAACGAATAATTTTGATTCTCCAAGTTTCGAATTGTATTAGTATACTAAACATTTCGAGGTCTTTTGACGATTCGTTACATTAGATTGCTCTCTAAGTACGAGTAAATTACAAAGCAATAATATGTGCTCAAATATTTGTGCTTTGTGGTAAGCTGTGAGGGCAACTCAGGGTAAACTACTATGTCAATGAACTACAAAATACAATGCATTTCATATTCTCATTATGATACTAACAAAATAAGAAGGTAAATGTTGACAGCAAAAAATATTATTTGAAGTTCATCGACGCAACTACATGTAGGTATGTGAACCGGAGTTTTTACTTATCAAATTTAATGATTGATATTTTCATTAAATTCATAACGTCTTCTCTAAAGAAATCGCATTTTAATTAATCGTAGGTTATTTCTGATGAAAGCTACCGAGTCGTTACTAATTACCAAAAATACTTAAGGGATATACCAGGGCGACATTTATTGCCGGGACCATATTATGCTTTCCAAGCGTATAACTGCGTCAACTAGGTGTTTGCAGGCTTGCCGATGCCGAGGCTTGGCAAGCAGATGCCCCCGGTATAAGGTTTAACACAAGTTGACTTTATTGACTCAGTCACATTGCAGCGTTCGAAAATGATCGGGAAACGGATACCTAAAACCCGCAAAAACTCCCGAAGGAGAAAATAGGTACTAACTAATATTTATAAGTTTTTAACGGGGTTATTGAGAAGTTCGTGGCTTCTTTGGTCTATTCCGACACGGTGTAAATCAAATTTAAATAGTCTGTTACATCCAAAGTTCAAACATATCGTTACACATCACTCATAATTCTACGTCTGTGGTGTTGCGAATGGCTTATGCGGCTCCACAACGGAGCGAATGTCTTTGGATGTTACGGGCTGTGGTGCTCAATGTACCTACAGTCGCCATCAGACATATCGCAGCATGTAAGGTATTCATAAATATCTGAACACGACTCTTATTGACTGGGCGCACAGACCACCCCCACTAGACGGAGCATGTAAGGCGACCCGCGCGCACCAACGATATGGTACGGCAGAACATTAAAGTATCAACACGGCGGCCACCGTTTAGTTGCGTCCATGTTTATGAGGTCTCTCTACACCACTTAACACTACAATTTACCATGTTATCTATTTAATTTCTTTTTTCGTTGACGTACGCATGGATCATAAACAAGAACGCAACTAAACGGTGGCCGCCGTGTTGATACTTTAATGTTCTGCCGTACCATATCGTTGGTGCGCGCGGGTCGCCTTTACATGCTCCGTCTAGTGGGGTTTGTCTGTGACTGGGCGTTACAGTACATGTTCACATATTTATGAACGCCTGATATGCTGCGATATGTCTGATGGCGACTGTACCAGGGAGAAGCATGAGTGGTTACCATGGGTGCGGCGGAGGCGGCGACGGCGGCGAGCGCGGAGGTGGCGCGCGGCTGGCGGGCCAGCGCCGCGCCCAGCTTGAGCGCGTACACGCCCGACAGCTTGCGCAGCGACTGCAGGCGCAGGCGCAGCTCGCCCAGTCTGGGGGACGTTATCTCGTAAATACATGCTTGCAAATGTAAGCTATAAAAAAAAATGGGCAAGTCCGAGTCCGACTCGCGCATGAAGGGTTCCGTACCATAATCTATAACATGTTTGTTGTATGGGAGCCCCGCTTAAATATTTATTTTATTTTATTTTTGAAATGCATCATCTGTGAAAATTCCAACTGTCTAGCTATCGCCGTTCTTGAGATACAGCCTGATGACAGACGGACGGACAGCGAAGTCTCAGTAATAGGGTCCCGTTTTTATCCTTTGGGTACGAAACCCTAAAAACAGTCGTTATTTTCAAGACCCAATAGGACGGTAGGTACAATTTCTGAAGTAGCATTTTTTTCGATAGTCCTTGCTCTAAGAATCTACAATCTGCAGTTATTTTATTTTGGATATTAGTTAAGACTGTATGTTCGAGCAGGTCTATATTTGGCTATAACCTTATGGCTAAATAACTGGATGGGACGGAACTCCTTCCTCAGTGTAAAAAAACAACAAATTTTGCAATACATAGACCGCTTGGATCGGAAACCCCCGTCCCGGTATTTTACCGTCTTGCCAGCCTTTGATCCTGTTAGTCTATGTAGCATATGTGATCAATTTCTCCGCCCTCCCGCATTTTTCTCTCCGATTCCCTTCTATGCAGCCCTCGAATGGTATTTTGTGAACACGTACCTGCGGCAGATGTCGTCGGCGTTGGGCGGCGCGTCGCCGCTCCTCAGCAGCTGCGCGGCGTCGTGCAGCGCGTGCACGCGCGGCTCGGCGCGGCTCAGCTCGTCGCGCAGCTCGCTGAAGCGACGGAAGTCGCGCTGCAGTTCAACACGTACCTGCGGCAGATGTCGTCGGCGTTGGGCGGCGCGTCGCCGCTCCTCAGCAGCTGCGCGGCGTCGTGCAGCGCGTGCACGCGCGGCTCGGCGCGGCTCAGCTCGTCGCGCAGCTCGCTGAAGCGACGGAAGTCGCGCTGCAGTTCAACACGTACCTGCGGCAGATGTCGTCGGCGTTGGGCGGCGCGTCGCCGCTCCTCAGCAGCTGCGCGGCGTCGTGCAGCGCGTGCACGCGCGGCTCGGCGCGGCTCAGCTCGTCGCGCAGCTCGCTGAAGCGACGGAAGTCGCGCTGCAGTTCAACACGTACCTGCGGCAGATGTCGTCGGCGTTGGGCGGCGCGTCGCCGCTCCTCAGCAGCTGCGCGGCGTCGTGCAGTGCGTGCACGCGCGGCTCGGCGCGGCTCAGCTCGTCGCGCAGCTCGCTGAAGCGCCGGAAGTCGCGCTGCAGTTCAACACGTACCTGCGGCAGATGTCGTCGGCGTTGGGCGGCGCGTCGCCGCTCCTCAGCAGCTGCGCGGCGTCGTGCAGCGCGTGCACGCGCGGCTCGGCGCGGCTCAGCTCGTCGCGCAGCTCGCTGAAGCGCCGGAAGTCGCGCTGCAGCTCGCCCGCGGGCCGGTTGAGCCGCAGCGGCTCGCGAGCGCGGACGCCGCGTTCTGCCGCTGCAAGCCGGGATACTAGCTCGACCACTATACCAGTAAATAAGTTTCTGTCAAAAATTACATTTTAGTAGCAAGCTTTTATAGCCGACTGTACTTTTCTTTAGATATCCATTAAATGCTCACTGAGACAATTCTAAATAGCCCAAGCTCAGTAGGATTGCTTTTTCTATTATAGAGTTCCTATGGCCACCTTCCGGCTCCATCATCAGATCAGCCCCATGGTACCATATTATTCTATTGTCATCAAAGTTAAGTAAGTATGCAAAATTTTAGCTCAATCGGTTGACGATATCTGCTTCAAAATTGAGTTGCAAGATTTCACCCGAACATACATGCTTTAAACATACCATGCAAGCTAAATAAAAGCTTGTAATAAAAGCTTGTAAAATAGTAGTAAGTATTTTGGTCGAAGAGTATTGATTAAAGATTTCATACAGTATGTGCTAAGGATAGAAAATAATTGGTGGACTTGTGGGAGTGACAGCGAGTCGATGAAGTGTACTAACCGATGTCATGGAACTGCTGGTTATGTACCAGCGCGCGCTGCAGCCTCTTCTGCCACACGCCGGCCCTCGCGCAGGCCTGGTCCCAGCGCGCGTTGGCGGCGGCGAGGCGAGCGCGCACGCGCGCGGCGTCCGCGGGCTGAGCCGCGTGCGCGGCCACGTGAGCGCCCACCACGTTCAGGGAGACCACGATGGATTTGTGCGAGTCCAGATCGAGCAGGAACTCGCGGTGGTCCTGTAAGATAAAGGACATGAGGATTTTGGCTCCGATTCTCAACATTTGACAAATTATAGATTCTTCTAATGGATGGGCCAAAAAAAGGGGTTGATGGTCCCTTATACAAACTAACATGCGAGAACAGGAATTCGTGAGTAGTGGATCGCACTGTTAAAAGGACACTACCACCCTGGCAGGAGATTGACGCTGAAGAAGAACAGACAATGGCAACAAAACCATGGGCAGATTTGATACCTGTATGGCGTCTTCAAGTTGGTCGTAGACCTCGGGCGGGTCGCCGCGGCCCTCCTCGGTGGCCTCGGCGAACTGCAGCCACTGCTCCAGCCGCCAGAGGTCGTTGTCCAACTGCTTCCAGTTGCGCTCCGAGCACAGGGGACACGTCAGCCGTCCAGACTCGCTGTGGATGTACCCAGTTGGTTAGTCACCATGTGACTGGATAACACGCAAATTCACGCCACATAAATCCGTGTCCCGTCCTTTCACTCCTAAATTTACTGCGGTTTTAGTGACGGTCCTAGTTGCTAATTTCAGAAACGCAAAGTTACGTGGCGGGAATTGTATAGCTTGTTTACCTACATCAGGTCGACGAGAATTTCAGTCTCTCTAGTGCGAGTTAGGTTTAATCGCGAAAAAACGTCTGGAATGCGTTTGAAACATAAACGCGATCGAGACGTTTTGTTCCGTTGAAAATTTACAATCAATGCTTAGTATCTAAGCCAAAAATTGTCTATAAAATTAAACTATTATCCAAGCAGTGAAAAAGTGATTGGATAGGATTGATCATTAAATTAAAGTTTAACTGGTTTTGCTACTTACTTGGGTAACGTCTAAATTATATATAAAATAAATCTTCAAACTTGAGTCATAAGTAGTAAAAATACTGAATTTGAAATCGAAATATAAAGCTAATTAAGTGTATTTGTGAGTATAATAATACAATGTGCCGTGCAAATAATATGACGAGTAGGTAGTATTGTTTGAAATAAATAGGTGCATCTAACTACAACAGAAAACATTAATACCATGCATTAGCTGTAATCTTGCTTTCGATACATAGGATCAGCACAATAAAATAGCCTCGAATCGATTCAGAGGTCTAAATCTCGACAGTATAAGAGTGAGAGAGACAGGTAAATAATAAATGCAAAGGCTATTTTAACAGCTCACGCGTTGTAGGTATCGAGCACGTCTCATCCAGTACCATTCAATTATACCGTACACAAGAGAACAGCTAAAATATAACTTGTAACATTAGAGAAAGCAGTACTCACTGTTCGCACGTGAGCGCGTATGACGCCGAGTGCGGCAACCTAAAGGACCAGAAAACAGCGTGGTTTAGAGCATGCCTGTTAGGAAGCTGTTAACACGCCGACCGATACGCAACGCGTTGGAAATCAGTGAAGCGAGGTCCTATTTTTTAGGGAGTTTCTTCGATTTTATTAGCTATGATATTTATGGACGATAACATTTATGAAGAGCTCATAAAAATCTCTAGTATATCGCCAAAATTTTTTTTTTTTGTCACAGTTGCTCATTGGTGCTCTTAAAAATCTTACTCTTAAAATGGAAAAGGACATGTAATCCTCTTGTCAAGCTAACTTAATCACAACTCTTTTAAGTTTAGGAATAAGTAGGTATCTAATCTATTTTTATGTGCCTCTAGCTATAAAGAGGGACAGAGTTATATTACACATAAAGTGCATCAGCTACCTTACAAAGATGTTCGAATTAGGGACCCCATTTCACCGAAGTACTTTATATTCAAGATCTTTGCAATGTACTGGAGTCGTGCCAGTTTGATTGGAATAATAGATAATAGACAAGAAT
This sequence comes from Apotomis betuletana, assembly GCA_932273695.1. Lineage (NCBI taxonomy): Eukaryota > Metazoa > Arthropoda > Insecta > Lepidoptera > Tortricidae > Apotomis > Apotomis betuletana. The sequence continues at coordinate 19,231,282 of OW026299.1, forward strand.
GCTTGGAGCGATTTGTAGGTCGTTGCAGGTCTAGATGTTCCAGAGTCAGCTATCGAGGGAACCTACTTGTGTCAAAATTTTTGGTCAAATGCAAATGACGTTCAAAAATGCATCAACTGGTAACCTTCACAAGTCAAAGCAGTATTATGAAAACACACAAAAAAAAAACAATTTAATTTAGTGAAAGTTATCATTCGATGTTCGTAGAACCTGAAGACGCACTGTTCAAATTTCACAAAGCCCCGACACCAAAATGCAAAAGTGCTAGTGCTACAAATTTAAAATTTCAGACAAAATTCACCAGTTCCTCTAGACTCACCTGAGGTTGTTGATTTGGAGTTCTCTCTTCTTCGCTTGCGCGAGAAGGTCCTCGTATCTTAAGGATAATGACTCGACTTCCTTCAGCATAGCTTCTTCTTCGGTCGCGTCACATTCCGTCAGGAGTAGTTCGGACAAATGTTTGGCCAACTCAAGTATTTGGCTGGGCTTAGCTCCAGCCTTAGCGATGTCTTTCGCGGCGGTAGCTAGTTCTTCGCTGCCCGCGTTTTCTTGCGGCTGATGTAGCAGAGCCGTTCTTAGGGCCTCAAGGCAGTCCGAGGCTTCTTTCACGGCCGATGCTAGCTCTACGCGGTAAGTTTCCTTGGAAGTTAGGGTGTCAACTTGCAGAGCGGCGTCTGTTTCCCATTTAAGGGTGTCAACCTAAAGAAAATAAGTTATGTATGAATGAAGAATTATTTACGAAAACCCATGTTTTTTAAGAAAACTTTTTATTCGAAATTGCTGTCGAAAATTAAATCCGTGGGTGATCGTACCTGAACAGCGGAGTCCACGTCACCGACGATGTCGGCGCGAGCCACATCGAGGCGCTGGCGCACGTCGGCGAACAGCGCGCGGTACTCGGCAACCATGTCGCCGACCCCGGCGACACAAGACACGACTGTCGCCAGCTTGTCCGCGTCCTGCACCAGTGCTGCGCATTCCGCCAGTTCTTGCTGGATACCCTGGTTGTATAATAAATCATGAGTTTGATTATAGGTACTGAGAAAAAGGCTCAAGCTCTAGTATTTTCCAACAAACATACCATGGAGAGGTATATCTATAATATATATTGTTAGCAGACTTCTTGAACGTGCCTTATATTTGGGGCGTAGGTATGTTGGCAAATCCGCAGTGATTTCTCATCGCTTCCCGTGGAGAGCGTAGCGTCATGGATCAATATACGATCGAATGTACTTAAGTTACCCACTATCTCGTGGTTCTTGTTAAAAACACTTAGTTTTTAAGTGGCGATAAATTATATGTAATGTATGTTCTTGGTTCACTTACCATAAGTTCTGCCATGGTAGCATCTTTGTCGAGAGGCGTCGGTGCGAGATGCAGCGCTCTGGTGAGGCGGACGTCCGCCTCAGCCAGGGCGATGACCGCGCGACCGTGTGCGGCCACGAACTGGCGGTGCGCGTCCGCACCGGCTGCGTCCACGCGGCCACGCAGCTGCTGCCAGCGACGCACCGCCGTGCGTAACCTCGCCGCATAGTCTGCCGCGTCTCCACGCAGCTCAACTCCACGTGCCGAAGCCACACGGCTGTAGGCATCTTCCAATCTCTTCACGTCCTCTTCCATTGCTTCCAAATCCTTTATAACCGCCTTTGACACGCTCTCGTCGTCTCCTTCTCCGCGCTGCTTCCTGGTCTCGATCTTCTCGACTCGTTTTTCAATCGAATCTAGCTTCTTCTCGACCTTAGGCAGCAAGGAGTTCGCCAGCTCGGCAGATTTGCGAATCTCTTTTAATGTCTTCTTGCGCTGTTCGGACATATCGCAGATGTTCTTCCATTTCTTCTCGACGATGTCGACGCCGGTGCGGAGGTTGCGCAAGTCGAAATTGCCTCGCAGGACGTCGGGGTCGTTGAATACTAGTTCGCAGAGGTTCAGAGTTTCTCCGACCTCGCCGCTGACTGATTCTATGCTCTTATGTATGTCGTCGCGTTCTTGGAATTTCTCGTCGACGGCTCTCGTTGTCAACACTTGGATAATAACTGTGGTGGTGAGATTTGATTCGATGGTGTGCAGTTTTAGTCTAATCGTCGTCAAACGTTCTTCTAACTGCGTAATAGTTTCGAGTAGCTCATTGATTTTGGAAATCCTTGCACGGCCACTGTCTTGCAGTTTGTGCCAACGTCCATTAAGTTCGTTTAGCTGTTTGGCCGTCGTTTTGCTGAAAGATTTCTCATCTTTTTTAGAAAGATCAACCAGGGCACTGCCCGTTTCGGAGAGCCATTCGAATTCACGTTCTTTCATAGCGGTTTCAGCCTCAACATCCGAAGTGATTCTCCTGATGAGGTCGTGCGGGTCGAGGGCTCCCACATCACTGCTCTGACTAGAAGTTTCGAGACGCGCCTCGAGTGTGGTGAGCCATTCAGCGAACCGGAGCAACCGCGCATTGAATATCGTGTAGATCTCCAGTCGCTCTTGTAACCGATGGATAATAATTGTCAATTGGTGTTCTAAATCCGCTCTTTGCTGCCTCAGCTGCCACACTCGTTGGTTGACTACCCTGATATCCTGAGGACTCAAACATTCCTTTAGCTGTTCTTGAATGACACTAAGTGCTTCAATTTGAGTTTCGGTCTTATCGATCTTTGTCCTTAATTCCGTATATTTTTCTATTGCCTTTTTCAGCTGTGGTCTTGATAGCCTATCTTCATCGGAGTATGTCATGATTTCGTCCTGCGTTTTTGAGTATAATTTGTGAAGATCGCTAGTCAAGTTTTCGTATTCGCCGACAAGTCCAAGTATGCGAGTTAGGAAGTCCCGCCACGTATCTAGACTAGCGTTCAGGTTATCAACTCGCTTCACAATACCAGCGTACTCCATCCTCACTGACGCTCCATAGGTTTCCTCCGTAAATTCTAATATTTTCTTGAGATTACTTGATAGTTTTTCCGCTTGTTTGCGCCCTTCGGGCACCTTGTCCGACAGGTTTTGCACTTTAGTCAATATTTTCTGGATCCTCTTAATGTGAACGTATCTGAGTTGCAACTTCTCCTTTTCACGTTCCATTTCCTTTAGCCACCTCAGCAGTTCGATGTAAATATCTCTGTAGTCATCCCAAGCAGCAATTCTAGTGGAGACTTCATCGTGTCGTTCGACTATTCTCGCCAGGGTCTCATTGTGTAGATTCGTCAATGTGTCAAACTTCTCAACCAAGTCCCTGTGTTTTGCTTCCTTGTGTTCATTTATAAGTACTGACCGCTGCGAAGCTAGTAGATTCCTGTGTACTCTGCATAGGCGTCGATGTTCAGTTAAGTTCTCGTAGTCAGCAGGTACAGAGCCTGATAAGAACGATTGCAGATCTTGGAGGTACTCATGCCATAACCGTAGCGCTGTCGCAGCATCTCCAGATCGGACCAACGCTGTGGACAGCCTGTGGTAGTGCAAGAAGGTGTCTCTAAACATAGCCTGCCACAGCTCCAGAATCCTGACAATGGAGTGTTCTTCTGAGACATCCCTGTCGATATCTGGGAGCTGTTCCTTGGCGGGAACAATGTCGGCTTCGCTTTTTCCTAACGCGATCAAGTTTTTTCGAAGAGCGATGAGTTGGTCTTCTACGATCTCGCCATCCTCGTGCAGTGGCATCAGGTCCTGGGGAAAAAAAACATTGTAATGTATATCAAAATCAAGTTCGCGTAAATTAGTAAAGCAGTTTAAGTTTTTCAAACAAGTTTATGTTGATTATTATGGTGTGGGATTTAGTTTTGCCTATGGAGACTAGAATAATCTAGAATATGCGTGGCCTCATATGAACCCTTAAGTAGGTACTTCCTACTATTACTAACGGGCAGTTAACAGTTACTCAATATGATATGCCTCTAAGGGCCTACTGTTATTCGTAGTTCAGTAGTCCACATACTCGCAATATCGTATGTGCATATACGGAACCATTCAACTGGGTCAGCCGGCACATTGGCACCGTTAATCAACTGCAATGGGGATCACATTAATCGATGACATATGCAATATGCACACGATTATAATTAAACGGGATGAGCATAGATGTTTTGGGCAGTGAACTGGTTTATATTACACTTTGTGAAAAGATGCACTGTGAATTGTCCGCGGGCCTATGATGGTTGCGTTTATCGCGTGATAGATAATGACAAAGCATCCGTTACCTTTCGTTCTATTATATGTGTGCGGATGTGCAATGCCGATAAATTATGCATGCAACGCATCAAAATCCGTTGCGTAGTTTTAAAGATCTAAGCATACATAGGGACAGACAGCAGGAAGCGACTTTGTTTTATACTATGTAGCGACATAAGAAACACGATAATCATACAGCCAGTGGCTTCACAGTGATCATGAACCTTTGATGAACAAATGCCTACTCTGACTTTACGCGTTTTAGCTTAGTTGAGTACTAGTTATACTCGTGACAATGACTAACCTGTCTCATATCACTGAACTGCTCCTTGACGTGCTGTGCCTTGGCTCGAGCCAGCTGCCTGGCTTCCCCGAGGTCGGCGAGGGCCTGGACTGCACCAGCTACTAGCTGCAGCCGTCGGGCCAGGGCGTCGGCGTCGGCTTGCAAGGCTCGGGAGCCGGTCTCGGCGGCCACGCGCGCGGCCAGGGAGCGTAGCTCCGCCACTCGGGCTTCTTGCTCGAGACATGCCTGTAAGAGAGGGACAGTGAGAAATTTAATACGATTTAAGACCCCACAGATCTTAAATCTCACGCACTACAAAGATGCCAGGTCCGATTTATGATCACAATTAAAACAGAACCTAAAAATAGATCTGCACGTCTAGCATAACTGTAACAGGCGACTCTTTGTCGCGCGACAAATACTACCTGTCACTTTCCTTTCAATATCGTGCGGGCAAGACTGGTGATGCAGAGTTGCACAACGAGAGAAGTCGGGGCAAGATATGCTAGCCCTGCTGATTGATATAACAAGCTTATTGAAATCACATGCCCAATTTGTGTCATTGACAATGAAGACAACTCGAACAAATGCCAGTTTGTTAATACAAATGAGAAAACGAGCTATTACTATTCATTTGCACGCGTTGTATTGTAATTGGATAATGACAAACTATGAGCATTTTTGTTTTCGTATTAAAAAAATCTGAATTACAACTTTATTATTATTTTTATTTATTGTTATGAAATTCACTAACACATTCTCATTGTAACCGCATCGTTAAATCAATTTGGTTTATATCAATGACACATTCCACTAATTGTACCCACTACAGTATTTTCTAATTGACGAAACCATTATTTAGTACGAGTATTATCTATTCTAGGGATTTTCTTGTACCTTCTAAAAGGCATAGCACCTATGTACCTAATAATTATTATTGAATTTTTTATTTTTAGAAAACTAAGGTAAACATCTGTGCGATGCGAAACCATGAAGATGTTGTATGACGGCACGGTTTTGCCATAGTGCATTCTAAACTTAACCTATGACGCTATAACTATATTAGCTGGCGAATACATTATCCTAATAATGCTATTTGTAGTGTGAAGTGGGGACTGAGCTCACAGAAGATCTCTGCGTCGCGTGACCCGATTCCATAATATGCGTGATCTACATTTTAAAAGTTGGACAATTGTCTGGCATCAGCGTAAAGTTTTGATTGGAATCGATATATTATGGAGAGTATAACTTCCGTATAAAACAAGGCAAAATGACAATTTGGAGCTAATAATCCCTTTCTATAAATGTTTTTTATTTGTGTAATGCAAACAACAGTTAGTTAAACTTGTATTTTTATGGCCAGTAGGTATCCAGCGAGCCTATGATGTTGCGTTTATCAGCGTCGGTCACTCATACTCACAGTTTGTCAAAAAGTGACAGATGCTTTGTCACTTATACACTTATTTATCGCGTAATAAACGCAACCATCATAGGTCCGCACGTTTTGGTTTTCTTCTAATGATAAGTATACAAAATATAAAAAGTATTCGTATAAAGTCTTCGTGTACGTTTATGGTAATTATATAACCATTCCTATAATATATCTTATATTATTGATTTGTGTTTTAATTATTTCGTTTTTCTGTAACTTTGATCCTGCACCGACTACATATTTCTGTTTAACCCAGTGGTTGACTGGTAGAGAATGCCTAAAGGCATTAAGTCCGCCATTTGTACTTTTTTTGTATTGTGCAATAAAGTTTAAATAAATAAATATCCCTCTATAGGTAATTAGGTATTATTGTATTGATCAGGATAACTTATTGTTATATAACCCAATCAATAAGAGCGTATTTTTTATTTTATCTTGGCTGTCAAAATGATTGGGAGTTAGTGTTTTGCGGAGATCTTATACTTTGTACAGAGTGAAGAAGATTGTGGTCACGAACAGATGCATATTAATACGACTCAAATAGAGCGTACGATTTGGTTTCAAGGAATGAAATCTCAGCGCTAATAACGCATGCAAGAGACATCACGCACGGATATTTGGAAATCAATCACCCGCACTGCACGATACTTATATGGAACATGTAGGTACCTAGCATTTACCGGAAATAAAGTAGTTATCTTAGATTTTAATCCATATCCGGATCTGTTTGTGAGGCAAGTTTCATACTAATGTGTTCGATGATTTATGCGTTATCGTGTAACAAAACTTCCAAACACTGCACAACTTTCACATCAAATGATGTTAGTAAGTAGGTATATCAGAAATACATTGTTAGTATCGTGGCTATCGTTAGATTTTTAGCGTATTCGTTAAGTTCGTATCTATTATCATCGTATCTATTATCATCGTATCTATTAAGTTCACATTGACTGTTGTCTTAATCTTGACCTTTATTATCACGGAACATATCCACGCGGGCGACTAATATTATATACCTACCTACGAATTTAAATACTCCGCCTAGTGAAATTTACGCATGATGTTCGATAATTGTGACCCCATAATTCTTACTAAGTATTTACAGTGCGTACTTTTTATAAAAAATTTTAACCCAGAAAATATATGCTTCCCGTAGAGCAATCCAAAGTACGGGACGCTGCATTTGCCACCATAAACTACAGGAAAATTACTGTAACAGGTTGAAGGACGTCATAGTTTCCGTTAAACAAGAAAATGTAACAAACAAGGCAATCCAGTAGGTATTGAAATTATGACGTAACGCTCAAATCATTTATCCTCATTTTGAGCTCAAGGTCTGCGTGATATTTTTATCTTTGACAAACATAACTAGACTACAACAATATAATTGTTCAGTTTATTTGCTAATAGTAAAAACATGAATGAAGTTCGTTGTGAAAAATATAGAAAAGTAAAGTTAGGTAGTGGAAATGTTGAGCTGACGTCGTGACGATAGCCTAGTTGGTTGTGCAGCCACTTACGAAGCCAGCCGGGTTTAAATTCCAAGGAGAGTATTTGGGCATAAATATTTGTCAGAGACATCTAAATTTACTTGGTATACCTATGTTCCTATATCGTGAAGGTTTGTTTACGTTTAGGTCGATTTGTTTCATAGACTTGAGACAAGATTACCAGTCTCCGCGAAAGCAGCAAAATATGGTTAACCGCTTCTAACATCGGTCGTCAAAAGAACTCGTAAGTTTTTCTACCTAGGCTGGAAAGTGTATTCTCAGAATAGAGAAAAAAGTAATCTGTTGACAATCTAGAACTAGTCCGCGTTTTATAAAGTATCTTAGAGATAGTGCAAGCAAAAAGCTTTTAGATAGAGAAGCCATACTCTACATGTTTAAATTCCAATGGGCTAAGTATGCCGTAAGTCTGTAGACCTCCTCTGAAAGCATATTATTAGCTCTTCTAATACCGGTTTTTACTCGGTTACCCAGTTGTGAAAACCCAATACCTATATGTTTAATTGAATTATACAAATATTTTTCCTTTTCACAAAGCAACCGCCTATTTAGTAGCAGAAAGCAAGCATGATGCGTTCCGGATATGATGCAGAGTTCAAGAATTCTGACACGCGGTATCTATAATTAGATTTGAATTCAGCGTTTCGGACAGGTCCGAAACAATGCTGGGCGAAGCAATGCTACAGGGGCGTCAATGCTGTATTACGATGTGATCAATAGAGCTACAACATGAACTAGTATAGCGGTTGCATTGAAATCCCAGATTAGCAGAGTCCGAATAGGTACCTACAGCATAAAAACATCAACGACCTTTGGACTCCCAAATATACCATTTTAAATCACTGTACTTCAAGTATTACTTATCAGCGATCTGTGTAAGCCATGTTGACTAAATTTCGATTTTATCACTCGCTAATATCGCTTTTCATCGCTTTGCAAGTCTGTCAATAAAATGACAATCATTATTTACAGTTCGATTGTGTGCAATTGTGCGATACGCATGCACTTTCACACTTTCACTTATATTTTGGATATGAGACGTGTCAGCTTTACAAATGGCGCCCAATATTCTTTGAATTGGAATACAGTTGAAAGCGAATTATGAGTTAACTTTCGCAGATGCGTCCAACCGATACATTTACTAGAATTTGCAATACAACCCTTAACTACTAATAAAACGATCTAGTTAAAAAACAAAAATAGCTATGCGCTCATGTTTACAATAAACACGTTTCCATAATAAACCGAATTTCCTTGAGCATTCCCGGCTGTTAGAGACGTGTTTTAACTGTAATAATCTTTTAATGGGGCTGTCGGATTGAGCGATGTTGTAACTAAAGTTATTTTTGATTGATGGTAAAGCTTACATCATCGAAAACTGTTCTGTCATGTTATTTTTTTATGTAGCAATGTCAGAGTTTGCTGAAAATTGTAACAGAGATGAACATCAAGATGGAATTATCCTATTACCTGATTACATGTATTCGTTTTTAGGGTTCCGTACCCAAAGGGTAAAAACGGGACCCTATTACTGAGACTTCACTGTCCGTCCGTCCGTCTGTCACCAGGCTGTATCTCAGGCTGCATCATGCTGAGGTGGGACCTTTTCGTGGCACAGCCATAGTAGTATATTTTCTTATTGTTTTATTTCATTTGTCATTTTTGTCACTATTTGTAAATATTATGTTCTATGGTCACGTCATGAATAAATGCTTCTTTCTTTCTTTCTTTCTTTTTTCTTTCTCAAGAACGGTGATAGCTAGACAGTTGAAATTTTCACAGATGATGTATTTCTATTGCCGCTATAACAACAAATACTTACTAAAAAATAAAATAAAATAAATACTTAAGGGGTGCGATGTATGGGAATACAATAAACTTGTTATAGATTATGGTACGGAACCCTTCATGCGCGAGTGGGACTCGCACTTGCCCAATTTTTTAACTATCTAATCTATTTAGATTGATTCCGTTAAACAAGGCACACCCAGGATAGCTGAAATTACGCTGAACAGAATTTTAACTATGATATGTAGACTTTTCCGCACCGGAATATCTTGTGATATAGTCACGTCCGGTTTATACCATCTTTACCTTAATAGGTGTCCGTGTGTAGCGCAGAAATAGCAAGTTCAGCATCTGCTGCCGCACCAAGTCTAAACTAGTGTTGCAACCTAGATTTTATTTGTTTACTTCACTAAGATCGTAATTTTACGCGCCGTGTGCAGGTTGGTTGCGAAATAAGGTTATATTTACGGCTTACGTAACGACATGGAATTAACATTATCTGACAAGTTAACAAGGAGAGCAGTTTGTTTTGCGGTTTAAACCTATCACCTAAACTTGTTAAAAGAAAAGGCATCAAAAGGGACTTCATGTCCAACATAATATATATTGCCATAAAAACAGCTTCGATAAAAAGCCCTTAACAGTGCTGTTGGAGTAAAAAATTGGGCAAGTGCGAGCTCGACTCGCGCATGAAGGGTTCCGTACGTATACATATATATATAATCTATAACAAATTTGTTGTATAGGAGCCCCCCTTAAATATTTATATTATTTTATTTTTAGTATTTGTTGTTATAGCGGCAATAGAAATACATCATCTGTGAAAATTTCAACTGTCTAGCTATCACCGCTGTTGAGATACAGCCTGGTGACAAGGCGCCACACTATAGAATAAATAATTGAGTCTCAATCCAACGTGAAAGATTAAATAAGCCTTTGTCAGGGTTTGACGTCGCGACCTCGTCTTCACACGTTAGGCGGGTACTTAGGATTGATTTAGGGTAGTTTGAAGGTCGTTTGTATTAAAGTTAGTGGCAAGGGCGCGGACTACCCGCAATTAAGACCGTTTCTACTTCTGTGTCGATTACCTAAATGTTTAGACGCGGTATGGACGAGTTGCTCGTTGAATAACACCCCATGGGAAAGGGGTAGTAAATGTTTGGAGCCCATGTATATTTGTCCATCTGTTGGTCTGTCTAAGATATCATCTAACTCATGTGTCTCTCTCACTACAAATAAATATTTATTGGATTTCTATGGTGTAGTTTGAAATAAAGCTGGTCTAAAAAATAAAGTCGTCAGAAAAGCAGTAAAACAAGGTGTACACAAATATACAGCAGCTTTAAATGTAAAATAATGCAAACGACGAATTAGTCACGTAAGATTTGAGATTTAACATAACTATGTATGATAAAATCTGTACGATAAAATCTTTATGTTCCTACATGTTTTTTTTATTAATTTGACATTTAAGATTTAAACTAGTTTCTTACTACAAATGGTTTACTGGACTTGTTTGACAATAGCAATGAACCTTTCAAAATATATTTTAGCATATTACACACACACACTCACACACACACACACACACACACACACACACACACACACACACACGTGTTGAGATTCCAAACCACAGAGACACTAAAATCACAACGCTGCAATGCAATTGTTTCTTACTTTGCCGTATCTACGCTAACATGCATCATCTACAATAGCAGAACTAGAAAGTGCGTCCTTGAAAATTTTCAGCAACTTGTTAATTGCGGAGAAAATGGGCGTTGATCACAGCGATTAAAGCTTCTGTTTCCGAGAAGATAAATGCTAGTTTTGCATGTTGAGCGATTGAGTTTGTAATTGGTTTGTTTACGATTTGTTTGTTAGAGAAATTCGACTATGATGTTTGGGTGTTGTATATTATATTACAGTATAGTATTATATTATGTACGACTATAGCCCGTTTACGCTAAGTTTGGATCTCATTTGTATGCGATGCAATAGTTACCAGATCCAAACTTTTGGTAAACGGGTTGTATGTGATTAGCAGAACTCAATTTATTTCGAATATATAGTTAAGTATTCTTATGAATATTACCTTGTTTACACTTGGACACTTATTTAGCCTTTTATTCCTTGTCTTACTAGTCAATAAATGACTCATAAACATAAACAGTATCTGCATAATTATACTGTGTTCAGTTTAAAGTGCAGCTAATCTTGTAAATATGTAGCTTTAATTATTTTAAAACAACTGGCAGGTATAAGTATATATGTATATGGATTATGGAATGAAGAACGTAACTGTAACCTTGCGTATTGTTCCCGGTAAAATGACTGATTAGTCAATTTTCAAATAGTAGATACAGTCACCATCAGATATATCGCAGCATATCAGGCGTTCATAAATATCTGAACATGTACTGTAACGCCCAGTCAATAAGAGTCGTGTTCAGATATTTATGAACGCCTTATATGCTGCGATATATCTGATGGCGACTGTACCTATAGTCAGCAACGGGTTTTTTGTATTATAAAAAATATAAATATATCATTTAGACTTTTGCCAAAAACTAAAATCTTTAATACGGGGTGCTTTGTTTACTACATTAACCATCATCAATGGCAATGGCTACATGATAAATATTTTTTACGATTTCATAGATAAGATAATAGTTGCGTTTATAATCGTAGTTCATCTGTGTGTTGTTTTGTTTCATACAGATGTTTGAAAAATTATAATGTCGCAAAATCAGTTTTCACATTCTAACCAATGTCGGTAAATTATTGTTATCACTGTTTTCCTGTTGATAACTGTTCAGCCAAGTCCAAGGTCTACCCTCATTATTACTAGGATGTTATAAAAAATAAATGTTTACAACTGTGCCTCACCTCTTGAAGTGACATTTTGATATAAAATCACTCTCTGCTCTCCTGACACAGTTTCGTTATCAATCCGTTCCGTAAATCACAGTAATCCATCATTTTTGTCACAATCATGGCCAAAGAATAACTAATTTGTGAGTTTACGTTAAAGTTGCCGAAAAACAACCACACGTTAATTCATTCTGACGTCTCACGAAGCACTGGCCACTAATAACAAAGTTCAAATTGAATGCGGGAAAAAAATTTGGAACACGAAGGTTCAAGGCTAGAATGCAGTTTAGTTTTATCGTATAATCGAATTAACTATGGAATTATGCATACAGAACTACGGTGATGTCAACATGAACTTAGTGCACTGAAGTCACACGTGAAAGATAACCTTGGTGGCAATGGCCCATTTGCATTCCTAATTGTGAAAACTATATGTCGGTTTCAATTGCTCGTAATACATTATTTAATTAAGGGATGCAATTATTTTAGTTTTGCATTAACAACAAAAATATTTGTTCCTGAAGAAATGCGTGTGAAATACAATTCACAACTTTTTCGTGTTCGGGTGTTTGAGTCTTATTGATAAGTTCGTTTTTAATATTCGAGTTTTTTCGAGTTAGTTCGAGGTCGCGTTTGGCGAGACATCCGCGCGGGCCGACGGTTGCGGCGCGACTGAGTTCACCGCGTTATCGGCTTATCAGTTGCGATTCGGTTATTTCATTGTGCTAGGTTCATTAAAACGTTTTTATCGTGTTTTATGTCTAACGTGAAGGTTTTCGTGGCATTGGCAAGTGTGGAAATTAACTCATCATTTCCTTAGAACATAAATATAAGGGCCTGTTCACTTTCGACGCAATGCATGAGGTTGTGTTTGTCCTATGGGCCGATTTTATTGGCTTTGTTTGTTGGATGACTCCACGATGGATCCAAAGTTTAATTTGCTGAATATAAATCTAGTAACTGCCCGACATTGAGCCAGTTAGTATTTATTTTTTCAATTATCTACTAAAAATGTGACGTTTTCCATTAATAGAGTCGACTTTGTCGCTTGCTATAAAGACGTATTAAATTGACGCGTTATTCACTCATTCAATCAAGTTATTTGTATAAAAACGCAAACAAATTTCGACTCTAGTAACATTCGAAAAAATTTACAATATTGGTCACCATTCAGTTGTATCGATCTATTATTGGTCCTTCGAACCAGATATAATGCTCAACGATAGTATGAAGGATATATAGTATAAGTAATGTAAACAATTTCTCCTTATTAAATAAATTCGTGATTAAAGTTTGTAAACATTTTAGCGAACGTTAGGTACACCGTGAGAACAGGTCAATGGCTTCGTTTGTTTGGGCCGTTACTTGTTATTAGCATAACTTAACTAAGCTCGTCAAAATCATAAGTAATTTTTTAGCAAGAACTGTAGACGACATCCAAAAAAACGTATTTTTCTTGTTATTGAAATTGTTTGGTGTAAGTACCGATCTTTCTTCGAATCCATTTTACTCTGGAAAATTCATAATTTTTGAGGAATATGACAGATGCGTACCCATATCTATATATGGAATATTTATTTATTTATTATTATTTATAACTAGCGACCCGCCCCGGCTTCGCACGGGTGCAATGCTGATAAATTATGCATGTATTATACATATAAACCTTCCTCTTGAATCACTCTATCTATTAAAAAAAACCGCATCAAAATCCGTTACGTAGTTTTAAAGATTTAAGCATACAAAGGGACATAGGGACAGAGAAAGCGACTTTGTTTTATACTATGTAGTGATAGTGATGATGAGGCAGGCAGTTTAACTAATAATGCCTATATATATAATGCTAATATCCAGCGATCTGTGTCTTGAGATCGTTGCTCAGTTTATTAAATCTGCTTTGTTTTTTTATAGAATTAATTTTTCATAATTTACAAAATAGTACCCCACGATGCATAATTTTTAAATCGGTTAAATACATAATATTGCAACTAATACATCTCGAGATTCTGAGAGACTTTTTAATAACCGATGAGAAGAATGAGTTACTATAAAAATTTCGATAAAATGTATCACCACCACTTCTGAAGTATAATCTGTCAAATAAACATCAAAATCTATTTATAATTGGCGGAATGGTCGCGTAACATACATACAAAAAAACATACAGTCCAATTGTGAAACTCCTCCGTTTCAAGTCGGTTTAAAAACACTCTAAGGTGAGAAACTCAATGAGATTGAGCAATAGTCCCAGCACTACGCGATGAGTTTAACTCATCGCGTAGTGCTAGGGCTATTGCTCTAGAGCAAGAAATAAGGTAACTTTGTTTAGTAATCCAGGTTCTTTTTACCCTGCCCACGAGTCATGTACTGCTAAGCGAAGATCGCGATCGTTGACCGCTTCCCAGTAAGGCGCGCCGGATAAAGTGACTCACGCCTTTTAATACACTTCGCGATGCATTTACTAATTGAAGGTGCGATAAAACGTTTTTACTCACTGTGTGACATCATCCAACGCAAAATATATACCTATATAACGAAAAACGCCCCAAATTTATACTTATTAGTTAGTATTAGTTTTGATAAAGTGGCTGAGCTAGACTAATCACTAGGAAGTGATAAGTGCAGTATTAGCAGTTTCGTAAAGTTGCAGTAAAGAAGATAAATGCTTTTTGCGTTGGAATGACGTGCAAATTTCTTTGACCATAATTACTGCATTTATTACTAAGATGGGCAGTAGTCGCGCGTTTATTATGTAAATCTGATCAGATGCATTTCCAGATCGATTATAAGTAATTTTAGTTTGATAGTAGCGATCGACGTTCTATAAACCTACAGCGTATTTACGCGCATTCATTAACCAAATTGTCATCTCATCAAATATTGTTATAAATTCTCATACAATGATCAATGATACTTTTTTGTCTGTCCTGATACCTAGTTTACAGTGACATTGATAAGAATTGTGACCACCTTCTGTTTTGGTTAGGTCATAATCGTAACCACCTTAACGTTTTCACCGAGCGTAATAAACACTTAGAAATTCGCCCAGTTATGTTTAGATTTCCCAAGATCGTTTCAAAATGAAGCTACCTACATACACACTGACCATTGATGACTGAAAAAAAGAATAAGTATTTGCATGTAAAATATTGACCAAATATCTTTTTTGAAGTCTATCGAGAATGTTTTGCGCATCACGTAATTTTTTGCGCTAATCCGAAAGTGTTTGTGCAGTTAGCGTTTACTTAGCGTACCCATACGCCGTTACTTGTATGAGCTGCTTGTTTAAAGGTCTTCGCACATTATAACAACTCAACGGCGACTCGATTCTATGCCAAATATTGAAATTTAAGCCCTATGTCATATTTACTAGGTTTAATTTCAAAAACTGATATTAATAGTGAACGACGAGTGGACGACGCGTCGGTGCATCGTCGAAATTAAACCTAGTAACTGTGACATAGGGCTTAAATTTCAATATTTGGCATAGAATCGAGTCGCCGTTGTGTTGTTACTCGTATAATGTGCGAAGACCTGCCAATGACTTCAAACAGAAAGATTTAACCTTACGTATTTCGTATCGGAAAAGGTAATAATGGGTCATAACATCGCTTCTGGCATTATTTAATCCACCTACAGGTCTACGACGGCTACCTATCATAATCCCGAATTTTCATATGCCCGAAATTTCGAAATCCCGAATTTTCATTTGCCCGAAAGCTATTTATTCCAAAACAATTAATATTTCAAAATAATTATAAAACAAACCTAACCTAACCGGGGTTAGGTTAGGTTTGCGGGGACGCAACTAAATGGTTGCCGCCGTGTTGATACTTTAAGGGGCTACCCGCTCTCAATGACCTTCGATCTGTTGCGATAGATTTTCCCATATTATAAATAGCTAATCATAATAACATAGTTTTTCCACAACAAAATACCGTATCAAGTACCTTTCACATGTCACTGACTTTGAGATACAGGCCGTCAAAGTTTACGATTTTTTCGGGGAAAAAGTTGTGGAAACGGTTTTTTTGCGTTTTTCTCGAAAAGTATTGAGAAAAATAGAAAAAGCTTCACAACAAATTTTGTGGAATATGGTTTAGAACAATAAAATGTAAGATATTTTCTACATATACACCGGGGATAAAAGTAGAAACGAGATTAGTGTATTTTTGGTCCTTCACCGAATATTTTTTTATAAAATACACAGTCGTTAAATCAAAATTCGGGTCACTACAAAGTGTTAAGCATAGACCATACTACAATATATATTAAATAGGACATTATAACTCTATAATCCACAAACTAGATACGATGTAAAAATCATCAAATTGGCTGATTTCTGCAGGGAGCCCCTTAATGTTCTGCCGTACCATATTGTTGGTGCGCGCGGGTCGCCTTACATGCTCCGTCTAGTGGGGGTTGTCTGTGGATGTGCTTTACTAACCTGGGCGGTGATATGCGCGTCGTCGGGTCTCAGCGCATGCAGGCAGCCCTCCTGTTGTTCGGTGAAGGCACGTACCGTGGCGGCCGCGTCGCGGTATCGCTTCCACAGTTCCACCGCCTTATGGTATCTGTAACAACGTTAAAGTTTAGACTCTGAACTGTTAGTAAAACTGCATTAAAAACTCCGATTATAAAATGACTTTTTTATAAGTTGTTTGCAATTTCATTTATGTCTTTATTTAAACTTTATTGCGCAATACAAAAAAAGTACAAATGGCAGACTTAATGCCTTTAGGCGGACAGTACATAGACCGCATAAAGCGAGTCAGACAGGTATAAATCCGAAGGCTATTTTAACAGCTACAGCAGAGAACTTTAATTTAGGATCCACTTGGAACCTTGTCACATTGACACAATGTTTAAAAAATAGATCTCATAAATGAAAGATGTTGACCGTTACGTAAGCTTAATTGATGATGACTCACTTGTCACACAACTGCGTCAGATTCCTGCAGGTGTGCTCGTAGGCGGCTGCGGCGTCGTCGAGCTCCCGTTGCATTTTAGCGGCGACGCTGGGCTCTGTATTGGCGGCTAGGGGGGCAGCTGATGCGCGAAGCTCTCCCACTAGCTCGCCTGAACGCCGGGATAGCGATTCGCTCAGCGTCTGCAGGAAACAAACATTTAGCTGATTTGTCAAGTCGATCGTGCGCTGCGCGAAATTACACATGTTTTTAGAGAGGACTATCTGTCTAATGAGTACCATACGGTACCATGTAGGCATAAAACGTACAGAAAGTATTTAGGTAGAGATAGCCAAAGAGACTTCCTGTAAGTTTACGTTTAATAGACAACTAAGTAGTAGATAAACGCACCTCAAGTTTCTCAGTGGCTTTCAGCAGGCGGTCGTAGTCCACCTGGCCTTGCACGGTCAGCAGTTCAGCCATATAGTCGGCCTCACGTACTGCTCCCTGGACCAGTTCCAGCTGTCTTTCGAACCGCCTCCATAGCTGCACCTTCGCCCTAAGGCGGGCGCTGAGGTCAGTTGCTTCGGCTTCCAGTTGTGCGTGAGTTTCCTTTAGAAGATAGGTTGGTTAAAAAAACAGAATCGACAACAGAGATGTGATCTGATCATAAAGATAAGTGTTGATGCTTACCTGTAAACCAGTGATATCTCTCTCCAAGTCCGTAAGCGAAACGGATACACGAAGACACGTTGGCAGTGTATGTAGCGCCTGATTTAGCGCTCTTATGTCCCTCCATTGCGCCGCGAGGTCGTCTAACAATCGGTCGCATGTCTCTGACGCCTGTTCGACAACGTCGCTGCCGAGGCGTTCGGCGGCCGCGCACTCCTCAAGAGTTAGTCGCCCGCGACGCTGATTCTTCTGGCAGCGCGTTATACCGGCTTGGACTTGCACTATCTTCTCCTTTAATAACATGCTACGCTCTAACTCTTCGGCTATCTGGTCATCTAGGTTACACGATTGAGACAATAGAGCACCCAAGCGATCCGATTCGGCGGTAGGAAGTAAGCTCAGTCTACCGAGCTCGTTCTGTATTCTATCCACACGGCCTGTCATCACTTGAAGTCTTTCGATGTAAAGGTTCAACTCGTCTTCGCTCCTTATAACCGCCTTTAGGCTGTCAAGCGATGCGCGCAGCTCTCGGATTTCATCTTCTAGAATATTAAGCTTCTCACCGGTGGAGACGTCACGGTCGGAAATACTTTGAATGGCAGAAGAATGCAAGCTGTCGATTTTACCGGCAAGCTCACGCCATTCATCTTCTATTTTGGAAAAGAACTGGCGTTGGACCATTTCATCGGAAATCGGTAATATTTCTAGAGCTTTTTCAAACTGAACACCTGATTCGTTTTTAAGGTTGTTATGAACTTCGTGCTGGGCCTTCAATTCCCAGAATCGGCGCAAGTTTCCTGTTGTTGTAATGTTTTCCGGAGTAACGTGTTCAAGTTCCCTATTAGCAATCTTCATCCAGTTTTCTATTCTCTCTATAATGAAGTCGTAAGTTATCCAGTTTTCTTTAAAAGCTGTCAATCGGATGAGTCTAGAGTCTACATCTTCTTGTAGCCTAAGTAACGTATCGAGAGCTAGAGAACATTCGGACTCGAGCCCGGAACAGACGATGAGATTTTGAAGTCCGTCAGTGACAGACAAGAGGCGTAGGATTTTCGCATGATGATGAGACACGTCCAGACTGACGGATTGATATAAGTTGATATACTGCTCGTGGTCAATAGAAGTGACATTAGTGAGGTCAGGGATTCTCTGGTGAGCTACTCTTAGCCATTGTTGTTCTTCTTTCATACCTTGTTCTAATGTAGTCCAGCGCGATGCTGCTAGTGTCATTTGTTGAGCGCGACCAGCTGCTCTATCAATAATTACTGTAGCGCGGTCATGTAATGAATTATGCAATGATGAATACTTAGATCTGGTCTCACTGTCTAAATTATCTTCCAATGACTCCAGGATAGCTCTGCAATGGCTCAGGTTAACAAAGAACTTTCTGTGCTTTTGAATTTCTTCGTGTAAGTGGTCTAAATCAGATACTATTATCTTACCGTCTAATAGTGCTTCTGCGACGTCAGTTATTTGTCCAAAATCTTGTAATGTTTGTTCATATTCTTCTGTTAGTGCTGACAACTGGAGCAATCTGTCTCTTTCGGTGTTTATAGCATTTTCAACGTGCTTAGTATCATCATCGCAAGCGAAAAGCGTGGTAGGACAATCCCGCTTGGGATTCTTTTCCACTAAAATGCGATACCGTCTGAACATTTTTGTAACCGCATCAGAATTACTTACATTTGCATTTTCCAGTTTATCCAATTTGTCAAGTTTTTGTTGTGTAGGAATATCACACAAAATTATGTCATCTAAATTAGATTTTACTTTGTCGACAGACTGATATAATTTCTCGGTGTCATCCAAAAATTTCACCCAGTCTCTTTCAACCTCCTTCACTGTAGTTGAGCTTTGAGCGTTCAAATTAGTGACTGCATCTGCTTGACGCGTTAGCATTTCAACAAGAGTTACAATTTCTTCATTTACTTCCGTTATTTCTATAATTTCCTTCAAGCTTTGAATGTATCCTTGTAATGATGATATACGTTGTTCTTCATTAAGCGATCTTCCATTTGTAATAGTTTCTCTTTGAATTTTATATTGGATTTCTTCTAACCAAACGGATATGGTCTCTATAAGTATAACGATGCTCTTTTCAACCTTTGCTGGGTCATTCGTACCGGCAGTATTCCTTAGATCATTAAGTTCTTTATTAATAACAGAATCATAAGATTTCTCTACAGACTGATCCAGTACGGCAATGGCCATCGAATCCTCGGGGACTTTCTGAGGAGACTCTATCAAAGACTGTGTTCTTTTATCTAAGACATCAAACAGTCTTGCCTTCTCGGGTTTTCGGGAAAAGTAGGCAGATTTAGTTGGAGAGGGAGATTTTGACTTCGAGCGTTGAACGACATCAGAATAAGTTAATTTGTGTTGATTACCAATATCTTGACGGTCGGGCGATATAGGGCTGGTTAATTGAGAAATGCCTTCATCTATAGATGATGTGTCTTTACTTGAGTAATCTTCGCTTGTAGGTGTCACTGACATTAGAAGTTCTGTCGTAATGGGGTCTGATAGGCTTTCTGGCGTCTGTGCAACGGGTGACTCCATCTTCCTCTTATTTTTCCTCTTCTTTTGCTTCTGCTTATCACCAAGTATAGATAGAGGAACTTCCACCTGGCGTTCGTTATTAAGAAAATCATTTGTAGCTTCTGGGATTGTTATCTGAGCGCGTAAATGTACTTCATACAGTTCATCAGTTGATGTCGATGTTGAATCTTCTGAGTAAACTCTTGGAGAAGTTTGCTGAGTAGTATCGATAGTTACTACTCTAGCGATATCTAAATCCGCAGGCCTAGGCGTGGAAAGGTCCACTTTAGGTTGTTCAGGTTCCCTGGGAGTAGTTTGTTGAGTACTATCAGTGGTGACAACTTCTTTTTTGAAATCCAATTGAAGAACAGGTTCAGATTCCTTTTCTTCAGATAATGCAACCTTTGGCTCCTCTGGTGTTCTTGGAGACGTTTGTTGACTTACATCAGATACTTCTGGTTTAGGAGCTACAGATGCCGTTTCTTCTAGCTTTTCTTCCTTTATCTCAGGTACGGCGTGTTCAGATTGGGTAGATGAGCTTACTAAAGGTATGTCCGGAGTCTGTATACTCATTTCGATTACTTCCTTTTCAGGTACTGGCGTAGTACATGTTTCGACGTCGACGATATCATGTGAAGTTTGTATATCGGTCTCGACTGTTTCAACTGATATTTCTGTGCTCTTTTCATGTTTTTGCACTAAAGGCTCAGGAGACGTTTGCATTTCCTTAGTTTCTGTTACAATTTGAGGTAACTCAGGTTTTATTTCTTTTTCCTTCAGTTCCTCAATAGGTGATGAGGTTTGAGAATATTTTTCTTCCGGAATTATTATGTCATGAGCTATAACTTGAGTAGTAGCTTCTGTATGCTCGATCTTTTGCGGCGATTCCGTTATACTAGTCTGTATTTCAGAATCTATTACAGGCACTTTTTCGGTAATTGTTATAACTTCTTCGATCGTCTGAGTGTCGATGTCTTTATCCTCTCGAGGAGTAGTTTGTACTATACTTTCAATAACATGCGTAGGAGATGTCTGCAGCTCGATTGCTACTGTTTCCGGCTTAAGTTGTTCATAGTCTTCCTTAATAGATTCGGTTAATTCGGGCGACGTTTGAACTGAGTACTCTTGAGTTGCAATTTCTTCAACCACGGGAACTGGGTAGGTGACAGTAGTCGTAACTTCTTTTTGTAATGTTTCGGGACTACTTTGAACGCATTCCTCAATTATCTTAACTGTGCTTATATCTGAAGTTTCACTCATTGTATGATAATATTCATCTTTAGGAGATTCAATAATTTCACTGCCAATTTTGGGGCTTTCAGGTTTCTGTTCTAGTTTAGCCTCCTGAGTGGGTTCCGGTTCTAAGTCTACATCTGGTTCTGTAGGTGGTTTCTTCTTCCCCTTCTTTTTCTTGCCCTTTTTCTCTTGCACGGGTTCAGCAATTTCAACTGGAGTAGACACGGATGTGTCATCTGACTCAGCGGTGGTTTCTTTTGGATAAACAGTCTCTTCACTAACGCCATGGGGTTTGCGTTTCTTTTGCCTCTTTTTGGGAATAGGTGTTGTCCCTTGTGATAACTCTTCGGCCTCGTAGCCCTTTTCTTCGGTAGCCCTTTCAGATTCAACATATGAATCAGGTTCTAAAGATTCCACTTTAGGTTCTAGAATATCTTCAGTAGGCTTGGGTGAATCCAAAGGCGGTGATGTTGGTAATTCCACGTAATGACTGAGAGATGAGCTGTCTGTATCTACAACGCTCTTGTCTTCAGGCAATTCTTGAGGCACGTCTGATATCAAAGATTCAGCCAGACTTATATCCGGCGTAGGTTTATGTTTCTTTTTCTTTTTACTTTTTCTGTGATCTTTAGAAGAGTCTGGTGTCTCACTTGAGGGTCGTTCTGTTTCCACAACTTTAACTTCGGCACTTACTTCTGGAGTTATTGGTTTTTTTGTAATTGTTACTGGTGTAACCTTTTTTACACTCTCTTCTTCTTTCTGTATTGCTTCTTGGGATGTTTTATCGTCCACTAACAATGACTGGGGATGATTTTCAGTAATCTTTATTTTACTAGGCAAATTAACATCAATGTCTTTTTTGACTATTGTTGATTGTTTGGTTTCAAACCCTTCAACTTTGATGTCAACTTGGACCTTAGGGTCATCTTTTTTCAACACATCAGCTTTGGAAATAGACATTGAAAAGTCAACAGTTTGTAAAGGTTTTGTGGCTGCACTAACAATTTGTGTTATATCACTTTGGATACCGACGTTTAGCTTTTGTTCTGTCATGTTAGAATCCTGACGTTCTGCTTCAAGTAAGAGATTTATATCATATTTGGCTCCGGGTTCTGTAGGTTGAATATGAGATATTTTGACATCGCTATGTTTGTAATCAGGTTCTTTATAAGAAACACCCGGGACCAAAATATCACTTCCAGCTTCAATAGTTGTTACCTGTCTAGATGATTGGGTTGGCTCTGTTATTGTTTTATTAGTATTTTCCGCCAAAGTAAAGTCAGGTTTCGTTAAATCTTCGATTTCTGATATCTGTTTGGGTATTTCAGATCCTTGGATAACTCTTTCTGTGGTTAGTATTTCCTTTGTTAGTTCTATTACATGTTTTGGTGATGCGGTACTAATGATTGTTTCCTCTAATAATAGTTTTTCTTTAAAGTCTGTTTTTTCTGCTTTATTTACAGGCGCTGAAAGTGAAATTTTAGATTCTGGAATAATCTCTTCTTTTGTCAGAACAGTGGTATCAATGGTAGTTTCAGATTTAGGCAAGTCACTAAATGTTTCTTGTAACTTGACAGTAGAACAAACCTCTTCTTGAGTTTTGTCAAGTTTTGGTTCAGACTTTGCAACGAGAAATTCTAGTGGTGGGGTTAATTTAACTTTTTCTGTGGCCACTTGATCAGGTATTATTGGTTCAATAGCTTCTACATCCATAGAATCCGTTTCTTTGGTAGTAATCGGCTTTAAGGATTTAATTTCTTCAAGTGTCGGCGATTGAGTTTGACTTGACAATTCTATTTCAGCCTGTTCCAGTTTGATTGATAATTTATTTTTAGTATCGGGACTTGTCTGTGTTTCAGTTCCACCCGATGGTGATATTTCCACTTTACTTGTAATCTCTGGATGCAAAGCATAAGCTCTTTCATTTGAAATAAAATCTAGGACGTCAGAATGTCTGATAGTTGCCTCGGCAATAATTGGTTTTTCAACAACAGTCGTTTCGTTTATAGAAGTTGATAATTTTCTAACCTCTTCCGTGATTGATTCGGTTTGTTGTACATTTCTCGATTTGACATCAGTTTCAATATCATCTTTCTTTGGTACATCAGTTGCAGATTTGTCGCCTTGATATATTTTTGACTGGATAATTGTAATTTTATCAGGGGTTTCAGATTTTTTTGCAACAGTTAGATCTTGTTCTGAAGCCGATATATTTACATCTTTCTCAGCAACTGATTCGGGTTGTTGTGCTTTTGGCGTCTCAACAACAGTATTTCTCTTTGATATATCTGAAGCAGAAATTTCAACTTGTGATGCTTTATGTTCACCAACAGGTGAAGTAATTTCATCCTTGGCATTGTCATCCTTAATTACAAAATCAGACTGTTTCAATGATACTTTTTCATCTATTTTCTCCCATTTTACTTCGGGGTCTTTGGTTATTTTTTCAGGTAAGGGGGTTTCAATTAGTTTTTCAACAAATGTTACACGTTTGCTAGGTGATGCTGATTTTGATTTTCTGACAGGACTAGCTGTTTCTTCTTTCTGCTGGTTAATTTCCGTAGACTCCGGGGATTCCTTCGTTTGTTGTTTTACGTCAGATTCAGTAGATTCTGTTACAGTAGGTTCGATAGTTGGTACCACCTTTATAGTTTCCTTGCCTTCTATAATAAGATAATCTTTAGGGGCTACATCAACTGTTTCCGTTGTAATTATGTACTCTTTGTCTGGTGTCACGGTTTGCAGTGGTTGTGCAAGATATTCAGCTTCACTAGCAATCACATTTTTTGTTATGTCTACAATCGTTTTCGGCGTTTTAACAGGTACACTTGATGTGAATTCCCAAGGCGTTTGTTCTCCTACAACACCAGGCGGGATGGTTGGCATTTTTTCAATATTAACACCTATTTCAGTGGTAACAGTTGTTTCGGGGGTGAATTCATCGTCGGGTTCTTCAACGATTTGTTCAGAAATATGTTCTTTCCCATCTATGATCTGCACTTGACGAATTATTTTAATACGTTTAGTCTTAACTCCTTGTTCTTGTACGGTGTGAGTGGACACTTTGGGCTCTTCCTCAATGATTTCAATGTCATCAGGCTCATCGATTACTTCTTCAGTGACATGCTCCTTGCCATCAATTATTTGTATGTGTTTAATAATTCGCTTGCGAGTTCTGGTTATTTTTCTTGTTACTTTTTGAACAACTGTAGAAATGTTTGATGACGCACTTTGCAACGTTGATTCTTGATATCCTTCACTTATTTTCGTGGAATGAGACTCTTGGGGTTCTTGAACGCAGTAGGAATCATAAACTTGAGTTTCCTCAGGTAAGTGCTCATAAGCTTTGGAAACTGTCACTATATGTGTAGGGGTTGATTCTCGTATTAGTGACTGCTTGGAAGTTGCGCTCGACTCAGTAAACTGTGAATGGTGTTGGCTTTCCATTTGAATAAAGTCTTTGGATAACTTACATACATCTTTATTTGGTTTTGTTTCATGAATGTCGTCTTGAAGAGGTTTATGGTCATCAACACTTTTATCTTTTGGTGGTTTTTTAGGGTCACTATCTGACTTTGGTGTACTTTCACGTGGCTCATTCTGATCTTTTCCTACATCTGGTAAAGATGGCTTGTTATCTTTATGATCATCGTCATCATTTACTTCTTCAAACTGTACACCACCTTGATCTTTGACACTGATCGATACTCTAGGTATTTGTTCTTCAAATACTTCAACATTGTCAGGTTCCTCAATTACTTCCTCCGTGACATGTTCTTTGCCGTCTATAATCACTACCCTGCGTATAATTCGTCGTTTTGTTTTTATTATACGTTTAGTAACTTGTTGTACGACAGCGGTTACGCTAGATGACGATGTTGCAATATGATGTTGACCTTCAGCTTCCGCTAATTGTAGTATTTCTTCAGGGTTTAGGCCTTCTTCTAATTTGACTATTACTCCGGGCCTCGATGTGAATTCCTGAATAGTTACTTCACTGCCTGGCAATCCTGATATAACTTCACCACCAAACGTTTGGTATTCAACTCTTTGTACGCCGCCATCTTCTAGCATTGTAGAAGTAGAACCTTTGTCTTCTTTCAAAGTGATTTGTGAGAAAGATTGGTCCTGTGGTAGTTGTCCTGTGGTATCTGTAATCATTTGCGTAGTTTGACGATGACTTTGAACTAACTGTTGTCGTGTCACCAAAGTCTTTCGTACCTTTTTCACAATTATTCTCTTAGTGCCATCTGCGTCTACTACAACTTCAGTTGTCGTTTCATCCGGTTCGACCATGACAGTTTCAAACGACTGCGGTAAGCTATGAGTTATATTCAATTGCGAATCTTTACCTTGATTATCATCTTTATAGTTTGCGTTAACAAGTAGAGATTGTTCGTCAATATGCTGATCTCTTACAACAGGGCGAGTGGCAATTTCAAATATTTCATGGCCATCAGTAACGGTGTTTCTAACTTGAATATTCTGTAAGATCTCTCTCTTATCTGAAATCAGGTCACTCGTTTGAGCTTCAACGTCATGCGGTGGGGAACAGGTAATAGAAACATCTTGCATGATTTTCTTATCAGGTTCACACATAATGGATTTGTCTGTAACAGGAAGCGACTCAGACCTGAGACTTTGTCCTGTTTGTGTTTGAATCGTACAAGTCGGCTTTTCTTCTGCGGTGGCAACTTTCGCAGTATCTTTTTGACTCGACTTCTTTTTGCTGCTTTTCTTTTCACTCGATTTACTTTCACTAGACTTCTTTTCACTACATTTCTTGTCACTAATGGACTTTTCACTTGGCTCTTTTTTAAGTGGTTTTTCTTCAATAACCATGATTTCAGCGCCAGGTATTTCGGTATGGGGAATTTCACTCGCCAGTGGGATTTCCTCTTTAACAATATCACTTTCTCTAGAAGCAATTTCTTCAGGCATGGATGTAGAATCTATGGTCCTGTCCGTCTGAGATATATCCTCTTCTATAACCTCAACTACAGATCTCATGTGCAGTAATACCTGTCTTAACCGCTCTATCTCTATAATGACTAGATTCTTCGTTTCTACTAACGATTGTTGCGTAATTTTAAGCTTTTCTCCCAACGATTGACTAGATTTATCAACACCAATTATAGTAATAGACTTTAATATAACCTCATATTCTTCATACTCCCGGATATATTTTTCATAAATTTCAATATATCTAATAATATCTTCTTCGGTAAGAACGTCGGACTGCTTTGTAGACTCCTTGAGTTCGTTGTCTATGGCTTCAAGCCACTGATCCAGTTGAGCGATCTTCGCCTTCTGCTCTTCCACCTCCTTCGCATGACGGGCCACCTCAACTTTAGCGTCCTGAAAGAGTTTAAAAAATATTAAGAATCCTCAACGTAACTTCTTAATATAGCTGATGCCATTCACTCTCCATTGTATAAACAATGATAGAAAATAAATAAAAAAATGTCGTACTAACTAATAGTGTGTTTATAGCAAAATAAATATTAAAAGACCGACGACCGACTACAATGAGATTTGCCTAAATTCAGGGCAAAGGCATTATTACATATTTAAACTTTTATAAATGTATAGCTCTCGTACCTAAGATACAGAATATCTTAAATGAAAATTATATGTGTGAAACTTATTTGAAAGAAATAATGTGAATTACGTTTAAAATACGAATATACCCATTTTTTTAAAATAAATACCATACAACACTTGAATCACAAATCGTCGATAGATGTTTTAATAGATGGCACAAACAGAATTATGTCAAAACTACATAAATTTATTGGTTCAGGTAAAATAAAAAAAGCAGAACTCCGAAGTTTCATTGGTCCGAATGCGTCACTATTCCGAATTGTCATAATTTCAAAAACCATGTTCTAAATGTTCTAATGAAATATTAAAATTATTTATTACCCTCATTGACGTATTACCCTAAACTAATTATAGTGTGTAACATACCATCCACAGCAAATATGATCGTTTGGCATGATATCACTGTCAAGGGCGTCGCCAGCCGACGGCCTAGGGGAGGGGGGCAGGGCAAGTTGATATAAATGCAGGATGAGGAAAAGGATTTGTGGTACAGCCTTGCTAGAGGATAGGAAGCTTCACCAAGCATGTAAACATAGAAAGTGTACGGGCGGGAGGAGGCTCGGTTTATATAGTCAGAAATGTCATAATATAAAGAGATGGTAACGCAAGCGCAGCGAGCGCGAAATTTTTGGAATGGACGGTCCATATCTATTGATAGAGATAGATAAAAACGCGAGCGTAACGAGCGCAAAATTTTTGGACGAGACGCTTCATAACACAATACAAGCTGATGAAAACGCGACCGTAGCGAGCGCGAAATTTTTCAAGAGAAAGGGTAAAAATAAAAGTAGATGAAAACGCGAGCGTAGCGAGCGCGAAATTTTTCGTTAGCAAGTGCGGAAAATCACGAGTCACGGGACCGAGAAATCTTGTTCGAGCCGAAGATCCACTCGACGACGCTACGACTAGTCTCGAGGCTGCCCAAAAGCTGCCGTTAAAATCACGAAACTTCATCAACCGAGCGAGTGAAGCATGTCCGTTACATCCTGGCCAAACATTCTTTCGTGTATCCGGATGTCCAGTTGTCTAGATTTTCGGCTGTTTTCACCTACCGGTCGCATTTCTCAACCAATTTTCTTGAAGTTTCGTAAGCAAAAACATTTTTTGGTCGATTAATTTTTTAGTCTTTCTTTTTCTAATTCGCGGTAATGGTGTTGGAAACGTAAAACAATACAAATTTCAGTCATTTCGAAACAAGCTCGCGAGGTCTTCAACTCATAGAACCACTAAAGTAGTTCTATTTTTTTTGTACCTATGTTTGTATCAGTTATTCTTCTTCGGTACACTCTACAGTCTCGACAAGGTGTCACCTGTCAGTGTGAGACACGTCGCCACTCGTTTCGTAGTCACTTTCCGTGAGCATTACTGACACTTCAACACTTGCGATCTCACCAACGATCTCCTTCTAACCCCTGACCTGGCCTTCTACTCTCCCTTGTATATATTACAAAATTATTGTGAAGGAGTTGGAATGGATTGGAATTATTTCTTACTGAATATTATTTGAGTTTGAAGAATGATGGATCAGACAAGTCAAGTGTGACTGGACATATTTTTGGATGTTTAGGGGGGGGGCAGCTGCCCCCCTTGGCGACGCCCATGAGCACTGTCAATATTATGAAAATTCGGAAAAATTATGGTTTCGAATGAACGAAGTTTCAGAATTCTGGGTGTTCCGAAAAATACAGAACTAAAAACACGCGCAACCAAAATAAAAACTACTATTACCTTCCTTACCTGGATGACATCCAACCCTTGCCTCGCCTGAAGCAGTAACTTGGATATTCTGGCCCTGATGATCACCACTTCCCGACTCAGGGTCTGGATTTCTGGCTCCTGGCGATACTCCATCATCTTACTCTCCAAGAGTTCCGCTGCCTCATCACACTTGGTGAGAACGGTGATGCCCTCCTGAAATGATTATTTGAGAAGTCAGAAAAGGGCTACATACTTATGTACGCGGGATATTGTCATTTTTAAGTAAACTGAATATACTTTCGGTATTAATCCGTACTTCTGTAACTGTCATATATTTACATTTAGGAATGTGGCGTTCTTTGCGAAAATCTTCACCAGCATATCACGCTACATATAAAAAGGGTATTAAGTAAGTGTTGAAGAACCTACTAATAATCAGATGTGTTTATATTATACAATACCTACATATACTCATATAGTTAATAATCCCCAAGACTGAAGTTACAAGTTAACGTAAACTGATTCAAAATCGATTCAGTGTGGATATCCCTAAGTACTCCGTACAAAAATAACCACGTGCTTCAAGCCATGTATGTGAACGAAGATTCGGTTTTATCTTATAAAGTATCGAAGCGTTTAAACGTTTCCATGTAACATTACATACACAAAGATAATAATACATACATCTCGCAACGCATTAGCTATAAATGAGCACATATTTGAAGCTTGTAAAACTATATTTTCTTGTTCAGTTTGACAAGTACAAATAGTATTCTAAAGCGTGATATTATGCTATGAGGAAATATCTAAATATACTCATGACCTAAGATTTCGTTATTGTGGACACTTATGTCATAGCATAACAGAATTCTTGGAATTATTCTGACCTAAGAAAAGCAACTTAGTATCTCTTCAGAAACATTGGTTTGATGTTGATCGGTAAAATGATTTTTAATTTATTACTCTAAAAAGGAAAAAAACTTCCGAACTAGGTATACTCCTATCGTACTTATATGATATTTTTTACTAGCTAAATAACACATTTTTAACGCCTACATCCGTTTGGTTGTCGCGTTCTTGAAAGTTACAAAGTTTACAGTCTACACACGAACTACACATTATTATTTATTTATTTTCCTTTCTACTGTTTGAAAACTAGGTACTTTTTTACATTTAAGGGGTTACTAAAGGTTTTACAAGAAACTCGCTTTAAAATAAATAAGTTCATCAAGTGGTGTCAATTAAGGATTTAATATTTCCACCGTTCTACTTTTCATTATAATAAAAACTATTTATCCTCAAGGAAAACTTTAATGTTTCTTTTGAAGTTAACTGTAATATTCAGTCATAAAGTAAATTTTATAGATTCTCGATTCATCTTCAGTGTTTGTTACGCTATAAAGCTACGCCGTTTTAATATTTATAGGTTGTGGCTAAACGATGTTTACTAAATTGTGGTTCTAAATCATCATATCCCAATCATTTTTCAAATTATCGCCGGAAAACTAATTAAGTTTTTGAAAATGCACTGAAAAATTAATATTCAATTTTAGTACTTGTTTACTACAAAAAAACTGAACGTGTTGAGTGATGCTTATTAAAGCAATATAGATACATTATTTATCTCTCCCTAATTTATTACCGAAACTAATATCTTATTTATCCATAAGCCGCTTTTAAAGTAGACGATTTCTGTACGAATACCAATTTCAAAAAGGTTTGTTTGACTTACTCTCGTAATCCAAAATACTTTGAATACTATCTTGGGCTGTTTTCTTGCACCTTTCGTATATTTATAATTAGTATCCAATTTAGCTCCTTCTTAACCTAGACACACGCAACGTAAATTGTCACTTTAATTCGAA
The DNA here is from genome assembly GCA_932273695.1 of Apotomis betuletana. Lineage (NCBI taxonomy): Eukaryota > Metazoa > Arthropoda > Insecta > Lepidoptera > Tortricidae > Apotomis > Apotomis betuletana. Next base: position 19,261,827 of record OW026299.1, read on the forward strand.
ACTCGCGGGTTCGCAGTTCGTATCGGTTCGAAGTGCTCCACAGTCAGAGAATCACTGCCCTACTGAATGATGCCAAACGCAACTATTTATTATTAACCTCTGTCGTAATAGATACCTTTATGACATCACCACAAAACATGGGGAAAATGCAGTCATTGCCAAGAACAAATAAAATCTCATTATGTTTTATAGACTTATTACTAGCGATGGTGTTCAATCGATTCTTGTTGATTCTAGTTTTGTTTACTTCGAGCAATTATAGAGCTTTTGGCAGCAGTATCGTCGTTGGTTTATTCTTGGGGTGTTTCTATAGCCTTGTAAATCATCTAATTGTAACTTGGTTAATGCAGTTTAATATGATTTTGTATACTATGTTTTTCATACATGCGTAATAATTGCGTATAGGTATTATTAGAAGCGCGTTCATAATTAAAATGGATGTTCAGTACGACTGAACATAAATAAAACATTTCTCATAGTTTTATATAAAGGCTCAATACCTTGTGTCGTTTTTGACTAGAACTTTTTGTATGAGTTTCGTCTGCCGCAGAATGCAATTTTCAAAATGGTCCTGTGTCCGTGAATGTGTTCACATAATCAAAGAACAAAAAAAACATCTGTTTAAATTTTGACGATTTTAGAGTATTTTATTGTATAGTCGCGGAATGAAAATGTTCGTCACTTTCCGACCTAAATACTTTTGCTTACTTAATATGTAAAGTCGAAATGACCGAACCTTTTTACTCCCAAGGAAATTAATCACTTTTATGATAATAAAATAAAATACTTATTTCCACTTTCACTGTGTGGAAAGTAATAACGCCGGTCAAGTTTCATCACATCATAGTATTTAGATGAGTGTCTCGATGATTTTGAGAACTTTTTTATACAGTCATATAAAGCTATATACGAATTTACAGAGGCTTTTTTCTATAAAAATGTAAGTGCTTATTTACAAAAAACATAAATATTTTTACATTTATTATTATTATGAGCCTATTATGTCCCACTGCTGAACAAAGGCCTCCCCCTCTTTTTTACGTAGTTTATAAAAATATTGTAGTCATAACAGTTCAGTTAGTAGGTATTATTTAATACATCCTAGAGTATAGAAACACCTCCAGTAATAAAGCAGTGGGGTGGACAGGTAATTCTAAATAAAATGGCATATTTACAGTGAAACTTACCCTCAGACCTTCCTCCATGGCTCCGAGACTTTCATCGGGCAGATCCGAGAGGCGGGCTTGTACATTCTTTACTTCTTCTAGTAGACTTTCAATGTCATTAGATAAGTCATCCTGAGAACACACACTCTTATTAGATACTATTTACTGATTGGTAGAGTGGAATCTAAAGATCTCATCCTTTTTAGTGATTGCTTAGCCAAATTTTTCGTATAAATACATCGGAAAATATTTAGAGTGGAGCTTTTGATTTGTTTCCATTCCACTCTTTAATTTTAGATTAAATCCCTTTTGCTCTAAACCGAGAAAGATTTAGTTGGTTGACATCTTTAAATTCCACTCCATTTCAGTATTTAAATACGGGGTAAGAATAAAACAGACGAGCATGTCAAATGCATGGGCAAGTTAGCTACGGACAACATCAAACATCAAAATATATTTAGTCTGCATTGGCTCATGCTGTGAAGCCATTCAACACCAAAACAACTATTAATTGGTATCAGGGCCTGTGAAACAACGAAAGCTGATGAAAGGCTAAACGAATGGACTAGGATGAACACAGTGTCATATAAAATATAAAAGTAATTTTCTTATGACAATACTCAGCCAAAAACTTTATAGAATCAAATAGTATAATATTGTTTATGTTACAAATAATTTTAAAGCTAATTTTGATAAAGCTAAGCAATATAAATAAAAAAAAAAACGTTTCTAGTGTTCATCCGATTACTATTTTCATTCTTAAAAAGGGAATCTACTAGGAGCTCTAATAAAAATGCACGAAACACTTGCATCGAACTAACCTGACATTGTATGTCATTTGCTGCTATAACTTTAATCCTCTGATTGCTAGTTCACTATTTTCAAGCCCAAGTAAAACATTGCTGTCTTAGATCTCTTAAAAAAAGCTTAAATTTCGTCGATCGTCTTGTAGTGGCCATGTCATTTGCCATTGACGCCAATAGAAATAAAATATAAATGGAGTTCAATATAAGTTCTTAGTAAAGGGACACATTTACCAAAATGTAATAAAAATCATTTAAATAAAACCATGAATATAATTTATATGTTTTTATTACAATTAAGACCACTGCTTACAAACTAGAAAAAACAGTGTTCTACACACGTGGGTTACTAAGTTGACTAGACATGACTAGATTTACTACTAAACACACTACATTGACTAGGATACTACAAGTACATACTCCAAATGCGTAAAAACTATTGCGGCGACAGTGCATGTCGAAGATGGCGCTACAAGACGACCGGCGATTGCTGACGGTGGAAACTCACGATACTTGTGATCAGTGAAATTAAAAATTTAGTATAAATATCATGCCAAACAGAAAGAAATTGCAAAATGGTACAATACGACTGCAGTTCAGTCACCTTGGGTATCCTCTGGGCTGCCTCTGCCGCCGGCTCCTGTGTGGGTGGGGTAGGAGCTGGATCTAGGGGTAAGGTTGTTAGTGTATCCTCTCGGACATCGCTAGAGCGATCAAGGCTGATAAGAGAGTCTGTGGGTGTCTCTACGCTCAAGTATGAACTTTGGTCTTTCCAACTGCATATTCCGCCCGGCAAATCCATTGACAAGTAGTTCGAATCAAATGGTGATCCAGAAGGATCTTTGGACTCCTCTGCGTCAGAGGTGTGGCCTGAGTGGCCACTGGGATCCTTATCTTTGTCGTTATTGTCTTTTGTCTGTATTTCTACTTTATCAGTAGGGGGTGTTTTTACTTTATTTGCAATCGATAAAAAGTATTGACATTCCGCATCATGGTATAAAGGTTTTTCGAGCCAGAACGAATGATCATTAACTATATTTTCTTCTAGGCTGTCGCGTTTTGTTTTATTGACTGAGACAACTTCTGGACTTACAATTTGTTTTTGTTCGACCATGAGACATTCAGCGTCATCTATCATTGATTTTTCGACCCAGAAGTTATCTACTTTCAAATTAGATAAGTTAGTAATGGCGTCATGAGCGGGGTTAGAAGGGTTTGTTACATTTACAGCTTCTACTGGTTTTGCAAACATTTCAGCTGATTGTTTATTCTTAATGACATCCGGGACAGTAGATTCAACTGTAACCGTTTTAAACGTATCTACTGAATCATTAAATTTTGCCTCATCATCACTTTGTGTGATAACTTCGATGACTATGGGTTCAGAAGAAATAGTCTGGACTTGTTCCTGAGAATAAATTGTTTTAGCTGGTTCATCTTCTAACAATGCATCGATCATGCTAACACTGATATGGTTATCTTCTGTTTCTTCTTGCACTTTCGATACTACCGTACTAATGACCTTTAAATTTGTGGGTACATCTTCCTCAATTGTTGCAATTTCAGCCTCAGATACTATTTCAGATTCTGGAGATGCTAAAATTGGAGTAATGCTCTCTAAAACATCGTTTTGTGACTCTGAACTCTGAGAATGAAGTAATTCTTTTGGTGTGTCGTCACTGACAAGTGAGGAGTCTTCAGGTAAAAGCATTTCTTCAATTTCTCTCTGTAAATCAGCCATTTTACTTTCAAGCGAGAGTTCTTCTATTAACTTAGTTTCTATAGTATCAGCTTCAGTTAGAATTTGTGATTTTGCACTGTCTATTTCTGGATAATTGTCAATGTTGCTCTGTCGTTCACTGGTAGATATACTCTCATTAGTTTCAATAGCGATAGAAGTTATTTCTTTACTTGGACTCAGTTCAACCGTTAGAACTTCATCGATACCACTGGGATCATTTTTCCAGAATTGAGCCTCGTTATAGAATCTGTCTTTGATCGGAGTATGTATGGACTCTGGACTTGAAACTGAAGAAGGAGTAAGTAGCTTCTCTTCTATGAGTTTTGGTTTTTCATCATCTTTCTCTTGCTGTAAAGGATTATTTTTAGTAATTTCCACATCTGTTGAAGGTTTTTCCTTTTTCTTTTTCTTATTTTTCTTTTTATTTTCAACTTCTTCTAGCAAAGGTGACTCTTTTATTTCTTTGGTTTCATCTTTGAGCTCTATTGGGAAATCAGTCGCTGCTTCTTTAGACATATCTTGTGATTTCACTTTTTCTTTGGATTTATTTGAACGTTTCTTTTTATCTTTTTTTAATTGTTTATCTTCATCAGGAATATGGGTAATGTCTGCGACTTTAATTTCTTTTTCCTTAGATTTTGCTGATCGACTTCTACTCTTCTTCGCCTTATCATCTTTCTTTGATATCAGTTTTTCTGCATCCTTCTTTGCAATAGGAATTTCTCCTTTATCAGGACTGCCTGGCACTGACTCTGCAATTTCAGATTTCAAAACCGACAAAGCTTCAAATCGATTTTCCGATTTTTCACGTTTTTCATATTGAGGTGTGATCGTTGTTCTGGATCTTGACCTAGTATCTCGTGATCTTGATCTAGATCGGCTTCGTTTTTCAACTACTATAAAGCCTTCAGCATCTACGCGTACTTCTGGTTTATGTTCTGAGTCAGATTCATCTACAAATATGACCGGTGGTTTGTGTAAAGGAATTTCTTTTACCGTTTCTTTACGAGATTCTTCTTGAAGTCTTTCAGGAGATGCGTGATGTATTCCAGCAATTTTTGCCCACGAACTTTCAACCGACTCTGTAATTTGAGGTTGTGCAGCAATATTTATTTCTGTATGGGTGGTAGATTTCGCATCCGTCCTCAAAGGAGATTCGTAAGTCCTATAAATTTCTTGTGTTTCAATATGTTCATGTAATCCTTCTGCAACCACTTCTGCGTATGATTTGCCATCTTCTGCGTTTTTAGCCCAAACATTAACAGGCTCATTTAAGGGATTGTATTGTTCCTCTTCCTTAGCTTCTGAAAATACAGGTGCTGGCTGATCAACTGATTTTTCTCTCTTATCGTCCTTCTTTTTCTTCTTTTTGTGTCGCCTAGATGTGGAGTGTGGTTCTTCTGCGATAAGTTTTTCACGCACGTTTGAGATATCAGCGACTAAATTATCAGTAGGATGCACCATAGCTGTTTCGGGCAGAAATTCTGTTTCTTTCTTAGTTTGTAAAATACTCGAGTAAGACGTTTTTCCTTCTGACTCAGTTTCAGTCAATGGGATAGTCATATCTTTACTTCCATGTAATTCAGGGAACTGCGTTTGTTGGTCATCACTAAAGGGAATAGCAATTTCTGACGATATTTCTACAGTTTTTAACATGTAAGAAGGAGTGAATTCTGGAGCATCAGCTGATAAGTTTGAAAACACTACAGGGTAAGATGGTTTAAACTCAGGAATAGAGTCTATTGAGGGGAGTAAATCTTGTAAACTATGAATGGGAGACTTCACTTCAGGACTAACTCCGGTATTAGGATTAGGTAAAACAATGATTTGTTCATTTATAACAATACTATCAGAATCCTCGTTTTTAAGAACACTTTGATCCGTAACAATATTAGATTGCGTATCACTTATAGTATTTTTATCAGTTACGGTGTCTATGGCCAACGGTGCTTTGCGGTGGTTAAAATCGTGCAATATGTTTTCCGCGGGTGGTTTTGTATCTGCTAACTGCATTTTTTCTTCTAAATCCGTAGATTTTTGTTTTTGTGGTTCTTCTTTAACGAACTCTGCAATGGAATCTATGATTGCCTTATTTTGAATTTCAGCCAGCTTAGCTGTTTCTGTTGAGCTTGCTTGATTTATGTTTACAATTTCAATTGATGTTTCATTAATATGTCTTAAAGTATCCGATTCAACATCTACTTGAGTTTCTATAATAACGTCGTCCGGGTTTACTATGACGAAGTCCACTTCATCGATTTCCTCAGTTTCAACGACAGATTTTTCTTCTTCACGTGGAATAATCTGTAATAGTGGTTCATTATGTTCAGTTTCGATAGCGGCTGTTTGACGAGTTTCTTGATGAGATGACTCTATTTGTATATTTTGAGTCATATTCACTGATTCAGCAGCTCTTAACTTTGTTTCAACAAAGGTTTTGTCCTTAAATATCATGGAAACTAAAGTGTGTCTTAGTTCTTCTTCTGGGATATTATATTCTGTCAGTGTTGTTTCAGAATTTTCATCAAGCGTCGCTTTCTCACTTATTATTTGTTCAACATTCAGATCGATCACATTTTCAGTAAGATCAGATGTAACAGGTGTAGAACCTTCGACAGTTAGAGCTTCGGTATCAACCTCTACTAATTCTTTGTTATCTTGTTTTTCTGATTGAATTTCAATGTGTTCATTAACATCTTCATCTTCGACATGTTGTTCAAAAGGTTTGTTATCTTTTTCAGTAATAAGAACAGCAAGTTTCTGCTCTGCATCTTGTATTTCATGATAACTATATCGCAACGACTCTAAAACTAATCCCAAACTACCTGCAGGTTTGGGTTCCGTAATATGCTGGTCTTCAAGAGATTTTATAATTACTTTTTCAGTTGCATTAGTAACTTCCATAAGTTTCTCCGCAGGATTTTCCTCTTTTTCAATTAGCTCGAGGGAATCCTTATCCTTAAAATTGATGGAAATTTTGACTTCGGGTGTATTGATACTTGGTGTCGATTGGTTTGATGTTATCATATCAATTTCTTCCTGTTCTATGACTTTCGTTTTCATTTCTTGTTCAACGTGTCTCCTGGTACATGTAATCGCATATAAGTTTTCAGCATCATATATATCTTGATAATTAAATCTAGGCAGTTCATGAATACGTAATCTGTTTATATTAATTTGATCGTTAGTTACGCTCGTACCTTCATTCAACCCATTAGTCAGAGGGACTACTGATTCAGCTTCTTCTGTCGTTGTTCTAGATACTCCGGTTTGACTATCCAGGGATATATCAACAGCTGTATTAACATCTTCTGATACCATACCCTCCTGTGATTTTGTTTTTTCTGCTGCTGTATCTAGATTTTGAGTGTTTAAGATCTGTTGATTACCTTGAATAGATTTAGTGACGGCGAAGAAATATTCAGCGTCCTTGATCTCATAATATTTTAGTCCTGATTGATCAACTTCTAAATTCATTGCATTTGTTCGTTGTTGGTCAATTTCATTTGTATTTTTCTCTTCATTTTTTTCCTTTGATGACTGAGTTTCATCCAAGACAGGCTTTTCTGATTTATAAACCTTCGACTCCATTTCGGGCAACATTTCTTCAGACGTAATTATCTCGGTTGAATTAGAGCTTAATTTGGCCATTGCATAAAGATTTTCTGCGTCCACAATCTCGTGGTAGCTCTGGCGCAATATGTCTTGACTCAGGAACCTCAAAACATCTTCAGAAGATTCCTTAACGCTTACAATAACAGTAGAGCTTTCCTCTGTAGCAGATTTTGGTAGTGCAGTACTCTCTGTGACCGGTTGAACATCTGATTCCGCGTCTTTGACGGTGCGATCGTAATTTTTTTGGGCAGTCACATTAGATTGAAGATCCGTTTCTGTACATAGAGTAGCTAAATGCACCTCAGCTGCATTAGTTTCTTGATATTTTGGTACCTCTTTTATAGGAGGAGAGATACGCTGGGGCTCACTATAAGTAGGCTCTGCTCTATCAGCCACTTCAATAAATTTTTCGGCAATTGCAGATATTTGACTAATATGTGACTGAATTGGTAATACATTGTCAATAAGAGTCACTTCTGCTTCAGTAGTAGGTGATATTTTTTCAGGTACCTTGCTCTCCCGTGCTCTAATAACGTATTGATAATAATCATAATCTAACTGATCGAAATCTAAGCATAATGAATATGATTTAATTTCTTCAAGAGCCTCATAAGGGATGGAAGACTTTTGAGATTCCTTCATAATATTTTTATTGCGGTCTTTTACCGAACCAAATATGACTTCCTCGACACTATCTCTTATACTCTGATCTACATTTAATGTTTCAGAAACGATTGCATTGTGTTCCGTTTCTGCAATTTCAGGTTTTTCTTTGCTGGCAATCGCTTTAGAACTCTCTACTTTCAATTGAGCTTTACATTTATCTATCATTGATTCTGCTTGTAAATTATCACTGATTGAAGCTTCCTCTATTTTTTCTGATGACTGTGATTTACTTTCTTCTACTGGAACTGGTTGCGTAAGTTCTGTATTAATTTTATCATTACCGATAGCACGGGAATCAGTCCGTTCAAATGTGTTTACGGAAGACGAGTCAAATTCTTTAGGTTCAGTAATAACAATGTTTCCTGTATCTACTGTAGCTTGTGTGGAGTCCTTTTCAGCTATACTATCTACAATTTGTTGGCTATCTAAAATTGTCTGTTCATTTTGACTCATAATTAGGTCTTGGCTATCTGGTTCTTCCATTTCTATGGCACTAATATCTAGTACTTTACTCATCACAGCTGCTTCTAAATTAGTGGAAGACGTATCATCGGTAATCTTGGCCACGACCAAATCATCAGTACATTCTGTTTCCTCCAATGAGTTGCTTTTACTACTGAACACTTTAACGGTCCTGATGGGTGGTAATTTTTTTTCTTCGTGGGTTATTAAATATATAGTTCTCGTCTTGACATCTTTTATCACAGGCTCAATAGTACTTTTTTCAACAAGGACAGTGTCTTGAAGAGATTCTGTGTTGAAATTTTTATCATTATTATTCTGTTCGCTCGCGGGACTTGATGTTGCAGATGCACTTTCCTGTTTTTTATCCGTAATTTCAATCAAAGATATAACTGCATCATTAGTAAGCGTTGTTATTTTAGCTTCTTTGTGATCAATTTCGCAAACATTTTTTAATTCTTCTCCTAATGCAACATTTGTTTCAAGTATGGTAACTTCAGTAGCAACTTCTTGAGTTGTGTCTCGTGGCTCCGGTTGTTTAGTGGTTTCTAGAGGAACTGATTCTTCCTCAGCCATTAAAGTATTCCAGTCCATTGTGATTAAATTTTCTTTTATACATAATACTTCAGATACATCATCATTAAATGTTGGAATATCTGACGAATTTTGAGTGCGTTCAACTATTTTTATTTCTTTTCGCTTTTGTGTCTTTTCAGCATTCCTATCTTTTTTCTTAGATGTTTGGGATTCTTCAATCTCTTTCAAAGCTCGTTCAACTTCATCATCTACTACTTTTGCCTTCTTAGATTTAGTTTTCTTTTTGTGGCTTTTAACTACGTCAAACTGTCCTTCATCAAGTTGTTCTAATGGTTCTGTTAAAGCTTCTGTTTCTGGTACGTTTTCAATTGGTTTAGCTTTTTTAGACTTCAATTTGGACATTAAAATTTTACTTTCAACCGCTTCCACGGTTGATAATCGTAATTCCTCTTTGGCATCTTTGATGTTTTCAACGATTTGTTTTTCAGGTTCTTGTTTAGTAACATTATCAAGATTTTTGTGTTTTTTAGACTTTGATTTGTATTTAGTACACTTATTTGATTTAGACGGAGCTTCCACTTCTTGTTCTCGAACTTGAGTGACAGTCTTGATAACAGTGTCAGGGGAAATTTCCTTTGATATACTGTCAAGACTTACTTGCCCTGATTTAATTTCTCCGCGTTGATTACTTACAGGTTGTTCATGAAGCATGGGCCTCTCCTCTATAACAACTTGTTCTAAAGCCAAGTGTTGTTTTTCATTAGACCTGCCTTTTTTAGACTTCTTATTCAGAGATTTATGATCTTCTATCTGCGTTACTGTATTTGGATTTTCTTGAACAATAGGTTGCATAGTTATTACTGTCTCTATTGGTAAATCTAAAGTTTTAGAAGTGCTTTCTTTCAAAATTGGTTTTTGATTATTAGGGTCATCGACAGTAATTAAGGCTGTCCTTGTGACATGAATATTATCTGTTGTTGTCGCCTCGTTATCTTTTCGATCTTTGTTTTTCTTAGATTTTGTCTTTGTTGTTTCTACATCGGGCACACCAGCTTTTGCATCTTTCGTAAGAAGTTTTGTATCATCTACTACGTCCAAAGTAGCGTGTTGTGAAATTGTTTCTAAACTTTCTGTAATCTCGTGAGTTGAGTGTGTTTCAGTGCTTCCAAAGCTTGTCGGTATTTCTGATAATGCCTCTACAGTGCGAGGCATTATGTCTTTCTCAGTTACATCTACATCAAGATCATCAAGTTTTTCAATTACTGTCTTAATTAAAGTACTCTTTTTAACATCTTCAGAATTTGAATCAGCCGAAATCTTTCTTACGACTTGAGATGTTTCATCACGCTTGTTTTCTTCGGGTTCTTTCTTTTTCTTTTTAGGTTTTTTATTGTCTGGTTCTTTCTTAAGAATGATATCTCTAAGTTTTTCTTCTTCATTATCTTGAATGTTCATTTCTTGTTTAGATTTATTGTCTCGTAATAAATCTGTTGGTTTATCAACTACAGTTGATTCAGCTACTAGTAACTGGTTTGTTACGTCTCTTATGTCATCTGATAAAGGTTCTATATTTTTGTCTAGCATCTTGACGCTCCTTTGGATTACTTCTGGCTCTTTTATTTCAGATTCTATCGTCATGAAGTCTGTGACCATTACTTTGTGTTTATGTTTCTTTAATTTAGTCATATCTGATTCTTTTTCCCGTGGCAAAACGGTGACTTCGACCGTTTTAGTTTTGTTCGTTGCGTTTTGAATAAAGGATTCCGATACAAATTCGGTTTTCTCGCGAATATCTTTTCCTTTCTTTTTCTTGTGTTTGTCGAAGCTCTCAATCTCTTTTAATGCTTTTTCTATCTCGTCTTCATTATCTTTTGGCTTCTTCGTCTTTTTCTTTTTTGCTTTCTTAGGTTCAACAGGCTCCTCGTGTGATACTTCTGCAGATACCATTTCAGTAACTGTTTCCACAACCGTAGCACTATGTTGTACTTTTTTAGTTACCTCTTTTTTCAAAGTTTCTGATTTCGTTACTTTAATTTCATCAGGAGCAGAGACTGTAATTTCTTCGGTGTCTGCGTCGTCAAAGTCATCAACTTCAATAACTTTTTTAGTGGCCTTTTTCTTTTTAAGCGTTTGATTCTCGTGAGCCTTGGTCGGTCTTCTCTCTGGCGCTCGTCTCTGTCTCGGCATGTCCCTGGAGCGGCTACGTTGAGATCGGTCCGGCCTCTCCGGTTTCAGCTTCGAATTATCGACGCGGTCTTTTGCAATCGGCTGAGTTTCAGCTTCTATCGTAATTTGCTTTACAAATTCAACTTGCGCTATCTGAGGTGTCGGTAGAGTTACAATCGTTTGAGTCTTAGGTTGTTTTCGTAATCCTAGAGCTAATATCTCCGCATATGATAGGTCCTGTGATCGGCTTCGGCTATGAGGACTTCGCTCTTTCTCTTGATTGTCCGATAGAATAATTTCTAGTGGCGCCACAGAAAATTGCTCCACGGCCTCCACAACCTTGGCCGTCGGAACGACTTCCTGAACTTTATAGTCTTTACATTGATCCACATAATGGATCTCTTCAGTAAACGGTACGAATTCGTCGCGGCAAACTTCCGCCCTAACTGGTTCACAATCACTTTCATACACATGGGTCTCACTGGACCTAGCACTATCGTATTCGGTATGTTCACACCGAGCACTGATTTCACTGTGTTCCTCGCGGGGCGGGGAGGGACCAACGAGCTCTTCGGCTTTTACGGTATCATAATGGCTCTGTGCGCTCGGGTGTCTCTGGGCACTCGGGTATCTTCGGGAACAGACGGAACTGGACCTAGAGCTCTGCCCGCGGACTATCTCAGCGTAGGTGGTCCCTCCCAGCACCCAGGCGGGACTGGCGGCGCGTCGCACTTCGGGCTCAGGTGGCGCCAGGGCGCGGGCGCGGCGGTCGGGCGAGCGCGCGCGGCGGGCGCGGGCGCTGTCGGCGCTCGCCACCAGCGCGGCCAGCGTGCGCGCCGGCTCGTCCGCCGCCGGGCACGGCATCACGAAGTACGGGTCCAGGCCGTAGATAGCCCGAGTCAGCTCTTCGATACGCCGGGTGACCTCCTGATACGCAAGTACGGACAAGACATAATTTACAAGTGTTCGTATAGTTAAGCGATTCTGATTCGAGTGGGCGATGAAAGCTGAGGATCATGAAAAGAAACTGCCGAGGCTGCGATGTTTCGATTATGTATATTCAATTTTAGATATATAATATTTTATAAAGGAATCGAAAAGATAACTAGTAGAGCGGGCTTAAAACTAGATGATCGGTGTCGCGGTTACGCGTCGGGCAGCGGGTCCGCGTCGGGCCCGCCGCGCTGCACTAGCAGCTTTACTCGCTCGTTTCGCGCCTGAATCTTGCTCTGCAACGACTTGACTCTCTCTCGACACGCCTACGAGGATACGTGACCGAAAAGTTAGTAGCGGGTGAGGAAGGTAACAAAAAGAAAACAAAATGAATGCGTGGCCAGTGGTAATGTACAGGTGGCCCGATACCGCCCAGACTAAGGCGGTCGGGTCGGTGCTAAGCCGTGTCTGCCACCTCGAAATCGATAAACAAAACTAGAATATTCGCTAGCCTACTCTGATGGTGTCGGTGCGTGTACATCTACCGGGCGCGCGTCCGGGGAGGGCGAGACTCGTCACGGTCCGCACATCCCAGGACACGCGACCGTAGTCGTCCTGCAACGGTGCTTACCTGTTGCTGTCTCTGCGCGCGCTCGGGGTCACGCGGGCTGTAGTTGGGCTGCGCGGCGTGGCGCAGCTGCTGCTCGGCGTCGAGCAGCTGCGCGCGCAGGCGGGCCACGTCGGCGCAGTACGCCTCGACCTGCTGCAGCGCGGCATTCAGCGCTGCGGCCTGCGAGCTCGTCGCGGCGCCCAGCGCGTCCAGCGAGCTGCACAGCCCGCGCGCCGCCGCCGTCACGCCCTCCGGACTCGCCGACTGCGCCGCCACGCCGTCCGGCCCGAAGTGTACCTGTGACACAACAAAGGTTAACACCGAACCTACCACACCCGACTCCGTCCCTACTACTGTGACACTCACGTTGAGTTTCTCGACGGCATATGAAATCTTTGTTTTCTGTGTAGAGATGTCGTTTATCAGCTTCTCTCTGAGAGCCAGGCGGTCCCTGAGAGGTTTCTTGGCATTTTGCGGCGCTTCGAGCGCTCGCGTCGTTGCCTCTAACCAGTGGCCGACGTCCTTTAATTTCTTTTCACATCTCTCCCATTCTTCTGCCAGTTCTTGAAGCAGACCATTCTGTAAGAAAATTAATGTGTTAGAACCGAAAGAGTTCCTTCGCGACCGGCATTATTAACATTATAAGTATTACTAACGGTTTTCGCTAATCGCTTCTCCACGTCTATTGTGGCGTTCTCCGCCGCCTCGAGTCTACCGGGCAGGTCCCCGGAACTCGTGACGCGTTCAATGGCTTCTATTTCCTTAGTCATATCCGCTAAATTTTTTGTCTGCTGCTTACAACTCTTGAGTGCATTCTGTAAATACACAAAAATGTAAACAAAGAGAACAAGTAAATCGTAAACAATCGTACTGGGAAATTATATTTGCGGCCTTACTCCGTATTCAGTCTGTTTTTGTTGAGCCTCTGCGAGGTCGGCGAGGGGCAGCGGGCGCGCGAGGAAGGCGCGCTGCGTCTCGACCCAGAGCAGGACGCGCTCGAGCAACGCCAGTACTCGGGCGACGGCATCACACGCGTCCTCGACGGCCGCCTGGCGAGCCTCCAGCTCGCTGGTGACGGCCGCCAGCTGCTCGGCCAGCGCGCTCACGGTGGAGGACACGAGCTGCCGCTCGGCGGCGTCGCGCGAGCCCTCCACGATGGCGCGCGCGTTGCGCGTCAGCCGCTCCATGCGGTCGGCGACGCCGGGCACCTCGGCGCGGGTGGCGACGAGGCGCTCTCGGTAGGGCTCCGGCGGCAGCGCACGATCTCGTGCCGTGAGCTCGGCGGCCCGAACCCAGGCCTGAACATCTTCGACGTCCGCCGCGTACTCCGATCGCGCCGTGCGCGCGCGTTTCCACTCCCGCTCCTTCTCCTCCATGGCCGCAGTCAGCGCCTCCGCGGACAGCTCGAGCGAGGACAGCTCCTGCGAAACGTCCGCAGGAGCGGAGCCGCCGTAGCGCTTTCTGCTCTCGTCCGTGAACTTCTTCGTGGCCTCCGCGAGGTCGGCGACTTCCTTAGTTAAAGAGCGGAGTCCGCTCTCGTCGTCCTCTCCGAACGCGTAGAAAGTCTTGACCTTCGCGATGCACACTTCTATTCGCTGTCGGAAGGCGTCTATCTTCTCGGACACGCGGTCGAATTCGGACACTACTTCGTCGATCTCGGCGAGCTTCGCCGCTAGAGTCTGTCGCAATCTGAAAAAGAAATGCACGTTAGAGTGATAAGAGAGTGCGGGGTGGACTGTTTAGTTCGGGGATACGGTAGGGAGCGCACGAGTTTAGGAGAGCTGCCAAAATTCGACGAAAATAGTCTGACGGCGCGGCGTGACGCGGCGCCCGTGACGGCGAAGGTCGCGGCGCCGCCGCTGCTCTAGGAGCTACCTTGTCGTTCGTTGCCGGCCGCGTGCGGCGCCCGCTCGCCTCGCTAGCTCGTCGCTCAATGAACCATTCGAGATAGATTCGCTGGACGCATCTAATTTTAAATTCCACGCTCCAATGTTTGCCGGTGACATCAGAGCGAGTTTTTTAGATGCAGCGAGTGTTTACATTTTGCACGGTTTACATTATGATAATGGCGACCTCGAGTTGGCACTTAATGCCATATGTTGACAAAATAGCAAAAGGCGTTTAGCTATAATGTAGGAACTAATAATTATTATGCCGACATTGCGTAACTATGTCAGGATTGACATCCGCCGGCGGCACGCGGCGCCGGCCGGCGCGCACCACTCGGGTAAACATTCGACCGACCGCTGCCAATTGTAATGGCTCCTGTACAGAGAACAAATCTTACAGTCTCACTATCCCTGCGACCGCTTTACAGAAATCCGCCCAAGTCCATGACTCATCACCGCTAAATAGGCACACGCGCTCGCATCACATTTTCTCGTGGCAATACACTTAATCGCGGTCCGACTGCGCCGCGAGTCCGTCCCGATCTCCTTATAGAACGTAAATAATCTCGTGTCGAAACGGCCGAAACCCTGCAAGCCGCTTTATTTTCGGACCGGTCCGAGGAGTATTGTTGTCGGATCGCGGAAGGGCACCGCGCTTCTGTCCCGGTTCAAAACATACTCGGCGACCGGCGATTTTACGCACATTTCGTCCTCAGGGCGGACACGTTTGATAAAAATCTATAATTTGCGAGAGTTGCGACGTATGGTCTAAGTTTATCCCTGCGGTTAGGTTCCAGTGCAGACTGCGAGGCCCTGACCTACAAAGCGGCGAGGCGCATGCGCGGGCCACGTCGATATACCTACATCTACCAGTTTGAATAAGTAACGATTACACAGACGTCCCCTGCCGCGCCGTCGTCTGGGGCATGCGCGCTGGGAGAAGGAGCTCTGGGCGGAAGCGGGAAGGTTCCGTTTCGCGAGTCACGTGATGGGAGTTGGGGCGTTTCCACGCCGAGAGGGCGGCTGCTGATTGATTCTGTTCTAGACTGGCTATAGGTGTCGGCGCGAGCTAGGCTTTACGCATTACCTGGGACCTGGAATCTTTTTTCGTATCAAAAGTGTTCCTAAATTATGACATCTCGTCCACTAAGAATAAAAAAGAATCTGCTCTGAATCGTAGTTTATGCAAATTTGCTAGTATCTCTAAGGAAACATGTAAACTCGTACTATTAGGTAGTTGATGACAAATTCAATTTTAAATGATGTTGTGTTCAACTAACATGCCTAAAACCTAAACCGCTTAAATAGCCTCGGCAGACTATCCATAACTTACAGGAAATACCTAACGATGACGCAACGTAAATTGCCATAAATATGTGACTAAAAGTTTGAGGAAGTATGCTGAAGTGCTTATGTTTCGAACAGCTAAAAGTAGGTTTATTATTCTTTTATCTCGGTATATTTTAAGCGAGCGAAGCGTCTCCGTTTCGGCTTCGGCAAAAAATTCTTTCGTATATCCGATTGTCCAGATTTCCGGCTGTTCTCGCCTACAGATCAAATTTCTCAGCCAATTCTCGTGACAGTTAGTAAGCAGGTTCGATAATTAAATAGAATATTATTGTCCATTCAGTTTATCGAAATTTTTGAGGGAGGGTTGAAAAGGTAAAATTATGCATTATCACGAATCATGCAATGATTATACATGATTTGGTAAATTTATAAATAAATAATAGGGCATTTCTCAGGAGTGGCATTTTTAAGTGTCCGGGCTTGAAAATGGTTAAATTTACCATCGAATATTTCTGAATAAAATCAAGCTAGTACCTAACGGTTTGTTTCGTCTGGCGAGCTATGTAAACATTTCATGATAATTCATTAACATGACATTAAAAAAAAGTTATTACAAAAATTGACGTTCACTGGAAGCGTCCGCTTGCCAGATTTGTTGAAATAAAAAATCATAACTGGATATTGGGTCTGGATACTATGATTTCAAATGTGTTCCCGTATTCAGCATTAGTTTATTAATCATTTTGTTCCTATAGATATAATTTATCTGCTAAACATTTTAAATAAAAACAATTTTTCGGAGCGTCCGAGGGTAACTAGTGATTTCAGTGTAAACTTTAAAACACGTCAGCACTGCCTTAAAGAAGTATACTAGAAACCCGCAGCTCGAAAGCAAACAAGCTTCAGTTGTGTTCTCACCGCCGCCGAGAGTAGACGTCGGCTCAATGGCTTGTAGGTAGAGTTTGTGTGGGTTCGTTGGTCATTCGGTGGATTTGGTTACGTGTTTTGTTGAATTCGGTGGAACAATTTATGTTGTTCAGTGATTGTATGTCTGCAATTTTATAAGTGAATAAAATCTCCCGGAGGATGTAAGTCCATAATAATTTGTTCGTGTCTATATTACTTTTAGTATTCCTTAAATCGATAAAAAACATTAAATTTTGAAATCGGTGGAATTGATTTCCATTGATTCGGTGTAATTTTTGACCACTGAAGTCAATAAAAATTGCCACCGCTATCAAGTTGTACGATAAAACCAACTGATTTTACATTATTTCTATATTGCCATGCCCCTCAATCGGTTCTTCAATGCTTATAATCGTGATTTTGTTAATGCAGCATAGTTCTGACTGTGCTTCTTTTGTTTACTAATTTCGGTGGGTTGCTGTTCGTTAGGCTGCTTTCACCGGCATCTCATTGGCATTTCAGCACATGGTTTACCCATCTCGTTGAACTGGTGCATCAGGGTATTATGCCTCAACAGCCTGACACTACAAATATTCCTAAGGGTCGTCATTTCAGCGAGCTACACATCGAAAACTCTGAAGTATTGAGCCTTTGTTTTCGGTGATTGTAAAATCTTAAATATCTTATGAACCACTAAGTTCAGAAGAGGGCCTTTGCTACCAATATTTTTTTTAAATTAGGCCGTTTTTATATATTAAAGTCACGAATCAAAAATATGAAAAATAAAATTGACCACCGAAGTCAAGCAAAATACCTCGGCCCGGAGAATCGCCCAATAATATTTTTACAATACAAAATAAAAATAACAGAACTCACCATATAAATTATGTCAATAGCCTTTAAAGTATCTACGTAAACTGAAGCGGAAATAAAAAAGAGTATCATGACCATAATATTTAACACTAGTGACGTCACACCCCACCAAGTGAAACATCGCCCCGCTATTCACTATTCCAAGGTCAAGCGGCAGAATCGCAAGTTTACAAACTATTGCCTCCTAAATTCTGGCTCCAACATTGTTGTATCGTACACAACCCGCGATGTAACACAAACAAGAACCTTCTAAAAATTAACGTGACGCAACTTTCCGCGGTCGCCAGGACAATTATACGCATTGCGAAATTCTGTACAATCGATTTTGACACTTAAAGCTTGGACGCTATAGACCGGATGAAACATAATGGTTGCTTTGTCAAAGTTGTACGGATTCGAATAAATGACATCATGATGGAACTAAAAATCTCTAACAGTCCTTGGAATCGGAGACACTTTTGTGTCAGTTATCTAATTGTAGAAATATTTCAAGCTTGCCTTGGGTGAGATCATTTTGGAGCTGTTCAGAAATCAATAGCCTTTGCAAATAGCATAGTGCGATGATTGCATTGGCAAAGGCAATGTAAACAGTTTTTTTTTTTATGTTTCTTAGACGTCTCGGATTTAGATTTATATCCTGTTTCATTCGGCAATTAATTTTGCAGCTGAATTTCTTGAAACCCTAAATTAACGATTACTAAAAGGGAGTTAGAACTTGTTGTTAACCGTTGAATTTATCACATCATGATCTTTTCCACTGACGTGGGTTTTTTTTGCCATTTTTTACCATCTAGTAAAGGCTAGTAACTTTTTCTTTTAATTTTTACGGAAAATGGAGCAAATTTAATATATCAGAGCTGCGCAATAACCCATGTTGTAAGTTCATTTTGTTCTTGGCAAGGTCGTGGAGTTGGGGGTTGTTTTTATCTCCCTAAATAATGGTTGGTAATCTCGCCTGGTTAGTGGCACTCCTGGTACATTCAAGCAATGTATTGCACCCAGTTTTTAGACATTGCTGCTACTTTACTGATACTTAACTTAGGAAATTCAAACAACGAATGTTACCTAACAATGTACGGGGTGTACGGCAGCAGACCCTAAGAGCTGACCGTGGGAAACCACTCATCAACCTATTGACATTGTTCATCAATGCAACTTCAATTCAGCAGTAAAATCCACTGATGCTGCCGCCCTTGACCGTCCATATGTGTCAGAGTACGTTCAAGTATACACTAACAGCCACACTCAGCCTTAATACAAGTGAATAGAACATGAAATCCAATGATAACAAGCTATTAAGGACCCGATTAAATTTGCAATATGTATCGTGCTCATTGTTCAAGAAGTTCGGTTTTACGACTTGAGTACTCGCTGAGTGAAAGAAATAAGGTTTGAATTCGACTTTACGGGGTGTGGAGAACATTCTGGGGTTTTCGGTAGCCAGGCAATAAACTGGTCAAGGCACCCGTCAAAGTGCGATCGGAGACGAATTTTAATCGTCTGCACGCAACGTTAAAAGTTACTGGTCCCAGTTGGTTTGATCACAAAACTCTTACTATTTAAAAGTTAGATCATGCAATTTTATATAGCTTTAACCTACTACGCTACCACGCGACTACTATCAAATATAATTGCTTTTGTCAAAAAATTACATCTAACATAGTCAGGCAAACAATTAGTTACCACTTATCGACTTTGTTTCATGCGTATTAGGTCTAAAAGTGGTAGAGCACGTTCTTGGTTGACTGTACCTATGTAGGTAAGTGATGGTTAAAGAAAACTAACTCAACGTAATGGTTTCTATAATCGTTATATAAGGGTTGGTTTATTATTATGAACTTACATACAGATGTAAGTAAATAGGCGCAGGCGCCTATGTTATGCGCCAGAAGCCCAGAACGCGGCTGACGAAGCTAAATTTGCTGCTAAGAAAATAAACAAACAAACAAATGCCACCCATAATGCAATAGCATGAGCTTTCATTTGATAAGATTAAAGAAACTTTGGCGGTAAACGAGGCGTGGCTGACGGCTGTCAACTACTTGAAGTATCGCCAAGGCATTGGCAACTGCAAATTTTACAAGAAATTCGTTGACTTCATGAAAGATTTGTCGGTCTTGCTTTATATATTACTTCCAATCGTGCGTAAGATGCGTACACCAACGAAATTAGACTTTATGACCTACATACCGAATGATGATTCTAGGAAAATTATTCCGAGTTTTCGCGCTCAAAACAACACCGATGTTATTACGAAAGTTTTATTATGGAGACAGTTATAATATGAGTTTGCGCCTCAATTTCGGTGCTATTGGAACAATCTTTATCGAAACTTTCTGAGAGTTCGACTTTACTCCACGTGCTTTGTTGCGCGACAGACCTAGATTACATTCCTCTATTGTCATTCGGCATGCATAGTCGCAGCAAGTATATATAGCCCGGCGGTATACATTACCTGCCAACTTCGTCGCATCACCAATAGCTACAATCCAAACGTAAATCCTACTTACTTCTCATAGGCGTCGACCAGCTCCCTGACAGACTTGTCGGTGTCTTCGGCCGCCTCCTTCGAGTCCGGCTTCAGTAGCGCCACAACAAAGTCCGCGTGTTCGAGTAACTCGTCCCGAGTGTCCTCGAGGCCCACCACCTCGCTTTGTAACTCCTGGGAACAAAAGAATCAGTCTAGCGATACGTGTTTATATTGAGAAAAAAAAGGAATCAACTTTGTAAAAGTCAATTCTAACCGGAACAGTTAAAGTAAAATCCGTATCATTCAAGTACCCAACGCCTCTAAACAAAAGTAAAATTCAAACCGTGTGGCAAACTGTGGAAAACCCGAAAACAATTGAAACGAAAAAAAGTTATAACTTTTTTTCGTTTCAATTGTTTTTTGGGTTGTCGTTTCAGCACCCTATTTATTTACTCTCAATGAAAATGAAAGCCAAATCTGTTCCAACTAAACCCAACAATATGTTAAGGATCATACGAGAACATCAGGCCATTGCGTTGTATTTACATGTTTGACGGAAATGTATTATGTGAATGGAAAACTCAAAATATATTGTGTCATATGTCCAGAAGGGAGCTCCCGTGTCATCAATGGATGTTAACGTTTTCACATTTTGGAATTGGGAAAATGCCAACCAAACGTGTGCCAATATCAACACATTGTTTTGGCACTCGGAAAATAATAATTAGGGCAAACCTGCAATATTTAAGGTGTCAAGACGCTAAGGCATTCCGTTCATACAATATTGACATGAACTTTGCAAAATATGTGAATGGAAAATTATTTAAGAAATATATTATTAACTCGCATTATAATGGAAATTTCTAGATACTAACACTTAATTTAATATAGAATATTTTTTAACGTTGCCCGTATTCTTTCCATGTGGAAATTCTCCAAGTTGTAAACTTTTCCGTCAACCAAGTTCGTCAAACAAGAAGTACTTGATACTAAGACGTTAGGTATGGATTTTTTTATTTGAATCCGCGCTTATATTTTTCTTTTAGAGAATCCGATCCCGCTTCTTTGTAGATGTAACATAAGCTTAAGCTCGCCGACTTACGTTAAGAGAAAAGCTTTTAAAATTTCGTCGTTTGTTTGGCATACCAGGCATGGAACAATACCAATATTCGTAATCGATCGTCGCATCCACTCGGCAATGCAGGGGATCGCGTGTGGGTTATGGACGTGCCTACGATAATACTGCGGAGTACCCATATTGGGACGGCAATTGACATTTATATCTAACTAGCGACCCGCCCCGGCTTCGCACGGGTGCAATGTTATATGTATTATGCATGTATTATACATACAAACCTTCCTCTTTAATCACTCTATCTATTAAAAACCCGCATCAAAATCCGTTGCGTAGTTTTAACTACATACATAGGAACAGACATACAGCAGGAAGCGACTTTGTTTCATACTATGTAATGATGATACACATGTGTGTACCTAAGTTGTCAGTGAGAAAGTTGGATTGCATTTTTCAGTCGATAAGTAACAAAACTAGTTTTAATTTTGTAGGTAGGTACACGTATTTAAATCGTCGATTTGGACTTTGGTCATAAATTAACCAGCAAAGAAAATTGACGTTGTTTCAATGACATACATTAAGTAGGTACACCAGACCCCACAAATATGTTAATGAGCACATTTTTATAACATTTGGAAATAGAATTTCACCTAGTAATGTGTGCATTAAAAAAAGTTTTCTAGTATCCTTCATTAAGATCTAAATATACAGAGGCCCGAATGAAATAGCTTAAGGAATGTTATTCCCGACTGTTTTTATTTTATTGCTGCCCGTGTGACTCACCAGCACTAGGATTAGTGCGGGCCTCATGTGACGTAAACGACTTTTGCAATCTTTATTTGACACTACGTATCCAACTGAAACGTCAAGCAACTCATCTATTACAATGGTGTTTATGTATTCGAAGTAACCTATTTTGAAATAGAGATTATTTAATATTTATTTTAATAGATATTTGTCAGGTAACCATACAATTATGACGAATTATTAAATTACTAGTTGTGCCCCGCGGGATGAAAAGTATCCTATGTCCTTTCCCGGGTCTCAAACTATCTCCATACCATATTTCATCTAAGTCGGTTCAGCGGTTTAAGCGTGAAGAGGTAACAGCTTAGACAGACAGACAGACACACTTTCGCATTTATAATATTAGTATGGATTATTATGCTTGGGGCTTGTGCACAAATCACGTGAGGTTTTTTCGGCTACTTTTTGACCCCCCCTCCCCCCTGGTGATATTTGGTGAGGTTCTTTGCTAACCCCCCCTCCCCCATACTACCTCACGTGTATTTTTTTTTGCCAGAATTTCGTAAAATAGACTCGCCAAATTTTAAGTATTTAACAAGTGAGGATTTATTTTTAACGAAACCGAGAAAAAATATCGATTTTTCTTAGTCTTCGTTCATAGTAGAAAAATACACGTGAGGTCTCCTTATACCCCTCCCTCCCCCAACGTGATCTTTCGTGATTTTTTCGCGACCCCCCTTCCCCCCTATCGAACCTCACGTGATTTGTGCACAAGCCCTTGCTTGCTACATGCTACTACAATTATTAGTTATCATAACTCTATTTTCGGCTTTGCCGTTGTCAGCTATAAACAATGTATATTACAAAACGAGTGTACCGCGCGTAGTATGTAAGTTTAGATAACCTGTATTTTCCTTGCTATTACTTAAATTTAATTACAGTGGAATTGGCTAGTTGATTGAAGGGTAAAAGAAAAATGGGAAATAAAATTGAGAGTCATATCCGTTAGGTACGAGGTAAACAATGTTTATTGTAAAACACGACCACCTAATTGCACTAATAAACTTTATTACTCATATAAATATAACCTCCGATAGTTTGAACATATGTTACGGGACACATATTGAATATGAAAGAAGTGACATTATTTTTAAAGATTTTATGCCTGTGTCATGGCGTGTAATAATCAAATATTTTTAATAGAAAAATGTGTATGAAGACTTCATGGATATGTGTATATATGTAATATACCATCGCAGATGAGAGAAAAATAATGGGGTCGGTACAAACTGCGCAGCCATGTTTAGAAAAGTATAAGAATAAATCCGGTGCATGCACTGACCTGCAAGGCATGCCTGGTGTCCACCGCCTTCCGCCTCGTGCTGGGGCTAAGATCCAGCTGCCGCAGGCGGTCGCTAGCCGCGGTCACGGCGGCGGCCAGGCTTCGTTGGACATCCAAGAGCTGGCTCCAGCGTTGAAGTTGGTTCTCAGCAGTGGCTGCCCGCTTGGCGAGGCCTGGGGATTAGAGAACGTTAATAATACTGGACTCATTCATGACATCAGGCTTGTGCGACAAGTGAAGACGCAATCTCTTATGCTGGGCTTGACAGATAAGTATCATCTATTTAAGAGTGGGTCTACTGCAACTCTACGTATGTACTAAAACAGTGATCGATAGAGCAAAAGCGGAGAGAGATATAAGGACTGAAAATATTAACGAATGAATGTCTTATTTAATTTCCTTTCACTACGAGCATTATGACCCCTGCATTCATAATGCTGTAACGGTCCAAAGATACTTAATTTTTTACTTTCACACGTATAATAAAAGTACTCTCGAGTAAACGAGTGGCTGTATCTGATAAGCAGCCTAACAGTATATTTAGAGTCTTTTTATACGATAAGAATAATGCTGTAGCAGGCTCGCCCAACTTGACACATTGGCAAGGAATCTCCAACCAGACTGACTAGGTTGATTCTGTGAAAGATCTTCCACGGCCAAGAGTTGTCGGTTTTTTTGGCTTACCTTCGCAGGACACGTTCCAGCGGTCGGCCAGGTCGCGTGTGCGCTGTTCGACGCGCTCGCCGCTGGCGGCGTCCGCGCCCGAGCATAGCTCGCGCGCCCGCTCCCGGACCACGTCCAAGAGCGGCTGTTGGTTCTATAAAAGTCATAAAACAGTTAGGGTGTTAAGGTGTCATCGGTCGACGTCAATCGGCAGTTCCCACTTTGAATAACCAAAATTACTACGCTAATAAACCGATCGATGGCTGGTCGATTAGTGTGGTAACCATTCAACCAACCGCAACAACGCAAGTGGTAATAAGCAAATTTCTTGTATAGAACTACTTGACACCAAGCTAAAATATCGTATTAGATGCGACCGTTTGTAATTCTAATTAGATCACGGGTTGACGACGCTGGCATCTACAAAGTCTAACGTAGAGAAATATTATTATCAGTAATGTTAGGTTTTTGAGGTTAAAGACATTTATCATTATCTCAAAATAAATGTTACATTTCACTTAATGAGACTTAAACGCAAAGATGCTAATATCTAGTGGTATGTGAGTCATTTTCAAAATACATGTACGTAGTTAATGATAACAAAACTTAAATGATTCCATTGTGTTACGATAGTTACCCATACTTATATTTTGTATGAGCAACTTTCGTAACACAAAAGAAGCGATCGTAATTTTGTTTTTATTAAGCCTTTTAACTATGTACATGTATTTTGAAAATGACTCGTGTAACGCCCGTGAGCGTCAACTACATGTACATCAAAGTACTATTTGGCAATTTCTTACTAAATATTTTTTTACAATTAAAAACAGTTGATAGAAACAGTTGAAATTATAAATTTTTTATGTGATGTGATTTGTCATTACTTATTAACTTTTAGTGTCACGTTAAATGAAACTAGCACTTAAGTAGGTACGTAAGTATTAGGTACGTAAGTATTTACTATTTATATTGTTATTTCATAAACTGTATTCAGATAACAATGATAAACAGTCAACAGAAACCATAAACAAAGAATCGTACTTGTGCCAGCCCCGCAGAAGTGAAAAAATAAGGCGCTACTTACCTACTCGTATATGAAAGAAACATATTCATCAACTTTGTAACTAAAAGCCACATAAACCGTTTCTATTGTGTAAATAATTTCTGAAAGGGCTTTGTTGGAACATTTTACGAGTTCTTCTTAAATTAGCAATAACTTTGCACAACTTATGAAATAGGTATGGAAATAAATTGGCTTCTTGTTCTTTTTTTGTGCAAATAACTTCTGGAAGGGATTTGTTGGCACATTTTACGAGTTCTTCGTAAATTACCAATAACTTTGCACAACTTATGAAAAAGGTATGGAAATAAATTGGCTTCTTGTTCTGTAAACTTGTAAATTTTAATTTGAAGAACTTTTTTACTTTACTCAGCAGTTACAAGCAAACCACAAACGTTTAAAATAATACGTAATACGTACGAAGATATAGACTGGTATTTTTTTTCTGTAACTAGAGACAGTCATTAGTCTATACGTCGTATAGACTAATGACTGTCTCTAGTGATAGCCCTGCAAGGGGTTTTACAACCCACGCCATATCGCGGTTTCTGGGTGGTATTAAATTTTTATACTGGTAACGACAAATTTTTGACAACTGACATTGAAAGTCGGTGAATGTCACTGATGTAAACAAAAAGGAAACAGTACTAAATATTCCGCAAATTTCAAGTAATTTTTGCATAATAAATCCAAAACTATCCACAGTGATGAAAGTCAAGTTTTTTCAATAGGATTCAGTATTTATTTCGCAAGAATAACGAAGGTATGAGCAGCATTTCGGTAAGCAATGTTTTGAATTTTGATAATGAAAAATCCTTGACTGACGTTTAATAATGCAAATATGACGCACCTATGCACATTATTGCCATATGAAACCTGTTTGTAGCGCCACTGTCCCTGGGCCGGACCAACGCTTGCTAGGCTATACTATGGCCACCATTTGTCTAATTAAGATGTTGTAATTTTTTTAAGATGTCATTCGATCCTATTTTTTATTGGGATTAAATGTCTATATGGGAGTTACTGCACGTGAAAACGCTTCATACAAATGGCTACAACACTTTAATAATAATAAATAAATAATAAATATCGGACAACCTCACACAAATCAATCTAGTCCCACAGTAAGCTCTAGTAGGCTTATGTTATGGACACTAGACGACGATAAACATACTTATGATAATACATACTTAAATACAAATAACATCCATGACGCAGGTACAAATATTTGAGCTCATCACACAAATATTTGCTCCTGCCGGGATTCGAACCCAGGACCGCCGGCTCAGTAGGCAGTTGCTTAACCACTGCGCCAACCGCGTCGTCATAACGTCTAACGTTAACGTCACCTTTGATTTATTAAAGGTTCCAATTCCAATATGTGTATTGTACCTATGGAAAAACAACGAATTTGCCATCTTAGTCGTGAAAAAGTGCGTTTAAGTATGTACATGACGTCATGCAATGATTGTTTGAATGAATCATGAATATTCCGAAAACAGTTTTACTTTTTGGTTAAAAAAAGAACAATATTTACGTAACTTTGAAGTCTTATATTCAAACCCATTTTTTTTCTTCTTTGTTTCATAACATTTTTGTCTATTTATATCCATACTACACGGGAACACTACATTTATTCGGGATATAAAGTACCTAGCCTACGTATGTGTTAATCCAGCTACCCCTATATTAAATTTTATCAAAATTGGTCCCGGCGTTTGAGGGTGAATTCGAAGTAACAAACATACAAACACACAACCACACTCACAAACTTTCGCCTTCTCAATATGATATAGTGTGATAACTACAGTATGTAGCAGAATTAAATATCAGTCAACATCCCTAATACAAAATTTGACCAATAAACAAGGTGACATTTATTATAAACGTATTTTTTACCGAAAATTACACAACACATACAGTTGTACTTTGAGTGTTATATTGTCCCCTCTGGCTCTCTGTCAGCTCTACCTTGCCCACCTTATGAATGCACGTTAAACTCGTATATTAACTAAAAGAAATTAATTAATGTCTAACAACTCATTCCTCCTTAGCCTTGTATGTTAACAATGTTATCAAGAGTGATGTTGATAACCTGATAACGGTTTATGGCATTCATTTCTCCCGTTTTTGAGTAAGGCGCGATAAAATGAGCGATATATGTGTGCATTTAATAGCAAGTTCCCCTTGAGATTCTTTTTACTAATCTTTCCTGTTTTATATGGTACCTATATGAATAAAAGTTACTGAGTACCTAGTTATATATCAGAAATATCACACGGCGTCATAATTGATTGGTATTTTGGTTTTAGGACCTCCCAGGAAGATTTTGACATTTGTATACAGGTATATATTTTTAATAAAGTGCTCTAATTCAAATTATAAGCGTCACTACGATCTAACGAAATCATTGCAAATTAGCAACGATGTGGAGATTGCAAATCCCATCTTAAAACCAATCTGCATAACAAACAGACTTTAAAGAAACGATATAAAGCAGTGAATCTATATGTTATATGTATATGTTGAATGTTCATATATGTATACTAATGTTCTTTTATAACTGGATATAAAAATGTTGACGGTCACGAGAGTTATTAGCAAAATTCATCTTCGAAAGGCCAAAGTCAGTGTCGGTTGCGTATAAGGAAGGCCGGTAAAACAAATTGACTTGCCGCTTCGTTCAGCCTTGACATGTTATCTAATAGGTAGTTATTTACGACCGAAGCTATTCGCTTCTATAACCTAATCAATATGATAACTCTTCCCTTTTCGATCATACGTATTAGAACTTGGTTTTTAAATTGATGGTTTTCAGCTTGATTGTTACACTACGATTTGTAAGAACAACGTTATTATTAAATTGATGAAACATGTAATGTCTAATTGTATCAATAGTTATGTTATCACTTTTGAGTACCTATCCATTATATGCTACTATTTAAATACGAATTAAAAAGCGCAGGATATATATTCATATTAATGCAATGCATATTAATGTTTGAAATACACTCCATATAACGCACGCAATATATTTGAAATCTAAACAAAACTAATTCATTGCACTTTCCCTCGAAACCCCACTCACCTTCCTTTTACGCGGAATGTTTACGACTTATACTAGCAATAACAAAACAATAATACAAAACAAAATACTACGTAGGCACATGAATTTCGCACTGATTTAGAACAATGCTATAAGGAACAATTTGTGTTTGTGTTGTCATAGCGATGTGCGAGCACTGACTGAGTGAGCCAGCCTTGGTCCGTGTGGCATGACATCATCCAGTTAAGGCATCATGAAAGTCATGGGAATCATCGTGTAATCATAATTTTGAGATTTGTACGTGACGGTCCTTATTGGTTGGGGTACTAAAGTGACACATTGTATTTAATTTATGTTAGTTATTGTAGAAGCTTAGGTTTTCAACAGATTCTTATAATTTTAAACCTACTCAGGATAAAGTGCAATACGTATGGACCTACTGTAGATATATACCTACCCGACGACTACGGCTAAGAGCCTCGTATTATCTTATTTACATCTGAGTTACTTTTTACATTTTAAGTAAAATAAAAAATATATAGGTTTCTATTATAAACATACATGATCACGTAACCCAGCAAATATTATTTTTGATTTACGTACATAACTAGACAAAAGTGTTTTTAAAATCTGAGATTAATAAAAAAATATATCTATTTAGTTTTTGGTAATATTGTCTACATTTCAATTTGTGTGTTAATTATGTACTTATGTGATTACGTAAGCCCCGGAAGCACAGAGCAATAAAAAACTGTTTATTTAAATATGGCTTGACACATCGCAGTTTTCTTTTCAGTCGTTTATTTTCTTTATTTAAAAGATTTTCCCCTTAACAGCAAGAGTGCATTCACCCAATACCCACTTCAATGAAAGGAAATTGCGCTAAAAATAAGCGTCTGCATCAAAATAACAATGAAAGACCTTCAGGATTTAAGTTCCATTCATATTTAAATATTTATCATATATGCATCATGTATCCTGTCCTGAAGAAAGCAACAATTTTGAAAATGATAATTCTGCGTTTGATTAGTTCAGTGTTTAATTTCAATTCAATTTCATGTAGCAACACTGTTTAGAAGTTTCCGAGAAGAACCAATTTCAGGTCAGCGTTTGATATGGCGACAAGGGGTCTATTCTATTCCACTTCAAGAGGAAGTGACTCATCGGCTCGTGTCGCAATGCACATTGACGGTCCAACCACTGTCTACTCTCTAGATAATGTGCAATTTATAGTAGGGAATCCCCTAGACACTAGTGTCTAGGGGATTCCCTACTATAAAACTACAGCCATATAAGGTTTAGTGTTTTCTTGAAAGAAATCTTACATTTAATACATATCGGTAGCTATGTAGGTGTAGGTATCTACACTTTTCATGTTATTAAATATGAAATCTATGCAATAGTATCAACTGAAACGTGAATGAAATAAAACAGATTTATCGGGACAAAATCTTTAAGCGTTTGGCAAACGTAATAATGGCCCTTAACCCTTAGTTTTTTCGTTGCTACAATCATCTAGCTCATACTAGGAATTCTTGGAATTTGTAGTATGTATTTTAAATATTACACCGTGTAAATTCTGACTAGTATCGTAATAACGATTACTTATAGTGTGAATTGTAAAGATACAGACTGATATTGTATCTCTACAGATAAGAATTATAAATGAATATTTTGTATTGAGATACACAATGAAAATTGAAATTGTTGTATGCTAAGCCCGAATAGATATCATTATTACACAGCAAACTGGTGATAACGCTATGTCGCTGCTACAGATTATATATTGTGTGTATAAATATTCTGTTGTAAATATAGAAATAGAAAATAATCCGTAAAAAAAAAATACGAGTAGTATAAAAAAATCACAGATTTTTTTATTTACTTACAAATCCTATTTGATTTTCGTTTCATAATGACATTTAATAAACAAACTACATAGAATTACGTAGATAACTACATTAAAAATCTATTGAACAGGCATAAAGGAGCTATAATTCGCACTAGTTTTTATTTGATTACCATCGATATCCAAATAAGATTGAAAAAGAACACAAGATTATGGCTCGGCGCCTAGTGCTCGAGCATATAAACTGTTACTATATTATAAATTCTAATGAAGTTTTTACATTAATGTATTCTGAATTTAAAATGAGAGACACTCCGCTTCAGCCGTTTGTCGAGGATTTTGTATAAAACTAGACAACAATTCAACGGACAGGATAACATTGAAAGGCATTGAATTTTGTTATGTCTTTTGTATTAAATAATATAACTCACGAATATGCGATATGCATAAACATATATTTATATACCTACGTATGGTAGCACATATGCGATATTGTTCAGCTAAAAGGTCAACAATATATATGAAACTAGAAAATTCGAAATAAATATAATGTGACTCAGGGTTTTCTAGTTGTTAAAGAAACAACAATGAGAATATTATTCACTCATGTGCAACTTTTTGTCATTAAACTACGACGTGGAGTGCGTGCTAAACATATTTTTTTACGCGTTTAGTTCCTGTACCGCGCGTTAGAATGGAATAGAAGCAGTCACGGAACGACGGGGCTCTCTGTGAGATTGTTACCCAATATTGTCATGCTCTGTCAGTTATGTTATTAACAACCGATTACACATTTAAAATTAGACCCGTATCTGCTGTATTAACACTTGAATCCGTCCGGCAGCGACATAGTGTTATAATTATAAGTAGGTATAAATAAACATAGGTCCCACTGCAAATAAAGACTGTCTAAACTTTTTAGGAACCATATTTGGGTCTATATAGGATAGTGTCGATTTTTAAAGGCCATAACGTTTTTTGTCATAATAATAGTTATATTGTCGAAAGTCATAATTGCAATGAACATAATTGCCAGGTATCTATTTTTGCAAGTCAGAATTATTAATTGACATAAAATAATTAATCATATTATTCAATATCACGATTGCATATTAACATTCTCGAATTTCAAATGAAATAATATCACTCACAATAACTATTGTAAGGATTATTATGATTGTATATACCTGGTGTTTCCTGTAATAGGAGCAATAAATTAAAACATAGATTCTTCCCTTGAAACTGGACAACATTTGTTAATCAACTTCTGAAAATAACGTGTAATAAATGATACTTTGTAGAATAATGTTTAGACAAAGAAGTAATGTATTGCGAAATGTCCGATATTAGTAGTGTGACAGCTATGTCAATGCTTAGGGAATGTCAATGTTGGACGACGTACATTGAAAATACTATTTAATTTGTCTGATATAATAAAATTCTGAAAACTGACTTTTTTTAAGTTGCTGAACAAATGTTGTTCAATTTGCAGTCGAATTTATATTTTAATTTATTGCTCCTATTACAGGCAACACCGTAAAATAAATAACCAGTTTATAAACATAACGTTTAAGCTTTATAGTAAATATGTAAGATTGAATTGTAAAAACTAGTGCCTACGCCACATCTTGGGATTTAGGTAGCCGACCCCGATTGAGAATTCATTCTCAAAAAATGGGACAAAGGCTAGGAGGATGGAGGATGATGATGTAAGATTGAATTGTAATATTACAAATGCGTACATGTTGAGCTTTTCTGTACGGGGTTGCGATCGGGGTAGTTTTAATCCACCTAACCTACTTTTCTGGTAGCCGTTCGTTTTCTTATGGGGTCACAGTTCTAACTTAACCTGCAGTCTGGTTGCAGTTCGGTTCTAGCTGCTGTTGTGGTTGCAGTTAAACCTAATCTAACCTACTTTACTGGTACTATTCGTCTATGTAAAGGGTCGCAGAATTCTAACTTAACCTATTTTTTTGATAGGCACTCGTGTTTGTAGAGGGTCACAGTTCTAACCTAACTTAATCATTTTTTTGGCGGCAATTAATTTTTTTTGATGGGCACAGTTATAACCTCACCTAACTCACTTTTCTAACCCTAACCTAACTCATTCATTTTTAAAGAGTTCAGTTAAAGAGACAGTTCTAACCTAACCTACGGATTGCCTGTATCACGCGATAAATAAGTGACATAGCATCCGTCACGTTTTGTCAAAATGCGAGTGTGAGTGACAAATGCTTTACGAATAACCATTAGAAAACCAGACGATAATATGTAAATTAAAATATCTGTCTAGAAATTAGTAATTTGTATGCGTTTATTTACATACTTATTATATGTCACATATAATATTTCATATTAAATAGGATTTTAACTTTATATTTATATAGCGTAATGTATACTCATTTTTATGATTATTATTAATTACGGGCATTAAAAATATAGGTATCAAATTCTAACTATCAAAATTCGATACAATTAGTTTCTAGGAGTCAAACGGCTGCCGTTATATTTGCTAGGTCAGTTCTAACTAATTAAGGTCTGACGCCCTCCCAAGTTTGAGTCATAGTCGTGTTTTCATACTAAAAGACTATTTACGTGGCCGATTGCAAGTACGATTCTGTTACCAATTCTACTTCTGTTATCAGTGATTAATATAAATATTGAGAATCACTCACCTCAAGATCATTCCTCGCGTGATTCAACTTTTCTAGGTGCAGTCTCAGGGCGTCCACCGTAGTCGCCGCTTCATCCTTAATGTCGTTCTTATCCAACATTGCCGTGATCTTATCCACCAGCTGACAGAAGTCTTTCCAAATCTCTAAGTCCTGTTCTAATTGAGCCTGCCGACTCTTCGCAGAATTCAATGTATTCTTCAACTGTTGATTGTGTTTCTGATGTTCTTTGGAGAGTTCCTCCTGTTCCGTCGCCGCCAACGACGGCCAGATCTTGTCGACGATGTCCTGCATTCGTTTCCCAATTAAGTCTTTCATTTCTGGCTCTGAAGCGTTAAAGAATGATTTGTGTTCTTCTAAATCTGATTCTATATTTTCAAAATCAGTACCGTTCTTGCCCATATCTAGGCGAATAGCTGCTTCATTTAGCCAGATGTTTAATTTTTCAACCAATTGTGAATACTGTTGTCTATATTTCTTGTTGTCTTGTAGATATTTCTCACGGTTTGCCAATTCCGCAGGTAACGAAGTTTTCAGTGAATTTGCTTCTGATACCATTTCTAATAACGAACCCGGGACGCCATCGTCAGTTTTGATAATGTCAGTGATTTTAGTGAGTTTATCTAAATATATCTGGATACTCTTAGCAAAATTAACGTGCTCTACAAGTTTTTTGTCTACGCTGGCAACATCCCTGTTGAGCAGAGGGCGTGAGTGCACGGCAGCTTCATTGTCGTGAAGCCATTCTAAAATGTCTGACAGATCAGACGCCAGCTTCTTGTGTTCTGCTGCAGCTCTTTCGTGTTCTTGCCGTTTAGATTCAACATTCCTTCTCAAAGTTAGCAACTGTTGTTTTAATGATTGCAGAAGTTCTGTAATATTATTTCTGTCCATAACAGTTCCTTCAGCAGCAATTTGTTGGCCTTTGTCAGTTGCCGTTGCTAGTAAAGCCTCACATCCTTGAATCTTAACAATAATATCATCGTATCGTTTGATCTTATCCTCCAATGAATCATTAGATTTTTCAATTTCATTTGTGAGATCAGTATATTTTGTAATAAACTCATTAATTTCTTTGATAAGAGCGAAGAATTGCTCTCGTAATAATAGGAGTACTTTCAACTTGGATATTTGATCTTCAATCGTGCCCATCAAATCATCTTGTTGGGTTAAAATATCTTGTAGATCGTGCAAATTGCCGCCTTGTAGTTCGTTCAACATTGCCTTATTCTTTTTGAGATCACCTAATATAGACTCGTAAGCCTGAATTATTGGTTGCACATCTTCAACTTTGCTGCCAATAGGTTTATTCAATGCCTTTAATTTGTTTTGGATTTCTGCTAAGAATTCCAGTGCCGCTGCAATCTTAGCAGCAATATCCTTGTAGTCCTTGATATGTTTGTATAAAATATTCTTCTTGTCGTTAATTATAGCATTGATTCTGGCAAACCTATCTGATAGCACATTGACTTGTTCTTTTAGTTGTAGTTTATTTGAGTCGGACAATGTATCTAAAATATCTTTAGATTTATCTTTGATCTTTCCAATGTTCTTATCAACATCTTCTGCTTCTTTACTAAGTTTTTCAAATTTGGCTAATTGCTCTTCTAATAATTGAAGACTAGACGTTCTGAGTTCAGGTGTGGCTGCGACTTCTGCCTCATTCAACCAGCTTTGGCATTGAGCCAACTCAGATTCAAAATCATTTCTTCCGTGCATCAATTTGTTCAAAGCTGCTAATTTATCGTCAATATCTACTTTGGCAGATGTGTATGATTTATTCAAATCCTGTAGAACTGCTTGTAATTTGGTACGATCTTCGGGTGAACAGTCTTTTGAAACGGCATTGCCTTGACGCATGACTTCACTAAGAGTGTCATTGTTGAAGTCAGACAACTCGCTTTGATGTTTCTTATGAATAGCGATTTCTTTTTCTACCTTAGCTGTTTCAAGAGGTACTGGGCCACCAAGTTTCTTAATTTCTGCGAGTTTAGCCTTGAGCCAATTTTTAGCCTTTTCTATATCATTTTCCAGTTTCCTTCTGTCTTCGTGACAGGGGCCCAATCTCTCAATTTCTTGCTTAATTAGTGTTGCTAGTTGTTTTTGCTTGGATGACAATTCAGCTAATTCTGACTCAATCTGCGTCTGTTCGGAGGGTTCAAGTTCGGATTGAATGTTGCTTACCTTCTTTTCCAAAGAGTCGATTATTGTCTTTTTGCCATCTGTCTCTTTGAGTAAATTAGCAACCTTCTTTTGCCTTTCTTTGACAGACTTACTCTCATAGCCCAATGGTTCAGGATGCAGCATGTTGTCGATTTCCTTCTGCATCCAGTCGTTCTGAGCGTTGACTTCACTCTTAGTACCGTCGATAGCCTTGTAGGTAATTTCGAGCATTTGAAGCTTACGTTGGATGCGTTTGGCAATGTCATTGTACCTCCTCTCAACTGATTTCATCTGAAAACAAAATAAAATAATGTAGAAATTCTAATTGAATTACTCAATACGCAATTAAATTTATAAAGAATTCTTTAGTTATAATTTATACCTATACAATATGCATCTGAATGAATCGTACCTGCTCCTCAACTTGTTGACTTTCAAGATTGCTAACAATATTGATGACTTGTGATCCAACAGTCTTAATATTTTCGACTTTGTCTTTTCCTGACTGTTCAAACTCAGCAGCCAGTTCCTTTAATGCACTTAGTTTTTGAGGACAGGGAAGGCCGGAACCTTTGTCAGCTAAGCACATCTTTTTAAGCACGGAGTCGAACCAGTCGTGGATTTCTTGGCATTTGTTGCGATAGTCATCGATGATGCCCTGGTTGCCCTTCTCTCTTGCGATGGCTTTAAGGATCGCATCTTCTAAGTCATCCAGTTCTTCTTCAAGGTTAATTTCATCCTCCAGTCCTAGAAAATAATCAGTAACAATGACAACATTTCCGTGATTGTGTATAAGGACAACGAGTTGTTGACCTAGTAGAAATTTAAGCACTTTTAAGAAATGAAGAAAAAACACTTATTTAACTTTTTTCTGAAATAGACATAGAAATTGATTTTCTGTATATATTTTTGAACTACATGTATAAAAACAATAGTGTCTCAATGCTAATGTTTTATTGTTTTACTACATTACTGAGACATTCATCCTCATTTACCTTCAGTTGGTATCTCAGTGAGCAGCCTATTCCTCTTCTCGCTCAAAGACGCAAGCGCATCATTCATGGCCGCCATGTCTTGCTTAGCAGCTTCGGGGCGGAGCTTGGACGGGTTAGCCAGCCAATCGCGGGCCAGCGCGTTGTGCACGTTTATCCATTCCTGGATCTCCAGCACCTGCTTCATGGCTTCCTCCATGCCGTGGACCGCGTCACCCAATGTCTCGAGGTGGCTTTGTACCTGAGGATAACGGTCAGTTAGTCGTGGAAGTTAAATTCAGAGTTCTAGCTTTAAGTTGTGTTTGGTGCTATACAATTACTAAGTGATGATAAATTAATAAAGGTAAGAATGACATTTGTTGCTCAAACCAAAGGGTGCATGCGACAGAAATAGTCTGAGGCACTATTCGTTATCAGTCCCCGTGAAGTGTATACTATTCTATTTACGGCATTGCTGGACCAGGAATGACTTCCAAGTTTAAACCCGTTAATCGGACATTATTAATTACAGCCCAATATGTGAATTTAATTATTTTCGACATCGTAGGGATTATCACAAAACTTATGATAAAAAAACATAAGATTACTTAGAATATTTTAATTGCCAAACATTCAATTCAATCTTTGTTAATAAAATTAAAAGTCAATAAAGCAAAGCAGCATGTGAAGATTCCTAAGTTTCATAATCCAATGAATTATATTTGAAACGCTTCTATTATTTAAGAAAACAACAATAATTGAAATAATTAGATTATGAACGTCATTGAATCACGAAGCGTTACCTTTTGTTCGAAAGCCACAAGCTTTTCGGCGAACTCCGGCTCTTCTACGTTCTTTAGTAACGCATCGATACGTTTTGTCGCGGCTACTTCGCCCACGTGTTTCTATAACAAACCATGCATGACAGACATCGAAGCTCGCACACACACGCATATACACATAGCAATGCAGTTAGTGAAGTGAAATTTGGATAAGATATAAGATTATCAAAGATACTACTGTGACCAAACATTATTAATTTTACCCTTACCTAAAACACTCAAACACACAAATTACCTATGACAGAAGTTCTGTATTCAAAATTATCAATACTACTTCGAAAGCTTAAAAGGAAGCTTTCTAATATTTCATCTCTTTGGGTAGTGACTTGATAACAGTCTAAATAACATAATATAACGTTTTATCACGGAGAAAGCCTGAAGTCAATATGATAACTTAGAATACTGAACTGTTTTAGTGCAATTATTGTTCGTGTCACTTTGTTACACTTGATCACTAGAAATTGTGAATCACCTAGTGCTAAAACCTTATCAATATAGGGGCTGTTCTGAGTCAAGACCATTCTGAGTATTATCAATTCATTTTCATATATTATATTATAATTTAAAATTAGTCAAACAAATGAGTGCTTTAGACGACATATTATTTTGACATATTATTCAGTGGCCGAAGCATTTAGTATTGATCTCCCATCTGTCACTAAATTTATTTCCCACCTAATAAAAATGTACCGTAAGGTGAGACTATTGGAAATGGTTGGTTTGCTATTTGGTAATTTGATAATTAAAGGTTTTAAGCCCTAATATATATTCCCATCGCAATAGTTGGAATAAATGTTGTATACCTGAATTCATATTGTATTTGTATGTCCCTAATATTCCAATGGTAACGAAAATCGAGCTTAAAATATTTTTTTTGCTAAGAACCAAATAACCAATTTTAATTTGTTCAATAATGAAGACATCATTTCTTAATTTTTAACCGTGTAACTTTGGGTGTTTATTGATCGTTAAAACAATGTTTGTCTTATCTTAATCTTATATATTTTTTTGGATAGAACAGCCTTGAGTCAGTTAACCAGGTGCACAAAAGTACATTGCCAACGGATCTTAAGCTAACTACACAGACTACACTATACGTGTTACTGATGAAAAATTTGCTCTTTATACATGGAACTTATGGCACAAATGTATCCAAATAAAAACGTGTTAAGTGCAGCGCCTTCAAAATCAATTAACTAACTACCAAATGTATTAAGACACTTGAGCTTTAAGTAACTTCTATGTTGTCATTATATATTAAAGACCTTACATCTATGTTACTCGTTGGTACTGTTCCTTTTGTAGACCTGGCGAACTTTGGAATGTGTTGGATTAAACATAGATAGCACACTAAGCAAGTACTTGTAGTAGTAGATAAAAAATATTATTCCTACATTGGTAAGATGCTATTTATTTTAAAACTATAGATATGGACCTGAAGTTCTTTCCCAGCATCAGTTTATCCCAAATTGTTCGTCAACGATCACATCAAGCAATATCCACCCAAATAAAATCCAAACATATTAACAGGAAGGAGAAAAAATATTATAAACACAAAACAACATCCAACATTTTGCCACAACAAACGCAGACATTTAGGTTGCATGCAATTTTGTGTATCTTTAAATATTTGCCGCTTGTAATAAACGAAGAAAACATGATGCTATTTGCAAACCTACCGATTTAAAAGGGAATATCTAGTCGCAACACTTGTAAAATAGCACAACAAACCCCTCCATAGTTAGGGACATCAAAGATAGGTAAGAAGAAAACTCAAAAAGAAGTCAGGACATCAGATGCTAGAACCGTCCCAGAAGCGGCGAGTACCTGGTCGATCAGGTCTTCCAGTCTCGCCCGCACGTGGAGCTCCCTCGGTGGGATTGGCAGCGGCGCCGTGTCGGCCGGCGACGAGGGCCGCGATACAGACGCGGCGGCCGCGGAACACGCAGCCACAGCGGCGGACAGGCGACTCTTTTCCGTTTGGAGGCGGTTGTGGAGAGCCTGAGATAACACACGGGTAAAGATTGCTGTCGCTGGTAGCAAGTATTCAAGATCTAGTTTTGTTTGTGGAGTGAATGTTTTATAATTTGGACAACATGGTAAAACATTTTGGTGTATGGGAGTATCTTTCAGAAAATTTGATGAAATTTTCTGAAAAGTAGTTCGTCTGGAGGCGATTGTAAAGTGTTTATTAATAGAAGATATGAGACAACACAGGAAATAGATTCAAAAGGTAACGGTTATTGTTTAAGTATATACTCACCCTAGCCTTGTCCAGGAGATCACGGCCATGAGATAGTCCATCGACTGGTACGTCCAGCTCTGTAATAGCTGGTTCGCATTCATCCAAATTATTTAGAATACTTTCCAAAGTGTCTTCATACTCTTTAAACTTAGCAAGACCTTCTCTAAGACGACGTTCAATCTGCAGTGCGGTCGCAAGCAGTGACTTGTGACTGTCATTAACGTTCTTCAACTGTTTGCCAACGGTCTCGCGAATGTTGGGAGTGCTAGCTTCGTATCGCTCGATTTGAGCTCGACCTTTGCCTTCTAATTCATCAAGTGTCGTGCGATATTTCTGAATGTCGTCCAATAGCACAGCATGTTGGGCGAGTTGTTCCTCTGTTTGCTCCCGATTCGCGATGTATAAGGAATTATGAGCCATCAATTGGAATGAAATCTGCAGCAACCATTTTTCAGTGTCTTGCAGTGATTGATGATACTGATTGTAGTCCTTAATTTCGGATTCCAAGTCAGACTTGCGTGCTGCGCATTTAGACTTCAAAGCGTTAATTTTCTTCTCTATTTCTGTGACAGATTCTTTGGCAGCAGGTTTCTTAGCCCAAGTGCTGAGTTCTGCTGCTTCAGATTTTAGTCTTTCGAGTTCAGGTTTCTTATTGTTCATTTCGTCCTCGATATGCTTGTATTTTTCTAGTAGGGTCTTCATTTCGCCAAGCTCACCGCCCGTGGGAGGGACTTTATCTAAGTTTTGTTGAGTATCGTTAATCCATTGATTCATTTTGTTCTTAGACTCTTCAAAGTCTTCCCATTTACCAATAGCGGCCTTAAGCTGAGCAGTGATTGAGTTCAAATCGATCTTCAGTTGGTCCCAGCTCTCTTGCAGAACTTTGACATCATTACGTAAGCCGTCTTGTTCTTCCGGTGGTGTGTTATTTAGCGCTTTCTTAAACGCTTCTTGCAAAACGACTAAGAGGTGGTGGCCTTCAGTCATACGGTTATTGACAAGCTTGACAGTTTCCAATTTATCTTTAGTGGTAACAATGTCACCAACACCGATGGAATCATGTACCGTTCCATGTGCAGTCTCTAACCACTGCTGCAATTCATCCTTTGCTTTAATGAATTCTGTATGGTCAGACAAGTTCTTCTCGCCATTTGATACCAAACCTTGTATTTTGGTCAATAACGTCGTGTATTCTGTCTGCAGGTTAACGGTCTTGTCACGAACCCAGGCACATGCACTGAGTTCCATAAGATTTTCACATCGGTCGTTGAGTTCTTCCAACACATGTTTGTGTCCTAATGCTTCTGCTAATAATTCCTGTAAACAGAAGATGTTTTATTGATTACAATTTACGATGAAATTGAAAAGCTAAATGAATATTTTTTTAATTTAAGTGATTTAAGTAATAATTTTCGTTACAAAAGTTTATCGTATCATATTGATTATATTAATTTAACTTACTCGGCATTTGTCAAGATGTTCAGGCGTGATCTTGTCAGCTTTCTGCACTGATTTCAGCTTATTGTCGAACTCTTTCACCCATTTGCTCATCTTTTCAGACGTCTCCAAGAAATCTGACCACGCAGAAAGACATTTCTCCAGCAACTTCTTCGTGTCCTTGCAGATCTGCTGCAAGTTCTCCCATTCGATTTTCAACTGTTTAATTTCTTGGTTAATATTATCTTTGCCTTCGTTCCCAGTGGTTTTAAGAACGGCATCACTAAGTTCAACAGCTTTTTTGAGAAGAGCTTCGCCTTTAGGCAAGGATTGAGTGATCTTGTTGACCATCTGGAGTTTCTTCTGAACCTCTACTTTTTCTCCGTGGGAGTCAGAGCATTGTTGGATTTCCAGTTTACAGTTACGTATCCAATCATAGAAGCTGTCATAGGATTCCTTGTACTGAATATGGGCGTTGACATAGTCATCCAGTTTCTGCGAAAAATTGAAAGAAAGTATTTGAATCATATTCGAATCATTTCATACAAACTTTAAAAAAACATAATTTGTAATTGATACTTACAGAGATCATATCATTGACTGTCTTTCTGATGTCTTCATAACGTTTTAACGTGCCGTCAATTTCCTTCGATTTCAGAGACGAATCTTCTTGCAGCTTTTCCTTCAACCTCTTCACCAGATCGCTATGTGACTCGATGTCTCGGTTGAATGTCTTGAATTTTTCTAGCTTGGCCTTCTTCTCCGACAAATCATTGAGTAGGGAGTCATCTGATTGTATCTTTTGGTCTATGTCATCTAACCATTCTACCAACAACTTGTGGATCTGAAAATAGATGTTGAATGTATAAATAATAAAACACAATAAAGTATCATAATTGTCCATCCGTTCACATGATGGTGAAATGATGTAACGCTAATAAATAAATTAATTAACAGGTAGATAATATTTACTGTGACATATAGAATATTGGCATAAGATACCTTGGATATGTCATCAAATTGGGAGGCTCTGCTCGTCAACTTGTTCCTCACATCTTGCAAATCATTTATAAGTTTATCAAACTCTTGCTTTAAGTTGTCAGTATCTTCCTGGATCTTGGCCGCACCAGCCTGCTCAGTGTTCATTGTTACCTTCTCTTTCAATTCAAGCAAGTATCTCAGCTTATTCTGACCCTGTTCCAGAGACTGGCGTAGAAGTTTGACAGTGTTGAGTTTGCTGTTAACCTCTTGTAAGGTGTGTGGTATTTCAGCGCATTGGTTGAGCTTTTCTCGTGTTCTGTCTAACCAGTCTTGGCATTCGCCGTAGAGTGCGTTATGTTGTTGATGTTCCTGCGAATATTATTTGATTAATATCGGCTTACTTATCAATGAAATGCATTAAGAGTTTGTAGAATTTTTATATTTACCTGGTAATGCACTTCAAGCCGCTTCATAACTTCCTTTGCCAGAGACAACAACGCGTTGTATTTGGTAGTGAGCTGCGTGATACCGTTGGAGACTCTCGTGTCAGAGCAAGTTTCGAGCAACGTTTGCGCTCTTACGTTCAACTTGTCCAACTCGGTCTGCCAGTCGAACAGGGTTTGCAGATGTCCCTAGAAAACGAAAAACAACTGATTAAATACAATAAAATTAAACATGAGATAATAATTTTCTAATAAAAAAATATGATTTTCATTCTTATACTGTATTTACCTGGAATTCCTCGAGAACAACCTTTTTTTGCTCCAAGCTGTTCTGCAGTTTGTTGAATGATTGCACTAATTTCTCAGTCTTTGACAACCAGTCTATGGCTTCTTTGTATTGCTCTTCATATTCTGTCCATTTCACGATACCTCCTTCGATCAATGCCTTGGTGTTGTTCAGCTGTTCACTGTAAATTTAAATAAATTGTGATAAACAACATACAAGAGGAGGCAATCGCAGCGGTATGATACCTAAATAACTTAACGGGTGATAACAAAAAAATTAGAATAACTTTCTATGGACCTCAAAACAAGACTATTCACTCAGACAAAAAACTTTGTTTATGAAGTTGTTACTACTTCTTTTGAGGTTCTTAAACTTCATTTGATTTTGTTTTTCAAGCATTAATATTTGTCAAAATGGTGTCGAAACAAGAAACGCTGCGAAAACGGTTGAACATTTTTATAATTCAAACTATAACTGGGGGAAAAAGTCTACTGTAGATAATTTTAGTAAAGAATATGTACTTAGTCTCCACTATTTATAGAATTCTTGCATCCTTGACGATAGATCACAAAAGTGGTAGCCGGCGACCAGCGAAGATAATGACCAAGAGAAGGATGAACCTACACCATAGCACTTTTAACGATAATAATCCTATGAGCCAACGAGATGCCGCGAGAAAAAATAAAGTGTTCCCAACCGTGCACTTGTTCGTTCTTGAAAAAGATAGGTCTGAAATGCCGCAAGAAGGTGAGAGCACCGGAATACACTGAACAGCAAAAACTGACTATTATATCACAGTGTCGCTGGATGATCCGAAATTACAAAGGAAAATCATTCATTTTGGACGATAAAAGTTATTTTCCTTTGAGTAAAACACATATACCTGGAAATGACCGATACTACACCAGCAA
Source organism: Apotomis betuletana (assembly GCA_932273695.1). Classification (NCBI taxonomy): domain Eukaryota; kingdom Metazoa; phylum Arthropoda; class Insecta; order Lepidoptera; family Tortricidae; genus Apotomis; species Apotomis betuletana. The sequence goes on from OW026299.1 coordinate 19,304,687, forward strand.
TAATTTTACAACACCAGACGATATAAAACACAAGTATAAGCACAAGTTTGAGCAGAAAGTTATGCTTTATGTGGCTATATCCGACAAAGGTCTTTCGAAACTGTCGTTCTAACCGAGTGGTTTAGCGGTCAACCAAAAAGTGTATGAGAGCGAATGCTTGAAAAAAATACTGATAGCATTTATTCGCAAACATCACTCAGATGGAGAATATGTTCTGGTCGGATAAAGCATCGTCGCATTATGCCAAAAAAACGACGCGTTGCCTAGACGCTAATAATATACCATTTGTACCGAAAATCCGAAACCCCATAAACCTTGCACAATGTCGGCCGATTGAAGATTTCTTAGGTTATTTGAGCAGTTTAGTATACAAAAATAATTGGAGAGCTGAAAATTGTACCCAACTGATATAAATAATTAAAACATGTGTGCGGAAAATGGACAAGAATTCCGTCCAAGAGTCTTGTTCCAACGTCATGTCTATACTGAGTGGAACAGCTGACCACGAGTCCTATTCTAATGTGCATTGATGATTTTGTAAATAGTTTCTATGTACATATTTTCCAATAATATCAAATTGTGCTAAAAAGATACACGAGTATTTTTTTACACCTCTGAACGAATTCTCATTTTTTTGTTATCACCCGTTATTGGGAAACAAATGGGTACAATAGAGTCTACACAAAATATAGACTTCTGTGTTTTATAAAATAAAAAAATTTAAATAATTTTCAACGAATGCTATAAGTAATTCAAAACGGAAATTGATTGCTACATGTTAAGTGCTCATGACATGACTGGAATTATGAAATACTTACACATAAGTATCGTATTCTTCCTGCATCAGCGCTACTTCTTCTTCAATTTCCTCTCTGTCTTCATCGTCAGCTAGCCCACAAGATATCTCGCCCTGTTCCAAAGCCTTTTGAAGCTTCGCCTGACCCTCAGGTAACTCGCTTTCCAGGACCTTTAATTGTGAGATCTTGCTGCTTAGTGACTCTTTATCGCCGGTAGCATCTGAGCATTTTCCTAACCTCTCCTTGGCAGCTCTAATCCATTGGACAAAGTCTGAACCAGCATCAATGAATGCTTGATGTTGTTCAACCGTTTCTTTTTGTTTCTCATAAAGATCTTTAGCTTGTTTAGTTAGCGTTTCATATTTGCTGGTTATTTCAGACGCCGGAGCCTGTTGCATAAGTTCTGAAGCCTTAGAAGTTACAGACTGAATCATGGGTTCAAACGAAACGATATCTTGTACAATATTGTTTGTTTGACGAAGTGTGGCCTTTCTTTCGCCAATACTTAGCCCAGCCGTAAGACCGGCAAGGCGGTCTTGGCCTTTCTTAGACTTGGCAACTTTTTGTTCACACACTTCTTGTAATTTTGCTTCCCTATCGGAAATCCATTGTTGTAGTTGGGAGTAGCTAGAACTGTAGTCAGCCCATTGAAGCATAGCTGTCTCAAGGTGCACTTTTGCAGTGGTCATTTTCTTGACCAGGCGGTCCCATTCATTTTGCAGTTCTTTGAGCTGTGTATTAATTTTATCTTTACCATCAGACCTTGTGTTACGCAAAACTTTTTCTCCACTATTGACTGTAGCGTGGACTAGATTCTGCCCTTCTTCTCTTCGTTTTAGAAGATCTTCGATCTGTTCTAAACGTTTCTGTAGAGCATCTTTACTACTGTTGCTGCCAGCTTCGCTGCCGCTTCGCGTGATCTCCCATGCGTCATCAATCCATTTCTTGGTTTTTACGTAATTATCATCATAGGTTTGATGCTGCTCATAGTTAGTTTCAACCTTCTTAAGAACATCGTTTGCCATATTTACCAATACCTGGTATCTAGAGTTCAGATGCCTCAATTGGTTGTTGACATAAGTATCCAAGTGCGATGACAGCAACCCTGCGGCAGAAGCATTAAACTTGTCAATGTCAAGTTTTCCTTTGTTCAGCTGGTCTACGATATCTTTCACTTCATTAACTTGTGCACCCTTTTCTTTTGCTGTGCCTAATAATGCAAGTTTCTGATTCTTAATGTGAATTTCTTTTTGCTGCAGCCAATCCGACAGTCTTTCATATTCGTCTTTGTATTCGCGCCATTGACTTACTGTATCCTCCAATTGGCTCTTTTGTCGTTTTATTTCATTGAATAAATCGTCAAAACTCTCTTTCAAGGCCTTCATTTCATTTTTGATAATTGCTTGTCCTTCAGCGGAAGTGCTAGCTAATAAAACTTCTCCAGTGTGCTGCAAATGTTCGAGTAACAGTTCTCCTTGAGCTTGTTTGTTGATAAGAGCATCAAGAGGGGCAACTGAATTTTCGATAGCCAGCTTATCACTTAAAGGTTTAGACTTCAACGATGGAACTTTTTCTCTAGCCCTACTGAGCCATTGGATAAGCTCATCGTGGGCTTCCTTATACAACCTATGATCTTTATAGTGTTCTTCTCTATCTGCAAGTAGTTTCTTAATTTTATCGTATAGAGTATCAAACTTGTTAAGTGTCTCTTGGGCTTTTGAAGCCACTTGATTTTGTTGCCCACTGGCAAGCATTTCTGCAGCTTTTGCTTTCAAAGTGTCTACTTCAAGACGATCACATCGTGCTTTCTCTTCAATTTCTTTCAGCTTTTCAAGTTGTGCTCTCTTGTCAGACATAGAAGATTCATACGGCGTCAATTCGGACAGCATATTTTCCATCCATGTGTTGCTCTTTTCTATGAGTTGTATCTGTTCTAAGAATCCGGCCCATTTGGTTACAGAATCATCTAGAAGGTTCTTTGTTTCTATCATTCTGGACAAAAGAGCTGACCACTGCTCTTGTAGGGCGACTAGGGAATTGTTAATGGCATCGTGCCCAGAAGAAGCTGTATTAGCCATGACGTTCTGAGCTAATTCAACCAAGGATTGGACTTTTGTAAAGCCTTCATCCTTGGCAAGTAAAAGGTTTTGAATTAGAACTAGCTTAGTCTCTAAATCATCTTGAGAGCAAGAGCTCAAGTCAGCACAAAAGTCCAGCTTGTCTCTAAGTTCTTCAATCCACTGGGAGCATTCCGTAACATTGCTGGTAAATTCTTGGTGAGTTTTGACATATTGTTGCCACCTATTGGTGAGATCTTTAATCTTCTGAGATAAAGTTTGATATTTTACTGACAAATCTGATATTTGTGAACCACGAGGGCCCAAAACTCCTGTGTACAGATTCTGTGCCTTTTCTGTGATATTATCAATTTCAAGTTCCTTAGCCCTCACTTCTCCTTGCAACTCCTGGAATTTCTTGAACTGGTCTTGCTTCTCGGCTAACGTTGCTTTTAGGTCTACAGCATGTATTTGCGTATCCGTATTTCTTATCCAAGCCAAACATTGATCTTTCATGTTTTCATATTCATTCCATTGTTGTATCTTATTCTCTAAAGAGTCAATTGTTTTAGCAATAAAGGACAAGAGACCTTCCCATTCTTGGTGAGAAGCATCAATTTGATTTCTTATATTGGCTTGACCGTGACTTATTGTTCCTGGTAATACCTTTTCACCTAGGCTGCGTATTTTATCTATGCGGCTTTTTTCTTCAGGTAAAGTGTGCTGCAATGATTTAAGTTTCTCGCAATTGCTGCTCAAAGCAACGCGTTCAAGGTTAACATCACCCCATAGTTGAACAGTATTGTGAGTGGCTTCTACCCATTCTTGCAAGTCCATGACAGCTTTAGTGTATTGCTGGTGATTGTTTACAATGGCTTCATACTGCTCGACGAAAGACTTTGCTCTTGCAAGAACAGCATTATGCCTCTGTTGCAGAACGTTGATTTCTTTAGTGATGTTTTTAGATACATCGGGTAAACTTTGTGCTCTTGCTTCTAAGTTTGCGATATCTTGCTGATGACTTATAGCATCCTGGAGACAAGTTCTATAAACATTAAGCTGGTTTCTTTTCTCGTCTAATGTAGCTTTAAGTTCGATTTCTTTAGGCAGATTTTTCTCCGCAGCCGTAAGCCATTGTTGCACTGTTTTAAGATTGTCTTCAAACGACGACCACTTGTTTAACTCGGAATCCAAATCTCGCTCGGCTTTAGTAATATTGTCATACAAATTATCAATAGCTTGTTGAATGTCTTGAAGCTGTTGTTCTATTAACTCCTTGCCTTCAGGAGAAGTTGAAGGATACAATTTCTCTCCTAATTCGAAAGTATTATTAACAAGTAAAGTTGCATTGCGTCGTTGACTTAACAAATCGTTAAGGCTTTCGCGTTTGGCTTTGATGCCGTCTGGAGTGTTCGAAAGATTTTTGTTACACTCTTCAAATGAATATTGAGCTGTCTTAATCCAGTCGGTGCATTGGTTATACTTTTCTTGGTAGGCATTATGATCATTTACAGCCTGTTCACACTTCTTGACTAGTTCTTTGGCAGTTGATTGCACCGATTGGAACCGCGATGTCATTTGCTGTAAATTCATAGTAATTCTTGTATCATTGCAATTTTCTATTAAGTCACTGAACTCATCGGATAGCTTGTCCACATCATTCTCCGTTTTCTTTAGATTTGCGAGAATAGCCTGAAAAACAAATATGACTGTAAAATCATGTCATTGCAGATGATTTGTTAGAATTATACTACATCTACAACGACTACCGTTAGTATCCTGTCTGATAAATAATCATTATGTTAACGTTACAAAGAAATATCAAATAAAGGCGTGTTGTCAGACGTAAGCACCGATTACCACAGCCTCTAAGTAATTAGTAAATTGTAATTAAACACCGATTCAAGATTTATTAAGAATTATACTGCTTAACTGAGAGCTATTTCATAGAGACGAGAATATCAATACAAAAGTTATTTGACATCTTAAACGAAATATTGTTTTCAATCATCAATAATATAACTTTTAAAATGCCTAATGAATATACAAAAAAAATAGAGGAGATAACAGGCTTCTCAGTAAATATATTAATTCTGAGCTAAAAAATTTAATGATATTACAAACTAGAATGGATTGTTATCCTAGACGCAAAATTAGGAATCATAACGTGAACATACTTTTTCATAGTTATATCGTAGCTATTTTAGGTACAACAGGTTCAAGCCTGTAGCGAAAATAATGGTATTGTTAAATTAGAGTATTAACTAATTGTAATGTTAAATGTATCTCAGTTAAGCAATACAGTCACGTGCAAGGATAAGAAAAATAAATACCTCAACTTTCGAGACATTATAATACGACTTTATGAGTATTATTTGATAAATAAAGTCGTGGTTATATGTTTTAAGTTGTGAATGTAACTGCGTTTGATCGTGACTACACTTTAGGAAGTGAAGAATAGCTACGATTTAAGAGACCAACTATCATCCCTGGTTAGACTGTAGTTAGATCTACTGAAAATTAGACTAAATCCTACAGTGCTTTAATTTCATTTCGAACTCTTACTTGGTCCAACGCTTCGCCCAAAGATATGACTGCGCTCAAATCATGTTCATGGTTATCAATCGCTTTACATAAGTCCTGTTCAAAATGTAACATTAAAATCAAATCAAACAACAAACTGTACATATTTACAAATTAAATGCCAACTTACCTGGTATTTATTGAGCTGATCCACCTTTTCCTCTAGAGTTGCCTTAGGTGAATACGTCTTGAGACTCATCTCTGTGTCGCTCAGCCAGTGTTGAAGGCGATCATTGGCACTGTCGAATTCGACCCATTGCTGAATCTTGTCTTCAATACCTCGCTTCACATCATGAACAGTAGCCGTGAACTTCTCTAAGTCAGCTCTAAGCAATGCCAATTCCCTAGACATGCCTTCCTTTCCTCTAGGCGATAATTTAGCGCCATTATTTTCAATTAAATCTTGTAATATCTTCAGTTTGTTATTGCCAGTAGGAATAGCATCCAACAATTCTTGTATTTTAGCTAACTTGCTTTGCAATGCTGCTTTGTTACCAGTATAGTCTGACAGCAGATGCAAACGATCCCATAAATGCTTTTGATAATCTTGCAATGATTTCTGCTGATCAGTAAACTGTTGGTATACCTCGAAGTTGCTTTCATGTTTGTCTATAATACCTGACAATCTACTAGTCAAAGCGTTGTAACGATCCCAGACTGATTTAATGATACCAGCCATTTCGTCGCTTTCGCCTCTCCCTGAGTGCAAAGTAGCAGCTACACTTTTTGCCTTTTCTGTCACTGTCTCAATCACTCTCTTATGGGAATAGATCTCTTGAAGTAAAGTCTTATTTTTCAGTAACTTAGATTTGATTTCTTGTGCGGAATTCAGTACTGCCTTTTCTTCTGAGTCTACAATTTTTTCTTTTTCATCGAGCCAAGATAATGTTTGTTGCAATACGTCTTGATAGCTTGACCATTGCAGTGTCTGAGATTCATATTCTTTCTGTTGCTGAACAATACTATCGTTTAATTTATCCCATCGTTCTCTGAGTGTTCTGATTTCAATTCGGATATTCTCTCTTCCATTTGCAGCAGTCTCTGGCAGTACTTTATCACCTGCACTGGTAAGAATAGAGATTTTGTGTTCGCCATTATCTCTCTCTAATAAAAATACTTGAAGTTTATTGCCTTTACTTTCAATAGTTAGCTTATCTTCTTTAGTTGCCATTTGAGATACTTGTTCCTCTAATGGCCTTAGCCAAGCATCAAATTCATTGTACAGTTGCACATATTTCTTATGATCTGCAACTAATTCACTCCAATGATTGACAATTTCCTTGGAAATAACATGAAGCTGTTGATAACGACTGCTGACTTGTGTGACTAAAGGTTTCAGACGTTCGACACCGCTCAATTTTATGAGGTTATGTGAATCATCTACGAAAGCATCTATTTCTTTCTCTTTTAAATTAATACTGTTACGAAGATCAACATATCTTTGGAGTTGGGCTTCCTTCTCTTGTAGTGTTGAACATAAGCTTTGGTCTCGACATTTAGATTCCTTGTCCTTAAGCCATTCTGTAATAGACTCAATAGAAGAATCAAATTTATTCCAAGTTTCTAAAGTATGCTTTAACTTCTGTTCTGAAGTACCGATGTTTTCGACCGAAATACGTAATTGGTCATGTAAGTTGTCAATTTCGGACTTGATAGCTGCGTTGCCTGGTTCTGAGGTGCTCTTGCTAACTGAAGAGAATACAGTTCGTATTTCATCAAGTTTCTTCGAACCTATTTTTTCAATATCTTTTAACGCCACTGCTGACTGCAACTTTCTTACAATTTCTGGCTTCTCTCCAGTAGCATTTTCGATGTCAAGTAACTTTTCTGATTGCGATCCGAGCCATTCTTTATATTGTTGAATCAAACGAACTAAGTCTTCATGTCGCTTAACACAGTCTTCTAAATTGTCTTGTAGATTCTGGGATTTAGACACAATATTTTGGAATAACTGTTTAATAGACTGAAGATAGACGTTTAATGATGCGTCATGCGTCTGATCTACTAATTGTTGGGCTTTGTCACAGACGGATTCAACAAGCTGTTGGTGGGTCATTATTTCCTGGTGCATTATCTTATGATTTTGCAATTGCGCTTTTTTCTCTTCTAGTGTTGCTTTTAATTCTGTATGCCGCTGCATTGCTCGTTCAACATCTTTCAGCCATTTTGTAAGCTGTTCTTGTGCCAAAGAGAAATCTGAGAATTGTAATAGGCACTGGTCTAATTTATTTACAGTTTCTTGGAAGCTGTCTCCAAAACTATCCCACAAAGTTCTGATTTTGCGAATCTTTTGGCGAATCACCTCTCTACCATCTGGGCTAGTATGTGTATATAGTTTCTCACCCAAACTTAATAATTCTTCAAAAGCTGGTGTTTTCTTATTCCTCGTTTCATATAACTCTTTAGCTTTGTTCTGTTTTTCTTGAAGTACCGCATAATCACCAACAATTTCATTAAGATCTTGTAGTTCACCAAGCATACCCATTAACCAATTTTCCATATCATTATAATCATTTTCAAATTCTTTGTGCTCGGAAACGAATACTTCATACTTAGATATAGTTTCACTGACAAGATTGCTAAGTGTGTGGTATCTTGTAGCCAGTTTGGATGTTTTTGTAGAAATGTCAGATTCGCTAGCAACGTTTTGTGTACTACTTGACCTCGCTAAAGCGGAAAAATCACCACTTCTCGCAGCCAACTCAGTCTGCATTTCTTTGACCTTTTGTAAATGAGCAATCTTAGCTTCGAGAGTGCTTTTTAAACTTTGATCTCTTAGTTGGTTCTCTTTGACTTTCAGCCATTCTTCTAATTCGTCTAAAGTCTTTTGACTTTCATTCCATTGTTTTAACGTTTCCTTGAGTTTTTCATCTTGGGCTTTGCATTGAGATGAAAACTGATTCCATGTCGCACTAAGCTGTTCATATTCGCTCATAAGAATGGGATGTCCGTTCGAGCTTGTAGACTTCAAAACGGAAGTTAAATGGGATTTTAATTCGCCTAAATCATTTTCAATATCTTGAGCTTTAGACGTAACTTTTTCAATGGCAGCGATTTTTGAATCAACATCATCTTTTTGTGAAACAACACCATAGTTCAACATGCTATTTTCAGCAACAATATGGTTAAGACGATCTCGGGTATCTTCAAACATTTGGACGTATTTATCATGTTCCACTACATGTGATTCACAAACGTTGATTCTATCTTGAAGCTGTTTAGCCATGTTTTTGTACCTATCAATGGTCTTAGACAGACTTTTCTCTGCTTCATCGTCAGGCATTAGTTTAATTTTTTCTGTCAGTTGTGATAACATGGATTGATGCAACTCTACTTCTTGATGTGCAAGCTTATAAGCATGTAGTTGAGCCTTCTTTTCAGGCAAGGTGGCGCACAATTTGAATTCACCTAGTTCTGTTTCTTTGTCGCTAATCCATTTTTGTACTTGGTTGAAAGTGTCATCAAATGATGATCGTTTGTTAAGAGTAGTTTCAATGTCTTTTATGACATTATTAAGAGAATCGACTGAGTCTTCAAAGTAGTCTCTTAAAGCTCTGAGCTCATTTCTGACCATTTCACGATCCTCAGGTGTTATTCCACTGAACAATGCTTCTCCAGACTCAATGGCGTTGTTTAAAAGTTTGTGACCAACATCTTTATTTTCATTCAGTTTCTTTACTTGTTCCAAATCAGTTGGTGTTGGTTTAGCATGTTTACTCATTGTTGATAAATCCTTAATGCTTGCATTAGCATCTTGTAGCCAATCTTTAAATTCTGCAATCGATTTATTGTACTTACTTTTGTTATCTTTTAAGTCTTTAAGTCTGACAAGATGGTTGTCCATAAATTTAGAAACAGTTTGGTATCTTGTAACCAAATGATTTATGTATTGCAAAACACGTGAGTCTGGATTTTGAGACATGATGTTTTCACCTATAACAGTGAGTTTATCAACCTGTTCTCCATAGTCTTTAATTTCTTTATTTAGGGTGCTGATGTCTGCAATTTTGTCATCGATTTCATCTAATGTGAGTAGATTAGCAGCTTCTTGTCTTACTCTATTTTCTTTCTCTTTAAGCCACTCTGATACATTCTCAAGCAACGTTTCATAATCTTGCCATGCTCCAATATTCTCACGCAATTTGCTCTTAATTTGTTCATAGTTCGATGTTAATACATCAAGGTTTTTTCTGGCTTTTTCTGTCTGCTGAGCAGCTTCTTGAGCGCAAGCTGGCTCGGCTACGACGTGTAAGATATCACAAGCCTCTTTTAGTTCTTTTACCTTTGCGACACATTCCACTAGACCATTTTCAACATCAATCAGGGCTGCATTTTTCACTTCTAAATTGTATTTATCACTTGCAGCATCAGGCATACACCATCTAGTTTTATCATCTAAGATTTTAAGGTTTCTGTTGAACATACCAAGCTTATCAGTAAAAAGCTTTTGCAAAAATGTCAGCAATGTTGTTTCAGTTTTATTAGCATGTACCACTACGCTTTCAAACCTTTTTTGTAGACCGCTTAACTCTTTAGGGACCAAAGATTCATAAAAACCAGGATAATTTGCATTCATTTCAGACACGTTTTGGGCTAAATTATCAATTTCATCGTTTAGGTCTTGTAATTTAGCTTTGCATGACTGACATTTCTTAAGACGATCTAGAATCTTTGCATTATCACCTGTCATATCGTCACATTGTATGATGTCATCTCTTATTTTACTTACACTGTCTGACAAACGCTTAATGTTATCTTTAAGTTTACTTTCTTGAGTTTCCAGAGATGATACGGCACTGTCAAGATTATCAGCTAAAGATTGTAAAGCTTCAAACTCGTTCTCCAAGTACTCAATAATTGATGAAACTTGTCCGATAGGAATGTTTTTGTTGAGATTCGTAATCTGTTCACATTTAGCTTTGATGCTGTTTTTCAATCCTAAGTATATTGGCAGTTCTTCTTTGTACTTCGTCAGATGGCTTTGACCGAATCTTATTTCTAAATTGTCGCTCGCATTGGCCAAATTCTGGCCAGTTTCGCTAAGCCAGGTTACTACTTGGTTTTTAGTATCGTCAATCTGCCTCCACACAATTAGTTGAGATTCTAGGTCTTGGATGCGTTTTATGATGGCATCATTGGCTTTCTCCCATTGAGTTTGAGAGTTTAAGAATGCCTCTTCTAACGGACTAGTATCGAAACCACCTAAAGTAGAAGCTTGTTTGAGGATCGACTGCTTTATAAGATCCATTTGGTCCAGCAATCCTTTGGATCGCTTAAGAACCTCGTAAGCTTTTTTAGCTTTATCTAAAGCATGGGCCGTTTGTACGTAATCATGAGGAGCATCTTTGCATTCATTATGAAGTTGCTCCGCTCTTGTCATTTCTCGGTCAAAAGCAACAGTGAAGTTTTTCAACTCCTGCAGGGTAGATGATAAAAGTATGTACTTGTTCTTAGTATCACGCACAGAGTTTACGATTTGATCCCAGTTGTTATCAGCTGCTGATAGGGCGTTTTGAATAGTGCCCATATTCGGTTGATCTTCCCTCATTAAATGCAAACCTTCTTCTCTTAATTCTTTTCTTACTGACTGTTTATCTTTTATTTCTGCGTCTAATTTGTCAAGTTCTTCAGTCATATCTTGAATTGAAGCTTCTGTCAGTGGCACAAGTTTTTGTGCCATTTCGTTCAAAGCCGATTGTACATTGTGTAATACTTCCGTCAACGCATTATGTTGAATATTAAATTTGTCCCATCTTGCGCCTACTTTTTGAACCAAATCTCTCTTCATCGTTACTTGGCTAAGCAGGGCATCTGCTTTAATTTCAATTTCTTTTACTAAACTGGTTGGCGATATGATTCTACCTGAATTCTGATCTGTGACCTTGACACGTGAAGGCCCATCTAATAGAGCAACATTGCTCTTCCATTCAGGTATCTTCGTTATAACATTGACCAGTTCTTGTCGTAATATTTCGTAGCTCTCAGATGTCAGTTTGGGACCCTCGATTTGATACTGTATGTGCCCAAGCTGTTGCTTGGTATCTTCGTACCAGTTCAAAAGGTCGGACCATTTTTGTAATATTCCTTTGTTTTGTTGGATATTGTTTTCAATGATAGTGTAGTGCTCCGCTATATTCGAGTACGTTTCGCTCAGTGAACGTGATTCGTCAGGGTGCGATGAGAGGGTCATGTTTTTGATTTCGTTGTAAATATCTGTAAACTCAGGAGCTTTAGATGCATGTTCCTGAAGCAGAACATGCATAGATTGTAGTGCGGGTTCTACTTTGTCAGCAGCAATTTGGTCATAGCTCTCAGTCTTTCTTCTAAAATCTGTTATCCAGTTGTCGAATGTATGCAATTTGGTCATGAATTCCTGTCGCACAATTATTTTATCAGACAACTCATTGACTCTTCCTCTAACTGTTTCGGCCAGGTCATTTGTGCGTTGTTTAATGCTTGCTACATTATTTTTCAACAAAGTAGCGCCTTCAGGTTGTATGTTGTGACAAATATTGTCACAAGTTTGAGATAAGCTGATAATTTTAGCTTGTTGCTGTGAAATTTCATTACCGAACGACTTTAGCTTGTTCAGCTCACGATCTAATTTTTCAACTTGCGGAGAATCGACAGTAACACTGCGACTACTTAAGAGTTTTTCTCCATTCTCAATCCAAGTTTCTAGTTTCTGCCCTTCACGTTCAAAGTTCTCCCAGTTAGTTACCAATTTGTCTAGTTTATTGTTCCATTGATCAGCTTGATCGTGAATTACTGCCCATCTTGAGTGAATAGCGTCTACTTCATCAGGAGCACTTGTTTTGCCTGACAATTGATGGCTCACGCTTGACAAGATTTGTAGATTCATCAACTGTTTATCACAATCCGTCAACAATGCTCTAGATTGTTGTTGCATTTGCTGCGCCTCAGATAAAGTGGACGGCTTAGGGACGTTACCAAGCTTTATTTCAGCTTCTTCAATCCATGGCTTGATTTCAATTACTCCTTTTTGGTACTTTTGCCAACTAGCTAAGTCGTGTTCTACTACCTTAGTTTGATGTTCTGTTGAACGCTGGAGATCTGCTATCATTTTCTCTAATAAGGCTACTTCACCTTTAAGCCTGTTTGCATCTTGGACTTTGTGTTCAACTGCTAATTTAGCTCCCTGGTCAGACACTTGTTTAATAATGTCCAGTTTTTCAGCGATAACTTTTTGTAACGCTTGTGATTTCACAACGCGTTCTTCTGGAGTGATATTCTCGGATCTAATTTGAGAAATAAGTACCGGGCTTTCTTTCTTTATCCATTCGCGGACATGTTCCAACTTATGTTCAATATTTACCCATTCTTCATTGAACTTTTCTAAATGCACGACTTTAGTTTGAACTTCATCTTGTACTCTGTCCAGTTTCATTCCAATTGTCTCCAAGTCTTTCTCAATGACTGGTTTCGGCTTATTAGCAGTCAGGGACTGCAATTCCGCATAAGCATGCTTTAATTGCGGTAATTTTTCAGATTTTGCCTTTTCTATATCTGCATTGAACGTCCTAGTTTCTTGAAGTTCACGAGCTATATTGGTCACGCCTAATTCCAAACCAGGATGAGCAACATAGCTCTCTATTCTACCTAGGTCAGATAGTAATTCCTCTTTCTGATATTCATAGTTAGACCACACTTTCTGCGTATCGCGCAATCTATGAAGGCGGTCATTAGAGCTCTCGTAAGCAGTGTTCCAGCCAGTTTCGAGATTTCTTACGTCTTCTCTTACAAAGGCGGGTGCATTAGCATCCTTGATCAACTCTTTGCCACGTTGCAGCATCGACATGACAGAAGGTCGTTGGCGGTCGAGCTTCTGTACAGCAGATTGCTGCTCCATAACCAACTGTTCGACATGTTGCAAGGATTGTGGCTCAGGTTCTATCATAGCTTGTTCCTTCGCACTCTCGAGAATACAAATCACCTCGTGCACCTCACGGCGGTAGGTGTAGCATCTTGTATAGGTCTCGGTCTTGATCATTGTAATCTCGATTGTTGGGATGAGGTTCTTGTATCGCGCGATGAGATTTTCGAGTTTAACTTGTTCTTCTTGCGCTTCTAGCTCAGAACAATGGTTCGTTAGCATATCTAGTGTTTGGACAAGCCACTTCATGTCTTCACGCTTTTTATCGGCTTCTCGGCAAATGTTCTAAATAAAAAACAAATTATATTAATACAACATTGTTAAAAAAATTGTTGCTTACTTAATTGAGATGAATATTTACCATTAGTTCCCTTAGCTGTTTAAATAAGCAGCATGTACAAACATACAATTATACAACAAATTATAAAATTTTAGACAACGCGAACGAATATGTGATCCACACACCACGCCCGCGCTATCTGTTATGATTATGACACGACATAGGTATACGATAAAATTGAATTGAAACTTTAAAACAGAATATATATGTAGCTATTATGGCTCAACCATATACTAAATTAATTTCATTATATCGTATAAAATAATCGAAATACTTCAGAATGCCACTTACCTGGAATATAGTCTTCTCTCTTTCAAACGCTTCGGCGGAGTCGACTTCTCTTACTATACTATCCATAGTTTTATCCACATGGTCCATCCATCGTTCCATTTCACGGAATTTCTCCCTGTACGCATCCCACTTAGCGGGAATCCTTTGTAACTGTTGTCTGAAGTGTTCCACCCTGTGGACGGTGCTCTCCCATTGCTGCTCGCACCTACTCAAAGCTTCTTCGAGAGAGATGTCGTTAGTCTGTTGGGTGTAGCTGGTGGCAATCTTCTTCAGGTTCTGGAGGCAGTGTTCCACCTGCATCACCTTGCCTTGGTTGCGGAAGTATTCCTCGTTTCTGATGAGGATGCCGTCTGCGTCGTCGCTTTGGTTATAAGCCTACAAAAAATAATGTAAAACTATAACAGTGACAGTTTAGTGCTAAATCAGTAACTTCACAAGTCACAAAAACATTAACAATAAATTGTTAGTATGAATCATATCGAACGGTTCCAACATTCTGTTTTTAACCCAAAATAATATTTCAATATACCTACAAGTACACTTTTGACAACATATATGATGAACTCAGTTGCAAAATAGGGACCGCTTTAAATATTTACGTAGGATGTTGGCATCAAAAGTACACTAGTATTTAAAAAACTGAGATTCCCTTTTTCCCTAAAGACACAAACCAACAAATAAAACACTCAACTAGACAAGACACACAGATATGGATGAAAAATAATTAAAAGTTTTAAAATAAATAACCACTTGAATAGCAAAATCACCCGTGGCGTAAATAATCAATGTGAACGGGAACTTTCTTCAAGACCGCCCTTCAAGAAAGAGACAGAATAAAGAAGAGTAAACCAGGAAACCCAAAATATTTATGAACGCAAAACTCGAAGAAACATTTAACTCAAAAACGTGTTGACCCTTTCTATAATGAGATCGTCTTGCCCACCTCTGAATCTGATTCATTTAAGGATGACACCACCTGTAAATAATGTTTACGTAAGAAAAAAATATGATAAATAAGGTTGCAAAGTGGGTTGCAAGTGTACTTTGTTGTTTAGTGAGTGTTTTGTTTGTTATGGAGTAGGTATCAGGAAAACCAAAAGTTTGAGTTGTGCATGTCTTGTTAGAGAAGTTGAGTTTGTATATACAACGTAATATCAAGTAAAAAGTTTTTGCTTCCAAACATTCAGAATCATATGAGTATACATTGGCTTGAAACTAATAATTAAAAAACCAATTTAGAAAAGACTAAAATTTACACATTTAAGCAAAGCCTAAATAAATAAAGATGTGACAAAATTTTAATAAGTTGCCGTGGACAAATCAAACTGACTTTATATGTAAAAACTGAATAAATTCTCATATGCATTTATGTATAATTTAAGAAAAATTGTCATTGAATCAGTAGTTTTAACCACTTACCAAGCTTATGTAACATCGACTTTAAGGTACGGCATAATTTTCTGGGCAAATTCAATTGACAGAGAAATAGCTTTCAAAGCGTAGAAAAGGTGTATTCGATCTTTATGTTGCATAAATCAACTTGACTCTTGTAAACCATATTTATTAGAAATTAAGAATATTAACACTTCCATGCTTGTACATATTTGAAGCTGCAATTTTCATAAGACCTTATATGTATTTATTTAATAGTTTTAGGAGTACCCGACTTAGAAATAAAATAAAGTGAATGTATTAAAATTAGTTTTGTAATGTGATAATGTGATAAATTTAATAATGTTCACATTGACTCACGAAATATATAATATTAGGAACGTATATTAATATTGCGTACCGTTACAATTACCCTTCAGTGTATAATGTATCGTAGGGTTGTTTACCTGAGTGTAACCTAGACTAAATATTTAAATGTCTAAATTAAGTTGAAAGTGAGGTAAGTTTGAATATTTTTTTATTTCTTCATAACTGGGTTGAAAATCGTCTTTATGTCGTTTGAATCTGGGGGCACGATCAGTTTTATGTTTATAATAGCCCTTATTTTTACAACAATGAGGCTGCAACAAGGCGCCGAGTTTAATGACCAATATGAAAAACTCGTATTATACCTAATATATTTCCTCGTGTCGTGAAAAGCACTATGTTAAGTCTCGGCTGAAAGTGCAATAGATTAACTCGTACTATCGAAGGCCTCCCCTGCGGGTCGGCCTTCGAAATTTACTCGTTAATCTATTGCTTACTTTACAGCCTCTACAACAATGTACTATTGTACGCCTGACGGCCAAGCATAGTGATACCAAAATAAAATTATTAGACTTTTATGTACCTACTTACCTATGTTGAACAAATAAACAATTTGATTTGATTTGCACGCCATTTGCACGTCTAATGTATATATGTGTAGAGCCACCCACCATCGGATTGCAAGCAGTAAGGTTCGACTTTTGTTCCTACTCTTCTGTACAAATTAATGTACGACATGTGACTATGAACAAATCAAGAATTGTGAAAACCGGAGGGTGTACAACTGTAGATTGTCGTGTGTGTACTTTCTATTGCGTTATTGGAGGACAGTTTTCGATGCCATAGTCCTTATCCACCAACTTTAAGCTTCAAGTTGTAGATGATTTTCCTTAATTTTACCGAGATCTCTTCGTAAGTACTCCCTCGAACTCACGCAAACATCGCAGCGTTGACTTTTACACTTGGTAATGCTAGTCAAATGTTATATGTATAAGAGATTCCAAGTCACCTGCTCCTCATAGACGATCTCCTTCTCGATGTCCTTGATGCAATGGGCGAACACGGCCTCGTCGAGGCGGAACTCGAGCCGCATGAGATGTGGTGGCGCGCGAGCCAGCAACTCACGCCAGCGTCGCTGTAACGTCTCTACTGTGGCGACGACCTGGGGGCGTTCTTCTTCGCTGACGAGCTGGAAGGCAAACACGATATCCAGTACCGACGTAAACATAAAAGCAAACAGCACCGGCCCAGCCTAACACTCCTTTGCCACTTTCAGCTCATGTTGCACTAGTTACGCGTTTCATAGGGTGGAGGCAAAATGGAGTATTCATCAATCCCGCACGTAATTTTCAGGGGGCGACAATTTAATACATGGGGCGCTATTAGGTATTACAAGACAATGGGCACCTGCTCCGGTTTAGATACATTTTAGGTAAGCCCAGGGCTGATATTTCAAGAATGGTAGGGACCATACAATTTACTAATTTTGAATGAAATTAATTAAACTTTGAAAAAGTAGGTGAGCCGATCACAAGAGCGAGCGGTCGTTCTCGCATGCCGAATCGAAACGGCGCGGTCGCGGCTGGCGAAATCGATCGCTGCCAAACATTTACGAGTACAAACACAGCAAAAAGACGCCGGGTAGCGGATGAGAAGGACCAAGGCTGATAATGATTATTCGATTATTCGGGGGGCTCACACAATCAGGTACAATTATGGTCAGAAGCAACTATCTTTAAAGGACTAGAAATGATAACATTACACTAACCTCAATAAGTTCCCTTCCAGATCGAACCAGGTCCGACACGGCCCTCTCGTCGGCTCCTTGGAAGAACCTCTTGTGGAAGTCCACGGCTTGCTTGGAGTCGACGCGGTTGTCAGCCAGCAGGGCCTCCGCGCGTGATGCCCACTCTTCTACGGCGCGTTTCCTGCTCTCGAACTCTTCCCAGGCGCGGACGAGGCGCTGCAGGTCGGCCTCGCGGCGGGTGGCTTCGGACGATACGTGGGCGAATCTGTATACAAATAATGTATGTAAAGTAAAATTGGAAATAACGATTGAACTAAGAATAAAGTCTTTGAAAGTCATGTTTTAACCCATGACGACAAAAAGATCGTCATCCCTAGATCTAGAATATGTATAATTATAAATTGCTTTTGAACTGACGCTTGCAAATTGGTGAACCGTTTTAGGACCAGCTTTCTTAGTTTGATAGTGAATTGATCAATAATGTTATTAATTGTAATTGAAGGTAATGGCTCTGTGATTTTTTAGGTATGTTGTCCGCTATTATCTAGGTGTGTGACGTTAGTTTGATTTGAACTACTACAAAAAAAAGCAGTTGGCTATAGCGTATGGCGACACAACAATTTAAATTGATTTTTTATTTTCTCTCAGTGAAATTGAAAAGCAATTCACTGGGTTCGTTCGTCCAAATAATCACTTCGTGTCATAATGGCTCATTTTAGCCCAAACATTTAACATTAAACATAACATTTTATCAAACAATCTACTATTTTATTATCCAGTGATAAGTTTTAAGCACGTGGCTATCATTACGAGGTATGAATGATCTTCACCGTTCATTGAGGTCCCGCATGAGGCGCACTTGTTCCGTGACGTCAGCGCTGCGGTCGGCGTCGGCGGCCTTCACGATGTTCTGGAACACCTTGTTCTTGCTCTCCAGCATCGAGCGGTAGTAGGTAGTGCGCGAGAAGAACGAGCGATGGATCTCGTAGCGCTCCTCTATCACCTCGCTGTAATGAGAACATATTATTACGACCGGTGGAGTGAGTGGCAATTTAAATTTGCAGATCGACAGTGTAAAAAGCCGTCAAACTGGGTGGAGTGGTAATACGAGTATTTGCAAGGTGACAGGCAAGAGTCAGATGTAATTGGATATAAATATCCAGCACATGAATAGAAAAAGGACTGAATGAAGGAAAGACATTGAGAAAAAACTGGCACAAGTTTCGTCTCGCGTATAAATCGCATAAGCTCGTAGGTCTCGAATTGTACGCAACCAATGGGGACACTCAATTTTAAACACGTGCATTGATCTAGGAATATTTAACGGATAATGTCGGGTTAAAGAATATTTTTATTTATCTCAAAAGAAATTTACATTTCACTTCATGAGACTTAGTACATAATAACATGCATTATATTTACGCCAGTGAGCGTACCTACCTATATGAAAAAAAAAAAGCAAAGTTCTAAACTTTGTATAGTAAACTATTAGTATTTAATACACGGAAAAAATAAAATAATGTTAGTGCAGTAGCTCTTATTCCATGAACATACCGTCTCGTCTCCATCGTAGTCCTCAGTGCCTCGTCGGCCTTGTCGAGCCACTGTCCGATTTCTCTCTGTCCGCTCTCCAGCGACTCGTGCTGCACGAGGAGCTGTCTGTACTGATGCAGCTTCACGGGCACCGTGGCGCGGACTCGAACCAGCGCTTCCTTCTGTTGTTTCAGCTTCGCCATGTTGGCTTCTACTTCGTCGCGGGGCAACTCCGCGATTGCGTTTTGGAAGGTTCTGGGGAAATAATACGAGTTACAGACATAAGGTTGAAAAAATAAATGACGATATATGTATTAAAAAAAATATATAGCACCGACTCCAAAATGGAGTCTATACTTTAGTTTTATACCTATATAGACTTCATCAATAGTAAACTCTTGTCAGGGGAACAATCAATTTTATGATAATGAGACTTAGAGTCTAAATTCTAAATGAAACCAAAAATAACTATATGTACACCGAAATCAGAGAGTAAGGTGTATCAGACGGGATAGCTTGCGTTGGAAAAAGCAACATCATTAGGTATTACATAATAGTCACTCTCCTTACATTTGCTGTATCGAGAATTAACAATGATCGTAAATCCATCTACCGAGAAAGTTTATGTTATGGACACGTATTTTTCTCTCTAAGCGCTCTGACCATTATGAGTATTAACATCATATTGTCTGACAGGTAAAGTAAAGCCCAATAAGGCCTAGTTCCCCCTCTGGGTTGGAAGGTCAGATGGCAGTCGCTTGCGTAAAAACTAGTGGCTACGCCACATCTTGGGATTTAGGTAGCCGACCCCGATTGAGAATTCATTCTCAAAAAATGGGACAAAGGCTAGGAGGCTTTCCATCAGGCGATACGAGTACGTTTGCTCGTTTGCCCCCTATGACATAAAAAAAAAAAAAAAAAAGGATGATTATTGTCTGACAGGTAAAGTGTTGAAGTTCTAGAAGCACACCTGCTTATATTCTTAAACAGTTCCTCGTGGTGTTCGATCTCGGAGTTGAGGTGCAGCAGCCGGTCGATGTAGGCCTGGATGTCGTCGGTGGCGGCGCGCGGCTGCCGCGCCAGCAGCGCGTCGGCGCCGGCCAGCCAGGCCGCCAGCGCCGCCGCGCCCGCCGCCAGCTCGCGCCGGTGCCGGAGCGCGTCGCCACCGCGG
This sequence comes from Apotomis betuletana, assembly GCA_932273695.1. NCBI lineage: Eukaryota > Metazoa > Arthropoda > Insecta > Lepidoptera > Tortricidae > Apotomis > Apotomis betuletana. The sequence continues at coordinate 19,324,798 of OW026299.1, forward strand.
ACGTACCTAAACAAAAACTAGTTAAGAGGCCTTATTCCTTTTAAAATGCTAATTGTTTTAGAATTTTTTCTCCATGATGAAACATTTTTCTTAACATACTATTAATGTTACTACCTAGAACAGGGCTTTTGGGTTTTATTGGTATATATTTGAAACTTAGAGTTTCAATTTTTCATTGATAATTTTTGTTTCAAAAACACCTCGAAAATGACAAAATTCACGCGGAAAATTAGTTTTATCAACTTATTTTCGACTGCACGCAATAAAAGCATGAAATAGCTATGTTACTACCTAGAACTCGGGGAAAAGGATTATTCACTTCAAAAAGTTGGTTGAAATTATCAATATATTTGTCATAATATAAAAAAAAATGTTTGAAAAGGAATAAGGCCTCTTGTACGCGCCAATTTTTTATACAGTTGTAGCAAATTACAATATGATCAGCTTAGTTGCATGTAATCCTTAGTTTTCGCATAACTGTAAGTTTTAGCTTGTAGGTCATTGGTTATGTTAGGCCGTAAGACGAGGCAGTATATCCGTCTATATCTCCCAGCAAAACAGTGCAGTAGTTCAGTACAAATTATTTGAATTTATCGGCAAGTACTATCAATTAAAGTAATTGAAAGGTCTCTTTCTCTCTCTCTCTCTCTCTCTCTCTTTGGAAGTAATAAAATAACAAAAAGCGTGAGTTACAAACAACATTACACTTACCGCTCGGCCTCTTCCCATACTCGCTCCCATCGCTCGGTGATCTCAATGTATTTACGCTTGACTTCTGACGCGATCTCATCAGAAGACGTCGCGGCTAAAAAGCCTGCCGCATCGCCCAGCAGTTGATGCTTTTCCTTCCACACGGTGAGGTCTTGGAAGAATTCTAGTCTCTCATCTTCAGATACGCGCAACATATGCTGCGCTTTGTCCAACCAAGTCGTAAAGTCATCGGCCAAAGTATTCCATCTTTCCCAATGAGCTATCACTTCTTCTAACACGCTCCGCGCGCATCTCACTTCCGATGATACTCTTCGCCACGATTCCGATACTTCTCTCAAAAATGCATCTATCTCTCTTGCTTCAGTCCTATCTACTTGACACACTCTCTTGTACTCTTCCGCTACTTCTTTTATATCGACATACGCTCTATCAAACTCTTGGAAAATCTTATTCTTTGTCACAAAATTATCGTAATCATCTAATAAGGCACGAACATGATCAATGCGACCGTATTTACCGGTCCAAGTGGCTAGTTTAGCCTTTGTCAGTTCTGTGAAAGCTACTATGCAGCATTTGTGTTCTAAATATTTTAACCTGGCTTTCCTCTGTGGGGCCCTTCGACTCACGGTTTCTAATCGTTCCTTCATTTCTTGGAGCCTCTCGCCCGGGATTCTCGACGCGTCAGGGGATCTTAATGCAGCTTCAAACCTATCAATGACTTCAGGGAGGCTAGCAAAGAACGAGCTATGTTCTTCTAGTTTATCGCTGATGATAGCTGCCGTTCTTTCGTCGAGGCTTGTTGGTATTTCGTCAAAGTAAAGAAGGTATTCAGCTCTGGCCAGCCATTCACCGACCATTCTGAAATCCCCGGGTAAGTCAGAATCCAAGAGCCAGAGCCACCTTCTGTGCAGTCTTTCAAGTTCTGTCCATAGGGAAACCAGCTCACGCCACGATTTGGGCGCGATGGCTACTAAGCTTTGAGTGTACATGAGTTTTTCGAGTTTCTGGTAAACGGGTTCACGGGCGAGCCTGTCGTTTTCGGCGCGGACGTAGTCCTCGTAGTTTCGCGAGAGAGTTCGCGTGTCGTAGTGTCTTTGAACGATGGTGACGCGTTCCGTCAACCACATTCTAAGAGATTCGTACTCCTCCTGTACTGCCGCTACAGCGTCCGGTCCTGTTGTCTGTGAAATAAATATTATAATTGTAATTTAATAGATCAAATATAGTTTAGTTAGCAAATTTACACAATATTAAATAGGTACGCTTTCTTTTTTTTCTCAATATAAAGTAATTGCAATTGTTACACATACCTTGGGTTCAGGATATTTGTGCAAAAACTGTGCTACGTAAGTCATAATGGATCTTTCATCTGGCTTCTCCACGTCCACATCCTCGGCGTCCAGAAGCCTGGCGATGCCCAGTTCACTCTCGGCCACGTCGAAGGCATGCTCCAAGCGTTGTCGGTTCGTCTTCCTCTTCATCTCTGCGAGGTTGATCAGGTTTGCTTTGATGGCGTCAATGATGGCCAAGAAAGCCACACCGTCACGCCATGAAGGACCAAAGTCTGATACGTGAATGTTGGAATCCCTGGAACAGACAATGCTCAAATAAACAAGGATGAAGGAGGGTACGATATCTGACACTTTAAGAATAGGTATATATGTACAGGATAAAACCTGTACCTATCCATCTTTCCACAAAATCGCTGCACAGCTTGACCCAACCCAATCAAGTGTTTCAGGTGCAGGGTTCCCATGGTCTCCTCGACATAGACACTACTCACTTGGGCAGCGCGTTGGCGACCCATTGCAGCAGCGTTTTCTTGGCGCCCTGCTTCCAGCGGTCCTCGGCGCGGTGCGTCGGCGTGGCGGCGCCCGACTCCTGCGACATGACGGACGCGCAGCGTGAGCCGCCCAGGTATTCCAGCGCTCGGCTGTTCTCCTCGATCTGAGGACAACATTTCAGAAAGATATTACTCAGGTCCTGTCACGACCCGACCTACGTCACAGTCGAGGTAAAACATTTTCAATAGGTATTACTCTTATTAATATGGTCAAACACGTACAATTCCTAACCAACTGAAGTCAAGTCAGACGCGTATTAATTAGAAAACTTCAATTTATATTTTTCAATAGATGGAAGTAAATAAAAATTCATCAACACTTCACTAGTGACTACCGAACTACAAATGACTTGATTGTTGCTCCTTGGACAAGTCTTAAAACTATCCAAACACTGTCAATAGCATCGTCAATATTATTTAATAGGTACCTACTTGGATGCGGGGACTGGGCGCAAACCGGTCTTACAAAATGAGGAAAGTTCCGTCGCTATAGTGAAACTTTTGAAAGCGTCTATTTTAATACTATTAAAATTGACGCTTTTAAAAGTTTCACTATAACTACCTATTGCATTCATGATAAATCTCTTATGGCGGATGAACATACCAGAATGTAACATTGAATTGAGTAGGTATTGTCGGTAAAATTGACAGTGTGCGGCAGGTTAAAACAAGGCCAGCCAGCGTAGTGTTACAGTTCCGATGGATGCACAACGAGTATTGAGATACCTATGCCAAAATCTCGGTATCGGATAACATTCATTATGTAAACCAAAGAACATGAAAGTAATCGTGTGATTCAGAAAGATATGTGTCTTTAGAAAAGTTGCATCACTAGATGGCAATACCGCCAGTAATTCTCAATACAATGAATGTATCGTTGGTGAGTGACGACAATAACGCCATCTATTGATACAGCTAAATCAAAGGCAATTGCAAAGGCAATTTTTTAAACAGTATCTGATGCACGTAAGATAACGTAAGTTTATTCTAAGTCGAGTAGAATTTTGATATGAGAAGATAATTAATTTTGATTACTTATTTAAATAGTTTCTTTTTATAATATGTGTCTTTCATGACCGCAGTTAAATAATTCATGCAGTAATTCGCTCTAACCAACCGGTACAGTGTGTTGTGTAAAACTATTTATTCCATTTTTACGCTGTATCAGTGTCGGACTTGCTAATAGGACAAATTATTAAAACGGTAGATTAAGTGGAAAATCATACCGCTAACAAAAATAGCAAGAGCTCTGCCCCACCGAGAGGATATAGAGACGTAAAATGTGTTAGCCAAACGTCGACATGTGAGTTTGGATATGGTAGCTAGCGATGAGTCCCAGTGAGGCAGTGGACTTAAGAAAAAGGTAAATCAGACACTGATATTATTCCATCCAATCAACTCTACCTATAGGTATTACCTACATAGAAAACTATGCTACGACTGCTACAAGCAATGCACCCACCTTTGGTCCTCTATCCTGTGGGTCCAATGTATTGAGTGAAGCTTGCGCAAACAAAGTACGTTCAAGCCAATTAAAATGAGAACATGTTCATACGACATTGAATATACGAATAAAACGAACAGCATAATAAGTATATAGTAAAAGCATTTATAATATTAAACAATGGGTTATTATCTGCAATATACATTTCGATAGAAGATCTGTGCTCCAGGCTTATGGGATTTATATGAAGGCATATATAGGTTTATACGATTGACCATGCCTATGAAAATTATGAAAAGGATTATGTACAAATAAAGGGCCTCATGCAAAAAAGACATAAATTACAAACATCAATGGCCCTGTTAATAGATTGTTGTGAAAATTGAATATCATGAATGTTAATGCGCGTACTCGTATATTAGAAGCATTGAATTATATTCCAATTTTAAATGGCCGATTAGTGCGTATAGTTATACATTTATAGAATATTTTTAATCCAATAAGATTATCCGTTGAGTACAACAAACCGATTGATCGGATAACTTTATTAAGATGTCTATAAATTAATAATTAAAGTGATACTATGTTAGAAAGTACGTATTAGTTTTTTTTTTGTATTATGACTATTTGATTATATTGTACAGTCGAGAACTTTAATGTCTGATTTGATAATGGACTACTTCGAACCTTGTCACAATGACAAATGGTATAAAATGGGAACTAAAGCAAAGTTCTTGACTGTACCTTCATTAAAATAGTTTCACTTTAATCATTTTGCAAAACTTGTTCTTTACTGAAATACATTAAATACCTGAAATTTAACATTATTCATATTGTAGTAATCATATAGCAAGTAAAGCACAATTAAAATTAAAATAATATGTAATGAAATTAACAAAACTTGCTTTGCAGCACTGCGTTGCGCGGGTTTCAAACTTTGTGAATGGTGAAATTTTTTACTATTATTCAGTGTATAATGAAATCACTATACTTATGAGTCATATTAAATAATCTAAATTATTATTATAATAATCTACATTTCCGAAATTACAAGTGCCAATGTACTAAAGTTATCACACATTGCGAATGTGAATGTTGTGCTCTATAATTATTGCCACTGGCCATTATTTACTTTCGTAGATATTTTTGACTATTTAAGGAATAATTCGAACGAATCCTGTTTTTAATAAACCCTTCTATTTCTCCCGAAAATAAATTAAGAATAGTTCTATCTTATTAATACCCTCGCGGTTTGTACACATACTAATTATAACGTGTTGATCGCGATATTTCTTATTTTACTTTCAATATCTCTTGCATAAGAAATACCGCTACCGTCCCGTTATAATTAGGTTTAGAGTTATCGTAAATCTCTCTCCATCGTTTTTTAAAACGTCCACGCTCACCTGGAAGTAAAGGATGATGGTCCATATCAGACCAAGCACGACGGCGGGTCGTCCATCGACGAGATCCGCTGCGTTGATGTTCACGAGCTTGATGCGTTTGCCCGCGAGGAACCTCAACGCCGTGTTCGCGTTGGACAGAAAGTGCGGGCGGCGGAGCACGCGGCCGCGTTCCATCGGCTGAAATACATGGCGTGCGTTAGTCTGGCAGGAGCTTATCTTTAAAATCTAGACAATATTTTAACAATGGCAAACTCATTAATTGTTAGACGATCGCGATAGAGGGGGAAAGATATCGCCCATTCGGAATTTTATTTTCGTAGAACGTATTATATGAAATATTTGTTTTGTTAGCTTGAAAATGGTCCTTTTTTCTCTGGTTCGTATATACAGTTCGGGTTTCGTCCTAACTGTTTGTTTACTGAACTCACCAGCTTCTCCCCCGACAGCACTTCGAGCAGGGCCAGCAGTTTAGTGCCATCGCGCAGGTCGTGGATCAGATCGTCGATTCGCAGTGGCGGTATGCGCTGGAAAAAAATTATTGCATTAATCTCACTAATATTGGTACGACAACTTATGATTTACTGAAATAGACTGGGTTGGTCCCGATAACGTCACCCTGTGTTAATTAATGATGTTCCGAGACTGCATCAAATAAGGTGATCGGGCAGAACGAGGTAAACAAAAATTTGGACATTTGGAATTTATATTTATATGGTTTTTTAAACATTCAATAATATATGATACATATATCGTTCGCACTCAGGTACATAAAAATTGCTGAAAAGGTGCTGAAAATTCATGAAAAATAAAAATAAAAATGAAAATGAATGAAACGAAAATATTTTATTTGGTTACAAAATATATGTTACAAGTAGAATCATGGTTGGAATCTCCTAGTAAGTATTACACATATATACTTGTGGCAAGAGATCCCGCTCTTCCAGCAAAAGGTAAAGACGTAACCGAAAACAATAAGTAAGTAATTAATTACATCTGTAAAGAAAATCAACCATGTCACCAAAAGTATCCTTTGACTAAGGAATTATTGTAGAATAAAGACTTAATAAATAACTTTATTTTTAATTGAGAAGTTTTAGTAGTTAAATATACAAACTTGTACTATCATCTGCTGGAAGCTGTATAAAATTACTGGGGAAAATGGATCTACTATTAAAGCCGCGATGAAAATAGGACTGGATATGACAGTTGTCCCATAATACCTACACACGTCAAAATGTACGAGTGTTCGTGTAATAATGATGTGGTAGGTGTATCAAAGAGTACCGCCGTGCTTCATAACATTATGAATGTTTTATTGAATCATGAATATTTTATTTATTAGGTTCGATACCACGTGCACACTTGGCAATATATTCATCTGACATTGTTCACCCAACGACCCTATTTTCTAATGCTACGAAATACCTATATAGTTTTAACGTCGATCGTCGATAACGTTATAGATAACTAAAGAATCTCCAAGTAGAGGTGAACTTAGCTGGCCTGTCTACACTACAGGTCTGACAACTCGTGCACCAAAATGGCATGTGATATAGTGCGATAAAATAAAACACTCAGTCAACTTAAGTGTCACGAAATCATATCATTAAATTTACTAGCTGAAATACTTTCTGTCCTAGCTTGTTTAACTGGCTTTGATCCATTGAAGAAGATATTTCCATTTTTATATTATTCGTATGGTATTAGACATAACAACAAGTTTGTAAAATAATCTTACCTTCGACAAATGTGAATTGATCCAATTAACGAATGTCTTTTTCTGTACTCGTTCCTGTTCATCTGAAACAACAACAAAAACACTTTATTATAGGTATATTAAAATTAATTTGACCGAAAACATAGGTGCTAACCTTAAGCACTGGCAGGTAGGTTATTACCTAAACACGTTTAATCTAAGTAAAGTCCGTAAGGGTCCTCACCGTGAGAATTCGCCTGTAAAGTAACAAAAAAAAGATATGAAAATATTTTTACATTCCAGGCGAATTCACGCGGTGAGGGAGCACTTTAAGATGTTGAAGATACCTACGACATCTTACGTTAACATAAACAAAGACTCAATCACATCAAAGAAGTCTAGACACATGCGTAGGTAAATGTATGACGTTAATATTTAGACGTCTGGTATCGACCCTTTGGGAGGCATAAATAAGTGAAGGTTAAAGTGCGTGTTTCAGCAGTTGGACCTAGTTACTCGTAATTAATTCGCGTTGTGACATACCGAAACACCGAATTTCGATCAGCTTAAATGATAGAATTATTTAAATAATATATAGGTTTAATATCAAATTGGAATAGAATGCTGGTTTCAAGAATTCACTGCAAATAGAGGTGGAGTTGGGTCGATAGATTTTATTCATTATTCAGAAAATAGAACGTTCCAGTAGAAAATACTATAATAAGTAGGTAGTTAATAGTGTACTGGACTGCAACAGCTTCAACATGGCCTTGAACGAGTGGTAATGGTGAGGAAATTAATGGGATTTATTGCTCAAGTTACATTTTCCATTGTATTTTACTGTACAAAGTTATGATCTAATACCAAATGTTTATCAAATCCCACGTAATTATAATTCTATCGATGATTCACTTTCTCCATTGCCAATTATTCTGCCAAGTTCACTGCACCAACTCCACTTACCCATAACGGACATCTGCCAAATATCACATCTATTTATAGTTTATGAGTTCATAGACTCCAACTAAAATTAGATAATGTTTATTAAAGGAAGGTTCATTTAGGTAAGTCGAGGGATTAGAGGGTATCACGTAAAAGTTTACGGTTCGAATCATTTCCGCATAGTCAAAATATACTTAAAAGTAGGTAAAAATAACAAGCACATATTATATACAGCAGCTTCTTTACGAAGTGAATCCATTTTATTGGATAGTTCGGGAAAATGTTGACACTTATATCATTCAGGTTTACGTTATCACATTTTTTATGTTAATGAGTTTGAAGAGATAAAGACTAAGATTAGAAAACTGAAAACCTTCATACGTAAATTAAATGTATACATGTATGTTGTATGTATATGATTTGTATATTTTACGACATATTTACTGTTGTCATTGTCAAAAACGAATTTATCCTTCAGGACTCCTGAAATCACGCACTCGTCTTCCCAAACACGCACCTGGTACAACCTGGTACGCCCAGAGACCGATATTTGACAAATATTTTCTTACTCAATTTTCTATGAAATAACACAGTGGATACAAACCAAAAACTGTAATGATAGGATGCCTACTGCTATCCCGAAAATTCTTGAGAAGCATATTGTCCATGCTACGCGGGTGGAGCTGTGGCTTAAAATTACTATTAGCATACGATTCCTTAATTGCTATCATTTTTCATACTTGAACTACCTAATCTCATAGTATACCGGTATGGATACTATGGAGATGGATACACTAGCAACGAAAAATAATAATTTACTCATAACATAACGATTCAAGTCATTATGTCATCAATTCAAAAGGATCGATACCTCCCTGAAAGCAATCACTCCTCCAGGAGTCCTGAAGACACGCACCTGCGAGCCACTGCCGAACACGCAACCGGCACGGCTTGGCACGGCCAATGGCCGATCTTTGTTAGTAGGGTTGTCGCTTACAGCGAAATAGTTTTTTTTATGATATCTTTAATACAAGCAGCATTGGCGGCAATGTCATTATTGAATTGCTATAACCATTTTCATACTATTTTATCAGTTTTCACGAGTCATATACTTACTAACATAGGTTAAAATTTACTAATACCACAGACAAGATACCCCTAGACCGCTATTCTCATACAAGAAAACGTAACTCTGAAAAAGCTCAAAATTCGGTATAAAAACTAGATGGCGCTGCTTCGTAGCCTGGAAGTGACAAAAATTGTATTTTTCACCAATATTTTAAAGTGATTTTTGATTTTTGAAGATCAAACGCGTTACTGCTTCATTTTAATACGATAATATAACTTAAATACACAATTTTTAAGGATTATATTTTTTAGTCTTCAACAACGTGGTTTGATCGTATTAAAATAGATGGCACTACCTCTGGATAGCTCAAGGTTGCTTGCGGGCTCGCCAATTTTTGCTACACAAAATAGCTAGATGGCGTTGGTGAACTGGTGTAATGTGGACAAAATAAATTACGCCCGAATTGACAAGCGACATTTCCCACTAACAAACAGTAACGTAATATTTGTTAGATAAGTTTTGTACAGTCAAGGAATTTCATTTCCTACCCATTTCGTTAAAATGCCGTTAGACATTCGCAATGCATTAAGGCCGAAAATTATATTTCAATAATAGTATTGAAATGTCAATATTATTATTTGTCACTTAATTTTACAAAAAACCTCGCGAAAGGTTATCATTTGCTTTTAATTTCTAATTAGGAACATATGTCAGTGTCAATCGAGAAAATCGTAAAATAATTTTCAGCAACGTTATTAATTTGAAAAATAAAATGCTTGCCGCTAACCGTGAACTATTAAAAGATAATGATAATGACTGAAAACAATGAAGAGCTCAAAGAGTGGAGTTACACCAGGAAGGAATACGGATTTATGAGATCACACGTCGGTTAAATGCTAGCAGGGACACAGTTTGACGTTGGGTACGGCGATATAATGCTGAAGGAAACCTTATTGATCTACTGCAAAGCAAAGTAACCATTGCATCGTCCGCTTGCCATGGCCCAAGACCAACGCCGACGACAAAATGGCTTTACGCCAACGGGACGATTTGCGGAAATGTTTGACATTTACCCTAGAACAATTAGGAATTGCCTACATGCAGGCGGCCTGTGAATATATATTCGTTCGTTTTGTTTTTGTTAAAAGTAATATAAAGAAAACGTTTATAAAATTGTGGTTTTATTGAATGATCACTGTCGTTAGTTCTGTTAGTTTTTGTATAGATAAATTTCGGGTGCCTGTCGTATCGCATAACGTTTTTTGTCCTAAAAATGTTTGGCATACTGTTGAATGGCATACTACTCGTTTGTCCTAATAATTTCTGCGCATACTCTCTTAAAGTCCTAAATCAAGTTTGTCCTAATATTGATAACTCTAAAATCTAATTACCTAAAGCATAAGTGCCTATTTCCCGAATTAGGTGCATAATTGACAGACAATTCGGGCATTGTCGTGTATCCGAGTCTAAGATCCGAGTAATACAAAAACTTTATGCTCTAATACTGTACTCGGCGGTAAATAATTATTGCCCATCGGTCTTTAGAAAGAGACAATTCAACAATTGGCTGTTTACGACGATTTCCTAACACTGGTGACCGTCCATCAATCATCGTTTAAAATTAAGAGGAACGAACGTATTTCACGTTTATAATATTATTAGGATTATTTATATAATGTTGATTATACTATCTTTGCATACTCAGTTATTACTTTATTTTTATTCACTTACCAAGCGGGGGTACATAGTTCAAGCTCGTACTATTTTCAGATGATGTGCGTATCGAAACGTGATACCTACCTGAAGGGCTACTCCGATGTTGGAAATTGTACTGTCGTATAGTGCTATTCCATTCACTAAAATATTCTTTGACAGATGATCGAGAAGGATGGCGCTATAATAATAATAATAAACCATTTATTTCGGATAAGATCCATAGTTGTTAGTTACAAACTTATATGCTAGTGTTAGTAGATACAGTAGACATTTTTTTTTATTAATTTATTTAAATACAGTGTGTAGCTTTGTCCACCTCTGCAAAAGGGGGGAGTCCCACCTATCCGCTAACGCTACCAGGATGCTGTTGGTGCTACCCCGCCAGCGGGCAAGCAAAGAGGCGCATCGCTTCCGCATGATAGCCTCGAAACCGTCGACCCGCGCTTCCGCAAACATCCCCGAGGCACTACAGTGACGAGGCAGCCCCATAAGCATCCTGAAGGCGTTATTATATTGAACTCGTAGATCGCTGTACGCCCGCTGCGTATAGCTACACCACAGGCTGCACGTGTAGAAAGATTGGCAGTAAGCTTTAAAAAGCGTAACCTTAACCGGATACGTACAGCGAGCAAACCTGCGTGTCAGCATATTGCCACGGACGGCCAGCGACCTACGCTCCCTTTCAATATCACACGTGTCACTAAGGTCTTCAGTAATCCAGTGACCTAAGTATTTAAACTTAGCTACTCTACGGAGAGGTGTGCCGTAAAGTGATACCTCAGGCAAACTGGTATAGGTTTTAGACTTCGGTCTAAAAACCATTAGCTCACTTTTGTTAACATTATATACAAGACCATGCGTCTTCGCATAGCCCTGGCATATAGATGTTAATTTCTGTAGTCCCCTGATCGAAGGACTCAACAAAACCATATCGTCAGCGTAGCTTAAATTATTTATGCACACTCCTCCCACATGGCACCCGATCCCGGTGTTGCTAAGTCCTCCGATCAGCTGATTAACGTAAAGGTTAAAAAGTCTGGGAGAGGTCAGGCCTCCCTGCCTCACTCCACACTCCAACCTATACTCCTCAGAGACCTCACCCGCCCATCGTACTTGGTTATTCTGGTGGTTATACCAGTATTTCAGCATTGATATTACTTCTGATGGAAGGGTCGTCTCTTTTTTCAACTTGTCCCACAACAGATTATACGACACCATATCAAAAGCTTTTGATAAGTCTAAAAACGCAGCAAAAACAGGGGTTTTTCTAGTCGTATAATACTGTACGGTCTGCTTGAGGCAAAGAATAGCACTTTCCGTCGACAGACCGGACCGAAAACCAAATTGCGCATCATTAAGGGACAAGTGCATCTCCATTTGCCGATCAAGCAGACCATCCAGCACCTTAGCGATAACAGTGGCTAGCGATATTGGTCTGTAGTTAGACAAGTTGGAAGAGTCACCAGTTTTGTCTTTAATTATAGGCACTACAATCGTACGCATAAGTTTTTCCGGCAGATAAGTATGATTCAAACACAGAGAATAGAACATTGCCAGTGATCTGGGCAGGTGGACGCCCGCATACCTTAGGTGTTCGATGCTAAGATCATCGTGCCCTGGAGATTTTCCTCCGTCCATACCTCTAATCACGCTTGAAACATCTTTAGCAGTAAAGGTGACACTACTCTTCCACAGGGTACCCGTCTCAGCATCGGACATCGGGTGGGCAGGGCCTAGCGGTGACTCTAATCTAAAATGTTTTTGAAACAGATTAGCAATCTTAACAGGTTCGTGTACACCCTCCACGCTCACCGGGAGACCCGGTTTATGGTTTAAATTATTAGTGTTTTTCCAGAACTTGCCGAACTTTTTACTAGAATGGTGCTGCGCTATAATGTCTAACCTTATTTGTTCCGCGTTATTCTGGCACCATTTAAGTTTTGATTTGAAGACTTTTCTGGAATCACACATAAGATTATAAGATATACCAGATTTTGGTTTACCGTAAAACATCCAGTTCTGAAAACACCGACGCGCCTCCCTGTGTGCATCCCGAACGTACTTATTCCACCCGGTTACATATTTATTTTTAGTAGTTATGTTAACATTTTTGTCAATATACGTCAGTGCAGCGCCCCCAGAGAGTGTACATATAATTTCTTCGTACATGTCATCTAGTAGTAAAAAATGACTCTTATTTGAACACATCTTATCTGCGCATTCACGGAATCCTAAATTAAAATCAAGCTCTCTTAATCTGTTATTGCAATAATCATGATACCTACCAATCTGATCTGGGTCACGTTCACCCCATCTAATTTTGCTACTGGCTATGGTGTTACAGGGTTGGATTTTAGGTGTTAATATTTCAATATTACATTCTAACAAAACAGGGAAATGGTCAGACCAATAGGTATCATGTAACACTGATACATTTGTCACAGTTAACTTTGCTGCATTTGTAACCATACAGTGGTCTAGCCACCGACGGCAACCGTGCGCATCGCTCACAAAAGTAAAAGAGTCCGGCGGTAAAAAATCCATATCAATACACTTCCACGATCGTTCCTTACAGAAATTTGTAAGTTCACATAAAAAGGACTCACCTGGGTGAGCGTTAAAGCCCCCCAACATATACACACACTCAATATCCTGGCTGTCGATAATTGCATTTAATTCACTCAAACAGTTCGTAAACTCACAGAGATTATCATTAGAATCCGTTGGCATATAGATCGAGAATACAAGAAATGAGCGATTATGCAACACTACCTTAATTGCCATCAAGCGCACACTTTTACATTGGACTACAGACACTGTCGGAAACAATTCCTTCCTCCACAGCAGGGCAACTCCCCCATATGGCCTGCCTCTTAGTAAGCCTGCCGACATATCAACAGCCGATTTACCTGTATACGCAAAATTTTTGTCTATACTTCCCAAAAACGGAATTTCATTTTCAAGAATCCAAGTCTCCTGGATGGCAATTATATCAGCTGACTTGCACAACTTTCGCACACAGTCTACAGATCTTTTAATATTTTTACAATTAAATGTTACTAATTTTACCGTGTTATCCATGATTGATCTTTGTTATTTTATCCGGGTCTGTTTTATTCATAAAACTGATGAAATGGCGATAAGATATACCTACAGGCCAGAAATCATTCTCCAAAAACGAATCTACTTTACTAGTGGGCACAAAAATTTTGAAAGAATTATAGGGTTTTTGTGCCTTCATGTTCATTTTCTCAATGCCGACTTTCAACTTGATTTTGTTCTGTATGTAGGTTTCAATATCACATACTGTCACCTCCTTCGCAACATTGTAAATATAGACCGCGTCTCTGCTTTCAGCAGCTTTAAAATTGACCTGGGGGCCTGTAACCGCGATTCCTTTCAGCCCTACAAAGCGCTCATTCACCTTACTCTTTGGTTCCGATTTCTTTTTACGCTTCCAAGTCTGTGTTTTCCATTCGCCTTCTTTTGTGATGTCCGCGAACGAGACTTAATTCTATTCGACAGTCAAATTTTGAACATCGGGGTAGCCCTTCTGGCATCACTGGTTTGACATGTCTTGCCAGATGGGTGTGTGATGTCGTCAAATCAAATGTCATTGTTTCAAATTTGTAAAATTGTATGTATTTTATTCTTGAAATTACGCGATTAATCGAATTTTGCGGTTACGTGTTTCCATATCAGAATTTATTGTTTTTTTACAAAGAATAGTTTGGTATGCGTTTCGTGAAGGTCTATCGTAGGCCCAGACAAAAATATTATTATATTGATTAGTTTACGTCAAAACGATGACATGTAGGGAATTGTTGCAACTACAATGATTTGCTCTCCATACAAATTTTAATCCCGTTTTTCGTCCCTAAAAGGGATAAAACTTGATATAAATGATAGCCTATGTCCTATTCTGATATATAAGGTACATAACTGGAAAGTTTCATCATAATACGTCCAGTAGTTTTTGAGATTAAGTGAAACGTACATACATACATCCATCCAAACTTTCACGTTTATAATATTATTAGGATTAGGATTAGGATGTAAGTAATTTTTATGTTTAAATAAAACATACACAAATAGTGAAATGAGACGAAACGGAACGTAGTAAACAAACATCGCACCTAACGTCATCTATTCACTTTTTACTGTATCACTTGGAAGTTGGAATGTCGTTGAACGCTTGACGACTGTGTTACTTCACGCTTGCGCGTACCGTACGGTAGGGATTGAAAAATTACGACTTTTGAATGAATTGAGACCCTTAGCGGCATCTAGCGACGTAGAACGATAGTAACTAATGGAGTACGGTGCGTAGTATGAAGAATAGCGGTCTAGGGGTATCTTGTCTGTGCTAATACTCATATAACTATGGCTGTACCATAATATCAGAATTAAAGACTGAGGTATTTATGTCTGAACACTGGTGGTGAATGAAATAGTTTTTAAAGTAACTAGCATTAGTCTTAGAAGTCTTAACAGATTTTATTTTTCATTTTTATTCAACAACAAAGCAAAGCAAACAACTTTCGCCAACATAAAATGTGTCAGTGCATCTGGAAAGGTACCTAGTCACGACATCTAGTTACCGAGTTACATGAGTTTTTGTGGAAGCTGGTGAAAAAGTGCCAAAATGGGTTTGTGTTATAATTGGGTTATTTACATCCTAAGGAACACGTGTGTACAAGAATATCAGTAAAAATATGTTTTTTTAGTATATTTCTCCGACTATAAAGTTTAGTAGTCAGGGTACCTTGTCACGCCATGTCTTATAAGCCTTTAAATTTTGAATAATTTTGTCAATATTTCCATCGCGGGTAGTCAACTACCTCTTTCTAAGATAAGGTATAGGATCGGTCTATAGCAAAATAATTTTTTGAACAAAAAAAAAATACTTAATGGTTTTAGTTGTTTGACGTATATAATTAGTAATATTGATTGAAAGACTGATAAATCATAAATTAGGTGCAGTTATGTACACAATTGAGTTATTTTTTTTAGTTACTCCATTTATGTAAGATAATGACTTAGCGTGACAAGGTACCCAGTTTAGTAAAATGCTAAACTTGATGTCTCACACGACTAAAACAGAAGTTTTTATAAATAAGAATACATTGATTTCCGCTATAATTATCCTAAATAACATTTTGTTACAGATATTTCTTGCATTATAGGTACTAAAATAGTGATCTTCGAGTTTAAGTTACTAAAGTTTAGTAAATGTCGTGACAAGGTATCCTAGTTACGTTTCCATACAAAAGTTTCGACCGAGTCACTAAACTTTATTGTTAAAAAAAACTGCTTTAACACCATTTCTATTATACCATTGTGGTACACCACGCTAAATACCATTTGATCTTGTGATATAGCATGAATATACAAATTATTTTGTTGGTTTTTAATATTATAAGTGATCTTTTTTGTAACTGTTAAAAATGCGGTAATTATTAAATTTCTTTATGATTATGGAGTTTTCTTTCATTTAATTGTCCCAAAATGCCATAGAATATGTAACTATGATGAGAAACTAACAGTTTTAATCTCGTTGTTTTATGAATTGGGTGTAATTAACACTTTCGTGTTTCTTCCACCCTGGCATGTTCAACCTAAGAAATCAGAATAATTAACATGTGTTTTTAGATAATTCACCTTTATTATAATTCTTTAACATTCAAAGATTATGATTATACCCTTCACTATGTAACTTCGAAGAAGAAGTGTGTTTTTTGCCACTATAAACTTTAAATGCAATTTTCTCAACTTGTGCATTTCGGAAGTCGAAAATTCAAAAATTTATATAAAAATAGTGGTTCCACCTACAGTCATTATTCTTTTTTGTATTGATAGCAAATTTCATCTACTTTTTGGAACTATGCATAACTCAATACCTGAAACAAGGTACCTTTCCAGATGCACTGACACAAATCATAAAATGTTTTGTACGTCACTAAACAGAAGCGATTAAAAAGAAATAAGGGCAGCTTTCAATATATCTATATAGACTTTATAGTTTTAAAGGACCACTGATACCGGTTATGAAAAAAAATGATTGCTCATTAATAAGAGTAAGAAAACTTGTAATATTTATTATGTCAGTGTACAAGAAGATTGTATGTCTAAATAGATACATACATATAGGTACTATGTGCATGTGTACCTACTAAGTAGCAGTTGAGACCTAGCTCTTCAGACGATTTTCAGCCCCTCAATAGCATCGCGTGCGAGATAACACAATAAACTTAGACCATTACTGATAGTCTAACTTTATTTACAGTTCTGTTGTCAGTTTGGTTGTATCGGGCGGCGCTTTCATGCCCTCTTATCACCTTCAAATTAAATTCGCTATGATCCAAATCTAAGTTTATGTCCTTGAGTCTTTTAAGTCTTTCAGTAGACGTATTCTTTCAATTCCCTATGTGGTGTTAGAAAGTATTTAGTTCTAGCAGCATTAACATCATCTTTAATTAATCATCTATGTCAATGGCGTGGCGTCAAAGAAAAAACTGGGCAAACCAGAGCAGGATCGGCCTAGAGTCTGTCAAGCCCCTCGGGTATGGGGCTGATTATATATCTATCTCATAATATACCATACGAAAAAAAGAGATGGATATAATAAATCAGCCCCCTCCTAGGTGACACGATGCGTTTGACAAACTCTACTTCTTCTGCCTAAGAGAAATGGAAAAGGGTGTTTTTACGCTCTAAAATAGCAAGCCGGTGGGAATCGGGTTCTTTGGACGCCATGCCACTGATATGTGCGGTAATCATTAAAGCAACACGTAGTTAATAGCGCGATACTGTCTAAAAAAATGCGCGATCTACAGATATAGCTAGGTATTAACTATCTCAGACATCTCCTTTTTAACCAACTTCAACAAAAAAGGAGGTGAGGTGTTCGACTATGTGTATCCTGATTATTTTTCATTAAAGCGTTTAGTTAAGTAACGGCTGCTAGCTTAATCCAAATGTTTCCATTGTGTTTGCATTGAGTTGGCTCGGAAAGAAGTTGGACACGCGGGTTCGAACCCCAACTGAAAAGAATCATTTTTTTTTTCACTTCTACATTTTTCTGTATTTTCAACCAACTTTGGGTGTATTTTCAACCAACAGGTTTATTTGGTTTTCATAATATTCAACGATATGATTTAAAAAATATGATAACCAGCGCCAATACATTGACGCCATGTTTCGACGATATATATAACTCTTTATCTGCGGTTATAAATCAGCAGAGACGAAACAATGAATAACACAGCAGCTTTTTTAATCTATACCCACAAAATTTCTCAGTTCATAATAATTATGACATTATGAGTATCTAGAACAGGGGTAAATTAATATCGCGGGGTCATTTTATATTGCTATATTTTTAAAGCCATTGCGACATAAAGGGATTTGATAACTTCAATTATCTGTACTATACAGTTTTGCAAATGTAACTTAGCCGTTAGCCTTCCATGGATGTAATCGCTTGGAATATACGATGAACTGAACTGCATAGTATTAGCAGTATTAGAAATAAATATAATACAACCGTGCCGTAGAAAATATAATTATCGACCTGTCATAATTTTTTGCTTCCCATTAAAGTATAGAGCCTGACACATATAAATAGACAAGAAGAAGAAAGAATAATTTATAGTGTATAAATGTAGGTATGTATTTTTGTATAAACAGTAATATATATGTATTATAGTAGAGGATCCCGATATAGAACGACCTTCACCGAGATGTTTATTTGATGAAATGTATTTTATATTTAATTTAATATGTCAATAAATATATTGCATATGGGTTGCCTAACAAGAAGAGTCTAAGACCTAGAAAAAGCATTCGACACAAATACCTAATC
Organism: Apotomis betuletana; assembly: GCA_932273695.1. NCBI lineage: Eukaryota > Metazoa > Arthropoda > Insecta > Lepidoptera > Tortricidae > Apotomis > Apotomis betuletana. The sequence continues at coordinate 19,343,489 of OW026299.1, forward strand.
TCAACGCCATGAGGGACATATTATGCACTGAACAAACAAGGCGCTAACCAATCGTATAGTTAAAGCCGCGATGAACGAATCTACCTGCATCAAGTGGTTTGGGCAACGTAACCAGGTGGATCAATAAAGGCAAAGGCGTCAAGCAGGGTTGCCCTCTCTCACCGCGACTATTCACCATCGTAATGGACGACGTGTTCAGAACACTAGAAAGAGAACTGCCCTTCGTAAAACTCAACCAAGACGAGGAAATACAGTTACCGATTATCTTAGCTTTTGCGGACGACGTGATTATTGTATCGAACGGCCTCCAACAACTAAGTGAGATATACGCGAAGGCCAAAACCTTATTCGAATCAGTGGGACTAAAGGTGAACGAGACAAAAACAAAACTCCTAGTACGAGATCCTATAAAAGAAAACAACAGAAACTTCATTAACCTCACCGGAACAACAGTTACTCCAGTGAACGAAATCCGCTACTTGGGTACCTACATAACCTCCTCCCTCAGCAGAAAAAATACGATCAACGCACGGTGCAAGCAAGCGGTAAGAAATGCAAAAGTACTCATCAACTTCATCAAGGATATGCAATACTAAGACATGAACCCCTCTGAGTGGGCAGAACTTGCATCAGACAAGAACAAATACATCACGGCAGCCCAATAAATCTACCAATTACAAGAAACCGACAGCGAATCGGAGGATGAAGGTCAGACCAACGAACAGGAAACGTGATACCCCGACGGCTATCCGGTGAACACGACAAGCAAAGACGCCAACGAGAGCACGCGACAACTCACCAACGCTCATCCCCGACGCTCTACCCCACCTCACCTAACTTCCAATATTGGCTCAAGGTTGCATAATCGGCTGATTGTGGTCGACCGGTTGCGGCTAGTCGGCCCTCCTATCCCATCCCAGAGCGTGTCACTCCTTATAAATCTGTGCCCCCTGGTGTATCCGGCTTGTCCGGGTCAGGCTACGACCTGGCTGGGTGTGGTGCCTATGTTCATGTTCATGTTCATGCATATGGGTTGCCTAACAAATTTTAGTCCAGGGTATGTTTACTACTCATTGTTGGAGCCTTCACGTATGTTATTCAGGACGGATTGTGATTCGGTGAAACATTGCTATGACAAATTTCTTGGCGTTGTTATAAGCTTTTTTCTACTCGTCGACTAAATTCTAATAGCATATTTTTCAATGCCGAATTTTATAGTTGAGTTGTTAAACTATAATATTTTGGATAAAAAAAGAAATGAAATTCGTATTTGGAATTTGCTTGAAGGACTCGTTTTACTGCAAATTCGACAAGATTGACGTTTTGGAACATGACATCGACGCTGCACCTGTCAAATTTGAAAACTGCCATTTCCAACTCCAGCTGTAATATTTATAAGACTAAATACGGTAATACTCGACTTTATTAAGAGCTCTCATTATTATTAATTTTACTTAGCTTATTGGGCAATAAGCTAAGCTAAATACCTATCTACAGTATTTCATACTAGAATCCCATTATTTCCTTTTGTACTCCTATAGTTACAAAGTGCAGGATTAGAAAAATAATAATAAACTTACTTTCACAATGGCAAAATAACTAGAAAAATGCGTTACCTGCCATAGTTTAAAAGCAGGATAGCTGCCATAGTTTCAAAGCTTTGAAGCACTAAAACTCGTTATGTGAAATGGATTTTAGGAAATCGTATCAGTTTCAGTAGAATATGAAGTTTCAGAGCAATTACCATTAAGCTGTAGCCTGCGGATGCGGATCAATTAAAATTGGGGTTAATTTCCATAGTGTATACGAAAAGTTGTTAATTCTAACACGAATCGTTTAAATTTTCCTTGAATTTTCACCTCAGCTGGGTTTTCATCAAAGCAAGGTGCAAGTAGCTGTGTATGTATGACGGTTGCTCGTGCATGGTTTGGAACTGACTCACGGTTTATAAATGCTATAAAAAGCAATCTTGGGAAATATGTGCTGTACCCATGCACACATTCAATTTACCTACTATAGGTAGGTATTCAAGCAAGCCCTTCCAATTGCCACTACATATATTGATTTGACCCCTGTAGCAACTCGCTATAATTGGGCCGACACTAACAAGTATCCTCAATAAACATATTGCGTAGGACGACGATCGCAGACGAAATTTTGTTTGAAGATTATCAAAATAACTTCTTTGATGAAGTTTAACCTTGCCAAAAACCTAAATGACTTTAAATATTGTTTCTAAGGAGATTTTCTTTAAACATTTAGTGTAGCTAGTAGATTTAGGACCTTAATACATATATTAAACTCAATCTCACAGCATAAAAAAATAATCTTGTTGAAATAAAACATCATACATCTTGGTAAGATTCTACCAAGATTTGAGGAACCCAGTATAACTGCATTTTACATTAAATGATTACTTTATTATACACCGGACCCAGCCTCCATATAAATATACTAGGCATCAGATTATAAGACGACCGAATATGGAGGCGCAACCAATCTATATATGCGTGTAGAATCGCATCGCAATGCAACCCACTGAACATAATAAGCAAAACTCCATTTTATATATGTGTATTTTTTAATACCACTCATTTGCTTATATAGTCTGTTGCCAACCAAAACTCACTAAGTAACAAATATTTATTTAAACATGCTCGTATCTCGGTGTCAATCTACTTACAAAATACGAGGATTTGCAGAGCAGTGACAGAAATTTTAGTGAGTTTTGTTTGTCACCAGGCGATATGTATGTAAAGTCGAGATTTGAAATCTACGAGCATCAGGTCAATTACTATCTATACATTATACCTTAGATGACGCGATTGGCGCAGTGGTAGTGCAGTTGCCTAATGAGTCGTGGGTTTGAATCCCGGCCAGGGCAAATACATGTGTGATGAACTAGAACATTTATTCCTTGGTCATGGATGTTTATATATTTATCTACATAAGCTAAGCATGTATATCGTCTTTTAGTATTCATAACACAAGCCGACTAGAGCTTTATTTGGAACTAGGTCGATCTGTGCGAGGTTGTCAGATATTTATTTATTTATCACAAATCTTTTAAACTAAAGCAACGCAAGGAGGATAAATAAAAGCCCAATACGGCACAAACTACTGTCTTGATGTGCCACCAATCACCAATAGGTATAAAGATTTTTAAAAAAATATAATTGAATCTGCATTGTCTCCTACATTAGGGCTGTCTCGTAAGTAATTATAATATGAATTTACATAGTAGAAGCGAAAAGCTTATAAGAACTAAACTAAATATTGCATGATCTGCAATCAATACTTCTCCCTAACAAGCGGCAAAGCCGACAACCAACAACCTTATTAAAAAACTGTTAACGCTGGCACTTGACCGACATTTTTAACTGCGGTGTATTGGCAATGGGCGCGGTGACGTCATCCATTGACGGCTCAGGCGCCAATGTCAGTCATTGTCAACACCACCAGACATCAGTGACCTGTTGCCCCAAATTACTATTAACTTTTCAGAGATCAAAACAAATCGGATGAAGTTTAACAAACTAATCGTGAACTGAGGTGACAAAAGTTCGGGAGGAGTATAGCTAGTCTAGCTAGACGCATATATGACCAAGTAGGTACAAATGCAGCTATCGATGAACACGGTTTTGTCGTGTTACTAACACTGTGCAGTTGTTGAGTGGCCAAATTTTACCAGGATGTAGATGGTGTTTTGATAAATTGGATTGTTTACGTTATTCATGTTATTGTGTAAAATATCTCATAACAACTGACTTCACTTGAGATAATGCATAGCATGTATTGTGCAATAAAGTTTAAATAAGCAACACTTTGTATGTTATGTTATAATAAGACCAGTAATAATTTAAGCAAGAAGTAAATTAATAATTCAAAAATCGTGTCTCTACGACCTAAAACGTTCAAGGGATTAAAGACAGGATAGAGACACGGCAAATAAATCAAGTAGCGAGGTGACAACGTAAATGAGTTTAGTGAATTCAATTGCGGAACAGTTAATGGAATAATTATATACCTATACCTATAGCCGACTAACCGTGATTATTTTACACACAATTACAATATGGTTTTATTGTATTTGTATACTTATGTTTTCTTTTTCTTGGTAGCAATCATGCTGTTTCACCATTAGTTCCTCAGCATTTCGGTCAAGGCAGGGAAGATGATTTAAACCCCCGGACAACACTTAAGTACACCGAAACCTTACTCTTCCAAAGGTCAGGCATAAGCCGTCACCCTAATTTTGACAGCTCGAAACGTGACACTGACGGGTCGGACGATTTGTGTCAAGGCCGACAGACGTAAACATAGGACATGTTACATTATATGCGGTTGATGTGACCGAGATAGAAACATATCTAAATAAAAAGCCAAGACGTACATGCATCGTGAGTGGGGAAATACTTACAATATGAACGGCATAAGAACAGTTAGATAAAAACTGCAGACACCTCTTAGATCCCAAGTTTTAAACCACTTTATTATTTCTATTGTAACAGGCTTGAAATAAGACGAGATTCTCGTCATCGTAGGTACTTGTAGCTTCATTTGTTATGTATCTGTCATACTTTGTAACAATTTAAAACGACGAACGACGATAAATCTGAACAAACTATGAAATATTTTCCTATCCGGACATGTTTTCATGCATTACTCAGTTATCTCGACGCCGTAAACTAAATAACACAATGATCTAAAAATCTATTGTAAACAAGAACAAGTTAACAGTAATCAGAGAGGCAGTAAGCCAAGCGATGTATGTACCTATGTAAATTTTTAAATTATATCGTTTTTTGTCAGAAGTTCAACACCTCTATCTTTTCAAGTAAAAGTTAGTTTCTTATGGGTTTTTCATTTCTTTCATCTACATGAAATTATATACAGAGACCTGTACGTCTAGCCTAACTGTGTCAGGCTTTGTCGCAAGACTAATATTACCTGTCACTTTCCTTTCAATACACTGCGAGGAAGACAGGTGAAACTGGGTCACGTGACAAGTGAAGTTGCGGCAAGATATTTATATGCTAACCCTGCTCAGAGAAAACGCTAGCCTAGCTTGAACTGGTATAATGAAACTTGCGAAATAGGAGATCTTCATCTCATAGGTGAAAAATCTAGGACGACAATAGGAAATCAATGTGTATCGTAGCGTAAGATACCTCATCCGACATGTCACGCTGCTCAAATAAACAGATAATGTAACATTGGGAAACTATTACTGCTCATCATAATTTCAGTTTCCTACTTTTCAACTCTTCAGTAGCCAAAAAACGTAATCTACCTTGAGAAAATATAAGATAGTAGTCAATAATCGTACTGCACAGCTTCTGTGTACTGCAGTCTGACCGCAAGATGATCTAATGCGTCCTTGGCCGTTATATCACGACTAGTGTTACCGCCGTACGACAACAGCTTTATACAATGTTTACCTCCCTCATGCTTTAATTAGCTACAGGAACGAACGCGACTAATCATTCTCTGTGATCTTTGTTCCGTTATGAGTTTCTGGGAAAAAGTGAAAACAAACAGAATAAGTAAATATATGAAAGAAAATCTTTTTACCGAAACGCATGTTTGATGGCTGACTCTTTTATGAGTTCTAATCACTTGACATTTTGAAAATTTTTGTCTACCATCTAACTTTTAGGTACGGAAGCCTAGTTAAAAGAATAAATACATATCTTAAATACTGAATGATGCAGGGATGCGGATGCAAAATATTATCTCATCAAATTTTTCGGAGTGACTCTACTGTCTATAAACATTTTTTTTTACATACGTAAATAAACCTATTATATGTACAGAAAAATCCAAATGATCGCGGACAATTATATCAAATAATCTGACAATGACAAATCGAGCAGATAATGTATTGACACATCATGTAAATATAATTTAGCTTCTGTTTTTATGATCGACAGGAACTTTTTAGAGCTCGCCGATTGTTTCCGTTTGTTTTTTGTGCCTTAGTTTTTGTAGGGATAGCCTTGCGGTCTTGTCATGAAGGGCCCTCTAAGTATCTCAGCTGTTTATAAATAAAATCAGTCTAGCTACACACTCAAAAGTTTTGCTGCAGAACTAAGATGACATGAAACTTAGCATAGGAAATTAAAGATCACAATGCTTTGTTTACTATACTTTGTGGAATTTATGTAAATTATTTATTATTGTATGCATTTAGGATTGAATTCAAATCAGTTTTCTCCATCAATTGAATCCCCCCGCTAGCCGGCGTCTGCGGGACTAACTGCGCACACGCACGCGAGTGTCGATCTTGTTAATCTGGTCACAGCTTATCTGCATCGATCGATTTGTTGTTACGGATCGGCTGGTAAATGGGGTATGGGATTACTGGTTAATGAAAAGCGATTGTAAGTGAGTTTATGTGCTCTTCTATATGCAGCGCTATGTGAATACTAACTGAAACAGATCGTTTGAGTCGAATCATGTCATGGCATCCGGAACGTTGTTCAGTTTAGTTGTTCCTAAATTAGCATCAGTTATGCCTTCTTCCTAATATTGATTAACACATATGCGTTCAGGTTCACCTTTATACAAGTTTGTTTATAGGCCACGCTGTCACGTCATATTCGTATCAATATACTTCAATTTGTGTGTGATTTTATTAAACGGTTGTTGATGTAATCATTATAATTCTCCGCGATTTGTTTGTCTGGGTTGTCGGTATTGACATGGTTTTGACCTTCTCTGAATTGTTTCGTAATCAACCACTATAATTGGGTTAATGTGCTGAACATGCTCTTTTCCTTGTAATCACTATAATTACACGGTTTTCGAATCAGGTTTATAGTTTACTTTTGCATTGAGTAGATAAATTGTGAGAAACGATTTTGACCTTACTTTAATATTTGCAAATGGCGTAAGCAACGTTTAGAAGAGAGTTTGACAATGAATATAGTCGAGAACAAAAAGACCTAACTAAGTGACTATTAGTACAATTCTCTTAATTCTTGTTTGATATCATTTAAAAACTTATATAATAGATAACATACAGTCGACCAGAATAGTCACAATAAGTGTCTAAAATCTACATAGGTTCGGGAAATCGGGAAGCTACATAAGTCTCAAACTAACCAGCTAGATTATGAAATAGTCAAAACGTAAAATGTCAAACGAAATAAGTTTAATGCTGTAATAAAAATAATTTTAATAATCTTTTATCTTAACAATATTGCGACGTAGAATAGAATATTCTTTATTGCACACCTCAACAGGAAATAAATACAAACAAATTACAAGTAACATTCAAGAGAGGTAAACAACAGGCGGTCTTATCGCTAAAGAGCGATCTCTTCCAGACAACCTTTGGGTAGCGAAATTAAATAAAAACGTCGGAAATGAGTAGGCGATGCAAAAGTAATCATGGAATCTGTAGAAAAAATAAAAAAAAACTACTAAAATAATACATAAATAAACGTACATAAAATACCAAAAAAATAAATATATATGCACAAATAAACCTACTTAAACATACATAACATCATATACATATAAAATAATATTAGTAACGAACCACACTACATGTCGGTCACTATACCAAAAAAATTCAAGAAGGGACAAATAATGTTCTTTAAGGAGTATTTTAAAATTGGCAACGGATTGGCTACGTTTTAAGTCTACAGGCAGAGAGTTCCACAACAAGGTAGCCTGGAAAGTAAAAGAGCTGTTGTAGAATTTAGAGGAGGAAGAGGGGACAGCAAGAAGCAAATTTTGAGAGGATCTAACAGACCGAAGATAACTGAAACGCTCTGTAAACGACAACCGCGTCCGTCGGCTATCGGTTACATGGACGCTCCGAAACTCAGGGATGAGTATGGAGCGAAGCGGACTGTAGGTTGAGAAATAGGGTAAACGAAACGGACGAGTACGAAAACGCAAAGTAAAATCAACGAAATATATTACACAAGAAATTAACAATTAACATAACAACGGATCGGAAAAACACTTAAATTTAACACTTAATTACTTTAGTCTCTGTCTAATGATTTTAACACTAATCGCGGACCGATGGTACTACGCTGATACTAACAAACTACCTAACTTTCGCGGACCGATGGTACTACGCTACTCGAATACAGAAAGATGGTAACTACGGTGAACAAGAACTGAGAAGATGAGAAGTGACAAGTGATTCGATACAGAAAAATGGTCGTCCTTTTATATCATTCGCTTAGGGTTGTAAACATTTTCAGAGGGACGCCCGCTCTGTTACATTTTACTGAATTTTAGGTAAATTACAATTTTCATCTTAAATCTAACTTATAGGTAACATAAAGTCTTGTTTACAGAACACAATTACATATGTGATACTTATGTGAGAGCTCCCGCTTGATTACAGCGATATAAAATTTATTCGATTTCTTTGTTCTGACTCAGAGTCCGTCTCGCTCACACGGGTCGAGATATACACCTTTCTAGTCCCTCATATCGCGCCGCGCTCGGCGCGTCGTGTTATTTTTATGTTTGCCGTGCTCGCAACAGGTTGCGGCCGGTATAATGTAATAGTACATTACATCAGAGGCCGGGAAAATGAGGATTTCCGGCCAAGTAGGTATATACGGCCGAGCGAGCGTGCGAGCGAGGCCGGATAGTGATACGAGGCCGGGAATTCGTTTTCACGACGAGGCATGTATAGTGCTTTTCTCAAACATACAATGAAATAAAAAAATATACTTCAAAGAATAACACTTAATATTGTTTGTCCGATATTTTCCGAATTTGACCGAATTTTAAAAATCCGATTTCTGATTCTGACTCAGGAGCCCCAAAAACCCCCGGATATCGAATTTCAGCCTCCTAAGACCAATTTGAAATTTTCTCCATACAAATCGTTTTTTTTGTTTCGATATTTTCCGAATTTGACCGAATTTTCGGACAAGATTTCAGATTCATATTTTTGAGCCCCGAGAGCTCCCCGATACCGAATTTGACCGAATTTAAAAAATCCGATTTCAGATTCTGACTCAGGAGCCCCAAAAACCCCCGGATACCGAATTTCAGCCTCCTAGGACCAATTTGAAATTTTCTCCATACAAATCGTTTTTTTTCCACATTTTCCGAATTTGACCGAATTTTCGGACAAGATTTCAGATTCATATTTTTAAGCCCCGAGAGCCCCCGAATCCGAATTTGACCGAATTTTAAAAATCCGATTTCAGACTGACTCAAGAGCCCCAAAAACCCCCGGATACCGAATTTCAGCCTCCTCGGACCAATTTGAAATTTTCTCCATACAAATCGTTTTTTTTTTCGATATTTTCCGAATTTGACCGAATTTTCGGACAAGATTTCAGATTCATATTTTTGAGCCCCGAGAGCCCCCCGATACCGAATTTGACCGAATTTAAAAAGTCCGATTTCAGATTCTGACTCAGGAGCCCCAAAAACCCCCGGATACCGAATTTCAGCCTCTTAGGACCAATTTGAAATTTTCTCCATACAAATCGTTTTTTTTTTTCGATTTTCCGAATTTGACCGAATTTTCGGACAAGATTTCAGATTCATATTTTTGAGCCCCGAGAGCCCCCCGATACCGAATTTTAGCCGCCTAGCACCAATTTGAAATTTTGAAAAAAAAAAGTCGCCGTCTTGAATTTTATTTTCCACAAGTGTCTAACAACCAACCTTTAAAAACAAAACCTGCTTTTTGTCAAACCAGCCAGCTGTGTGAATGACCTTGTTGTTGAAACCAAAAAAAAATTACTTTGCAGGCCTAGGCCTGAAAAGCAGTATGAAATCCCTTTACAGTCCTCTCGAGTTGCTGCGCCCAAAAACCGATACTTCCGAGCCTATTATAAGGAACACAAAGACAATATTTCATTGCATGTTTGAGAAAAGTGATTTTACTTATATGTTCATGAGGAACGTTACTATAAAGTTTCAGGATATTCTAATTTTTATCCTTAAATTTTACATTCAATGTAAACAAACATGATTCCTTTGTCTCGCGCTGCGAGTGGAAAGTTACCAGGATGAGTCATACTTGTTTACTTTTAAGACGCCGTGGTCTTTTAACTATTCTACCTAGTACTTGGGAGCTCTCTTACAAATAATGTTTCTTAGGAAAAATAAGTGTTACACATAGTATTGCCGCTTTTTTGGGCATTTAGGAAAATAGGAATATATTATTTATTTAGACTTAATATTAATTTCGCCTAACCTATACATATATTATTATTTATAAAATAGCCTAGCTGTCCGTAACACGCTCCTTGGGGTAACGGGGAGTTGCAGGGTTGAAAGTTGCAGGGTTGCGACGTAATATGACATCCGACATAATCTTTGATGTGATAATGATTTTAAAAATCCAATTTCACACTTCAACTGTCTACTTACAAAAATGCAAGTCCACTTAAACAACTGTACAAGAACAAATACAGATTTATTATGATAGAAAACCAAATAAGAGATAAAGTAGATAAGTACCAAAATTACACCGTAAATTACTTATAAGGCACCTTATTTGGTTGCGTTATAATATCCCCGAAATTAGAGTCGGTGATTAAAATCTTAGCTATTAAAATAAAATTATTATGTGGTTAATATTTATTTTAATAAATCTATAAATATAATTAAATATCGGACAACCTCACACAAATCGATCTATTTAGTCCCAAATTAAAATCAAAAAAGGCTTGTGTTATAAATTCATTCTAAAAAATCGATATATTTATAATTGATCAGGATCACAACATTATCCCTAACTATTTTATGTATTTTTTGTATTTAGCTGAGTATAGAGTTCCTTTAAATAGCAAAAATCAACTGGGAGTGAAATTGCTACAAGGACTTCTGTATTCATAAGTAGAACAAGGTATAAAACGTAGAACACTAAAATCGTATCACGATTGCCTAAACATCATATCAGGTAAAAGCTACTATTTTATGAGCTGTATGTAAATATGTGAAGCTATTATCAAAATTAAGACTCTCGGTTCTGACCCAGAAAGCCTTAGTGCGAGTTGAATCCGGTACCCATAAGGGTGTACATGCAAAAACATGTCATATTGTATGGTAATTTCGTGAAGTAGGTTGAACATGCCAGTACGAGTATATAATCATAAGTTTAGTTTGATAGCCATGTATTATGGAGAAAATACTCATAAATTTCATAACCGTCTTTTTAGCTATCTGTATACCAAAACTAGTTGAAATCCGTCGAGCCATTTTTGTGCGATGAAACCATACAGGCGCATGCATTTGTGAAAACATAAAAAATATCTATAAAGTCTAGAGTCAATGTGGGTAAGTCCGTCTATAAGGTAAGCCCGTCTACACTAATATTTTGTAAAATATCTTCAGTGTACAAAATGTCATACAGTCATTGTATCTTACCGAGTAATTGTTTACTTTGCTCCAAAAATTTACTGTTGGCTTAGAAATAGATACTATACTTACTTGCTGTCCTTTAAAACGCGAATCTCGCGATATTCTCTTAGACATAGAATATACATGTCTTCTAAGACCATATAAATTAAGATTGATGTTTATAACTCAACAACATAGAAATTGAGCGGCTTATCTTAAGGTAATGTTTACCTAATGGAAACAGCTCTAGAAGCTGCCCTTACTGACCTATATTTCCCATCCTGTATGTACACATATAGCCCAATGAAACCCAGCAGGTAAATAATACTGAGCAAAGAAACATTTCTCACCCCAAGGCTATCAACAGTGACGTTATACCTACTGGCTGTTTGATAAAACGAGCGTCAACGGTGTCATGACTGCTTGTGTCATCTCTATTTTAAACTTATCGAGAACTCGTTTCTTTAGGTATTGAGTATTTACGTCCATAGTTAGAGGCATCTAGATTGCTTGGCAAAGTAGCTTGGCTTTTAAAATACTGTTTATTTACTTTGATGGCGATGGCCGCCTGCTCGTATTCTTCCAGTTTATTCGCTGGGCTATTGGCGATTCTACTGAAAAAAGTTTATCAAAATATTATCGTGGGATCGTGAAAAACAAATTTCTCCTAGTACCGATGAATACACTTATTTTTTTAAATCGCCTAGAGTTTTCTCAATAGTTTCGATACTTAAACATAGGTACATACTCTATTTTATACTGGGTACACGCTCAATTCCTTACCTGAAAAGAAAAATATCATTCGTTACAAAATATATTTTATAGGAGTACCTCAAGTTAAACGTATTAATCACTTATAAATAGCTAATATTCACTTTTTATTAAAATTTCCAGATGCAAATCGCGGACGCATTGGCAAATTGCGGGTGAACGTTTATATTTACCACAAAACATCGTCTTAAAGCCAAACCTTGACCATCACCAGACCATCAGCATATCGAAAGTAGCAACTGAGATTATAATTTTTTCCTTTTTTTTTTGTTGTATAGCTTTCTTTATTTCTCTAACACGTTATCTTTGATCTTGACTCTATGGCGGCAGTTTAAAGTGTCGACGTTGACCTTTGATAGTTCTGATACTTGGATTTTCTCCGAGTGTATAAAAAAATAATGTATAATGGTATAACAATTTTATAATACATATATAATGTTCAAAACCTACGACAACCTTTCAAACTGTAAAATTACCAAATGGATAGGTAATCTTAATATTACTTTCATTTGATCCTGACTATTACTGCCTGTCTATCACAATTTATATGCTACGCGACGCATGTCGTGCGACATAGCGTCACCCATCACTCTCTCGCAATGCTGCATAGAAAGAGACAGGTAATGTTTCTCAAGTAAGAAAGACTTGCAGTTGTGCCAGAGGTGCTGGTCATCTTGTTATTGCCACTTTGACGGACTACAAAGCAGTCGTCTGTCGTGAAGTGTAGGATGTTAATTAACATAGTAAAACACTACAACTTTAATTCAATGTTTTAGCCCATGGGCATGGTTGAAGTTGCATAATGATGGTGACCTTCACATTTCCACGCCGGTTAACCATTCAATGTAACCACTTTTAACAAAACAGATTTAAATATAACTTAATGCTGTTTTATTTTGGACCTAATACGGGCGTAAGAAAATTAACCATTGAATGCGTTTGCTTAGACGTAGAGCAATAAATACGTGAATATTAAAAGAACGTGGGAGATTGTCTGTAGTTCCGCTTTAGAGCCGTAGGCAATGAGTTTGGTGTATTTTATGCATGTTGCGATGTTTTGATTAGATAGATAATTAGTTTATCTTTTATTTTGTATGGAAATGTAAAAATAATTGTTTGACCTTTGAAACCCGTAAATTTTTCGTATATTTTCTGAGTTACCGGCAGCTCGGGAAATTCAGTTTAGCTGACCATAAGCATAGTTACATATAGGTAAATACAATAGTTTATTTTATTCGGCAATACATAATTATCAGCGCTATGTTAGCTGTACACATCCATACTCATCCATACTAATATTATAAATGCGAAAGTGTGTCTGTCTGTCTGTTACCTCTTCACGCTTAAACTGCTGAACCGATTTAGATGAAATTTGGTATATAGATAGTGTCAGTCCCGGGGAAGGACAAAGGATACTGTGAAGGTTGTGCTTCACGGATGGTGGTTGGCCGTCAACTTAAGAATAAAGTAGTTTTTAGATTTAGAATAAGACGTATGACATTAGTCTTAAAAATAAAATGTATAGTTAGTGATCGTCTGGCCTCTGGGCAATAAACAGTTTTAAGGAAGTACCTCTAGTGCTCTTTTATTCATCATCTGAAGCTATCCCCCAGCAGTCGTCACACTTGGTGGAGGCGCCGGGTAGTCAGTTTGGTGCCTTGCCTTTTTAGCAGGGTTTTTGTCAAGGCGAAGCCAGTGTCAGACAACATGTCAGATTACGTAACATGCCATAGGCTAGTGTCTGCTCATGTCCTGACCCTGGTTATCTCTTAGCAAGAGACCATCTGGGTATGAATGTATGGGTATCCCTGCATAGGTAGGGACTTATTATGTGTTAGGCAGGAGTAGTCTGTCTAGTGTCTCTGTATTAAGATGAATTTCCCTCGTCCACCCCGAGACGGCGGGAAATGTGAAGGTTGTGCTTCACGGATGGTGGTTGGCCGTCAACTTAAGAATAAAGTAGTTTTTAGATTTAGAATAAGACGTATGACATTAGTCTTAAAAATAAAATGTATAGTTAGTGATCGTCTGGCCTCTGGGCAATAAACAGTTTTAAGGAAGTACCTCTAGTGCTCTTTTATTCATCATCTGAAGCTATCCCCCAGCAGTCGTCACAATACTTTTCATCCCGAATAAATTTAGTGTTCCCGTGGGGTGAGCGGGTAACACCGCGGGGCACAGCTAGTATTAGAAATGCGAAAGGGTGTCTGTCTGTCTGTTACCTACCTCTTCACGCTTAAACCGCTAAATCGATTTTGATGAAATTTGGCATAGAGATAGTTTAAGATCCGACGAAGGACATAGGATAGTTTCATCCTGGAAATTATACCTAAAAAGATTGAAAAGTGAGTGAACATTTCTGTTGGGGTGCGGTGAGCCTGTAGGAAATGTAATTATTAGACCAAAAGCACAAATGCTCTTACATTTGCTTAGGCGCTTTTAATAATCCCTTTTATCAAGTTCCACGCGTACGTAGTCGCGGGCAAAAGCTAGTTGTTTTATGAATTGTATAGATATTTATAGACCTACGTGTTTTTTCGCGTAATTTAACAAGAATTGTAACCACGTCTCGCATACCCAGCACTGGGCATTTCGCTGCGGTCTGCGCGGACGGTGATGTCATCCATGAGTTGCGCAACCGGCTGGTTCCGCCGTTTGTAGCGCTAAGGACCAGTTCGAAAATTTAATCGACATTGACCACACCCTCCGTCCTCCAAAATAAATGTACCAATTCCAACGGCTCATCAGACTGTTTGAGTGTTTATTTTGTATAGAATGCATTTTTCGCTCTTTAGCGCCTGTTGGTTACTTCTTATTGTAATTAGTTGCGTGGTATCTCTCCTGTTCGTTTTATGAGGTGTGCAATAAAGAGTACTTGTATTGTATTATTACGAGTAATGCGATTACAAAGTACGACTCTACTCCATGGATGCCTGACATGGATTCCAAAACGTGAGTGGTTATGGGTTGCTCCGCTGGTATTTTGAATATGATGTTGGACGACAATAAGCACTTTTCTGTACAGGTTGTTAGTAGGTAAATAATTGTTTTTATTTCAGACTTCACCGACGGATTAAAGCCAATGAATAACTCTTAGTCAGATATGCGAATGACGTACATACCTACTAAACTTAGGGGATTAACTAACTGTGGGGCCCGCCCGTTATCCATTAAAAGTAACGATAAACAGTTGTCATTATTATTCAGTACTTTATTCAAAGCTGAATGATGGCGCCAGCTATTATAAAGGCATACAATACAAAGCCACATTACCATTTGGTCAAGTTGACCAGGATTTACATCCTCATCCACTTAAAATGACGTAAGTCTCTTTATAAAATAACTGCTACCTTAAACTTATGAATATAAATTATAATAAAACGGAGAAATTGGTGAATACGAATAGGTGCATTAAAAATGATTTCAATCATCAAGACTAACTGTATCTTAGCCTAAAACGTTAACGACGAAACGACGTAAATAAACGCTAAATCAACACCTAAGTTTCAAGTGTTAGAAAAACATGCTTACTCAATAAATTATAAGTCTAGTCTAGTCCATCTTGTTGACCTTTGCTAATAGGACTCCTCTCACTTTTATCGGCTCTAAATCAAACTTCGACAACTTATATAATCTCCCAATTAAACGGGTTTTACCGTAAAAAAATAGACACATTTACATTTAA
The DNA here is from genome assembly GCA_932273695.1 of Apotomis betuletana. Lineage (NCBI taxonomy): Eukaryota > Metazoa > Arthropoda > Insecta > Lepidoptera > Tortricidae > Apotomis > Apotomis betuletana. The sequence continues at coordinate 19,359,285 of OW026299.1, forward strand.
GTTTAGCACAAGTGCTTAACGTCTTTTATTTGCTTTCATTCCAAAAAAGTTCACAAAATCGAGAATAGGCTAGGACTAGGATAGCCTTTACTGGGATTTTTTTCAACTATAAAATAGAATTATCCAGTAATAACTAATATCCAATAATAACTTCAGTAAATTGGGCACAGTAAACATTTATACTAATAGAAGATTTCTTATTATTACTTGCATAATAAGCAACTAAATTGTTACTCGAGACATAACATTTGCATTCATTCATTGTTATTGTTTATTGTGCCCAGATAGCTCAGAGCCATAGCGCTGTCACTTTATCCTGATGGTGATCAGAATTAATACACAAAACTACACTATACTTCTTCTTCTTCTCGTGTCGATGTTTTCATATCCATCAGTGTGGCTTGACCCCCCAAACTATGGCGCACATGTTGTCTTGCCCAGCAAACCCTAAAAGGTAAATTAAATGTGGTATCTCCACCTAAAAAATGAAATCAATAAAAAGATTATATAAAAACATTTACACTATACTTCCTTATTTTGGTGGCAGACCTAAACGTTATCCTTGCCAAAAGAACAATGTGCAATGTTCTCTTCCATAAACGACAACTGAAACGAAACAGACGCATTGTGAGGCAGCCTAGTAGAATACGAACTTTAAATTTGATGGAGCAGAGAAGATTTCTGCGAAAACGCATTTGACCTTAACGCAGGCGAGACGCGTTGAGGAATGCAAAACGCAATAAAAGACGGTAGACTTCGTATGTTTGGTTCGGCCACTGCAGGATTATTTTCCTCTAAGGTAAGTGCGGACAAACTACTGTTGCTAAAAGGCTTGACGCATAGTTTTGCAACAGTATTAAAAAAAAACGATTAAATACATATGAGTTGAAGGAAAGTTTAATTAATTTTTTAAAGTTTTCTTTTTTTGTATCAAACCGTATGTTTTCATTCACATCGTAGAGACAATTCTTAAGAAAGACCTTGGTCTTCTACACTTATCATTTGACTTGTTACTATCAGCGACACAGAACAAGTAATATCTAACAGATCATCTAAGATCATCTGGATAATTTAGATATACATGATTAATGAAACGCTTCGCGAAATCTATTTTTACCTTAGTCTATCCTAAATCACTAAAAAAACGAATATGTTGTTAAACATTAGCGTAGTAATAACCAATTTAAGTGTTTGTAGTATTAATAACAAGATGGTGCTAATTTGTATTCTCACGCCAAGGTCTTATCTTTACCGCTTCTTAGAAAATCATGTGTAACGTTAAAAGGCTTACATTTCTTACGTATCATCTCTCACGTTTTCAGTGAACCATTTAAATAGGTACATTATTATGAATAGTCGCTGCAACATATTTTAAATATTTTCCTATAGATACTACACAAGTTGGCTAAGGCAAATACTACTAAAAGCTTTTCTCTATTACAGACACATTGAAAATTAAACGCATATGTAAGTGGCCCCTCCTAGACGAGCCAAGCGAAGCGCAAAGGCATTGCCTACCTTTTCTAAAAGCGCTTCGTCGTTTTTTTGAACCCTCATAACTTGGTAATTATTTATTAAATGAATTGCATCAAGTCAATAATGCGAATCTAAATAGTATTAAATTAAATATAATCTCGCCCCGTTGATGGCGAGTGACATCTCATTATCGGCGTCTACGCATACTAATTGACTGTTCCACCATTTAGCATTATCGATTCACTATTCTTAGAATACCATGGAATACACTGCCATGTCTAGCGGACAGCCATGTCTTTCTTGCCATTATTGAGGGAAAACAAGAATTTTATGTAAAATAAGATTTCAGTCCCCAAAGTAAATAATATTTGAGAAGTCTCACACACACATACACACGTTTATATGTCAGAAGCTTTTTTTGTAATGAAGCTATCTATATACATCTTTTCCTCTTGTATATTTGTTCTCACAATCTCAAAGCAACTTGTCAACTTCTTCTGATTGAGGTTTTTACTGACGGCGAATTATCCATACACGGTAATGAAAATGCCACCGCGATTTCTATTGCACTTTTATTTGCACTGTGACTCGACTGATACATTCCAATCGACTTTCGGACTTTCCTAAACTCTCCTTATAATTCAACACTAATGTTGTCGTTTACGTTCGAAAGCAACTGTTTCTACAGAAAATCATTCGGGTAATTCTGTAACATTACAGCACACGTCGGCAAATAGCATTATGTATGTATGAATGATTCAAGATTGTAAGAGCAAGTGATTCATCGTGAAATAACAAAATCCCATTAGGCATTAAACTACCATTTCGTTGGATAGCATAACCAAGGCATTAACTTTTGTAAAATTTGTTGTGTAGGTTTTTCTTTGAATGAAAGTATGTGTTATGTGAAGCAGGTTTTGTATGACTGGTATTACGTATCATAGAGGGTAGCTATTACCTCATCTTAAAGAGTTAATACTATAATAATCGAAATTAACCGTATACCAACACGTTTCAAAGGACTATTGTTTGTAGCTTCATTAATTCAATGTAAGCCTTTCACCAAGATATGTGAATAACAATGGGCAACTATAACTGGAAGCATCGAACTATATGTTGCCTGTATTTAAGTTGAAGGGTACAGCGAGGACAGTTATTTTGATGTATTATTGCAAAGTAACAATACATCTCAGTATCAGCTGTGGTATCAGCCCATAAACATGCGTGTATCGCCGCCAAGAGCCGTGAACCTCTGCGGTTATCGTCACTAGATACGGTTAGTGTGACTAATTTCACGGAACTTTAATGGGACTCTTATCATAGTATTACGGAAATTTCATTTCTGATACTTAATAACAATATGAAAATGAATGTTGGCTAAGAACAGTGAGTATTGAAAAGCAGATTGACATTTGACATTGAATAATGGGTCAGGACCAAAAAGTTGGATGAAATTAAGTCGTAGTTAGCGAGGAATTAAAAACAATTGAGAAAGTTCCGTTGTGCGACAAAAAATAACGATACAATAAGGAACCTTAAAATAGAACATTAAGGTACGTTATTGAAAGGTTAACTGTCGTCGCACAATGGAGACTTTGACACAAATATTATTGAGTTATTATTGAGTGAGTTAAGGTTGCAAACTTTTTGGTCTTCACCCTAATAACATTTCATCAAGTTTTCAATGTTGTTGTTATATCTGTAAGCAAATATTCATTTATTACAAGTCCAGTTCCAAATTAAATGCATGGTGCTCCTATGTCCGTAAGGTATCACCTGTGATGCGCACGCGCTCTAGCAGAACCTTTGGTATTGTCTGTAGCAGCTACTTTAAGTGGAATAGATTTATGGGCGATAACAAGTTATACGGATGTAAGTAATATAACTGGGTCAGTGATTAAAAGGTTTAAAACGTTTGTAGTGAACCATTTTCCGTTTGCATATTCTGTAGAGATCAATAAAACAAGGAACTTGCTAATCCATATTATGTACGAGTATAAAACTTTTTCTGTCTGACCCCACCCTTGATTGTAGGTAATTTTGTACAAAACATAAAATATCGCTGATAAGTAATAATAGTAAACAACGAACATTTTCTTTCATCCTGATATATACAAACTAACGCTGACCCTCAAAAATCTAATTTGATTTTATTACATTGATCATCTCAAACGTAGTTACCAAAAGGGCAATGACATAATGTTACACTTGCAGCCAGAATGTTTGCACGCTTTTGGCAGAAGATAAGTGAACTTTGGATGTGTATAGCATTGTATGTAGCATGAGTAAGAGTTGAATTAAACAATTTAGCCCTGTCCGGGCAGTGACATCATGCGTAAGCCTATCACGAGGCAAATTTATGCATCGTGCCACAACAATGTACGCTACGAACAGGAGATTGCGGTTCGCGCTTAATATTATTTCGTTGTGTATTTAAATCTACTTTCATCAGAATCATGTTGGAAATATCCTTATCAAATGTTTGTTATTGAGAATATTGTTTAGCGATTACTTTTATTTTACAATACAAGCAAAAACATTTGGCTAATTCTAATAGGTCAATCCGTCCGTAATCGAGGCGATGTATACAATGGGTATACAATGGGTCAGATAATCTCAACATAGCTAGTCAGCGGGGAGCGGCCTTCAGGTCTTCTGAAGGTTATGATTCTGTTCTGCACAGCTTATCTTTCTTTGGTTAACGGAGGCAGGTAGTGCCACACCCAGTGAATGTATGAATGAGAGACTGGGCGTCAGTCGCTTGCCACAGACTATGCCCGTTTTTGACCATGGTTTTCTAATAAATATTCCAAGACAATACAACAATACTTTATTACACACCAACAAGAAGAATATTGCGTGAGAAATCTTAAATTAAACAATGGTAGGTAGTTCCCGTAGGTAAAAAATATTAATGGTTATCATAGGCTTACATTCGATATCCGTGAAAAATAAGTTTCATAACAATTCCGATGAAGCGATCACGCTTAACGACTATCAAATGCATTTTGTGGAATTAAATTTTTATAATAATTTGCACAGAGTCAATAGAAAATTAATCATTATCTAATGTTTCATAACAATTCCGATGAAGCGATCAAGCTTAACGACTATCAAATGCATTTTGTGGAATTAAATTTTAATCATAATTTGCCCAGAGTCAATAGAAAATTAATCATTATCTAATGTTTCATAACAATTCCGACGAAGCGATAGCTTAACGACTATCAAATGCATTTTGTGGAATTAAATTTTTATCATAATTTGCACAGAGTCTATATAAAATTAATCATTATCTAGGTATCACAATGAATTTCACAAATCAGGAATGGAATGTTTATCTCTTTGAAATCATATGCTCGTAGAGACTAGACCTGTAGACTAGCTGTCTTATATGTATAAGTGAATAAAGTCGCTTATGCTATCAAAGTTATTGGAAGGCCGCCTATACAAATATTATTGGAATGCTATGACGTGCCATTGAATATCTGTTCCGGATTTGCTCAGTAAAATCACAAAACTCTGTTTTTTTTTTTTTCATTAACTACTAACCCAACAATAAAATATCTATCGAATAGGTTAAATTTAAGATACTGCTACTAAAAATATGAATGAGTTATTTTTAGTACATTTCATTCAAGAATCATTATGAATGCTATATTTTGAAGACCGACAATCGACATGGGGATATGAAATCAAGACCTAGAAGGAACCTTTTCGAGAAGACAGAAGTCTTCTTGTTTTGATCGTAATGTCATTACTTTACTGAAATTCGTGACCATTTGAAGTCGTTATCCCAGACTGATCAGTTCTCTGTCAACCAAAATAGCCAAATAGACGAGACGGTTGTATATTCGACTAACATGTGTCCTTTACTATCGTCGGTCTAACTTCGACTCAACTGATGCCTTATCAACTAATCTATCTATACTTAATATGCATTATGTCTGCGGGTTGATCGCGAGACTTAAATGATCGTAATAAGCGCCGAATTTAGGTATTACATAATTGTTTATCCACTGCCAAGGTCGTGTCCGCTCGACATTAGGTGTTTCTATGTCAGCCATGTTTACGAGTATTGCAGCTTTATGGTAATATCGTAATTAAAAAAACCGGCCAAGAGCATGTCGGGCCACGCTCAGTGTAGGGTTCCGTAGTTGCCCTTGTTCCGTAGTTGCTTAAAATAGCGTTTTTAAGCCCGAGGTTCAAATTACGAGAAAGATTTCAAGCTCTATAAAAAGGTCGTAAACGCCAAAGTAACTGTAATTACTTATTACTTTCTGGAAGTTATCGATTATACGCGCCAGATTGATCGGAATGTTTTAATGCAGTATGGCACTTAACTAATATGTGTAACGTTCGAAGTATAAGAACACCGTGCGGCACTTAGGACATTTTAAAGAAAATGAAATTTTGCTATAACTCAAAATCGGCTCGACCGATTTTATTCAATACAGTTTTCATTAAAAGTACTTATAAAATTTACTTACTTTTAAAATTTTCCCATACATCTTTGACCCGTGGTTGAAAAGTTAGAGGGGGGGAGACGCTATTTTTTGGATTTCCGGAGCGAATATTTACTAAACTGCTGAATTTATCAAAAAATTATGTTTAGAGACCCCTATTATTTTTAAAAGACCTATTCAACGACACCCCACACACTAGTGATGGAACGAAAAAAAATTCACCCCCACTTTAGGTGTACGAGACGAGAGGTACCCGAAAAAAAGGTTTTTTTTTAGTTATTATTTTACCGTTTTGTCGGCTTGATACATACTTCGGCCGCGGACGGACGGACAGGCGGACAGATGGACATGGCGAAACTATACGGGTTCCTAGTCAACTACGGAACACTATTAAAAACTGCAGTCTTGACTTTATAATTGCAACGCACAAATTTTGTGCATATTAAATTATGCTTATAAAAATAAAATACGCTTCTATAGCATTTTTTTGTAAAGATTTGCGACACATTTATTTTTATTCAGAGATGCGTTTTTTATTTTTGTAAAAACCCATGCGAAGATTATCTTTCAATCCAATAATATAGGCGCAATCAGCAGCAAAAAGATATTCACAATTAGTCCGTTCAAATATGTAAGTCTTCTCAAGTCTATCGACGGCTAATATAATCTAGCAAAATTATTTATGAACAGATCCGTTTATCTTCCTGCACCTGAACCTGACATTACCACTACAAAATGCCTTATTTGGTTAATTGGCTTTTTGGCTTACATTGTTACTTCACCCTTGAGAAACCAAATACTCCAAGGCAGAGAAATGCAAAGACGAAAGTCTATGTCATTTTTAGGGTTCCGTACCTAAAGGGTATACTACCGGAACCGTTGGAACCTAAGCTTCCGTTGTTTGTCGGTCTGTCTGTCCGTTTGTCACACAGGGCTGTATCTTTTCCAACTAATAGGTAGATTTGAAATTTCCGCATAATGCGTATGAGTATAGGCGCTATAAGAACAAATACAGAAAATAAAAATATATTAAAGGGAAATATATATTATTATATTACAATACAATACAATACAATACAATACAATACAATACAATACAATACAATACAATACAATACAATACAATACAACAATTCTTTATTGCACACCAACAAGAAAAATATTACAATCGAAACCTTAATTTATAAATGGTAGACAATAGGCGGTATTACCAATACAGAAAACGTATTTTTAAGGCTTTTCTATTTTATTTTCTAACGGTTGAATGGTAAATGGTAATAGGTAAATAAAATAAATAAATAAAAAGGTAGATACTTGAAATTTTCATAAAGTATGTACCACCCTACCATACTATGGCCAATATAACTACAAATACTAAAAGTAAAAAATGCTTTTGTTATTTTATTTGATGGTACGGAACGCTTCGTGCGCGAGTATTACTCACACTTGGCCGTTTTTAGGTACTCGCGTAGATTTATTTATATTTCGATAATTTCGCTACCATAGATAGATCTCTTAGCAGTGAACTTACGAAATGTGTTTTTTTATTATTAATGAACGTGGAATGATCGCGGCTAACCTGACATCATCAACTGAGAGCATCATAGTAAACACGTTACGTTGCCAGTTAGACCGACCGCAAAAGAGTACCGGCAACTGTGACACATCCAATCAATGACCAAGGGCAACCTTATTTATTAACACTTATAGGTAAATAGTTAATGAATGTATAATTAGTTATTCACAATAAAACTGCAAAGTTCAGAAAATACCCTCTCTAGCTAGAAAATACAGATAATTGTCTCGAAACATCTGCACAGACAAAACGATGATTTTTAAACCATTTGAAGTTACACTGACAAAAGAAAGTTATCTATCATGAATTGGGTTCCCGTCAACCTCAACTATCGGATTAACTAAATGGATTATATTTAAAGCGGATTTTTATTTTTACATGAATATCAGGCGACGTAGGTATGCGACTCACGAGATTTTCCACGATTATAGAACGTATTACTTTGTCCAGATTCCTACCGGCTAGCCTAAGAAGCAAAGGCACTGGTATTCTTGATACAAGAACTTTATTAGAGTCAAGGGCAAGTCAATGATAAAAAAGATGATAAGTCGGCTGTTTGTTTCGGCTTTATGCACTACCTACTCGTAAATAAATATGTAGGTACTGTACACCGTAGTTACGCATATCTGCGCTCTTAATATATTTTCGATTACCTATAGAATTAATTTACATAATATAACTTATAATTATTACCACTATTTTTTACACGTAACAAGTTGTTGATGGCCTACCTCGAATTTCAGCGATATGGGAGTCATACTCCGATCTGCTCCTCACGTACTCCTTCCTTGTTGCGGTATGGAGAGTCTGGTGCCTGTACTCGGAGTACCACTCCAGCGGCGACTCAGGCCTCTCAACATCACCACTGTACTCAACTGTCCTTTTAACCGTCACTCTATCGAACTTGAACCTGGCCTCCTCCTGCTCGGGTTCTTCATGCTCAACATGTCTTAAAGAATAATTTGGGAACTGAGCCTCGTAACTCCTGGACGGAGACTCAGTATCACGGGTATGTTTCAATTTCACTTCAATTTTCGGAGATTCCGTGTGTCGTTTGCGCTGCTCTATTCTCCTCTCGATCTCATCTACGTTGATGGCAGCATCGACGGTGTCGGCCGCCTGCCCTGTCCATACTTTTTCATAATATTTGACGCGGTCACGGAGGTTGCTTTGCGACGGAGAGTCGCGGCCGTCAGCCATAGCGACATGACCTCACCGGTCGGAGGTTCGCTCGATACTGAGGCTCGCGAGTGCAGTGCAGCGGAGGCTCGCAGACGGAGCTTTTCCTTTGGGCTTTGGTAAGGCTGTGCTGTACTAGAGCACTGGCGGCTGTTGTGCTTAACTTTAACTTTGTTCCCTTTACTTTATAGGATAGAACAGAATAATATTATGGAATAGTTTATACTATGTATTGTAACATTGTGGTTGTAAAAACAATTCAATACGGCCGTGCATAACCTAATGTACAGTACGTGAATATGATTTATCATTGACCTTCCCTGTACTTTACCGTAATATTATTTTATCGCATAAAACTAGATAAATAGAAAAATAAATCCGTTTAACAGAGCTGAGAATCTGGAGGCAGAGGACAAGGCTTTGGCCGTATCACTATTGTGGTACAAAATCGTACAATTAATTAGAGAGTTAGTTTAGCAGCGTATAGTACTGTTTTTGGGTAATAATGATAGATTAATAAATAATTCGATAGCGAATATGCTTATCTTTTGAGTGCAATATTATCGTAACGTAATCAGACTTGAACTTGTCTTGATGATGATGAACTGATAATTAATCGAGGTCACCCGCAACACAATTAAACAAATAATTATAATGAAATTTAAAAAATCGTGAAGTTCAAAAGTTACAATGAATCTTTCTCGACAATAATCATGTCTGGTAAAAACTTATGTATGAAGCAAGCGAACAGAGAAGATGCCTTTTATATTCATTTACTTATTCCAGATAACAAAGGACCATATAATGTGTTTATAAACTTAACTTAAATAGGTGTTAGTACATGTGAAGTATATACATGCATCCAGTAACATTAATTGCACACCGGTCTTGAAAATTCTCAGGTTATAATTTGCCCGATATATTGGTTATTTAATGTCCCTAAATTCATTTGTTTATTTAGGAGGATGATGATGATGATGTTTAAGGTTCCCTACCTCAGTTAGATAAACGGAACCCTTTCTTCTGACAAGTTGAAGTTCTGAATATTGAGCTCTATGTTGGATTTAGGGTATACCTACATTTTTTTTTATAACTACTTAGAAAACCGATAGACAATTTTCTGTTGACCAAGTGTTATGATTATTTAATTATTTAATCATTATTGCACAAAAGAAAAATTATCGTACAAAAGGCGGACTTAATGCCATGAGGCATTCTCTACCAGTCAACCTTAGGGCAAAGCGGAAAAATTGTAGGCGGTGCACAGCAAACAGCAACTAACTTATACACATAAGTAACAGAACATAATTATAATACTTATACATAATTCTGTCATTCATGTAAAATATATACATGAAAGACAGAATTATGTATAAGTGTTCGAAAACAAACTACTGTGTATGCCCTCTGACGACATGCTCACTGAATGTATCTTTACGCAATACTACTCAGTGGAACTACCCTCAAGAGACGAATGGCTAAACGACCAAATGTCTCTCAAAGAGGGCTGCCACATCTGGTATACGGATGGTTCCAAAAAAGGAAAAGATGTAGGATGTGGGGTCTATGGACAGAGACCAAAGCTCAATGCAAGCGTCAGCATGGGCACAGAGGCCTCAATCTTCCAAGCGGAGATCTTTGCCATAAACAAATGTGCAGAGATAAACCTTGACAAGAACATAAGACACTGCCACATATACATCAACTCGGACAGCCAAGCTGCCCTGTTGGCACTGGAATCACTAGAGGTTAAATCTAAACTAGTCCAACTATGCAAAAACAATTTAAATGCCCTAGGCGAAACCAACAAAGTCACTCTTAGATGGGTACCAGGTCACTCCGATATTGACGGAAATGAAAGAGCAGATAAACTCGCGAGAGATGGCGCGGACGAGCCCCTTGTCGGCCCAGAACCGTTCTGTGGAATCACAAAACGCCAGGCTTATTCTCTGCTCAACGATTTACACAAATCTAAGGCGATCGAGATGTGGGTGGCTGTGAAAGGACAAAATCACTCGAAAACCCTTATAAAAGGCTTTGTTCAAAGGTTATCTAAAGAGTTACTACAGCTCAAAAGGTCAAAAGTCTGTGCGGTGACTAGAACTCTGACCGGTCACTGCAAGCTGAAAAAACACCTGTCCCTAATGGGTATGGAACAGGATGCAACGTGCAGGTTCTGCCAAGAGTCAGAGGAGACAGCTATGCATATCCTCTGCTCCTGTGGACCACTTATGCACAAAAGAAGTATCCACTTAGGGCAACACTTTGTGCCCCCAGAGGAGATACAACAACTCACGGCCCAAAGAATCTGGGAATTCCTGGACTCAACGGGCCTCAGCAGTGAGCTTTAAGACAGGGCTGCCACAATAGATCAACTTTGGTCGATGCGGCACACAAAAGGCCCAAGCGAAATAATAAAAAAAATATATACATACATCTAATATAATATAATACCTATATAATATAAATAAATATATATACATACAGCGATGAAACATACTAAGCAGATAGACTACGAGACTTCATTTCTACCAGCAAAGAAGCTGCACACGGACTTTTTAAACAGTAGGTAGTAGGAATCACAAAAAAATTACACGTTTGCAACTCATTTCAAGGTTAACGTAACCGGAAAGGTGCTTGCTGATTTTTTTTATCATCTTAAAATATGCGTGTATGCAGTAAACGCATATTAGTGCTGTAGCGGTATTGTACTTCTAGTGCGCGAGAATGTCTCGCTTTTGTGCGGTTTTTTAAAGATATGAATGATATAACGGAACGAAGATGACCTACTTACAGTTACCCTTATGGTATACACCCTTTATTATATGTACCCCAATTGGATCCACCCTGTTTAACCCCCGTTGTGTTTGCTCACTCGCATTAGCCGGTATCGGGTTTTTATGATCCGTAGTCACGAAGGAGTCAACATTCCCTGTCTTACTGAAGAAAAAGGCGTAGAAGGTAAAAGGCTTTCAGAATATATTACAAGATTTTATCGCAATATTTTACACCAATATCCGACTTCTATTCCTAGAGTCGTCGAGCCGTTTGTGTCTTAGATGTTTTGAGCTCCTTGTCTTATCTGGTTTTATCAGGTAAGAGGGACCAATTCTAGATGTTTTTCTATTATGGTTTAGGGTGTTTGTAATGTGAAATGTCGTTTCTGAGGAACTTCACATATACACTCTGTATAATTATGTGAAGTTATACTAGAAGGAGCAACTTCATGTCCATCTAATACCTGTACCAAAGTTGGTTGGAATCCGTCCAGCCGTTTCCGCCTGATGAAAGGACAAAGAAAATAATACCAACAGATAGCGCTGTACGGCCGGCCGGCGCAACGCTGCTGCATCGCGCTGTTTATATGTTTCCTGATATAATGACTCATTATATCAGCCCGTCTAGCACAACTATACTACGCGACTTTTTGACGCGCGACATAGCGCTACCCGTCAGTTTCTCACATTACTGCACAGAAAGAGACGGGTAATTATCTCGCGTGAGAAATAGTCGCGTATGCCAGTTGTGCTAAAGGCACAGGTCATTATTAATGACCCCTCTCCATAGAAAACAGATTTTCACTACAATTTTAGAATTTTATAATATTATAGAAATGTAACTAGATATCGTTTACGTTCAAAGTCAAAAAATAACTCTTACTTTTCAATATCAGTTATAAAATTTCGCCATCGTTGTGTCGGTATCATTTATCACATTCTTTCAACAATTTTGTTTATAACTCAACTCATTGGCCGACTTCAACTTAACATGTCAATTAGCCACTTAACGGTCAAAGTGTTTGCATAAACATTATTGTCTGGAAGAAGTCCTTGATTTCTTCTTAATTGAACGTTTTATTTACCTTAATAATTTTCAGTCTACAAAACCTTTACATCATATAGTATATGTATGTATTAAACAGTAAATAATTATGCCCCGTTTTACTTAAAATACCTTTATTTCGCAGTTTCCATCCGGTGGCCAATAAGTAGTTTACTTAAGTACATAATATATTATACAGAAGTGCATTTATGCATATAAGTATATTTAGATACTCAATGTACACCTAGGTACTCCACCTCTGAAAATGCACGGAATATTGTGGACTGAATTCCTTACCAAGAACTCGGTATCAAGCAGCGTTTATCATCTTTGATACAGTCCCGTATCCTCGCCTTCTTTGGCTACGTACGCCGCCGGTGGCAGATGGCTATTGAGTGACTTGTGATCCGGGGAAATGCAAGGGGCTGGCGGCTATTAGAGAAGCATTTCGGTGTTGTGAATATTGCCACCAACATCTCAAATGATGACCACGACCACTCTGTCAAGAGCGAAACCGAGGAAGAAATTCCTCACCGGCATAATTCAAGTCTTCAATTGCTAATATTGGCATTGACCTTACATCTACTGGGCGTAGATCAGGTCCTCCCACTCAATTTCAACGGCCATTGTCGCTAAACTGACTTTTAATTCCAGCGTCTAGCGCCTCAACAGGAACAAGGAAAAGTGTGCTGTTTGTTGGTAGGTATTTAGATACACTAGTTAGTTCATCTCGATGAATCAAATGAACTTAAACATGACTATTATATCCTTCGTCCTCGCAGAGTTCCTGCATTATTATTGCTTTCCTGCTGCTTTCTCTTTAAGTACAGCGTAGGCACCATGTATCACCTTTATAAGTTTTCAAACTGGAAGACGCGCCCTCAGGATTTTGATATTCGCAAGAAAGGAACCCCGCAAAAGTAAATCTAGCTGTTCATTGCTCTATTATAAACGTTGTCGTTGCTTGCAATATTTTTCAACGAAATGGTACTAAGACGTTATCCTAATTCCCGCTCCTTACAGTACCAGTTACGTACCCAGTCGCATGACCCCAATATCGCCATTTGGTTGCTAAGTCGATTATTTCCGAGTCACGAAACTTGATACGGCATTGTTTTAGGTAAGTGCCCGCAAAAATGCGGAATATTAATAAAGCCAACTTTAAAAAAACGATGATCATATCGAAGATTTCATGATATTTGCGGTATAAGTAGTGTGTTATACTTACCTATATATTATATTATATACTATAAAACGATTTTCTTTGTTAACATCAAAAAGAAGAGTTACCTGCCTTAGATTTCATTAACCCCATCACAATTGTTTTGAGTAGTACGTTTTATTTCACAAGAGTAGGTATTGTGCATAAATGCAAGCTTACCTACTTTCTATAAAATTTGTAGTCAATAGTCACGTCGGTTGCCGTCATTAATTTGCTGTAGGCACATTTACATTAATGAATAGTCATTCAATAGTACATTGTTGTAGAGGCTGGAAAGTAAGCAATAGATTAACGAGTAAATTTCGAAGGCCGACCCGCAGGGGAGTCCTTCGATAGTACGAGTTAATCTATTGCACTTTCAGCCGAGACTAAACATAGTGCTTTTCACGACACGAGCAAATATATTATAATAGGAGTTTTTCATATTGGTCATTAAACTCGGCGCCTTATTGCAAGCGCTCGGCGCATTTTTACAACAATGAGTTGTAAAAATCAGGGCTATTATAAACATAAAGCTGATCGTACCCCCAGATTCAAACGACATAAAGACGATTTTCAACCCAGTTATGAAGAAATATCAAAAATATTCAAACTTACCTCACTTTCAACTTAATTTAGACATTTTAACATTTAGTCTAGGTTACACTCAGGTAAACAACCCTACGATACATTATACACTGAAGGGTCATTGTAACAGTACGCAATATTAACATACGTTCCTTATATTATTTATTTCGTGAGTCAATGTGAACATTATTAAATTAATCACATTATCACATTACAAAACCAATTTTAATAATTTACTAAACAATACATTTTGTTTTTTTTTTAAATATGGCTGGCTGACCCGTAGCGCATGCGCGCATCGCATCTCGTCGCAATGGAGTCATAGCTTTTCAGCCGAATAAAAAAAAATATGAACTCAATATTTATATACTTAGGTAATTAAAAGCGTTTATTTGTTGAAAACTGTTTATTTGTTGAGAAATTAGTAACTGTAGAAATTAGGAAATTGTTTTACGCCCCATAACTAATTTTAAAATACATATAAATGTTCATGATTTTCAGAGTAAAACCTTTTTTAACAAAAACTTATTAAAAAGTAAACCTGAGGAGTATTATCTTACTTAAGAAAATAAACTCGTTTATGGGTATTTATAAGTTTAAGAAAAAAATACACCTCATAAATGACGCATTCTCATTGGTCAATTTAATTTGACATGCAGCAGACGATTAAGCTTTGATTGGTTAAATTGTCGTTTAAGCCGGCCGAGAAAATTAGTCTGAAATATTTTCTAAAAAGTCGTATCTTACTATGAAATTCAAGTGTAGATACGAACTGTTACCGTAAGGTCCAACATTGTTGTCGTGTTGGGAGCTAACATAGATATACAGTTTACAAATGAACATATATAGGCAGTTTTGTGTACTGGATTCAGGTAATCTATAACCACATTTTCGAGCAGTGTCGTGAAAAATCATAAACAACAATATTATCCTCATGATACTAAATTCTATCATTTACTTAAACAAAATTTTAATGTTCTGCAATACTAATTCTTTCATATAATATAGACCCATTCATCTTCCACTCTTTATCGCAACGAAAATAAAAGACCACCTACATATTCAAATCAGGTTAATGGAGAAAAATCTAGAACATTAAATCATACATTATTCTGGGACTACTACTTAATCACACTACTGTCGACTGGATCCAATGGATGCCAAATTTAACGTTTATGGTTGTATAATTGGGAACATGCGACAAAAAATGCATCTTTCATACAAATTAAATGAGATTTTTATACAATACATATGTCCCATACTAAACGATGTGATTAGGACACTAAGAACTTCAAAAGTAGAGTCAAAGCTAGACGTGTCTGGTCGTACAATGAACATATTTTTTTGTGTTTTCTACGTTTTTTGATGTAACATTTGAAACTTGGAATGGTAATAGGTCGACACTTTAAAATACACATAGTACCTATGTATTACTATGACCCCGATAACAACAATTACCTAATAAAAAATATATATATTGGTTGAAGGTACGGAACCGTTCGTGAACCAGTCCAACTCACACTTGGGCGGGTTTTATAATATTTTATTTTCATATGACGTGTGACGAAGCATTAAATAATTTGTGAACAATACCTTTGTTTAGAGGCAGCAGAGCGTACCAGCACCATAACCACGGTGTTATTTACATTATGCTTTAAAATATGATTTTAAAATGGATGAATCTTCGTCAGAAATATTAATAACTAGCTGTGCCCCGCGGTGTTAACCGCTCATCCCACGGGAACACTACATTTATTCGGGATAAAAAGTATCCTATGTCCTTCCCCGGGACTGAAACTATCTATATACCAAATTTCATCTAAATCGGTTCAGCGGTTTAAGCGTGAAGAGGTAACAGACAGACAGACAGACAGACAGACACACTTTCGCATTTATAATATTAAGTATGGATTGGAAGCTGCAAGGCAATAGGCAACCAAAAACCCAATTAAAGTTATACGTTTAGAATCTAAACTTGGGAAGTAAGTACAGTCAAAATTACATCTTCCTTCAGCGTCCTTTTCTTACCCATACGACATGTCATATGGCTTGTGAAGAATCACACGGCTAAAGCCAAAGCCCTTCCGCCCTTGACTCCTAATTTAGGGCACTGCGCAACAGACGGTGACCCATTTCGGACCCCCCCCCCCGAAATTCGGACATCTTTAATTGCACCGTCGTTGAAGGGATATCTCCAAATCGCAGATGTTTTGGTAAAAGTATAATAACATAATATTAATAATAACTAGTATACTGAGCACAAATGTAAGTGTCTTCTCATTCGACTACAGAACCTTTATAGAGCAAGGTTAGTCGAATGAAACGCGCCACATACGGCACCATTATATGTATTTACTTACTACTAACGCCATCTTAGAACCGTACTTACATCTGATATCGCTTTAAGCTTAAGTGTTATCGCTTTTGTATCTATGACAGGTTTATAGTAAATTTATTCAGGATTATTTCGTTCCTATACACTTTGTATGTATCGTACACGGTTTTCTTTTAAAGTGGAAAATACCGCGCTCCGGGACACATTTGAGGGCGCGAAGGGGTGACGCTCACCCCTGAGAGGGGGCGAGAGTAGATAAAATTAAACTTGGCTCTATAACCTACATATCCTAATAGATAAAAGTTGTCCTTTAATTTTGCCAAATTTTCACCTATTTTTATTGAACTAGGTACCTAAGTTTGAAAGAGTAAGTAGGTACAATACGTACATAAAACAAGTTAATTGTGTGACTCGTTTAGGAACGTATTACGTAGTTGGTATTAACTATTAATTTTAGGAACCTAATCAATCAGTAATCACATTATCCTCATCGATTACAATAGCATGCAATTCTCATAACTAACATACCTACTCGTGCTCCAGTAACATAATGCATGCTGGTGTGTATGCTCAGATAGACTCAATCGAAAGCAGTCCCACCTTGACCGCGCTGCTGATGCCTGCGTGTCGCAATGGACCTCTAGACTCTAAGGCATGGCTACTCTACTTTAATCTACAAAGATTAAGTTATTGTCATTTAAATTGTCCACCTCATTTAATAATAATGATGATGATTCGATAATGTACAAACATTATCGAATCATCATCTTTATTATTTAAGAGTTTTACTGCCAACGCCAGTTCTATCACTTCTCGATCCGACGCGACGTCTACCATTTTCTTTATCTGATAATAACTAATCCTCGTCCTTCCTCTCCTTCCGTCAATTTTTCCCTCTATTATCTTCTTACTAGATCGTCGTGTCGTATTAAATGGCCTATCATTTTCCCTCTTCGTGTTTCTATCATCTCTATTATTTCGATTATGCAAGTTGGTACCTGTAATAGGTAAGTCGTTTACTTAATATTAATACGTTGATTTTCAGTTTAATATTTGGGTACCCCATTTTACCAAATTCACCGTCGAGTAGGTTCAAAAAAGGGGAGAAACGTCGACGAATTGATAAGTTCGATAAAAGTTATTCTACTTGACTTAAATATGCTTGACTTATAGATATTGAAATTAAGTAAAGCAAATAGTTTTGCATAGAAATTTTCCTCGTATTTGTTTTATCGAAACTAAATAAAAATTGCAAGTTACCAATCCAGCCGACTCGGTTCAATGAACTCAAATAACACCGATGTTATTTTGCGTATCTAACCGACTATTTTGAACCATGTTTCTATAAACTTAAAGGTGTTTAGGGTGCTTGCTAGAGTTATATAGGTCTTTTATCTCGACTCCTATGGTAATGCAGTGCATTTCTGCCGCCTGAAGCTATAAAGCAGTAAGAACATGGGAGTCTTCTGCACTCTTACAACTTTTTTATTTGCGAGGCAGATTTTATGTAGGAGTGGCGAGCCGCGTCGCACTTACATGTTTTGAATTTTACTTTAGTTAATAAATGCTAAGCGTGTAGTTTTTTCCAATAAAATATAATTAGATATGGAGGTATTTAACCTGAAGTCCAAAGATGTTAAGCCTTAAACGTTGAAAGTTTTAAGTTGTTTGTTTATTTGAACTCTAATTAATCCAAAGAAGGTTAAAATTAATCATTAATTTTATCGATATTATCT
Organism: Apotomis betuletana; assembly: GCA_932273695.1. Classification (NCBI taxonomy): domain Eukaryota; kingdom Metazoa; phylum Arthropoda; class Insecta; order Lepidoptera; family Tortricidae; genus Apotomis; species Apotomis betuletana. Next base: position 19,377,664 of record OW026299.1, read on the forward strand.
TAGTATGAAGCAGGGAGATGCACTTTCGCCCATGCTATTCAACTTCGCACTCGAACACATAGTGAGAAAGGTGTTAGAGTTGGAGGGAGGAGTCGAGTTGAATGGTGTACATAAAGTGGTTGGATATGCTGACGATCTAGCATTACTTGGACAATGTGCTGAAGGTGTGGTGGGGATGGCCCAGGTTCTTGAGGAGGAGGCAAGAAGGATCGGCCTTACAATTAACCGGGAAAAAACAGAGTACCTGCATATGAGGAGGTACCGAAATACCAGGAGTGGCAGAGATAGCTTGGTTGTAAATGACACCAGCTTTAAAGGCGTGGCCAAATTTCGGTACTTAGGGTGTACGCTCACCGACTCCAACCAACGAGCCGAAGAAATTCACATTCGCGTACAGAATACGTTACGGTGTACAGCGGCCCTTCACAGAGTGTTAGTGTCCAAGCTGATAAGCAGAAGAACTAAGATCCGCATTTACAAAACGGTTATCCGTCCGATCTTGATGTATGGATGCGAGGCTTGGACGCTGACTCTTAAGGAAGAGAATAAGCTCTTGGTGACGGAGAGGGGGATTTTCCGGAGGATATTGGGGCCGATCTCGGAGAACGGCATCTGGAGGCGCCGAAAGAATGCCGAAATAGAAGATCTTGTGGCTGAGCCCAACATTATCGGTGAAACCAAATCGGCTAGACTGCGCTGGCTTGGCCATGTGGAAAGGATGGATGAGAATCGAGCTGTGAAGAGAGCTTATACCGGACAACCACGCAGGAAACGTCCAGTCGGACGTCCCCGATATCGGTGGAGTGACCAAGTCATTAAAGACTTAACTGAACTTCATCGACCGGAATGGCGAGAGGTAGCTCAGGATAGAGGAGGATGGCGCTCTCTGGTGTCGGAGGCCAAGATCCACTTTGGGTCGTTGAGTCAGCGTAGTAAGTATGTATCTTAGTATACGATTAAGAATCAATCTTAATACTTATCTTTCTCGCATGCAAAATAATGTAGAGATTTTACCCCTATGCTGGCATTGATGTTTTATCTTCATATCTACGACATCAACTCCCTGAAATTGGAGGAAGCAAAAAAGAAAGGAATGTCCTATAGCCGTATATCTTAATTAATATGCAACCACAATATCTCCGACCATATTTCACGTGATTCTTAGCAGTGGCGTTATATGTATTATTCGATTTAAGTGCCGCAGAATGAACTATACAAATCCCTTAAAGTACACAAGTCAATGAGACTGGTTCTCACGAGGCCAAGCTATTATTGTGGAGAGTCTAACTCTAATCTATAAATCTTATGTTTACACTGAATCGTCACGCGATACTGTAACAAAAGCAAAAAACAATAAAACGCATAATTAATTAAAACTGGCTGACTTATTGAATTTTCAACTCCCAACGATCTGGATGTCAGTCTATCTGTCTGTGGCAACCTAGCTCTAAAACGGATGATTCGATTTTGATTTAGTTTTCTTTTATTAAAAGGTGACGTAATCGAGATTTGTTTTTCATAAACGATAACGACCATCAGGTGTTTTCTAGCTATGTCGGTTCGGTAATTATTTATTATTTCAGGATTACATTACTCAGTTGTCCTAAGTAATCGAATGCAGCAATCCATCGCTACACAAAATGCAATGTATCTCACGCTACACTTACAACATGCAAACTATCATCTTTTTGCATAAGTATACACCTACAGGCAGCATTCTAAGCCGAGCTATAAATAGATCATAAAACGCTCTGGCTCGCGCTATATCTTACGCCTACATAAGTGTCCAGGGTCCAGAATAAGGAACCGGTCGGACGAGCCGGTAACCCGACCACCATTGTGCGGGTCACATGAGCTGGATGCGCATGGCAGATTTAAGACTAGGATAGGTTAGCTTTCCTTGAGATTTACGTGATACTATTAAGACATTGTTGCATTAAAATGTATTTCCTCGTAATATAATTCTCTAGCTAACTATAGTAAACGTCCCAGTGCTTGACATTGTCGTGCTGGTTTCACTAAAATGAACATTTGTATTACAAATTGCTTGCTAATTATATCCCACCAGTCCTTAGCTAACTAAGACTAAAGAACCTTTAATGAGCTAGCGTTCCTAAAGACGTCGATGATGATAATGATGATAAATTGATATCATATTCGTATTTATTTCTTCGTATTTATTCGTATATTTTCTTGTTAGTTTTTTGGCACGGAGTAAACTAATTTGCTTACTTTTTAAGCTAAGTACAAACACAAAAACAACAGTTTCATAAATGTTGCCTTCTCTGTGGTTGTTAATTACCATGTGCCTTGTTAACTTATCAAAGCCACCACAATCCTAGTTCCATTGAATGACATAGTTGTATGTGTAATAAACCAATATCCAGTAATGATCATTCCATAAAACATCCTGCGTAAGTCCGTAATAGGTATGTGGTTGGTCTTGTGCGATCAAGTTTCAGTAATCAAACGTGACTTTACACACTCGTTTGGTTTAATCTCGGGGAAATAAACGCCTACACAGTCTACATTAAGTATGCGCAAGAATTACTCGCTGAACTTTTTATCTATAGGAGTTTATTCATCTTCAGTCAATCAAGTATAGGTAATATAGAATAGATACTGTGTATATTTCGAATGTTTGTATTAGGTACAGATCTTAATTTTTTATGAGTTCAGTTTGATAGATATTTCATAATTTGGACGCACTTACTAGCTAGTACCTAACGTGTATAAACACAGAAATTTTAAATGACTACAATATTATTCAGCCAATATATTTGCTATAGTAGTTAAACATGTTTTTTTTGTCAGAAAATAAGAATTAGATTCGGAATATTTATCCAGTTTTCATCACAGCACGTTAGCCACGCAATGCCGCCGGCCGACTCTTCGATTTAAGGTTACGATGTAAAATAATTGACATACAAATACCGAGTAAACACTAAATGCATCTTTATAGGTCTATACTATCATGCATTATGCAGTAAAGGGGAAGGTCGAGGTCGAACGGGTCCTTTTATAGTCAGCCTCGCCGCCGCCGGCGCACCGTGATCTCACCCCGGTGCGTGACACTGCGCAGTACTACCTAACCAAAGTTATCTCGTAAATTGCAATTACCAACTACCAACATGGTAGACTATCTCGCTAATACCCACGTAGAATATCTATAGATACTGACATTGTAGTCTACGAAATTCTTATTTATACTAACTTATGGAGCGAATCAATGCAATGAGATGGAGTGAGCTTTAAGTCACGGAATGAAGTATAACGAGTCCAAAACAGACGTCCTCATATTTAAGGCAGGAAAGGGTCTGGAGAAAATTTTAGATGTCGATTTAATTTAAATGGATTACCTGTTCGTAGGGTGCAGCAGTTTAAGTATCTTAGACATATCCTTATACGGAGAATATGAAAGACGACAAAGATATCGAGAGGGAATTAAGAGCCTTATCAGTGAGATGCAACATGCTCGCGCTTAAGTTTGGAGGATGCTCCGAAGAGGTCAAGGTGATACTCTTAAGAGCCTACTGCCAAAGCTTTTACACCAGCCACCTCTGAACAAACTTCACCAGGAAAGCAATTAACACCCTAAGGGTTCAATACAACGACGCCTTCAGATCCTGATGAGGTTACCCAGATGGTGCAGTGCGTCGAGCATGTTCACTGAAGCTCGTGTGCCTGATTTCTTTGCCGTCATCAGATTCCAAGTGGCGTCATTTTGGGGTAGGCTGCGCGCCTCTGATAACTCGATCCTTGCCGCAATCAATGACGACATGAATAGCCCAATTTGGCCAGCAAGAATAGCCAGGTTCTGGCTGTCTCTGCATCGGGATGCGAACCGAATGTAATTGAAACTTAATTTAATTGTATTTTAATTTGAACTTTAATTAATTTTTAAATGTGTGCTATAGTAACAGTGGATATATGTTTAGCTTATTTTTTACTGATTTTATTTTATTTTTGTGTGATATGGGTTTTTTTCCTGCAATAAAAGTTTATTATTATTTATATTTATCTATTTATTTTATTTATTTATTTAAACTTTATTGCACAAAACAAAACTCAGTAGTTCAGTACAAATGGCGGACTTAATGCCAAATGGCATATTATTATTATTTGAATGGTCCTGGGAGGCGTGCGCGGAGCCGAAGCTAACGCGTAGAGGCCCTTTCGATATTTTAATGGAATGCAATGTGTAGTACATCGAGCGGATGCTGTCCCTTATTATTATTATTAAGTGCTAGAAAACGTTTTTGATATTTTGTTAAAACATTATCTGATAATTTGCTCGAACACCTAACGAACGTAGTGAATATTTAACCGTAAACATGAGGTTGATTTATGCTAATCAATAGCGGTTTACTGCTTTGAGGCAACAAACTCGACTTTTGTCCTTTTTTTTATTGTGCAATTAAGTTTAAATATATAAATATTGGTGTTAACCGGTGTCTTGGCTGGTTTCAAATTAAATTAGATCAGACTCTACCCAATCTATGCCCAATCTTTCTTTCGTTCTATACTTGATTTTGCGGCTACGTCTAGTTATAATGACAAAACATTAGAGTTAATTATTCGATAATTAATAGTTGATAACTTATCGATTACCACTGTTTTTTCCAAGAATGGGTAACGGTTTCAGGTAATTGTCAGATAAGATTAGCTTCCAAACAAATTGTCGGCGGCTTCAGAAAACTATACATATTTAGGGCAAGCAGGAAGAATTATAATGAATCATTTATAGTATACCTACATTATAATAGCAAGTACCTATCAAAAGCTAAGAAATAAACAGCTACAAATGCGTTTACGAAACGTGTCAGCAAAACAAGCTCTACAAAATATGTTGGCGGGCAGTCAACCTATTTGTGTTCTTCCTGAAATTCTTTGAATACCTATCGCATTGCTGTGACATGCCGATACCTTTCTATGAAGATATACTCAACTAGTAAGTACAAATTGAGATTAAGTTGCATGAGAATGTATAAAGCCTCATATTAGGGTGCTCCGTCTCTGGAAGCATTCACTTGTAAATCTTGTAATGTAAGAGTTTTTTGTCATCTCTAAAATCCTACAATATAACTTTCCTATTGTCTTGCATCTCTATCGTCATTTTTATTTTCATTATTAAATTTAAATAACGAAGAAAATACCTGCACCCCTAGCACAACTGTGATACGCGACTCTTTCTCGCGAGAGATATTTATCTATCTCTCTCTGTGCAGTATACTGTGATAGAGTGACAGGTGACGTTATGCCGCGCGACAAGAGTCGCGAAGCATAGTTGTGCTAGACGGGCTGCTTTGTTTTAGAATCCTTAATTACCTACTTCTTGAAACTTAAATTTTCAGATAAGTATTAAGCTTAATTTTTTACACATTTCCACCAAAAATCTAGCTCAGTTTGCGAGTTTCCAGTAAAGATATGTCGGGTCAATGTCCCCGTTCTGGGAAATGCCTAAAGCGTCCAAAATAAACGGAAAGTTGACAGCAGAATGTGGCCGTAGCGATGACTGACGGCAGAGCATTGGACATTTCGCACTGGCTCTCCGAGACTGTGTGGAACATTATGCTCGTATTCTGATATTGCAAGGTGGAGTTTGTACAGACAGAAATGTAATACGCTATGCAATGACAGTTGTTATTTTTGCAACACTTGCAGCTCGCCCTAAATATCATTGTCATAAGACATCCGGAAAACTCTGAAACCACGAGTAATTCCAATTACAGTAGCGATCGAAGTAAATTAGATACAAATACAAAAAAAAACATTTTTGTATCAAAGTTAACGTGGAATGCAAGTACGCATTTGTGAGATTATGACATAAATAGAAGAAATGACTGTTTAACTTTGACTTTCTCAATGTTGATGACCACTGAAATTTACTTATCGAAACCATAACGTACCTATAGAAATAACGTGTTTGATCACATTGTGCATAATTGTTCATAATCATTACCTTCACATTACACTATGGCAATATGTTGGCTTTGTAGCTACTGACTCGTTCCTCATTTTAGTACCATAAATAATATACTTAACATGAACGGCTAAAATAAACAGATACCTGTCCGTTCAAAACTTACTAAATTACTAGTTCTGTGTCAAACTTGACGACGCGCGTTTGGCTCGGTTTGTAGACACCTGCCTACTGAGTCGGCGGTCCCGGGTTCGAATCCCGGCCGGGGCAAATATTTGTGCAAAATTATTTGTTCTTGGGTCATGGATGTTATATATATATGTATTTATATATTATGTATATCGTCGTCTAGTACCCATAGTACAAGCTTTGCTTAGTTTGGGACTAGGTCGATTTGTGTATGATTGTCCCTTAATATTTATTTATTTTATTTATTTATTTAAACTGTAGAAACTTAGAGTTGCCTATATCTTACTTTTAATTATTGGTAGGTGCGTAGAATACTTCAGAACTAAATAATACTGGTGGCTCTAACCTGTACACCTCGCGAGTCAGTTTTGAAACGGCTGAAATACGGTATTTTTTACGTTTCCAACACCCGTTTTTTCACCGCCATTATTAAAAATTTCAAAAAGCTGAATTTATAAAAATAAATATAAAACTACCGTACTTGCCCACAATTTCTCACTCACTCCACTGTCCGTCTGTTCGTTCGTCCGTCCGTCCGTCTGTCTGTCTGTCTGTCTGTCTGTCTCATAAACCGTGATAGCTAGACAGTTGAAATTTTACAGATGAAGTATTTCTGTTGCCGCTATATAGTCTGGCTAATGAAATATTACTCGAAGTTTTGGCGGGAAATTTAAAAAATCTGTGCGGTTGTGTAACCAAGTTTTGTAGTAGGAATTATAGTTTTGATACTAGAACATATTTTTGATTTTCTATGCACACGTAAGGTACCTAAAGAAATAAGTTAAATATATGTTGACGCGCACTCATAGTCAGCTCACATAATTTCTACCACTATGTACAGTACAGTCAACGACAAACACATATGTTTACACTTTCTAACCATACACAAGGCAAAAAATTAAATGTGGTGTAAATAAGACCTAGCTCGATAATACTATATTAATCCATCACCAAAAAAATTACATAAGTACTATGCCAAATTTCAACTTGATCGGAATGTTAGAACTAATCCGTAAAGTATCAAAATTATTTATAGAGGACCCATCTACAAAATTGTTGAAATCATAGATAATTGGTAATACCACAAAGAAATATCTGTCAACATTATTTGGCTAGCCTAGCCAGACTCTAACAACAAATATTAAAAACAGAATAAGATAAAAAATATATATTAATGTGGGGCTGCCAAGAAACGCCAGTTAAGATGGGATAAAGTGTTTGTACGGAACCCGCGGTGCGCGAGTCCGACTCGCACTAGGCCGGTTTTTTTGTTAAATATCCATGTTATTAACATATATCAGCAGCAAACGTCATGACGTTTACACGCCGTAGCAGCCGTCTCTGTCGCTCCGGAAATAACCCCACGGCCCACGTACGCTCTCTGCCGACGAACTATAATAGTACTCTTAATATAGCCCACCCTGTACAGCGATAGAACATTGCTTGACTTTTATCATAGACCAAATAAAATCGTCCGAACCATACTTTGGATGTAAAGAAGCACTGTTGCTTAAACAGTTAACTTTCTACAGGGTACAAGAATCTTCCCAAAATCAAGTTAAAATACGTGTGTTTGGAGCAAGGAATATAATATTCACAAGGAGGTCTGGAGTTTTAAATGTTCGCCTTTTTTATTCGGAATTGTGATTAAGTAGACATCGCACTGCTTATTTTCCCATATTAATTAGGAGATTTTTTTTTTGAGATTTCGTGGTTGTCCCCATAGTGAAAGTTGCTCAGTGTGACCCTCCCCAGTACCCCGTTCACTCCTGCTCCATGACCCAAGAATCGCCCTGTATGTTAGAGAACATGAAAAAAGAATAGACACGTGTTTTGTCATTTCATCTCCACCTCACATTTTATATATATAAAAAAACACTCCAACTCATATTTTATAAATATAAAATGTTTTTTTTTTTTTTCATATCAAGTCGGAGTAGGACAATTGGGTACCCTTCCTTGTTAGTAAATTTTTAGCTACTAAGTTAATCGCTAATCGTCCAGATTTCATTTCAGGACCAAACGCTAACTGGACCAACAGCGACTTTTCGTATTTTCTTTTGTGACGATTTTTTTATAACGGAACCGTTCCTTTACCAGCGTCAATTCATTTGGGGTAAATCTGGCTTTGTTATTTATAGTTTTTAGGGTTCCGTACCCAAAGGGTAAAAACGGGACCCTATTACTGAGACTTTGCCGTCCGTCCGTCCGTCCGTCCGTCCGTCCGTCTGTCACCAGGCTGTATCTCAACAACGGTGATAGCTAGACAGTTGAAATTTTCACAGATGATGTATTTCTATTGTCGCTATAACAACAAATACTAAAAATAAAATAAAATAAATATTTAAGGGGGGCTCCCATACAACAAACTTGTTATAGATTATATACATGTATAGGTACGGAACCCTACATGCGCGAGTCGGGCTCGCACTTGCCCAATTTTTTCTACTCCGCGAGTACTTACGGCGTTTTTTTTTTACTCTAGTAAAAATTACATCAACTTAAAGTAATAAATCTTGTTCAAATATAATAGAACCAGTTTAAAAGAAAATATAACTTTTTAACCGACTTCAAAGAGGAGGAGGTTCTCAGTTGAGCATGTCCACTGATTTGTCCGCCAATCGTGGACTGATTCTCAAACTTCTGAGGTCCCATTGTCACCATGTTGAGATCTGATGATGGGATCTCAGAGAAATCGAGGGCAACCCTCAAATGTTATAAGCTATAAAAAAATATTCAAATGTACGTATGTAATCCGTACAAGAACGGATTATTTCTGGCTTTTCAGTTTATTTTGAACTCGGTTCTTCTTTTATTAAAAAAATAAATAAGTAAATACTATAGGTAACTAATTTACAGACAATTAAAGCTGATACATTGTTTGCATTCACTGCCTTACCCTATTTATTAGGCATTAGCGGCTTATTACCAGGATTCGTAATATGCGAAAAAAATTCGTTGAAGTCACAGGTACGTCATTTCAGTAGATTTTGCTCGCATTTTACGATCCCTACTCGTCACACCTATCAATGTGGACCGTAATCACTAATCAGTCATAAAACTAACCGAGCAAGTTAAAACTAGGCCTCTTTTTATTTATCAGCTAGCGCTTGAAAGTGAAGCCAGTTTTGGTTAGCCACGGGCTAAGTTTCGTCCGTCCCAATACAAAACGGCTCATAAAACAAACACGCACACATAAAACCAAAAGCGGCTTAATTTTTCACAAATTTGTTGTATGAAGACTCTCGTTGTGGCGTATTTATTCTAAGGTTTAAATCCTGTAAATTAGGATTTTTCCGTGACATGACTGATGAAAAAACTCATGTCAGGCTTTAACATTGAATAAGAAATTCTTGTCATTGGTTGAATAATATCAATTTGCGCGGTAATATGTCGCCACTGATCTGGACGTGCGTTTGTCATTTCTCTCGCAAATCTATGACATTACGTATGCAACGCCTATTCCTGGCTGACCCCATTTCGAGCTGTGAATGGACGGCTTCTTAGAATTGATATTGTAATTTGTAACATAAGCATAACCGCTTCTTGCAGTGGTATTACTACATTACATAGAAAACGTACTCGTACTTCAGACGTACAACTTATTTAAAAACCTGACTTTTCCGAGAACAGCCTTAAACTTGCTTAAGTGACCAACAGAAATCTAATAGATCATTTCTTATATAGTTTACCTACTTAAGATAAAAAAAAACGTCTGTGCAAATTTTATTTCTTCAAGAACCTTGAATTGTCTAGTAATGTCTCTAAATATACACCAAAACACTCAGAATCTTTTTTTCAGTTAATAAAGTATTTGGTGGAAAAACGGCCCAATCAACACCCTAACATAAATTAGCTGCAAAATATCCAAAATTAGTTAAGAAATATCCAAATAGTGAACACATTCATAACATATTTATGAATTTTACGAATTTCGAATTGTATTGCTGTTGATGCCCTAGTAAATAAAATAATATATCTTGAACAAACAGATGGGGTCACTAAACTACGCAAACATCCCGGAGGTCCTTCGATGCGGCCCAGCACGGGATAGAAAATACGTACAACTATCACCTAGCCCGCGGCAGTAGGCGTCCCACCATCGGCAGCATACCGGATAACGACTATATTATCCTGCCATCTACGAGCCCGAGCCGATTTGTTGTACAGGTGTCTGCAAAATCAGCGGATGAAAAGCAAGGCTTTGTAATAATAGCTACCTCGCGACTACTGGGTCCCGTAGGAGGAACCCGTAGGTACAGATCCCGATATATAATCATTTGCCTTCTTTGGGATACCATAAGTATACCATTTAGTGGACCCTTCGATCTGAAAGACTTATCAGGAAAACAGTTTCCCATGCAATGGCCATAGTTGTTACTGGCTAAGATATTTTTGCATCTGACTCTACCATACCAACTGTAATGTGTGTAAACTAATATCGCTCCGCCCTAATGGAATCCATATTGAAATAGACCTAACCCGCACAACTTCGGTGTCGTTGCGTGTGACGCGTCCTGAATTCTGAACTATGTGCAAAATTGCGGTATTAATAGATTATTTGGCATAGTTCTAGTTTGGACTGCCTAATCACGCGCAGATCTGCAAGCATCTGAAATTATAGTATAAGACGGTTCAAATTTTACGTAGCTTATCGATTATTTGTATTTTTTTTTTGATCGTAATAAGCTTTACTTGCTAGACGTCAAGCTATCCGGGAATATTTGCTTGTCACATATTGAAAACAAATTAAAAAAAAGGAGATTTTTCAAATAGGATTGTTTTATTATATTTTACCAGTAAACTTAGTACTTCTCCGACGTTAAAACTCATATTGTTTTACCGAAATTTATACGCAAAGCCGTCCTTGAAAATGCATTAGTTCTGCTATATATATAACCGTTCAGTCATGTATATACATGCTGACGCCAAAAACCACATGCTCCAAGCATGGATCACGGATGACGTAAGGGATCCATGCCCTAGCCAATCCCATTATTCGAAAGTGACAGGCATGCTGCGCACGGCCAAAATAACACACGCTGTATTTCCGATAATGATGCAAGTATTTACTCTGGTGATTCTGCTATGTGTAAAAGCTGGCAGGCTACTGATGAACAGAAACAGTGACCTCCATTATGACAGTTTTAGTAGATTTTGGTTTTAAATGGCCTACAAGGAATTTAAAAAAAGTTATTAGGTAGTCATTGAAAAAAATTACTTCGAGAAAAGAAAGTCCTGAATAGATGGAATTCTGTATAATATCTTCGTTCATATTAAAGTTACAAATACGAAAGCAACTCTATCTGTCTATCGTTTCACGGGAAAATAAGACGATTATGTAAACTCAAGAGGAATAAAATACCTACGCTTTTTAAATTTACATCCTGTGTGTTTATTTTTTAAGTTGAAATTGTGATACTGACAGAAAAATACTGATAGTTATGTATCTGAAAATTTAAAATCTAAGGATGATGGAATTGACATTGATTGGCCACGCAATAAATTTCGAATCGGAAGTAAAGAATCGTAACCTAGACCAAGACCCAGTTATATTTCTACATAGAAGAACGTAAGGCCCGATAGTAAAGTTATATGACTCGCGCTATCTAAATATATAAAAGAAGAAACTGACTGACTGACTGACTGACATATCAACGCACAGCCCAAACCGCTGGTTCTAGAGAGTTCAAATTTGGCACGTAGGTTCCTTATAAGGTGCAAGGGTGCACTAAGAAAGGATTTTTCAAAACTCACCCCCTAAAGGGGTGAAATGGGGTTCCAAAGTTTGTATGGGGAAACAAGATTAGTTAGACTATTTTACTCGAAACTACACAGGAGTATTTCTAACGATAAATGAGTAAACACGTGTTTCAGGTTTTTTGAAAATTCAACCCCTAAAAGGGAGAAATGTGGTGACAAAGTCTGAAAATCAGCATGGGTATTGTTTTTATGGTTTATCGGGTCGCTGATTATGAAAACCGCAACGATTTTAAAATCCAATGTGGCGGGCGTGAGTTACCATCTCCCCTGTTGGGGTGAAATGGGGTTGAAATGTCTAAATACTAAACCGCTGGTTCTAGAGGGTTCAAATTTGGCAGGTAGGTTCCTTATAAGGTTTAAGGGTGCACTAAGAAAGGATTTCTCAAAACTCACCCCCTAAAGGGGTGAAATGGGGTTCCAAAGTTTGTATGGGGAAACAAGATTAGTTATACTATTTTATTCGAAACTTCACAGGAATATTTCTAATGATAAATGAGTAAACACGTGTTTCAGGTTTTTTGAAAATTCAACCCCTTAAAGGGAGAAATGTGGTGACAAAGTCTGAAAACCAACATGGGTATTGTTTTTATGGTTTATCGGATCGCTGATTACGAAACCCACAACGATTTTAAAATCCAACGTGGCGGACGTGAGATACCATCTCCCCTGTTGGGGTGAAATGGGGTTGAAATGTCTAAATACTAAACCGCTGGTTCTAAAGTGTTCAAATTTGGCACCTAGGTTTCTTATAAGGTGTAGGGGTGCACAAAGAAAGGATTTTTCAAAACTCACTTCCTGAAGGGGTGAAATGGGGTTCCAAAGTTTGTATGGGGAAACAAGATTAGCTAGACTATTTTATTGGAAACTTGAAAGGAGTATTTCTTACAATAAATAAGTAAACACGTGTTTTAGGTTTTTTGAAAATTCAACCCCTAAAAGGGAGAAATGTGGTGACAAAGTCTGAAAACCAACATGGGTATTGTTTTTATGGTTTATCGGGTCGCTGATTACAAAAACCGCAACGATTTTAAAATCCAACGTGGCGGACGCGAGTTACCATCTCCCCTGTTGGGGTGAAATGGGGTTGAAATGTCTAAATACTAAACCGCTGGTTCTAAAGAGTTCAAATTTGGCACGTAGGTTCCTTATAAGGTGTAGGGGTGCACTAAGAAAGGATTTTTCAAAACTCACCCCCTAAAGGGGTGAAATGGGGTTCTAAAGTTTGTATGGGGAAACAAGATTAGTTAGACTATTTTATTCGAAACTTCACAGGAGTATTTCTAACGATAAATGAGTAAACACGTGTTTCAGATTTTTTGAAAATTTAACCCTTATAAGGGAGAAATGTGGTAACAAAGTCTGAAAATCAGCATGGGTATTGTTTTTATGGTTTATTGGGTCGCAGATTACGAAAACCGCAACGATTTTAAAATCCAACGTGGCGGACGTGAGTTACCATCTCCCCTGTTGGGGTTGAAATGTCTAAATGCTAAACCGCTGATTCTATAGAGTCTTATTTGGCACGTAGATTCCTTATAAGGTGAAGGGCTGCACTAAGAGAGAATTTTTCAAAAGTCACCCCCAAAGGGATGAAATGGGGTTCCAAAGTTTGTATGGGGAAACAAGATTAGTTAAACTATTTTATTCGAAACTTCACAGGAGTATTTCTAACGATAAATGAAAAAACACGTGTTTCAGGTTTTTTTAATGCAACCCCTAAAAGGGAGAAATGTGGTGACAAAGTCTGAAAATCAACATTGGTAATGCTTTTATGGTTTATCGGGTCGCTGATTACGAAAACCGCAACGATTTTAAAAACCAACGTGGCGGACGTGAATTAACATCTCCCCTGTTGGGGTGAAATGGGGTTGAAATATCTAAATAATAAACCGCTGGTTCTAGAGAGTCCATATTTGGAACCTACGTGTCCTTATAAAGTCTAGGGGTGCAATAAAAGAAGCATTTGTTAAAAGTCACCCCCCAAAGGGGTGAAATGGGGGTCGTAAGTTTGTATGGGGAAAAAAGATTAGTTAGACTATTTTATTCAAATCTTCCAAGGAGTATTTCTAACGATAAATGAGTAAGCACGTGTTTCATGTTTTTTGAGAATTCAACCCCTAAAGGAGGAGAATATGGTGACACAAGTCTGAAAATTAACAAGGGTAATGGTTCTATGGTTTATCGGGTCGCTGATTACCAAAACAACAACGATTTTAAAAACAAACGTGTTGGACGTGAAATACCGTCTCGCCTGTTGGGGTGCGATGGGGTTGAAATGACTAAATATGAGTATGGGTGTAATTTTTATGGTTTCTTGGGACGTTAATTACAAAATGCCACCGATTTTGAAATTTTATATTGTGGACATGAAAATTCTTGAAAGCATTTGCGCCAAATTGCAATTTAATCGGTCCAGTAGTTTTGCAGCAAATCGGTTGTAACAGACGGACTGACAGACAGCTACACGTGATCCTATAAGGGGGTTATATTTTTGCTTTTGAGGTATGGATAGAGACCCGCGTTATCCTAATAGATTAAAAAATAGTATTTGTTGGCATCTCGATCGTCATCAATCGGTACCTATAGGCGGGCGGCGCGTTGAGACGGGAAGAGTAATGATCGGGAAAGTTCCTGCATACGTAATAAATACATTCAAGCTTTTCAATAATTATGTTAAGTCAAGAATTCTGAATTACGTTTATCTGGCTCAGAATAATACATTTTTCATTCATCAACGACGAGAACCTCAATATCTTACAATAGAACATGACGTAACTTAGAACATGGCTTAGAATCATTAAACCAATCTCGAATATCCCAAGTCGATAAGCGGAGGCTCGGGACATTATAAAAGCTTTATACAAATAAAATGCACACATATCCCGGTGTCTTAGCTTCACTTCGAGTTATGAATTTTGAAGTGAACTTTATAGTAAAAGCTGAGATCGCTTGATTTGAGTGCTGGAGTTTTCGGGTTGATTTGTTAAAGTGGAGTTGTGATAACATAAAAAGTATTTCCTAGTGATATTAGATAAGCGAAGGTCTGTGTATGTTTGTTACTTCTTCACGCTAAAACGGCTGGACGGATATGCATGAGGGAAATGCAGATTGCAGATTATACCCTAACTTAACAAATAGCCTACTTTTAATCCTGAAAAAAAGAGCATTTGTTCCCGTAGGATGTTGTATATTATAAAGGCACGCGGGCGAAGCCGCGGGTTAATGCTAGTACTCCAAACACATAGTTTACTTTACTTAGTGGTGTCAGACAATATCTCCACTGTAATTCGTGCCAAAAATCGCCAAGCATGAATCATTTTCAAATACTTAGCACTAAACTCTACAACAAACTGTTACCGTAAACAACATATAAACATGTCAACTTGGTTGCAAACAGAGACATCAATCTTACGCAATCCAAGTCATGATCATGAGTCTCAAAATGATAATGCTTATTTGTATCATATGTGATGCAGCCGATTCCATCTGTGATGCGTCACCCGCCCCCGCCTTGCGTCAGCAACGAATCAGTTAAAGAGATTTACTCAATTTCTTAAGTATTTTTGATAACTATTAATATGAAATGAGTAATATGTATTATACGAGAAGATACTGCTTCTGGAAAAATCAATGAGTATAAAAGACGAGCCACTGAGATTAAAATATAGCGTCAACTGAACAAACTGTATACTTCTTCATCTATTATAATTATTATTATATTTGCTTTGCACCTTTTATGTGCCACATCGACCAGTATGATCTACTGTGGCAGCCCTTTCTTAGACTTCACTGCTGATTCCTATTGACTTGTATCTTTTTTGGGGTTACAAAATGTTGCCATAAGTGGATACTCCCTTTGTGCATAAGTGGTCCACAGGAGCATAGCAAAGGATATGCATAACACTCTCCTGTCTCTTGGCAGAACTTACGTCCAGTATAACTTGCGTCCAGTTTCATTTCCAGTAGGGACAGGTTGTTTGTTTAGTTTGCAGTGGCCAGTCAGAATTCTAGTCACCGCACAGGTTTTTGATCGTTTGGAGTTTTGTGATTCCACTAAACGGTTCTGACTCTGAGAAGACAAGGGGCTTGTCCGCTCCCTCCCAGGCGAGTTCCGCTCGTTTCCGTCAATGTCTGAATGTCCCGGTACACATCTAAGAGTTTCGAATTGTCGTGTAAACCCATTTTTTTTTGTATTTTTCTATCAACTCCTCTTGGAGTGAGTTCCTATGGAGTAGTCTCCTCTTAAAAAACGCTCACTAGCAGACTCAAACTTGTTGATGTTCCTAGGGCCTAATTGCAGAAGGACCCGTTTTTTTACCAAACTTGAAGTTATAATTGTTACATTTCCCGTATCGTTACTATTCTGGCGTTAACTTCCTTTATTTTCATCCGGTTAACGAAATAACTCCAACTAAATGGAGCTTTCGGGAAGTGGTTATTTTAAGAAGATCCGCTCATTACGTTGTTTATTTTAATAACAGCTCCGGAGTTTCCACGTTCGAGTCGGGTTCAGATTTGATGTCTAAATGCCGCCTGTCCAGTAAAATAACACACCGTAACATCCATCAGCCTACTTGATAGATTGAACATTTTATAGAATATGCTTATGCGGGAAATAAATGTATCGCTTTTTTTTTTCAATATCAAATTAATCAGTTCAAAATGATGCTTGCTAATTGCTATGACATAGCGTTTTACGATCTTTTTTACAAAAAGAAATTCAAATAAATTAAATCAGATACAAATGTGTAACAAGCAAAAATACAGAGCGTAAAATATAGAAAGGCCTTGGCACGTTTGCAAAACAATTGTCGGCATCGAAAATGCACAAAATCACGTGTTTTCTCGATTTTTTTCAGGGTTACTAGCACGTGCGAGGTGTTTTATCAATGCACGTTGCATTCAAACAAAAATTTAATTCATACATTACAAAATCAGATCTAATTTTGAAAACACGACATCTCACATGCCGGCGATACTCAAAACTTTACCTTGTGTCTTGCAACTTCAGTTTATATTACAACAGATCGCGACGGTAGTGTAGAAAAATGCAGAACCTGAATAAAATGTGTTATTTTCTTGTTCAATGTATTCTTCAGTAGACTTGGCGCCAGGCCAGGCGACGCGGGGGTATTTAAAAAGGAGGGAGGGGGCGCCAACCACGGTGCCAACCAGACTACATGTAACTGTGCGCACTGCAGTGCGTAACCCAAGATACCTTAAGCATTTCATCACAGTTTTACCCAAAAGTCCTGAAAATTTAATAATCCTACGGCACAATTGAAATTAGTATCACTGAATGTACTTAGGAGCGGAAGAACACGGGATGAATACACTTCATGAGACACGAGGAGTGTTGGAGAAGGTCTTTTATTCAAGGTTAGATACTTAAACCGATAAATTATAGACCGTTGGTAGCAGTGGAACAAATTGTGGTACCTATTTCGTTATCATAAATCTCTGCGCTTATTACAGTTATTACGCATAGCAAAAATTGGCATGTAGGTAATAAAAGCAAGTGAAAAATACGTAGTTAAATAAATATACATGTGTGTAATTTTCAAAGGTAGTATACATAGGACGTTTTATTATGGTATATCAATTGACCAAAGCCGAACCACTTGCACGTGATATTTATGGGTAAGTAATATAAGGCATAAGAACTTATACTATAATATTCATATTATATACGCTCATATTGTATAAGCTCGTTTTGTATACCGTTCAAGGTGTATAACGAACGTTAGATATAACATCAAAATATCTATTTTTGTTAAGTATAACGTTGTTTAAGTATAATATCATTGTATATAACGATCATAACGTACAACGTTCATAATATCTCAGATTCATAATGTATTACTCGATACATCTAACACCAAAATGCATAATGCTCGTATAGAATAACCGCCTGCACATCAATTGTGTACATACTTATGCAATTAATATATCTCCATGCAACCAAGCAATTTGACGCTCCGCTCGCTTCGCTCGCTCTGCTATCCATGGTCATAAAACAAACCTAACCTAACGTACAGTTTTCGGTTTTGGACCCATATTCCATTTTGTCGCAGTTCTTCCAAACGGTATACTTTTACTTGCCAGCATTTCATCTGCCATTATCAATTGTGTACATACGTATGCAATAAGTAGTTCGCTGTTAAATTTTAATATACCTCCATGCAAGCAAGCATTTCGACGCTCCGCTCGCTTTGCTCGCTCCGCTATCCATGGTCATTAAGCAAACCTAACCTAACCTACAGTTTTCGGTTTTTGACCCATGTTCTATTTTAGGGGCATAGGGGTAGGTGTTATAACCTATTTAATACATATATCATACGCTATTATATTTTCTAATCATTATACTAACAGAAAGTATATACTATGATCGATATACGTTAAGTATGTTATATCATCTGAATTTAGAGTATTGATTATAAAAATATTGATTTTCATGTTATATCAAAAGTTCATTATATCTTGTGAACGTTATTAATATGAAATTATATATTATGTAGTTATGTCTCGTGGGACGCACCCGATATTTACACTTGTTGTAGTAATTACTAATGAAGAGAACTCTGAACTTATAGATAGATAAACCCTAAATTAAATGTAACAAGTGATGATCGCCAAAATGGAAGCAAATAAAGAAAGGCATTTAACATTTGCATGCAAACCTTATTTATGTCCTATTTTGCGTTCACGGGATTCACAGTACACAGATAAGCAATAACAGTCGGCTTTGGAATATTCATTCCATGGGGTGATAGAAATCAGACTTTTACTGTTACCTTCCAAAAACCATGCGTTCTACGAGTAAATGCCCTATCTTCAGTAGTTGGAAGCAGCAGTGCATTTTCTAATTTATAATCACATCCATGACTGTTTGTTCCATATATATATCTACCATGTACACGTAAATCAAAATATACGGTCATCCCAGACCACCGCGAATGTTACGATGGTATATTTCCCGTGTTTCCGGTTGCGAAACGTTCTATTTCGACTGTTACTATTACCGGAGCCCAAGGTGGCCAAGGTGCGCGCTCGTGTTGCAGTGAAACAAACGCGGATACATTAGACTTGTTTATTTTGTACAGACAATTGGGTCATACTGATGATTCATGACCATTACGCCTACAATGCGAATAAGACAAGAGAAAGACCTTCTGTGACTCTTCACTACATAGGTAGTATAAAACAAAGTCGCTTTCTCTGTCCCTATGTCCCTTTGTATGCTTAAATCTTTGAAACTACGCAACGGATTTTGATGCCGTTTTTTAGGGTTCCGTACCCAAAGGGTAAAAACGGGACCCTATTACTGAGACTTCGCTGTCCGTCCGTCCGTCCGTCCGTCCGTCTGTCACCAGGCTGTATCTCAAGAACGGTGATAGCTAGACAGTTGAAATTTTCACAGATGATGTATTTCTATTGCCGCTATAACAACAAATACTAAAAATAAAATAAAATAAATATTTAAGGGGGGCTCCCATACAACAAACTTGTTATAAATTATATATATGTATATATATATATATATATATAGGTACGGAACCCTTCATGCGCGAGTCGGTCTCGCACTTGCCCAATTTTTTTAATAGATAGAATGATTCAAGAGAAAGGTTTATATGTATAATACATGCATAATTTATCAGCATTGCACCCGTGCGAAGCCGGGGCGGGTCGCTAGTAAATTATAAAGCTATCATCAATATGGTCATTGTAGGCTATGCTATAGGTACTCATACATATGGAAGGCTATTTACAAAGAATCAATCACACCCGAGCAGTTCTAGCATAGCCTGATACAAAATTTGGAATAATGTAACCCCGCAACCCGCATCGTACCAAATTTGCTGTTCTATCTGCGCGTTTGCTTTAAAAACATATCTATTTACACGTGATTTACACTATGTTTTAGTGTTTCAGATAATCTTCCGAGAAATTAAATAGTATAATAGACAAGACATAATGATGAAGGCATTGTATTAAACGTGTCTCGGGTGACATACCGGTCTATACAATTTAGTCAGCAGCTACAGCTGCACACTACAGTTTATTGTATCAGTGTGTAAAATAACTATGAGTGCATAAAATCTACTCGTAAATTAGAAATGAAAATTTCCGCAATGTCTAATGAGGTTAGACAACTCGTTAAGAATCTAACAAAACTGTTGTTCTATATCTAAATCCATAAGGCCGTTTTCGAGAAACTTGTAAGTAATAGGACATTATTTTTTTACATTATATGTACACTAAATGGGCAAATTTTTATTTTGTTGTCGATTTTGTTTTTTTCTCAGATTTCAATAAAATTTGGTGAGTTGGTAAAGTTGCTTATTCTGAACAAGGTAAGCCCAATTTCACGATATGTCCTACAAAATTTTCCACTGAGTTACAAAAAATATATGGAGTTTTATTTATAAAATTTCGTATTTTGTACTTAATAATTTCGTATTTTGTACAAAACGCGGAGCTCGAAATAACTCAATGGAGATTTTTTTTTGGGACATATCGTGAAAATGGGTCACCAGCCAGGTCACCTTACACCGTGGTCAGAAGAAGCAACTTTACCAACTCACTAAATTTTATTGAAATCTGAGAAAAAAAAGAAATCGACAACAAAATAAAAATATGCCCAAATAACATCACAGCTGCAATATTGACTTCCCAGTCGAGTGACTGGGAAATATGGCAACGCTTTAGTTGATCTCCGGAAAGTGATAGATAGAGACTGAGTGAGTCCTATCTGTCACTTTCCGGAGATCAACTAAAGCGTTGCCATAGCGATAAACTATAAATTGACTCTTTTTAAGGATTTCACTTTTGGAGCGCTAGTAACTTATCTACTTATAACATTATCTTGATATGTAATTAAATTACTAGATATATATTAACTGTCTAATGTATTATGTATAAAACAAGCCTCATCCATCCGACATCAAGAACGCGCGGATATTTAAGAAACAGAAGGAAATAAAATCCACCCAAAATGTAGCTAGATATCACTCAATTCGCTACAAATAGCTCGGTGTCTGCAGAATCTGCGCTTGGCCTAAATTGCAGCTGACCGATTTACAGAAGACGCGCAGTCTAGTTTCAACTAAAATCAAATTATTTGCATCGGCTTTATTTCTTACAAAAACTCAAAATCATGAAATAGACAGAATCAGTCACACAAAAACTTTCTAGCGCTTGCATCTAGGCAGAGCAGACATAGCAGGATCTAAGGACGTTAGAGGCGGGCGCTACAAAAAATTCTAAATTACCTAGATCGTTTTGGCGACGAAAATTACAAGTATTTCCCGTTTTCGCAAAAAACATGATTGATTTACAGCTACCATTCAACAAAAACGGAGCTCACATATGCTCTGGGGAAAACTCTTCCCGTGGAGTTCAATGACAAGAAGTCATCCTTCAGAAAATCAAATACATGCTTAGACCTTGCCAGTCTAACCGAAGCCGTCAATAAATAAAAATATAGTTTACAGTTTGGTAGCCAGCCAAAAGAGTTAATTTTGTGGGCAGACCGACGTGGACACTGCGTCAATCAGTTGATACGACATGATCGGGCGGACTCCATTACTGATCTAATTATTAATTTTATTATACTATACATACTCAAGTATATGAACTAAACTAGTCGGCCATCAGCTACGGGCAGTGTCGCCAACGATTTAAAGAAACTTCACCTCCCAAATAACTTACTAGAAACTTCCAAACCATTATCTAATCGCGTTTGGCTCGGTTGGTAGACACCTGCCTACTGAGTCGGCGGTCCCGGGTTCGAATCCCGGCCGGGGCAAATATTTGTGCAAATATTTGTTCTTGGGTCATGGATGTTATCTATGTATGTATTTATATATTATGTATATCGTCGTCTAGTACCCATAGTACAAGCTTTGCTTAGTTTGGGACTAGGTCGATTTGTGTAAGATTGTCCCTTAATATTTATTTATTTATTTATTTATTTAATAATTTTTTCTAAAATTTCCAATGTGTTGAAGTAGACAACCTCTTCTGAGCAAATCAGTCTGTTGAAGTTTCTTTAATATTTATATAATTTTTTACTTATTTGTAGTCCATTGAATGAGTCCCTCCAAGGGGGGTCTAGAGTGCGTGAGTTAGTAACGTAAGATGTTTCTTCGGAAACATGTCAAGAGTCCCTAGGTAATAAACATACTAAAACCCCGGGACACTAGGAGGAGCCCCGGAGTGGGGGGAGGGGGGGAAAGGGTCCATTTTTTCATTTTCCGCTTAAATCTCAAAAACGGTACACACGAGAGAAAAACTTTCAAGGAAAAGTTGAAAGGCCTAAAATTATCTACAAGTTGTACCTAAATATTTTTTTTCTATTCGCAGCCGTTTTCGAGCTACATCCCATGAAAGGTGAAAAATTCGAAAACCCTAATATAATATTTTGACAATCAATTCCTCCTAAAGGCTTCCATGGAGGAATGTGTTTTTTTTACCAATGATAGACCTAATTAAGAGCAATCTATCAGTACCGGTCACAAGTTGCACTTTTGAGCTTTTTGGAAGAAAAAATATAAAAAGTTCAAGTATCGTAACTACCCTAATAAAATTCAATTCCCCGTAAACGCCTCCGTGGTGGAATCTGGTATTTTTATCAATGATAGACCTAATTATGAGCAATCTATCTGTACCGGTCACAAGTTGCACTTTTGAGTTTTTTTGGAAGAAAAAATAAAAAGATCAAGTTCAGTAACTCAAACTACCCTAATATAATATTTTGACAATCGATTCCTCCTAAAGGCTTCCATGGAGTAATGTGTTTACTTTACCAATTATAGACCTAATTAAGAGCAATCTATCAGTACCGGTCACAAGTTGCACATTTGAGTTTTTTGGAAGAAAGAAATATTTTTTGATCGATTGATGTGATAAACATGGGTATGTAGTATGGGGAAATTGTTTGAGCCAAAATCATTTTTACTGCGTGTAACTCAGAATCGGTAGGATATAGGAAAAAAATATTTAAGTACAACTTGTAGATAATTTTATGGCCTTTCAACTTTTCCTTGAAAGTTTTTCTCTAACATGTACCGTTTTTGAGATTTAAGCGAAAAATGAAAAATGGACCCTTTCCCCCCCCTTCCCCCACTCCGGGGCTCCTCCTAGTGTCCCGGGGTTTTAGTATGTTTATTACTTAGGGACTCTTGAGATGTTTCCGAAGAGACATCTTACGTTACTAACTCACGCACTCTAGAACTTTTTATTCAATGGACTATTGGCCGTGTCTCTACAAATCAGGGATCTATGAAGCAATTTGTATGGTAGAAGAAAAACTGGCTTGATGAGGGCGTAAGCCGTAATGGCGATACAGTTTAAATTCAAAAACCAAACACAACCACGAACATTTTTTAAAGAAAAGTATGTTAACCTTACAGCTGTTTGTTCTGGTGGTATTGTTTAGTTCGCTATCGTTTTTCGATATACGACCCATGAAAACGTAGTTACGAGTAAATCAACGTTTGTTATTGCGCCCATACGGCCCATAGCAAGTGCTACAGTAAATAACCATTAATTTAATGAGCTTTTTAATTGACAGACACTTCAAATAATGCGTTGTACAATTAGTTGGTCCAACAACCGCGATTGTCCCGTTGCCAATGTTTTGATTGTGTCGTCAAGATTTCAGCTGACGTTAAAAACGTTGAGATGTGATGCAAGTAAAATGGCTCTTAAGGTGAAATCCATACTAATCCATACTAATATTATAAATGCGAAAGTGTGTCTGTCTGTCTGTTACCTCTTCGCGCTTAAACCGCTGAATCGATTTTGATGAAATTTGGCATGGAGATAGTTTAAGATCCGAGGAAGGACATAGGATAGTTTTCAGCCTGGAAATTATCCCTAAAAAGATTGAAAAGTGAGTAAGTAATTCATGATGACATTGATGACCCTGTAGGAAATGTAATTATTAGACCAAAAGAACAATTGCTGATACATTTGCTTAGGCGCTTTTAATAATCCCTTTTATTAATTAAGGTGATTAGGTGGATATCTATCGTGTTGTACGAGGTTGCTTCTATACTTCCAAGTTCCACGTGGACGTAGTCGCGGGCAAAAGCTAGTTCGTCTATAAATTTAAGTGTTTTGGGTAATAATCGCAGAGTTTATGATGACAGTACAAGGTTTTGAATTCAACTTTGATAGACAAATTTAAAGACTTTCGTTTACAGAAAGCGATGTCTACCATGATCAGTGTTATGGTGTGATCACCTCATACAATGACGTCATAGGAAGGTTGGAACCTATGAATAGAATGCGTACTTCAAACGGATTACACGACGTATTTCGATGTTATTGCCTTTTACTTCCCTAAACTATTTATGTTTACAGTTTTCATTATTTTTAAACAATTACGTCTTAGTTCCTCAAATATTATTTACAACCGCATTAAAATCGCCAGTACAAGTTAATGAACCTTGTAATCGACTTGACAGACTACCTACGTTTTATGTATTTACATTACTATTAAGTTCATACATACTCGGTTTCCGAAATATTTACAATTATTACATAGAAAACTACCGTGAGTCTCAGACGTATTAAAGTACATAAACTGCTTTACTCACGTCGTAGAAGTAGTTAAGTTATTTAGGTATTACGATAAAGTATCAATTAGCAATTAAAACAATAATTTAAAAAACAGAGTAAATAAATATTCTCACTACTACGTTTTATTTGCTGTGGTCTCGGTAATAATAGTATGGTAGGATGATGCGTATCGTACATCAAGGCCAAAGAAAAATCTTCTTAACAAAAAAGATAGTAGTTTCTCTACATTTATCTTTTGACTAAACTTCAAAGAGTAATGAAAGACGTTAAATGCGTTCAGCAGTAAACGAGGAACCGAGTTTTGCTAGTAAGTGTAAAACTTACCTTGTAATAACTGAATCGTAAGTTGATACTCTGCTAACTTCTCATCAACATAGCCTTCCTGTGACTGACTGGCGATGATCTCCGCTGTGGACGGCCCTCGTTCTTCTTCCTCCTCATATATCATCGGCCGTGGAGGCGGAGGAGGCTCCAACGGTACTCCCGCGTAATCGTACTCCCGAACCGGCTCGTACGGAGACGAATAATAGTATTCCGGACTCTGCCCCAACGTGGGAGACATGGGATAAGGGGAGATAGAGAAGTGGGAACTCGGCGATGGAGATGGTCGGAAAGGAGAATGCAATGGCCTAAACGGTTTAGGTGATGGCTGTACAGGCGGTGGTGAGACCAAGGCTGTGGAGTGTCGAGGGCCTGAGATAAGAGGGGGCGGGCTTGGGGCCCATGGTGAGGGGGGACGGTAGTGGAGGGGGGACGGGGGGCCCGGGGGCCGCGCGCGTCCGTGCCCCGGCGGCGGTTGCGACATCTCGCGGATTGAGTCGTGTCAACCCGGTGTCACGCCGATATCTGCATCGCTGTAACAATGGACAACAAGATTAGGTTGGAGTTCGTAATGAAATATCAGGAAATAAATACTACACCCGAATTATGAAGTTACATATCTACGCAGATACAATGATTAAATCTTGTGATTTCTAATAGTTTGATGAAAAGCATAGGCATAGGCAACACTAACTGCCAGGGGCGTAGCGTCAATCCTATCGTCGATAACCTTGGGCCTTGGTTTGGCTTACTTATATGATATGATGCACTAATTCTAGTACCCATATCCATATCATATATCGTATCGTCGTCTAGTACCCATAACACAAGCCTTCTTGAGCTTAATTTGGGACTATCGATTTGTGTGAGGTTGTCTGATATTTATTTATTTATTTATTAATTCTTTAAAATCCATGTTTTCAGCCGCTGGGAATCTACTTCTATGGACGCCTCGACACTACTAACTATTCAAAAAACGTATTTTTTTCCGGACATCACAAATCACAAGTGACCTTTTTAACGAATATGCGCTCTTGAAACTTACCTAGAACCGCAAAAATAAATACTTAATCTAGATATAATTTTCAACAAAACCCACGTAATCTACGTATTCCTAAAACCACTGGATAAACCAAGACCGCGTGGCAACAATAAAATTCGAAGCTCCTATTATCAAATACCGAGTAGTACAAACGCCAGCGGTACGGCACGAGCAAGTTTGTAGATTTGTTTATAGTTCCGAAACGATCGCGTGGCGGATATTTTTGGATATTCCCAACCGAAAGGGTTATGGCCATTAGGAACAAGCTGATATGTGGAACAGATGCCCGGTATGTTTATTAGGCTTTAATCGCTAAGTGAGACGTTTATACGGTGTCTAATAGTGCAGTTGGGTGTGGTGTGATTACGAACAAATTTTGGTGAACCTTACAAACAAAATTGTGGAATAAACTAAAATTTGTTTTTAAAACCATCAGAATGAACAATTGAACATCATGAATTAAAAGTTACATAAACAAGCAAACTTTGAAACAGAAACAAATGTATTTATACAAACTGAAAACTAAATATAATGCGACTAATAACGGGCTTGATTAATTTCATTATATCATCACGTAGATTAAAGTAGGTATATATATTTTTGATACATTTTATTTTAAGCAGATTTAAATAATGGCCTTGGCGTCTAAGCGATACGCTATGCTTGCACTGCTATGATATTCTGAAAGACATAACTATTTTATTAATTATGTTGGCCACAAGCCAATGTCATACGTGTAACTAAAAATATACAATGTTTTAGTAAGTTTTTGTTCAGTTTTAGCGAAAGTTTGGGGTCAAGGGAACTGAATAAAGTCGGTTTTACAGCAGAGTTTCTATCTCTTTTACTTTTATTATTTTATTTATTTTATTATTATTTATTAATTAAAGTGTAAAGCTAAAAACATATACAATTTCCTGCAAAACGGTTTGTACTGTTTGTCTGCAGGTATGAGTCTCGGTTTGTACTGTTTGTCTGCAGGTATTTTGCATCTGAAGATGCTGAAGTCATAATATTATGCAGCATTTTAAAGGCTCGCCTCTTATGATTGCGTTGACTGAGAAGCTTGTTTTTTTTTAAATCTCCAAGGTTGTTGAGAAAAAGATTTCGACAGAGGCGCACAGACAAACGGACGACAAAGTGATCCTATAACGGCTCTGTTTTTGCTCATTGAGGTACGGAACCCTAAAAAGGCTGCAAAGTAAACGTTAAATATTCACCCAAATAGTCCACCAACATAGCATTTGGATTTGGCCATTTAAATTGCTTGAAAAGATTAAATTCGGATCGTTATATATTGTCCCTCAGGTCTATCTCCGAAGCTGAAACCTACAAGTATCTTGGTATGTCACAGTCATTGGGTATTGCAGACATTATAGGTAGGCGTTGAAGGAACGTTTCTTCGGTCGGTTGACAAAAGTACTTAGTTAACAATCTTTTGTCCGGTGGCATAAGGCGCGCGCCTTCAACGCTTGGGTGATGCCTCTGCTCACTTACTCCTTGACATACTAAGATGGATTCAGACTGAGCTGGATGCCCTGGATACGAGGGTCCGTCAGCTGCTCACTACACACCGCATGAGGCACCCACGTACATCCCGCGTAATTGTGGAGGCCGTGGCTTTTTAAACGCTAAGGACCTCCATAACTGCGAGGTGTGCAGCCTTAGGGAGTATTTCCTAAACAACGAGTGTGTAATTCATCGCGATGTAGTAGCAGTTGACAAAGGCCTCACCTCTCTATCCTTAGCAAACGAGAACTGGCGCAGACCAAAGGTGCTTAGCACCGATGACCGCAGGGCCGTATGGAAGAGCAAGGAGCTACACGGGCGGTTCTACAAGGCCCTTACAGGGCCCGATGTAGATCTGCTCGCGTCGGTGAACTGGCTACGCTGCGGTGATCTCTTCGCGGAAACTGAAGGTTTTGTCTGTGCAATTGCGGACGAAGTAATAATGACGAACAATTATCGGAGATATATCCTGAAGGACGGTACGGTCGACATTTGTCGGGCATGCCGCCGTCCCGGTGAGTCACTCAGGCATATAATCTCCGGTTGTTCTCATCTTGCTAACGGCGAGTACTTGCACAGACATAACCAAGTAGCCAGGATCATTCACCAGCAACTTGATGCTTTTCGATACGGTCTTGTGGGGTCTGAGGTGCCGTACTATAAGTACGCACCGATGCCATTCTCGACAATGGTCGTGCCACGCTCTATTGGGATCGATCTATCATCACGGACAGGACTATTGTAGTGTAGCCAATAAGCCTGATATCGTTTTGGTAGATCGATCCAAGCGCCAGGCAGTGCTCGTTGACATTACCATCCCCCATCACGAGAACCTCGTGAAGGCCGAGAAGGACAAACTCAGCAAGTACCTTGACTTGGCTCACGAGGTTACCGCCATGTGGGATGTTAACTCGACGATCATTGTTCCGATAGTCGTTTCGGCGAACGGTCTTATAGCGAAGAGTCTCGACAAATATCTGAAGAGACTTTCACTAGATGGCTGGATCAAGGGCCAGATACAGAAAGCGGTACTCCTGGACGCGGCGCGCATCGTCAGGAGGTTCCCCTCTGCAGCCCTAACCACCGTTAGCCAGGCCGCCCTGCTATCGGCGGCGCCCTAGGTTAGGTTTTTTATAATGTATTTATATTTTGTAATAACTTCATTGTATTTTACTTTTAATGCAAATGTATTGTAAAAAAGCTTAACCTAAGAGATTAAATGGATATACGAAATAATAATAAAAACATTTATTCGTAGTAACCATTGAGGTATTATTACGTCAATGGTAGTAACAATACTCCTACACATTACACAACTTCCGCCAAACTGTAAAACAGTTTGTTGGCAGAAATAAGCTCCCTTTCTTTACATTACTGTTTTCAGCTTACAAACTATCTAAGTAGGTAAGTATTCTATAACTATAGGTAATTAACTTCATTTATAAACACAACATACATTTATGTATACAGACACATACCCCTATGCTTACAAATGTAGTTACTGCAAGCATTTTATAACTAAATATTTTAATTTTTTTAAGTGCTGCTCATTAAAGTATAAGCTATGGCATTGGTAATTAATACATTAGAACAGCATTTAAAATCTATGGGAAGATCGTGATAGATTTTAAGTTATATTATACCATAAATACAGGCCTAAGTCACCGAGAGATTATATTCAAGAAACAGCTGCTCAAAAGTTAGGAAACCAATCTTGATTGATACGTGATGATCAAACTTCCACTCAAGGGTGTTTAATACCGGCCAGACGTAGTCTTCGTTAAATAACACTGAATCTCAGTTCAGGACGAGTGAGTACTTGAGCGTTTTATCCGTCTTATTACTCTGTTTGCAATCCCGGCCAGCTCATACAAGCAAAGTAAAAAGCCTGCTACATGACAACCGAAAATGGCGCATTCATGTGGTTCGCACTGAAGTATCGAACACGAGCGTGATTATAAAAATTGTCTCAAACAAAAATAACGATTTCAACAAAAGATTCATCCTATTCAAGGAGCAAACGCTGGAGTTTATTAAAAACGTAAGATCTGAAGTACCCACAATATAAATACGTCTGCTTACTTCCAACGAGTTTTTGTTTATTGGGGGCAAAAATATTTTTCAAAACCGGTACACTACGAGGGGCGTCTGACAAGTTCTAAGCCCAAGATAGAAAAAAACAATTTACAAATATGAACTTATGTTTATTATTCAATATAGTCTCTTCCTAAATTAATGCATTTCTTAAAAAAAATTATACAGTGCTTTTAGGCTATTAAAAAAATATTCTTTATCTTGCCCTTCAAAATACTCCTGTACAGCCGCCTTTATCTCTTCGTCACTTATAAATCGCTTTCCCCTCAACTCTTTCTTCAAATTATTGAATCAAAAATAATCGCTTGGGGCTAGATCTGGGCTGTAGGGTGGGTGTTCAATTTCGTCAAAACCAACTTTCTTCAGAGCACTCGCAACATTAGCGGTGTGAACGGGTGCGTTGTGTTGCAAAAACAACATGCCTTTCCTTAGTTTACCCCGCCTTTTCTCAATTATCTCACTTGTCTTATTAGATTTGGATAATAAGTTCCGTTGATCGTAGAGCCTTTTTCTAAATAATCGATTTAAAGAATGGCAACACAGTCCCAAAACACCGTAGCCATTAACTATTAGAGGCCAACTTTTGCACTTTAAATTCCTTCGGCTGCCTTTCACCCTATTCAATCCACTGCATCGATTCAGACTTACACTTAACGCGTACGCAACTTTTAGTTGACTGTAGTCAACAAGTGTTACTTTCCGATAGATATGTCGCTACGCACATAAGATTGACGGATTGGTCTACTGACTAAAGGTCACCAAGTGAATATACATGTACACAATTCAATTGTAACGCCGCCTTAAAACTCTACAAGTACTACAGATTTTATCAACATATCTTGTTGGTTATGCAGATGTTGGTTTTACAAGTCACAAGGCGACTCAGTCGTACCTGTACCTACGTATTACCTACCACTACATAATACCTAAAGGTCGCCGGAAGGCGCTGGATTCAGGTCGCTTCCAACCGGTATATATGGAAGTCCAAAGGGGAGGCCTATGTTCAGCAGTGGACGTCCTATGGCTGAGATGATGATGATGACATAATACCTATATACGACGAGTACAAGGTTTAAATCCGACAACAACTGCTCTTGCATTCCTTTTAATCTTGATAATTATTTCATCAATATTACACAACAATAAATGCTAAGTCAACAACCCTTATACCCGCTAACGCTATACAATTACATGAAATTCGACATCCAGATAAAAGTCGGTTATGCCTTTCTATATACAAATTACTTCAGAAATAACAATAAGAAAGGAGTAACCGCCAAACAGTGTAAGAGGCCTTTTATTATGTCTCTAACATGTGGCCAACAGCCAAACAGTTTTTGGTATAAAAACTGGTGTTTGGACAATGCACCCAGCCTGGCTTACCTCCAAGCGTGCCAACATGAGGTTATGTAATCCAAGATTATAGATGCCAAGCTAATAGTCTTGGCGAAATGATGGATAGAAGCACATGATTGTAGGTAATGGCTCCACGTCATGACGTAGCACAAATAATCTTGCTTTTCATCTTTACGCAATAACGTTATAAGAAAAGCTCCAACAGTGCACCAGTAATATTTATGTCCGTACTAAATGCTTCCTATAAATAATTAGACCTTTAGTAGAGTATCAGTATAGCGTATGGCGATATGATATCAAGAAGCGCAATGGATAAGCTGAAGAAAATATGGCAGAATAGACACATCACCAAGCTACTAAGACAAGACTCGTAAAAACGCTTGTCCTCTCTATATTTTTGTACGCTTCCGAGATGTGGACATGGACGTTGCGGAAATTGCGGAAAATAGAAAGAAAAAAGATAGATGCTCTGGAGATGTGATGCTGGAGTCAAATTGTGGGGGGTATCATGAACCGAATATCGCAAAAATGTGTCCATACTTCAGGAACTTGGCATCAAGCAGCGTCTACCTGCAATCACGCATACTCAAGTTCTTCGAACACGTATCGAGACTATCACGGCGGGATAGTGATTCTATATGATAGCGATTCGTGCCTAGTTTTTCAGGGGAAAATCCACGTGACAGATAACTATGCGATAGACTGTGACTAGATAAAATCTGCTCTAGGTGTATGAATGTACCAGAAGTTCTGCGAACCGGACGACATGATATTGTTAAGCGGGCGATATACAAACCCCTTTGAAGACCACGACCGCTCTGACAGGAGCGAAACGAAGAAGAAGAGTATCAGTATTGTGGGATGCCATGTGATAACTAAAATTCTACATTCTCTACACGTATATACAAGTATGTAATCGTTATCAGGGACAACAGAAGATGGTAATACTGAAATGATTTCAAAAGCGTGCACATGAAGAAGTTTTGTCCAAGTAAAAAAAATAATGAGAATTAAAATCTATTAGTAATGTAAGTAAAGCCTGACCAGAAATATATGAGAATGCGCCATATTGCGGAATTTCACTGGAACTAATTTCTTACACTGGCAATGATTTTTATGATGGTTTGTCAACTATGTCAATGTCATTCGTAGTGAATTCTTTAAAAGACAAATATTTAAATGTATCCAAAGAAAATGCCGAAGACCATACACAGTCGTGAACGTACGATTATTAACGAAGTGTACATGTGTTTAATACATGAAAAACAGTTAGGAAAAGAGTGCATTCCATTAAATGATATTACGAGGTTAACATAATGGAACTGACAGGTATTTCAAAGTAATGTCTTATAGTGGGTTGCGATTGGTTGCAAAATTATTGCCATATAAATCTTATAAATAGCGCCATCTTGACAATCCTCATATAATTCTGGTCAGGCTTTAAGTTAATGATTAAGAATACATTGAGATTTCCTGTGACTACGCGTGTGCTAGTTTATATGAAAGACATGATATGATAATTTTATTAAAACTTTCGTGAGACATATTTAATTATTGTATTAAGCGGTTTACACTCACGTGAAATTGTCAGGAACGGTCCGACATGTTTCGAACTCGTATGGAGCCCTTCATCAGGGACGGCTGCCCGTACACCGCCGCGGCAAACTCGTCACTCACTTGTGAAGATGACTTGTGATGAAGGGCTCCATACGAGTTCGAAACATGTCGGGCCGTTCCTGACAATTTCACGTGAGTGTAAACCGCTTAATACTATAATTACATGATATGATGGTGCTACCCTTTAATAAAGTACACCGCCCGTAAACTCTATTCACCTTCCGATTCAGCTAATATCTGACAGATCCTACAAACAGATTTGTTAGGCCTGCGAGGCTGAATAGACAGAAAAAATAATAATGTTGCCAATAATAATTTGAATGTCCTCAGAGACCCACGTAGCATTGGACTCGTTTCTTAGTGTCAATGGTGATTTTTTTAACAGACTTCCGAAAAAGGAGAAGGTTCTATGTTCGACCGTTTGTTTTTTTTTTATTTATGTCCGACGATTAATCCGCCAATTGTGGTGTCGGCCGATTTTAAAAATTCTTTTTTTATTTGAAGGAGTATACTTCTGAGGTGGTCCCATTATAACCGAGTTGGGATCTGACGATGGGATCTCAGGGAAATCGAGGTCAGCCCTCAAATTTTATAGGCACTCATAATGTTTTTCATATATTTTCTAAAGCTAATTAAGTATTTGCATATGGTAGTCATCATCTCATCATCCTGAGCTGATGATGGAAGGTACAACTCCTTAATGGTTAAGAGTTGGAGGATAGTTCTTAAAAATACATGTATTATAGTTAGGTACGTTAAGAATGTTAGTCATATTCTTTATAGTATTTGTGAGGTAGTCCCCTTGTCACCAAGTCAGGATCTGATGATGGGATCCCAGGGAAATCGAGGGCAACCGTCAAATTTTGTGGTAAATGTTTTTCATATATTTTCTAAAGCTATTTAAGTATTTGCATATGGTAGTCATCATCTTCCTATGCTGAGCTGATGATGGAAGGTATAACTCCTTAACGGTTAGGAGTTAGGGGATAATTCAAACGAGATGCATGCAAACAAGACCTCCCCAATCACCTCGCCATAAGTATTTTATTTGAAACACTAAAAATAAAAATAAAAAAATTACAAAAAAAAACCGACTTCAAAGAACTGAAAAGCCAAAAATAACGATTAAGTACATTTGAATCACTTTTTGAAGTCATTAGATTATGTTTTAGAGTTTCCTACTGTGCTATGATAAATTTTATTTGTTTTGGTTTTGCTATATTGAAATCGCTTAATACAGTTTATTATTCTTGAAGTGAACACGAACACTTAGCTTCATTTTCTGGCTAGATGTTTTCCCCATAACACGAGTAACTTGCCTATCGGATCTATTTCAGCGCACATCAGTTTGTTTCTGCTTGCCCACGCGCACGCCCACGTCGATTTGCAAACATTTTTATTGTGTCTGACTGGTCCGTCGTGATCTCTTGTCATTTCTCTGTATTATGCCATTACTGTCAAGAATGAATGAATAAATCAAAATACAGATTACGTTGCATTGCATCTTAGACGTAGAATCTATTTAAAAGCTATTTAAGTATTTGCATATGGTAGTCATCATCTTCCTATGCTGAGCTGATGATGGAAGGTATAACTCCTTAACGGTTAGAAGTTAGGGGATAATTCAAACGATTCTTCTTCACTATAGCGAAATTATTGCTGACATTCCTTTAGGCGGCGGGGCGGTGAATGAAGCCTTAGAGGACAACAAGGAGTGAGTTCACCGCGAAGCACGAGAATGCAAAGGCTCGACGAAGCGCGGTCATACTCAAATAATTTATTGTCAGGACAACATACAAATCAAAATATAAAATAATGAAAATAACTAAACTACTAGGTACACTAATATGTCGGTGGCATGCTTACATGCAGCGAATGTGCCGTTCTTGGCCAAAATTAGCTACGTCAGCCACCTGAGAGCTCATAAGCGGCGCTCTCCGGACCCAAACAGGCAGCCGCCATGGCCGAAATCGGTCGGATGCAATGATGATATGAATGCCGCCAGCTCGTTTAATAATAGTTATTTACGATACAAGTGTGGAAGGTAGGTGATTTCAGACGAGCGTGATTTTTAGTCACGAGCGAGGTACGAGCGAGTGATTAAACAAACACGAGTCGGAAATCATCTTACACACGAGTTCCGTACAAAACTTTACTATGCATGTACGAGAAAAAAGAAAATACTTTAATACTCACAAAGACTGTTTACATTGGAAAAAAGTGTTTTCATTTGATTTATTCCACAAGAAGCCGTCGTTCACATTTTATACTTCTTCAATAACATTTTACGGGTTTAAATTCATGATTCGTCCCTTTATCTTGCCATTATTTCTGCAGATTTGCACAAAACAACTTCAAAATGCAGATTTACCGGAGATTTACCGGAGCATTTCAATGATCCTAACCTTATAAATAAAACGTTTTTAAATGTACCAGGAAATAGCAGCATTTCGATATCCAACTTAACTCAGTACGAGTTTAGCAGATACGGTTCCTCGTGCTTTTGTCTTCAATCTGTGTCTGCGGATACCGTGCACAGGATTATCAAAGGATTAAAATCAAATGCTGAAGGCATAGATCATATGTCATTGCAAATGATTCTAATGACACTTCCCGAATCACTAGATATAGTAACGCACATTATTAACGCATCTATAGCGACATCTTGTTTCCCTGACCTGTGGAAAATTGCCTTGGTCAAACCTCTCCCCAAAAGTCCTAATCCATCTAACGTCGCTGAGTTAAGGCCAATCAGTATACTGCCCTGTCTGTCAAAAGTATTGGAAAAGGTAGTTTGTGAACAACTAACTGACTACCTGGAGTACAATAACATTCTACCGGCTATGCAGTCAGGCTTCCGGAAAGGACACGGTACATCGACTGCTCTTTTAGATGTAGTTGACAATATATTATGCGCTCAAGATAGAGGTGAGGGTACTATTTTAACTCTTCTTGATTTTTCCCGCGCCTTTGACTCTATTAACATTTCTCTACTTCTGTCGAAGTTATCATATTACGGCTTTGATACCAAAACTATCTGTTGGTTCAATAGTTATCTTAGCAATAGGTCACAAATAGTTGAGTTACGGAAGGACAACGGTGATACCTTGAGCTCAGATGCTTACGCTGTCCATAGAGGCGTGCCGCAAGGATCGATCCTAGGACCGATCCTTTTCATACTCTTTAGTGCCGATATTATAGAAAGCATTAAGAACTGTAGGTTTCATGCATACGCAGATGATCTGCAGGTGTATTTGTCATTTTTGCCGTCTGAAACCCTATCGGCGACTGAAAAAGTTAATGAAGACCTAAAAAATATCGCATCCTGGGCTGATAAAAACTCACTTGTTCTGAATCCAGCCAAGTCAAAGTTTATGATACTTGGATCCAAACAGCAAATTGCTAAGATATCAGCTTACAACCCATATATAGCGTTGGGAGCAAATCGCATAGAATGTGTGGGTGAAGCTCGTAATCTAGGTTTGCTCCTAGATAGCAATCTGCGATTTGAAAATCATGTTCTCAACACAGTCAAAAATTGTTTCTATTCTATCGCTTGAAAATAATGTACGGTATACGCAATTATCTGAGCACCGATCTTCGCGTTCGTCTCTGTGAGTCGTTAATTCTATCGAAATTAAACTATGTTGATGTTGTGTACGGTCCGTGCTTGCTAGCCCGAACGCAGCGGCTTATACAGCGCATTCAAAATGCGTGTGCTCGCTACTGTTTTTTTGTTCCACCTAGAGCACATGTTACCCCCTATTTGGTTAAATCTAACCTGCTTAAAATGGATGCCAGGCGTAAATTGCATTTAGCGACATTGTTGTTCGGGTTGGTCAAAACTGAGAGACCAGCATATCTCTATGAGAAACTGACATGGCTTAAAAACAAAACCATGTATCAAACTAGGGGCGCTCTGTTTCGCCTCTCGATGGCTGCCCACAAAACTGCTGCTTTTCGGGGCAGTTTTAGATACGCTGCTACCAAGTGCTGGAACAATTTGCCTCCACCTATCAGAAACTCTATATCTGTTGATAGTTTTAGACGTAACTATAAAGTATATCTGATATCTTTACAGAAATCTCAGTGCACCTGAGCGGCGTGTCTACTGTTTTCTTAGTTTCTTAGCAATCAAAGATAAAATTGTATTTATTTTTGTACGTGTGCCTCATATTAAAGTATTTAATTTAATTTGTACTAATAATATTATATATACATTACTAGGTAAGATGAATTGTAAGTTTTAGTTTTAGTAGTATTTAGACTGTCTTAGCCCAATGTTCTCTGTGTGTGGTCGTTTTGTCACCAACAAGGTACTGGCTGAAAATCAGCGTTGCGGCCTGCGGGCTGCAGCACATGCTGAGCCTGACCCTTTTTGCTAGCACACGGCTCTAATCTCTGAATGTTTTTGTTTTTGTTTGTACTACTACTGTGTTCGTGTGTTTGCAAATAAATATTTCTTTCTTCTTTCTTTTCTTTAAAAATAAACTAGACATCAATAAAAAATGGCGGAGTTATTTGAAAACCGCGCTCGACATATCTACTACTGCGCATGTGCAAAAGTATTTTTTCAATATTCGTCTTATGTCAAAATGGCACAAGCGCGTGTACATTCAGCCAAATTTATTTAATGAATAACGATTTAAAGTTCGTTTAATAATCAAATTTTATATCTAATGTAATTAATGACGTGTTAAATTAATTAATTAATGAAATATTGGTTTTATTGTAGGTACTTTTATACGTGATAATAATCGGTATTTGACTTATTTATCAAACTTTTTGTAAATAATAAAACCTCTTTGTGTCAGGCTCAGATACGGCTAGAAATTAAAAAAAAATTGAAAAGTAAAAACCACTAGTGTGGAAAAGTAGTACTTTCCGCACAGTTTGAATGCCTAGAATACGCTCTTTTCGAGCACATGCATTGTAAAATATTAAACATGTATATATATCCTCACGTTTTAATCACGTCTATGGCGTTATCAACAATACGCCGCCGACGAGTCCGACCGACTACACCTAGGATGTTTTGCAGTGCAGAACAAGCAGCAGTAATTTCCCAATTACCACACAACCTTCTCTAATGATCCACTCCTACGCCGCCACATCGCTCGCGCACTAAATTATACAGATAACGGAAGACAAGGTTATCTTTTATTTTTGAGCTAAATTCGTCGATTATCGCTGGAGTTGCAGCTCTAAAATTAGAGAATCGATGGCTCTGACTAATGATGAAAAAAACGGAGTATTGACGCAACTTGACTGACTAATGGTGTACGGTGAAATCTTTTGGATGGTCGAAGAAGCGATTTTAGCTACTGCTAACGGGTGATAACAAAAAAATGAGAATAACTTTCTATGGACCTCAAAACAAGACTATTCACTTAGACAAAAAACTTTGTTTATGAAGTTGTTACTACTTCTTTTGAGGTTCTTAAACTTCATTTGATTTTGTTTTTCAAGCATTAATATTTGTCAAAATGGTGTCGAAACAAGAAACGCTGCGAAAACGGTTGAACATTTTTATAATTCAAACTATAACTGGGGGAAAAAGTCTACTGTAGATAATTTTAGTAAAGAATATGTACTTAGTCTCCACTATTTATAGAATTCTTGCATCCTTGACGATAGATCACAAAAGTGGTAGCCGGCGACCAGCGAAGATAATGACCAAGAGAAGGATGAACCTACACCATAGCACTTTTAACGATAATAATCCTATGAGCCAACGAGATGCCGCGAGAAAAAATAAAGTGTTCCCAACCGTGCACTTGTTCGTTCTTGAAAAAGATAGGTCTGAAATGCCGCAAGAAGGTGAGAGCACCGGAATACACTGATCAGCAAAAACTGACTATTATATCACAGTGTCGCTGGATGATCCGAAATTACAAAGGAAAATCATTCATTTTGGACGACAAAAGTTATTTTCCTTTGAGTAAAACACATATACCTGGAAATGACCGATACTACACCAGCAATAATTTTACAACACCAGACGATATAAAACACAAGTATAAGCACAAGTTTGAGCAGAAAGTTATGCTTTATGTGGCTATATCCGACAAAGGTCTTTCGAAACTGTCGTTCTAACCGAGTGGTTTAGCGGTCAACCAAAAAGTGTATGAGAGCGAATGCTTGAAAAAAATACTGATAGCATTTATTCGCAAACATCACTCAGATGGAGAATATGTTCTGGTCGGATAAAGCATCGTCGCATTATGCCAAAAAAACGACGCGTTTCCTAGACGCTAATAATATACCATTTGTACCGAAAATCCGAAACCCCATAAACCTTGCACAATGTCGGCCGATTGAAGATTTCTTAGGTTATTTGAGCAGTTTAGTATACAAAAATAATTGGAGAGCTGAAAATTGTACCCAACTGATATAAATAATTAAAACATGTGTGCGGAAAATGGACAAGAATTCCGTCCAAGAGTCTTGTTCCAACGTCATGTCTATACTGAGTGGAACAGCTGACCACGAGTCCTATTCTAATGTGCATTGATGATTTTGTAAATAGTTTCTATGTACATATTTTCCAATAATATCAAATTGTGCTAAAAAGATACACGAGTATTTTTTTACACCTCTGAACGAATTCTCATTTTTTTGTTATCACCCGTTAGAATTAGGAACTAAACTAGACAAATATAATTGTGAATTAACTATCATTTGTGTATATGTAAACAAGAATATAGATATTTCTATCAATATTTACAAATAGAGATGGGCCATTCTCGAGAAAGTTTCTCAATGTTTATGGGAAATGTTCTGGAGAACATTCTTCGGCCGTTGGGTAATATGCCACGAACCATTTCGGCCCACTTTTGACCCCCCAACAACTTAAAATCTAACGAACCTACAGACTTGCAAAAACTTGTCTAGTCGATCTATTGAGTCGCAAATAACATAACGGGTGATAACAAAAAAATGAGAATAACTTTCTATGGACCTCAAAACAAGACTATTCACTTAGACAAAAAACTTTGTTTATGAAGTTGTTACTACTTCTTTTGAGGTTCTTAAACTTCATTTGATTTTGTTTTTCAAGCATTAATATTTGTCAAAATGGTGTCGAAACAAGAAACGCTGCGAAAGCGGTTGAACATTTTTATAATTCAAACTATAACTGGGGGAAAAAGTCTACTGTAGATAATTTTAGTAAAGAATATGTACTTAGTCTCCACTATTTATAGAATTCTTGCATCCTTGACGATAGATCACAAAAGTGGTAGCCGGCGACCAGCGAAGATAATGACCAAGAGAAGGATGAACCTACACCATAGCACTTTTAACGATAATAATCCTATGAGCCAACGAGATGCCGCGAGAAAAAATAAAGTGTTCCCAACCGTGCACTTGTTCGTTCTTGAAAAAGATAGGTCTGAAATGCCGCAAGAAGGTGAGAGCACCGGAATACACTGAACAGCAAAAACTGACTAATATATCACAGTGTCGCTGGATGATCCGAAATTACAAAGGAAAATCATTCATTTTGGACGATAAAAGTTATTTTCCTTTGAGTAAAACACATATACCTGGAAATGACCGATACTACACCAGCAATAATTTTACAACACCAGACGATATAAAACACAAGTATAAGCACAAGTTTGAGCAGAAAGTTATGCTTTATGTGGCTATATCCGACAAAGGTCTTTCGAAACTGTCGTTCTAACCGAGTGGTTTAGCGGTCAACCAAAAAGTGTAAACGAGCGAATGCTTGAAAAAAATACTGATAGCATTTATTCGCAAACATCACTCAGATGGAGAATATGTTCTGGTCGGATAAAGCATCGTCGCATTATGCCAAAAAAACGACGCGTTTCCTAGACGCTAATAATATACCATTTGTACCGAAAATCCGAAACCCCATAAACCTTGCACAATGTCGGCCGATTGAAGATTTCTTAGGTTATTTGAGCAGTTTAGTATACAAAAATAATTGGAGAGCTGAAAATTGTACCCAACTGATATAAATAATTAAAACATGTGTGCGGAAAATGGACAAGAATTCCGTCCAAGAGTCTTGTTCCAACGTCATGTCTATACTGAGTGGAACAGCTGACCACGAGTCCTATTCTAATGTGCATTGATGATTTTGTAAATAGTTTCTATGTACATATTTTCCAATAATATCAAATTGTGCTAAAAAGATACACGAGTATTTTTTTACACCTCTGAACGAATTCTCATTTTTTTGTTATCACCCGTTACCAAATCATTTGAATATGAGCTGTGATCTTAGGAGCTTTAAAAGAACTTGTTTTCGAGTTAGACCTCAATTCTTTTTTTAGCGATACCGTTTACGAACTTGACATATTTTGATGTAATTTCTAATAGCTCTGCCTATGTATCGAAAATGTTCATTGTTATTTTGTGGACTGGGAGCGATCAAGGCTTGCCTTGTATCCC
The DNA here is from genome assembly GCA_932273695.1 of Apotomis betuletana. Taxonomy (NCBI): domain Eukaryota; kingdom Metazoa; phylum Arthropoda; class Insecta; order Lepidoptera; family Tortricidae; genus Apotomis; species Apotomis betuletana. Next base: position 19,418,490 of record OW026299.1, read on the forward strand.
GGAAAAGTTCCCTGTTCTATAACTACCTAGGCGATCCCACTTACAAATTTATGTATTACACATATGTCCCTCGAGCAGTAAAAGTCCCGCTACGGCATACGGTTTCCTGCACTTGTGGTGTTATGATACGGAACGACGCCCATAAGACTAGCTAGTACAGGTTTAACGTCAAAACACAACCTTAAGCCTAGGAAACATTTCTGCTTAGGTAACTTATGCACATTTTCATAAATAGGCACTAATTTGAGGCTTGGTTAGGCGTTGAGAGCAAAATCTATGTTATTAAATAAATACCTACCAGTGCCGTGGCGTCCATAGTACCTGATTCCCACCGGCTTGTTAATTTTAGGCTAATTGCCTAGTTTTTGGAAAAACAGTAGGCTAAATCGGTTCAGTACTTTTAGAACGTTTTTCCTACCTTTAGAATTTATTCTTCAACATTATTTATTCGTTATGTCACCAAGAAATTCTCCCTAAGGCAAAAACATATTTATAAGTAGGTATGTTAAACCCAAGCATTGAGGAGAATAATTATTGTATGGTTACGTTCGTTTGTTATTCATTTTTAAAGCCTAGACAATACTATGTTAAACTCAGCAATATGACGGAGAAAGCCAAGCATACAGAAGGAAATTTACGCAGTCATAAAAGGGGAAATTTACTGTTCAGTCGCAAGAAAATTATGGAGATAATATGAAAGTATGATTCAGTTGTGAATGGGTTGCTTTGGATTTATTTCTACGAATCGCAAGTACCAAATAAAGCTCGAGTTCAAAAATAATGTTTATATTTTAGTACATATAATTTTAAAATTGATTCACCGTGCTGAAAATATGTTACTAAGTATATCTGATGCAACGAAGAGTTAAAACGTGTTTTTATGCGTGCTTTACGACATTTAGGTTCATTAAAACCGAACATCTGACTTGTATCTGTTTTAGTTTGAAGTAGCATTTAGTTTCAGGTAGTAGGTCCAGTTCTGTAAATGAACTCAGATATTGGCAAAGCCCATAAAAACGAAACAAAATGATGTCACTAAAGCGCTTAGCTAGGCGCCTGACGCCAAAGCGAGTGGGCAGTCCTTTATGATATAAGGCAAAGTAGTCTTTGTGTACAAGACGAACATAACAATCACATCACCTAAGTATATTTTTTCTATCTTCATCACAACTAATATTAAATAATGATGCAATTTGGACATATCAGCCCAACTCATCGTCGTATATTATGATCAGAAGATCAGATACATCATTCGCGACGAGCGCGGCACATGCGTTTGCGCTTTGGAACGAAGCCATCCGGTCATTTGACGAAACCAAAAAAAATACCTTCGGACGTTAAATAAGACGTCACGTGGGGAAGGTCGAATACAGTATAGGTTTTCTTTTCGAAAATTTTATCCTAGCCTATCTTAGTAAGGATCCTTATCTGTACTAAAATGCTGAGTGTTTTAGACATTTTTCTCTATGATCAAACATGTTTCTTAACATTAACATATTTTCGACTGCACGCAATGAAAGCATGAAATAGCTATGTTACTTTCTATAACAGGGAAAAGTATTATTCACTTCAAAAAGTTGGTTGATATTATCAATATAACTATATGTCGTATAATGAAAAAAAAAGTTTTAAAAGGAATAAGGCCTCTTATTAATATGAAACGTATAAAGTTTGTGAAGATGTTTGGAGGTCTGTTACTCAATCACGCAATTCACGCAATAAGCTCCAGTAACATCTCGCTAATTCACCAGTAAGTACATCTGAGGCCGCGGCGTGTGCTACCACGCCGAATAGTTAGATTATGAAGGTAAATAAGGAATATCGCGATAGAGCAGTTATAATTTGTGTTTTTTTTCCTCCACTTCACACGGATCGTCAATGGTGAGGCATGATCCCAATTCTATTACTAATAACTTTTAAACTCAATTATATACCTAGGTAGGTACCTACTTTTCTGCCATAGTGAACTAGCACGGCATCGTCTCCCATACGTTCAAGGGTATGGTGCTCAAACCTAGTCATTGACTGAGGCTCCAAAGTCTAAACTGAAGGTTTGCGAGAGAGCGATGGAGCGCAGTATACTAGGTGTTCGGAGGACTGATCAAATAAGAAACGCGGAACTGCGCTCCAAAACTGGTATAGTGGATGTGAGTGTCAAGACCGCAAAACTGAAATGGGACTGGGCTGGTCATGTCTGTCGCATGCATCCGGAAAGGTGGGCTACAATAGCAACTCATTGGATCCCACAAGATGGATATCGGAACAGACGCAGACCGAAAAGGAGATTGCGGGACGATCTGGACGCGCTCTGCAGATAATGGCAGAACCGCACTGGCAATAGAGGTCGAGTGGAGAAAAGAAGGGGAGGCCTTTGCCCAGAAGTGGGACACCTAAACAGGCTATTAAAAAAAGTGCCTATGTACATATATCATAAATGATAGTTTGTGTTTGTGAACTAATATTTTAGACCACGAAATTTGAGAAGTCAATATATTTACTATCTACTGCACATCTACAATACACAATACTTGCGTGCAAACACATATTAACTTGGTGAAAATAAAAAAAAAATGCCAAAACGGTACTGTATTTACAACATAAAATCACGCAACGTCGCAGAAAGTCATTCTATGGATTACTCATAAATCAAAAATCGAATGATAAGTTATTCTTGTAGCTGAAGCTCCAGGAAATATGGATCCAACAATTGCTCTTTTTGGGCCAACAAAGGATCAACGCCATAAGCAGTTATGGCGTTGATGACTTCATGGACTTTAGGATATAACCGCTTCATGAATGAACTGTCTCATATATTTAAGATGACTAGTTGAATTCTGAGGACAATATTACGGAATATGCAACGGAGGACAATGCGGAGGTTTTCATGCGCATGCAATTAGCTGGCACAATGCTTGTAGATATGGCCGTTGGAGCAGAATTAATCTTCGACCACATACTGGACTACGCAGCGTGTGCAGCTCTAAGAACGACAATCCACAATTATTCGACAATATTCACATCGCAGGAAACCATTGGATAAGAGCCATCCTAGTAACAGAGAGCCATGTAAAAATGTGTAACCAAACCACTTAATCAATGTGTTGATATACACAGTTTACATATCATCAGGAGAGCGCCTATGTCCAGCAGTGGACAAGAATAGGCTGATGATGATGATGATGATGATGACGACATATCATATAAGTCATACATCTCTCAAAAAGGAATGTGTAATTTATCAGGCATATAAAATGCTTGCACGCTACTTTAGCGTCAACATGCACCGTACTTCGAGCAAAAAGGGATTCCAGGACGTCGCGTGACTTTCCAGAGGGAAGTTTTTGCGGATATTGCGGGTAATTGGTGCATTGGATACACCATGAAGTTTTGCATGTACAGCGAATTAACGGAAGAAAACCTACCACGATTCATATTAAACGTAAATTATTTGAAATATAAAGCATGGAAAACGTAATTCGTTAATGACGTTCCAAAAAAATATACTTACACCAGTTTTTATACTAATGCATGATGAGATGAGATATGTTTTTAAATAAAAGTCACATCTTAATTTTTATATTTTTTATCTAAAAATGACATGGGTGAAGAATGACACCCAAGATGGTAATTAAGAGAGAGAGGATCACGTATAATAATTTACTCTTTAAGTTAACCCAAATCAAAGTGCTTTCATATAGATACAGATATGCATGTTAAACATATAACATCTTGTCAAAATCAAACATTATATAAGTTTAACTAGTGTATCTGTGACTGTTCGATTGTCCGATTTGAGTGTGTTTTTTCAGTCAGTAGTCTTGTCTATTTAGATTGTTTTTAGCTATTTTTGGTGGAAATATAACTAAAGGGGCATTTCATATGAAGCGGACAGGTAAAAAAAAGTGAGATCAGGAAATTTGTTCATATGCGGGTTATTTATACCTCTATTAGGTATGAAAGCGGACACAGAATATTTTTTTTCTACGATGTTTATTTTTTAAATTCTGGGCCTTTGAAAAATAATCATAATCAGAATTCCGATTTTTTTGCTTTAGTTTTTCGAGTGGGGAAATAATACAAATGAATATGAAATTTAGCGTTTTGTATAGGCTATTAGATGCTATTTTTAATAAAGAAATTATTTTTTGAAATTAATAAAAAAAACATGTATAAAACCGGAAGTGAAATTTTCAAAGTATTTTTTTTATCACTTCGACCATTTTTATTTTTTATTTTTTTACACCGAAATATAGCTAAAGGTATATTTATAATACACTTTGAGTTTCATAGTGGAATGCCCATTACTTAGAGAGATAGGTAAATTAATGTACATGCATGTCGCACTGAGTGTGATGTTTCATACTAATTTACTTCAGGTATATGAAGTGTAATCACATGTATCACTGTATTCACGCGAGTGTAAGCTCTAAAAGCTTAGAGTTTAGTATTACTTGTTATTTTGACAAGCATTATTAGTAAATGCCTGGTTCAACTCTCCTTAAAATTAGCCGACTTTAGTAATTGCCTGGTCCAACTCTCCTTAAAATTAGCCGACTTTAGTAAATGCCTGGTCCAACTCTCCTTAAAGTTAGCCGACTTTAGTAAATGCCTGGTCCAACTCTCCTTAAAGTTCGCCGACCTTAGTAAATGCCTGGTCCAACTCTCCTTAAAGTTAGCCGACTTTAGTAAATGCCTGGTCCAACTCTCCTTAAAATTAGCCGACTTTAATCTCGACACACACAGCTTTCGATTAAAGCATACCGCACTTGGATGCAAGCGTTAGAGCAATACGATGCCACACAGACATACAAACTATAACACCACTCTTTTTTAAACTGATGTATAATTAAAGTGAAAATATAATAATGAAAATAAACGTCATGCCAAATCCAAATGTTTTATTTTCTATTTTTTACTGTCTTACAATGAGAATTTCGGCAATTTTTTGAAGTTGTACTGTGTGTTTGTATGTCTGTGTGGCATCGTATTGCTCAAACGCTTGCATCCGAGTGCGGTTTGCTTTAATCGAAAGCTGTGTGTGTCGAGATTAAAGTCGGCTAATTTTAAGGAGAGTTGGACCAGGCATTTACTATAGTCGGCTAACTTTAAGGAGAGTTGGACCAGGCATTTACTAAAGTCGGCTAATTTTAAGGAGAGTTGGACCAGGCAATTACTAAAGTCGGCTAATTTTAAGGAGAGTTGAACCAGGCATTTACTAATAATGCTTGTCAAAATAACAAGTAATACTAAACTCTAAGCTTTTAGAGCTTACACTCGCGTGAATACAGTGATACATGTGATTACACTTCATATACCTGAAGTAAATTAGTATGAAACATCACACTCAGTGCGACATGCATGTACATTAATTTACCTATCTCTCTAAGTAATGGGCATTCCACTATGAAACTCAAAGTGTATTATAAATATACCTTTAGCTATATTTCGGTGTAAAAAAATAAAAAATAAAAATGGTCGAAGTGATAAAAAAAATACTTTGAAAATTTCACTTCCGGTTTTATACATGTTTTTTTTATTAATTTCAAAAAATAATTTCTTTATTAAAAATAGCATCTAATAACCTATACAAAACGCTAAATTTCATATTCATTTGTATTATTTCCCCACTCGAAAAACTAAATCTAAAAAATCGGAATTCTGATTATGATTATTTTTCAAAGGCCCATAACTTAAAAAATAAACATCGTAGAAAAAAAATATTCTGTGTCCGCTTTCATACCTAATAGAGGTATAAATAACCCGCATATGAACAAATTTCCTGATCTCACTTTTTTTTACCTGTCCGCTTCATATGAAATGCCCCTAAATTAAAAATTTCAAACACCCCCGACACAAATAGCTGGTCATTATGGGACCAAATGCTACTGAAACTGAACATAAGTAGCATCAAAATTTGGAATTCTAGTTCCAATATCGACGGAGATCCGGTCACTTGTTCCACTAAAAACTGAATATCTTGGAGACTCGTCCGATTTTCATTAAACAAAGCTAAGAACCTTCTCGACAAACCAGACTTTCGATAAAAAAAAACACCCTCAAATCGGTTCATCTGTATGGGCTCCACGATGCCACAGAAAGACACACAGATTAGGGCTTCCAATCTCGGGATTTTTTGCAAATAATTCCGGGATATGAAGCGTTAACACATATATATACACGCAAATACACATGTTAAACATATAGGTAACACCCCTCTTTTTGTTCAATAAATATCTTTTTTTATCTTTTTTCGCCGGGGGCTTAAAACAGTAATATTCATCTATACATGTGATACCTTTCGGCGTTTGATATAAAACAGCTCTGAATTTACAGCCATCAAGTTCCTAGTTTCAGCTGTAAAATATTAATAACTCAGTCAGCATTACTATTTATATAGCATTTCGTCATGCTGTTGGTCGGATCGCGAAGCATGCCTGTGAAAATGAAAATATTGTAAAAACTACTAATTCAGTAAGATTAGCTGAAAATTTGGCAAAATGAAAGGACAACTTTTATCTATCAGGATATGTAGGTTATAGAGCCAAGTTTAATTTTATCTACTCTCCCCCCCTCTCAGGGGTGAGCGTCACCCCCCCGAGCCCTCGAATGTGTCCCGGAGCGCGGTATTTTCCACTTTAGAAGAAAACCGTGTACGATACATACAAATTGTATAAGAACGAAATAATCCTGAATAAATTTACTATAAACCTTTCATACATACAAAAGCGATAGCACTTATACAATCAGCGCAATCTGTTACCAAATACTAACGTTTTTAATTATTGATCTTTTTTTTCTGCTAAAAGGTTAGTTATCTCAAAAACTGCACACTTCTCGGCCAAAATATGTATGACAAAAGTAAAGAATGGACAATGTTCTTTCTAAATATGTATAATTTATTTCTGTTACTCTTTAATTTACCGTTGCAATGCTATTTTTAAAATTTAAGTCATTTGGCCATTATGCGAAATATAAATATTCGTACTAGTTAAACGGTGTTACTTGCAATACCATAGACTTCTTATATGTTTTTCTGTAATCTACAAATATTGAACTATATCCTGTATTTTTTATTTTTTTTTAGACTTACTATTTAAGGAAATAAGGGGTGTGTGGGGAAATCGTTAAGTTTTGCTCGTTTTCGTAAATAACTTCAAAACCGTTTAATTTTGAATTATTAAATATATATATTTGAGATATTCATAATGTACTCTTTCATTTGATATGTCACACGATATACTTTGCTATTTTTTTTTTCTAATTTACCCCTCAAATCTGGCCCCCATGTTTCAAATTACTTGATTTACTTTACGTTACGTTACATTTCCATATTTGGGTCATCAATTTACATACGTGTACTAAATTTCAACTCAATCGGTCCAGTAGTTTCGGAGAAAATTCGCTATGATTATAGTAGGATCCCTCGTGTGTCTGTGTCAGTCCGTCCGTCGGTCATAGCCAATTTGCTCCGAAACTACTGGACCGATTGAGTTGAAATTTTGTACACGTTTGTAAATTGATGACTCAAACATGGGCGTGTAACGTAACGTAACGCAAATAAATAAATTTTGACATGAGGGCCAGTTTAGGGGGCAAAATAGAAAAAAAAATGGCATAGTATATCGTGTGACATATCAAATGAAAGGGTACATTATGAACATCTCAAATATATGTATTATATAATTCTAAATTAAACGTTTTTGAAGTTATTTACGAAAATGAGCAAAACTTGACGATTTCCCCACACACCCCTAATTTCCTAAAATAGTGAGGCTAAAAAAAAAAAAAATACAGAATATAGTTCAATACTTGTAGATTACAGAAAAACATATAAGAAGTCTATGGTATTGCAAGTAACACCGTTTAACTAGTACGAATATTTATATTTCGCATAATGGCCAAATGACAGAAATTTTAAAAATAGCATTGCAACGGTAAATGAAAGAGAAACAGAAATAAATTATACATTTTTAGAAAGAACATTTTCCATTATTTACTTTTGTCGTACATATTTTGGCCGAGAAGTGTGCAGTTTTTGAGATAACTAACCTTTTACCAGAAAAAAAAGATCAATAATTAAAAACGTTAGTATTTGGTAACAGATTGCGCCGATTCTATAAGTGATATCGCTTTTGTATGTATAAAAGGTTTATAGTAAATTTATTCAGGATTATTTCGTTCCTATACACTTTGTATGTATCGTACACGGTTTTCTTTTAAAGTGAAAAATACCGCGCTCCGGGACACATTCGAGGGCGCGGGGGGGTGACGCTCACCCCTGAGAGGGGGGGAGAGTAGATAAAATTAAACTTGGCTCTATAACCTACATATCCTGCTAGATAAAAGTTGTCCTTTCATTTTGCCAAATTTTCCATATATTGCAATCTAATTTTCTTGGATTATACATATAATGATAACACACAAAGTTTTAGTACGTCAAAGCGAGAAATTTAGGTAGCCACGATATATAATCTGATATCGCTAAAATTATGTATACCAATCACCCTTTTAATTCAGAATACATAGTTACCTATTGGCTATGACTATTCGTTATAGAAGTAGGTATGTGTTTTGACAACCTAATGCAACAATAATAAAATCGTTACGACATGTCATAGTAATCGGAAGTAGGTCAATGAGTAAATAATTGAAAGGGGTAGATTTAATCTTATCTGCTGCCTAAGTATTTACCTACTTTTTGCAACGCACAACACACTGCTGATATGGTACAGTCGCCATCAGATATATCGCAGCATATAAGGCGTTCATAAATATATGAACATGTACTGTAACGCCCAGTCAATAAGAGTCGTGTTCAGATATTTATGAATACCTTACATGCTACGATATATCTGATGGCGACTGTACAAGTCCGTGATTGCATAGAGTTGAGTATAACATTGTGACCATTGTGTGCCACTGCAAATATTAAAAAAGGCTGTCAAGTGCAAGTTGGACTCGCGCACCGATAGTTCTTTAAAAATCACGATAGCACTAAATATTGCTATATAACGAAAAGAAAAACTGGATTGAGGGACAAACTTAACTTAGGTATCCGTTGGAACACTTTAGTTCCCATGCATCGAGATAGGTCGCCTTTGATTTACCAACTACAAATAAGTTTGTAAGCATTTGTAATGTACAGCTAGATTTCGATAAACCTGAATTTGATACGAAATTACTAAATACAATGTCGATCCTTACCAACGTATGTGCCGACTTAAAGTCATAAGTCCATAAGCGTTAAGAAACTGAAGACCATATGTGTTTTGCATAAAATCCTACATCAGTGCCGTAACCCCAGTATTAAGGCTAAGAAGTGAGAAAAGTTGTATAGATCAATAAGCCAGCTTCCGCACTGTCTGAGCCAGGAGAAACGCATTGCGGACTACCTATACTAAACAATATACCGCAAATGTACCTTCCGCAAATACTGCAAACGGATGCAGCTAACATTTCTTTAAAACGAAGGACGGCTCCTTTTCCATTTTTGGGAAACGTTCGATAAAAACTGCTAACTATAATAGTGATATACCTACCATCAAATCCCTTTTGGAAGAAATATAATTTTAAAATAAACTGAGTTTAAAAATATGTTAATGATTTAAGTATCAAGAGATATGCCTCTTCTTGACGAGAGATTTCACTAGAGAATAAAGTATCGCAAGAGACAATCAAGGTCAATAGATAAAAATAACACAAATAAACAATACGCAAAAACTATTTCATGTACGCTGAAATTTAACTAATAATGTTATCTACCTTATTAGTTACAATTACGAGAAGGAATCGTCGGTCTACCGAATAATGTTCATTTAGGAAGGTTTCAGTTTTTGTATTCGGATGTTGTCATCCGCAAAATAACAAAAAAAGAATCGCAAAGCGATAAAAACAATACCCTAAAAGCCACTACAAACATAAGTTTCAAGGACAAAACTGTAACTAGTGAAATACCAATTCAAAAGTTAGAAGGGCTTGTGAGGTTAGGAAAATCCCGGCACATGCACATACTAAATAATCGTCAGACAGTGTTTTGTCTCTTAAATTTATATTAAAACAGACAAGAACGGAAGACCTGTCGATATGAAGTTGAGTACTAAAACTGCCGACCGGAAAAAATATTCTGGAAGGCGGACATATTGAAACTTAATACGGGCTTCCATAGCGTTATTGAAAGTTTGCTAAGATTTTGATAAACTAAAATAAAATAATTTACCGGTAACAAACAACAAAACACCACACTGGCACTGCACTGGAAAATCCAAACTTTTGAATTCACTTCACTTTGGTGGTCGGAAGTTTGTTGCCGTTTACGATAACGGCTACCGCGATACGTTTGGAAATGTCGGGGCGGCAGTCGGCGGTGGACTGAGGCGGGCGGGCGGCTCGCCGGCGCTCGGCTTCTTTCGGCCTTTAAATTTAGATTTTGGCTCTCTCCCTGGTTTTATATAGCAGTGAGTACATCGTATAAACCGTATCCGAGTCTGAGATGCGGTCGCCGCCTGTTTATATATAGCAATTACAGCTTTTTATTGAGGATTGTGAATTTTTGCATACCGATCTATCGGATTGGGACGAAGACTTATTTGGGCATATAGCTGCTTATTTCCCCATAACTCATAATTACTTAATATAGTCAACTAAAGTCACTAAATAATTTCGAAAGATATATTTTACAATTGGAGTTTTGATAATAAATCGAAAACATTTTCAACCGCTTTCAACTTATACGGTTAGCTCGGTTTATTCCTCACACTTAACTTTTCTTTAAATTTCTGATCAATTCCGCATACTTAAGTCCAAATGCCGCAGTTCACCCATACTATAAATATATACACGATGATTTTTAATCGGTGATCAGGAGTAGAAAAATATTAATATTTAGCTAAAATTAAACTTAATACGCGAGGTCCCGCGCAATTACCTCACTGTTAAATTAATTAAAAATTAAAACATAATTAAAACTAATAACCACTAGATACATGGTCATCCTACATAAATTATTGAAGTACGATACGATACCTACGTCAAGTGTCATCGCTTTGGCGGAAAGGACAAGTTATTACTCATAAATTGTCATTCCCATTAAATTATTAAAGGGGTGCGTATTTTCTCACATAACTTTTTAAGTCCTATTATCGGAAGTCCGAAAATATTTCTCATACTATATCATAATGATCACTCTTCATATATATTTTTTATACTAACGATCTGAACTCATAATCATCAGAACTCATAAGATCATACAACTTGTTTATACTAATATTTGTTTTCATATATTTTCTTACACTACTAATCTAACTCATAATCATCCGAGTTCATACATTACAAAATTTGAACGAGCGAGCGAGCGAAGCGAGTGAGCAAAACCTTTCATAGTCATATGGAATTCTGTTGTGGGGGAAAGCGGCGGACAACCATCTTCGTGCTGCAAAAACGAGCCGTACGCTCTATTTATGAACTAGGAGCTCGTGCATCGCTAAGAGAAAAGTTCAAGGAAGCCAACATTCTCACCGTAGCGTCTCAATATATCCTTGAGAATATTACGTATGTCCGGAAAAATCTACATGCATTGAAGCTCAACAGTGACGTTCACCAGTATAATACAAGAAGGAAGAATAAACTTGTTATGCTTGCCCACCGTCTCCGTAAAGTTAGCTCTTCGTTCGTGGGGAACTGTGCACGTTTCTATAACAAAATACCTACCGAGGTAATGAGTTTACCTTCCAGCAAATTCAAGTCTCACATAAAACGTCATCTAATAAATAAGGCGTATTATTACTCTGAATGACTTTTTAGATGATAGGGATGTCTTTAAGCCAGTGGTTTAGTCATGTGAACGTAAAATAAGCATTATTTTAATCGGTAATATTAGTTTGTTTGTAATGTAACATGCGAGCACATTATGTTGTTTCTCACCGGGCAAATAGCTATAGTGATGAATGCCCGGCAGTGTGAGCATGTCATGCTCGCTTAAAGGTCTTTGCTTACGGTGGCGTCGTTGATCGGGTCGCAACCTTCCCTATAATATGGTTGAGGGAGGCGATGGCTGAGATATGCGTCATGCTCGTGAACGGGTGTTCCGTAGTTGCCCATCCTTCACAATAGACGAAAATTACGAGAAAGATTTAAATTACGAGAAAGATTTCAAGTTCTATAAAAAGATCGTAAACGCCAAAGTAACTGTAATTACTTATTACCTTCTGGAAGTTATCGATTGTACGCGCCAGATTGAGCGAAATGTTTTAATACAGTATGGCACTTAACTATATTCTCATTGAAAGTACTTATAAGGCCTCATTTTTATGATTTTTTTCCATAATTTTTTGTCCCGTGGTTGAAAAGTTAGAGGGGGGGGGGGCGCTATTTTTTGGATTTCTGGAGCGAAAATTTACAAAACTGCTGACTTTATCAAAAAATTATGTTTTAAGACCCCTATTATTTTTAAAAGACCTATTCAACGACACCCCACACACTAGTGTTGGAACGAAAAAAAAAATCACCCCCACTTTAAGTGTACACGGTACCCGAAAAGGTACCAGAAAAAAATTATTTTTTTTTGTTTTTATTTTTCCGTTTTGTCGGCGTGATACATACACTTACTCATACCAAATTTCAGCTTTCTAGTACTAATGACCACGGAGCTAAGCCGCGGACGGACAGACATACAGACGGACATGGCGAAACTATAAGGGTTCCTAGTTAACTACGGAACCCTAAAAATATGTAAAGCGCTTTGCTGATTAATTAATTCAGTTCTCACATTTTTCATGATTCTCTAAAAACAAAAGTCATGCATCTTATTTTATACTAATATTTTAGATACGAGTCTTCTAATGGTAAGCTTAAATTGATGCAATCCCAGAAAACGACTTTAACTTTAACCCGTGTCCCCAGATTCCAAGGAATACAGGCGCATTATAGAATTACCTTAATTGATTGCTATTAACCGAAATGTTTGGCCAAACTTATCGTGACCAGGAATATTCAACGGCAATCCAAACAACAAAATAGAAAAGTAATGCGACAAACTACGAAAAGCCTTTAAGTTTATCTTGTATCGAAACCCTTTATTCTGTCCAATTCATAGGCATGCAACAACGCTTTGCATACATAACGTCAAGATAGACGTGTTAATTTCGGTGCGAACTAATCTCAAAAGTGAAAAGCAATAAGTCAAAACTTTCCATCAATTAAGAACAAATGAACGTGAACTAAATTCCTTACATCAAGATGAAAGAACTAAATATCACCGCGGAAACGTTTGGACTTCTATAAATCGAAATGTCCTAAGAGCCACTGACAGAACGAGTTGCTTAACATGTTCTGTTGTTATGTTCACTTTAGTACCTAACGTCTCAATCGATGACACAAGTGTCTTAAGATCCATTTTCTTAATAAAATCATGGTGTTAACAAGGAGATTAATTAAATTAGAATCGTGGTAGTAGAAAATGTTATATTTACTAACTAGTTTAGACTTATGTTGGTACCTACCTATACATTATACTATATATAGATAATAATAAAAAACTTTAAAAATAATAACCTGAACAGCCCAACAAAATTCATTGACTATAGCATTGTTTGATCACTGACTATAGTCATGACAAAAATCTTTTTTTGAGAATGTCAATCGTTTCTTTTTTTATGGGATTCAAATGTCCATATAGGGGACTAACAACACTCACAATTATAATTTGTTTTATTGTTCTTTCTTCAGGTTAGATATCGATATTGGTAGAAATCAATTAAATCGATAAATTCATATTAAATTACAGAAATAGCACATGAATCGAAACGCAAGATTTGGTCTCAACTCAGCTTTTAAAGAAAACCGGCCAAGAGCATGTTGGGCCACGCTCAGCGTAGGGTTCCGTAGTTGCCCATCCTTCACAATAGACGGGCTTAAAACAGCGGTTTTAAGCCCGAGGTTTAAATTACGAGAAAGATTTCAAGCTCTATAAAAAAGGTTGTAAACGCCAAAGTAAAGTAACTGTAATTACTTATTACCTTCTGGAAGTTATCGATTATACCCGCCAGATAGCGAAATGTTTTAATACAGTATGGCACTTAACTAATATGTGTAACGTTTGAAGTATAATAATAATAATAATTCGTTTATTAGCAGGCAAGAAACCCATATTCATATTACAATAATACTAAAATTAAATTAAAATTAAAATATAAGGACACCGCGCGCCACTTACGTCATTTTAAAGAAAATTATGATTTTTTGCGATAACTCAAAAACGGCTAGACCGATTTTATTCAATATATTTCTCATTGAAAGTACTTATAAGGCCTCATTTTTATGATTTTTTTCCATAATTTTTTGTCCCGTGGTTGAAAAGTTAGGGAGGGGGGGGGGGCGCTATTTTTTGGATAAAATACCTATTCAACGACACCCCACACACTAGTGTTGGAACAAAAATAATCACCCCCACTTCATATGTAAGGGAGGTACCCGAAAAAAAAATTTAGTTTTAGTTTTTATTTTACCGTTTTGCGGGCGTGATACATACACATACTCATACCAAATTTCAGCTTTCTAAATTTCAGACAGACGGACGCACTGTGGGATGAAAATCGGCTTCCATGGACATAGAAATCGAAGTTCTCATATTTCGATTTTGCTCATATTTCGATCGAGCGAGATTAAAAAATCCAAATATCTCTTAAACCGCAAGAGAAACCGTTATATCCTCGCAGATGGTTATAAAAGTAATTATTTGTGATTTTTTGGCATAGGTCATTTATCAGTCACAGTTGCGTTTTTTTTTTAAATCGACATTTGTATATATATATTTTTTTTTACATGTATAATTTTGACGGTTAAATATTAAATATGCATATTTTTCCTCTTATTTGCTTCAATTAAGATTGACCCGATTAGTTAATGATCTATGACCGGGTAAAAATATTTGTAATTAGTTTTTTTTTCGGTAATTAGAGGATTACTATACATGATTTGCTAACTATATTCACTAATGGAGTTCTATTCAGCGTCTATAAATCGTTAATGATGTTTAATGATTACTGGAGTAATTAATAATAAGTCCTAATGACATTCAGTTATTACCACTCATAGTTAAGCAATTAATAATTAAGTGAAAACTTAACGAATTATGATAAAGCAACTATCATTAGTACT
Source organism: Apotomis betuletana (assembly GCA_932273695.1). NCBI lineage: Eukaryota > Metazoa > Arthropoda > Insecta > Lepidoptera > Tortricidae > Apotomis > Apotomis betuletana. The sequence goes on from OW026299.1 coordinate 19,433,643, forward strand.
CAGCAATAAATAGATCAGACGTTTCTCTAACAAAGACAATCTGAATTATTCTGTGGCACTATTAACATCTATTGAAGCCTAACAATGACAAGTTTTTCTACCAACTTGGACTTATTTGTCATTTACAAAGCAAGGACCCGTCTTTTGATTATGAAGTGTTATTCGAAGCAGTGGTGCTACGCTTAGGTTCAACTTTATCCGAAGATGACAGTGGAACTCTAAGAAATTTTTGTCAAAGATTTACTCGATCTGCTGTTGAGAGATGGCAAAAATGTTACCGGAATTCTTAAGACTTCAGGAAGAACTATGAAAGTTGGCTTCAAGCGAATGTTGATTGGCCGAGCTGTGTACAATTGGATCTACTTATCCCTGATCAACTTCACGGACACAGCAGTTCCGAGCCATTGGAATTGTCAACTAACACCGATTTTGGATCACCAGAATATTCGACAGCATCAAGTTCAACTGGAACCATGACAAAGAGACCCAGAAAAGCATTTGAAAACACCTATCGACCAAGCAGAAGAAGAGAAGATCCGACACCTATACCGGGGAAGATTCAACTGAACTGGCATTTGCAGCGGCAAAACTTTTGAAAGAAGACGGTCGTGAAGATGTAGCATTCGTGATTGAATACATGTTGAAAAATCCAGAAGCAGCAGCAAGTTTACAAAAAAATATTAAGGAACCAAGTTCTTCGGCTACATATTCCCCTGACAAAGTACTCGGTCTTTTCGTATCTTTGAAGTTAACTAAATGGAAATATACAACTTTAAGGGAGTCAGCAATCCAAGAAGGAGCCCAAGACCTTTATCCATCGTATTACAAGCTTCGATCAGCGAAATTACGATGCTATCCTCCAAAGTCAGCTATAACCATAACAGATTCGTCGGCTGATATTAAACTTCAAGATTTACTGGATTTGACAACGAAGAGGATTCTACAAGGATTACAGACCAATGTTGACGACAAGGAATTGACGCTAATTTCAAAATAGGGTTTTGATGGTGCTTCCAGCCAAAGTAGATATAAACAAAAGATGGATGGCGAGAATGACGACTCGAGCATATTTATGGCATCATTAGTGCCACTCAAATTGGTTTGTGGAGAAGACATTTTATGGACAAATCCGAAACCCTGTTCACCTCATTATTGTCGCCCATTGATGTTCCATCTTGTGAAAGAGAGTGAAGCCGTTGTCCTTGAGCGAAGAACGAAGATTGAAGAAGAAATTAAGGCTCTACTCCCTACGGAATACATAAAAGCACCTTCTGAAAATTACCATGATTGATGGTAAGATTTGTACGTATCTTTCTGCAGCTAAATCAAATGCTACATGCTACTTGTGTTTGGCTAAACCTACAGAAATGAACAAGTTGGATTCTGTTGTATTAAAGCCGATTTCGACTGACCTTTATGAATTTGGACTATCTTCGCTACACGCCCGCTTCAATTCTATGGAATGCCTTCTACACATTTCCCCTCCGGCCACCATCGCAACCATGTTTCGCAACTAGCTGCGATAAAATACAAAATATTCTTTGTACGCAACTGATTGCGATGGAACAGTTTTCCTTATTTGTTCGCAACCAGTTGCGAACAAAGAATACAGTAAATGATATCGATAAAGAAATTGGTTTTTAACGTTTGTAATGTATGTAAAACTTCTAAAATCCCAATCCTCCTTGGTCTTGAAAAAGTAAAGTAGTTGTCGAAATATTCCATACATCAAGCTAAGCAAAGTGGCAAAAGAGTGTTTTGAAGTAACGTATATTTTAATGTATTTCGCTACTGTAAAATAAAATAATGTTTAACTTAAATTGCTTTATTCTCCTTAAATTAAAATAAAACACCCTTTCGTTCAGTGAAAAAAAAAATACTAAGTACTATATTGAATAAGGACTAATGATTTCAATAAAATGGCCCACGATTATTTTTCCGTTTTTTAAATCATTAATAGCGGAATTTATTACGTTATCTATCTCTTCATACTCTTTTTTTTTCTTATTACATACTTTTCTTAAGTCATAGCATACAGACTCCGTTTCTAAAACATCTAGCAAATGTGCTAGCGTTGGAAACTTACGACCAATGTGTTTATTTAATTTTGTATGCCAGCCCTCTATATTATTGTTTGTCCTTATTTGCTAATTTTCACAGCTACAACAATTCTTAATCTCATCTTTATAAATCCATAGCTTTTTAAAATATTTATTAAATTTATTTATTTCTTCAAACTTTAAACTTTAAACCACCTCTTCTAGTTGATATAAATTCCATGCTGCTTGACGTAGGAAACACGTTTGAAGTCGACATTTTCACAGTAATTTTATAGAATAGCTTGCAGATGATTTCGTTTTTGGTGAAACAAATAACGCGTTTGTTTACTTATTCTGCCAATTAGGTGAGCAATGAACACTATGTTATTCTTATTTGTAAATTGCTTGTGTGTTCGAGAACATCAAAATGACAGCCTTGTCAAGACTATATAGCCATTATAATTAATTTGACAGTGTCCTCTTGAAATAGTTTGTATACAAACTGATTAAATTGAGTGTTGAAAAATTAAAGTAAGGGTTGCGCACAAAGAAATGGTATTATTTGGCCGCTACTGGTTGCGAAACATAGTCGATGACGACGTCTAGTTGCGAACAAATAATGAAAACTGTTCCATCGCAACCAGTTGCGTACAAAGAATATTTAGTATTTTATCGCAGCTAGTTGCGAAACATGGTTGCGATGGCGGCCGGAGGGCACATTTCATACAGACTGAAGTTCAAGAAATGGGCTGCAAGAGGAGGTGATGAAGATTAGAATATTATGAACGAGACGAAAAAAACGGTTCTTGATCGATACAAGGACGAACTTAACCTTTTAATCGATAATGTGAAACAAGGATCAGGTACGACGAATGACGGAAATACTGCAAGAAGATTCTTCGAGTTTCCGGAAAAAACAGCAGCTATAAGTGGACTAGATGAAGAGCTTGTTCGTCGCTTTGCAGTAATACTGCAAGTGATAACATCTGGTGAAGAAATTGATGCATCAAACTTCAAGAAATATGCCTTTGAGACTGCTCAGAAGTTCGTATCGTTATACAATTGGTACTATATGCCATCAACTGTGCATAAACTTTTGATCCATGGCGCAGATATCATTGCCAGCAATGCTATTGGAGGTCTCTCAGAAGAGGCTTCAGAAGCCAGAAATAAAGATTTTAGGAGGTTCGGAGAGCATCATTTTAGGAAATCTAGTAGACAAGCCTGCAAAGAGGATATATTGAATATACTTATAATATCATCGGATCCCTACATAACATCATTAAGACCTACTCTGGATAAGAAGACAAAGCAAACATATTTTGCCGAAGCTATAGCATTAAATATTTAAAGTTCAGGAAGCGCCGCATGAAGTTTTAAATGCATATGATATAGAGAATGACTCCGAATCAGACACAGGTATAGATGATTAAGTAATTTTAAGTATTTTGTAAATGTTTTCATTTTTTGTAAGTAGATATATGATAGATAGGCTAACTTATTTTATTTTACTATTTTTTTTGCATAAAATTTAGGAAAAACTTTGCTATGACTATAAATTGTATTATTTGTATTTTTTTTTATTACAATTTAATTGAATCGATCGTCGCATAGTTATTTAAATAACCCTTCATCTGTAATTGGCTAAAAACATGCATCTTGTTACCAAAAAAATAAAAATCAAGGAAAATCGATTTAAAAAAAAACGCAGCTATGACTGATATATGAACTATGCCAAAAAATCACAAATAATTACTTCTATAATAACCTGCGTGGATATTATAACGGTTTCTCTTGCGGTTTAAGAGATATTTGGATTTTTTTAATCTCGCTCCATAAATTATTGTCCGTCTATCACCAGGCTGTATCTCAAGAACGGTGATAGCTAGACAGTTGAAATTTTCACAGATAATATATTTCTATTGCCGCTATAACAACAAATACTAAAAATAAAATAAAATAAATATTTAAGGGGGGCTCCCATACAACAAACTTGTTATAGATTATGGTACGAAACCCTTCATGCGCGAGTCGAGCTCGCACTTGCCCAATTTTTTAATAGATAGAGTGATTCAAGAGGAAGGTTTATATGTATAATACATGCATAATTTATCAGCATTGCACCCGTGCGAATCCGGGGCGGGTCGCTAGTATATTATGAACTCAATCCATATCCATTCAATAAGAAGGACACTCACCTAAATCTGTGTATGACGCCAGACGTAACGGCCTATGTGATGATAAGTAGTCCGAAAGAAATTAATGTTCAAGTGCATAGAGCAAGGTTAATTTGATTAGCGGGTGGGGCCGGTAATTTCGGCAAGGTGCAAACTAATTCACGAGTTGTTCGATTTGAACAAACAAGTACCAAACCGCACTTGCTATGTGATATGCGGGCGATAAGCAGCACACACACACACAGTACACGCACTTTTAAGTAAAGGCTAATAGATACCTATGCAATTTAGGTAAGTAGGTATATATGACAAATTTTAGTAACCCGCGACGGGAGGGACTGTATAATTAATTGTTGTCTTAAAAAAAAAACATTTCGAACTTATTTAAAATGTAAAAAAAATGAAATAAGCACCTGGTCCGAAAGCTTGTTTCCTATACCACCAAAACATACGGGGGAACCGTACCGCTTAAAGAAAAATTTAAAAAGGAGCTACCTGGTAGAAGAGACCGCCACCAAGGTAGCTCCTTTTTCAATTTTTCTTTAAGCTTTGATCTTTCTCAAAGCGAATATTACATCTATGCATACTATTAATTGGTACGCAGCGAACGCGGACATTAGGTATAACTATTTCAAACTTTTTTACCTGAATGTGATTTAACTATGGGGCTCAAAGTGCGAGTACAACAACGCTTGTTGACTTGTTTTCTGTTTCCTTGGTGAGGCACAGGTGTTTATTATGTCGTACAGTTTCTGCACTAATGTATGTTCAAGTAAAAATAATGCTCCTTTTTAGAGTACGGAAGTACCGCAAAAGGAAAAAACGGGACCCTTAGAGGGGAAAGAATCGCTTTGTAATCCATCCGTCCGGCCGTCCATCGGTTTGTTAAGACCGTCTTGTCTTCGGTCTACATTTCCTTGAAGCTGTGAAAAAAATGATACGGGCGTTTTATGCCGCAAAAAACGTATATTTCGACACTCTTGTAGGTTTCCGTTGACCTAGAAATATGTTTGGAAAGTAATACCGTCTTACACTACAAGGATAGGAAAAAAAATGAAAACTATACATTTGTAATCAAATAAAAAAAATATATAGTCTCCATTTAAAGCATACGTACGTACGTAATCACATCGAGGTTAAGCAACCGTATAAATTTGTACGGAACCCTCGGTGTGCGAGTCCGACTCGCACTTGTCCGGTTTTTATTTGACTACATACTTAGGTATTGAACACTATTTAATGCAACAATTTACTTATTGAACCTATATTGATTGAGCCATAGGCGTATTTAGGGGACTGTCTAGATCAATTACCCAATATTATTTTTCCCCGATATTTTTATTCCCATCCGCGTTTTTCCCCATTTTGCTTTTTTTCTACACATTATTACAACCAGTTTCATTGAATGATAAAATATGGGAGTTACAGGTATGCAAAGGTGTCAAAACAGGCGTAGTACTGAAGCCATGAACAGGTAATGTTCACAAGTTGAAAAAAATGCTTTTGTTATGGAGTTTGAGTTTGAAATAAATTGATATTGATATAGGGACTTAAAGAAGTGATATTTATATACGAAATATAATTATAAATATTAATATATAATGGAGGTAACTATCCTGGGTCTTGATAGGTGTTGGTTGGGGTGGATCAATTTTTACTTTTTATAACTTTTTAAGTCCATTTACGGACACAGTATATAATAACGTGATAAGGTTCTGTCAAATTAGATTGTATCATATATTTCTTTTCTAGGTAAAATTTTCTATAAAATTTTATTGAAAATCAACCTAAATAGTAAATTTACCTAAGCATCTCATACCTCATTTTTCTTTTTTCTCATTATTAGCTTTACAAAACAAACATTGAGGTATTTATACAGATTGATAAAAATATAAAATTTTGTATCTCAAAAACTATATTTATTTTCATTTTTTGTGTCATAATTTTCAAATAAAACTTAAAGATGCATTAGGAGGCAAAAGAGAAAATAAAATTACTATTAATTCTTAAGATATTCACTAGTGATAGCCATACCATTAAGACACAAGGTTTACAGTTCTATTTCATTACCGTTGCCAAACATGTTAATTTTATTCTCATTAAACACAATTTTGATCTAGTGCCAATACAAAATTAAAACACACTTTATTTCATAAATCAGTGATATTGCAGATACAGTACAGCATCATGGTCAAAGAGCAATTAGGTACTTAATTAATTTTGTTTCTGGTAGTGCAACTCTTATGAATGTGAATGTAATTACCTAAAATTGGAAAATAGTATAAATAATGAATGCTCATACTCATGCTGATTACTCATTACCCAAGTACGTATGGATAAAGCCAGTTGGTTTCAGAATAGAAGCATAACATAGCACTTACAGGGTTAGTCTTATGCTTCTCTGGTACCGAATGATGTCAAAAAATATCTAGCTGTTTAGCATAAGCCCACGGGTCGGCGGGAAGGAGGTACTAATCAGAGTGAGGTATGGTACCTTAAATGATCTGTGACATAGATTGATGGCCATACCTAGATTACATACTTACAACTGAAAATCCTTGCCTATTCCGAAACATGTCAGTCCTCAATGCAAGTTATTATAAAAGTAAGTTATTATATAATTTTTTTTTTTCAAATCAGTACAACACACACATACCGTCTACTGAATGGTGTACTTACACTCGTCTTAGTCGTCTTCCTGATTACGGGAACCACAAAGTCACAATGCTGCTGGGATCTCATTATTAAATAGAGAACTTGTAACAACGAACAATTCATCTCGTGCTAATTAAAAATCAAGATAATTATCTATATTCTGGGGTTTTTATTATTATTAAGCCGAAAGCGATTTCAGCGTTTTTGAAAATTCAACCCCTAAAGTGGTAAAAACGGGGTTGAAAATTTGTATGGACATCAAATATTTTTTTGAGCGCGGGACTTGAATCTTTGTGTAAAAGCATACTATTAAAATACAAGAAAAGTAATTTCAGCGTTTTCAAAAATTCGTCCCCTACAAGGGTTTAAAAGGGGTTGAAAGTTTGTATGGAGATCAAACCTTTTTCTGAGCGTGGGACTTTAAACTATGTATAAAGGTATATAATTAGAATACCTACAAGAAAAATAATTTAGCATTTTTGAAAATTCAGCCCTGAAGGTGTTGAAAAAGGGGTTGGAAGTTTGTATGAAGGTCAAACATTTTTTTGAGAACTTTGTATAAAGACATTATTATTCGAATCGAAGAATTTATAAACGTATGTGTTATTCTTAAACTCATTGAATTTAGTAAAGCTATTCGTTCGTAGATGTACCTGATTTCATGATGATACCGCGTAATTAGAGCAATTTAGCCGAAAAAAATAACTACAAAAAGACCCAAGAGTGAGTCGGACTCGCGTACGAAGGGTTCGTTACTATTACGTAAAAAATGGCAAAAAATCACGTTTAGTAATTTCAACATTGCTTAGATCTCAAAATAATAAAGATGTAAAATTTTCAAGTTAAGGTTCCACGCGGACGAAGTCGCGGGCAACAGCTAGTATTTGCATAATTAAGCGTTCAAGTTCAAGGATTTGTCATTATCAAAATTCAAAACATTGTTTACCGGAATGCTGCTCAATCCTTTGTTCTACGTCGCAAAATAAATACTGAATCCTATTGAAAAAAACTTAACATTCATCACTGTGGATAGTTTTGGCTGTATTATGCAAAAATACTTGAAATTTGCGGAATATTTAGTCTTGTTTCCTCTTTGTTTACATCCTTGGATGAAGTCATATAAATAAAGTACTCTGTGGATGAAATTTACATCAGTGACATTCACCGACTTTCAACGTCAGTTACCAAAAATTTGTCGCTGCCAGTGAAATAATTTAGTACCACTGAGAATCCGCAATATGGCGTGGGTTGAAGAACCCCTTGCAGAGCTATATTATATATTATATGTTCCGGGCTACTTTACTGTGGAATTCGCTTCCTCTGGATATAAGGCGTGCCCAATCTCTTGCAACATTTAAAACCCTCGTCAAAAAACACTATTTGTCTCTCCCTTAGTACACTGCAATAATAATCGCTCCTTTAACTTTGTGGCTCATACTGTTTTTGTTTTATTTATTACTTTACAATATATTTATTTATTATGTCTAAGTATTTATGTAAGTATATCTGTATATTTTTATTTATGTACCTATGTTTATTACTTTTGTCTTTTATGGTAGTCGTTCATTTAGTCCTATTATTATTATGCACCACCTACTAATTTCAAACATTAATTTTCAACTACTCCGCTACCTGAAGGTTGTCTGGAAGAGATCGCTATTTAGCGATAAGACCGCCTGTTGTTTACCTCTGCCTGTTATTTTAATGTATCTCATGTTGTGTTGTATATTCCTTTATGTTGGAGGTGTGCAATAAAGAGTATTTGTATTGTATTGTATTGTATTGTATATGTATTGAAAAAACTATGCAATTTTTTTTTTAAAGTTACGGTTTTTTTACTTGGTTTTTATTTTTAGCAAATTTTATGTACCTGAACCCTGAACTGAACCGATTTTCATCAACAGTCATTTAGAGGAAGGTTTTATTATTTTAACCGATTTCAAAAAAAGAGGTTCTCATAGTTTGACCCGCATATATGTATGTTTGCCCGCGATTATCAAATTGATCGTAATAGTAGTTTATGTGACTGTACATAATGGAGGGTATTAACACGAGTGTGGGTTTATGAAACGAGCCGAAGGCAAGTTTCATAATAACATCACACGAGTGTTTTAATGCCTAATTATGTACAGTTACATACACTAATTTATCTACCCATATGTAATAAGCCTCTATGATGCATTCAGGAGCCGCACATTGTGACAAATTTTACCCGGTAATGACGGTAATGAAGTTTTCTGGCAGCTGTCATAGTTTTTTTTTAATTCAGGCAAACTAGAGTCGGCCGGTATCATACCGTTCGATGTCTTGATGTATTTCTATTGCCGCTATAACAACAAATACTAAATATAAAAATAAATTAACATTTAAGGGGGGCTCCCATACTTCATGCGCGAGTCGGACTCGCACTTGCCCAATTTTTATTCTGATGCTTTTGGAACGGATCTCGATTAAAATATTCTTAACATTTTTGCTATAGCAACACCAATTGACAAACGTCAATGTATGTTGTATTGTATGTGTCTTCTTGCAGTCTATGCGCTGTACTGTCAAGTCAAACAGTAAAATAAACATTTTTGTTGACTTACTTATTTATTTTTAGTGTAACTGCGTTTAAATGAAATGAAATTAAATTTATTTTTAGTGTGATTACCAGCAGACATGATATTGTGACAATATAGTATCTGTACACTATTTAATTTCTGGCAAAGTACTATTTTTTTGACGAATTTTACTATATTTGCAATGTTTAACCCGGATTTTAATGACTACCAATTGACTTCGATCATTACGGAATGCTCTGGGGGCGTAGCAGTGGTGTATTCAGCCCTTTACAAGCCTAATAAACAACATGTTGCCGTTAAAAGATACTTCGTTGATAAGAGCAAGGAAAATGCCAACTTGATACAGGTAAACATAGCTTACTGAAAATCTTGATGGCAAAAAGCCGTATTAATCAGTTTCTTAACAAACAAAGCTTTGTAAATAGACCTATGGCCCAGGCATGCTATTAAATAGTCTATGTGGATGTTTCATTCTTGTTATCAGCAGCAACTGATTGAAATTGTTAATTTATTAAAAACCCATGCAGTGTTTTCAAACAGATAGAAACTTGTGAGGCTCACTCTTCATCTGCTACGTGTTTATGAAATTAAATTCAACGCTTTATACAAAATTTATTGTCAATGATTTGGCATCCTAGCATGGGCACCTTAGTTTTGCCCCCTTGATTTGTCCCATTCTGCTCACTGCTTAGTTGCAGACTAATAACTATGAACACACACAAGTTGTGTGTTGATCCTAAAGATGTCCAGATTTCCTGCATCTTATGTCTTTGTTTCATATGTATGTTATAAACTTGGAACTAACTAGCAGTGAAGATGTTTATTTGACTTGTACATAGAACTCTGTCTATATCTAAGTCTTAGATGACACCCACAGAAATAATGCCCTATTGACATGTCACCTATTTTCAGCAAGATATCTTAACGCGCAAGGAGTTGCAGCACCACAACATCCTCCCATATTTGACTTCATTTGTCCACGGTCGGGAGCTGTATGTAGTGTCCCCGCTGATGACATTTGGGTCCTGTAGAGATGTGCTGGACCACTACTTCCATGAGGGTTTACCAGAACTTGCCTGTGCCATCATATTGAGGGATGTGCTCTATGCATTACAATATTTGCATAAACAATTATACATACATAGGTGAGGCTTATAGCAGTACCTTTTAAGACTTATTCAAACTGTTGTGAGTTTTTTTGTCTGTACTTTAATTATATTTCCAAAAGAAATTGCCTTTTTAAAATCATTATCCCTCTATAGACCAATGGCCTTTTGCATGTTTCAGAAGCATCCGTGCGTCTCACGTACTGCTCAGCGATAATGGCAGCGTGCGGTTGTCAGGGTTGCGTAGCGCAGCGCCGCTCGTGCTTCGCGGGCGTCGGCAGAAGCGACTCCATACCCTGCCGCCGCCCGACCCTGATAACGCCAACCTCATGTGGCTGAGCCCTGAGCTACTCGAGCAGGCAAGCTACAATACAATGCAGCCTTAACAATTAACTATATACAGATTAATATTATTAAAACTATCGTGAGACATCTTTAATAATTATAATAAAAACAGTTTAAACTAACATATTTTTTTTGTCAGTAATGGTCCGACATGTTTCAAACTCATATGGAGTTTGGGGTAGCTGTCCGTGCTGTATGTTTACAGCTTATGATAAACAATGCAAGGATTTGCAAACTTGACAGAGTAAATATCCTTAGGTCCAAAGTAAAATCATCTACATTTGCCCATCACAAGAAACCCAACACAACAGTATTTTTTTTCTATAAATAGATTTACATTTGTATATTGTTTCATGACTATATGAGATAAATATTCAGTCACTGAAACATTAACATAAAAATACAAGTCTCCAATTGAATAGGCAATTGACATCATTGACGCATTGTAAAATGTCATGCTTGGCTCAGAATAAAAATGAACTTGAATACTGTTAATGCGCCTTTGCGTACAAGTAGATATGCACAATTTAAGATTTATTTTGATATGTCAATTTGGAAGATGTGTTTTTTAGACGTGCTAGGGTTTTTTTAGGGTTATGGGCCACAGTTGCCTGGATCTTCCTTTTTGTCTACGATTTCTTTTAACATATGTTTTTATCGTTTTACAGAATCTGAAAGGCTACGACGAGCGGTCCGACATATACTCCGTGGGTGTTCTATGCTGCGAGCTCGGCAACGGAGCGGTGCCTTTCGCGGAGGTGCCGACGACATTGATGTTCACGGAAAAGGTGCGCGGGGCGCGGCCTCAGCTCCTCGACTGCTCCACGTTTCCACAGCCCGTGGACGACGAAATGAATAGTAAGTCCCTTGCTTACGGATTAACGAAAGTGCCACTACACTCATGTTCATGAAGGAGGTTAGCCGCGGTTGCTCGACTGCTCCACCTTCCCCCAGCCCGTGCTGATGAGATACAGCGGAAATCTGCCCAGTACCACAGAATAATGAATTTAAAAGGCTCTTTTTTGATATTTGCAATACCTGATCATGAGATGTCAAATGAGACCAACCGACGCTGTTACTAGTAGCTATACAGTCCGCTAAAGTTCAGATAAAGATTGTGTCGAATGTAGGTGCATAGGTTATTATTACGCTCGTGTAGTAATTGCTGACCCAATCCTGTAAGATTGCCGTGATAAAATTGAAGTCAAATTTACATTGCAACAGAAGCGCATAAGACAACGAAGACCACTTTATTTCATTTATAATGTGTTCCAGCATTCTAAACCCTATTTTAGCATTACAACATTTATTTTCGTGACATTTGCGAAATGTAAGTTACTAACTCACACGCCAAGGAGTGCATATGATGACATTGATGACGACAAAAGTAAGTATAGACAATGACGACTATACTCGACGCCACGTAGCTTGGCAATAGCGACCAATGACTCCTCCTACCATGAAACTCAATTTCTAATAACGACACTTTTTTTTGTTCCCCGTAACGACCATTTTTACTTTTATTGCTACACCGTGGTAGAGGGTGTATGGGCGTGGAGGGAGCAGACCCTCTACCACGGTGTAGCAATAAAGAAAGAAATTGAGTTTCATGGTAGGAGGAGTCATTGGTCGCTATTGCCAAGCTACGTGGCGTCGAGTATATACGATATATTTCAGGCATGTACAACACGGACAGTGGCGTGGGCGACAGCGCGGAGGCGGCGGGCGTAGCGCGGCTCCGGACGCTATACGCCGCGCGCAGACTCACTGACACCTTCCATCACATCAGCGAGCAGGCCCTACAGAGGTAGGTACCGATACAAACATACACGCACACACGTAGCGGTTTCACCATTTGATTCTTATATTTGGAAAGCAGATGCAGAACGCCGTTGTTCCACAAATTCCTAATCGTAACGCTCCATAGAATAGTTCAATAAAATTAGCTGAAAATTTGGCAAAATTAAAGGACATATTTTATCTATCAGGAAATGTAGGTTATAGAGCAAAGTTAAATTTTATCTACTCTCCCCCCCTCCGGGATGAGCGTCACCCCCCCCGCGCCCTCTAATGTGTCCGGGAGCGCGGTATTTTCCATTTCAAAAGAAAACCGTGAACGATACATACAAAGTGTGTAGGAACAAAATAATCCTTGATAAATTTACCATAAACCCTTCATACATACAAAGCGATAAATAAATAAATAAAAATAAAAAAGCCTTTTATTCCATGCAAACAAAACTCATTACAAAGAGATCATTCCAATTTTTCCATTATGCAACTATACCTACAGTATATATATATAAATTTTTATTTTTTTTTCAATAATTTTATATAATATTATTCAGATTTTTTATTTACTAGCTTTACGCTAATATTATTTAGATTTTAGTGTAAATAATTCAATAACCATTATGTACGTAAATCTATTTCTAACTTTTTTTTTTTTTATACAAAGCGATATCACTTATGAATTCAGCGCAATCTGTTACCAAATACTAACGTTTTTAATAATTAATCTTTTTTTTTCTAAGTATATTTTTGGATGTTTTTGGAAGGTTCCGTATCTTAAAAGGAAAAACGGAAGCATTACTCGTAAGGCCTGGTTCGTAACGGATTTGCTAAATTGAAAATGCTAGCATCAAGCTGTAAAGACGGATATCCTGCTTTTGTTTGTATCATTGACATTACTAATTTCACCAAATTATGTAAGCATGGTTTTTTTGCGTAAAAGTTAACAAAACCATAAAAACATGAATCGACGTGAACGCCGGGGGTCCTTTAATTTTGCCAAATTTTCCATACATTTGAATCTAATTTTGTCGTGATCAGGCTGTTAGCGTCAACCCCGTGGGCGTGGTGACTGCAGTGACCCGCCCATATTTTTTCTCGCCATCCCACTGCACAAGTCAAGTCACATTGCACCAGTCCCAGCTGCCGCTGCAGTCCGCGCCCCTCCCCACTTCTAAATGAATGCAGTTGGTATTACCGTTTGTATATTTAGGTTCCCGTCCCTGCGTCCAATAGGGATGTCGACTGATTTTAAACCATGAAAATAAACGCACTTTTTCACGGTGGAAATGCCAAATTACTTATTGTCTCCATACAAATGTTGGTACTCATAACATATAATGACGTCACGATTAGGTGGCTATTTGTATGGAGAATTTTTAGCGCCTCGTAGAAATATTGAACTATATGGGACTAACTACACTTAGATTGCTCTACCTAAAGGTTGTCTGGAAGAGATCGCTCTTTAGCGATAAGACCGCCTGTTGTCTACCGTTATTAAAATTATTGTTCTGTACTGAATTTGTAAACTTTTTTGGTGTGCAATAAAGCATTTTGTATTGTATTGTATTGTATTGCACTAAAAGTGAGAAATTATTCACTTTTAGAGCAATCTAAGTGTAGTTAGTCCCATATAGACATTTATTTGATCCCAATAAAAAATTAAATCGATTGACATCCTCAAAAAAATATTCGTCATGTTATTACTGGTAAGGACGTCCATTAAAGAACACGAGGCAAATAGTCTTTGCATTAAAAATAACCTTACACTGTAGAGATGTTATTGGAGAACTAAAAAAGGACCAAATATTTTATTTGAAGCGCATTCTAATTGGTTATTCGATCGAATGGAACACGAACGCATTCTGATTGCTCAATACGGCTAACCTTTAAGGTTAAATTACTTAGCTCTACTCAAATGGGTCCCTTTCATCTCGTGTCTAACGATCTACTAAAGCTTGATCGATGTGACCCGATGCTTGCTGTTCCAGGGAGCCAGAGAAGCGGCCGTCGGCGACGCAGCTATTAAGTCATCAGTTCTTCAAGCAAATTCGTAAGACGGACTTTCTGCCGAGCCTCATCGGACGCGTCAAGCCCATCAAACCAGACCAAGGTACCCACTATAAAATGTTATTGCTGATCTCTATGTGAACGCGAGCGTAGAATCGATATGTGCTAGAGATGGGCGCTTTACCTCATAGTAATTGGGGTATAAACAGGTAAATAACCAGGTTTTTAACGAGACGATTAGATATCTATCCACAAACGATCGGCATTTATTTTTGCTGATTGAGAAGAAATGCATTATTTTTACTGTAACAATTGGGCGCTTCTGCTAAGGCTTTTTAAATTTATTTCAAATGTGTACATGTAAAAAATTAAATCGACTCTTAGGTTTTTTTCTAATGAAACAATTCGAAACTTCAATACTTTTATCGACCGCTAGTGACTTGGTTTAAAAATTTGTGTACAATGTAATTGTGTGTAATTTGTATTTAACTCACCGCATACAGTTCTTCCTTTTAATTTTTCTTAGTAAAAACCTAATGGTCACTTTTGCCTCGCTTGTCCAAGATATTATGAGAAACTTATGTGATTATTTTTATACTCAGTATAAAAAAATATTGTTTTCCAGATGACATGTCCGCACTCCTGCTACAAGAGAAGTTATCCGAAATGGAGATAGAGAAGACGACAGAATGGGATTTCTAAATCCTTCTAGAATCCTCGACAATATGAATGTGGGAACATGCTTCTGTCTTCCCGCAAGGAAGCTCCGAACGCACGTATATATTTATATCAATGACTAGTGTAGCATAGAATAATAATCACCTCGTGGAATGTCTGATATGAATAGGGCTAAAAATTAAATCGGCCAAGTGCGAGTCGGTCGTAGCAAATCTGAGCTCGACAATGATTTAAAAAAATCGGATCTCATTTTTTAAATATAATTATATTACAATAGCACTATGCTATAAGAAAATTGTATTTTAAGAGGCCTTATTCCTTTTAAAATGCTGATTGTTTAGACATTTTTCTCTATGATCAAGCATGTTTCTTAACATACTATTGATGTTACTTTCTAGAACAGGGCTATTGGGATTTATTAGTATATATTTCAAACCTACAGTTTGAATTTTTCATTGATAATTTTTGTTTCAAAAACTACTCGAAATAGACAAAATTCACGCGGAAAATTAGTTTTTTTAACTTTATTTCGACTGTACGCAATGAAAGCGTGAAATAACTATGTTACTACCTAGAACTCGGGGAAAAGTATTATTCACTTCAAAAAGTTGGTTGAAATTATCAATATATTTGTCATAATATGAAAAAAATAAATTTTAAAAGGAATAAGGCCTCTTAACCCTTTGACCGCCAAAGACGGCAAATCACGTCATCGGGAATTCGTGCCACTGACGCCAACGACGTCTATTGACGTCAAAATTTCAGTGGTCAAAAACATGCTAATTCAAACCACTATCTGTGTTTCTTAATCTCTGTTGATTTTGGAGCACTTTTTTTTTTTTTTGGTTTGGCGTCGGTGGCACGGTGAATTGCTTTGCCGCTCGGCGCTCAAAGGGTGCTACTCGTATTAGACAACATGAAGCTCGCCATAGAATAGATAAATGAATAGAAACCGTTATAATTTGATACCCGTAGTCGTTGCCACTGTGATTATTAAAAAATAATGTTGAATCTAGATTTTTTATAATATCTTCACCAAAATCTAACCTGATGCGACAGTCTACAACGGCGGCCAATCTATGACTATGAGCCTAAAAACTGGTAATACTTCGCTCTACCCAGGCAGACAGTAGTCTTCACAAGATAAAACCTAAACTAAAAGTATTGGGAAGCAATTGCTAAGTAAAAATAAATCGGGCTAAATAGTTATACGAAAAGGAAGTATCTCGTTTTAGGGTGTATTCTCTGGAGTCTGAGGTAAGTTGTAAGTTTGTTTAGGGAGTTATCACCCCAATCGGTTAACGTACTTTGGTTGTTTGGTGTACGTCGGAGTTTGGTTGAAGTATTGATCTACCTCGACCATACTTTGTACAGTCAGTGCCATCAGCATAACATACCTGTCAATTTTAGTATGTAATGATGATGAAGGCCGTGCCATTGATCGGAATGATAATATCCTCACTACATAGTATAAAACAAAGTCGCTTTCTCTGTCCCTATGTCCCTTTGTATGCTTAAATCTTTAAAACTACGCAACGGATTTTGATGCGGTTTTTTTTAATAGATAGAGTGATTCAATTCAAGAGGAAGGTTTATATGTATAATACATGCATAATTTATCAGCATTGCACCCGTGCGAAGCCGGGGCGGGTCGCTAGTTTTCAATAAAACGACTAGAAGTGAGAGCTCAGCGTGTATTGATAAGAGAGGCAAGGATAGAGTGCAGCCAGACGGCGGCGCCGCGCGCGCCCGCGTCCTCGTCGGTGGCGTAGCGCGCCGCCACGTACGACGCGCGCCCCGCCCTGCAACATAGAGAGTGAATAGGCATCTAGCCAAGCATGCTCCATCTTAGGCCTTACTGTCACTTAACATCAGGTGCAATCTAGGTTAAATGCATGGCTATTTTGAATAAAAAAAAAAAAATACGAGCACTCATACTTGTCTTTATACTATCTATTGACAACATTTCAAACGTTCAAATAGTGATAAGATAACACTAATTCCATTACTTCATTATCACAGAACCCCGAACTATTATTTTTATTTGATTATACGGACTGGTTTAGAAATTATTAAGAAACAGGTCAAAGCAGCATCGTCTATCAGCACTCAGATGACGTCACCTTGTGGAAAAATTGAGTCGCAACCTGCAAAATAACAGTGGAATATTTTCCTTAATAATCCGACCGTGTGATTCTTTGATCATAAATTAGAATATATTCGAAAATGTAAAAATGTAGTTATATTTAATTATTTTATCCTTTATTTGATTATATTTGAAAATAGCCTGGTAAAAAGACCCGCAGAGGATCCGGAGTAATGCTGAGATCGAGGAGTTCGAGCGTAACATTATCGGAGTGACAACGTCCCATAGACTTCGCTGGCTGAAATGAAGGCACTTACTATGAAAGGAAGAAGGTCATGTTACAAAAAGAGCATCCTTGCCCCAGGTACCGCTGGGGAGACAAGGTTGAAGTAGATCTGCGTAAGCTTCAAGCCGTAAACTGGCGAGAAACTGCATAGTCGTTTCGGAGCCTTTTATGTGTCACTGAGCCAAATAGTTTATCAACCCACGTACAAGTACAATTTTTTTACAAATAATGCACGTTATTTACACAAAGAACAGTCAGATACGTGCACCGTTGTGTTATTCTCATGACTCGTCTTCAAAGGCGTTCACTTACTAAAATAGGCTTAGGTATGCTATAAAACGCCACCTTGGCTGGTCCTACATATATGCATCCACCTGCGACCTTAACTAGATCATCAGTCTAACTTGTAGGTTGTCTAGCCACACTTTTCCCGGTACGCTTGGACGGTGTAAGATATATAAATTTGTATAGTCATTGATGATTATTTATATTACGTACTTGGCGGTCATTTTGGCGGTGGCTTGTGCGCCGCGCTCGGCCGCCTCGCCTGCGGCTGCGAGCGCCAACTTCAGGCCTTTGGACAAGTTCTTCTTAAACGCCGTGGCTGCGGCGTGAAGGGTGTCCAGCTACAATTATAATACACTTAAGAGGCCTTATTCCTTTTAAAATTTATTTTTTTCATATTATGACAAATATATTGATAATTTCCACCAACTTTTTGACCTGAATAATACTTTTCCCCGAGTTCTAGGTAGTAGCTATTTCATGCTTATATTGCGTACAGTCGAAAATAAGTTGAAAAAACTAATTTTCCGCGTCAATTTTGTCAATTTCGAGTAGTTTTTGAAACAAAAGTTATCAATGAAAAATTCAAATTGTAAGTTTCAAATATATACCAATAAATCCCAATAGCCCTGTTCTAGAAAGTAACATCAATATTATGTTAAGAAACATGTTTAATCATAGAGAAAAATGTCTAAAGCAATCAGCATTTTTAAAGGAATAAGGCCTCTTAAATTGCCGGTTAGTAAGATAATGATTCGAGTAAATTGCGATTTATACACTACTAGCTGTGCCCCGCGGTGTTACCCGCTCATCCCACAGGAACACTAAATTTATTTGGGATAAAAAGTATCCTATGTCCTTTCCCGGGTCTCAAACTATCTCCATACCAAATTTCATCTAAGTCGGTTCAGCGGTTTAAGCGTGAATAGGTAACAGACAGACAGACAGACACACTTTCGCATTTATAATATTAGTATGGATTATGTTATGCTACATCAAATAACAGTCTTAACCTGCTCGCCGCCAGTCAATAGTATAATGACAGCTGTCAAAGTGCCCGACGATTACATCGAGGGATATACAGGTTAATATAGTCTCACTACCACCCGCGAGTAACTGCCAATGATCATAATAACGATTGGAACATGATATACCATAGTTCTGTCTCCCGGCTCCGCGCCGCCGTACTTGGTGATGGCCTGCATAGATGCCTCCCACGATGCCAGCCACGCCGCCGCGTCGACTACGCTGGCACTAAAACGGAAATAGTTCACATTCACAAAGTTTTTACAATTTCAATAATTTTCCAAAACTAATTATCCTTTTTCTCGCCGAAACGCCGGTCCGGTGGCATACGCGCCAATTTCACGATATAGGTAACTAGCTTTGCGAGTGTCCAGTTTTGTATTTGGCATGGTACGGATCGTGTTTACCTGGCGAAAGCCTGCGATGCGGCTGAAAGACCCAAACTGTAGATGCCGCCGGATGTGCCACCCATGTCTGTCTCTGCGATCTCGGAGAGGTCCCACAGCACATTGCATGGATACTCGACGGATGCCGTCTTCAAGTATGACAGGATCGCTGAAAAAAATGGCAACAGCCTTGATATGTACACGAGTATCAAATCTCTGCTGTAACTTCTATTCGTATTGGCTACAAATAGAGTCTACCAAAGAGAAAGGCACACTTATTACTGGTTTTCACTTCAGCTAACCTATACCTATTTACCTGCAACTAATATGTAATAGAAATTGCTTTGTAAATATCTGACACAAATGAATTCCTTTTCAGGACTCATTAGTGACCAAGATATTTTGAGAGCCTTATATGAGTAGGATTAGCAGTAAATTGAAAACTTTACTTATAATCGGTTTTTAAAATTCACTAACTAAAATGTTTCCACAATTGCGAATACAGTATAATGGTCGTAGGATCGTTTGGCGATCGGTCGCAGATTTCGAAGACACTTTTCTCACCTAATCCGAATTTCTTGATGGTTATGCCACAGTCTCCGTCGCCGCACCCGGAATCTAGCGTGTTCAGCAGCTCTTCGTGCTTCACCACCTCTTCAGCTGCCTTCGTAAGACTGTTTCTGAACAGCTCTTGGTCTTTAGGCGATAAGGATGGACCAGTCGCCGCCTAGAATTTATAAACACCCAACTCCATAAGATAAGATAACTTTTGACAATATTGGCTCAAAATGAATGCATATTTGTTCAAGTATCAGTGATTTAATACATTCTTCGTGCCAGTCTGGGCACGTACCCTGTGCCCCCAGTCCACGAGTGCTCCCAATCACAAGTGCGGGGTCCTAACAGCAAAAAATGCAGTCTTTACTATCCAATGGGCCCCTAATTATGGAATCCCCGGAAGATGGCACTGACGTGTGAAGACTCTAATTTGTTTGACTCACGAAGAAAATCATTTGCAGCATCAGGCATTCATCTCACCTTCCTAGCATCGCTGTGCAGCAACGTATCATCATCAACATGTGGCTCGTCGCTTCTCTTGGAGTCGGCGCCACCGATCCATCCCACAGTAGAGGTGGGTGCATCCAGTAAATCCAGCCACAAGTCGCCTCTGGCTTGGTTCAAGTGCAGCAGGCAAATTTGAAAGCCGTGCATCTCTAGTGAAGTCTTGAAGTGTCCGGAGTATATCCGCTCCACTGTGATTTTTTTGCTTTCTGGAAGATATGTTTAACTATTAGTTGCGTACCTATCTTAAGTGTGCTTCTCTACTTCATTTATCGATACATCAGTTTTAAATTATTTTGATTTTTTGAGCGCCAAATACCTACTAAAGGCAAATTACGATAACAGTAAGTTGTCCCCAGATGCCACATAGTCATTTGCCGCTATACGGCTTCATTCATTTGGTGTAGGTATTGTTTTGCATAAAGGACACTATCTTGACACCAAGCTGGGCTCTCAAAGGGGTTAAAATCAGTAGATGTCAGAAGATATAGCTGTTACCTAAATAATCCTTAGTTTCTGCGCTGATAATATTCATCTCCATGAACGAAGTGCCTCCAAGGTTGTCGATCATAGCCGCTACTCTGTCACCTGATTTTAGTTTAAGATGTGCAACCACCTAAAAAATATTCCATAGATTATTCAATTTAATGTAAGACGTCGAAATCTTTTCTGGATCAGTTGAGGAGAGAAATTTAAGCCATCATCATCGACTTACAAATCTATTTTATTTTTATCGCGCGACGCGACTCGACAGATTAGTTATAATAAAATAGTCGTCATTTTCCCACGGCAAAAAGTGACAGACGCTTTATCATTTATCTATTACTACTGATATAAAGCGCTGACCATCACAGGCCTTGTTGGTTGGGATATTTATATGTAATAAAAAACTAAAATATAGAATGAAATTGGACCTGGTCAAGAATCATGGAGACGACTTCCTTGGCGGTGCCCAGCTTCATCTTCTTGATGCCGGCTTCGCCGTGCACTCCTGCGCCGAGCTCCATCTCATCGTCAGCTATCTCGAATAGCGGCGGTTGGCCTGAGTTAGAAATCATTATGGCTTTAGAATTATATTTCTTCCCATGAGTAGGTACTTAAAACACAACGACTTTTGTATGGAGACGCAACGAGGGATTATTTCCATAGGATAATATGATATGTTCATACCTGGTAGTGAGCATGCGCTCAGACAGACACCCAAAGTGGCCATAGAGTCGTTTGCTTCAGCAGCAATTTTTTTAACGGTTGCCAAATCGTAACCCTTGTCCGCCATGGCTCCGCATAACTTCAAAATTAAATTATATAATGTTATGACACTAATACTTGCATACCAATGTGTTTCTAGATAGAAGTGGTTTTAGTGATTATTCCTGTTCACCTTTAGTAACTAACCTTGTAAAATAAAACTTCACCACACATGCTCCTTCCCCCAGTTTTGTTATGTCTGGAAGCCACGTCTTCGCCGACTATAAGGCCTTCCACCTGAAATTGGAAAAGAGATACATAACAGGGTGTTGTATATTATAATTATAACATAATGCACGAGTATGTTGGCATTATTGCCTTTCATGCATTATACCTATACTGTTGTTATTCGTTGCTCAACACACAAAACAATGTAGTCGTCTGCGGCTGGCTCAATTTTCCTCATAAATACTCGGAAAATTTAAGTTGGAAAGATTAATGTAGGTAACCGTAACACATTACCTTTATACCAGCAACCTTGGCTTTCTCAATAGCTTTCCCGAAATTGAGCCTATCTCCAGTATAGTTGCCAATTATGACGATAACACCACCTAAAAAAATGTCATTAAACGTTTACTAAAAACTCAATTCTTTTTCAAATACCTATCATAAAAGCAATGCTTCTTATTGTTGGACAGTTCCAACAATAAGATGTGGGTATTGTAAGGACTGAGAGCATATAAGGTTTTTCATAAAAATATATTGAAATATTGGAATTCTGGCCGTCTCTGTCACTCACCAAAAGAGCCGGACTTCTCATATCAAACAGATGTATTAATGTCCCAATATAAATAGTTTACCAAGTCCTTTTATTAATCCTCTGCGAGTAGCACCGCCCTACACTTGGTGGAGGTGCGAGGTACTTTATAATTACAAACTCCCTAGTCACGATTGTCTAGATAAGCTCGAGAAAGCTGCTAGCATTTGTCGAGCTATCTATTATTTGCCTATGAGGTGTCGATATATACAAGGTACGAAGCGTGTCAAGATCAAATAGGTTTAAAAGTCAAACAGGTACCTGAATTGTACTTATACAGCTGCGCGATCGCGTAGAGCACATGTCCCGTGGGTGGGGACGCGAACACGCCGCCAGCTACTGCTCCATCCAGCATACCTGCCCCCACCAAGCCTGGACACAAAAACCTATATTAGACATCTAGGAAAACAGCTACATCTGATTCTGCCAGTTTTTTTTTTAACATGAACTTTTCGGGTTCTTTTCAAGAACAAATAGGTTATAACCTGAGGAAAAAAACATATCAAACAAAATAAGTTCCCTTATTACTTTAGTAAATTGCGTTAGTACTCGGTAAATAATATAAGGCACAGGTATCATACCTCCTGCGAAGGGCTCATGTCCAGAACCACCACCACCGAGAACAGCTACGCGCTTTGAATCAACCTGAAAAGAGTTTTTCTGTTTTTAGTTTTTACTTCATAATTTTATTTTGGACAACGAATCTAACTATCTCTTAATCGTTCCTAAGGAATACATAATTTTGGACATAAAGTTATTGCTTTTAATGAACTGTTACTATCTAACCCACCTTGCTCCGAACTGTGACCACTCTGTGCTTGGGGTGTAAATGCAGTTTCGGGTAGGTGGCGACCACCCCGCGTAGGTTGTCGTCCACGCACGACTCGGGCGAGTTAATCACCTTCTTCGTCACGGGCTTGCGAGACATTCTGGAACTATTTAAAAAGGTTTATGTTAAATAAACGTAGACATCCGTTTTTTATGGTATGAGAGATGTGCGGAGTTTGGCGAAAGAAGGGTCTCAAGGGTGCTACCGCGCAGCAACTTGCCGTTGTCGAAAACTTGCCGACGCTTCAAATTTCTATTCAGCGATGACGCGAATTCGCGTCTTCGGCAATGAATGGGTTCTCGTATACTGCTAAAGGTTTCACAATGCGTCGTGCTGTCAGAGCCAGGGCTAAAAAAATAGACCCATGTCCGTAATCCGCTATACGAAGATCCAACACAATTGCTGACCTTGCACACTGCATAATTTTTATTTCGAAACTTTAGTTCTATCATGAATTCACTGAATGGTGTAGCGATGAAGCCCTATGAGAAAGACTATACCTTTATTTTTTTGTGGAATGTATGTCTTAGTTTAGTCCTGGCACCGACAACGGTTTATCTAAACCAAATTAGCTAAGGCTTTTGTCTTAGCTATAAAGCACGTTTATTAAAATAAGAATTATAATCGCACTCGCCTCGAGATGACTACTCGACTACGACTATTTTGACAACTAAATAATCTAACGCAAACTTCAGGCAAAACAGAAAAGCCAATTATATGTTGAAAATATTAATTATGTCATTCTTTAGTAGATAGCTCCTGCAAACTAACTAACACGTCTGTCATAATATTTTGTGGTCGCATAGTCTTAAGGAATATAATATCTTATCACTTCGAGCTAAAGTTTACGACCCCTGTGATAGCATTGTTTATCTGCTTATAGCTCATAAATAAATATTCGTTGATGAGACTCTTACCTACAATAACAATTGCTTGTTTATGTGTTTTATGATATGTTCTTATAAAATCGAGAACAAAAATCGGTGATACAAAAGTAACCCTGAGCTGAAAATCTGCGGTGCTTACTGCAAACGAATGGTCGCATTATTATGAAACATTATTATTGAGATATATGTACTCACCTCATCCTACATTAATAAAACCACTAATTTCATATAAGTATTATGTATAATCTATGTTGCTCACATCACAACCGGCTTTCCACGGTTAACTAAGAAATTATTTCATCGAACTCACAGAACACTATATATAGGTATTGTTTTAGCGGGTTAAGTCAAAGTCAAATGTCTTTCGACTAGACTAGAGGAAACAACTACTTATAGGAAATCGGAACCTATACAACAACAAAGTTTCGAACGTTAAATTGTTTTTGTCACGTGAGGCAAACAGCGTTCTAGACTGTGATCATAACACTGAACGGTTCAATCAGTATGACATCAAAATACCCTTCGTCGAAGCTGTAACAAAATAGATCTCTTAACGTTCATGCGTTTCGGTCGCTTTTCCTTAATTAGACATAAGACAGTTTGTTGTTTGTTTTGTTCATAAGACAGTCGGCTAATGCGTCTGCCAATGACTGGTTATTATATTTTTAGGCTACAGAACATAGTTATGCAGAAAGCCACCAAATATTTTTTTCATAATGCAAAAAGCGACTCTCATTCATTGATTAAGACTTAAGTCACTTTGACAAAAAACCACGCTGGTCGCTTTCTGCATAACTATGGTCTGATTAGCTATACACATACATATTTATCGGTTGCGCTAGCTTAGATGGCGCTGAGTGATTTTGTTTTTAACCCCCGACGAAAAAAGAGGGGTGTTATAAGTTTAACATGTGTATCTGTGTATCTGTGTATCTGTGTATCTGTGTATCTGTGTATCTGTGTATCTGTGTATCTGTGTATCTGTGTGTCTGTCTGTGGCATCGTAGCGCCCAAGCGGATGGACCAATTTAAGTGCGGTTTTTTTTAATCGAAAGACTTTTCCGTCGAGATGGTTCTTAGCTATGTTTGGTGGAAATAGGACCAGCAGTTTCCAAGATATTCAGCTTTAATTGGAACAAGTGACGAGATCTCAGCCAATAATGAAGTTAATAATTCGAAATATTGGCTAAATGTTAAGTTTTATTAGCATTTTCTATATGACTCACTAATTGAGGGTCTCATGATGACCAGGTAGTTGTTAATGGATCCCAGCCAATATTGAAGCTAAGGATTCCAAATTTTGGTTAAATGTTAAGTTGTATTAGCATTTTCTATATCACTCAATAAATGAAGGTCTCATGATGACCAGCTAGTTGTTAATGGATCTCAGCCAATATTGAGGCCAAGAATTCCAAATTTTGGATAAATGATAAGTTTTATTAGCATTTTCTATATCACTCAATAAATGAAGGTCTCATGATGACCAGCTAGTTGTTAATGGATTTCAGCTAATATTGAAGACAAGGATTCCAAATTTTGGTTAAATGTTAAGTATTATTAGCATTTTCTATATGACTTACTAAATGAAGGTCTCATGATGACCAGGTAGTTGTTAATGGATCTCAGCCCATATTGAAACTACGGATTCCAAAGTTTTGGTTAAATGTTAAGTATTATTAGCATTTTCTATATCACTCAATAAATGAAGGTCTCATGATGACCAGCTAGTTGTGAAAGGATCTAAGCCAAGAATTTCTAATGTTGGTTAAATGTTAAGTTTTATTGGTGGCGTAATCAACAGATTAATAAATTTTTGACAGTACAATAATTTGGTACCTTGGAGCTGAAGATGGCCGTAGGAACTCCTAAACAGCACAAGATAAACCCATGGTGTTTGGGCTCGTCTGATTGTTCTTGATGAGCAATTAACATTTGTGTAAGAAAGAACAGTTAATAATAAAACCGAGTCTCAAAAAACTTTTTTGACAAAAAATCTCATTATAATTTCTGTCACAGTACTAGGTTACTGTTTTTAACTTTCGGAATTCTGCTAAAGCTGAATTGTTATTAGGACTAATGAACAGGTTCCTTTGATTGAGGTCACAAATAGCAAAACCCTGCAAGATTTTAACGCGACTAAATGACACGTAAGCTTTAGCAAAAGTACTCTTGCCTAAGTGAATAACAGCTTTTTAGGATTTTGTAATTTGTGTCAGTCTGTCCACAGCGCTTAGCTCAGAGACATAAGTAGTGGTTGAATACATTTTTAAAAAAATAAAATTAATAATTTAAAAAACCCCCGACATGACAACCAATAAAAAGAAAGAAATAAAATCTATGAAATGTGCCTATACAATGAACAGTAGAAAAAGAATCCAAGCTTCGTTGCGTTCGGGGGACCGCTAAGTACCTACCTAAATGAAATGAAATATATTTTTCAACGCAGCATTGCATGTTATGCATTTGGGCTTCCCACTTTACGATTTTCAGTACATTGCATTTCATTTACTTAGCGGTCCCCCGACGCAACGAAGCTTGGATTCTTTTTCTACTGTTCATTGTATAGGCACATTTCATAGATTTTATTTCTTTCTTTTTATTGGTTGTCATGTCGGGGGTTTTTTAAATTATTAATTTTATTTTTATTTCATAATTTTTAAACAAACAGAAGTTTCGTCCCGGAATTTTCTTCTTTGGACACTATTCTTGTTTTACACCGTTTAAGGTCCAGGGTTTCCAATCTTTCGTCGAGCTTGATCCTTGACTACATGTAGGTATAACTGGATCCCAAGCCAGTGGTAATTAATGCCGTCTTCTCTAAGATTGAAGTTAGGATATATTTTGATTTCAATAGCCTTAAGCAACATTCTGGGAAAATATCGTTAAAATCAGACTAGTTAATGCTTATAATGGCAAAATGGCGAAGTTATTAGCCAATACAATCAAAATATATACTTTAAATGCACTGCATGAGTCGCAAGAACCTGCTACTTATGGCCTAAAACAGAACCAGGTTTCTATTCTACAGGATCCAAATACGGTACGGGTGGCTTACTTAGCTCCATAAAAATTGCAGTTGGTGCTAGGTAACTTGACTTAGTTTTGAGAGACCTACTCATAGATACCCCACACCATGGGATAAACATCCCCACTTTTGTTACGTGTAGGGAAGGTACACAAAAAAATGTTTTTAAAAATGTATTCAACCACTACTTATGTCTCTGAGCTAAGCGCTGTGGACAGACTGACACAAATTACAAAATCCTAAAAAGCTGTTATTCACTTAGGCAAGAGTACTTTTGCTAAAGCTTACGTGTCATTTAGTCGCGTTAAAATCTTGCAGGGTTTTGCTATTTGTGACCTCAATCAAAGGAACCTGTTCATTAGTCCTAATAACAATTCAGCTTTAGCAGAATTCCGAAAGTTAAAAACAGTAACCTAGTACTGTGACAGAAATTATAATGAGATTTTTTGTCAAAAAAGTTTTTTGAGACTCGGTTTTATTATTAACTGTTCTTTCTTACACAAATGTTAATTGCTCATCAAGAACAATCAGACGAGCCCAAACACCATGGGTTTATCTTGTGCTGTTTAGGAGTTCCTACGGCCATCTTCAGCTCCAAGGTACCAAATTATTGTACTGTCAAAAATTTATTAATCTGTTGATTACGCCACCAATAAAACTTAACATTTAACCAACATTAGAAATTCTTGGCTTAGATCCTTTCACAACTAGCTGGTCATCATGAGACCTTCATTTATTGAGTGATATAGAAAATGCTAATAATACTTAACATTTAACCAAAACTTTGGAATCCGTAGTTTCAATATGGGCTGAGATCCATTAACAACTACCTGGTCATCATGAGACCTTCATTTAGTAAGTCATATAGAAAATGCTAATAATACTTAACATTTAACCAAAATTTGGAATCCTTGTCTTCAATATTAGCTGAAATCCATTAACAACTAGCTGGTCATCATGAGACCTTCATTTATTGAGTGATATAGAAAATGCTAATAAAACTTATCATTTATCCAAAATTTGGAATTCTTGGCCTCAATATTGGCTGAGATCCATTAACAACTAGCTGGTCATCATGAGACCTTCATTTATTGAGTGATATAGAAAATGCTAATACAACTTAACATTTAACCAAAATTTGGAATCCTTAGCTTCAATATTGGCTGGGATCCATTAACAACTACCTGGTCATCATGAGACCCTCAATTAGTGAGTCATATAGAAAATGCTAATAAAACTTAACATTTAGCCAATATTTCGAATTATTAACTTCATTATTGGCTGAGATCTCGTCACTTGTTCCAATTAAAGCTGAATATCTTGGAAACTGCTGGTCCTATTTCCACCAAACATAGCTAAGAACCATCTCGACGGAAAAGTCTTTCGATTAAAAAAAACCGCACTTAAATTGGTCCATCCGCTTGGGCGCTACGATGCCACAGACAGACACACAGATACACAGATACACAGATACACAGATACACAGATACACAGATACACAGATACACATGTTAAACTTATAACACCCCTCTTTTTTCGTCGGGGGTTAAAAACATTTTTTTGTGTACCTTCCCTACACGTAACAAAAGTGGGGATGTTTATCCCATGGTGTGGGGTATCTATGAGTAGGTCTCTCAAAACTAAGTCAAGTTACCTAGCACCAACTGCAATTTTTATGGAGCTAAGTAAGCCACCCGTACCGTATTTGGATCCTGTAGAATAGAAACCTGGTTCTGTTTTAGGCCATAAGTAGCAGGTTCTTGCGACTCATGCAGTGCATTTAAAGTATATATTTTGATTGTATTGGCTAATAACTTCGCCATTTTGCCATTATAAGCATTAACTAGTCTGATTTTAACGATATTTTCCCAGAATGTTGCTTAAGGCTATTGAAATCAAAATATATCCTAACTTCAATCTTAGAGAAGACGGCATTAATTACCACTGGCTTGGGATCCAGTTATACCTACATGTAGTCAAGGATCAAGCTCGACGAAAGATTGGAAACCCTGGACCTTAAACGGTGTAAAACAAGAATAGTGTCCAAAGAAGAAAATTCCGGGACGAAACTTCTGTTTGTTTAAAAATTATGAAATAAAAATAAAATTAATAATTTAAAAAACCCCCGACATGACAACCAATAAAAAGAAAGAAATAAAATCTATGAAATGTGCCTATACAATGAACAGTAGAAAAAGAATCCAAGCTTCGTTGCGTCGGGGGACCGCTAAGTAAATGAAATGCAATGTACTGAAAATCGTAAAGTGGGAAGCCCAAATGCATAACATGCAATGCTGCGTTGAAAAATATATTTCATTTCATTTAGGTAGGTACTTAGCGGTCCCCCGAACGCAACGAAGCTTGGATTCTTTTTCTACTGTTCATTGTATAGGCACATTTCATAGATTTTATTTCTTTCTTTTTATTGGTTGTCATGTCGGGGGTTTTTTAAATTATTAATTTTATTTTTTGATAAAATATATTATCTTGCGTTGCTAATTTTCTGACGTTTCGACATCAAGTCATACTGAGAGTCACGTAAATCGCTAGTCAGGTTCTGAATTTAATTTAAATGGTGGTGTTGAATACCTTAAATTAAAGTGAAATAGTGTATGCTCTATTAGTTACTTAGGATTAACTCCAACTACGAATATAAAATATTGTCAATGCCAATATTGTCAATCTTTAACTAACTTATTCCTACCTATCGAGCGCTTTCTAAAGTTAGCAAACGTTCAAAATGAATTTATTCTTTCCCCAGTTGCAAAGTTTACAAACTTCTGTGCCCGACGTATATCCACGTAGACAGGAGTGTGTTAGAAAGAGACGGCGCACTAGTCACTAGTTTGCTGGCGGCGAATTTACGGCGGTGTATCTACTACAAGTTGAAGTTTGAAAGAGATTGGTAAATGGTGACTTTTTAATATTGCTTCCGTGAGCTGAAGCTGATTGAGTTTCTCTATACCTCAAATTTTATTTTAATTGAGAAACACCTAAAAATGCGCAATTTATTTCATTCTAATTTTCAAATACAGATTAATTTAAGATACTGATTTCATTCGTTTCTCGATTAGATGCGTTAATTATTTTACTCCTGTAAGTATTATGCGGTAACATCACTACTCGACGTGACTTGTAATTAGCAAGGACGGATGAAAGTCAACAAAATAACGATGAATAAAATTTCAAAGCTATCATATTGACACAATCTAATTGTAGTTTGCATACAACGTTATTCTTACGAAGTGATCGGTTATCAAATCTCATCCGAATGCCTATTGTAGCTTCCAACCTTGAGGCTTGCAAAATTGTCCCAATGAACAGTAGCCATTGAGTTAAATTAAAAAAAAAGTAACTTTTTCTGATTCCTCCGTGGACCGAGGACAGTTGACATCACTTATTGTTGGCGCAGCCATTGCTTCAACCAGTTCTAGCGGGGAGAGGGCTGCGGAGAGCCGATGACGTAACAGCGGTCACCGCCGCGCGCCTACACACGGCCATCAACCACCGCGCCGTACTCACATAACATACATTACTATTGTTGTGGATGTTATGGAGTCATGAAAATGTCATTGTCAACATACAGTATTATGAATTAATTTAAAAATTTCAATAATTACTCAAAAAGCTTCCACAGATATTTTATTTAACCATCGTATGTTTATTGGCGTGAGTGACAGAGCAAAGTGAGTAAGTAGGTACAATTACGTTACTGTACAGTTTTTTATCAGATTTAAGTGTAAAGTTCTAGACGCATTTACAATCAGTTTCAACATCATGTGTCTTTTAAATAGTGGTAACTTACTTAGGTATATAGGTACTTGGTTCATAATCATAATCAGTCGGTAGTCGGTATCCAAACATTCGTTGTAATTGAATGCCAGACGTCAATAACGTCATCATATAAGTATTGATATAGCTTTTCACATTATTTTTTTCGGAAATTCTCTGTCTACATCTACAGTATCAATCCTCCATACACCCTGTCCTACTTAAGGTTAATTACTTAATCCGATCAGAGGAGGCGAAACGCCAAAATACCATAGAACTCCTGTTATTAATAGACACATCCTCTCTTCCTCTTTCTTGACTTTTACGATTGTAAAGAACATATTCATCGTAAATCTGAGACAATTGCGCTGATCTGGGACATATCTTATATAATTATGTCTGTCTGTTACCTCTTCACGCTGAAACCGCTGAACGGATCTAGATGAAACTTGGAATGGAGATAATCTGAGAAAGGAGTCCCGGGAAAGAACATAGGATAAGCTTTATCCTCGAAAGGAGTAGTGGGAGTTTGTATACAGAGTACCTATTATACGCAGAGGAAGTCGCGGGCAAAAGCTAGTAGGTACATTTATGAAAGGAATCCCGTCAAAAACGTTTTCATGTAAAATGATGCTAAGACGATACCAAATGACTCGCACTGTCAAAAGTTATGAGATCTCATGTAGAGTCAAGCTTCTGACTCTACACGCCCTAACTCTGCAAGGCCTAACTTCACAAACTCCACACCCTAGTAAAAATATGTGGCTTGGCCATTTCGCTACATGCACATGGGCGTAAGGTGAAAAATTTCTTCACTGTATATCATTTTTCAGTTCTTGTAGTAACGAAACGAGATTTTCGTTTATCTGGTATAATATAATCCAAGCCCAAGTCAAGTTATGAGGGTTAAAAAAAACGACGAAGCGCTTCGAGAAAATATATGTATGTAGTGCCCTTGCGCTTCGCTTGGCTCGTATTGGCGGGGGAACTACCGGGCCCTTAGATTCGAAATCAATAGTTACATGAGTTATAGTAAGTACATGATGTATCGAACACAAGGAAACATCCCCACTGCGACCTTCAGCCAATATTAGCACTACTGAAGTAAAGTGACCTCGTCTATGTTAACAATATCATTCGCTTGAGACTAATCAGCAAACATTTGTAGTTTATAGTTTCTCATTTACGCCACCGACTATTGCTCATAAACTAGTTACCTACCTACATTCGCGCCACATAAGTTGTGGCTATAAAGTTAGCCTCAAAAAATCGCTGCGCCTGTCGAACCCCTTCGACGCCCTAGTAACTATAATAGGGTAGGTACAATTTCTGGAACACTATTCATTTTTTTTTATCTTGACTTTTAGGGTTCCGTACCCAAAGGGTAAAAACGGGACCCTATTACTGAGACTTCGCTGTCCGTCCGCCCGTCCGTCCGTCCGTCCGTTCGTCTGTCACCAGGCTGTATCTCAAGAACGATGATAGCTAGACAGTTGAAATTTTCACAGATGATGTATTTCTATTGCCGCTATAACAACAAATACTAAAAATAAAATAAATATTTAAGGGGGGCTCCCATACAACAAACTTGTTATAGATTATATATATTTATAGGTACGGAACCCTTCATGCGCGAGTCGGGCTCGCACTTGCCCAATTTTTTGTTATTTAAATGTTTGTATTATTATTATGTAAAGGTTTTCAATTCGTCGGTACAACCGACGTCGTCTGTCGATATCGTCGTTTAAATGAAGTACTGTGTTTTTCACCATAAATCTAGGTGTTATATCCTCTGGATATTGACAAAATTTACTACATCTACTCGTGGTAAAGATAGTCCACTTTAAGTGGGGAATACTTTATCAAAGGAGAAAGGTTTTGAAATGAATCGCAGCGGTATACCTAAATAATCAGTGTATTACATTAAAGCTGTTGCTGTATCCAGTGAACTCAGTGATGGACCCCAGGAGGTTTCGGGAGGCGCCATAGTAGACGATTCTGTATGGAGCCGACAGCGCGTCGTCGGGGATCGTCCACTCGAACGTGGCCGTACTCGTGGCCAGGAGGGTGGATGTGCGATCCCAATAGAATCTGGAAATGAGACAATGTAATGTAAATTGCTTGTTCAGAACTGATTTTTATAATTTAAGAGAACATTTTCAATGTGATTTGACATCTGTAAGTAAATATTTTTTAACGGGCAAATTTTGATTAGCGAGGCAGAGCTGGTATATAGTAATCATAATATTTAAGTATACTATTGCATGCTCCAATGAGTATAGTATGTGCTCGAAGAAAACGTAAAAGCTTCACTTTACAGTGTATACTTATGCGATACCATACTATAATTGCGATACCATAATTATGAGATAAAGATATTTTTTTTATTATTATTTGTTTCTCATTTATGTCGGCTTTATACATACACAAACACATACTCATACCAAATTTCAGCTTACTAGTACTAATGATCACGGAGCTAAGCCGCGGACGGACGGACGGACGGACGGACAGACGGACATGGCGAAACTATAAGGGTTCCTAGTTGACTACGGAACCCTAAAAAACAGGGCTATTAAAATGGAGTTTGGGTGGACTATTTATTTGGGCTATTGCAATACAGAAATGTCACCCGCCGTAACCATCAATGCGACTGTTACCTCAGGCGAGTGGTGAACTGGTGACTCGCCCTTCACTTAGGTGGGCCCCGTAATGCCATCGTGCAGACGGCCGGTCGTCACTCGCCAAGAACCCGACACAAGCTTTTTTTTATTTTGTATTATTGCTTTAATGTGCTATTAAAATTTAATCTGCTAATGATATAGCAGTATAGGTACGTATGCTAAAATTATCAAATAAACTTGAAGTCGGGTGTGATAGAAACTTGAGGGTCGTACTTGGTTTCCCAGTTGGCATCGGTTGCCACGGTCACCCATTCGCCCAGCTCTTCGCGCTGGATAGCCGCGTGGGAGGATTCTTGCCGGAGATTATTGCGTGGGTTCGCAGCTACCTGAAAGCATAGACAAATATTTTAGAGATTTTTTTTAGA
Organism: Apotomis betuletana; assembly: GCA_932273695.1. Lineage (NCBI taxonomy): Eukaryota > Metazoa > Arthropoda > Insecta > Lepidoptera > Tortricidae > Apotomis > Apotomis betuletana. The sequence goes on from OW026299.1 coordinate 19,467,705, forward strand.
TTTGAAACTTCGTGTGGTTGCTTCTTAAATGAGATCTTATAAAAGAACATGGTGACCACTCAATATCATAACGTAAGGCAAGATGTCACACTTACGAAGATGGAACTAAGTGGCGCAACATGGCCTTAGAACTACAGCCAAAAATCATCTAGTGGTCTCATCACAGCCAAAATCATCATGTATATAGGGTCCGTAAACCTGCGCCTGATGGGCGAGTTGTTGGTGACCACGGACAGGGTCAGCGAGATCGTTCTATAGACGGTATCAGTATACTCTGACAACGGCACCGATTTAAGGGGCGCCATACTTCATACATGAGCAGCAATGATACTTACGAAAGTAGCGCTAACAATGTCCCCCCTAGTGGCCTCGGCGGGGGGCTGTTGCAGTACGTCACCGAAATTCCGACCGATAGGCGAGTTGTCTGTGACTACAGGCAAGATCAGCGAGATCGTCCTGTTGCGGTTGTCGGCAGGCTCTTGCCCGGGTTCGACCGTGCCTCCCTGTAAGGAGATATTTTTATGGATTAATATATATTTAAGGTCAGCTATTTCTTATGTGATTGGGTATTATTATCATCATTTTTTACTAAAATTCTTGTAATTGCAGTAAATAACACTTGACACGAAACTTAAATCCAATAAGAAAAAAACAGTGCACCTGAATCGCAACAGTGGTGAACTCGTTAAACTTGTTCAAGAAGATATCCAGCGAATTCGGACCGAAGATCGTAGATGCCGCCTCGTATCTCTGCACCTGGAACACAAATATGCAGATTAAGATAATGTGCAAGTAAGACAACGATTAATTTATTTGTATAGAAGCTTCTTTTTATCGATTCATATTTTTATGTGGAAATACCACATTTTTATTTTTATAAACATTTTTAATTTTATTTTAGGGTATGACTAATACGCATAAGCATTTCAAACATATATGACGCAGAGGGCGCTCCAGTAGCGTAAAGAATTATGGGATGAAAGATTTGGTGTGATTGACGTAGCGATCTGATAGCTCAGTTGGAAGAGCAATGCGCCGGAAACGCAAAGGTCGCAGGTTCAAATCCTGCTTAGATTGTAGTAGATCGCATTAAAATTTTCTTTCTTAATTTACCTTTGTGTCATTATTTATAACGATAAATGTATCAAAAACATTATATGTACACAGATATTATTAGGTAGGTACTTTTCTACCATCGTCCACGACAACGCTCTTACGTACGTGACTCTGTAATAATGCTTGTGTTACATCCTCCCAGCCTTGGTGGTAGAGTATCATTTAGCACACTCGTAATGTTCAGCTTATAGTCGCTTACCTTCATTCTATGAAAGAAAGAAAGAAAGAAAAATGTTTATTTCAATAAAAGCACACACAGACAGGACATTATTGGCATAACAGTGTTCTATTAATTATTTATTTAGAGGTGTTTTCAATAAGTCCAGCAATGTGTGCGTTAAAGAAAAGGCTTTGACTCAGCATGGTGCTGCAATTCGCAAACAAAGCAATCTGCAACGCTGTTATTCTATGACGATTCATGACATCTTAAAAGTGCGACAGTAGTTTCATCTTATTAAGCCTCGTCATGGCGGCAGCTTATTTGAGATTCCTAAGAGGTAACCACATAATGTATGTACCGTACCTACTTATTAGTCAGCCCGCAGACCAGAACACTAAGGAGTCCGAGGCACTCCATGGCGTCACACTTGCGCCGCCACGCCATAGTGGTGCGCTCGCCCGCGAGACACGCGATAGCCAGCCTACCCAGCGAGAGCACTATGATCTTAGGGCACTTGATCATATCCGCAGCTTACTTGATATTCCTCAGGCGTAGCAACATAATGTATGTACTCGTTGGTGAGCCCGGAGACAACAACCCTGCGAGGCTGTCCAAGACGCTCCATGGCGTCGCCAACGACGTCACGCATGCGCCTGCCTGCCATTGTGGTAGGTTCGCCCGGGACGCCCGCGATGGCCAGCCCGCCCAGCCAGATCAGCGTCGCCGACACGGTGCTGGGGTGCCAGGGTAGGGGAAAATTGGCCTGGATGGAAGATACTCTGCTTGTATCATGGTGTTCTGCTGGCGTTACAAAGTGTACATACAATATTGTACGTTCGCACGTAAGTAGTAAGTATATCATTTCTAAAATATATTTTTTATGATAATTTTTTTATTTTGGTTTCAAATATTTACACAAAAATATACAATCTATGACAAAAATCGCTGAAACTATGCGTCGGATCGTAATAATGCACCCTCACATCACCGCGAACACTGCAGGCGCCTGTAATGTAACAATAAATAAACTAAATTACATTACAGGCGAATGCTTGAGATCAGGAAGCATTTTTACCTAGTAAGTAAGACAGTATCCGTGTAGTATCAGTAATTACCAGTATACCTACATCAATTACAGCAAATTGTTAATAACCAACCAGCCAATATAATTGGCAAATTTTAAAAGACCCCAACGAATTGGGATAAAGGTATGCTCTTTAAAATTCATTGAAGTACCTACCTATTTAAGTCAGTCTTACTGAATAGTAGGTACTTATACTTACTCGTCCGGTCGCCAGCAGAATGGGCTTAGGCGCATGGCACTCGACGTCTTCATCTGTCGGCTCCGCCACGATTCCGCCGATGGCGTCCAAGAGCGGATTTCCGGTTATTGTTCCCTGTAAGGAAGATGGTAGTAGGTCATCGCAATATTGACACCAATGCAACTCCAGAAGAAAACTGGTATCATAGAGCCTAACATTACAAACAACCAAAATACGCTCTCATTATAAATTTGGAATATCTGATAATATACCATACCTGAGTGATGTTCAAAACGTTTGCGCCATCAATAGTTCCAGACGCGAAACTGTATCCCAATCCAGCCACGCAGCCGGTTACTTGGTCAGTCTGAAATCGATGGCAAAACCATTACGCATATTAAAATATTAATATTGACCATTGAGTAACCTTAATTTATGAAATTATAATTAAAAAAACATTACAGAAATGATATTTATTTTTATAAGAAAGCCAAGGGACACTAACGTACCTCATTAAAAGTCCTTGAGACGGGGTCATATTTCGGTACAACTTGCTCGTGCATGGTCAGGAATTGGTGCACCACGTTAAGCTCGCCTCTCAGCTCCTCGCCGGGAGTGTTCAGCGCTTCCTGGAATAAACAAAATGATAACTACAGCGTTGTCTCATCTCGTATGATCATATCAGTTCGACACAAAAACAAGATTTTCTATGAAGCGAAAAATTGAAAAATTCAATGGTTCAGGCAGGGTTCGAACTGCGTCTCCAACGGCTTTTCGGGCCAACACCCACCTATTGGAACACTGAACCTGATGCGAGAGCCATTGAATTTAACAACCAGTTGCATCTTGCATGCCTTAGGGTGGCATCGTAGCGCCATCTACCGTAAATATTCATGACTTCATGATCAACACCACGGAGTATTCTTATGGTCTGTGATCAACACAATCGTCTCAAATTATGTTTAGAATCGATAGTAACGATGTGCTTCGCCCAAACTAATTATTTTTAATATTTTCTTCGGTTTCCGCGACTGTCACACATTTAAATAAAACAATTTAAACGGATTATATCGCGTATATTAATTATTTGAGCCTCCCTGACGTTTCAGTACCTTTACAGATACCGTTGTCAAAGGTTGACTGAGAAAAACACAATTTTTCTCTGTCAAAGTTACATTTGTGCAAACTACCCATTTTGTAAATATTAATTTAAAATAAAGGTGTTCATACATGCCAGATGGGCCTAATGTGTAAAGACAGTTACACATGTGCCAGAAGGGCATTTATTATTTTATTTAAAATATCTACCAGCGGTTCACTAAAGGCTTACTGAGGAGAAAGAACCGCCAAAGAAAACTCCCAGATTGCCTTATTTATTATTATGAAATACTTTTAAACAAAAACTCTACATATACTACTTTTAACACTAATTTGTTTTACACCGTTCGAGGCCCAGGGTTTCCAGTCTTGTGTCTTGCTTGATCCTTGATAAGATGTACAACAGGATCCCAAGCCGGTGGTAATGACAAACCATCTTCTCTATTGAAATTGGGATATTTTTTGATTTCAATAGCCTCGCGCAACATTCTGGGAAAACGTCGTTTCTCTCTCGCAAGGATTGAAGTGTTGTCAAACTTAATTGAATGGTTTGGTTTGTCCATGACATGCTCGCAGACTGCAGACCTGTTGCAACGACGGTGCTTGACATCAGCTACATGCTCCTTAACCCGTGTAGCTATACTACGTTTCGTTTGGCCAATGTATGACAGACCACACTCGCAGTCCAGCTTGTAAACACCAGCACTCTGCAGAGGGATGCTGCACTTCACGGGCCTCAGGTATTGAGACATCTTCTTCATGGGCTTGAAATATGTTTTAATGGAAGCCCGTCTCAAGATGTTTCCAATCCTATCCGTGACCCCTTTCACATATGGCAGGACTGCAGGTTTACGCTCGACTGTAGGAGTCTTCACACGGGGTTTCTGGTTAAGGCGTGGTATCTTGAGCCCATTGGCCCAAAGCGCACGCTTGACATGCTGTAGTTCATCAGTCAAATGTTGGTCGTCACAGATTCCCTTGGCTCTCTGAAACAAAGATTTACCCACTGTAGCAAGTTGACTAGGATGGTGATGTGATTTGCCATTTAAATACCTATCAGTGTGAGTAGGTTTCCTATAAACAGTATGACCTACTGTATTATCAGACCTTCTCAACACACTGACATCTAAGAAGGCTAGTGAATTATCATTTTCTAACTCCATTGTAAACTTTATTTTCTCATGAATGGAGTTTAAATGGCCTAGGAAAACTGAAACACTAGATTTAGGTAAAATAGTAAAGGTATCATCTACGTATCTTTTAAAGATCCTCGGCTTGACAGGTGACGATGAGAGTGCTTTCTCCTCGAAGTCCTCCATGAAGATATCGGCGACAACAGGAGATACTGGAGACCCCATAGCCACACCATCCACTTGCACGTAGAATTCACCGTTCCATAGCATATAGCCAGATGTAAGGCAGTGTTCTAATAATTCAGCATATTCCATTGGCATATTCTGTTCACGTAGCCTCCTCCTCACAATATTGATGCAATCCTGTACTGGTAGGCATGTAAAGAGGGACTGGACATCAAAACTAACCATAATTTCATCATCAGTTAGTATCAGATCTTTAATTTCAGTGATGAAATGGTATGAATCCCGTGTGTATGCCTGCGTCTTCCCCCGCAACGAAGAAAGAACCCCAGCTAGGTACTGAGCCAAGCGATAGGTGGGAGCATCAATTTGACTCACTATAGGGCGTAATTATTTTTATTAAAACAGTAACGTCTGCTAGCGTAAAGGTTCAGGGTTTGAACCCTGCCTGACTATAGTCTCTCGTGACTCTATCAATTTGTCACTTCATTGTAAACATTTGGTTTACGCTAGCAGACGTTACTGGTTATTATAAAAATAATAAGAAAAATAATAAGAATGAGAAATTAGAATTTTATAATATACTAGCTGTGCCCCGCGGTGTTACCCGCTCATCCCACGGGAACACAAAATTTATTCGGGATGAAAAGCATCCTATGTCCTTTCCCGGGTCTCAAACTATCTCCATACCAAATTTCATCTAAGTCGGTTCAGCGGTTGAAGCGTGAAGAGGTAACAGACAGACAGACAGACAGACACACTTTCGCATTTATAATATTAGTATGGATATAACATTCTGAAGATATGGTCAGACTCTTGGAAAATATTATGCTATGCTATATATGAACGTGAATGGCAGAGAGATATCGTCTCACCGCTGAGTACCGCGCCGTATGAATACATAGCTGCCCCGATGATCCTTGTGTTCTCGAACATAATTATCATCACCAGAATCCAGAGTAGCAAGAATGTATTGCCACACTCGATCTTCGCTGAATAAATTATTCGTTACTAACCACTGCTCCTTCGAACACTGCTGTCCCAATGATTCTAGTACTCTCGAACATATCGTCTCCCGGCCCTAAGGAGTAGCAGCGTTCGCCAGCATCACATAACAGGAATTGGTTGTCGCATTCGGCTCCGCTGAATTCGCAGCGTGCGCCGCGAGTATTGGGAGATACGTCTCCGAGGTTAGACGCAAAGAAACCAGTCACGATGTCTGCCTGAAACGTAACATCATGTGAAAAAGTATCACGTTATCACTTTCCATGAATCTTGATCATCGAATGTTATTACACATTCATCACCGATAGACGTTCATTACTAGATAAGTAAAGACCCCCCGTGAACCTTCATAACAACCGGTCATGGATATGGGCTGACAGACAGCTTTACTACGGTTTCCGGCAAGCTTGGACATTATCGATTCACTTTATCAGGGTCCTCTCCTCTCATATAAAATAGTTCTTAAGTACTACTTTTTACGCTTAAAATTTAAAAATACCTTGCCAACAAGAGATTCTGGATTCAACATGGCCTCCATCCTTATAGATGCGTAGCCCAAATTGTCTGAAGATATCAATAAATTCGTCATATTCATGCTGGTCGTGTGGATGGCGAACCAGTTAAGGACCCCGTGCAGAGAACCGTCTTCCTTGACAACTCGGACCTGAGTTAGAAGATCATCGGTGTCTGCTTCGTATCTGGAATGATTTAAGGAGATAGCTTGAATATGTATATGTTTATTTCAAGCCAGGGCTAATTCCATCTGGTTATTACTCTCCACATTGATCTCACTTTTAAAATTTGTACCTTTCTCTTTCCTCAGCTGGATTGTAATTATAAGAATACGGAGATCGATTCATGTGAGCATTTTGAACCCTCGCCGTACTGTGGAACAAACGAGCCGGTACCATGTTCTCATGAGCTCGGACTATACTCTGAAATAAAAAACCATCGATTTAAACCTCGGTAGAAAGTATTCGATGAGATATGAAGTGGTAAGAAGTGAATTTTCCTTGAAGTGGTCAGGGTGTAAATGGAGGCTATCCAAAGCCTAGACTTAGGGTAACTAAGTGACTACCCAAGTAACAAAAAGTTCTATAACCAGGGCGTTATGTCACCAAACAGTGATATAGTCGGCCTATACTGGTATCCATTGTGACTGCGTGCACTATAAAGGTGTTTAAAGGAGCTTTTTAATTCTATAAATTAAAGAGCAATTAAGTTCTATATTTTAGCTCTTAGAACGCTTACAGGACCATACAAAAGAATCTTTAAAGTGTTGCACTTTACTAGATATTTAAAAAGCTGAGATGAACTTACTGGCACTTTTATGTATCCATTCAGCACTAAAACTGCGTCAAAATGACTTTAACAGTACTGGCACTGTAGCAGTGATAAAAACATTGTAATAGGATCAATTTGCACTATAAAAGTACTGTGTACAAGCATTACGTAACGTTATGGCTTCTTAAAAGCTTCCTCAACATCGCTATGGCGCTAGTTCTGTAAAAGTGATGAACACTTTTCTATAGCACTAATTAGTACTATAGCGACTCCTAGTGCAGTTGCTAAATAACTTAAATTCTAAATAGCCCTTTAAGTGAATTTGTGTTACTGCTACGGGACTAAAACGTGACATAAAAGAGTTAAAATTGTGAATTAATGGACTAATTAGATCTGTAGCAGTTTTTTATTATCAATTATATCACTAGTAAAAATATGGCCGCTGTTTACGCCATGATAGCACATATTAGGAGACGGCTGGAGCCAATGTGTACTATAGCAGCCATAGTCTTAGATTTATTGATTTTAATTTAATTAAAACAAGATTATTATCAGGGCGCATTGTCAAATTTGAAATCAGCATAATGGATTTATCAATACATTTTTTTTCGCAAGTGCTGATTTCCTTCTGATTACACGTTACGTTAAGTAACAATGGAGCATAAATAACTTATCGATATTTATTTCTTTCAATACCACGATGGCATAACACATCTAAAGAATAAAATGGGAAACAGTTTTGACGAGAAAAAACACTGGAATCGATTACAGTGCAGAGCAGCACTATAAACATGTTTTGGTTACTTTTATAGTGCAAATTCGTGACATAATAGTTCCTGACAGCACTATGTTAGTACTAAAAAGCGTTTCACGACACTTTTATACTTCAACAACAGAGCTGATTTATCACCGCGCGAGTCTTTATGTAATGTTTATAGAATTAATCAGTGATAAAACTAGGGCCTCTTTGGGGTTTTGTAAACATTTATAACACCATTATAGTGCTGATCATGAACACTATTTGGCACATCCTAAAACGTTCCCAGGACTTTTATAGTACCAAATTTTGTTACTCGGGATTGCTTGACTGCCCCTGATATATTTTTTTGTAACTACAAGACTTTCTATAGTACAGTTTACTTACGTTGGTGATGCCGGTGACATAAGCGTTGTAGGTTTCTCTCGAAAACCCGAGGATGCTGACGTCGAGAATGAAGTCGACTAGATATCCTCCCGGCGTGGCATGAGTATGAGTCCCTGTCAGGATCACGTTCTGCAGTGTGTATAGATCACCGTACAACTCCTGCAGGTTTCTGATAACCTGAATTAAAGAGAAGACAGTTTAGATCATACAAACTCATAAGCAAACCTCATCATTCTTTTTTGTCGGCTAATCACTCGTGTGCGTACCTCTCTTCTGACAGCTATGCCAATGGACTGAACGTCGGCGGTAACGAGCACGATTCTTTTGCCATCCCTCTCGAAGATGAAGGAGCGAGCGAACTGCCTGAGATGGATGCCGGCGCCTGACTGAGACAACTCAGCGTACCCCATCTACAGATACCAGTAAGTCATTACAATGTTCTAATTTGTCTGGAAGATGAATATTATATCAGCGCGAGGAAAAAATGTTATCCTCGACTCTCTATTGAATTGAAACGTTTTGTATAATGTTAAAGTGTAGAGAGTTGAATTGAACATCTCTGTAATTTCTTTATCCCAGAATCAGCGCAACTGCAATACATTTTTTTTACGGATAAATTAATAATATCGTAGATGATTGTGACATGTGATTATTCATCATCCATCCGCTTCCATTTCCATAGAGCGACAAACATGGGTGATGTTGATGTTGTTGGGAAGTCGCGAAGAAAATGTGCTCACGCTCTACCGTCAGTATACTTCAGTATGTTCTAATACGTAATTTAATAGATAAGTGTCTTAAAGTAGTACTTACGAAAGTAATCTCCACACACGGTCCTGTCATATCAGCGATTCCCACGCCCACTTCATACAGCAACTCGGTCTGAGCCACAGGCTCGGTAGTTGGGCCCTCCTCTGTTGTCCCCTCAGTGGTAGTGATATCATATACTGGGCCCTCGTCTGTCACGACTAGGTACACTGTGACCGACATGCCGGCGATGACTCCCAGGGTCACCCCTATGATGATGCATTTGGCGAGGAGTGAGAGCGCCATTGTTTCTGGAATAAATGTGAAAGTGATATATTCGTATTAAAGCTATCGTTTAATGCTTAGATGTAGTTTTAATACTGTCATACCCTGGATGGTTATGACTCAAGGTGTATTAAATAGGTAAACGAACAATATGAAATGCTATAGACGTAGACGAGACGGCTCTTTATACTCCCATACAAAGTCCGAGTCACTGGTAGTGAGGGCTAAACAGCCCTGATACACTTAATCAAGTCATGTTTCATAAAGCTTCTAGCTAATGTAGTATTAAACTTGAAAGAATCTGTAGTCTCCGGCCTTAGACAACGAAAGCCTGAGAAGTCAAAGCCTAAACGTGTCGCTTTCATACTTTTCGTACATTCTGTACTTTTCGATATATTTAGTGAGCTTGCCCCGACTGACCTTAGGGACGTAGTTATTGTTAAAGTCTAGGTAATTAAGGACACGTGATCAGGAATAACCTTGCATGATCTTGGTGGAGTCGGTGGCACCTGATCCGGATTGGCCTTTAAGGTAAGGTCAGCATCATAGGTATAGTATAGTTATGTTAATAGCAGTTAAAATGCCCAAATATATCGTAACACACCCTTACTGCTATGCAAATAATTTTAAGATAGATATTTTTCGATATTTTTGGCTGCTTATTTTTGCTGCATATTAATGAGTTATGACATCAGTATCCAGTCCAAAACCTTGGAAGAGGTTGGTGGTTTGGCACCGACTTCAAAAGGTGATTCAAATGTAATCTGTACATGAACGGGTTATTTATTGGTAGGTATTTCAGTTTTTTTTGAAGACGGTTCTTTTTTTGTTATAAAATATATTTTTTTGCTTTTTAGTGATTAAAATAAAATGCATATAGCATGCATACAGTCTTAACGTACCTACCTATGATACATGTATTTTTTAATAATTATCCTCTAACTCTTAACCATTAAGGATTTGTACCTTCCATCATCGGCTCAGCATGAGGAGATGATGCTGACTACCATATGCAAATACTTAAATAGCCTTAGAAAATATATGAAAAACATTATGAGTGCCTATAAAATTTGAGGGTTGCCCTCGATTTCCCTAGGATCCCATCATCAGATCCCAACTCGGTTATAATGGGACCAACTCAGGTGTATACTCTTTCAAATAAAAAATAAAATAAAAAATCGGTCCACAATTGGCGAAGTAATCGGTGGACATACATAAAAAAAACATACAGGCGAACATATGTAGAACCTCCTCCTTTTTTGGAAGTCGGTTAAAAATAAGAGCGGTGACAGGTAGCCGTAGTTACCATAAGCAATTGAGCGGAGAATTATTGAACATAAGTTACTTACCTTATCTGGTATTTGTATGAACTCTTCAATTCACTATTATTTAAATCACTTCACCTATTTTTTAACTAGTACATATATATGTACTAGTATAAATAATTGTGTACAATTTTTTTATTTACACTACCATTTTGTACACGTGCTTATAACTAGAGTGCAAGGTAAAAATAAAATTAAAGTATATCAATCAAATAAGTCAAATGATAATATTAATCTACATTATCGTAATGCATAATCAAAAGTAAAGATAATTTCTTAACTATAAAGGGTGTTCATTTTTCATAAAAAGTAAAATGACTAGGTCCTACAACTTAAAACATTAGATGCATTGCATAGCATACAGTATCAAATACGTGTAAAATACTACTGAAATTGTATAAGTAAATACTTTTTTTAAAGACCTATTCAACGACAACCCACACACTAGTGTTGGAACGAAAAAAAAAAAAACTTCCACTTTAGGTGCACGGGAGGTACCCGAAAAAAAAATCTTTTTTTTTGTTTTTATTTTACCGTTTTGTCGGCGTGATACATACACGTACTAACACGTGATACATAATAGTTATTTGTGCAACAAGAGAGCAAAGTTGTTTTTTGTTACGAGTGCTGATTTTGAGTCCCGAGCAAGCGAAGGATTCTACGTTTGAATCACGAGCGTAGCGAGTGATTCTATGTTAGAATCCTGAGGGTAGCGAGGGACTCAACAGCACGAGATGCAAAAAACTTTGCTCTCGTGTAGCACACACAACTTTTCACCTCATCAGCGAGAACATATTCGACATTTTGTGCTTTTCCTTCCAACGTATTTTTATAGTCTTTGTTGCTGATTTCAATAATATTATTAATCAGAAAATAGATGTGCTGCTTAAAAAGGAATAACAATATAATTTAATTGAAATTATAATGAACCAACCAACACGGTTATTGTCATTATTTGATCAAATTGGAAGATTTACCAGATACATGACGTGTTTATTTATAAATACATATTATATTACGAGATTTTGTTTATAAATTGATTGATATTTTTACTCGTAAAACACCAAATAGAATAAATGCAAAAGAATATAAAAATTACAATATAAACTCGATATTTTTAGGGTTCCGTACCCAAAGGGTAAAAACGGGACCCTATTACTGAGACTTCGCTGTCCGTCCGTCCGTCCCGTCTGTCACCAGGCTGTATCTCAACAACGGTGATAGCTAGACAGTTGAAATTTTCACAGATGATGTATTTCTATTGCCGCTATAACAAAAAATACTAAAAATAAAATAAAATAAATATTTAAGGGGGGCTCCCATACAACAAACTTGTTATAGATTATATATATGTATAGGTACGGAACCCTTTATGCGCGAGTCGGGCTCGCACTTGCCCAATTTTTTAAGGTACGTTTCGAATATGCATCTATGATAAATGGTGAAATTATAAATTATTATTATATTTACAATAAGTAATAACTTGAAAAATCTTATTTTATTTGAGCAATGATATATTGTTTTATATAAAAGGCACAATAATTTTTATATTCGGTCGTTAAATAAAAATATAATAAAGAAAAAAAAAAATACGTTGCAATTAAAACTTTTTCGGGTGTTTTAATGTAATTTTTGGTATAACGCGTATCCGAACTGTTCTCAATCGAGGTCGGATTCGAAAATCGAATTTCAAATTGATAAGTTTCTATCCCTCTCTTTTATATACATATGAAAGAAACAGAAAGCATCGAGATTCAAATGATTAGAATTTTATAATTAACCTTTGGCTGAAGAATGTCAATTCGTGGTCAGATATTGAAAAAATTAAAAAGCTACTTTCTACTCACGCTCGAAACAAAATCGCATTTTGTTCACTGTTATCTGACAGCAAAATCGCCATGTTTGAGCTGGTGAGGTGAAAACCAAATTTCAGCTTTCTAGTAGGTACTAATGATCACGGAGCTAAGCCGCGGACGGACAGACAGACAGACAGACAGACAGACGGACGGTCCTAATTGACTACGGAACCCTAAATAGATGCTAACTCGTGGGAATGGATCCCACGCGTTAGCATCTATATTTCTTGTATTACTTAAATGGATATTTATATTAATATCTTCCCTTCTCGGAGTATAATTTTCAATTTCTTTTCGGAACTATTTCATTGGGGTTGATGTGAGCTAGTATCTGCGACTCGAAATCTAAGTACCTATTGGTTGATGGCAGTAGCTCTACTCGTGTCAACTCACCTCAAACAGAAAACCTAGCTAACTGGAAGACGCTAAATTACTATTAACTCCTGATTATTTTATCCATGTTAAATACTTGACCAATTTTAACCTGTATATTTATTTAGTAGATATTATTTTTAAATAACTAGCTGCATGTGTAACACACTTTGTAGCTGTTAAGAATAAACTGCAGGAGTTCAGAGATTGGGAAGCAAAGATAGCGATATATTATAATTCTATGAGAATGTTAATGTGAAACGGTTCTACATGTTGGGTCAGATTTCCATTTGGTCACTTGTATTATATGTATATATGTCGGCGGCTGATCGTAAAATCCGCCAGATCACGAAATTCCTAGGCATATCGTGAAACGCCGCCATTTTATGATTTTGATAAAAATATCCTAATTTCAATAGAGAAGACGGTTTGTCATTACCACCAGCTCGGGATCCTGTTGTACACCTTATTAAAGATCAAGCAAGTCACAAGACTGGAAACCCTGGACGTCGAACGGAATAAAACAAAAATTATATTCACTAATACAGATTTTTTCACGCCGCCGCCGAGTCAATATGAGCCGGTACGCCGCCGCAGGGTACCTAAAATGTAGTAGGCGCAAAAAAAACCCTAACCTACCTATTTCTGGGAGCAGTTTCGTTTTATGGGTGTCGGCGGCCGATCGTAAAATCCGCCAGATCACGAAATTCCTAGGCATATCGTGAAACGCCGCCATTTCATGATTTGGCTAAAAGTTGACCAGGCATATCATGATATGCCTGATAAACAATACGGCAGATCGATTAGAGCAACGCATTCGTCGATATTCCTAGCTCTATACCGGGCACATTGTGAAAATCCGGCAGATCACGAAATTCCTAGGCATATCGTAAAAATATCCTAATTTCAATAGAGAAGACGGTTTGTCATTACCACCAGCTTGGGATCCTGTTGTACATCTTATTAAAGATCAAGCAAGACACAAGACTGGAAACCCTGGACGTCGAACGGAATAAAACAAAAATTATATATTCACTAAGATATACAGATTTTTTTCACGCCGCTCCCAGTCAATATGAGCCGGCGCGCCGCCGCGCACAAAAAAACTAACCTACCTATTTCTGGGAGTAGTTTCGTTTTTTGGGTCTTAAAAAAAAATAACCCTAACCTAGATAGTTATTTTTTTATGAGCCTAAAAACGAAACTGCTCCCAGAGATAGGTAGCTTAGGGTTTTTTTTTTTTGTGACCCGTAAAACAAAACTGTTCCCAGAGTACTGAAACTGCTTCCAGAGTATGCCTAGGAATTTCACGATCTGCCTAAACGTCACTGGTGGGTGTTACTTAGGCAGATCATGAAATGGCGGCCTTTCATGATATGCCTAGGAATTTCATGATCTGCCTAAACGTCATTGGACAAATCGTTAAACGTTATGTCTTGAACGATATGGCGGATGTCATTTAGCCAAATCATGAAATGACGGCGTTTCATGTTATGCCTAGGAATTTCGTGATCTGCCGGATTTTACGATCGGCCGCCGACATATACATACCCAGAGTTTTACATTATATTACCTATTACTTATCGGAATAATATGTCATGTTGTTTTTAATGTAAGCATGTTAATTATTATATTTATTAATCTGTTGCTTTAATTATTTATCTACATTCCAGAGTACTTTGATAACACGTTCTGCGGCGGTATATTACGGCTATAGCCGTACTGATGTAGGACTGTGAACCTTGTGTCTCGACAGTACGGCCATCGCTGTAGTACCGCTGTTATCTAAGTTACTAATGAATATTTAAAGGTTAGTACCGAGCTCGCCACCTGTGCCTCGGTCAGGTCGTAATATAAAACTAATTGTTACAAAGAAAGTACCTATACAAAAAGTGACATTACGTGTATTTTACATACTTCTATCAAAATCACTGTTATACTGGGTAAATTGCTACTTATATTTAGCTTCTATGCCTATATAGAAGCAATCTTATTCCAACCTTTTGAACGCCAAGCGTTGAAGCAATTCAAAGTAGCCCTGCGTGACGCCACAGCCAAAAATAAAAAAATACTTTAAAATCAAAAGGGTCTGAATAAAACTTAGCAGTTTGAATTACTTACGCAGTTTTTGATCGTCGTTAGACGACGTTGGCGTGAGTTGCACAATTTTCCGTCGAAATGATTTGAAGTCTTCGGCGCTCAAAAGGTCGGGTTAGCGATATCAACTTTTTTACTTATGGCAAAATTAAAAATAAATAAGTATAGGGATCTCGGACCCGAATGTAACTTTATTCCTTTTGAGGTCGAGACCTTGGGTCCGCGGAGTCCCAGCGCCCACAAACTTGTTAAAGACCTGAGAAAAACGCTTATTGACACTACTGGTGAAGAGCTGGGAGCTTTCTCGCTCAACGCATCTGCACATCTATCACAACTGTGACACGCGACTCTTTCTCGCGCGAGAAATATTACCTGTCTCTATCTTTACAGTACTGCAAGAGAGTGACGGGCGATGCTATGTCGCGCGACTAGAGTTGCGAAGCCAAGTTGCGCTAGACGGACAGCACAGCATTGCGATTAAGCGAGAAAATGCTGCCAGCGTCTTCGGGATCATGTCGCGGGGGCACAGTTTTGTAGATTTATTGTAGGTGTATTCTATTGATTTGTTTAGGTACTTACTCCCTTGAAGTAGTGCAGTAATCAAACTTTATACTTAACGCAAAAAAAAGTTGCTGCTGTTTATGCCGTAAATGTAAAAAGCGTATATTTTATTTCGACACTCAGGGAACCAAAATTTATAGGGTTATTTCCCGTTGATCTAAAATAATGGAATTTGGCAAGTAATATGTGTTACCTATACTAAAAATATTATTAAGTATAAATCTAATAACTATTACAACAACTTTTCTTCGTAGTCGTGCACTCTTGGCAGAGTGGTCGTGGTCATGGTTAGGTCGATTCTTTCGCCACCGCTTCTCTCGTGACGCGCCGCCATGTAGTCCTATGTTTTGGAGGAGTGAGAATTCTCGTATATGCCGCATTGTGTCACAGATTTGATGAGGTCTGTCCATCGCGTTGGAGAGCGCCCACGAGATCTTTTGCCCTCCACTTTCCCTTGCACCACCAAACATTTGTAATTATAACAACATTTGTAATTAAATTATAAAAAATATAACCATTATTTAAAGTACCTAGTCAAAATAGTTTTCCAACGGTAAAGTTAAGTTTGTCGCTCAGTTTATCTTTTGTTCTAGAGCAATATGCAGTGCTTTTATAGTTCGTAAGGAACCCTCGGTGCGCGAGTCCAACTCGCACTTGAACGGCTTCTTTTTTTATTGTGTATGTATTTTAATTGTAACTTAATGACTTATGTATGACCAAAGAGATCCCACACATTTTAGAGCTTCATTTCTTCGGATTTTATATTCGGGTTAATATTGCAATTTCAACCAGTAATTTCTTGTCAGAATAATCCGACTGTCCGTCTGTCTGTCCGTCCGCGGCTTAGCTCCGTGATCATTAGTACTAGAAAGCTGAAATTTAGTATGAGTATGTGTATGTATCACACCGACAAAACGGTTTCTTCCTTCATATCTATCATTCCTTATACTTCGAAGGTTACACATAATAGTTAAGTGCCATCCTGCATTAAAACATTCCGCTCAATCTGGCGCGTATAATCGATAACTTCCAGAAGGTAATAAGTAATTACAGTTACTTTGGCGTTTACGACCTTTTTATAGAGCTTGAAATCTTTCTCGTAATTTAAACCTCGGGCTTAAAACCGCTGTTTTAAGCCCGTCTATTGCGAAGGATGGGCAACTACGGAACCCTACACTGAGCGTGGCCCGACATGCTCTTGGCCGGCTTTTCCACTCAAATTATTCACTCAATTATCCTCCGTAGGTAGTACAAGTATCATCAAATTAAAAGATTAAAGTTTTTAAATCTCTTTTATTGGATTATATCATTTATTGGCACATTTAATTTACTTATCGACGCATAGGTACGGCAACCATTAAAACTAGCTGAAAATTATACTAATGGCATATGTCTAATTGCATATCAATATTTGTCAGCTACTTTCAATGTTGACTGTACATTGGGTACTAGAACACAGCTTAAAATACAACATTCAACAACATATGTACACTGTACTTGAAATAACGATGTAGGAACTTTAAAAGGTGATACAGGGGACTATTTTTAATTTTAATTTTATGCCTCAGTCGTAGAAATTTAATTAGTAGTAGAAATTTGTTTTAATGCATAGTTTAGTTTAAATGTAACTTTTCATGACAATTTTTTGCTACTAATTGAAAATTTTGTAAAAACTCGATTTAAAAAAAAAAAAACCCTCACAGATTGGACTAGGGCATATAGGGTTCAAACTCTTCCAAATAGTCTCCTGTATCAACTTTTAAAGTTTCCTACATCGTTATTCCAAACAGCCTGTATAGGATGCTTCTTATTTTGACTATATTTTTTATTTATTTCTGGGCACGTCTAATTTTGTCCCAGAACACGTAAAAACGTCTGTGATTTATTTTTAAATTTTTTCGTGCAGTTTTAGGGGTCGGTACCGCCGATTAAAAATCCGAGATACATTTTGATAAAACTCGGTCCACATCGTTGTCTTTTTAAATTTTCAGCAGTGTTATTATTTTAATAACTTAATTTATCAATCTAGTTATATATCAACTGAATTATTCTGTGTATTAGAAAAAAATCTAGGTAGTTCATATTGAAGTAGATATATTTTTTTTTTCAATATATTTTTTAATACAATTATGAACGTTTTGTAAGTATTAAGATACAAAGAAAAAAAACTTTTATTTTCATTTCTTTTTCAGATTTTTTATTTGATGGTAGGTAGTGACCCCTAAAACTGAATTAAAAAAAAACAGTGTTATTTTTTGTGTCCTAGAACAGAATGAGGGGGTGCGAGTAGGGGGTTAGAAAATAAGAAGCACCCTACTGTATATTAACATTCAACAATAAATACTAAAACAACTATCTTTAGTGCAGTTTATTATTGCTTACTATTTATTTGGTCCGATTTGGTATTCACTCAAAGCCCATAAAGGAGCTTCTAAATTTTCATCCTTAGGAAGTCTTACCTATACTTACATAATTATTTCTAGTTGATATAGCAATTCAATTTACCTGCTGTTGAATAGGTATCACGGTAAATTAATAATTAATTTATTTGGTGCAGTTTGCAGCTATATAACACAATCACCAAATCGTTACGTTTACTGGTCATGAAACAGTTTCAAAGAAAATATTATTATAGTAAAATAAAAATAAATAAATTGCCTTTTAAAATACACTCTAGCTAGCGGCAAGTTAAAAACTTAATATCGAAGAAGATATAAAAATACCAAACACAACACAGCACATTGTCTTAATTAATTTTGGTTACAATGAAATACATAGAAACTTAGGGCGGTCGCCCACGGTGACTTTTTGTAGCGATGCAGTAGTGATACTGTCGCGCGTTCGCATAAATACAATCGCAATGCGGTCGCTAGCTGTGTGCCCTCGCCCACATAACACGATTCAGTCGCGATGCAAACGCGATTCAGTTCTCCACTACCGCGCCACCCTCCCTCCGTTCCCTCTCCGATGTCGTCCGACACGGTCGCGCGTCGCGCGTTTGCATCGATACAGTCGCGATGCTGTAGCGCGTTGCAAATGCGACTAACGTGTGTTAGTAGCGATGCTGTCGCGCTTTTACGAAACGCGCGACAGCATCGCTACAAAAAGTCGCCGTGGGCGACCGCCCTTCACTAAAATAGGTTTTTAGTAAGTGAGATGCAATAAAACTTTACATAAGTAACTAATCTTACCTTCGTAGAGAGCAAAGAGATAATAACTTGAGAAAAACAAATAAACTTACATAATGTATCAAAGACATGTATGTCGAAGAGTATAATCATTCATCTGCAGTCAAATTAGATAGGTCATCGTCATCGCGCTCATTTATATTGTGAGTGGACAATAGTTTGTGGGAAAATACTTTAGATTTGACATGCCGATACTTTGTCCATCTAGCACGTAGCACGCCTCGCTATTGTCATAAATCTACTCCGTATTTTGCCCAATTTCAACTCCATAATTTTGAATACAGGAAGGTACCATACATTCAGTTCGAAGGACCATGAAAAACTTAACTATTAACTGAGTTCCGGCGATAGTCGGCGAAATATTGAAGCGTCCTTCGTAACGGATTTAAATTAATGTAACACCCTTAAAATGCAAAAGTACCTAATAAGAGGTTCACAGGATACACGTAACCACAAAAGGTAATAAACAATCACCATAGTGTATTTATCCCTACTACGCTTATGCTCACTCGCGATGACGATATAGAATTATAATGTGGGGTAATTCAGCCTTAATAAGGATCTATCCGACACATCATAAACATTACCACAATAAAACATATTACTAGAACATTTCTTCCCTCTATTTGACCTCAAAGCTGTTAGAGAACCCGTGGTAGGGATAGATGCCGCCTAGGATGTACTTGTAGCTTCCGTAGTGATGCAGCCGGTAGGTGCCGAGCGGCGTGCCTTCGGGCACGTGCCACTCCACCTCCGCGTGGCTCGTGCCCAGCACCTTGTTGTTGCGGTGCCAGATGAACCTAGATTACCAAAATGCAATATTACTTAATGCGCGCGTGGTTCATACACCGAAGTGTTCACGTTGGGCCCATTAAAGTAAAGTTTAATTACCACTTTATCAGGCCTGAATCAGAAATTTATGAGCATTTCTATTTCTCAACTAATTTAAACGGTTATCTGTTTAGCAAGTATAATTACTTACTTACAGATGACCGTCGTACCTACTTAGTTACGAAAATGTCGAATGCTTAAACCTTGCCACATAAAGCGATTAATGCAGCCATCGCACAGTATGACGTACCTACTCAAGTCTGCAAAAGCTGAACACCCTGAGCACCTATACGATAAATTGTAATTTCTTGGTTTCAGCAGATATCTCTATTACTCAAAAGCTCAGCAGCGTCAGTCCAGTAAGTCTTGGCATCCGACACATTTTTTTATAGTTTACCGCCAATTAAACGATTTACGATCGCGTATTCAGTATTACCATTACCTACAACATCGATACCTACGTACGACTCATAGGCCTCCTTACCAATAGACATTCTGTCATATGTATTTATATTATATCCATACTAATATTATAAATGCGAAAGTGTGTCTGTCTGTCTGTCTGTCTGTTACCTCTTCACGCTTAAACCGCTGAACCGATTTAGATGAAATTTGGTATATAGATAGTTTCAGTCCCGGGGAAGGACATAGGATACTTTTCATCCCGAATAAATGTAGTGTTCCCGTGGGATGAGCGGGTAACACCGCGGGGCACAGCTAGTATTACATATATGAATATATGATCAAAATCTTACTTGGTCTCCCAGTCGGCGTCAGTGGCGACCACAGTCCAGGCGTCGTCTGCCTCGGACTCCAGGCGCTCCACTGTGGCGTACCAGCTGCCGTGGCGGATGTTATTGCGTGGGTGACCGGACACCTATCAAAACAAAACGCTGAGATGTGGGTTTACGAAAAAATACAATTTAATTATCGCCTACACCACAGAATAGATGATAGACATGAATGTAGTACAAATTAAATCCTATAGTAGGCTCTTGCTGATAGAGAGGAAACGATGGTTATATCAAATATACACGCTGTATATATAGTGGCAACTTACAAACAGGGCAGTCACTATGTCCCCGTAGCTGTACTGCGAGTGCGGCTGGCTGGTGCAGTCCCCGAACTCCTTGCGCCACGGCGCCGCGTCCCACAACACCGGCGGCACCAGCGTGATGAGCTGGTCGCTGAATTCGGGCGGCTGCGGGCCCGGGTCCAGCGATACTTTCTGAAAAACATACAGGATTTTTGAATCCATACTAATATTATAAATGCGAAAGTGTGTCTGTCTGTCTGTCTGTTACCTCTTGTTAACGCTTAAACCGCTGAACCGATTTAGATGAAATTTGGTATATAGATAGTGTCAGTCCCGGGGAAGGACATAGGATACTTTTCATCCCAAATACATTTAGTGTTCCCATGGGATGAGCGGGTAACACCGCGGGGCACAGCTAGTTTAAATATATTTTTCTATCAAACGAATAACATCTTCATACCTTCTGGAGAATATGCTGTATCTTTGCTAAAGGGGTTTCTGTCAAGACACCTAGTGAAGAGGAGATTTATTATGTAGATTATAATTGTAATTCTTACCTTGATCAAGGCTTCAGTTAGTTCAACATATTTATTTAAGTAAATGTCGAGAGTATGCGGTCCGAAAATTGTTGATGCAGCCTCATACCTTTGCGCCTGCAAACAAAAACAAAGTAGCACTTGGTGCCGATCTTCAGATTTACTTTTAAAAAAAAACAGAAACTGTGACTGACGACATTATCGAAAACTGTTGAGAGATTTTTTTAATTCGTGGACATATTTTAACTAAAATGCCTAAACATTTCTCAGAAGAACAAAAGTCAATGCAGACACTTCAAACAAAATATTTCAACGAAAGAAGACAGAAGAAACGCTTTATATATACCTTAACCTACTAATACTATATATCCTCACTTAACAATTAACATACACCTGTCAAAAGGATTTCCAAATCCCAGAAATTAATTATTAGGCCACCTGACACTGATATCGCAATGTAACTTCTCTAACACAACCTTTCCAAAGGGCCCTTCTGATCTCCATGCCGTATTTTTGCCGACACCCGACGCCCAGACATAGTGGTGAACTCTATCTCTATTCTTAAATTTTTAGTAACATCTTTCTCAAGAGTTCGAAGACTTTACTTATCAAGACCTGATTTAGTAAACCTACCTGATACTCCTCAGGGGTCGCAATATAATCGGAGTAGATATTAGACAACCCTGCAAGCACTACTCGCTTGTCTTGCCCTGCGACCTTCCTCACGATATTCCGTAGCCGACGCCCGGACATGGTGGTGAACTCCCCCGGGACAGCGGCCAGGAACAGCCCGCCTATGCGCGCCACGCTGCAGGACACGATCTTGGGTTGCCATTCGTATGGAAACTTCGCCTAGAATTGATAAAGACAATAGTTATTTGACTTCCTTGAGATTCCTTGGCTCGTTTATATACTTTGGCCTTCCTGTACGTCTAGCTAGCATGCTTTGTCACTTATTTATAACGTGATAAAAGCAACCATCATTGGCCCGCTGGTCGTACGGTGACTTCCGTGTCGGTTACACTGCCATTGAATTGGGCGATAAAAAGTACAATTACACGAAGGCAGTTATTTGTTTAGTTGATAGCGTTAGCACGATATCATAGCGTCAGCGATATTGATAGCATCAGCACTACAGTTAGTGTGCTTTACTTATCTAATAAGAATTGATTAAGATGGCTTAATGGCTGATAACATATTTCAAAAACGATGTTTTAATTAAAACAATACTCAATTAATTCCTTTATGTAACGAAACTTACCCATACCTATATATTTTATAAGACTATCTTTCGTGAAACAAATTTATAATTATTAATTAATTAATATTATCAATATTTATTAAACCTTCATCTACGTACCTAATATTTTTTTAAACGACCGGATCGGCTCCTTTAAGGCCTTCTTTATTAGTGTATACTTCAAGGAGAGTTGGATACTGATTTGCTTAGCTCAAACATTGTGTGTCGAGAAACGAACTCACCCGGCCCGTAGCCAGCAGGATAGGCTTCGGCGCATGGCACTTGACGTCCTCGTCGGTGGGCTCGGCGATGAAGTCCCGGACGGCGTTCCACAGCGGGTTGGAGCTGGTGGTGCCCTGCTTGAAGTCGAAGGCGCCCGGCCCGTCCGTCGTGCCCGCCGCGAAGCTGTAGCCCATGGCCGGCAGGCAGCCCGACACATTCGCGTTCTAGATAATAATAATTCTGGAATATATGCGTGTAGACAATTTTTTTTTTTAGTACATCAATCGATTCAATTTTTTATTGGGACAAAGTACAGTTACACTGCTCTAAAAGTCCGAACTTACCGTCAAAGTTCAACATTCCTACGGAGCGCTAAAAACGCTCCATATAAATGGCCACCTACGTGTGACGTCATTTGTGGGTTGGGTACCAATAATTGTATGGAGACAATAATTAATTTGCCATTTTCACCGTGGAAAAACTGCGTTTAAGGTCATGGTTGTCATACAATTATTGTTTTGTAAAATTATAAGGATTCTGAAAACAGTTTGAAAATTTCTTGTCCTAATTTTATTAATATAACTACAGTATGTTGCATAATTCAACATCAGTCTACACCCCTATTAGGTCTGTCGGTGTAAAGCTAGGAACAAATTCCTACCGACGCCCTCGATTGTGAGTCTTTCTGAATATATTGAAGCGCATCGTACGTAGTCCAAGAACATTCATTTTTGGGCGCTACAAGGATTGCAATGATCGCTCGTTGGTACGTGGGCGGTTCATTCTCTCCCTCGCTTATAGTAGCAGGTTTTCGGTAAGGTCAAAAAACTGAGTCTTCTCTGTATTACGCTGTAGAGGTACACGTACTTTTGTGTTATGCCAAGAAACATTTTTCTTAACCTACAATCATATCTCCATCTACATGTTCAAATAGCAAATCGACTTTGAACAAAAGTATGACTAATTCGCTAAATGAGCGGCCAACCATCGAGAGAAGTGAAGTAGCAATTAGTGTCCATATAATTCAATTCGATTCAATTATAGCTATATTTATAGCTACTTTTGTCTACTCTTGTAATCTTCTATGTACTTACGTCGTTGAAGGTCTCGGTGACGGGGTCGTATGGCTTCACGTTCTGGTTCGGCATGTCCACGAACTGGTGCACGATACCGAGAGGACCCGTCAGGTCTTCTCCTGGTTGGTTGAGCACTTTCTGTAATGTTAAATTTACAAGTGCAGCAATTCATGAAGTAGTATTAACTTAGATAAACATTTGCCGATTTATCGGATCTGCGCAGTAAGGTACAGCCGCAAATAGCGGCAATATATTATTATTGTGGGGTCAATGTAAATATTGCAATAAATAAAAATTCTCTGTCGCATTGTCGAGAGAGACACGTAGTGCAAGCCAGACGTCCTTAATGATTTATGATTATGACTCAACCTGTATCGTCCACAGCTCGATACAACCTCGATACATCAACACTTTTCAACTCTTTTCAATAGTTTAAATTCCAATATTGGGGTACATTAGTATAAAAAAATATAAGTATTTATTCGAAGAAAACGACTCAAAAGCGCGACATAGTATAGTGGATAGTAAGAGTACCTAAATCAACTAGCTATCTTCTGTAATCTCGCCATAGCGGTCTCGATCATCTGAGCGCCAATTATCTGCATGCTCTCAAACATGTCTCGACCCCGTCCGGAGACAAAGCGATCTTCGCCGTGTAACTTCTCCTCGCAGACCTAGCCATGGAAGCAGCAGTAGCACCAACACTCATGTTACCACAGTTGTCTCGAACATCTTGGTAGTGATAAACTGCTTATTCTACGTGCTCTCGAACATGTCTCGTCCCGGGCCGGAGGCGAGGCACTCGTCGCCATGCAGCTAACAGAGCAGCTTCTCCTGGTCGCTGACCTAAGAGAGATAGTCGAGTGGAAACAACTAATCTTACCATAGCGGTCTCGAACATCTTGGTGGCGATAATCAGCGTGCTCTCGAACATGTCTCGTCCCGGACCAGAAGCGAAGCACTCTTCACCGTGTAACATGCAGAGCAGCTTTTCTTGGTCGCAGACCTTGCCGGAGATACTACAGCGAGGACCGCGCGTGTTGGGAGACACGTCGCCTAGGTTAGTGGATGCGAAGGCACACACTATGCGACCCTGGAATGAATTGTGATATCGACTTTGAGTAGGTAGGTAAAATATTTCGGAGTTTAGGGACCACATAGAAATGTCGTCCTCTGGGAAATATTTTAAATTATGTGTTGCCTGTACTTATGGACACCCAATATTATTCCGTTTACCAAAAAACGTGAATAGTGACTAGTGAGACGCCAAGATATCGAGTGAATTTAAGCCTGGTATTCCGTAACATTGTATGGTTGATAGGTTTGCTGGGATTACGTTTCTAACGCATAAAAAAGTAAAAATATTTTGTTATTGCCAACTTTCACGTTTTATATATTTTACAAAAATATCTTAACTCAAACTCACTTTTCCAGGCAGCGTCCCATTGCCGTTCAACGCCTTTTCCATGAGCACAGACGCATAGCCCACGTTGTCCGAGGAGATCAACTTATTGGTGTTGTTCATGCTTGTGGGATGCACTGCAAACCAGTTGATTACGCCGATGACACGGCTGTTGGGGGCCAGGAAGCGAACCTGGGCCAACGTCTTGTCGGTGTCGTATTTGTACCTGGAATAAAAAGGAGTATTAGAAGGTAAACCTTATCCGCTTAAGAAACAATTATATCCAGAACTGTTTTTTCAATAAAGTCACAGATCACGGTCAGTATTACTTAAGTGGTCGTTACCGCTAACTTTTCCACATTAATAGGCACTTCCAGAATACTTGGATTTCATTTGGTAGGATTGGTTGATTTGCAAAATCCCTCACCCTTTTTTGAGGGTAATTAGAAGATATGAAAGAATTTCTTACTTGGCTCTCTCTTCAGGTGGGTTTCTTAAGTAGGAGGAAGGAGACCTATTGATGTTAGCATCAAGTAGCTCTGCCTCGCCGTACTCTATTCTGGCTGGAGTCAGGTTATTATGGGCCACGATTATGCTCTGCAAACATTACGTCGAACAAGAAAGTCAGCTTTTCGTTCTCAAAACAAACCTTCAAATTGCAGCGATATTGATAAGGAGGGATTCACACTGGTGGAAAGAAAGTGCAAGGCGCGCAAGACGCGCCCCGCAAGACTGTGTGGCACTGCCAAGCCGGCTAATTTTGGTCTTCGGATTCGATTCCGAGTAAAGCGCTTTATGTGTCGCGCTTGTATCACTCGGCCGTGGCTGACGATATGATGGAGTACGTCCGCCGGAAGACTGGCTTCTTGTTAAGGGTGCACCAGCTCCAGTCTCGCCACTACTGCGCACTTCAGTCGTTTGTGGTGCGAGTGCCGCGACCGCTGCAGGACACCATCGCATGTGCAATCTGCACGAAGAGTGTCGTGTTTCGGCGGTTTCACGGCAATCTACCAAATCCTACGCCAGATCGGACGACGCAACGAAGCCACGCAGTTTTACGTCGCCTGAATCGAACTATTATTAAGTTTTTCTATATCTAGTTTTGTAGTACACAGTGGCTTGGTTTTATTAATGTAGGTAATGTGGTGTAAGTATTTGAATAATAAATAAATAATATGAAATAAATCTAAGGTCTGGATGAAATATCTTACCCAGAATCGATAAATAAAATCAATTTTATAAGTTTTTGATGAGCTATAAATTGTATACCTTTAAGATTCCAGCAATGTAACTAACGTAGGTCTCCTTAACGAAGCCAAGAATGGGTAGATCGAAGAGGAAGTCCATCAGGAAGCCTCCTGGTGTCGAGTGCGTGTGAGTGCCGCTAATAATCACGTTGTTGTCGTTGTAGATATTACCGAAGCGCTTTTGAAGGCGTTTTATAATCTGAAAATGGAACAATGTATTCATCTTGAATTTATTGGAACAAACCCTAACGACAATCTGGTGAGTAAGTCGGCCGATCGTAACCTCAGACATAATAAAAACCTGAAGAAAGCTCAATCGCATAAGGGACAGATCAGATTACGCTATCGTGGTGCATTCATATGAGAAGACGCGCGATCAGGAGCGACGATGACTGACTTACTAGTCTCCATGTTATACCATACTTTTAAGAAATTAGATTAGACTAGCGCTCATTACCCCTCGCTGTCAACGATGGAATCCTCGCATGAACCAATTTATTTATTTCATAAAGGTTGTCTGTCCAAATACAGTTTACTTCATCAGAACATCGAAGTAGATTCTGTGGCCCTTCTTATCTGACAGAATCCTAAGAACGTTGTTGGCACATATATTTATATACCCTTTTAAAAATGATCGAAAATAACTGACCTCTTTCCTAACCCCATGGCCCATCATAGGCGCGTCTACAGTGACGAAGACGATCCTCTGTGTGATGTTTCCATTATCATCAGCCAACACGAATGCTCGGGAGAACTGCCGAAGGTGTATACCGTGTCCGATCTGTTTAAAGTGGGCATAGCCCATCTGCAATAAGAAAAAAGCATGATTAGCTACAAATATCATACCGTGACACATTTAAATAAGTACCGTAAATCTACCCAGTCCTCACAACTATGGTCTAAAATCTAAGATGAAAAACTTAATTAAATAAATTTAAATAAAAGCGTATAAAATCACTGATAGAATATGGGTCTTAAAAGTAACTTTCAGGGACACACCACGCCTTCTTTGAACGGGACGGCGATTATAGTCTTCCCAAAACTGGCACTCCGTCTACAGGCGGGAATTTCTCATAGTAAGTATTTACGTTTATGAAGGCCTTGTCGCTTTCACGCTATTCACATTATGAGTAGGCTTAGTCCGATGACTAACAAGCGGAGTACAATGTCACTTAGAAATAAGTTGACGCTTTAGTAAACTTGTATTCGTCCCATCATGACTTACGCTAGTGTAGCTTTTGCTCACGTGCCCAAGTCTCGTCTCAAGCCCCTTCAGGTCGTTTAGAATAAGTTCTTGCGCAGGATGACAGATACCCCATCGTATGTGACCAACCTGAGCCTTCACCAAGACATGAAACTTCCCACCATGTTTGGTTTTTTCAAAAAAGCGTCAAAGCGTTTCTTCGATATAGCTCCCAACCACGGGAACCCCCTTATAAGGAAGTCAGCCGACTACCTTCCTCGAGCTCCCGATCCCTCGGTGGATCCCCCTCACAGATTGTTATTGCAAAGAGGTCGGTTTACCCGACGTCCGAAGCATGTACTTTCTGACCTGGACGATGAGATCACGGAAACCATCCAAGCGATGGTCGCCGCGATCTCTCCGAAAGGCACCTCAGCGTAATCCCCGCCGGCGGGGAACTACTGCTACTTTGTGATGTATACCTCTATGGCTCATTGCCATGGAGCAATTGTTCTGTCGTGTCAAATATGCCGATAAATTGTACCTATATTTTTTAGCTGAATAAAGCCAAGTTTCTCATGGTTATTGTCTATATCTTGTATCAATTTGTTCAGCTAAATATTGTATCGAGATCAATGATATAATGTCAAATGAAAATATAACACAAAAAGTGAGTAGTACGAATATGTCACGCTACCTTCGCCCTGAGCGATTCGATGAAGAACCAAGTGCACCCGCGGCCGATTTAAAATGGACTCATTGGTATTCAACCTTTCAAAATTTTTTAACCGAAGAATGCACTTCGACTACCACGGATTCAATGAAGCTAAACTTCTGGTAAATCATCTTTCTCCTACAATATTTTCGTATACACGAGCAAGTAAATCTTACGACGATGCAGTAAATATTTTAGAGAAGATTTATGTTAAGTTAAGCCTAAAAACGAAATACTTGCCAGACACTTATTGGCTACCCGTAAGCAAAGAGCGGACGAGACTGTGAAAGAGTATTAAGCTTTAAAACTTCTTGCCCTTGAATGTCACTTTACAAATGTTACTGCAGAAGAACATCAGAACCAGTCTATGCGTTCATCGCTGGTATTTCTTCCCCGAAGATCCGGGAGCGACTATTAGAGAAACTGAATCTTATATTGGACGAAGCTGTCAATTTAGCAATTTCTCTCGAAGATGCCGGGATAAATAAGAAGGTATTCAACGATGATAGCTCATCCCTGAATCTCAACGCTCTACCTGAATCTGAACATAGCGTAGCAGCTTCAACGCCCTCCTTTCATTCGAGTCCAAGAAGACGATGCTTCTTTTGTGGCGGAAGCGTGCACCAGCGCATAAAATGTCCTGCAGCTAATGAGACCTGTCAACTTTGTACGAAAAAGGGGCATTTCGCTAACGTCTGCCGATCTAGACAACCCCTAAGAGCCAGCGCTGTAACAAATGACAACTCCCAACCTGATGCCGCACTGTCTGCAATATCTGCTGCCTCTCCAAGCAGCTTAAAGAAGGCTACCACACAAATCACTATTAACGGATCTAAGGCAGAAGCGCTAATTGATACTGGTAGTTCAGTTAGCTTTATAGATAAAAGCCTGGCTGAAATACTTAAATTAAAGGTGAAACCTAGCCGTCAAACTATCACACTGGCTTCGTTAAGCCATGTTTCATTCGTTCAAGGGATCTGTTACGTAAACATTCAACTAGAAAAGCATCAATACAAGCATCAACCTCTTCTTATTGTCAACAATCTTTGCGCCGATGGCATTATCGGTCACGATATTCTTAAAAATCAGTCTTCATTGGAACTGGAGTTTGGAGGAACCCATGAACCACTAAAGATCTGTAATGTCATGGAAGCATCAGTACCGGCTGCGTCGCTGTTTACAAATTTAGCACCTCACATAAAGCCGATCGCAGTCCGCTCACGACAACATAGCGCCGACGACGAACGTTTTATAAGCACGGAAGTCTTCAAGCTGCTAGAAGATGGGATCATCGAGCCTAGTGTGTCACCCTGGCGTGCACAAGTTCTTATCGCCGGTGGAGGTTTGCACAAGAAGCGGATGGTGATAGATTACTCTCAAACTATTAGGAACAGATCCACAGAACTAGATGCTTTTCCACTGCCTAAAATAGAATCAATAGTGTCGAAAGCTGCCCAATATAATTATTTCAGTCAAATCGACTTAAAAAGTGCGTACCATCAAATATCTATTCTTCAGAAGGAGCGCATCTATACCGCCTTTGAAGCTAATGGTAAACTCTATCAATTCACCCGGATTCCGTTCGGCGTCACCAACGGCGTTGCGACATTTCAACGCGCCTTGAGCTATATCATAGAAAAAAATTTAACAAAAAAAAGAACCGACTTCAGTAAAACTAAAAAGCCGAAAATAACCCATTCAAGTACAGATTACATTTGACTCACCCTTTGAAATCGATCCCAAACCACTCAGTTATTATATTTATATATTAAAGTTTACGTGAGGTTTGGCACCGACTTCAAAGGGTGAGTCAAATGTAATCTGTACTTGAACGGGTTATTTTCGGCTTTTTAGTTTTACTGAAGTCGGTTCTTTTTTTTGTTAAATTTTTTTTTTCGCTTTTTAGTGATTCATATAAAATACTTATGGCGGGGTGATCAGGGAGGTCTTAAAGGCATGCATCTCGTTTGAATTATCTCCTAACTCCTAACTGTTAAGGAGTTGTACCTTCCATCATCAGTTCATCATGAGAAGATGATGACTACCATATGCAAATACTTAAATAGTTTTAGAAAATACATGAAAAATATTATGACTGCCTATAAAATTTCAGGAATTCCTTCGATTCCTCATGTATATCGTCATCCGATCTTCACCAAAATTTTATGGGACCAACCTTGAGATGTCTATTCATGAACCTAAAAATAATTTTCCAAATTGACTCATAAATGACGGAGTTATGAGGTAACAAACATTAAAAAAAAAAAAACATACAACCGAACTGAGAACCCCCTCCTTTTTTTGAAGTCGGTTAAAAAAGAGGACTTAAAGGGCGTATTTGGTTATCTCGACGATGTCACGGTATGCGGAAAAACGAAATATGAACATGACGCCAATCTGTCTAAGTTCAAGGAAGCTGCCGCTAAATACAACCTAACATTAAATGAAAACAAATGCGTATTCAATCAAGAATCAATTAACCTCCTTGGTTATACTATTCAAAATAATACTATACGACCAGACGAAAACCGACTTAAGCCACTTAGTAGATCTACCTGCACCCGAAAATTCTGCTGCGCTAAAACGAGCATTAGGGCTTTTCGCTCATTATTCCAGATGGATACAAAAGTTCTCGGAGAAGATTAAGCCACTGCTTTCAATTAATACATTTCCACTTTCCGAAAATGAAATTATTATATTCAATAAAATAAAAGCAGATATTGCCAGAGCTTCCTTATCTGCTATCGACGAAAACGCAACGCTTACCGTGGAAACTGACGCTTCAGAAAACGCTCTTGCTGCAAGTCTCTCTCAGCATGGGCAGCCCGTAGCGTTCTTCTCAAGAACTTTAACTGACTCGGAAAAACGACAGTCTTCCATAGAAAAAGAAGCCGCTGCGATAGTTGAAGCATTGTGAAAATGGCGCCACTATTTAATCGGGAGGCACTTCGTACTAATAACAGATCAACAGTCGGTTGCATTTATGTTTAATCAAACCCATTCAAGCAAAATAAAGAATGAGAAGATTGGACGCTGGAGATTAGAGTTGTCCTGTTTTAAGTATGACATAATTTATCGCCCGGGTAAACAAAATGAAGTCGCTGATGCACTGACTCGCGTATGTGCGCATATGGACGTCAATAATCTAAAAACCCTGCATGACAATCTTTGTCACCCGGGAATCGTTCGCATGAGTCATTGTCAATGGGCACGATCTAAAAACCTTCCGTATTCAATCCATGATATCCGACAAATGACGGCCAATTGTAAAGTATGCGCTGAAATCAAACCTCGATATGCAAAATTTAACGGACAGCTGATCAAGGCGACTGCCCCGTTAGAGCGGCTCAATATTGATTTTAAGAATAAGAATAAGAATAAGAATATATTTAATTTGTCCAACATAGGTCAAAAGGTGTTACAATTTTTACATGTGTCTCACTATGAGGCGCCAAAAGGCATACAAATTGTGTGTGGCATGCATGTCATGGGTACAATTTAAAACTATTTTATTTAAGGGCCCTCTACCATCGAAATCACGTAATAAATATATCTTAACTGTCATTGACGAGTATAGCCGTTTTCCCTTTGCTTTTGCCTGTAAAGACATGACGTCAAGCACAGTGATTGATTGCTTAAATAAAATATTCTATATCTTCGGAACTCCGATGTATATTCATTCAGACAGAGGCTCTTCATTTATGTCCCAAGAAGTTACACAGTACCTTATCGCCCTTGGAATAGCGTGCAGTCGGACAACTCCATATAATCCGCAAGGCAACGGCCAAGTCGAACGCCTAAACGGTACTTTGTGGCGTACGATTCAATTAAGATTGAATTCTAAAGGATTAGATATACAGGATTGGGAAAAAGTTTTATCTGTGGCTTTGCACTCAATTCGATCGCTCCTTTGTACAACTACGAACGCCACGCCACATGAGAGAATGTTTAACCATCCACGGAGAAGTCCAAACGGAGTATCCTTGCCTGCTTGGCTCTCTACTCCAGGCCCTGTTCTAATCAAAAAGAATGTATGTCATTCAAAATTTGATAGATCGTAGAGGAAGGTCATCTCCTTCAAAGTAACCCGAATTATTCTTACCTAAGATATCCCGATGGAAGGGAAGGCACAATATCAAACAGACATTTGGCACCTATCCCCTCAGATGATGAATACTTGTCCATTTCTTCTGACGAAAATGAGGATATGCCTGAGGTAATAGAAGAAAGGTCAACTGCACCAGCGAATGAGGAAGCTACAGAGGAACCTAGACCGTTAGGGACGCCTCAACTGAATGTCAGAAGGTCTACGCGCACCAGGCGACCACCTGCCTACCTGGAGGATTACCAGACATCTGATCATCTCTAAGACGGGGTGAATGATGTATTGCCATGGAGCGATTGTTCTGTCGTGTCAAATATGCCGATAAATTGTACCTATATTTTTTAGCTGAATAAAGCCAAGTTTCTCATGGTTATTGTCTATATCTTGTATCACTTAGTTCGCGTTTTTTCTTTATCATAACCCGATTCTCTTTCGACTCCCCTTCCGCCTTAAGTCAGACTGATACGGTTCAGTCTATTCACGACACAGTCCATGCGCCCTGTGCGCCCGCGTCACCACGACCTAAATTGTGGCGCGGAGATAATCCCATTAGCGGGTTATACTCCCACAAAGTCCGACTACTGGTAGTGAGGGCTAACCAGACCTGATACAGTTCAAGTCATGTCTTTAAAAAAATCGCTTTTGGCTAGAAATGAATTTCGTCTGTGCCGCAGCATGCAATTTTCAAAATAGTCTCGTGTCCGTGAACGTGCTAAATAATCTACATATTTACTCCTATATAAATCACGGCGATGGCTATGCTACTGAGAGAATGGTGCACTTTGTACGGAAATATATCATATTTTTACAAAGTTAAGCAAATGACTCGCTAAAGCACTTTATGATAGATTTCCTTTCATTTCACATTGGCTTGTTTTACTTAATCCGATTAATGTCGCAGACAGTGGGTTGTATGCTGCCATGTATAACCGACTTACACTATACCTCCAATCCTACGATAATATTGAGTTACCTATTAACATGGCATGAGCAATCCCATTTGGTAAATAGTGATTCAGAAGATGCGACTTCTGAGATTTTCGTTATGGGTAAGAATTAATTACAAGAGGGTTGGCGAGACATACAATAGGGAACTTGAAAGATAAATTTTCTTTAGTTAATCTTAAAGATTTAATACCAAATCCTAAAAATTTTATATGGACGTCTGAATGTTAATGAAAACCACCATCTTAATCCATCATTAATCTTAGGGAGGAAACCCTTTTTTCATTTTATAGATATCTTTACTTTGTTGAATATTTATAACTGACTAATTCAGGCAGCGACGTCTCTGGTGTTTGCTTCAAATTACGTTCCAAGTTAAGAAAATTATAATATTATCTAAATATATAAAAGAAGAAACTGACTGACTGACATATCAACGCACAGCCCAAACCGCTGGTTCTAGAGAGTCCAAATTTGGCACGTAAGTTCTTTATAAGGTCTAGGGGTGCACTAAGAAAGGATTTTTCAAAATTCACCCCCTAAGGGGGTGAAATGCGGGTTTACAGTTTGTATGGGGAAACAAGATTAGTTAGACTATTTTATTCGAAACTTCACAGGAGTATCCCTTACAATAAATAAATAAACACGTGTTTCAGGTTTTTTGAAAATTCAACCCTTAAAAGGGGAAAATATGGTGTCAAAGTGTGAAAATCAACATGGGTATGGTTTCTATGGTTTATCGGGTCGCTGATTACGAAAACAATAACGATTTTACTATCCAACGTGACGGACGTGAATTACCATCTCCCCTGCTGGGGTGAAATGGGGTTGAAATTTCTAAATACTAAACCACTGGTTCTAAAGAGTCCAAATTTGCCACGTAGGTTCCTTATAAGGTGTAGGGGTGTATTAAAAGAGCATTTTTCAAAATTTATCCCCCAAAGGGGTGAAATGGAGGTCCAAAGTTTGTATGAGGACACAAGATTAGTTAGACTATTTTATTCGAAACTTCACAGGAGTATTTCTTACAATAAATGAGAAAACACGTGTTTCAGGTTTTTTGAGAATTCAACCGCTAAAGGGGAGAAATGTGGTGACAAAGTGAAAATCAACATGGGTATCGCTTTTATGGTTTATCGGGTCGCTGATTACAGAACCGCAACGATTTTAAAATCCAACGTGGCGGACGTGAATTACCATCTCCCCTGTTGGGATGAAATGGGGGTCCAAAGTTTGTATGGGGAAAAAAGATTAGTTAGACTATTTTATTGAAAACTTCCAAGGAGTATTTCTAACGATAAATTAGTAAACACGTGTTTCAGGTTTTTTGAGAATTCAATCCCTAAAAGAGAAGAATGTGGTCGAAAGTCGGAAAATCAACAAGGGTAATGTTTCTATAGATTATCGGGTCGCTGATTACTATAACAACAACGATTTAAAAAACAAACGAGGGGGACGTGAAATACCCTCTCGCCTGTTGGGGTGCGATGGGGTTGAAATTACTAAATATGAGTATGGGTATCATTTTTATGGTTTCTTGGGACGTTAATTACGAAAATGCCATCGATTTTGAAATTTTATATTGTGGACATGAAAATTCTTGAAAGCATTTGCGCCGAATTGCAATTTAATCGGTCCAGTAGTTTTGCAGCAAATCGGTTGTAACAGACGGACTGACAGACAGCTACACGTGATCCTATAAGGGTTCTATTTTTACTTTTTAGGTATGGAAAGAGACCCGCGTTATCCTTATAGATTAAAAAAATAGTATTCGGTGCCATCTCGATCGTCGTCAATCGGTACCTAGGCTAGCGTGGGCGGCGCGTTGGGACGGGAGGGGTAATCATCGGGAAACTTCCTGCATCCGTAATAAATACATTCAAGCTTTTCAACAATTTCGGCTCAGAATAATATTTTTTCATTCATCAACGAAGAGGACCTCAATATCTTACAATAGAACATGACGTAACTTAGAACATGGCTTAGAATCATTAAACCAACCTCGAATATCCCAAGTCGATAAGCGGAGGCTCGGGATATATAAAACCTTGAATTTTTAAGTGAACATTATTTAGATACAGTAAAAGCTGGGATCGCTTGATTTGAGTGCTTGAGTTTTTTTTTGGTTTGGGTTTGATAAAGTGGAGTTGTGTAGAAAAGAAGAAAAAGTTGTAGAAAAAGAAAAGTATTTCCCAAAATATTAGAAAAGCGAAAGTCTTTGTATGTTTGTTACTTCTTCACGCTAAAACGGCTGGACGGATATGCAGATTGCAGATTATACCCTAACTTAACAAATTGCCTACTTTTTATCCTGAAAAAAAAAGAGCATCGTGCCCGTAGGATAATGTTTATTATATAGGAACGCGGGCGAAGCCGCGGGTTATTGCTAGTTAAAATATATAATCTTAGATTAAATATTTCAGTGATGCATTTAGCCAAATCGCATGTCAATTATTATGACATAACTGACAAAAGCTTGTAATAATAACAAGTAAAGTATGTGTAAATGTGTAAATATATACTCATAGACAGGTAATATGATGTATCAACAAAATAGAACCCTGCCTGACCCACAACAAACAGAATTATGTCAAAGTGGCGATCTTTGAATAATATTGAATTTATTTAGACAATATTACAAAATACATGTATAAATGTGTACCAGAGAACTGTCATGTTCCAGCATCACTATCACTATCACTACATAGTATAAAACAAAGTCGCTTTCTCTGTCCCTATGTCCCTTTGTATGCTTAAATCTTTAAAACTACGCAACGGATTTTGATGCGGTTTTTTTAATAGATAGAGTGATTCAAGAGCAAGGTTTATATGATAATGTCGCAGACAGTGGGTTGTATGCTGCCATGTATAACCGACTTACACTATACCTCCAATCCTACGATAATATTGAGTTACCTATTAACATGGCATGAGCAATCCCATTTGGTAAATAGTGATTCAGAAGATGCGACTTCTGAGATTTTCGTTATGGGTAAGAATTAATTACAAGAGGGTTGGCGAGACATACAATAGGGAACTTGAAAGATAAATTTTCTTTAGTTAATCTTAAAGATTTAATACCAAATCCTAAAAATTTTATATGGACGTCTGAATGTTAATGAAAACTACCATCTTAATCCATCATTAATCTTAGGGAGGAAACCCTTTTTTCATTTTATAGATATCTTTACTTTGTTGAATATTTATAACTGACTAATTCAGGCAGCGACGTCTCTGGTGTTTGCTTCAAATTACGTTCCAAGTTAAGAAAATTATAATATTATTAAAATATATAATCTTAGATTAAATATTTCAGTGATGCATTTAGCCAAATCGCATGTCAATTATTATGACATAACTGACAAAAGCTTGTAATAATAACAAGTAAAGTATGTGTAAATGTGTAAATATATACTCATAGACAGGTAATATGATGTATCAACAAAATAGAACCCTGCCTGACCCACAACAAACAGAATTATGTCAAAGTGGCGATCTTTGAATAATATTGAATTTATTTAGACAATATTACAAAATACATGTATAAAATGTGTACCAGAGAACTGTCATGTTCCAGCATCACTATCACTATCACTACATAGTATAAAACAAAGTCGCTTTCTCTGTCCCTATGTCCCTTTGTATGCTTAAATCTTTAAAACTACGCAACGGATTTTGATGCGGTTTTTTTAATAGATAGAGTGATTCAAGAGCAAGGTTTATATGATAATACATGCATAATTTATCAGCATTGCACCCGTGCGAAGCCGGGGCGGGTCGCTAGTAAATTATAATTAATAATGATACAAATTCGGAACACATTCTGTTTACAAAGCAGATTACGCATTAGAAAGTAAAATGCACGCACAATTTTAGGAAAGTATTTAGGCCATACGTTCATTAGTCAGCATGTTAATATTGATATGTCCAAACAAAATTTGACTTGTGTCTTGTGTATAATATTTTAAAATTAAGCAAAAATTTTACTTTTACTTCTCCGAAGCAAAAATAGCCATACCATACGTTTATCGTGTGTAGGGTTAACCTATGTGTCTGTGTCTCTATCTGTGGCATTGTAGCTCCTAACTTTGACTTGACTGTATCACAGGTTTTCACCTAGCTGAGAAGTCAGGGACTTCTATCGATTGTTTTATTATTTTTGACAAAAAAAAAATATTTACCTCTCTTATTTTTTATCTTAAACGGATAAACCAAATTTGACTTATTAGTAATTGCAAAAATACTCGAAAGGTGTTCTAATCGAGTTTAAAAATAATAAAATAATAGTCCGTTTCTTATAGGTAGGCGTGATGGCATCACGTACGGCTATTTGTTGTTCCAGCGGCTACTCATGGGAAAGAATGGTCGTTCATAAACACTGATGATATCACAGAAAGATGTTCTCCCTACTCTACTCTGCTTGAACTGAGCAATATTTAAAGTTATAGGTACGTAGGCGTGCCATTTTGCAGAGGCTTCTTCCTGCCTACGGTTCTGTAATACGGTCGCATCATAAGCCAAAAAATTATAGACCGGGAGCTAGTGACAGAATTTTCTTGGTCATTTGTAACAGTATGGCGGTTCTTCAGGGGTCTTAGTACGCAATGACAAAAAGAAAAATGATGGTCATAGCGCTGGTACCGGCGGCCCGATCGCGTGGGCGTTAGTCGAACTCGTCGGATAAATTACGAGTGTCAAACGATTTGTACCACAAAAATTTTAGTATTTTCCGATAGCCCATAAAAAACATGTAGGCGGTAGTGTCATGCCATACTTCTCCGGTGTGACTCTTACAGCCCGCCATACCGACGCAAATGCGTTAATAAAAAATAAAAAAATTCAACCATTTGTACCAGGCTAATTTTTGCACAGTTAATTATCGTCGTGCAGCCATTTACGAAAATCACCATGCCATACTTTTCCGACGGTTCTAAATGGCCGCCATACCACCGAAAATCAGCAAAAATTTTTTTTTCGCCAAACGATTTGTACCACCCTAAATTTTTTTTTCAACAGCTCCTGAATGATGATAAATAGAAGTGTGATAATGCCATACCTGTGGGAGGTGGCGAATGTGTATAATATTTTTTTTTTATTGTAAGATTTTATTCGTATTTTGAACGATTTGTAACAGTATGGCACAAATTTTTCCTGTAAGTTTGAGGTTCAACGAATATAAATACAAAATTTCAAAGATCTAGGTGGCGGCAATCTTGAATTATAGTCAGATGTTTATATCGTATAATATTGAACGGCTACCATCGCTCGAACGATTTCTCGAGAGATCTCGGCTCATCGTGTTGTGAGACACAATGTCTGGCAACGCAGGTATTACGGCAGCTGCTTGTCAGACGACCCACAACTACATAGCAATAATTGGAGTTCTATATATTAGAATAAGTCGACCGTTATAGTGTGCCCATGTTGCATGCAAGATGAAGAGGAAAAAGATGAAGAAGAGAAAGATGAAGGCGGCGAAGGTAAATATTTAAGAAATTAATTTTATGTTAACGATTTGCGATTGTGTATTGCGCTTGTGTGAAAAAATTAAATGATTTGTAGATACTGATGCAGTAAGCAGCGACTTGGACGACGAAAACGAGTTGGAGCATGCCGGGGATTTCGGCTTAGATGACCTCGAAAGTCTGTAAATCTTTCGGAATAAACTGCATTAATATTGATATTGCATATAATTTTTTTTCACATGTACGGTGTAATTTTCCCAAACCATACTTTTTTTTCAAGTTTCGAAAATTTGAAATGCCATACTGTAACAATTTGGTCCAATTTTTTTATTTAATATATATCTTACTCGAGTGTGACAATCTTCCGCCCCATGGTTACAGTATGGGATAATTATTTTTAGGTAGAATTTCATCCAAACGAACCAAATACAATGATGCCATACTGTAACAAATGATTTTATGTCTTGCACCTTGAAAACCCGTTGTAAAATCAAGTTTTTCAAGTATGTTGCCCCTTTTTCCCTCTATTAGAAGTATGGCAAATATAATAATGGTCCCATTGCATCATATAATTTCCAAAAATCCAAATGCCATACTGGTACAAAACGTCATTTTTTTTTTTTGGTTTACGTCTTGGTTCAAGTCTCACAGTCGTCCGCCCCATGGTTACAATCCGAAATATTTTTTTTGTAGATAGAATTGTATCCAAACAAACAGAATATAATGATCCCATGCTGTAAAAAAATATTTTACGTATTGTACAGTCGTATTTTTGAAACGTGTCGAATAAATAAGTTTTTTAAGTATGGCAGCACTTTTTCCCCCTACTAGAAGTATGGCAAATATGATAACGGTCACATTTTATCAAATACTTTCCGAAAATCCAAATGCAATACTGTTACAAATTGTTTGGCGAAAAAAAAAAATTTTGCTGATTTTCGGCGGTATGGCGGCCATTTAGAACCGCCGGAAAAGTATGGTATGGTGATTTTCGTAAATGGCTGCACGGCGATAATTAACTGTGCAAAAATTAGCCTGGTACAAATGGTTGAATTTTTTTATTTTTAATTAACGCATTCGCGTCGGTATGGCGGGCTGTAAGTCACACAGGAGAAGTATGGAATGACACTACCGCCTACATGTTTTTTATGGGCTATCGGAAAATACTAAAAATTTTGTGGTACAAATCGTTTGACACTCGTAATTTATCCGACGAGTTCAACTAACGCCCACGCGATTGGGCCGCCGGTACCAGCGCTATGACCATCATTTTTCTTTTTGTCATTGCGTACTAAGACCCCTGAAGAACCGCCATACTGTTACAAATTACCAAGAAAATTCTGTCACTATCTTCCGGTCTATTAATGACGATTGACTTGTGACTCACAATGAACACATAGGTAATGAAACACAGCTAAACACTACAGGGGGCCTATGATGGTTGTGTTTATCACGTGATAAATAAGTGACAAAGCATCTGTCACTCACACTCGCATATGGTCGAAACGTGATGGATGCTTTGTCACTTATTTATCGCGTGTTAAAAGCAACCATCATAAGCCCCCAGGCCTCTATACATAGACGCATTCTATGTGTTAGCATGTAGTAGTGGCAGTATTACAATACTGTACAACTTTCGATCCCTTTTGAACACAAATAATAAGCTCAAAATATGTATTAATGCCAATATCCAGCTGTTTTCTCGCTGAAGTAAAGCAATTTTATGGCAACGTGATATCTGAAGCATTAACTCAGGTTACTTTATTCACGAAAAATATTATTTATTTATTTTACCATAAAAATAACCGGTTGTAACCGGGTTTACTATGAAAAAATTACCGGGTTTGCATTCCCTACTTTGATATAAACGTAGAATGTGGTTTACTATCGGTAAGTAGGTACACATGCAGGCTTTCTGCAAGTTTTGATTAAGTAGGCAGGAAGGTTTGATAAAGCTATTACCTAATTGGTTAATTCATCGTCATACATTGGGCAACAAAGACGAAGGTCTAGAAGAATAATGACTGCCATAGCACTATGGCCACTTAGAATTTGATAAGCGCATTAAACTTGAGATGATATACTCTCGTCTCGAGCATTGCTGCTGCCATTATACTGCTGTTGTCATTATACCCCGCGGTCAAGATCGAGGTGTCGGAACAGCGTGTAATGCAATGCCCATTATTTTTGTACCGTGTCGTATTATGAGCATTGTATTATTATGGCCTGGTAAGAGTTCAGAGAATGACCTCGAATGAGCCCATTCACATTGTCGTCGCTTTTATCTACGAGTATAAGGTATAAGGTATCATATTTACTCCGTACTAAAACATAGGTCAGTACTTAATGCGAAAACGTGTTTGTTTGTTTGCACCAGCATCTCTAGCACAACTGCGATCCGCCACTCTTTCTCGCGCGAGATATTTAACTATCTCTTTCTGTGCAGTACTGTGAGGAGAGAGTGACAGGTGAGTGACTCTATGCCGCGCGACAAGAGTCGCGAAGCATATAGTTGTGCTAGACGGGCAGATCAATGTGAGTTTTGGCCAGAGATAAAGGACATAGTAGTTAGGAGGTTACTTAGTTTATGTACTTATAGTTCTATTAAATAAATATATGTATATATATAGATATTTCGTTTATACGCTGTGTAGTTTGGCTATTTTCTTCGAATAGGTACCTATTCCTTCAATTGCTCAAAGGTTAACTGGAAGAGATCCCTAATAGGTATATATTCGCCTTTGTGCACGTTTTATTTGTTATAAATTTATTTACAACCTGTTGTTGTGTACAATACAGTGTTTACATACATACATACATACATAGTTTATAAGCTAGCATTACTCGTAAATTCGTAATCCTAAGATTTCAATATACGCCTGGGATAGTTAGGTTGTAAAGCATTTGAGCAGATTATTCCACTGCACTTAAAACAGTGCGACAAATGTGCTCCGACAAGCTTCCTCACCTATCTTTCTCTCATCAGTTCGTAAGGGAAGCCAATAAGGCTAGGAGAAAAGTACAAGATAGCCTTGGAAGATGCTCAATGCCAAATGAAGCTTGATCATTTTCCTTTATTTAAGTACCAAGTTTACCAACATCATAAAATATTTCCTCGTCGTCCTTCTCGGTCTCTATAGGCGTTATAATCAGAGTTAT
The DNA here is from genome assembly GCA_932273695.1 of Apotomis betuletana. NCBI lineage: Eukaryota > Metazoa > Arthropoda > Insecta > Lepidoptera > Tortricidae > Apotomis > Apotomis betuletana. The sequence continues at coordinate 19,509,683 of OW026299.1, forward strand.
GATAATGACACATTGTTACTCACAAAGCCGATCTCAGCAGGTGGTCCAGTGACGTCAGCGATCCCGACGCCGACGCGCAGCGCTTGCGCCGACGCGAGCGCCAGCGCGCAGGTCAACACATGCAGGAGCATACTGAAACAATGGACGATATCAGATTTTAGAATGAAAGTAAATAAATATCATGAAAATCTTTGATCATGGAATATTATCGCAGATACAATTACGAGTTTTTTTTTATTACAACTAGGCTTTGGACTGGGTATATAAGGCCTCCTTCCCGACCTGCAGTAGGTAAGGAGGCCTTATATACCCAGTAGTACCCACCTACGGGTTATGGGGAGAGCAAATACACAAAAAGTATACCAATACCATTTCTTGAAAGGGAAGGAAGGATGCGGTGCGCAAGCACAGGAGTTACGAAGGCAGGTTGGAACGGTTTTTAACTTGACTCAGTGGCGATGGGTGAAAGAACGAAAATCGGGCAGAGTTGAGACATAGTAATGGGCTGATCGTTACAGCCAGTGGGGTCGACACTAAGACATCGTCCTAAGATCATTCCCATGACTCCCGCCGTCGTTTCTTAAGCCACCGCTTTAACCGGCTTGTAACAACCGGCGGGGACAGAGAACTAAAAAAGTCCGTATTCCACCAGATCAAAGTTGGACACCGTATAAGCTTCAATGATTCCGTAATGGAAGATCGTGGTGCCACTGATGTCATTATCAGAAGAGTGATGAGTGATGACTGTCGGCATCGATTTTTTTTATTACCTACTTACCTCTATTCCATCATTTCGTTTTTTTGGTCGTAGTCTATCCTGAATCTTGATATTCAGCTAAATCCATTTTTTCACAGACATATACCTGTTTGTGTGGTATCGTTTCTAAATACTTTGGATAATAGCGCACAATAGAATGCATCAGAATTCCACTCGCGCGCATCGCTCTGACATTGACCGCCCCTTCCGCAGCGCGTGGCTTGGGTCGGAAAGTGCTTTCTGTAGTTCCTAACTGCTGTCCTTCTATCGCGGAAATAGTCGAGAATTTATAGGTTTTAGAGGCGTAATTATTCTGCTGCAGTGTAGCATAAAGCCAGATGACATCACCCATTTACGGTAAATGATTATTATTAGTACATTATGGCACGGCAGAGGCTGGGGAAAGTCAGTTCTGGGAAGAGGCCGTATTCCTTTTAAAATGCTGATTGTTTTAGACATTTTTCTCTAAGATCAAACACGTTTCTTAACATTTTATTGATTTTACTACCTAGAACAGGGCTATTGGGATTTATTGGTAAGTATAGGTACAATTTGAAACCTACAGTTTGAATTTTTCATTGATAATTTATGTTTCAAAAACTACTCAAAATTGACACAATTCACGCGGAAAATTAGTTCTTTCAATATATTCGACTGCACGCTATGAAATAGCTATATTACCTAGACCCGGGGGAAAATGATTCCCACAGGTTTACGAACTACAGGGCTTTTGTACGTAAGCTCCTAAAGATAAACTAAGACAAGCTTACTCCGGCCCGACTTGCCCAAAAATAATGTTGACCATGCCACTGCTAGACAGTACACATTGTACACAACGTCGTCATGGTAACTTCAGTCATTGACTTACCCTAAGTTTCAGGTTTCAGCGCAGCAAAACCTACCTAGCCACATTGCCTGTCCTATAAGTTTAGGTACCCACTGGAAAATAGAAAAACGACAACCAAGGACAGACTAGTTCAGTGAAAGCGAAACAAGGCTGGTAAATAGCATTAAAACGTTTTACTAGGTTTCTCTTCACTAGCTTCTAGTTTTAAGCAGAGTAGGTAAGTAGGTACATATATTGAGTTCGGTTCGGGTCTCCTAAGGAACCTGTTGCGGACAGCTAGTCCAAACATAGCTTAAGATAAATAAATAAATATATTTTATATTCTTAGCTTAACAAACAATAAGTGCCCTAAAAAGGCTATGACATATGTACCCTATATTTCCCTAAATTAGTTATTTATTTGTAACAGAGCTCCCAAACTTAAGAGTCAATAAACTCTGTATGAGGCCCCAGCGTGCCCGACTAGTAAACAAAGGTGACTCATCACCAAACCTTTCCGTTGCAGACGGAAAGCCGAAAACAAATGAGTCATCTTTGTTTACAATTTAGTCATCATCCTCCTAGCCTTTGTCCCATTTTTTTGAGAATGAATTCTCAATCGGGGTCGGCTACCTAAATCCCAAGATGTGGCGTAGGCACTAGTTTTTACGCAAGCGACTGCCATCTGACCTTCCAACCCAGAGGGGAAACTAGGCCTTATTTGGGCTTAGGTGGTTTCCTCACGATGTTTTCCTTCACCGAAAAGCGAGTGGTAAATATCAAATGACATTCCGTACATAAGTTCCGAAAAACTCATTGGTACGGGCCGGGTTCGAACCCGCGACCTCCGGATTGAAAGTCGCATGCCCTAACCACTAGGCTACCACCGATGTTTACAATTTAGTGTTATAAAAAAAAAAACAAATCGTTTTTTATATAAACACAAATATAATATCTTAAAATTGTGCCATCCACAACCTGCTGCGAGCGTGGCAAAACAAAAATTTGATAAAGCATCTAATTATGGATTCCGCGATTTCCGCGAATGAATGTTTAAGTATAGAATATTTGGATTTAAGTTATGATTAGTAATTTTTAAGTAAATTGATTTAAATGTAACAGAGCGTGCGTCCCTCGTATCAGAGAAAATTTTATAAAGAGACAGCCATTTTATTCGAGTCATCAATCACTCAGTAGTTTTAGTGTAGTGTTGGTGCGTAGTTTCAACGATCCGCTTTCTCAGTGTTAGAAAGAGACTAAGTATATTAGTTAGGAATTTCTTTAGTTACAATCACGTGTTATTTTTGTGTTCATTTCGTTTACGGACCAATCATTTATTTGTGTTAATTCTTGTACTTTCATTTTCCGTTTTACTATTGTAAGGTCCGTTAAGTATGGATAGTCAAATCTTATTGCTTGTTGTATTGGTTTTAATAATTCGCACCATTATAATGTCATAAAATATAAAACATAATTTATATTAGCCTTAGACTTGGCAGGTCTAGGCTGTATGCGTGCGATGCACTGGTCTGTGAACTGATGAAGGGAACGATGACAGACGTCAATGTCAGATTTGGCGCGGCGGGAAAAAAGGTGGATGTGATTATTGTGATTTATTGTATTTAATGGATTATGCTGGTATTTGTGAAAAGTGTTATTGATGGGAGTCAATACAAATAGAATTGTTATGTGTGCTTCATGTGGTTTCATTCCTGACCGAGGGATATACGCCAACACTATATAGGTAGGTAAGGTATATTTGTTTTCACCTCACCAGCTCAAACATGGCGATTTTGCTGTCAGATAACAGTGAACAAAATGCGATTTTGTTTCGAACGTGATTAGAAAGTAGCTTTTTATTTTTTTCAATATTTGACCACGAATTGACATTTTTCAGCCAAAGGTTAATTGTAAAATTAGAATCGTTCGTATTTCGATACACTCTGTCTCTTTCATACCTACATTAAAAAGAGAGTGATAAAAACATATCAATTCGAAATTCGATTTTCGAATCCGACTTCGAATAAGAACACGTTCAGATACGCGTTATACCATAAAAAAAACCTGAAGTTTTAATTACAACTTAATTTTAAATTTAATTATTGTTGATTATTGTTGTTTTTAACAATTGTAATAACGTTGTATAAGTAGATCAAAAAACGCTCGTGGCATCTTTCTTACGATGTTCGCTACGCTCACATCGTGACCCATGCCACTCGCGTTTTTTGCCCCTCTTATACAACGGTTGCATAAAATACTATAATATGACACCTGTCTTTAACTTAAGCGATGTTCAAGAGATGCTAGGGTTGATATGTGCAGATTTTTACACTAATACTTAAACTGTATTTCAAAAATGGCTAGAAATATTTACATAGTTCATTGGTGAAAAATTAAGTACTCAGCTGAACAATTCCCTGTTTGCTTAAAAAACCCTCGATCTGTTCCACCCTATATATATATATATCCTAATATTAATATTATAAACGTGAAAGTTTGGATGGATGGATGGATCGATGTATGGATGGATGGATGGGTGGATGGATGAATGGATGGATGAATGGATGGATGGATGTATGTATGTACGTTCCACTTAATCTCAAGAACTACTGGACGTATTATGATGAAACTTTCCAGTTATGTACCTTATATATCAGAATAGGACATAGCTGGCTATCATATAATATCAAGTTTTATCCCTTTTAGGGACGAAAACGGGATTAAACTTTGTATGGAGAGCAAATCATTGTAGTTGCAACAACTCCCTACATGGCATCATTTTGACGTAATCTAATCGGTTGTACCTTGTTTTGCCTAACAACTTTTTGCCTAATTTCGGTTTGCCTAATTTCATTTAAACTAATATTATTTAGCATAACTATTCACTTTGCCTAATTTTCATTTGAGTGAAAGTCGTTTCGTATAATACTCATTTCACATAATCTTATTTCGTCTAATTTTATTTGGCCTAATTTTTAATTTGTATAAACATATTTTGCCTAACAATTTTTTGGTCTAATTTCGTTTTGCCGAATTTTTGTTTAGACTAATATTCGTTTCGTATAATACTTATTTTACATAATCTTATTTCGTCTAATTTAAATATTGCGTCTTCTGACGCTCCGCTCGCGTCGCTCGCTCCGCTATCCATGGTCATAAAACAAACCTAACCTAACCTACAGTTTTCGGCGTTTAGCCTAACCTACTAAGTGCTAAATTTTAACACTTTCGACACCAACAACCCGATAGCTGGGCGCTCTGCTCGTAGTAAGTTTTCGCTACATACGATTTTTCCCATGTTATCGGCTACGAGCGTAGCCCGTAGTACTACGCGGTGGCGAATGTGTTAATATACTTCCATGCAAGCAAGCATTCTGTCGCTCCGCTCGCTTCGCTCGCTCCGCTATCCATGGTCATAAAACAAACCTAACCTAACCTACAGTTTTCGGTGTTTAGTCTAACCTACTAACTGCTAAATTTTAATATACTTCCATGCAAGCAAGCATTCTGACGCTCCGCTCGCTTCACTCGCTCCGCTATCCATGGTCATAAAACAAACCTAACCTAACCTACAGTTTTCGGTGTTTAGCCTAACCTACTAAGTGCTAAATTTTAAAACAAACCTAACCTAACCTATAGTTTTCAGTGTTTAGCCTAACCTACTAAGTGCTAAATTTTTATATACTTCCATGCAAGCAAGCATTCTGTCGCTCCGCTCGCTTCGCTCGCTCCGCTATCCATGGTCATAAAACAAACCTAACCTAACCTATAGTTTTCGGTGTTTAGCCTAACCTACTAAGTGCTAAATTTTTATATACTTCGATGCAAGCAAGCATTCTGTCGCTCCGCTCGCTTCGCTCGCTCCGCTATCCATGGTCATAAAACAAACCTAACCTAACCTACAGTTTTCGGTGTTTAGTCTAACCTACTAACTGCTAAATTTTTATATACTTCCATGCAATAAAGCAATCTGACGCTAATAGTTGAATAAACAACTATTAGCGTCAGCTATGTATTGATTAGACAAAATAAAAATCGACAAGGTAAATATTATGATAATTCAGAATTAGACAAAAACTTTTTAGTTAAAACGTTATTCGGCTATGTAATGATTAGTTAAAATAAGAATCGACAAAGTGAGTTTTAGATAAAATAATATTCGACAAAACATGAGTTATGAAAATGATCATTTAGGCAAAACGAGTTTCGACAAAATAATAATTATGTGAAATGATATTATACATAATGACTTTAGATAAAATATTCATTAAGTATGGTAAAAAGTTGTTAGACAAACTGAAATTAGACAAAAAAAAATTAGACAAATCAAGGGAATACCAATCTAATCAATATATTAAAGATTTCGTCTGGGCCTACGATAGACCTTCACGAAACGCATACCAAACTATTCTTTGTAAAAAAAAAACGATAAATTCTGATATGGGAACACGTATCCGCAAAATTAGATTAATCGCGTCATTTCAAGAATCAAATAGTTACATAACATTTTACAAATTTGAAACAATCACATTTGATTTGACGAACGTCACACCCATCTGGCATGACATGTCAAACCAGTGATGCCAGAAAGCCCTTCTGATGCACTCCGATGTTCAAAATTCGACTGTCGAATAGTGCCATCCTGCTCGATCTCCTGTCAAAGTATATTTGAGTGAATGGAATAGCACAGTAAAATTTCGAACATCGGAGTAGCCCTTCAGGTAGGTATGTTCCGATACGCATACAAATTTTGTCCCAATTTCATAATGTGACAAAATTCTTTGATGAATAGAACCATACCTTCTTCGTCAGTTGATTCTGTTGATTGTGGACCGTCACCATCTAAGGCCATTTCTGAGCATAGCTAATTGAATCGAATGGGACATAGCCTCGGATAACTTATTAAATCGAATGGGACTTAGCCTAGCAACTCCAAAAAGATTCAAAAAGGATGTTTTGCATTTTGTCCATCACTTTCACCCTGCGATGATGGAGGAGAGACGGGTAAAGTGAAACACGCTATCTGACGATTAAAGTAGAACTCGTTTATTCATTGGATGGTACATGGCTTATATAGTCTTAACTGTAATTAGGACACGTGTGGTTAGGTGGGGAGGTCTACACGTGTAAGGTGTCTTATGACGACCTGTTACATGAGATGGTTGTTATTGTTGGACATCTGAGACTTTATCCCATATTTGGGATACCTTTCCTTATATGGTACCGACAAGGTGATACCTGATACTTATTATCTAGTTACATTTACCTATACCTACTACATCTCCTTCCTATGGGAAGAAAAAAAAAAATTATGTGTTTAACATTTTTGTTTTTTCTTTAACAATACTTAAGTTATTCAATATATAATTTTGTTCTATCCTTATGAATAAGTTTTATTTTCCCATTTTTCATTATTTCAACATTCGGACTTAAATCTCAACACTATAAATGGACCTGAAAATACACTAATAAATTTTTCTATTTTCATTTTTAACTAATATTAGGCTTATATACTACTTGTCTATTTTTATTTTTTCCATAAACTGTCTTTCTACCATGTTTATTTTCTTTCTTTTTCTTTATTACATGTTGAAAAATATCAAAATTGTAAAAATGTAGTATTATGTTTACAAGAGTAAAAAAAATAACAAAACATTACGTTTAAAAGAATACCTTTAACGTGTTAATAAAACAATTTAAAATTACTGATGAACAGCTTTTGAAAGCTATGTAGTTATGTATGCATTTAGTTGTTAATTTAATTTCTAAATAACCAAAAATTAATTTAAAAAAATATTACGGAATTATAACAAAAACTTGATACAAAAAACAATATACCTGTCTTGCAAGTATCCCTATTAATAACATTTAAAACAATTCTGTATCTAGTATGGGCGTGTGACCTAAAGTGACCTAATCCTTTTTAAATTACAAATGCTATTTCATGAAATGTGTTTACATACTAATATAAAAGTAAATTATCCTAAAAGATACATCGATTTAATATGTTTCAGTACATACTATTTTAATATACTAACATTAACAAAAAAAAATTAAAATACACTGTTACATTCTTATTTTGCTAGGTACCTAGAGTTAATTTTCTTTTTTTTTTTTTAAATGCTATTGCTACTGTTTTTTTTTTTTTTTTTTAATTATACTTAGTATTCTTATTATTATTATTATTTTTATCTATTTTCTATCAAATATATTTTTAATTGTTGTAACTCACTGCTTAGAGTTTTCGTGCATACCTAAATAAAGTGATGGCCTATTTGTCGAATTTCTTATTACACACGTGGTTATTTATTAACAATACCGTTATTTATTTTATTACGTGCAACTATTATTATTTTATTATTTATTTCTTTCTCTTTGTTTAATATATTTCATTTTTACTTATTTGCCCGTATTTATTCTATACCTCTATTTTATCCATATATATTTCTCTTTGTCATTTGGAACCTCTTTATTCTTATTTTTTCCTTTATCGTATACCTTCATGGTTTGTCTTATTAGTATTGTACATTTAATGACGTCATTATTCATAAGATACCATTTCCTTTAACAAAGGCGCGTCGCGTCATTTGCCCTGGGGAATTATGGTCTCTGAGGTTTCCATAACTGAACTCATTCATTGTGCATTATCATTATTATTTACTTGAAGACGTCTGCAAAGGTACACTGCACAATATTTTCATGGTCGGCCGACCTTATCATTTTTATATTATTCATCTATTAAGGATACAAGGAATCATTATAAGTGCGCGCACACATTATTATTATTTATTTATCCCTATTTGAGGGTATATTCAGGCAGGTCTTTTAACACTTCATTACTTTCTATAATCAATATCCATTCCATGTGTCCAAGGACCTTTACGAAAGCCACCTGGCGTATCGTAGTTATATCCAAGGATTCCCATGCCTGCCTTGTATCCTGTGTACCTTGCTGATAAAAGGCATACTTCGCACAACAGTACCTCTTCGAGAACTGTTAATAACGAAAGCCTTTTCTTTTAGGGTTCCGCTGACATGATGTCATTGAGGACCCTTTATAGTGTAAATGTACATACTTTATAATATATTCTCCTAGTATTTTATTTCAGAGGCATTTTATTTATTTTATGTATATTGGCATTTATTATTTATTATTATATTTTATTTGTTGGTTGGTTCTCTTCCCGTACTGACGTAAGCCGTTTCTTGCCGTACAACTGCTAAAATCCAAATAAGAATTTCAATAGCTCTTAGGTGATCAGGCTAATTGCTCATCGAAATACTTATCTGTTTTTTTTTTTTTTTCAACCTTATGTATTATTATTATTTTTCTTATGCACTGTTTACTAGCCTTCTTATATTTATCTTATTTGTCCCTAACATACTACGTATCTTTTTTTTCCATTTATTAACATTGGTTTCCAACTGTAAGCCTGTATGCATCCTCGCTTGTTCTTTTTTTTTTTTTTTATTATTAATGGTCTCGATTATTTTCCCAAATGTATATTTTTCCTCTTTGATTATGTTGACCTGCAACCGCTTACTATAAGTGGTTTTACCGTTATGTATTTACTATTATATTCTTTTAATATATCTATTCTTTATGTTTTTATCAAATTGAGTAAATAAATTTTCTGAGAGTATATTATTTTGGGATATTCTAAATGTATTATGTAAGTATTCATTTTTGTGAAATTGTGTTTCCCGCGTCATTTCCTCTAATGGTTAAAATATGCTCTATTATTTTATTTATGCGTTGCACTTACTTGTTTTATTATTTATTATTATTATTATTAATTATTGTCCTTTACATATATATGCCAATTACTATTATGTTGAAATCTAGGCCTTGAAAATTAATTATGAAATATTTGTTTATTATTACTATTTTATTTATTTACTTTTTTGGATTGTGGTAACCCGTTATTTTTGTTTTTACTTTTATTTTCAAGGCTCTTTATGCGTTAAAAAAAAAATGTTTTTAATTAATTAAACATATAGTCCGAGTTTTTGGTGTTATTTAACAATTATATTTAGCATTAGGGTAGGTATTTTATCAAATGATAATTATTCCACAAAAAAAATATTGAATGCCAAAAGAAATTTCCTCCCAGTCAACCATTGGTTTAACGTTAATATGTAATTTACATTAGTAATAACTAAAAGATTTGAATAATACTATGGCGATTTGATTATGGTAATGACTTGCGTTACTTGTCATGTATGCTAGTTTTTTTTTCAATTTTTTTTTTTATGCATTGAGACGTCTAGTAGTATTTAGTTTTGAGTTGTATAGTGGTGTTTAGTGATTTCGCTAAATAATTTGGGAAAAGGTAAAGATTTATTTACTTTTTTTTTTTTCTCATACTATTAAGTAGGCAGTTTTCCCTTCATGTTGTCATTTGTATCTGACATTGGTATCTGGTATTATTTAAATTTTAGTTCGATTCGAAATAACTAGCTGAAATTTGGTTTACATTTGTTACCGAGTTATCGAGTCGAGTGAGTTTGAGATGTGTGAGAGTTGAGTCGATATTGTATTGTTATTTAGTGACGAAATGTGTTTATTTATTTTTTCATCATTTTTTTTTTTTTATTTGTAATTATAAGTTACCCTATATCGTTTTTTGTTTTGTAGTGACCCGACGTGTTTTACTTGTACGTTTACATATTGATTTTCCAAAAAAAACAAATCAAATACTGTTTACACTTTACAATTCGGTGTCGTAAGGTGCTAAAAAAAAATATGTTTTCCTTCAATTTTGAATACTTTGTTTTTTAACTGGCTTTTCATAACACGAGATAATTATTTTTGCTTGACATTAGATTGTATTTCGTAGAAGAATTTTTTTCCTTCATAACTTATTTTATTATTCTTATAATTGGTATTTTTCATTGTCGAGGATTGTTATTTTATGCCGATTTACGCAAGGATTATTTAATTGACAACATCTAGCGGCGCTATACAGTTTAGTGGATTAAATAGTTACATCATAGTTGGTTATTTATTATTATTTCTTCACTAAAACCCGTAGTTATTTTTGTTAGTTTTTTGTTCTGGACATATTCGTATTTATTATTGTATATATACAACATTTTATTTTTCGTTTTCATGCATATCTAGAGGCGTATTTATGTTTTCTAATTCTTCCATCATGTAATTTGCACTTTTAATTCAAATATGCACTTAAAATATTAAAGTTGATTATGGGTAAGTATATTTATTTTCCCATTAAATTCACTAAACGCTATGATTATAATGTCTTATACCTTATATTCTAATATTTACCATCGGTGTTCCTCGCTGAGTTCGAATGCCATTACTCTTTTATCACTTCAACACTGAAATTTCCCTTCTATACTGCATTACCACTCCTCGTAGGTGGTGTCTCGTTCCCAGATGATACTCCATATCCAGAAGGTGAGTCCTTCGTACACCAGCTGTAATTTCGCTGCTCCAACCGTTCCATCCATGAAGTGAACATCCAACGTATTCGCCAACATGCAATGCTTCGTGTTAGTGATCCTCTCTGGAGATAGTAGTGGGTGTCCTTTCGGTCCCTCGATAAATGAAATTATGCCGGTTCTTCCTTGTATTCTACATACCATAGTCGCTTGACATGTGACGGAGTTCGCTTCGCAAAATATGGACATCCTCTGCTTCACCGCTTCTAGATAAGTGCGCATTTTATAATTGCACTACCCTGGTTTTGATGACTTCGCCTTGGGCTCGTCGCTTGATCTTCTTATTCAAACAGATGTTCAAATACCGTAGGGCTATCACAGCTATTATCAGCAGTCCGACTACGACGAAAATGCCAAAATACAGGTTAATATTTGCTATACCTTGCGCGATGACAGTATGCTGTTCGATCTGGTTAGTCTTCCCAATTTGCGTATAAATTTCTCCCCGTTTGACTTCCAGCGGTGCCTGTGTCGTACTGACTTGGTGTCCCATTTTATTCAAATAATATCCAAATAAAATATTCGACATTGTTTATCTAATAACATGAGATCCGGGTCTCAAGTTGATTCCCTACATGGGCGGTAGCGGTACCGGCGCCATATATGGCACTGGCAGGGTCGCCATGCGATGATGGAGGAGAGACGGGTAAAGTGAAACACGCTATCTGACGATTAAAGTAGAACTCGTTTATTCATTGGATGGTACATGGCTTATATAGTCTTAACTGTAATTAGGACACGTGTGGTTAGGTGGGGAGGTCTACACGTGTAAGGTGTCTTATGACGACCTGTTACATGAGATGGTTGTTATTGTTGGACATCTGAGACTTTATCCCATATTTGGGATACCTTTCCTTATATGGTACCGACAAGGTGATACCTGATACTTATTATCTAGTTACATTTACCTATACCTACTACAACCCAATAGCCCAGAACTAAACTACTAACTATAGTAGAGTTGTTAGTCCGCTGTTTTCTAACATAATTGTGCGCTTCGGGTTACAAGCATAAAATTTCTACCACAGATAGTGTTCCACGGTGATTATTTTCAGATGTGGAGGGAAGTCAGATTCGTCCCCTGTGAGGCGGGAGAGCGGAGTGAATAGGGCCAAGTATCCCTCTTTTCTTTCTTTATTGCTGGTCAGTTACCTAAGTCTACCAGGACGTGTTTGGTATCGTTACCGTGTTAAACAAATATCAGAAATTATTTTTTTATGTTATTTTTGTATAGTTCTATATAAAAATATGGGTATATGGCCGAAAAGGTAAAAATCACAACAAGTTTTTTTTATTCAGTGAGGTAAATTAGTTTAATTTCGTGAACATTTTCAAATTATTATTATTATTTTAAAAAACTAATTTAATCTAGTTTCTAAAAATATATGAATGTTGGGCACTTCTCATACAAACAGTAGCTTAAAATATATCTTTACGTCAGTTACGTCTTTTACATATAATATATACTATATACGTCCTAGAAAAACAAATTAATGTAATTAAAACAAAATATTTTTTTGCTAATGTATCACGAGCACACGGGCTAATCTCAACATCAACAATTTATTTAAGATACTGTTTGTATGAAAAGTGCCCAATATATGTATATATTTTTAGAAACTAGATTAAATTTGCTATTTTACAATATTTTTGTTAGTTGTAAATATTCAGGAAATATAACTAATTTATCTCCCTGAATAAAAAAAACTTGTTGTGATTTTTACAATTTTGGAAATACAACCATATTTTTATATGGTACTATGAATAAATAACATAAAAAATTAATTTCTGATATCTATTTTACACGAAAACGACACCAAGCAAGTCCTAGTAGCGTTATCTGATCAGTAATATAAAAAGAAAAAGAGGACTCCTTTGTCCTATTCACCCCGCTTTTCCGCCGCACAGGGGACGAATCTGACTTCCCTCCACATCTGAAAATAATCACTGCAGAATACTCTATCTGTGTTAGAAATTTCGTGGTTGTATCCCGATGTACACAATTTCACGACTTAGCAAAATGTACTAGAACACGCAGGCTAAGCTTAACATCAACATTTTTTTCAAGGTATTTTTTGTATGAGATGTGCCCAATATGTATACATTTTTAAAAACAAGATTAAGTTTGCTGTTTAGTAATATTTTTTTAAATTGTAAATATTCAGGATAGATAACTAATTTATCGTTCTGAATAAAAAAACTTGTTGTGATTTGTACCTTTTCGGCATTAAACCCAAATTTTTATATGAAACTATTCGTAAATAACATAAAAAATTTATAGCTGATATCTATTTTACACGAAAACGATGTCGCACAGGCCCTAATAGCCATAACTGATTAGTAATAAAAAAAGAAAAAGAGCAGTACTTGGTCCTCTTCACCCCGCTCTCCCACCACACAGGGGACGAATCTGACTTCCCTCCACATCTGAAAATAATCACCGTGGAACGCTCTATTATATATACTCTATAATTTCATGCTTGTAACCCGATGCGCAAAATTTCGCGGCTTAGCAACTCTACTAAAGATTCCATTCGAGTAAGTATTGAATACCTCAAAGTCTAATTGTTTTTTGTTTTTTAATTGTCAATATCAATTAACGAGTTCTAAGTACGCATACGAAGTCGCGAGCAAAAGCTAATAGTATATATATAACAATGTTTTACTTGGAAAAAGGAGTAGGTAAAGCTTTTAAAACTATGCAATTGTAATGTGTTGTTTTGTGTTGTGTTGCATTGTATTGTATACACTTATATAATGGGTACCTAGTAGATTATGTATAAATAATAAATAAATATCGGACACCCTCACACAAATCGATCTAGTCCCAAATTAAATTAAGCTCAAGAAGGCTTGTGTTATGGGTACTAGTCGACGATATACATACTTATATAGATAAATATATACTTACTTAAATACATAGAACAACCATGACCCAAGCACAAATATTCAAGTTCATCACACAAATATTTGCCCTGGCCGGGATTCAAACCCGGGACCGCCGGCTCAGTAGGCAGGTGTCTACAAACCGAGCCAAACGCGTCGTCAAATATAGTCCAGTAAAATTGATACGGTTAAAACTTGATTTTACTGGACTGTAATTAGGTACTTATACCTATCATTAATTATTGATAAACCGGTATTTATTTGTAAGTATTGGTTTTTCCATTTTTTACGGAGAACTCACAGGATCTTCTAAATATTGCACTATCAATTCGCTACATCATCTGACGCGCTTATATAGTATCGAGTATTTTGCCACCTACCACAAAGTTGTTATAACCGGTGCTCAGACAGTAAATAAACACGCTCACGACCCAATGACCCATAAAATAAAAGCAATGACCGTTAAGTACCTACCTACCTATTACTTAATGATTATTTAGTCCACACCCTGTGCTACCTACTATCAGAATTCAAAATCGACTGTGACAGACGCAAGCACGATCCCGTGATCGATAATTTAAAATACGAATACGTAGGTTTAGAGCTCTAAAAACTACTATCAACAGATTTTAGTTATACTAATTAATTAAGAATATCTTAGATTGGTCACGATCAAGAGCATGGAAGGAGCGAAGGGGATCATGTTAAAGAGTAAAAGTTTCATAAATAATCTATGTTAAGATTTGACAATAGACGTGTACGATTTGTGCAGGTCATGACTCCCACAGTCTTAGGTAGAGGGCAGATCAGACACTAGCTACAATATCCTACGTCGTGCCCGATTCGGAGTCGGCATTCAACGTCAACGACCGTGCGTCGGCTAACCTTGCCCGTGACCATATTGACACAGTAAATTTAGACTGACCTTGAAACAGCGATATTTTCCTTAAATCAGAACAGTGTGAATTTGATTAATACAAGAAAAACTAGACTGTGTAAAGTACTTACATAATAATTACTTGATTCATCCTGAAAATCGTGCTATCATGCTGGACCATGAAATCTACTTCATGTATCTTGCTCTAAAGTAGCGATGAAATGATGCAAAATACATATTTTTGTTACATCTAGTCTAGGTACAGTGAAAGCAATGGGTTAGTTTCCTCGAGTAAGACTCGGACGTAATGTAACGGTGTTCTAAAAGTAGGTATCTACTTTAATTTAATCAAAACTGAAATCAAATAAATTCGTTTATTGCTTTATCTTTACGAACAGGCAACGTTAGTGACTAATCTTTCCTGTTATTTGAAACCTTGTTATGGTCCCAATCGCTAGCAGCGCTAGCTAATATTTATATTCATTAGCTCATATCGTTCGGTGTTTATTTGATAAAACAATACCGTCAAAACATTGCGTTGTTCGTTATTTTCGGTCTTTTCTTACATACCTGATGTGTTGAATTCATCTAACAAAACAAAATAAATAACAATCAGTCATACGGTAAGTACTTATTTAAACGTGGGAACTAGCTTCCTCCTAAGACCACTCTCATTCATAAGTCAATTGAACTATCAATTGAGTGGTTAAGACCCACCAGTAGGGCGGCCCTTTAACGAATGTAAGTGTAAAAATATGGCTGGAAAAAAGTTAGGTACCCCCTGTGCTTAATGCTTGCGTACTTATGTTTGACACGTTTTACCAACCCAACGGGTTTTGGGTTTGAAACTTGTGTACCTCTTCACATAAGAACCATGCCGTCCATAACATAAATAAAATGTTGTTTGTTTTAGGTTCCACACCTATCCTCCCACAAAAACACGAAATTATAAATACCGACCATTCTCCTATCGTGTGATATGCCTTCACGTCGACATTGGCGAAATACATCTTGCTAACCCAGCAAGAAGTGAAAGCCACAGAAGGAAAAAAAAAAAAGAACAAATCCCTTAAACCCCCCAACAATGTGGGTCGACGAAACCATTAAATCGTTATAGATACCTATCCATGGGGATAGGCTTTGTCTTGCAGTATGTCAGTCTGTGGATTAATGACTATAACGATAAGTACTTAATAAAACCACCTGACTTTTTCAATCAAATTACATTAGTCGTGCACCAGAAATGGTATTTACTTACACAGCAATACTGTTTGGCTTAGCCACAGGGCTTGGCGTTGTATAGCAATGCCAACGGCACTGGTTTTCTGTGGAGCTGAAGCCAGAGGAATAGTTCTACGAGCTAGAATTATGAAACGAGCAATAACCCCACCAACTTTTCCTTTTAACAAGAGCATAGAAACAAGGAAGACGGGTCTTGAACTTGAGGGGAGCGACCTCGGCGTCATGCACGAAGGCTTTTTGTTTTCCTTTTGCTCTTATTGTGACAGTAACTTTAGTCTTAATCTTAAGTCTATTCCCGAGTCCCGAGTTCATAATTACACACTTTGTTCATAACTAAGCGCACCAATTGCCTTTTTTCGGATAAGTACATAGATATACATTTTTACCCCTTAAATTGACAGAAAAAGTAAAGGTCGATGGTTCAAACCTTATTTAAGGTTGGATTAAGCAAACTAAACTGGTTGGAGAAAAAATAAAAAAAAAATGGTCAAAGAGTATTGCCAAGTTAAGGGTTAACAGTAACAGAACAATCGGGGTGAATTCTTATAAGTATAACAGTTAATGTAGGTAATTTGTAAATTTACACATAAGCACATAACAGTCAGCGCATCGGGAATGTAACACTTTTTATCGAGTTTTTAGGGTTCCGTACCCAAAGGGTAATAGTCATCATCCTCCTAGCCTTTGTCCCATTTTTTTGAGAATGAATTCTCAATCGGGGTCGGCTACCTAAATCCCAAGATGTGGCGTAGGCACTAGTTTTTACGAAAGCGACTGCCATCTGACCTTCCAACCCAGAGGGGAAACTAATAAAATAATCCCAAACCCAACCCAAACTCAACCCAAAGGGTAATAGTATTATCCTTATTATTATACCTATGACATATTTGTATTAGGAATATTATTATAACATATTTCTTTCTCGTCCCCAATGAGTTATATTATCCTCAAATAAATAAATAAATATATTCTATAAAATGTGTTTTTGCCTGCACAAGCAATTTATAGTGCCACAATGAAAATAGTTAATATCTACCACCGCGTTAGTGCAAATGACGTATTGCTATCGAAATCGCAATACACCAACTTCCTAATGCAACAATGGCATGTGCATTAAAGTCAGATGCGTCGAGTTTCACAACGGTTGCACTTTCATCGGGGCCGGTTGTTGCAGCTGGTGCTAGCAGCACACATTACCCACACATCTATAACGTCCATTTGTTTTTAGTTTGAATAACAGTAGGTAAAAACTATGTCCGCGTTACTATTATAACTTTAATTGAGACCTTGCACTCGTTTCTGCCTAGTGTTTCATTTTTATAATAGATTATTAGTGAATTGCTTAACCCTTATTTTGGCAGTGTATGGCAGAATCAACAAAATATTTCGCCATCTTCTTAAATTTTTTTCGAACCAGATTGTTCTGCTCTATTTTTTACTTTAACGAGGCTTGAACTAGCGACCCTCGTAATTTTTTGTCAAATTAAGGGTTAAGGTGCGAAAAAGAAAATTTCCTTCGCAAATATTGTCGTTTTCTCGAAATTGGCTCTAGTTTACCAATGCCAGGCGCAAGCTCGTTAGATCCGTTCTTCTCAAACTGGTCTTCTTCCAAGAAATGACTCTTTCAAGTAATGTGAGCAAAAGGTTTCCTATGATGCTACTGTCTTGAAATTATCGTTTCCTATTATATCGGCTCCGAAAATTGTCCTGCAACCTATAATGTCCGCTTATTACTATATATTTTATGATGACTAATTCTTACGATTTCCTACATTTAGGGAAACAGACAATACTTATTTATAAGAAGTACGTATAGACATTAATAAAGCGAGGAAGAAGACCATTTTGAGAAGCAGACACTTTAGGAATCAGATCGAACGAACCTGAGCCTAATACCAACCGGTAAAAATTCTGGAAAAATCTAATCACAGCAAGTGCGCACAGCCCTAAGATGATGAAATTTCATAATTTTGCCTAGAAATGCCATCTTGGAGCGTTATGACTGATTATGCAAGATTGACTTTGACCCACTTACCAGACGCAGGTAAACATTCACGTTCTAAAAAATACCTTTGTGTTAAATAAAATAAGCTATAATATATAAGATTAAGGATTCAAAATCTTTATTTAAATAAAAACCATGTCACATTAAATACAATAAAAAATATCTAACTTAAAACTAGCTTAGATTAAGGATTATTTTATTACGTTCAACTAGAAAAGTATATGATAAAAATAGGTATAGTACTTATAACAATCGTAAGTCTAGTACTTAAATAGCATGAATTCGAAGAGAATAAACATAATGTACGTGTTACTTACTTCAAGCTATTTTTTTCTACAACTTATATTTCTAAACATATGTAGGTAACGATAATGTTCCAACCTGGAACTGCATATGGTGGACACAAGATAATTAATAATTATATGGTAATTACGAAACCATAAAAACTTGTAAATATTCATAACGTTTCTTACTACACCTTAGAAAAACTAAATATTAATATTTTAACGCATGTACATTATTCATCATTACTTAATGATCAATAGGTACATATTCAAATTAATGTATATGTACATGTGTTTAAGTATATGTACGCTATTATCTTATAACAACTACTCCATTGAAGTTTCGTCACACAGAGGACAGACTGAATGAGCCATTACATTTGAACCGTCGTAGTTTGTTTAAGCTTTATGACTAATCTTACGAAGTATGTACAATACAAATTAATTAGTTTCTCAATAACCTAAATTAAAAATTTAAAATTTCAAGACCCTCATTCAATTATAGAAAACGCTACTAAAACTGAACATAACTACATAATTTGGAATTCTTAGCAGAGATATTGCCAGAGATCTTGTCACTTGTTTCAATGAAAGCTGAATATGTTGAAAACTACTGGTCCTATTTCTAACAAGCACAGCTAAGATTCACCTCGAGTCTTTCGATTAAAAAAACTGCACTCAAATTGGTCCATCCGTTTGGGAGCTATGATACCACAGACAGACACACAGATTCACATATTTAAACTTATAACACCCCTCTTTTTTCGCCGGGGGTTAAAAACGGATAGTATCCTCGAAAAAAACCCAAATATACCAAGCGAAGCTCGGTCGTCCAAATGTTTTTACGAACTACTGAAATCCTAAATGCTCTAAAGATAACATTAATTTATAAAGTGCCGGACACCATTTTCAGGAGGCGCCAGATACATTTGAATACAAAAAAGTTCACAACAATAAAGACGTGAGGGGATACCCCGGTTCACACAAAGATAGATCCGGAGCTGATAAAAAACTACAAATACTTTATTAAAAACAACTTCAAAGCAAAACAAATTGCTCTAGGTACGCTAACCTAACAGATGATTTGTTATCAAAGTCAAAATGCGTAAGTATATAGATTGTGGTTTAGTTATTTGTGCAACAAGAGAGCAAAGTTGTTTTTTGTTGCGAGTGCTGATTTTGAGTCCCGAGCAAGCGAAGGATTCTATGTTTGAATCACGAGCGTAGCGAGTGATTCTAATTTAGAATCCTGAGTGTAGCGAGGGACTCAACAGCACGAGATGCAAAAAACTTTGCTCTCGTGTAGCACACACAACTTTTCACCTCAACCAAAGAATATACCTCAACAGCGAGAACATATTCGACTTTTTGTACTTTTTCTTTCAACCATTCAGGTGTAGGTATGTGTATTGTCTTTGTTGCTGATTTCAATGACATTTTTAAATTAGAAAATAGATACCCGCTGCTTGAAATGAAATAATATGTTTAAATTGAAATAATACGTTCCAACACTGTACCAGTCCCTCACGACCACCATGGTTGTCATTATTTGATCAAACTGGAAGATTGAGCAGATACATTACGTTTTTATTTATTTTATACGAGATTTTTTTTATAGTTTAATTAATGTTTTTACTCGTAAAGCACTAAACAAAATGAATAAAAAGAAAATAACAATTTGAACTCGATATTTTTTTAATACGTTTCGTATCTGCGTCTATGATAAATTGGTGAAGTCATAAATTATTGGTACAGATATTTACAGTATAAAGTTGTAAAATCTTATTTATTTAAACAATGTTCTATTTTATTTATATAAAAGACACAATTATTTAAACATTCGGTCGTTAAAAACAATATTTTGCAGTAAACACTTCATCGGGTTGGTATTTTATTTTTTATTTTTTGGTATAACGCGTATCGGAACGTCTTCTTATTCGAAGTCGGATTCGAAAATCGAATTTCGAATCGATATTTCTTTATCACTCTCTTTTTCATATAGGTATGAAAGAGACAGAGTGCATCGAAATTGGAATGATTCGAATTTTATAATTAACCTGTGGCTGAGAAATGACAATTCATAGTAAAATAAATTAAAAATTAAAAAACTACTTTCTACTCACGCTCGAAACAAAATTGCATTTTGTTCACTGTTATCTCGCAGCAAAGCCGCCATGTTTGAGCTGGTGAGGTGAAAACGTTATTTTCCTTTGTGTGGGAGGTGCTTCAAAATTTATCTGAACTCAGGTATCTAGTGTGAGTAAAAGAAAGGTGAAGTGATTGTTTGATTGTTATACAAAATTTCTTTAATAGGTAATAAGTAGTTGATTTTATGTATTTTTCGACGTTTATAGGGTTCCGTACCCAAAAGGGTAAAAAAAAACCCTATTTTTAAAATTCCACTGTCCGTCTGTCTGTCTCTCTGTCTGTCTGTACGTCTGTCACCAGGCTGTGTCTCATGAACCGTGATAGCTAGACAGTTGATATTTTCACAAATGATGTATTTTTGTTACAGCTATAACAACAAATACTAAAAATATAATAAAATAAATATTTAAGTCTAAGGCTCCCATACAACAAACGTGAATTTCTTGCCGTTTTTTATTTGATGGTACGGAACCCTTCGTGCGTGAGTCCGACTCACACTTGGCCGGTTATTTCTAATAAATGATTATTAGTCTTGAACCATTGATATAAAGATTGAATCACAAAGATTAATTTAAATACGTAACCTAACGGAAGAATCAAATGTATCAATGATTCAATATAATAAAATGTGGTGTATTAAAAATAATGAGACATTAAATGTGTCATAAATAGATTTTCAGTCTTGTTTTATTTCTATATTAAGTAAATAAAGGTAAAAACAACATGAACCTTATTTTCGGCGATTTTTCTTTGCTCATACTCTAAAGCCTTAAAACCTAAAAAACAGAGGTCTGAGAGAGGTGCGAGGTTATGCTGGTGGGGTGCGGCTGACGCCGGTGGGATACAGCCCCAACCTCTAGGGTAGACGGACCTCGAACGGACATACATACAATAATATACTTATAGTAAGTATGTAGAGTGCTGTAGTATGTAGATGTAGAGGCCTTTAGGCGAGGCAGATCATCCTCGTTTTGAGTCAATTTCGAGAAATGTCATGTTCTCGGTTCGTCACATTCTCGGCAAATCATCTTCACTTCCCGACAATTTAGAAGGACGTCATGTTCTCAGCTAGTCAATTTCTTAACAAGTCAACTTCGTTTTTGTTCATTTCGAGGAACGTCATGTTCTCAGCAGGTCATCTTCGTGTCAATTTCGAGGGAAGTCATGTTCTCAGCTGGTCAGCTTCTTAGTAGGTCATCTTCGCTTCCTGTCAATTTCGAAGGATGTCATGTTCTTAGCTAGTCAATTTCTTAGTAGGTTATCTTCGTTTAACAACTTCAACGTTAATTTGGTTAAATATATTTAAGCATTTAAGACTTTATAGAGGTACTTAACGCCTGTCCTTTTCGATATCATTCTTGGTCCATGCTAATATCTAATAATATAATTACAACTTTAACGGATAAATACAAGGGGTTACTTAAAAGAAATAAGGTGCTTTGGGGTATATTCGACATATTTTGTGTAGAGTATGTTGGGGTTTGGGCTCGTAAGTAAGAACCTAAGAAGTATTCTTTCCAAGTATTGAGATCTTTACGAAATTGGATATATTCATCAACGCTTTGTGAAAATAGCGTTGTAATATGTTGCTTGAATTTGGAAATAAATGTAAATAAAAAAATAAAATATTTTGAATACCATTTTTTAAGGAGCGGGTAATTTCGAAAGCAAGTTGGGTAATTTCGAAGGTTTGTAGAAATGGTTTTTATGCAATATGAGTTTAAGAATCATATTTCTTTTTAGTTCTAATTTACCCCCTCAAAAAATCCCGCTGATTCACGGTAAAGAACATTTTTTTTTGTTTATATCACAAATTATTTTCGAATTTCCCCCGCGCTGTGATCAGTCATCGTCATCATTTGTTTTTTTAGGGTTCCGTACCTCAAAAGGAAAAAACGGAACCCTTATAGGATCACTTTGTTGTCCGTCTGTCCGTCTGTCAAGACCCTTTTTCTCAGGAACGCGTGGAGGTATGAAGCTGAAATTTATATCAATTACTCAGGTCTACTGTCCCTTGAAGCTGTGAAAAAATCAAACTTCTAAGCCAACGCAATCAAAAGATACAGCCGTTTATGCCGCAAATTTTCGACACTTGCAAGGGAATCAAAACCTACAGGGTGCTTCCCGTGAACTCAGAATCTTGAAATTTGGTACGAAGCAACGTCTTATAGCATAGATAAAGGAATAATTACGAAAACCATAATTTTTTTTTTAATACCTAACTTTGCACCTAATTTATATGGGGCGCTATACATACCAGGTGCAAACTTAACTTAACCACTTAGGGATGGAAAGTGTTTGTACGGAACCCTCGGTGCGCGAGTCCGACTCGCACTTGGCCGGCTTTTTTTTAAATAATGTTTCTTTTATATGTTTAATAATCTAGAAATTTGCATTTAGAGAATTCAATAACTCATTTATGAAGAAAACATTAGTCTAACTCTGATAATGGACTGGAAAACCTAGTTTGGGATTATTTCGAAAGTACATTTTATCGAATTTCACCCGTGGGATAAATTCGATTGCTTTTTTTAAACTACAGATAGACCGTTATGCTGTACTCATTATTACGACAAAAATGACAATGTAACGTAAAAACAAACGAACAATGGTTTAACTTAGCAGGTTCCCGAGTTATGTGGTATGGGATAATTTCAAAAGTCCTCATAAGGCACTAAATTGCACTATTTTTATTTAATCGACTGCAACACACGTGCGCTCACGACTAGCGACACGAAGTGGACTGAAGCGGGGGAGCAGATAAACATGGCGTCTTGACAAGCGTTGCAAGCGTAGTAATTGTTCCCAGTTTAGTAGATATGTGTGATTTTCGACTTATCCCCAATTTCGACTTTACCCCAAAGCACCTTACCATAAGATTAGTTTCAAGCCTAGAGAATTTCGTTGAAATAGATTTACTTAGACTATGACTAACCCAGAAAATTACGTCCTGCGAAATAAACCCTCTTAGATGATGACTAAAGTAGAAAATAACATCCTGCGAAATAGACCTACTTAGAGGATGATTAACCTAGAAAATGACGTCCTGCGAAATAGACCCACTCAGAAGATGACTATCCCAGAAAAAGACGTCCTTCGAAATAGACGTAAAACTAACATGACGTTTCACTACATTAACATTCCACGAAAACGATTGAACGGAAAGATTCGAATATCGTGTTCAATGGAGAAGCCTATACCTATTTAGCCATGTTTGTAGGAACGGAACTGAAGGATACTGATGATGATGATGAATAATGTCACATTATTAATGTGTTTGGTTGAATTACATCGCCCAAACACATTATTAATGTGTTTGGGCGCCTAAAAGGTTCACGTTTGGATAGTAATTAACTTTGTAGCAATGGCAATGGAAGTATGAAATTATCTATGATATGTGTATAATTGAATAGTGACAGACTTCAAAGTTCTAGTAGCTATTATGGATACAATAAGTATACTCGTCATATTTAGTTAATAAATACAAATGCATAAATTCATTTATCTATCCAAATATCATAAACCCTCCATGATGCGTTCAAGAACCGCGCGCACATTATAAATTCAAATTCATTTATTTAAAAGACAACAATGGCCCATAATTTGTTAGTAACATATGATACAGTGTTAGTAAACAGATTGACAAAAATATAACATTACGTTAACAAGATACATTTACTAGATAATAATAATTATCTAGTAGCGACCACCATTATGACCATCATATAAAAATAGAATGTTTTGTTAGAACAAAATTCTTAACTGTAGAAATGTTATTATTGCTAAATAATAACATCGATTTCGATAATATTATTCATTCCAATTTAGAACATCTCTGAAAAAAAAATGATTTGGCCTCTATTCTAATATCAGTCGAGATGACGTTTAGTTCGAAATGAATTGTCAATTTGCAATTAAATTTGACATATGTCGCACGTAAGTAAGATATCGAACGATATGATAGTTGGGGCCGACTCTAGTTTGTCTGAATTGAAAAAAAAACTATGACAGCTGCCAGAAAACTTCATTACCGCCATTACCGGGTGAAATTTGTCATAATGTGCGGCTCCTGAATGCATCATGGAGGCTTATGATATGTGGATAAAGTAGTGTATGTAACTGTACATAATTAGGCATTAAAACACTCGTGATGTTATTATGAAACTTGCCTTCGGCTCGTTTTTTCGTTCGGCAATTTTTAGTGCCGAGACTTTATAATATTCATACACAAGGAAGGTAAGTATAATTTAATACACTATACAGTAAGGTCAGCATGCGAAAACAAAATGTTGTCAGCCTAGAAATTCATAATGTCAAGTTCAGCAAGTTACCTTTAATTTAGCTTTATGTTCGCTTATTCTTTGTTGTTTTCCTTTATGGTAATTCATTTTTACAAACCGCAATCAGATCAGGAAAACTGCCACTTCATATAGAATTTGACTAAGCCGCAGAAGCAAGAAATATTTCGTTCTCATTACATTGGGTTGTTTGTTCCTTCAGCTCGACCAGGATCAGAAGCTAGAGCGCAGAACTCCAAATCTCAACTTTATTTGGGATAACCCACACAAAAGTCAAAATTTCAGGAAATGGAAGTGTTGGATAATGAAAGCAATACATTTTCGTTATGAAGTTTTAGGAATCCTTAGGAAAAATCCTTTCGGAAGCCTTATACGAAGAACGTCGCAACGGAAGTTTAATAATTCTTTTAATTGTGAAAAATATTAAACAATGAAGACAAATAATAATAGGTATTTACTTAGGTAATGATGTTTTTTTTTTTCAAAATGTGACTAACTTATACTTACTTACATGTACTTTTGTAGGCAAGCCAAGGCCAATCTAATATTTCCTTTTATAAAATCCAACCACAAATTAAACAATACTGTTCGTATTTCAATTAAATAACAATAAAAGCTGCGCACTTTTTTAAATGTCACATTTTACCGCCAATCAGCATAAACAAAAAAATATAACGAAATGGGTGCGTTCCAATTCCCTAATTCAAATTCGCGAAAATTAACCCGCACAACGAAGGTCAATCTCGAGTACAATTACGATAGGAGTATTCACCGAGTAAGAGACGTGCGGCTTCGCGTGTTGTGTAGGTATTACTGACTGAGCACTGTATCGAAGGCGGTGTTATTGGTGGCAATCATTTGGCCCAACGCTCTCAAATAGGTTTAGGTATCAACACCAACAAAGACTGTTTGGAATCTACGTTTTGATCGATGACAGAGACAATGAATGTTATTGTTAAGTATGAAAACGTCGCCGTTAGGATTGCCTCGGCCTAAACAAAACAAACAGGTCAACTTTAAACAGCAGGTTAACAAAAAGGAGCGTTGTATTTATTACTTATACTTACGGTTAATGAGGAAGGATCTCATTTGGGATATTGTACTTCTTACCGTTGACAGAGTACAAAACCGACAGGTAAACATCCCATTATTTAACACCCGAATACCAACAATAAACTCCTGGTTGTTCACTAACCAAGTATTAGATAAATTGCCTCAATGATATATTTTTTGACGCAAATGGTTGGCTCCTTCAACTACAAGTCAGTTTAAATTCTAATATGTTATAGGGCGCCTTAGTATTTTGTCCATAAATAGCTCCAGCATCCTTTTATACGTAGGTACTGTTTATTGACTTTATTTTTTTATTATTTTCAGTTATACCTATATATTAATCTCAAGTTTCATGGCTGTAAAATATGCCGAAAGATCGTCTCTTTTTACGCCCTCCTCCAAAGTAGGTACACCGGACTTTTACGTTAATAACACTCCAAGGTAAGATGTAAGATATTAAATATTAAATTCATACCCTCAAAATGCAATGTAGACTTAAGTCGTGGTATACGTTAGCTTTGAAGGCCGTGTGTGTTAGACCTGGACATTCGCAACAGGGCAGTCAATGTAACTTGATTGCCCAACCTCTCAACTAGACAGACATAATTTACTTAGTAGTAGAAGATATTTGATAGGTAGGTACATACTTAAAAGAAAAATGTATTTATTCATTAACACGACACGATCACTCTTCATAAGTGATGCCCCTTTTAATAGTATTTTATGCCATCGTTGCACAATGAAGGGTAATCTTAAAGTCGAGTACCGCGTTTAGGTCACGAGGGTTGCCGAGTAGCCTAAGTGAGGTACGAGATTTTAAGACCTAATTGTGTAACTATTGCATACAATACTTTTTATATGAGCAAAAACAGTTTTTTTTTACTTTAAACGTCATTCCCCAGTAGCAATTTTTATTTTTGATGTATTTTCGTTCAACTAAAACTGACCTATTTTTTTACAAGTAATTTCAACCAATCAGTGAACAGTAGCGTGCTTTTTTTAAATCAAATATGCTGATGTTCTCTTTTTGAAATTATTAGAGTTGAGCAGAGAGATGTCGAATGAATATGAAAGTTCTGTAGCGGGTACCATAGAGTATAGAATTTTGTTACAGGATTAAAAAGTGCGTTATTGTGATTTTGTCTGTTAAATTATAATTGACAGATTAGAGGACGCGAGTACAAAAAGTATTAAATACCTGTGCTAAGAGTACTTAAATAACAATGTAGGTAGAATATACTATTAACGTACTTATGGAGAGCCGACTGGCCGTTCAGCGTGTTTATGCGTTTTTATAGGATTCCGTATCTCAAAAGGAAAAAACGGAACAACTTCTAGGACCTCTTTGTTATTCGTCTGTCCGTTCGTCCGTCTGTCAAGCCCCTTTATCTCGGGAACACGTGGAGGTATAAGTTGTGTAAAAATCAAACTTCTTAGTTAACGTAAAACAAGATAAGAATAAAACGTACCTATATTTTGACACTCAAGGGAATCAAAATGTATAGAGTATTTCCCGTTGACCTAGAACTATGAAATCCTGTAAGTAATACCGTCTTATACTACACGTATAGGAAAAAATCTGAAAATATCATATTTCTAATTGAATCATAAAAAATACTTTAGTCTTTATTTAAAGTACAGTTAACAGTTATCCAACGGTATAGTTATGTTTGTCGCTCAATACAGTTAATCTTTTCGTTATAGAGCAATATTATACAGGTGCGCTGCAAGGAGTGTAGAGGGGAGGAGCAGCAGCTTCATATTATTCAAAACTGTCCGCTGAAAGAAGGCTGAAAGGTGTTAAATTGGTGGCGCTGGTGTTGCAAGAGAGCTAGACTAGTTCCTGACAGATCAAATCAGCGACTTTTTAGGAAATTCAAAACGCTGGTATAGTTTGCTCGATTTTCCCAATTATTCTTCTATTTTAAACATTTTCTAATAAATAATCACACAATATACTTAGTTTGTATGGAACCCTCGATGCTCGAGTCCGACTCGCACTTGACTGGCTTTTATTTTCGTTATTCTTATCTTATCACCACAAATGTTTGGTCTGATGTCAGATGATGGATAAGTAAATAATGTTATTATGTTAGTTTTGACTTTCTAATGAAGACACTCTGAACTCTTAGTCTAGTTTTATCACAGTCACAGTTACTTATTAGCGATTGGTGTTATTTTCCATTGATTGTGGTAATAACAAGGGGACAATCGTGAAACCAGAATGACGATAAAACCAAGCGGTCGCTGGGAGTATTCGCCCGGACAAAACTGACTTAAAACGCTTCTTTTCCGTACCACCTTTTTAGGGTTCCGTAGTCAACTAGGAACCCTTATAGTTTCGCCATGTCCGTCTGTCCGTCCGTCCGTCCGCGGCTTAGCTCCTTGATCATTAGTACTAAAAAGCTGAAATTTGGTATGAGTATGTGTATGTATAACGCCGAGAGGACGGTAATAGTACATTACGGCAGGAGACCAGTAAGTAAGCCATACTGGCCGAGTAGGAATTATACGAGGCCAGGATGGCTCTTACGGTCGAAGCAAGTATAGTGCTTTTCTCAAAAATTAAACAAGAAAATTAGATTAAAATTATATTTTATAGGTGACATTCATATTCGGCCATTTTCCAATGAATATTTTTGTTATATCCCATTTTTATTATTACACATTGTCATATTCGTAGCCGCCGCGCTAGCGCCCGCCATTGTGCACACTTGCACAGCTCCACCGTCTGCTTTTGTTTGGGAAAATCGGCGCGAGTTCGTACCATACATTTAAACATAGAGAAGCCCATAACTTAACGATATTTTACAGCAAAGATTAAAAGTTTTGAACAGTGTCGGACATAAAGTTGATTCGCCTGTGTTACCTTCCGCCCTAACACGAGAGTACTTTATTAAACCCTCACAAGGGAAACAATAAAATTTAAACCTCAACTTAAACAACGGTAGGCAATAGGCGGTCTTATCACTATAGAGCCACCTCGTCTGTGTGTATGCAAAATTACACATCACTTTTTAGGGTTCCGTAGTCAACTAGGAACCCTTATAGTTTCGCCATGTCCGTCTGTCCGTCTGTCCGTCCGTCCGTCCGTCCGTCCGCGGCTTAGCTCCGTGATCATTAGTACTAGAAAGCTGAAATTTGGTATGAGTATGTGTATGTATAACGCCGACAGAACGGTAAAATAAAATAAAACAAAAAAAATTTTTTCGGGTACCTAAAGTGGGGGTGATTTTTTTTTTCTTTTCAACACTGGTGTGTGGGGTGTCGTTGAATAGGTCTTGTAAAAATAATAGGGGTCTTCTAATATAATTTTTGATAGTCAGCAGTTTTGTAAATATTCGCTCCAAAAACAAAAAAAAATAGTGTCCCCCCCTCTAACTTTTCAACCACGGGTCAAAAAAAAAACGGAAAAATTCATGTTAATGAGGCCTTATAAGTACTTTCAATGAAAACTATATTGAACAAAATCGGTCGAGCCGTTTTTGAGTTATCGCCAAATTTCATATTTTTTCTTTAAAAGGTCGTAAGTTGACTTCCAGAAGGTAATAAGTGATTACAGTTTCTAGGGCGTTTACGACCTTTTTATAGAGCTTAAAATCTTTCTTAACGTAAACCTCGGGCTTAAAACAGCACTTTATTGTGAAGGATGAGCAACTACGGAACCCTACACTGAGCGTGGCCCGACATGCTCTTGGCCGGTTTTTTAATATCGAGTTCTCAACAAGACGTCAGTAAAACAAAGTTCTGAAATTAAATGAACCGCAAACAAGAATTGCGGTGATTTGGTATTTTCAAGTATATGGGTTGGGAAGTGAATGGATAGGTAACCATGTTATATAGTCTGAATTATTTTATCGTGTTTCAGAAGTTATATTCCGATCATAATTATTGACCGAACGAGCGAAGCGTCTTCGTTTCAGCTTGGGCAAAAAATCTTGCGTACAGTCACTTGTACTATTATCTATTCTGTGGTACAGTAGG
This sequence comes from Apotomis betuletana, assembly GCA_932273695.1. NCBI lineage: Eukaryota > Metazoa > Arthropoda > Insecta > Lepidoptera > Tortricidae > Apotomis > Apotomis betuletana. The sequence continues at coordinate 19,539,508 of OW026299.1, forward strand.
TACATTTGTCCGTTCGTCCGGATTTCCCGCTGTTCTCGCCTAATGGCCGCATTTCTCAACCGACTCGTATAATTTTGAAAGCAGTTTGGCCATAGGTACTTGAAAGAACAGATAGCGGCAGGGGTAACTTATTTTTTTTCACCTCACTAGCTCGGAAAGCCCAGTTTGTTTGTTTGATATCTATTGAGAAAATCGCTTTTTATCCACATGTGGAGAAAGAGTTTTGACATTTGAACGCAGCTAAAGTAAAATTTGACATCTAACAAAACGTAAAACGTTAAAAGTGCTGAATTTTGTACATCACAATGACTGACTTGCATCAAGTAAAAAACACTAAATGCAGTCTTAGAACTTGATTTTAATTCATAAATATCAGCATTCAACATTAATCTTCATTTTTGTTGTAAACACGGATAAAATGTTCTTATAGTCCAAGTAAATCAAGTGCGAACAAAACGCATTTGAAATAATTAAAAAAAAAACTTTTGATTTAACACTTTTAAATTTTTTTAATTAAATATATTCGTAAGTTCTTCTAGTTTGTTTTTTTATTAAAAAGATGAGTGATTTGAGTGACGAAGACGTATTACCTAACACCTGTGGAATTACGAAAAACCGTGCAAAATGCAGACATGGGCTTATTTCCTGAAAAATTCCGTTTAAAATACCTACATGAAAGCCAATTAGATCTTAGTTTTAATAAATGGCAAATTGTTTGATTATTGCAGATATTTTTCAAAGATAGTACAAACCCTTTTTCTTTTTTCCTCGCTGTAGTGAGGTGAAAAGTTGTGTGTTATACACGGGTGAAAAGTTATTTTACGTCTCGTGTATTGAAACACTCGCTACGCTCAGGATTCTATTTTGAACCACTCGCTTCGCTCGTGGTCAATCATAGGATCCTTTCGCTAGCTCGTGTTTCAAATAAACACTCGCGGGTAAAATACAACTTTCCCCCCTTGTATAACAAATAACTATTAGTGGAGATCGCGTCTTGTAAAGCAGTGTGTGGGGTAATCATTTGCAAAAGGTCGCGGCAAAAGTTAGTTTATACAAACCAAACCCAATTTTATTTGGGCCACTGCAAGTTATTTATGGTTCGTGGGGTAGATTTGTATTAAATATACTTTTTTGGAAATAAATCTACAACACCGTTAATTACGTCTGGACACAGTAAACCATTAACGATACCGATACAGGTGCAACAAAACGGTAATAGCGAATCTCAACAAAGACCAAAAGCAAGAAAAAGCTATTGCGGACTTATTTAAATATGATTCGTTGCGCAGCTAACTTCCTGTCCCTGGTAGCAGATGCGTCGTACCTTATATCCCGAAAAGGGGGTCGTCGTGGCAATGGGGCCATCTGCGCATCTGTCCGCGCACGCCGGTATTGTTAAGCGCATTTGAAGCGTAATTGTGCGAAATGCGAAGAGCTGACAAAAGCCGATACCGATAGTTTGTTGACTTAAACAGCCAAATAAAAACGAAAACAACTGTTCAATTCATATGGAATATTTTAAACAAACTAGGTAATTACTTACGTCAACAATGAGAAAAACCTATAAAAACTGGAAAAAGGGTGTAATAAAATAAGCATATTTTATTACTTTCGAATTTAGCGCTATAATTTTATAGCGCCATTGCTATACCAGTGGCGCTATCTGCTCAATGTGTTGCGAATCACTGATTACCATTATTGGATCTAGATGGCGCTGCTGCACCGTTCACGTGATCGCTCCCACGAGACTAAGGCTGCATGCACTTAATAATTTTTTTACCGTTATCTAAAGTGCCACCAGGGGCATTTCACTCAGTACTTTACAGATTTCATACATTAAAACTTGCGTGCGTTTTATACGAGACTCGCTCGATAGATGGAGCAAAATTCAATATTTGAATTAGTGTTATTAAAATGAAATCTGTTTTTATGTTATTATTTTATCCATAAATAAACATATAATAAAAACATAATTATAAGTTATTGTGAAAGATTATGAAGCATTATTTTAATTTATCATTACAGGCAACATTACGGCTTAAGATTAGATCCCCGTTCCATTCCACTCATTTATTTTTTAGATTTCACCTATTATATTTTAAGCAGTTATATGATGATTGTCACAAAAATTTAATATCCACAAAAAAAATGGAAAATGATAAATGTGTATTTTTTTAAATGTAAAAAAACAATAGAAGAAAGAAAACTCAAAGACTACTTAGTTAATACAATTCGGTGTAGAGGAACGCGTAGCGTAGTGCTGTTTGACAGTTTACTTTATATGGATTATGGACAAGTTTGTTTTCTGGTGGATATTCAAACGGGTATAAGAAATTTACTTCGGCTGTGCTTTACGGATATTAGCGAATCTGCTCTACGTTGTTGACCTTTACGCTAACTTGGATTCCGACGACAAAAGTTCCAGGAAGGATTTCGATCCCGGCTTTGTGTAATGGATCACGATTGCCTCGTTTTAAACTATTTTAAAGTAAAAAATGTTGTGTGTCTACCTGTGGTAAGCGTTTGTTCTAATTATGTTCCCCAAAATTAAGGAAATAAAAATAATTAATTATAAATGTGTCTTTTTTATACCTTCCTACAAGCATAACTAGTTTTAAAGCCCACTTATTATGTTAAGTGTGAGATGAATCATATATAATATGTATTGAAAGTACCTACAGTACAGTGCATATAGCGATTGCTATGTATATACATATGTACATGACACAGATAACTCGAAACTCGCTCAATAGATGGCGTTAGTACACAAAGGAAGCTGATGACTCTATCTCAGTATATATAATTTACTCTATGAGTGCCACAAACTAATGCAATTTATACTTTTCTTGGAAGACGCATTTCTTGCACTTGCGCTAGCTATAGTAACTTCGTTGAACGTTTCGATTAACTACTTATCCTTTTCCTAAATGTGCACTTATAATATAGTAGTTTATGCAACTGTTACATAATAAGGTCTAAAGGTTTTATGAAACGAGCCGGAGTTTCATAATAGGATCAAGCGAGTGTCTAAGACCTAATTAGGTATGTACAATCGCATACACTACTTAATCTACACACATTCATCATCATAAATAAATCATTATCATAGATTTTCTTTTGTCTAGATATAAAGTCTGTACATGCCAATACCTAAGTCCCGCAGAGCGAAGTGAATGAGGCGACAAACGACCCCGCCGACGGCCGACGTGGTTGTTTTAAGAGCATCATTTATATGAATATGATCATAAGCCTTCCCGCCCCGGCCGGAGACCTCGTAATATTATGAAATAACATCTCTGATTTCAGTCGCTACCATGTAGAACTTTGCCTTAAGTATCTGAATTTGTTATAATAATAACAATATGGGTGTATTAAGTAGATAAAAAAATATATGTATTACAGAACTTGAAATCCAGAGAGCAAGATCAGACTATTGCGTAGGACTGTATGAGTGGGATTCAGCCCCTCCGGACCATCCCCAGTAGCTTAGTAAGTGTATACAAATTGCAATCTAAATTAGCTTGCAATCCTCTTCTGGTGTGAACGCCGCCCTATCTGCGCAAAGCGATATGTATACGCAACTGCGCATCACGCAAGTGCCATGCCTATTCAGTCTTATAACATTCTGCCAATTCATGGACGAGGCTTATGGGTTTCAGGCCTTTCGTCACGGGGACAAATAAATAAGCTTAAAAACAAAGATAACTTTTTACTTAAAATCGGTTGTATTTACATTTCGTCCATCGTAGAAAATCAATAGTGTTCAACATCACAAATAAATAAAATCGTACTAAGGTATTCACATTAGCCGTACATCGTACACAATATGAGACATATTACCACAAAATGAAAACGCGGGACGATACGATTTAGTCATAAGATAAATTTATTATATTTTTAAATTCAATTGCTGCTAATGAAAACACATTTGCTCCCTTTGGTATTCGATCGCGAACGGAACAATTCTCTAAATGCTTCCGAATACATCTTCCAGTCTCCCATTGAAGCCGGACGTTATGTAAAAAATAGTTTCATTAATTAACATTATTATTGGTGCATCACACCCGTGCCCCACGAAAGACTGCAAAGGTGAATTACCGGAGTGAAAACTGATTCAACGAGTAGTACCAAAAACACTCAGTTACTATCGCCGCCCGGGTGTCCGTCGCTCGCCGGCCGTCACGGTCGCTAACGATCGTGCGCGGAATGCATCGCCCGTCGAGCCACTCACTTGGCAAGCGGCAATGTATAGCGCGCACCGGGTGATTTTTCCACAAGGCGGAACGCGTTGCCATGTCGTGGTACGGGGGCGCGATAGACGCCTTGGCGGGCGCGGGCTGCGGGGACCCACGCCGGGCGCGCGGCAAATCGAACGAGGCCACGCGGTGCCGTCGGCGGGCGGCGGGGCGGCGACGCGCGCCCTGCCCCGCTCTGCCCCCGGCTCACGTCACGCCGGCTCCCTTATGCCCTTTCTTAAAAAAACGTACCATCCTACACACTAAATCACGTTAAACCTAGAAATCTCGTATGCTACACCTTGAAACACTGGAATACCGAACTGAAGGTTCTATCCTAATTAACAATTATGGACAAAAATTACAGGCCGGTTTTTAGTTATGTTTATCATCGTCGCGGCGACCGCCGGCACGCGCTATCTCCACGTAGAGTCAAAAGCGCGCGACCGCACGAAATACGTAAGATAATGGCAAAATTGTGATGTTTTTCGTTGAAACTAGCCCTTTTTATTATCAAAATCTTCGTCTCGATTGGCAGTTAGCACTGCCACAATACTTCCCCTGGAACTCTGAACTCCTGCAGGACAATCAATCTAATTTATTTTCGCTTCATTATTACCAAGCTTACATTCAAACAACACATTTCATTTTCGCTCGTTCCCGAAGAAATTCGGAGTTGAAAGAAGGGAACTGGGATATTATACGAAACGAGATTATGAATAAAAAATTCTAATAAAACATGAAAAAACCTGAATGCAACCATCACATGTTACATGACTGATTATAAAAATCACAGGCTTCACTTAGGGTCAGCTCACACCGAGACGCGACGCGACGCGACGATACTGGAAGAGGCCGGTGATTTCGCGCTGCGCCGCGCGGCGCCGCGAGACGCATCGCGGCGCAGCGAGGCGCATCGTAAAATCGTTGGCAGCACGACGCCTCGCTGCGCAGCGAGACGCCGCGCGGTGCCGCGTCCCACCGCCCCGCAGTCTACCTATTGCAAGCGCATGAGAACGGCGGCCTCAGGCTGCGCCTCGCGGCGTCGCGCTGCGTCGCGCGGCTTCGCGAGGCGCAGCGCCGATCATACACGCCGCGCGTACCGGCGATGCACCGCTGCGTCTCGCGACGCCGCGCGGCGCGGCGCGGCGCCGCGAGGCGCAGCGCTGCGTGGCGCAACGTATTTTGAATTCTCACGATGAAATGTGTCCCTTTTAATGTAGTAAATAAAGTATAATTTTGAGTCACTCTATTGAAATGTGCGCGCAGCGTCGCGTCGCGTCGCGTCTCGGTGTGAGCTGACCCTTATTCTAATCTAAATATGTACACAAACTCTCATCAACAACAAAAAATGAAGAATTGAGCTTAGTGACTTAATTGCTACTACAGGTAATATGCCATGTTGATGGGCTACTATTTCATTACATCTTATAAGTCCCTAGTGCATAGAAAAATATCACAATTTCACCATTCAAAGGCTCATTGGGTAAACCTAGAATTCAGTTTGGATTTCACTTAATGTTTACTTTCCGAAAAACACATTTTGTACATTTTAACAGCATTTCTATTAAGTCTTAATAATTAATTGTAGGCTCACTGCATAGAGCCAAAACTAAAGATACAGCTTCAGTATCAAACTTAAACATTGTAAAAAATTGAAAATCTGCATTGGATTTGATTTCTTAATTACATTTGTCATTTAAATAAAACTGCACCCGTGTTAGGTGGGAGCGATGTCGGCCCCGCTTGTTCCCAACTGTTTGTTTGTTTGTGTGTGTTGGGGCTGCTTATGGCCAGTTGAGGCGAGGCGAGGCCGCGCCAGTCCGGGGCGTCACGAGCACTAACACTTCACTGTGACATTGTCCTTAAAGAGGCACGAAGCGTATTACGCGTCTTCTTCCTCTTCCTCGCCTAATAGCTCCTCCTCTACTTCTTCATCTATAACAATAAAAACAATGAATTAGTAAACGTACACAAATTTTGCTAGGTAGAAGAAAGCTGCTAAGCATAATAAATACTTAGGCGATTAAATCACGATAATATGTATTGTGTATCCTTTACCTTCGAGATCGTCGTCCTCTCCCTCGCCGAGCTCTTCTTCATCTTCCTCTCCTTCCTCCCCTTCCACTTCCTCGTCATCGTCGTCATCACCCTCACCCTCTCCCTCTAGATCTTCCTCCTCGCTGTGTGGCTCGTCGTCGCCGCCGCCACCATTCTCCTCCTTTCGCGCCTTTTTCGCTTCCGTCGCCTTTTCCTATAAAAGAACAATCTAGAATTATTGGCGGGAAATAACAAGATACATTTGCACTTTATTTATTTACATACGCGGTGACTACGCTACGCCTTGACGCTGTTCAAGATCGAAATAATCATTTAGCAAGTAATAACTGGCCATTAGCCAAATGATTTCAATGTTCGTACAATGTAATGAGGTATTGTCGGAAAAAGTGGCAGTTTCGTGAGAGATAATGAGACGCAGGTGACAAAGATTCGTTACGATAAAGAAGCGTGGGTTATTAGTTGTGTGTGGGGAAAGAGCGCCGTAAAACGCGGGGCCGGCGCCATACAGCCGATATTCCCGTGGCAGCCTGCGGAACGCGGTCACCGCGCATACGTAACCGCCAAGCGTCTCGACGAATAATCTACGCTCAAACTGCCTAAACGACAGTATTGGAGCGCATTTCTACATAACCTAATTTAATTATGACAATATTACAGAGCTTTTCTCTATACAACAACATTTAACATCTTTACTTAATCACCGTAGCTACTATAAGTTCGCGTGCTTATTATTTAGGTTACAGCGATGAAAAGAGATACAAGATAATATTCCCACAAGTAGTTTTCACGTTTTAGATCCAAATATCATCGATTTTTACGATACCATCTCGTTTAGGGTATGGCGTAAACAATGTACCTATAAGAATATCGACTATTGGTAAAACAAAGAAGTGTGTATGTAGGTACCTAAATACACCTACATGCAAATAATGCCGGGTCATTGACGTTCTATGTAACTACTGAAGTAAAATTATAATAATGTGCTAATGATAAAACAGCGTGAGACCTGGTTTAGTCGCAACAAGAAATCCAATTTGAAGCAGGTTTAGATAGGTACCTACCAAACATTGGCAAGGTAACTGTGACAGCCAAACACCGGACACTTGACGTTCGCCGGCCATATTACCGATCAAGCGTCACGCTGCCATGAGCATAAGCCCTAAGAAAACGTAAAAATAGACGACGATACGCAATAAAATCAATAACAGACAATCCGAAGCGTAATTGTTACAGTATCGATATTATTTTGTTACTATCACAGGCTAACGCGGTACGTTCGTTCTCGCGCCATGTTTTTTCGCCAAGGTCATGCCTCCGTATCAAAAACGGGTAAACAAAGCTATCTGAGCAGACGCTACCTGTTAACGAAATGCTCTTAACCCTTCGTCTGTGTTGGTATAGGATCCTGACCACATATTAAACCTTCTTTTTGCATTTTTTTACGGACATATTTTTTTACTCATTGCAGCACAAATGAGGTTTGAACGCAAGATTTTTTTTAATCTCACAGACGAAGGGTTAACGGAGAACTAAAATGAGGATCCACCATCGAGCATCGTGTTACTGACTCATCGATTACCTCATACACTAAAATGCATATCTCGACATAAATGACGTCCAAAAATACGCCGGCACGACATGGCTTCACACTCGTGGCCAAAGTGCCTGATTCCTACTCACCACGTGGTGAAATATAAAGATAGTAGTTATAGAGTAAATATGATATTACGGCCTATAAAAACGTTCAATAAAATGGCGCGGGATTATATGAATATATTTTTACAAGACATGTGCACTTACCTCTGCCGCTCTTTTGGTTGCTTTTAGGTCACTTTTCGCGTCCTTCTCATCGCCAACCTTGTCCACGGCCACTTCACTGTTATTTTCCTTGGTGCTCATGATTGTTCTGATTTTGGCGTTAGTTACTAGAACTAGTTAAGTTGTACAACTCTTCAGGTCCGACGCGCGACTGGCTGACCGGCGACGACACGGGCGAGTTTGAAAACGAAGATGGCGCGGGCTTCCACACGCGTTCTGTGATTGGTCGAGACCGTCCGCCATTATCTAACTGTGACTAGCATGTGGTAAATATTGTCAATTTCAATAATAATCGTCACACATTTTCTTTTAGAAATTACAATTCAGAAAGTTTTTGATAATTAAGAAACACACTTTACAGACAAATGAGTCTACAAAGTATTCATTAAATGACCATAAAACGCTATATTAATGTCGGGTTGGCTTTAATTAGTTCCAAAGTTTACCAGTAGTTGTCACTATCATCAATGACAGTTGTAGAGGGAAAAAAGCGGGAAAATAAACTTAAAAACCTTATCTTCGAGCATTAAAAACCATACTTCTAAATAAGTAAGCGTATTACGTATTACTACCGTAAGTAGATGTTGTTTTTAAGTAGGCAGGTATTGAGTTTTATTCTTGTAAATATTTCCCAATAAGCTTTATTTTGTTGTACTTTATGTTTTAAAGTGAACATAATGTTTTGTTTACAAATGACAACAAAACTGAGTATTTTCAGTTATTGAAGGTGGTTGTAACATCTCTATTATACGATAACATTTTTCACTGACATTTAACACTAAACAATAAAGTTCATAATAATGATTATGAAAATTATGAAAACGTCACTCATTTATACAATAATTGATTGACACTTGACAGTTCGGGTGCCATCGTATTCCGATTGAGATCCAAGTTTTCCCGAAGGAAAATCATTTTGCAATACATGTATATGTATAAAATATGGTTATGGTAATATCCATACTTCCATACTAATATTATAAATGCGAAAGTGTGTGTCTGTCTGTCTGTCTGTTACTTCTTCACGCTTAAACCGCTGAATCGATTTTGATGAAATTTGGCATGGAGATAGTTTAAGATCCGAGGAAGGACATAGGATAGTTTTCATCCTGGAAATTATCCCTATAAAGATTGAAAAGTGAGTAAGTAATTCATGATGACATTGATGACTCTGTAGGAAATGTATTTGCTTAGGCGCTTTTAATAATCCCTTTTATTAATTAAGGTGATTAGGTGGATATCTATCGTGTTGTACGAGGTTGCTTCCATACTTCCAAATTCCACGCGGACGTAGTCGCGGGCAAAAGCTAGTGGTTATATTATGTATGGTTGATGATGACAGTTCATAGTCCTTTTTCCAGACAATACGTTCTTATGGAGAGTAGGACGGTTGAAAAATTCCAAAAAAAGTTATGATTACCATTATTCTGTTAGTGTATTTTGTAGTTTCATGTCCAAGGAAATAGAGTCGATAATCTATATTAAACTTCCAAGGTGGTTACAATCTGCTTTTACTAATTAATTTGTGGTTTACCACTCAATGGTATTCAGTTCTTAAGTGGATTAAGCTTAGCTTAGAAAATTTGTACTATACAAGTAACTTTATTTCATTATTTATATTCATAATATGAACATACCTAAATTAATATTAATGTTATTTAATTACTTAACATTGAATGCTTGTACTGATTTTCCGTGTGATACAATATCTACTACTGGATTTTCTACTGTGTGGATACCCACCTGACCTGTACCTATTTTGATTAGTTGCGTCCGTTGCTCAATGAGGACGATGACTGAGTGCCGGCAAAGTTCTAAAGATATCTTCTTAAAAAAAGGTATTAAGTCGGCAATTTCTTGCAGACCTAAATCTTTAGATAATAACAGGTCTGTGAGTTCACGCATAGTTTGGTGGCGATGCGATTAGAGCGCGTTATCTATGGTGGGGGGATTCTAACTAGGTCAAGTAGGGATATCGACAAATTATTATTTATTTATATTTTTATACACATTACAGGGCAACATAGGAAAAATAAAAACCTAGGTTATTTTATACTATACTTAATATTAAAGTGCGAGTTGGACTCCCGCACCGAGGTTTCCGTCAGAACTATGAAAGTACTGCATATTGCTCCAACGAAAAGATAAACTAACAAACGTAACTTTACCGTTGGAAGACTGTTATACGTACATAGGTACTTTAAATAAAGACTATATTTTTTATGATTTACGTAATTACAAATGTTTAGTTTACAGATTTTTTTCTATACTTGTATTGTATCATAAGACGTTACTATTAGTACCTACCTACTTGCCAAATTTCATAGGTAGTTCTGGGCTTCTGGGTCATCGGAATCGGAATATACCCTACTTATTATATATTTTGATCCTCTTGAGATTGCCGAAGTTTTTTTTGTTACAGCTTCAAGACTGTAGACCTAGTTTATGGTTTTAATTTCAAGTCGATACCTCCACCGTTCCCGAGATAAAAGATGTTGACGGACAAACGGACGGCATAAGGGTTCCGTTGATTTTTATCTTTAGGCACCTACGGAACCCGAAAAACAATGGAATTTGATAACCCGGGTGCGGTTAAGTTTGCACCTCATCTATATTCAACGGCAATATTTAGTTATTACCTAGCTGTCCGTCTAGCACAACTATGCTTCGCGACTCTTGTCGCGCGACACAGCGCTTCCCGTCACTCTCTCGCGTTACTGCACAGAAAAAGACGGGTAATTAACGCGCGCGAGAAATAGTCGCGTATGACAGTTATGCTAGAGGTAGGTGCACACATAGTATTACTATCGTGTAGGTACACCACCCTGTCGCGCTAATCTGAATCGCATCTGGCCTGTTTAAAGCTTAAAAGTTCATAGCGAGCTAATGCCGATATATGGCAGGAGTTCTTTGTGTATTGAATCTGTAATAGGTAGTAGTAGATTTAAAATATATATCTATACAACGGTATGTAGTACGAGGTATTAAACCTCTAAATGTATTTAAATCAAATGACAATTACATAATTAATAATGTAATGATATTCAATCATTCACTTTAATTTGTTACTTAGTGGTTACTTATCAGTTTTCAGATACTAACTAGAAGCACACTTGAATTATATACATATAAACCGGCCAAGAGCATGTCGGGCCACGCTCAGTGTAGGATTCCGTAGTTGCCCATCCTTCACAATAGATGGGCTTAAAACAGCGGTTTAAGCCGCTGTTTTAAGCCCGAGGTTTAAATTACGAGAAAGATTTCAAGCTCTATAAAAACGTCGTAAACGCCAAAGTAACTGTAATTACCAGAGATCGGACAAATGTGCGTCATTAATTCATTATACACGGTGTCCTGTAAAAAATAGACAACATACTAAACTCCAGTATTTATTTTAAGAAAAATCTTTTTTTTTTTACTTTTTTATAATTAGGTTTTTAAAAGGTCGCCATCGCGCGTGATGCTCCTGGCATCCATAGATAAGAATGTCTGGCATCGTCGTAAGCGTATATAGGCGGCAGGAACTACTTAACATCAGGCGAGCTGCATGCTTGTTTCGTCACCGTCGTAGTATAAGAATAAAAATTGGGCAAGTGCGAGCCCGACTCGCGCATGAAGGGTTCCGTACCTATACATATATATAATCTATAACAAGTTTGTTGTATGGGAGCCCCCCTTAAATATTTATTTCATTTTATTTTTAGTATTTTGTTGTTATAGCGGCAATAGAAATACATCATCTGTGAAAATTTAAACTGTCTATCTATCACCGTTTGTTGAGATACAGCCTGGTGACAGACGGACGGACGGACGGACAGCGAAGTCTCAGTAATAGGGTCCCGTTTTTACCCTTTGGGTACGGAACCCTAAAAATTAAGAAATACGGACTGATACAGGCTAAGCATCACTATTAAAAAAAACGGATTTCATTAATTAACACCTGTTTGAAAAAGTTCTAATACACGCTAGTTATCAACACTATGATGAATAGCATGTATCGTCCCTTTTTCTCTAAAATTATTCACAAGATAAAAAAAATATTTAAATGAAATTATTAGTTATTCTTAAAATTAATACTGGAGGTTAGTAGGTTGTCCATTAAATACAGACCACCGTGTATAATGACGCACATTGTCCGATCTCTGGTAATAACTTATTACCTTCTGGAAGTTAACGATTAGACGCGCCAGATTGAGCGGAATGTTTTAATGCAGTATGGCACTTGATTAATATGTGTAACGTTCGATTCGAAGTATAAGGACACCGCGCGACACTTACGTCATTTGAATATCATGAGATTTTACGATAATAACTCAAAAACGGCTCGACCGATTTTTTTTTCACTATAGTTATCATTGAAAGTACTTATAAGGCCTCATTTTCATGAATTTTTCCATAATTTTTTGACCCGTAGTTGAAAAGTTAGAGGGGGGGGGGGCACTAGTTTTTGGATTTCCAGAGCGACTATTTACAAAACTGCTGACTATCAAAAAATAATATTATTTTTAAAAAAACAACGACACACCAAACACTAATGTTGGAACGGAAAAAAAAAATCGCCCCCACTTTAGGTGTACGAGAGGTACCTACTTACCCGAAAAAAAGTTTTTTTTTTTAGTTTTTATTTTACCGTTTTGTTGGCGTGATACATACACACACTCATACAAAATTTCAGCTTAATGATCACGGAGCTAAGCCGCGGACGGACGGTCAGACAGACATGGCGAAACTATAGGTAAGGGTTCCTAGTTGACTATGGAACCCTAAAAATGACATCGTTCCCTTCAGTCATCAAAAAAATTGAGCTTTGGATTTGCGTATAATATTAAAGAAAATAAAAATGCGAAATGATTAAAATCACGATTTATTTACACAATTGTGGCTATAATACCTATATTACATGGTACTTGACCATATGACCGCCTATTCGACTACAGACTAATTCCGGTGAAATGAGTTGGTATGACTTAGTCTTCAATAAATAAAAATAAACTGGAGCGCTCTAGGTACGCTCGAATCAGAAAAAAAACAAGAACATTTAATATAGTGAGCAAAAGAAATAGCGGTTTCTGTGAAGTAAACGGGAAAAGGATGATTTATTTTTGTATATTTTTTGTTTATAGTTAGGAATAACCCTAGTGCAGGCTACAAGGAGATGTTCGTTTGCAAAAATAGCGCACCTCAATCTGACTTCTGATATATATTGTATAGATCCCAGACATCCTACAAACAAATGTTGCCGACCAGTTTTGTGGTCCCCCTCCCCCCAGCCCGGCAATTAAAAATGGCATACAAATTTAAAAAAAAAAGTCAATAAGCCATGCCGTGTGGGGTATCAAATGGAAGGGCTTATTGAGTAGATCACGAATATATAGCACACTATAACATTTCTTACACTTTCTCTAAGATTTTTTTGAAATTTTACTAAAATGCTCCATTTTCGAGTTAACTTTAAACCACTATAGATTGAAAACTGATGAATATATTTTTATAATTATTATTTTTAATAACTAACAATAGTCCATTGTCTACGCACCAATAGTTTGTACAGTAAAAAAGTTGCACGGGGGAGCGGGGGGAGCAATCAAAGATGGCGAGTTTCGCCAAGACTTCGTGCAGCTAAATGGCACCCAAGAAAACGGTTTTTCTTTCGTGATCCCTCAATTGTGTAAATAAGAATTGTAAAAACTTGTAACAAAATCAAACTGTTGAGAGTACGAATTTTTAAGTAATATATTGAAATATCGAAACTCGCCATCTTTGATTGCTCCCCCCGGTCCCCCGTGCAACTTTTTCACTGTACGAACTGTTAGTGCGTAAACAATGGACTATTGTTAGTTATTAAAAATAATAATTATAAAAATATATTCATCATTTTTCAATCTATAGTGGTTTAAAGTTAACTCGAAAATGGAGCATTTTAGTAAAATTTCAAAAAAATCTTAGAGAAAGTGTAAGAAATGTTATAGTGTGCTATATATTCGTGATCTACTCAATAAGCCCTTCCATTTGATACCCCACACGGCATGGCTTGTTAATTTTTTTTTTAAATTTGTATGCCATTTTTAATTGCCGTGCTGGGGGGAGGGGGACCACAAAACTGGTCGGCAACATTTGTTTGTAGGATGTCTGGGATCTATACAATATATATCCGAAGTCAGATTGAGGTGCGCTATTTTTGCAAACGGAACTCCACTGAGAGTCTGGTCTACCCCCCTTTCCTAGAAATAAGTTACAGAATTTTCTGTACCTTAAAAAAAAAATGAAAATGTTTTTTTTTCCCGCCTTGTACGGGCATTCAACAGAATCACCCAACCTAACCCAAGTGTTGATTTTTCGACTGCACGGGTGCTGCCTTGCTCCTATATAATTTATAAATTGCAATTACTAAGCTAATTTTACTGTTCATATAATTTTCCTAATTATACTACCTAAATAGGTATCGAGGAGCACGGCAGCACCCCTGCCAAGTCTAAAAAAAATACAAGAATGAATCACGAGTTAATATAAGTACTTATATTATTTTGGTTGTATACTTGTTACAAAATACATACTTACATATATCTCTTTGCGACAATCGCTACATTCGATCAATATTTGTAGCTATATTTGGTATTAAAAACTGACACTAATATACATTTAAATATATGGATTGAACCACGAAAAAAACTCAAAAATCAATCAGTTTGTTTTATTTCATTACGAGTATCTAATATAAATAATAACACACCACACACTTGTCATGACAAAAATAAAGGAAATTTACAATATTAACACGTATGACAAGAGCGACGAAAATAACAACCAGATTTTTCCGTTCTTTTTTTACGATTATATATATTTATAAATTATAAGTAGGTACTAAAGGTAAATGGTTTCAAACCGTCTATAATCGTAAACACATAAGTTCAGAATTACCAGAAACAATTTATTTCTATATACCTATATATAAGTCATTAAAATTCTTCACATTCCATAATCTAAAATTGTAGACTAAGCATCAAAGTTCACCACGTTGTTGTTATGCGTCAATTATTGGACAGGCGTAAACAGCCGTCAGCCGTGTAAATAATAGATCATGATGAATTGGGCATAGGGGAGGTGCACGAACTATAGGGGGCAGCACTATTTGTCCATTTCAAGTATTGATGGTGAAAATTCAGATTGGCGGGGCGACGTGGCAGCACCTTCGTTGTGACCTTGCACCTTCAAGAGAACGTGCAGAAACTATAGGTACAGCACTATCAATGTCAATATTGTCAATGTATCAAGGTAAACGATTCGGATTGGCGACACCAGTGGGCAGCACCTTCGTTGTGCACGTTCCCTATATGACCGAACGGTTCTTCGGAATCTGTTCCGCTCGCTTAGTGGGTCTAATATTTAGAAATGAATTACAAAAAAATTTACTCCATCAATGATGATTCACTCATATCTGTATGTAGGTCAAATACCTATATTAGAACTTGAATCCTTAAATGACCATAGTTATGCAGAAAGCGACCAGCGTAGATTTTTTGTCAAGGTGACTTAAGTCTTAACCTTTCATTTGCTTAGTCGCAGATCTGCTCCTAAGCAATACCCTAATGCTTTAAGTTGAAAGTCACTATTACATTAATCATTTTTGACATCCGCATACGAGATGTTAATCAATGAAAGAGTTTGGTCGCTTTTTGCATTATGAAAAAAAATCTTTGGTCGCGTTCTGCATAACTATTATGGTCAAATATCATATCAAAATACAGTCGGCTAAATTGAAACTCTTACCTTGTTCACTAACAAGAAGGATTACAAAGTTACCCGTTTCAGTTTCCTTTACCGTAGATACCATCATTCATAATCATAAGTCCGCGACTCACGCTCCTTATAACGGCGACAAAAATATTGTAAATCATAGATACTCACGTGCTACATGCAAATGTTGAAATAGGTACGATCTGAATATAGATATAGAGCAGCCTTTAAATTTTCTTGAAGCCATAGCGACTATACCCCTCGCGGCGAACGATGAGTCCTATGACACCTGCACCTCTAGCATAACTGCCATACGCGAGTATTTCTCGCGCGAGATAATTATTTCTCTTTCTATGCAGTAGTGTGAGAGAGTGACGGGTAGCGCTATGTCGCGCGGCAAGAGTCGCAAGCATAGTTGTGCTAGACGGGCTGTTATCTCAGTACATTTTATAACCTATAATCGGAAAAATGTACTGAGATCACAGGTGTCATAGGACTCATCATTCGCCGCGAGGGGTATAAGAGTAAGAACATCGATAGTAACTTCCTCCACAGAAGATAAGATCTCCAATAAGATGATTTAGGTTGCATTTGACCAAACCTTTATTCCAAGAGTATCACTTACTCTTGGATGGTAATGTCAAAATAACATGGAGTTTTGACAAATCAAGAGTAAGCGTTGTTCTTTGAAAAAAGTTTGGTTAAATCCAGCAAAGCTTATACTCTCGGTAATGTCGACATATAACGGGACGACATAAAATGGGTTTCTTGCCTGCTAATAAACGAATTATTATTATTATATTATTATTATAACTATTCTTGGAATAAAAGTTTGGTTCAATGCAGCCTTAGAAACCAAAGTAAATAAATTCCATTTGTTATCGTGTCCTGTTTACTCAATTATTTAATAACGGAAGAGCGAGGGCGACGGCAGAGCTTCGAATTTTGCCCCTGGGTGTGTCTTAGCGTGGTAATTTTTGAGTACCTGTAGATCGATTATTACCGACGAAATAATAATAGTCCACATTCAAATTTTAGTTAATACTCATTGCTACTCTTTAATGCTTTTCTTTTCATTATTTACAAGGAGCTGTTTGGTAGAATAAATTCAGCCTTTACACATCTACAATAAAATTCAAGTCTATTCATTCTCACTTGTCTTAGTTGACAAACAAATATATGAGCTCAAAATCCGCACTAAAAGACTGATATGCAACAGGTATTATAGTAAGTAATATTAAAGACTGCAGAACTAACCAGATGAAGATGATATCAAACAAGATTGTTGATAAGCAAAGTCGACTAAGCCACTAGATATTATGCGGTCTCTGATTCCGCCCTGAAGCGGGCAAAAGTTTATCTAAAAACTATTTTATTTTAAGTAAAGCCAAATAATGAGTAAATTTTAAGCTAGCATTGTATACAAAATAAGACAAGTGATAATAAAAGAAAATTAGATACCTATAACAGCCTCAGGTATTTTAAGCTATGTAGCCATTTGTGTCAGCTTCTATGTCAATACAATCTAATGTTCTAAATGGGCAATCTAACGCCCTGATACTGGCACCACGTGGAGTTTTTTTTTTTATCACAAATTCTCTAAAGTATTCAGACAACTACCTATAGTTTCTGCAACTGCAGGGCGGTCGCGGTAACAGTGGTTGGTAATTATCAAAAAATTTGATTGTTCCATCCCCAGGTTTTGGGTGGGTCTAATAATCACGTAATTATAATAACTGGAAATGCTAATTTGAAGTAATTGTTTCAGTTTATTCAAATTCGTCTTGAAACTAACATAAGCTTATGTTACTTTACAAACCAATGTATGGATGCAATTATCTGAAATAAATGATTATTAGTAAACTCAACACAGCGATTATTTAACTATTCATTCAAATTTTAATGTTGGAATTATTATTGAAATAACGCCAAAGTAACGATTTGCCACTAACTTTGGTACTCGAAGGTAGCCTGTTCGAAATTGAAGCGATAGTTCAATCAAAAAGTTTTCTTTTTTTAACTGATACTACAATTTTATTATCCTTCGGAGCAAAATGCACAAAACGCAAAATGCTACACGCAAAATGTGACCAATAGCAAAATGGACAATTCGCACAATGTACCCCACGCATATTGTGAAACACGCGGAACGTACACGAAGCAAAAGTACATTCGCAAAATGTACATATCGGAAAACGATAAATTAAAAAAGTTAAGTAAGTTAAATATTTTTTTTCCGATATGTACATTTTGCTATCGGTTACATTTTGCGTGTAGTGTACATTTTGCGTTTTGTGCATTCTGCACCGAAGGGTACAATTATACTATAGCTTTTCTAAAAATTATTTTAATGGCTAGAAAAATATGTACCCGGGCAGACTTAGTTAAATGGCTCGCTTATCGGCCCTAAACGACATGCCAAGGTAAGCCGTGAAATGAGGTCAGTGATGGTGGCTCACTTCCACGTGCTTGCGCCGACTGAGCCGTTTAGTGGTAAGTTTTTAGACTGACACCCAAAATCATAGATAAAATAAACTTTTTCTCAAACTTGCAATGAAATATCGTCATAACGTGCGCTATAACAGGCTTCGAAGTATCACGTTTCGGCCGGAGCAACTCGAGAGAACAGTAAAGGATTTTCATACAAAATTGAAGGCCTAGGCCGGGAAGTATTTTTTTTTAACACAGGCTAAACATTTGTATAGAATCTTTTTATCGATTCTATATTTTTTTTATGTGGTAATACCACATTTTTATTTTTATAAATAATGACACAAAGGTAAATTAAGAAAGAAAAATTGAATGCGATCTACTACCCCGCTTCGATTGTAGTAGATCGCATTCAATTTTTCTTTCTTAATTTACCTTTGTGTCATTATTTATAAAAATAAAACAGGCTAAACAGCTGAATTATATTTTTTTGAGTGGTGTATTTTTTTATTTCGTTGCATATGTTTGAGAAAAGCACTATACATGCCTTAGCCGTGAAAAGGGCTTGCCGGCTTCGTATCACTAGACGGCCTCCCTTGCGGTCGGCCGTCTATACCTACTCCTCCGGCAAGCCCTTCTTTCCCTGCGTCTGCAATAATGTACTATTAATCATCAGGCACGTTCAACGTTAATCTAAACAAATATTAATCTTTAGATGATAGACCATAGTGAGGGGAAACAATCACGGTGCACACTTCGTATCTGTGTGCAGTTTAACCTAATCTGTTGACCACATTCTGCTAAAAGGCGTGTCATAATCGCATCTATCCGTTAACAAATCATCTCTCACGCTTATGCACAGGTCACAAAGACCGACATTGGTAAGCAAAACATCAAAATATTGCCAACTATATATTATACTCCCAAAAAAAAGGACCTTTAACCCTTTGACCGCCAAAGACGGCAAATCACGTCATCGGGAATTCGTGCCACTGACGCCAACGACGCCTATTGACGTCAAAAATTTCAATGGTCAAAAACATGCTAATTCAAACCACTATCTTTGTTTTTCAATCTCTGTTGATTTTGGAGCACTTTTTTTTTTTTTTTTGGCGTCAGTGGCACGGTGAATTGCTTTGCCGCTTGGCGCTCGGGTTAATAGAGCCATCAGATGGCTATCGCGCTATGAACAGCCTGCTCACTAGAACGCGGTGCAGACGTTGCCGTCGAACTCGATGTTGCCCCCGTACGGCGGCGCGCGGTCCTCGTCAGTGAAGAGGCGGTTCTCGCCGCGCCACGCGTTATAAAGTGTAGGTAAAAAATCGCTAAATAGTGGACTCCGTTGCGTCGTGCTGTTTTCTCGTACCATCTGAAACGTAATGTGATAGAGTTAACTCTTGCGCGAAAATTACAAATCCTCAGCGATTTATCTAGGTTTACTCGGCTAATTCCGCATGGCGGGTAATTCCGAAAATTACTGATATCTAATAAACGGGGTAACATTTTTTTGCGCTAGCAACACTTCTGACTGTAGAAGTGTATAGTATCTGAAGAAGTGTTCGCATATCAGTAATTTTCGGAATTACCCGCCATGCGGAATTAGCCGAGTAAACTATATATCAAATGTAGTCATTCGATTGGAACACAAAATGATCACAGCATTTAACAAATATTCAATATTGCCCACATCATTTTTAGTAATTTTGCGATTTTACTAACTTTACTGTGCATTTCTTACCTACTGAAGAATTTGATAATAAAAACTGGCGTTCAAATCGGTGTTTATTTCATTACCTCGACGTTTTGGCGGTGACGTTTCGTCTCGCAGGAACCCTTTTGAATGCGATTAAGTCCCGCGTTTTGTTATTAAAAAAACCGGCCCAGTGCCAGTCGGACTCACGCACGTGGGTTCCGTACCATCAAATAAAACAAAAATGACATCTGCTATCAGGGTTCATGAGATACAGCCTGGTGACAGAAAGACGGACGGACGGACAGTTGAGTCTTAGTAATAGGCTTGGGTACGGAACCCTAAAAACACCCGAAGAGTTCGCGCTTCTCTTCTCCACAGTTAATCCATAAGTCTAAGTAAGGAGTTCCAGTTTTAATGTGAAAATAGGTATGTATATGGGCATACCTAGGATAACTCGGGGCACGTTCTAGGGATAGGATATCGATAAAAAAGATGTCGATATAATTAAATTAATATATATGCTCAATGAACATTCTGGATTACTATAAAAAAGTTCGATGTCATATCTGATCTGATATCGAGCCTCTTAAATTAAGATAATAAAAGTATGAGGATGTCATTTCAATCAAAATGTCAATTTACGTATATTATGAAAATTATTTTAAAATAAACATGTAAATACACGTTTTAATATGTTTATTTTTTCATTTGAAAATGTGGAGAAATAAAGTTATATTTATTTATATCGATGACATTTAGATGTTGACAGTAACATCGATATATTTTTTTGTCGATAAAATATTTTGCTACGTCACTTTCGTATAGGTGCTCCGAGTTATCCTAGGTATATGGGAATTCCATACATATAAAAAATATGTCTCGACTAAATATTAGAATAAACATCCTGTCAAGATTTTAGTTCTCTAATTTACTACACCTTCTAGGACTATGAGTCGTCAAACAGATTTTAGAGGTTTCCCCCTTTTCATTTTTTGTTACTGCACCGATGTTTAAATATATATTTTTAGGATTTCCTTAATCTTAATATTATTAAAACTATCGTGAGACATCATTCATAATTATAAAATACTGTTAAAATTCACGTAAAAGTTGCCAGGAACGGCCCGACATGTTTTGAACTCATATGGAGCTCTTTATGGGCAGCTATTCGAGCTGCTACGCGACTCGCGGCCCACTGCAGGGCCGTTCCTAATATTTTTTTTATACTCGCAGACTTTAATCTGTCAATTATGATTTCACAGACAAAATCACAATTACGCACTTTTTAATCCTGTAACAAAATTCTATACTCTATGGTACCCGCTACAGAACTTTAATATTCATAAGACATCTCTCTATACAACTCTAATAATTTCAAAAAGAGAACATAAGTTTATTTGATGCTCACTGATTGGTTGAAATTACTTGTCAAAAAAATTCACCAATCACGAGGCACCCGCCATGGCCATCGCGATCATGTTTTTTTTAATAGGTCAGTTTTAGTTGAACTAAAAAGGTTAAGCCAAAAATAAAAAAAACATATTGGAGAATGACGATTAAAGTAAAAAATGTTTTTCTGAGTTTTGCTCGTATAAAAAGTATTGTATGCAATAGTTACACAATTAGGTCTTAAAATCTCGTACCTTACATAGGCCACTCGGCAAGCCTCGTGACCTAAACGCGGTACTCGACTTTAAGAACCTCCATTGTGCAACGATTGCATAAAATACTATTGCGTGAGTTTAATTTAAATCGTCTTTATAATTATACTTTTTATTTTTCGCAAAACGTTACCTTCTCGAGCCCCGCGTAGTCGGGGTCCTGCTCGCTGGATGGGATCCAGATCTTGACGTCCTTGTCCAGTCCACTGCTCGCGAGCACGGGACTACGCGGGTGCGTTTCTATGCAGTTCACCTGGAAATCGAAAATAAGGATTAGGTTAGTTAGGGAAAACAACGATACCGTACAGTCGCCATCAGACATATCGTAGCATGTAAGGTATTCATAAATATCTGAACACGACTCTTATTGACTGGGCGTTACAGTACATGTTCATATATTTATGAACGCCTTATATGCTGCGATATATCTGATGGCGAGACGGACTCGCCCACCGAGGGTTCCGTACAAATTTATATTGTTGCGTAACCTCGATGATTGATTATTTTCAATGAAGACTATATTTTTTATGATTTAATTGGGTCATTATTCGAGCGTTTGTTCCGAATCACTTTCGTGGTCACATTATTGTAGAAGTGGCTGCTGATTTCGATTTGGTTTCTAGTTAGGTATCTAAGTTTACCGGACATCTAACAAATATCCGAAAATGGCATCCAAATCTACGTCTAATTCTTAATTTTACAAATGTATGGTTTTCAAATTCTTCTCTATACTTGTAGTATAAGACGCTATTACTTGCCAAATTTCAGAGTTTTAGGTCAATGGAAAATACCCTATAAATTATGATTTGCAAATAAATATATTTCGACACACTGGAGTGTGTCGAAATATAAGTTTTTTGCGGCATAAACGGCTGTTACTCTTTTTGACGTTAATAACTTAGAATTTGGATTTTTTTCACAGCTTCAACGGACTGTAGACTTGATTATATGGTTTTAATTTAAACTCGATACATTCACGCGTTTCTGAGAGAAAGGGTCTTGACAGACAGATGAACGAACGGACGGACGGACAATAAAGTGATCCTATAAGGGCTCCGTTTTTTTTCCTTTTGAGATGATGATACTTAGATGTAAGCTACATTTAAAGCCTGACCAGAAATATATGAGGATTGTCAAGAGGGCGTTATTTATAAGATTTATATGGCAACAATTTTGCAACCAATCGCAATCCGCACTCTAATGACATTAATTTAAATATCTGTCAGTTCCTATGATCATAAAATCATTGCCAGTGTAAGAAATTAGTTCCAGCGAAATTCCGCAATATGGCGCATCCTCATATATTTCTGGTCAGGCTTTAACATGGAGATGTAAAGGCTGAACAACAGTCAAGTGACTTACCACGCCGCCGTTGTCTCCCTCCATCCACTGCACAATAGCCTCGCTGTGTTTCTCCCAGATGTAAATATGGCTGCAGTCGGAACCCGACACGACGTACTGGCTCTTGGGACCGAAGAATGCAACACCTTTGAACGTGGCACTATTCTTATGACCGCTGTATTTGTGTGTGTAGCCGTTAGTGTCCTTGTCGGGGTTACTTCTGGAAATTAGAATGTTTTTCTTTTATAACGGATTTTAAATGAAGTATGTATATCGAAAGAGAAACGGCGTAAATCGATTCTAGCTTAGAATTTAGATTATAAAATGTACTGACATGACAGATGTGACAGACACAAAGATATATGAAGTAGACTATAAAAGCGTATGAGAACTATGTTCCTCACGCATTCTCTAACCACAGGAGGTCTGTCTATACTATGTACAATCGAAAATTTCTACTGATTTTAACCGTAACGATACTTAACCCACTTCCGCTGTGACCTTCGAACCCCTTTGACACTACAATCAATAACTAACTTCCGAGACACGAATTTACGTGGTGCAAACTGTACAATGCCAATGTTCAACTGCGGAACACAAGCAGGTTAAGAGCATGAACCAATAATTGAAGAACACTGCCAATGCCTATTTGCCTATACAAAATTTCGTTCCGCTGACCTATGTAGATGGCAGCAACTTAGTGAGGTTTCATTTCGGAACACACCAGCACCATCTATTTGATATATTAAGAAGCTTTCTGATATTCGTATATCGTTATTTCAGGATAAGTCTATATCAGGGTGTCACAACCTTTTGCTAGTGCGGCAACCCTAGCGCCATCTTACTGTGATTTTTGACTTTGACTCTTATTGTACATTATGATTACAATTTGTCTTTTAATTTTTATATTCTCTGCGGACCCTCCCTACGTTGGGAATCCTGTTCCATTGGTTCCTGGCCGTGTTCATAAATAATCCATGCTAAGAATAAATAAATACTCACTTATCGTAAACATCCCGTTTAGTGTCAAATAAGTAGATGTCTTCGTCGTTATATGAGCCCAGCACCTCGCTGCCGTCGTGGTTGTATATCGCGCATGTGAGGTGCATCATATTGTATTTCAACTTCTTCTTACTGTCCGTCTGCGAAGCAAGCATATGGTCGGCATCAGTCAGTTGAACATATTTACTGACACAGATCTATTTATGTTACATTAGCAACCTCATATTACTAAAGAATCGTCAAATATCCATTAACAGTGACGAGCCAAACCCGAGTTGCCACGTTGTACTGGAAGCTGTGTAATAATACCTTGCACAAATTATGCCTCCAAAAATTGTGTGGTAAGGATTATTAATAGACAACAATAAATCTACTACATTTCAATGACAAGAAACTCGGGAATAGAACAAACTAAAAATAAACAAGGACTAGGTAAAAGGTAGAAAGTTTAAGAGTACTTATATTTTCCGGTAATATAAGATAATAATGTAGTGGATTTATTATAGGTCTGTGCTGTCTCATTAGTTTTACAATGAGCATTAGATGAAGACTAAAGCCATCAAGATTCCAATGAGCGGGTCTCGGGTCGAGTCTTAGCTACGCACTGATCGTGGAATTGCATTACGAATGCCTTTTCTAATCATCGGTTGCATTATACTACCATAAAATATTATAGATTAACTGAAAATTATATTCATTTCAGTAACTTTTATATGGACTCCATATATTCATATTATGGAGACGAGTCACTGGTGTCTCACATTAAAAAAAAAGGGCATTGGGGCGTTCAACAGCTACAGAAATAGATGAAATTGTGGCGTAAAGTTTGCCATCTCAACATCCTTGTATTCGGTGGTCTGCGAACTGAGCTCTACTAGTGCACCTACGCAGCGCAATGTGCCCTTATTATTTTGTCTTTAACGAGGCGAATACAAAACTCAAGGATTCACCGACTCGTAATAACATATAAAAAAATAACGTCCAAGATGAGAATACGCAAGTGAGATGAGCCGACAACCCGTCATGTAGTAGGTACCTAATTAATTAAAAAGTGTCCTTTATCTTTATTTGTTTGATTGTATTAAAATTACGCGTATACTTTAGGAGAATAAGACAACGATGATTTAATTTAATTTAACCACGCCTATAGAAATATCTCAGAGCCACTTATCATCGGTGAGAGAGCATGTTTATTGTTTTTATTAAAGCAGTAACGTCTGCTAACGTAAACCAAATGTTTTTCGCTTCATTGTAAACATGTTTATTGTTTACACGTATTTTATGATTACTTTTTAGACTATAGAGACAAAAGTAATAATTTTCTTGCCAAAATTGCTGTATTATTATTCAGTTTTTTAACATTAGGATAACTATAAGTATCTTTCGGATTTGATGTTGTTTAAACAAAGGTCACGGGTGTGACCCCACGGGTAGCTGTTCAACTGAATTAAGATAACGTGTCCGAGTAGTAATAACAACCAATGATCATTAATAATCATTAATAGTTCATTAATTACGCCGTCTGATAGTTGGCTGTTTGATAACAATCATATTTGTGATACATAAGAAAAAGGTTGTGCAAGCTCATTTAGTTTTGTTGCAGGTTGTTTAATGTGTATACTATTTCAGCAAGGTTATAGAAGACCATCTCAATCACTTAAAAAAATAGGTAGGCTTATTTTA
The DNA here is from genome assembly GCA_932273695.1 of Apotomis betuletana. Classification (NCBI taxonomy): domain Eukaryota; kingdom Metazoa; phylum Arthropoda; class Insecta; order Lepidoptera; family Tortricidae; genus Apotomis; species Apotomis betuletana. The sequence continues at coordinate 19,565,166 of OW026299.1, forward strand.
GAAGTCTGCCTGCTTGAAGGCAGATAGCATTAACTCTTATGAGGATAGGATTGAGAAGCCAGATCTTTTTCCATGCTACATAAGTGGCTCTGTGAAGGGACTAGTGATTATTGACTCAGCTATCAAGTTGTGACTTCTATTTCGTCGAAGTCTGGAAGGCGTTAATCAAATGAACACTATATTGACGCCAAGAACATTTCCCAATACGTACTTTCACCTAGAACTTAGTAGTATGGAGTCTATATAGAACGCAATCCCGAAACTCAGTCTGCGGAGAAAAAATTGAGAAGTTAGGAGTTAGTTCTTTCAACAGGAACGACACAGTCCGTAGAGAAAATGGTCTCCGTAAGATGGATCGAGGAACTGGCTTCATCGAAATTTGTTCAGCTGTCGCTATAAGCTTTTTGCTAGCCAGTCGCTGAAGGTAATCAGGTCCGGTCTAACCTAGGGTTCGTGGAAGGCGTTGTGGTAGTAGTGCCTCGCACCGTACGCGCACCAAGCGGTCGCTGCCCTCCACAGCAGCCGCGGGTCCAGGGGGGTCGAGGATCCCGCTTCTTCTACTGGGATTGATTTGTGATTCTACTTTCTCTTTTTGTTCCCTATTTCAGCAATGTTTTAGTAAATTTCCGAGTCACATGGCTCCAACGAATTCAGTTTCATTGTTACTATAAATTCGAGTGGCAGAAGGCGTCGACCAGGTTGTCTGATTTCACCTCAAGAGTCATGATAAGCGTTTAGGCAGTAGAGTGTATAATGTAGGTCGTTCAGCTGGTGGATGGAAATGTTCCGTCGTCACTATAAGCGTGCCTATGTCGAGCCTTTAGACAAAGGTAACAATGGTGAACGCTAAATCTCTTGTTTCTTTCAAAGCTCCCTTTCATAATTCGTATTTTATTCAACTGGTCCTATTATCTTTGGATGAATGTATGTATTTATTGTTTATTATATTTATGTATTAATTTGTTTTTCGTGTATACATTATTCAGATTCAGATTTTTGCACCGCCTAATAACAAAATATTTTTTCAAGTTCTCTACTACCCAAAGGTTGTCTGGAAGAGATAGCTCTTTAGCGATAAGACCGCCTGTTGTTTACCTCTAATTGTAATTTCTTGCATTGTATTTCTCCTGTTTGTTCTATGAGGTGTGCAATAAAGAGTACTTGTCTTGTGAACCAGTTTGCAGCAGGGCTAGCATATCTTGCCACGACTTCGCCTGTCGCGCGACTCAGCATCACCCGTCTCGCACGGTATTGAAAGGAAAGTGACAGGTAGTATTTGTCGCGCGTCAGAGTGGCGTGTGACAGTTACGCTAGACGTACCGGTGACCTATCTCACCTCTGGGTCGTGGAAGGCGTTGGGGCAGTAGAGGTCCCTGGGGCGCGCGGCGTGCCTCGCGTCGTACACGCGCACGAAGCGGTCGCGGCCCGCCACGCACAGCAGCCGCGGCTCCAGAGTGGCGTGTGACAGTTACGCTAGACGTACCGGTGACCTATCTCACCTCTGGGTCGTGGAAGGCGTTGGGGCAGTAGAGGTCCCTGGGGCGCGCGGCGTGCCTCGCGTCGTACACGCGCACGAAGCGGTCGCGGCCCGCCACGCACAGCAGCCGCGGCTCCAGAGTCGCGTGTCACAGTTACGCTAGACGTACCGGTGACCTATCTCACCTCTGGGTCGTGGAAGGCGTTGGGGCAGTAGAGGTCCCTGGGGCGCGCGGCGTGCCTCGCGTCGTACACGCGCACGAAGCGGTCGCGGCCCGCCACGCACAGCAGCCGCGGCTCCAGAGTCGCGTGTCACAGTTACGCTAGACGTACCGGTGACCTATCTCACCTCTGGGTCGTGGAAGGCGTTGGGGCAGTAGAGGTCCCTGGGGCGCGCGGCGTGCCTCGCGTCGTACACGCGCACGAAGCGGTCGCGGCCCGCCACGCACAGCAGCCGCGGCTCCAGCGGATGACCCGACACGCTGTATAGGGGGATCGACGATCCGGATTCTTTTACTTGGAATAACCTGCGGAATAAACAAAAGTAGGTTTCGTATTGGGTGCAGCGATATTTGGGACGTCGTTGTTTGTATGGAATTTTGTGGCAAACGACATAAAAAAATAATGGGCTAGAGAGCCCGCTACAGTGGCGTTGTCTAAACCGGTGGAACGATAACGTCCTTGTGAGCATGTATTGCGCGCACGTCGCATACACAAGGTGCGGCTCAGACGATCTATCTAGAAGCTTCCCTAAATGGCACCAGTATCAACAGCGCTCTAAGCGGCATACAGAATTAGTGTTGTAAAGGACTAGAGTTCCGGACTCCCAATTTTAAGACTAGACTCAGATAATAGACTACTCCCTGAACTCGAAGACTCCTGAGTCGAGTCGAGCGTGAGTCATCTTTGCAACGACTCGGAGTCTTTTCGAAGACTCCGGTTATAGAAAAGACTACGAGTAGTTGCACTGTTCTCTCCCCATACAAATCGAGAAAGGTTCTCGAGAACGACACAACTCTACTTGTCGGCTTGCTCGGCCCGCACGTCGCACAGCATTACGACGCGGTCCTCACCGTCTAACACGAGGTGCAGCTCAATTGATCTATTCAGAAGTTTCCCCTATGGCGTCATTGAGTTACAGTTCTGAACATCGTATAAAATGTATGGGACAGGATGCGGGCAAGTGGGTCAGGCAAATGGAAGTGCCACCGTGGTAGAGATGCGCAGAATGTGTCACTAAAGTGAAAAGATTGATATGTGTCTTTAGCTCACCGAGATATGTATCACTCATTTAGCTCATTTAGCTCAGTAGATCTTTAGACTATATCGTTCACGAGTGAGTAGAGACCTAGTGATGTCGATCAATTAGATTCACGGCAGCATGGCAACATTCCTTTCATGAGCGAGACAGAGTGAGTAATACTGAGATGATAGATGATATACTGAGCTACTTGCATCTTCAGTGAGCGAAAGAGCTAGTGAGCTAAACCAAATGATATAGCTCGTTTGAATCACTCACTCGCGAGCTACACATCTCTACGCGGCATGCCAGCGCTGGCGCGGAATAGAACACGGGCCTATTTTTTGGCGCCAGTGACCCCCCCCGCGTCTCTCGCTGCCACTAATGACTGGTACTGAAAAAAAGCACTGTGTAAACACGGCTTGCTGGTCACTGGCGGCGAGATTTAGGCGGCTGAAAATAGTCATTGTCTAAACGGTCTGAGGTGTGCTGTGCGGTAATCACTGGCGCCGTCATTTAGGCGTCTCAAAATTGTCTTCGTCTAAATCAGCCTTTACTTGTGAGCCTGTTCTGCGCGCACATCGCACTGCATGACGACGCCGTCCTCGCCGGCCGACACGACCAGATGCGGTTCACTCGCGCACACGTGTAATTTGTGCGCCGCTCGAGAGTGCAACGTGAGCCGCCGCCGCGATACCGTCGAGCCGCCGCTCGGGGGACATTGCAGGAGACGGACCTGAAACCAAAGCAAAAATTTAACTTTATTACTCTGACTAGGTCCACATTTATAAGCCGAATAAGTGCCTGTGTTGGGGATTCTTCGATGGTCACTGGTGCACTCACCTTTGTCCTTATTCGGTTCACGCGCCGCTGCCACCGACGTACGCCACAACTGTTTTGTGCTAGCACTTCACTTATTGCAATAGAATAGTTTAAACCTGGGTTTTCTTGTATATTTGTAATATTTATGCGTAAATTATTATTATGTATGTTGATTGTTGACACACGAGCACAGAAAATCGTAATGTGACGTGACACTTATTGTTTGTTTCTAGCGGCCAACACGGTTAGGTCGCTCACCGAGCAAGGAGGATGGATATTGTGCACCAATAATTGTTGCGTAACCAGTCTGTCAACAAAATTTTTGTGACTAGCCTATTTTATAGCTGACTGTACTTTTCTTTGAACATCCATCAATTGCTCACTGGGACGATTCTACAGAACCCAAACTCGGTAGGATTGCTTTATGTATTACAGAGTTTCTAGGGCCAGGCTCTTCCGGGTCCATCGCTCAGACCAGCCCCATGGTACCATGTTATTGTATTGTCATCACTTCATCAGTTAAGTAGGTATCCAAAATTTCAGCTCAATCGGTTGAAGATATCTGCTTCAAAATTGAGTTTTAAGATTTCATCCGAACAAACATACATAATGTATGTAACTATGCATGAAAGTTGATTTTTATTTTTACTAAGTTTAATAGTATTTTATGCAATCGTTGCACAATTAAGGTTGTTAAAGTCGAGTACCGAGTTTAAGCCTTAGTAAAGTACGAGATTATAAGACCTAATTATGTAACTATTGCATACAATACTTGCATTGTATGTTTAAAGTATGTTTGTTTGGGTGAAATCTTGCAACTCAATTTTGAAGCAGATATCGTCAACCGATTGAGCTGAAATTTTGCATACTTACTTAACTTTGATGACAATACAATAATATGGTACCATGGGGCTGATCTGATGATGGAGCCGGAAGGTGGCCATAGGAAGTCTATAATGGAAAAAGCAATCCTTCCGAGCTTGGGCTCTTTAGAATCGTCTCAGTGAGCATTTGATGGATATCCAAAGAAAAGTACAGTCGGCTATAAAAGCTTGCCACTAAAATGTCATTTTTGACAGAAACTTATTAATTTTTTTGACAAGTTATTTCAACCAATCAGGGAACAGTAGCGAGTTTTTTTTTTATAGAATATGTTGATGTTCTCTTTTTGAAATTAATTTGAGTTGAGTAAAGAGGTGTCTTATGAATATTAAAGTTCAGTACCGGGTACCACAGAGTATAGAATTTTGGTACAGGTTTAAAAAGTGCGCTATTGTGATTTTGTCTGTGAAATTATAATAGGCCGATTACAGTACGCGATTATAAAAAAAAAAACATGGACATGTCCGCCCGTCCGGGTTCCGAGCTCTGAAATCCGGGGTTTAACGTTTCATGTCCTGGTAGCCAGGTTTTAGAGATGGCCACCCTACATACATTGCAAGTTAAATAGAAGCTTGTAAAATTATCTGAGCTATGGAAAATATGATATCTGAAAAGAAGGAATCCTATATAATCAAATTCTCTACTTACCTACATAATTACGAATTACTTACGTAAACATTAAAACGACATTTACCCAGTGGCCAGTCTTGATTGTCTGGAGCACAGCCTGTCACGCTCAGTCCCACGCTGCCACGTTTGTGACGTCAGACCAACGCTAAAGAGTAGTCTATCCACCTGTACCAATAAGTTCCTCGTCCTTTTTTTCTCGATATATTGTCAGTATTGTTGCCTACCTGCCCATCCCTCGCACAGGTAACAATATTTAGCTGACTCCTGGCGTTCAGGTGCAGGAACTTGCTCTGGAAGACGTTGGACTTGTGACCAGTCTTGATGGTCTGCAGCACGGCCTGCCGCGCCCAGTCCCATACTACCACGTTCGTATCGTCAGATCCCGAAGCTAGTAGTTGACCTGTTGGTGAAAGGAGACCATAAAACACCTATTAGTGGCCGGTGATCGCTTAGATATACGGCATTTGATGATCAGGTTTCCTTTAGCAGGATGAACCTTTGGAACCCTAAGAACATTTTAAGAAGGAAAGCCTTGAATATCTTCCTAGTTTTGAACATTTGACGTCATCTATTTTTTGTAAGTAATTTTGACATTTTCTGTTCTGAATCCTATCATGTATGGGTATCCAAAGAAAGGGCATCATGAGTTGATTCCAAATATATGCGGCTTTATTACATAACTGCTACACATTTGAAATCAATCTGAAACACATTATCAAAACATACTAAGTGTTGGGCTCTTGCAGGTAGGAGATGGCTGTTTTTTTTTATGAAACATACGCGACATAGCTAACACCAAAGGAGGAATTTCGGAAATATTTAAATTTACTGTGAAACCCATAACTAGCCTATTTGTTTAGAAAAACGTTTGTTTACTAAAATGTATCATATCACAATAATACGTGAAATTAAAAGAAAGTAAAAAGACCGTATCATTTTACTTTCTTTGAATCTTGATACTTTTATACCTTTGAGGGATAGTAGCCCATAGGGGCTCGTTTTAATTCCAATGCCTAGTAAGGCAACGGGACACAAAGAATTTTGACAGGAGGAAACACGGACATAAACAACAAAGTGACCCATTTAAAGAGCAAAAAACGTTTAGGAAATGGGAAAAGCTGTATCTGTAAATTGCTTTAATATATATCTTGGTCGTTCTCATTGCAAAGAATTTATGAACCATATAAACGCCATTTATTATATATTTCTAAGACCACTCCATTAATTTAATCCCGGGATGGAATAAGAATTTTTAGTACACAAATTATAAAACATATTTTTCATTTCTCCTGCTCAAAAAGTACGTTATTTTAGCTTTGTAAGCGGAGCTAAAAATTGTACTTTTAGACCCTAGGGTTTAAGAGGAAACCATATAATAATTTCTATGAAAAAATGAAAAAGAAATCTCGTTTTCGGTCAGCTACACATTAAATACGGCTAATTAAAAACAAGCCAACCCGATCAGATCGACCAAAATGCAGATAATTAAAAAATAAAATTGGGCAAGTGCGAGCCCGACTCGCGCATGAAGGGTTCCGTACCTATACATATATATATAATCTATAACAAGTTTGTTGTATGGGAGCCCCCCTTAAATATTTATTTTATTTTATTTTTAGTATTTGTTGTTATAGCGGCAATAGAAATACATCATCTGTGAAAATTTCAACTGTCTAGCTATCACCGTTGTTGAGATACAGCCTGGTGACAGACGGACGGACGGACGGACGGACGGACGGACGGATGGACGGACGGACGGACGGACAGCGAAGTCTCAGTAATAGGGTCCCGTTTGTACCCTTTGGGTACGGAACCCTAAAAAACCAAGAAGTCTCTGCAGTTTATAGTAACTGCAGACTTCTTGGTGAATCTGAATACTAAAATTACAACTACAAATTTTCTAAAATGTATTGTAAACGAATTCATACATCATTGTTATGGATTTTAGCTTAAATCTATAAATCAACATTGTTTGAATACGAAACTACGAAATGTAATTTGAGTATTCCTTATAAAAAAATAGACCATATGTCGGTTTTTAATGACTTGTACAAACAAAAATTATCTTGACTTAGAATATTGAATGATTATAATTATACATTCATATTCATACACTTGCAGTTAATAATGGAAAAAGGACTAAGAAAACGGATAGGCGCAGTTAGACGCATATTTCGATCTATTGGTCTTAGGCGTTTTCCTGATCTTACAATTGACTATGCCCGCTATGTCATAATAATTAAAAAAAATATAATTGCCAAATCTACAAGAAATACAGTCGGCCATTGCGCATGGTAACGCAACCATTTCAATTTATAGAATGTTTTTTTTATTTTCTTGCAGTCGATGTGAAAAGCAGAGTGTTTAACATGTAGCTAAAACCCATTATAACACTCAGGTTATATTTGTCGTCGCTCACTTCGTTCAGTCGTCCAAATAATATTTTATTATTATTTCTCAAACAATCTACTATCAATAGTTTACCTTCAGGGTGGAAATTAATAGAGTTAACACAGCCCTTATGCTTGTTCAGGTGGTGTAGTTTCTGCAGCCTGTACACAGAGTGCAGCGAGCCGTAGAACCTCCGTTCAAACATCACATCTTCCTTCGTGGTCTTCCCACTGGGGAGGGTAAGGCCCATCTCCCTATTTAGGATCTCTGGAAACATGGATTGAAATATTTAGCATCGCTGAAAAGGTCATACGTTTTATAACAAACGAATTGTTTGAGAACTAGAGCTGGGTGGTGAATAAAATATTTTACGAAAAGAAAACCGCATTGTCCTTTTAGTAATTAACAACTACCCATAGTAGTAAAATAATTCACGTCACATACGTTAAAGTCGTAAATAGAGTGAATAGAGCTACATTTTGACGTCATCACCAATAAAAACTACGTGTTCCGCGCGTTTTCGAATTGAAGAATCAAAGAAGTTCTTCAAATTAGTTTGAATTTATTTTTCAATAAAAACATGCATATTAACAATAGATACACAACCGAAACTTTTGCACGGTAGGAAATAAATACAATCACGGACAGATTTTGTAAAAATATCTCTTGCTCTTTTTATTGTTATTATTACTGATTTTACTTTCAATGCTGTTTTAATCTTACTGTTATTTATTTTTATGTTTAACGGACGTGCCACGACTTGCGCGACAAGCGTTAGCGACGAAGCGTGCCCGACAAAGTAGACGTTGTGGAACGCCACTTGAATGTAAGGACAATGCTTAGATTAGACTCACCTCGCAATATGAAATAACTATGTTTCGGCCTAGTCTTGGACATGACATCGGCTGTTTTCGCCTTGTCCTCATTGTCCACATTGGTCCTAGCCCAGAGACTCCCGTCATCGCTGTCCGTGTCATCAGAGTTGATGAGGTTCAGCTCGTTACTGGAGTAGCTGTTGTTACTATCGGATGAGCTGTGGTTGCTGTGGCTGTTGGAGGACCTGGTGATGGAATGCATATTTTAAATTCTGAGTTTGTTTGAGTTCCAATATATACATGTCGGAGACGGTCATGAGTATGGAAGCTCAACGAAACCAGCGCGTCATTGGAAGGCGACAGTAGCGCCCCCTTCAACCTGTTTTGGCGCGCTAGACAGAGTCTTGGCGGTTCACTCTCTGCGAACGCCCAACACACTTCACTTTGGGTCACCGTCGAGTGCACTACTGCCTTGGAACTGTCCCGTTTCATTGTGCTATACCAAGTTGATTAGTCAGTGAACAATACAGTGTTAATTTAATAAAGACTATTCTGTTCGAGACTTCGATTGGCTAGCTTACAGACCTCTGTGCTAGGAACAGTTATTTTATGTCAAAGTCAAAGTCAAAATATTCTTTATTCAAGTAGGCCTAGCTACAAGCACTTTCGAATCGTCAGTTACAGAGAGCAGAGCAATTTATTGATAAACTTATACTAAAAATAAAATAAAATAAAAAAACATAAAAAACAACATTATAGAAATAAAAGAAAAATCCTAAAAAGGATCGTCAACACATAAAAAAATTATAGAAATAAAAAACTAGAGGCTAGAATATTTCTAGAATAAAATTCTAAATGTCAAAAATTATAATAAAAATAGTTAAAATTAAAATATCAGTACCCTGATAGGTACTCGTTACAATAATTACACATAACATTGCGTGATTTTCACTAATCCCACGACACGTTATCATTCATGTAGTCTTGAGTGCTATAATAAGCTTTAGAAATAAGTTTACGTTTTACATAGTTCTTGAATTTACCAACAGACAAGTCAGTTACGCTTCTAGGAAGTTTATTATAAAATCTTGCACAGTTACCCATGAATGATTTTCTTATTTTATGGAGCCTAGTGGCAGGCACTGCGAGCTTATGCTTATTTCTAGTATTAATATTATGTATATCACAGTTCTTCTTAAAATTGGCAATGTTCTTATGTACATACATAAGATTCTCATAAATGTATTGACAATGCACTGTCATTATATTAATGTCCTTAAACTTATCTCTAAGCGAGTCTCTATGGTGCATTTTATATATCGCACGAATAGCCCGTTTCTGGAGAACAAAAATTATATTAATATCTGACGCACTGCCCCAAAGTAATATGCAATACGACATAATGCTATGGAAATAACTGAAATATACTAATCGAGCTGTTTTCACGTCTGTTAATTGACGGATCTTACTAACTGCAAAAGCTGCAGAACTCAGTCTATTCGAGAGATTAGCAATATGGGGACCCCATTGGAGCTTAGAATCTAATGTAATACCGAGAAAAACTGTGCTATCAACTAGTTCCAGTTCCTCATCTTTAACAATAACACTTGCTTGCTCGTGTATAACGTTACTCGTGACAAACTTAACACATTTAGTTTTTTTCTCATTTAACAATAAATTATTTACATTAAACCAATTCACTACTTTACATATAGCATTGTTTACGTCATTATAAGATTGTTGGTTTCGTGCGACTTTGAAAATAAGTGAAGTATCATCCGCAAACAAAACTATATCATGGTGGGTCTTTATGAGCTGTGGCAAGTCGTTAATGTAGATAAGGAACAAGAAGGGTCCCAATATTGATCCTTGCGGCACACCCATAGAGACTAATGACCCCGGTGATCGCTTTCCATTCACGTCAACCCTCTGTATTCTACCATTTAAATAAGATTCTAACAATTTCAGTGCCGATCCTCTAACTCCATAGTGGTGTAGTTTCCTGATCAGTGTCTCATGATTAACGCAGTCGAAGGCCTTAGATAAATCACAGAAGATACCTAAAGCATCTCGTGATTCCTCCCAGGCATCGAAAATACATTTTACTAGCTCGACTCCAGCGTCGGATGTCGAGCGACCCCGCGTAAAACCAAATTGCTTGTTATGCATTAAATTGTTCAAATTAAAGTGTCTTAATAATTGAGACAAAATTAACTTTTCAAAAATTTTACTAAATGTTGGTAGTACAGATATTGGTCTAAAGTTATTGGGGTCAGAAGTACTACCTGATTTAAATAAAGGAGTTATTTTACTATGTTTCATCAGATCAGGAAACTCACCGCAATCTACACTGTTATTGAATATAACTACTAAGTCAGGCGCTATGATATCTATGAGAGATTTGACAGCATGGACGGAGACCCCCCAGAGGTCACTAGTTTTTTTGACATTAATCGATTTAAACGCCTTTACTACATCTGAGGTACTGATATGTTCAAAATTAAGGTCTCTACTACATTCTGGGACGTTATCTTTTAACAAAGTAACGGCTGATGAGGGTGATGAGTTTAAAAACTTTGTAAAAGGAATTGTATGTTTCGTTGTAAAAGGAATAAATCAAGTTAATTGTATCTGAAGTGTTTCATCTCGCTCGAACTACCTCCTCGTCCACAACTATATCGAATAGCTCAACTAATGTGCCACACACCGCACCCGGCCATCCAACCCTATCCCGACATACATATAATGTGTTAGCAAAATGTGTGGAAGAAAAGGAAAGATTTTCGAGTACAACTCCATACTATGTCAGTCCATGTTAACTTAGGAAGTGTCTCATTCTAAATATAATCAGAAATATAAATATTCAATGAAATCTATGATTTATGAATTAGCTTTAAATGTAACAATCATCTAAATTCTCATGCAAGTCACGAACAGCATAACCTCCACTAATTTAAAATTAACAATCTGTGAACCTCCTCCTAGTTTGAAGTTGGTTAGATAAATTATCATTGATGATCATATATAATGTAGTTTAGTGTTATCAATTATCAAGATGTAAGGGGAATGTTGTAAAAAATGGTGAGTCATAGAATGAATTTGAGTGATACATTAATAATCTTTCTGTTGATTAGATTAGATGTAGTCATTGATCACCTTTCTTGTCGGTATTAGAGGAAATTATCAGGAAGCTAGAATAGGACCATTTTGGAATCAACATCAATGGACCAAACTTAAATCACCTAAGATTCGCAGACAACTTAGTACTAATATGTGATAACCCAGAAAACCTTCAGATTGTGCTCTGAGACCTGGCAAAAGAAAGCAAAAAGGTGGGACTGACGTTGAATAGAACAAAAACTAAAATAATGTCAAACAAGTCCCAAGTAAACATTACTATAGAAGAGGAAGAAATAGAATATGTAAATTCCTACATTTACTTAGGCCAACTTTAGCGACCAAATGGATTTGGAGATAGAGAGGCGGATTGCCAACTCATAGAAGAGGTTTTGGTCTCTGAAGGAAGAGATGAAAAGCAGGCAATATAACATGGCCATGAAAAGAAAAATATACAACACCTCCATATTACCAACATTAACATATGGATGCCAGACATGGGCAACCACACAAAAACAAGATCAAAAACCCATCAGTTGTCAAAGGGCTATGGAAAGGAGCATACTGAGTTATACTAAAGGGACCGAAAAAAGGCTGTGGACATAAGACACACAACGAAAGTGGAAGATGTCACAACTACAACTAAAACCCTAAAATGGAGGTAAGCCACATGCTCAGGGCAAATAAAAATAAGTGGGCATAGAACTCAATGGACTCCTAGATTTCATACAAAACGGAAAAGAGGAAGACAAAGGATACGTTGGTCTGATGAAATTAAAAAAACAGCAGGTCCTTTATGGCATCGAAACGCTACTTTGAGAGAAGAGTGGAAAAAGTTGGAGGAGGCCTTTGTGTCGCAAAGACACGCAGAGAATTGTTAACATTAATAATAAGTAGTGTGGAATGACTTTGTAAATTTGTTTGTTAACTTTGTCAGCAATAAAGATTTATTATTATACATATATATTAGTAATTGATCATAAACTGAATCTATGCAGTATTCTACTGGTGATAATTATTTCATATACTATAAAGCCATCTTTTCTGTCAGTTCTCCCCTATGGTGTTCAGATTTAGTCTTTGACAGAGGCACAGGAGTCCAAATACTAAACTGTGAAGTGGATAAATTACTAGTGGGTAAATTTACTGAACTGTGAAGTGTGTGTGTGTGTGTGTAAGTGTGTGTGTGAGTAGTCCTATCAATCCTCTTCAGAATCCTCCTTTGAATACCTCTATTTGATCAAATATAAAAAAATGCCATCTCACTATATTCACCTTTATATGATAAATTTGTTAAATATTTAAAATTGCCTAATAATACTTACGGGCTTCTAGACGCATTTGAAATTGCAATTAAGGATCTTTCCAACTCCACACTATCTGCATCTGAGTGATTAGACAACCTTCTTGACATTGAAGGGCTTTCTTCTACAGAAAAATCATCAGAGTCCCTCGAGTTATCGCTGTCTGAATCTCTGTCTGGCGTTTTTCGTTTCCTGTAACACCTGTTAACTCTTGGGCGTCGTATGTTTAGTACAATCCCGTGGATGCTGCTCGATGCTGCAGCATTAATGACTACGTTAGATGGACCCTCCAAAGGTTCTGCAGCTCGCTCCTCGCTGCTAGTGCTCTCAGACTTATCTGCAGAGACCCCACTGTCCGCATTTTCGTCCTTCTCGACCTTACTCGACGAAGCTATGAAACATAAATACGTAATTTAATAGCGTCATTGCGAGTGACATGGCGTGCAAAATTACTGTGAAGATATTTACCTGACCCATTGGAACTTTCTTGAGAACTCCCATCATTCAGTTTCAACTTCTTGCTACCATTAACAGGGTCGAGAGAAGGTTCCTTAACTTCGTCATCGCTCAAGGAGTTATCATCCATTGTAACTACGATAGCAGACTATGAACAATAAACACAGTAAATTATATTATAATAGTAACAAATTAATGCTCAGTAACTTAGAAATGGAATAAAATTGTAATTTTACATTACTTTGAAATTCAGGAGCAATGGAGGATTATTATTTTTTTCTGATTTTTCTGACAGACGATCGGATGGAAGAACACGGTGTTTGCTTTTTTTTGACGTCAAGAGATAGACGTTTTTGTCAGACTCTAAACTCAAACTAGGTGCGAAACACGACAAACTTGTACATAGTGTGGACACATCATTAATATATTTATTACTTTTCTGTGAACGCATTTATTTTAATGTCAAATAGTGAGAATATGTTGCCAGCCTCGAAATATTAAAGAAAAATTATGATAATTATATTCGTCGGCTGACAATCAAAACTCACTAACAAGCAACAAATACATACTTAGTAGTTGATATATATCTCGTATCTCAGTGTCAATTTACTCAGAGGTTTTGAAGAGCAGTGACAGAAATTTTAGTGAGTTTTGGTTGTCACCAGGCGATAAATGAAAACTAGTCAAGTCAGACCTTAGTTTTTTTTTTTCTATACCATGATATAATTATAGTCTGGCTAAAATAATAAATCTTTGCTCCTCTTTCTTTAGTATAATTTAATTTCTTTTGTATAAAACCGTAAAAATCGTGATTAGGGACATATTTTGAGGTCAAAAGGGGGGGATATGGGAGGAGGGGGGCAAAATTCGGCTTGGCAACATCCAGAACCGAATTCAGCAGGCTTTTTTACGTCGGAAAAGTCATGTTGCCAAAATGGATCCCAAAATGCCGTTAGGACGGTAAAGGAAGCCGATATTTAGAATTTTCTACCATTCTATGAAGTTCGGGAAGATATTGCTCACAAACCATAAGGCCTACTAAAAAAATTATACACCATGTTATAGCAAATTTTATAGAGATCAGTCTTGTTTTTGATATTTTTTTTCTAGCTGTAATACTTTTTGTATAAAACCGTAAAAACCGTGATTAGGGACATATTTTGAGGTAAAAAGGGGGGAAATGGGGGGAGGGGGGAAAAATTCGGCTTGGCAACATTCAGAATCGAATTCAGCAGGCTTTTTTACATCGGAAAAGTCATGTTGCCAAAATGGCTCACAAAATGCCGTTAGGACGGTAAAGGAAGCCGATATTTGGATTTTTCTACCAGTCTATTAAGGGACAATCATACACAAATCGACCTAGTCCCAAACTAAGCAAAGCTTGTACTATGGGTAAGTACTAGACGACGATATACATAATATATAAATACATATATAGATAACATCCAAGACCCAAGAACAAATATTTGCACAAATATTTGCCCGGCCGGGATTCGAACCCGGGACCGCCGACTCAGTAGCAATTGCAATACAATTGTCATGTTCTATGAATAAATGTTATTTTGTCGTAATAATTGTTTTTCAACACTAACGATTTTATGAGATTCATACAGGTACAGTAGAAATTATCTAAACTGAGCTCATCCACTTACCTGCATTCACAAAGGCATTGTGTCTAATACAATCCTATCTCGTAACCGCCAACCAGTTACTTACAAAAAAGGTTAGAATACATTGCGTGGACATTGAATTTTCAACCTTATTCCTTGTTCATCATCATCATCATCATCATTTCAGCCATAGGACGTCCACTGCTGGACACAGGCCTCCTCAATTGACTTCCACATGGGCCGGATAGAAGCGACCCGCATCCAGCGTGTCCCCGCAACCCTGACCAGGTCATCCGACCACCTTGCGGGTGGCCGTCCTACGCTACGCTTGCCGGTACGTGGTCTCCACTCGAGAACCTTTCTGCCCCAACGGCCATCGGTTCTTCGAGCTATGTGCCCTGCCCATTGCCACTTCAGTTTGCTAACCCTGTTTGCTATGTCGGTGACGTTAGTTCGTCTACGAATCTCATCATTCCTGATTCGATCACGTAGAGAGATCCCGAGCATAGCCCTTTCCATAGCTCGCTGAGTGACTCTGAGCTTCCTTAAGAGGCCCATAGTTAGAGACCACGTCTCGGCTCCGTAGGTCATCACCGGTAACACGCACTGGTTGAAGACTTTTGTCTTCAAGCACTGAGGTATCTTGGACGAGAAGACACTTCGCAGTTTCCCGAACGCTGCCCATCCGAGTTGAATCCGTCGATTGATTTCTTTCTCGAAGTTGGACCTGCCTAATTGGATCGTCTGACCCAGATAGACGTATTCGTCGACAACTTCGAGGACCGAGTTCCCAACCAATACTGGGGTGGGTGCTACATGGACATTCGACATGATCTTCGTCTTGTCCATGTTCATCTTAAGGCCTACCTGTTGGGATACTCGGTTGAGATCATCCAGCATTATACCGAGATCCTCCAGCGTCTCCGCCATGACCACGATTCCTTCTTGATAAGGTAAGGCTCTATTCCTTGTTGATAAGGTTTAAAATGGTTGAAAAATTATGCATATGGTTGGTTAACCACCCAACCAACCAACCTGCAGGAGTGCTTTTTCTAGAGAGCACGTTCTTGTTGAGAGTCGGGTGGTTGTAAAATTCCAAAATAGTACATTTTACAACTAGTGTGAAAAGAATGTCTTTTTACCACTAGTACCGAGGTATCTTGCCACGAGCTGAAAGCGAGTGGCAAGACTCGGTACGAGTAGTAAAAAGACATTTCACACGTGTTGTAAACGACGTTTTTTAATGCAATTGCGAAAAAATAACAAATTAATATATCATTGCGATAAAATATGCTTGCTTCGAAGTTATTTTTGAACGAACCCATACTTTACAAATGACATGGTACATTAAGACTATCATCATCGTCATCGTCATCGTCATCGTCATCGCCATCGCCATCGCCATCGTCATCGTCATCGTCATCGTCATCGTCATCGCCATCGCCATCACCATCGCCATCGCCATCGCCATCGCCATCGCCATCGCCATCGTCATCGCCATCGTTATCGTCATCGTCATCGTCATCGTCATCGTCATCGTCATCGTCATCATCATCACTGACATTCGAAACTCAGTTACTGCGTTTCGAAAGTATAGTTTGGAACTAAAAAGTAAAAAGCACTAGTTCGAGAAAATGAGCTTCTCGCACGCTACGCAGCCACAAAAAGTACCACTTTTTGAGCAACTGTATTAAAAAAGTTATGATCACCATTATTCCATTAGTGTATTTTGTAGTCTAATGTCCAAGGAAATAGAGTCAATAATCTATATTAACCTTCCAAGGTGGTTACAATCTGCTTTTACTACGAGCTCGTTATCTTATTTTTGTAGTTAAGCAATTATAATACTAACACACAATGAAAACGAAAGAAACGATTACAGATGTTTTATATACAAATGCTGGCAATACTATTTATACGTCAATCCCGCGTGGCGCTTGATTGATCATTGATGGAGCAAGCTTTCAGAGCTATGACAGCTGGTTTGTTCTGTATTTTGAAATGAAAATAAATGGGAAATACTTAGATAAACTTTAGGTTCGATTAATTATATCAGTTTATTTACCGAGCTATTGTTATCGACGTTTTTTGAATGCAGGAGAAATATTACTGAATTTTTAACTGCAAGTGTTTACGTTCGAAATGAAGGCCGGCGATGATGTGTTGTCCTTTATGGATTTACTGGATTTAGATGAAGAATTGGTCGACAAGCGTCTTAAAACAATTATGGTAAGAGATATTCATTCTAACAAACATTTAACATGGGCTGTACAACTTCTTAAATACAAGCAATTGATAAATAACAAGGAACAAACGGATTGCGACAACGAATTGGAAAGTGATTTTGTCGTAAAATTAATGAAGAATCTGGATGGTGAGACCATTGAAAATGTTTGTAAAATAACAAATACTGTTCTAAATTTAAATCCTACCTCTATATGCAGTAAATCAGAACACCTGTTGCAACAGATACTATTGAATCTAGACTTCAGTGCCTCACACTTGAATTTCTCAGAAGACAGCATCGACGAGAGCAAATCATATGAAGTAATTTTAAATTTGAAGCTCTGTGATAGCATTATTGATGCAGTTATTGAAAACAACGAAAAACTTTATTTACCATTCTTAGAAACACCCTTAGAAAACATTTTGCTTAGTGGGAATGAGAAACTAAAAACTCATTTTTTAACAAATACAGTACCGAGATTCTTCAAAGGTATCACTGGTTATCGCATATTAGATAGAATATGGAATTATTTGAAGCAATTAAAAAATGAATCGAGGCAAACATCTTTAAAAGTTCTGAGCTGTTTATCAAACTTCTATTTACCAACAGCTGATAATGAGGGTAACATGAAACTTGAGTCTGGAATAGTTCATGACGCAGAATTCTGGACTGTAATATTGTATGGCTTGATGTCAAATGATGCAATTCTACATAAAATATCAGTTTATTTAATGAAGCGCTCTATTGACTGTATATGCAATATGAAAACAAATGTTGAAGTCAAATCAGAAGAAAACATTTTATTTTCATGGAAAATGAAAGATGAAGAAAGCCTAAGGCAGATGTGGAGTAATTATTTTATATTGATAGATAGCTTAGAAGAAAAACAAAGTAATATAGTGCTACCATCTTTGCATTTATTTGGTAAGCTTAACAAAATTGGTGACCATTGGTTAAACTGTGTTTATAATATGGGGCTGGAACATGATAATGCACAAGTAAGGCTTAAATGTATTGAATACAGGTTGGATGTGAAGATCAATAACACTTCTGAAGCATTTATTCTCTTAGAAGCATTAAATGATTTAAACTTGTATGATCATCCAAAAGAATATGAAAAGCTTAACACAAAACTGGCTGAGAAGTCAAGAGATGTACAAACTTTTAGCTATGTGTTCCAAGCAATGCCTCTACTTAAATGGTCACCTGTACCTTTTTATTATCTAAGCCGCATTTTAGCTGAAATAAACATTGAAGATTTATTAACAATAATTGAACCTGGTAAAGTAACTGAGATAATTAATGAACTACTAAAAATACCTTGTAACAATTTAGTTGCAAGAAAAGCTATTCATGTGAATGTATCTCACTTTGTTGGAAGATCTTGCAATGAATTTAAATGGCGAGATTATGCAAATATATATTCAGCGTTTAAATTTGACTCAATGTCAGAGGAGGTTAAGAAGAAAAACCCTCTATTAATGAGTATTAAAAATAAACTCTTAATAAACAATGACAAGGCATCGTTTTTTAAACTGGTTGGGGATGCACATGATAATATTGAGTTTGGACTGTTGTACCTGGATAATAATCATGAAGATTTACCCTTATTTCTTGATATAATAAATGAGAAAGTTGCTAATATACAAGACATTGTAAACAGACAGTATTCTAATAAGATTGAATGCTTTAATGATGCCATTTATATTGCTCACCTGTATAATAAAACAGTTGGCAAGGAAAATACAATCAAAGAAACGATTAATTGTATTATAGATCGAGAAATCAGGATTATATTACAATATATTATGACTATGGTAGTGAATGAAGTTATATTAACAATAGATGAGACAAAAGAATTCTTTAATGAAATGAAATCATTCCTTCAAAACAACTCTAATGATGAGCAAGATATTTTAATACAACTATACAAGACATCAGTAGTTGTGTTGAAAGATAAAGGATCTGATTTGAACAGTAAGGTATTTTGTACATTTATTGTAACACACATGGCTAATAATTCATTGCTGATAAATAAGTACAAACATGAAATGTTTGATCTAGTGGGAATCTTAGAAATAGTAACCAACTTTGAATTTGGTGATAACAAAGGCAGAGAAAGCAATGGCAGACTAAAGAATGTAATTTATGAAAAATCCTGCGAGATTATACATTATTTAATTGAAGATGAAGAAAATGCAAAAAAGAATTTAAAAGGAATAGATGAGTTTGTTGAAAACGTCATTGAATGTGGTGGATATGGATGTCTAAAGTGGACATTAAAAATTGTAAATAAAATACTAACGTTTCTATCAGAAGAAACAGGTAATTTTAACATTACAAGATTTATTCATAATGCGTGGAAAGAAATTGAAGAACTGAAATCTAATAATCAGTATTCACCGTGCATGAAAGAGTTTGTGGAGCTGATAACTCAAGATGTTCTTTTAAAAAATGCAGCGTACAATAATGTAGTTTTGTTGTACTGTAATAAAATTGTCGAATATGGTCCCATGAAGAACACGCCGTTGTATTTCTTGGTCCGACAACTAAACTCCAAGGACATAAACTCGGAGTATGGTCAGATAGTTTACGTATTATCTGATATGCTGCTGTTTTCGCCAGTTCCGCGTAAAGACCAAAGGTAAGATTAATCATTGATTGAGATTGATTTGTACTTGTTTAAAATTGTCTGATACCAGTTGCTATATTTTTGACTGATATGCTGTATTTTTTGTCTTTCTTTTAGGATTGCCGAAAATGTTGCTGTGGACATACTACATTCTCCGGAGTATGCTGTCAATCAAGATGAGTAAGTTATTGAAAGACACGTTTCAAATTTAAGTTTAAAGCGCGGCTTAAAGTTGCCATACTTAATCTAATTCTCGTCAATAGAGTTTAGGGAAGATATTTTTGAATTGAATAGTCGTGTTTATCTCTTTGCAGCTGACGCTAACGCCTTTAACAAAATCAAATCGATGATAAATTCTTCTGCATAACTAAAGAAATAGAACTAGAATGATTTATTCTGTTTTTCATTTTAGGACAGGAATACACTTCAATTTCCAAATACAGTTCAACTTGATGGTTATTCTTTGCAAAATCTCAAATTCACAAATTGTTGAAATAGTTTCGGATTTGATAATGGAGAAAATCAATAAGATGCTGGTGAACAAATGCATGTACCACGGTAACTCCCAACCACATCGAACGTTGATGATTGCTGTTCAGCATTTACTGCTGATGCTGCTCGCAAAACCAAAAGACACCGATCTCACGAAGACAGCGAATTGGTGCATGGAGTTGTTGGGAAGGATGCCTCACCAGCCGAGCGTTAGGATCTGCTTGGAATGGTATACAGCCTTGCATTTCTATATCAAGGTAAGTTAAGTTAGTAAGTAATGGTACCTACTAACCATTGCCTATTGACCGCCAAGCGGTCTAGCAATTTACCGTGCCACTGACGCCAGAGTTAAAAAAAAGATGTGCCCCAAAATCAACAGGTATTGAAAAATACTTGTAGCGGTTAGTTACAAAGTTTTTGATCATTGAAATTTGGACGGCTGTGGCCGACGTGGCGTCAGGGGCACGATTATTTGTTGACGGCCACAACCGACTGTGGTGCTCAAAAGGTTAATAGGTGTATTCTCATGGAGGATGAGAATACACTTACCACGTTAAAGAGTCCCTTGGTTGACTTTTTTTCTATTTATTAGATCCTTGGCCACAAGTCACAAAAAAAGCACGAACTAATTCGGCCAGTCCGTGGTTCTAGAGCCCACCGTAACACGTGGCTTGTTTGCCTTATAGGGTACATAAACTTGGTGGAACCGCTCCCCGCGTGCCACATACGGTGCACCCGTCTGTTAGCGTGCGCCGCCACTGAAGGAGAGCGGAGCGGAGATGCGAAATCGACCAATCACAAAAGTGAAACGGAGCTGTGATGTGACACAGATTTCAACTCACGTGATTGGTCGATTCCGCACGTCTCCGCTCCGCTCCGCTTTAATCGAGACGCACCCTTGACGTGTAAAGTGACTCTCTGTATACCATATGGCAATAATTAAGGTCTGATCATGCATTTAATTCTGCCCTTGGAGTAGGTACTTAAGGTTATAGTGGTACCTACTTATTCCCCTGCATCCATACTAATATTATAAATGCGAAAGTGTGTCTGTCTATCTGTCTGTCTGTTACATCTTCACGCTTAAACCGCTGAACCGATTTAGATGAAATTTGGTATGGAGATAGTTTGAGACCCGGGAAAGGACATAGGATACTTTTCATCCCGAATAAATTTAGTGTTCCCATGGGATGAGCAGGTAACACCGCGGGGCACAGCTAGTACAAAATAACTTTAAAAAAGTAATAGGTACATAATTTCGTTTCAGAAATGTGAAGTAAACCAGGAGTTGCTAAATCTTCTTAAATCCATGAAAATTCCTCTACCATCTCAGTTCATAATTCTGTATTGGATAACAAAACACAAAATATCCTGCGGATCGTGCAAATCGGAAGAATTTGAATTCGTCATGGCAACTTTGCTCTCACATACTATGGGCCAGATGTTTAGTATACGGCTACTAGCACAATATCTCGCTTCAAAACTTTACCATTTATGCAATGAGAAACCCAAAGAATATGCATATGTAATAAGAATAATCGAAAATACATTCATCGAAAGCTGCCAAGACAAAAACTTCATCAAAATAAAGAAAGACTACTTCGTCAATGAATTTGATATTGTCAGAAACATTACGCCTTGTTTTATTTATTATTTCGTTCCAAGATACTGCGAAGTCAGTAACAACGAAAACGTAGACGTGGATTATATAAAAACTGTATTGAGTAATGCGAATAGACTATTGGCGGATAAGAACTATGACGATTTTAAAAAGGAATGGGCGGCGTGCAACATATCAGATGACGAGGTATTCAAGTTGAGTGTGACTAAGAACGCAGCAGTCAATGAAGTCGCGGTGAATGCTGATGTGGGTACGATACAAAAGAAATATGTGCCCTGGAAAAATATGAGTGATATAGATGTTTACGAAATAAATAAAAAGGTAAAGTATTTTGTTTTCTTGTTTTGTTTTTCGGGTTGTTGAGGAACTTCAGAAAAGCGCATACTTCCACCTGAAAGACCGGCAACGCACTTGTGACACCTCTGGTGTTGCAGGTGTCTATGGGCGACGCTAACCGCTTTCCATCAGGCGATCTGTTTGCTCGTTTGCCCCCTATGACATAAAAAGAAACTATTGCAAACTCGTACTTACGTTGTAACAGTCTGCAGTCGTAATTATTTTTCAGTGATGCGCGATATTGCCGACACATGTGGTCCTGCAATAGTCATATCTCTTCAAACGACCTTTCTCCTCAAACGTCAAACCACCTTTCACACAATTAAAAATACTCTTAATTTCAGAGAGAGAGCCCTGGTGACCTGATAGTGGTGGCATCACTTATCGATAAGTTGCCCAACCTTGGTGGCATGGCGCGGACCAGCGAAGTGTTCGGAGTGAAGACCTACGTCGTGGACAGCTTACGCCATTTGCAGGACAAACAGTTCCAGGGACTTAGGTGAGACTTACTTTTACACATGTACCTAGCTCAATCAGTTCCCACGGAATACTAGTTGAGTTGAGGAGTGTCTTTTCAAAAGGGCTTATTTTTGTATGAGTTCCATAGAGAAATAAGCCCTTTTGAAAAGACACTCCTCAGTTGGCAATTCCCGGTTATTGCAACCCTAGCCTCCAATTTTTGACATTCCATTTACAATTTTATTGATGTTATTACGTTAGGTTTTTGTGTATATGTAAGAAATCACTTATGCTCTTTTTTGTATGTATATATATAATTTTTATGTCTTTTTACTCTAACGTCGCCGGACAAACTTATACCTTCAGTAAAACATATTTCTAGTGAGATCCAGATGTCAGCCAGCTAAGAGTCCGCAGCAAGCTCGATTCTTCATACAAACGTAGTTACGTCCTTATTTTAATATAACATGTCACATTATCATGAAATTCTCTAAATATAATGAGATAAGATATATCTAGGGCTAAAACTAGTTTATGACTCTTGAAATGTTAATAGAAAGAAAATAGAGCGAGTACAAGTTTTGCATTTTTAGACCCCAGAAAGTTGTTCGGTTTGGCGGCATACTACGACCAAAATATAGTTTAGATTGAAGTCAAAACCTATTTCCGGTGTCGATTAAACTATGCAGTTTGATAAGAAAAAAGATTTATCAAAATTGATCTCGTAGTTTTAAAATGAGAGCGTAACTACGAAAACCTTAAAATAAATTACAAAAAATTGTTGCGAAACTGCAGCGAATTACTCTAGCGCGGGGAACGGTCCGGGGGGGCGGCGGTAAGCACCGCCCTTATCATAGCTACTCCTAGCCAGCCTCGCGCAACTCTCAAAGTAAAAAACGATCGACAACGGCTGTATGAAACGGAGGTGAATTTTTTACCTAAGTTTGAAAGAACGTTGAAACCTACAAAGCATTAGATAATTGGCGACAATCGAATTTAGGCGGGTTGTACTTCAGCCGCCATTTTTGTCCGCCATGCCATGTTAGATGACGTTTCTATTTTGTTGTGTAGTCTGTCACTTCTGTCAAGGTTCTGCGATCTTTTCAAATAATTCAAATTTCACAAATAATCTAATAATTTGCATTCTTTGGGTGTAGTGGTCGTCTAGAAGGTACACAAGACAATCACAATTGCAAAAATGAGTGGATTGAAAAGGAAAAAGTGCGAAATATGCAGAATGAAAACGTGTCGAATGGACGGTCAAAAAATACTATTCATGGCAAGATTTCCACCGTTCGAAGATCGGTAAGTAAAAAATATACTTAATTACTGCGTGTTATAACCATGTTAATCGTAAGTTTCATTGAAAACTTGGTATTTCGGGTAAAATAATACATACCCTTATACGTATGTAAACAATAGTGCTGTATGTAAGTTTTATCGATAATTTTCATTTGAAGTGAAAAATACCTGGGTAAACACGGAATATCTTTCTTCAAGCAAAAGCCTATTGGTATGTGTACTTATACAAAAGTGTGCACTTGAATACAGCTGTTAAAGCCGTCTCAGATGAGAGGATAAGACATTATTATCACTACTTTTTATGCCAGTTTGAGTTAGATTATGGTCACAGAAATATTTTACGAAAAATCTTCAATGGACTATGAATGGTACGGTTTCATCTGGACAAACAGATTCATTTTTACTCTGTAATTTTCTGTTTACCCTGTATTATTTGTGTTGCAGAACTTCCAACCTGGAGCACAGACTGGAGTGATGAAACGGCTTTTTTCGTCTATGTTTATCAGCAAGCCAAGCAAAGTTTGAACGAAATAAAATTATTTGCACACTTGTTTTTTTTTATGAAGTCAGTAACCTAAAGTAAACCAAATGTTTACATTGAAGCGAAATATTTAATGATTTAAATTACCGGAAAGCCGTTGGAGACGCGGGTGCGAATGCGAACCCCACCTGAACCATTTTTTTTAAATACCGATATCGATATCGATAATTCGATAATTTGTGTAACATGTGACATCCCTATTTTGTTCTTGATGTTGGCATTATGTCATGACTTTGCTTTTTGTATGGCACTCCCGTCTCTTAAAACGTAGTGATTACATACTCTTTGCTCCTAGCGCGCTCTCGCTTTACTGCTAGCGCCCTGTCTTCCTCTAGGTGAAACAACAACATTTTAAAGCGTAAGCGCGCGATCTCAACGCGGAGTTGAGCGGACCTTGCTGCGGACTCTTAAGTGGCGTTATTAACTATTTACCCTATGCATACCCGCAGAGGAGAGTGACGGTTGACAAAGATCATTTATCTCTAGATTTTTTTCTATTTTCTAGAATTTTTTTAACCGACTTCAAAAAATAATCCGGTTCTCAGTTTGTCGATGCTTATATTATAATTTTTTCAGTGTGTCGGCGGAACGATGGGTTGACATCGAAGAAGTACGACCAGGCAGTCCTCTCAAGGAATACCTGGAACGGAAAAAGGCCGAGGGGTACTCTGTAGTTGCCGCTGAACAGACTTCCTCCAGTTGCCAGCTGCAGTCGTTCAAGTTTCCCAGGAAAACCTTGTTACTTTTGGGGTACGTATGTTTTTAGGGTTCCGTACCTCCGAAAAAAACGGAACCCTTATAGGATCACTGTTGTCCGGCCGTCTGTCTGTCAATACCCATTATCTCGAGAACGCGTGGAGGTATCGAGTTGAAATTAACACCATATACTCAGGTCTACGGTCCCTTGAAGCTGTGAAAAAAAATTGCTACGTTAACGTGAAAAAAAAAGATACGGCCGTTTATGTCGCAAAAAAACGTACATTACGACACTCTCAAGGGAATCAAAATGATAGGGTACTTCCCGATGACCTAGAACTATGAAATTTGGCAAGTAATATCGTCACATAGGTACTACAAATACTTATAAAAATCTGAAAACTATACATTTGTAATAAAATCATAAAAAATATAGTCCTTTTCAAACATAATTTTGTAGAACTCGGTTGCGTTAAGTTTGCACCTAGTTTGTATGCGGCGCCATACATTTCAGGTGCAAACTTGACTCAACTAGGCCAATTAAGATGGGATAAGTGAAAGTTTGTACGGAACCCTCGGTGCGCGTGTCAGACTCGCACTTGGCCGTTTTTTTTACTTTACCCACCTATTACCTTCAGTCACATAACATACCTGCCTGCTAAAGTTTCTCTCCTTCTCCTCCTTGTTACTATTGATTTAATTCTCTAGAAGCTCTACTGGAATGCGTCCAATCAAAAAACCGATCGTGCCGCCATTTGGTCATCAATTCCGGTATTTTTTTTGCCTGATCGCGATTTTAGTCCGCTATTCCGGATGCATCCGGTAAATAAATAAATATCAGAAAACCTCCCACAAATCAACCTAGTCCCAAATTAAGCTCAAGAAGGCTTGTGTTATGGGTACTAGGCGACGATATACATACTTATATAGATAAATAAATACTTAAATACATAGAACATCCATGACCCAGGCACAAATATTCGTGTTCATCACACAAATATTTGCCCTTGCCGGGATTCGAACCCGGGAGTAAATATGCCGTATCCAACTCAGATCATGTAGATTTGTGTGAACTGTGAAGTTGTCGGATATTTATTATTATTCATTCATTTATCATTTTCAAACCCTACAGCAAACCCAAAAGGCTTTTATAATTTTTACGTCACCCTAGGCCGTAAGTGGGATTTTCTGCCCGCTACATGGAGAGAAAATCGCACTTCCTGACCAAAGCAAGACGTAAAACTTTAGACAAACTACGGGCGGTAAATCGTAATGCCCCTGGTCGCATATTTATGGCCCTCACCTTCGGTTTCGGCCACAAACGCCTGCGATCTGGACATTCACGAATTCACCGCCTAGATATGCAATGTACTATTAGTCTATTACAGACCGTATTTACTTATACTTACAGCCTATGTTGCTCGGAATTTGAACTAACTAGATTCAGTGATAATCCCGTACCGTAGCATAGCCATGTTATATGTAGTTCTATAAATTTTCATTTTGACTGGTGTTTATAGTATAGAATATTATTTCAGACACGAAAAGGCAGGCATCCCCTGCGATCTCTTGCCAATGATGGACTTCTGCGTAGAGATACCCCAACAAGGCTTCGTGAGGTCTCTCAACGTGCACGTCACCGCTGCCATATTCGTGTGGGAGTACGCGAGGCAAAATTTCTTGTAATGCATGGTATTATTTATGTTTAAAGAATGACGTAAGGCAGCTCATGAATCTCTTGAGCGCTAAGATCGTAAATTACGTTGACGGAGCCGGAACCTCAAGATATGCCGCCATTTGTCGCTATACGGCTGCTAAGCAGTGTTGTAAATGCATTTGGGGCACGACGATGGAAGATCTGCGAGTTCTTACACTTTATTGTATCTTATTGTAAGAGAACTTGTCCGAGCCGATTTGCTACTGACTAAATGTGCATACGACTTTTATCGACTGTAGCAAGCATAGTTTATCACAGTTTAAAAAAACTTAAGTGAGCCTCGAATTTTGGCGACGTGATATACCTACCGTTCTTTAATCTACCCCAATCAAAAGGCATTGTAATGTTGAATTTTGTAGTGTTTATACTCATATCAATTAAAATAAATGTGTTCCAATTGTTATTTGATTTAATTTTATTACCAATGCATAAGGACTGAAGTGATAAATTAAGGACTAGACTAAATTAGACATTTATGATAAAATTAAACATATAGTTTATTGGAGACAGAATAATTTAACAACTTTCGGCAGTAACGTTATTTTAACCGGTTTTAACTCAAACTCTTCCTTGTCTATTTCTATGGTGATTTCTTTGTCTGTATCTTGAGGTAATAGTTCCACAGTCCGCGCCGGAATAACTTCTTTAACTTCTGCCTTATTCTTCAATCGGTTCCAGCCTTCCTGCACGAATTCTAAATATGAATAACCATTCTTCCCTAAAATGATTTTCAGCGATGGTATTTCCTGCTTTTCTTCAGCTGTTTCTATCCTAAACTCTGCTGTTTTGAAACACAGTTCCCTTGTTTTCATACATTCTGGATTAAGCATTTGTTTTGGGTCTGCATTTGCTGCTTCGGTGCTTGGCATAAAAAAGGACCATTTTCGTTTGGGTTCTGGTCGTTTATGTATACAGTTGGAACATCCCGGACAGGGTGGGGTATATTTAAGTGTCCCAGTGCAATTCCATGTAATTGAGTTTTTATAACCATTAAACAGATAGGTTGCATATTCTCTTAAGCCAGCAGTGAACCAATATTTGTCTTTCTTTGCCATTGTGTCTCTGAATGCACCCCATTCTATAGAACTCATAGCATAAATTGGTCTCGGGTTGTCTTCACCCTCTGCAATCTGTTCTATCTTTAGAGCATCTTTCCATTCAGTGTTGCCTTTGACTATAGCCATTGAAGCATCAATGAGTTGCTTAACCTTTTCTAATTCATCTGTTCCTCCAGGGAACATAGAATTTCCAAACTTGTTTGTGCGACCAAGTGGCAGAATACCAAGTGGGAAACGGTTTGCTTCATCATTCCTGCGTAGGAGACCTAAAATATGACAAATACAGTTAATATTTTAGCTTGGCATCTAAATATAGCTATCGTTTATTTATGATATTCTAAAATTTCTTATTTTTAATTAAATCCTTATTAGAATGAAAGATCTATGTTTTGCCTGCTATTTTTATTTGAAATTGACCAATAATCAATATTATCACTGAATTTTATTTATTTAACAATTAATAAAATAAAAAATAAATAAATAAAAATAGCCTTTATTCCTCACTAACAGTAGTAATAATTATAAGATAAAACCCTTAAAAAAGACAATGATAATAAATTATGATTAATAAAATTATAGTTAAAAAAATATATATTATAAAATTACGTGAGGACCTTCCATTTCTGGATGAAGGCCTCCTCCATCTCACGCCAATCATCTCGATGTTGTGCACGTCGGACCCAGAGATTCCCGGCCACTGACACAACATCGTCTCGCCATCGGCGAAGGCGAATTAATAATAAAGATTAAAAAGATCTACATTATAATTCTGTAAATACAGATTATGGGACCAAGTGGACGGCATCTAATAACATAACTGCACAGACCTGTAACTGTCTCTGATAAAGTACCATCCCCTCCAGCTACGATTATTGCCTCAGTCCCTTTCAATGTCTCCACAATTTGTTTTGCATTGCCTTCAGAAGCTGTCTGCACAACATCAACTTGCAACCCAGCCAGGTGTAGCAAAGGTTCACAGTATTTCTCAAAGTCTTTCTTAGCAGCCCTCTTATTGGCTACTGGATTGAGGATAACGGTAACCACTGTGGGGTTTCGTTCCATAGGGATTAAGGAGTCTCCATACTGAGCCGCCTCCTTGCACGCTGCTCTCATAAGAATGTTGATCCTATACAGAATGTATTTGTGAGAACACTAGAAGTTGTGAAATAAACACTAAAATATTACAGTAATTAAACAGACTTGCTAAATTAAGCAATGAATTAAACCACATATATGTATCTATTCTTAGATATTGTAATCAAAACTTACTCATATTTTTCTTTTGCTACTGTTGCCCCATAAATCAAAGCGCAAGCGCCTACTACAGATTTTTTCCAATTATTTCGAATGGTAGTGCTGAACTTTACAATTTTCTCCATTTTTAGGTTTTCTACGTGTAATTGGACACAGAAAAAGCTTTTTTTAATTAAATAATTTCAGTTTACTAACTATATTCCATGTTTAATTTCGCGTCAGTATTTAAAACGTAGTGATTATATATTATATTCTCTTTGTCAGTGTTCACTGTTCAGTTGAGGTTAATTTAATCAGCTGTTTCTTGTCAATATTCATCAAAAAAAATATCCATGAACGCATCTGTTTGCAAGCAAGCACAAGCCTTTTGCTTTGCTGCTTGTGATTTGCAGCAAAACTAGCAAAGGTGTGGATATGGCTTTAGAATGTATCAAAACGCTTCCATCGTATAGAACCAAAACATAAAGGATCATAGACAACAAAACGTAAATTAAAATTTCTCAATTTTCGTGATGTGTAAATTAATAAATTCCGTGTAATTCGCGATGAATTCAGACAAAAGGGATGGGGGAAAGTTACCCGATGGCTGGGTATTATGTAAATCCAAATCGATACCAGGTAGAAAGTATTACTTCAATAAGAAAACTGGGAAATCTTCTTGGAGTCAACCACAGGTATGTTTCGCAATTTTTAATGTAATTCTTGTTTACGATACAAAACTATATGAAATTACTTGCGTTGTTTATTTATTTACTACTTATGGTATATGTATTAAACCTAGTCCAGATCATTGCAAATAGTTATTTATGAAAACCTGATCAATATATTTGTTTTTTCAAGGCTGAAGATGAAAATGATAAAAGTAAGAAAAAGAGTAAAAAGCAAAAGGAGAAGCATGAGAAGATTCAAAAAGAGCAATTATCCAGGAAAAACTTGAAGAGGAAAAGTGACAGTAATGAGGAAATTTCAAAGAAAAAACAGAAGAAAGGTTGGTTTTTATTTTGTCTGTATTTCAGGCTTTAAGAAACTGGTTCAAAACAAAATGGTAAATAACACGCAGTTTATGTAACAATGCTGAGTTTAGTATCGATTTAATTCCATAATTTTAGTTCTTCTGGATTTTTCTTTCTCTAAGCAAAAAATTGGCTTGTTTTTCATAAGTTTCCCGATGTTCTCAACAGATTGTGGGTAGTTACAGAAAAATGCGAGTTTTAAGAAAAGTATAATCCATTTTGATTTGATGCATTGTATTATAGGATTATTCTGTGGTATGTATACAGTCTGGATATATTTCCATACAATATTTTCATGTCTTTACAGCCTATATTCTATTTTTTGTTTAGCTAACATTCAAGGTGTGTTGCCTGCCTTCTACATATAAATAAGTATAGAAGAATGTTAAGTGTAGGAGAAGTTATTGTTAGTGGCTGCTACATAAATGATGATTACCGTTGATTTTTTATATAAGATGGTTCGCTTTGGGAAATTTAATGTGCATATGACTATATGAGACGTTTGAGTCACCTTGATTTGGTTCAATTTATATTATATCAGGCTTATGGAAAAAAAAATGACTTGAATTAATACACTACTTTCATGGGGGACATATGTATAATTATATAACCTTATGAATGTCAAGCTTGAAGCAATTCAGTGCCACTGATGCAATAGCAAAAAAAAAAAAGAAATAATCTAAAATCATCAGGGATGGAAAAACACTTGTACAGTCAAGTTCATTTACATCTACTCACTTACGAGAACAAAAATATCTGAACACGACTATTGTCAGGAGCATAAAGTCGTGTTCAGATATTTTTGTTCTCGTAAGTGTGTAGATGTAAATGAACTTGACTGTAGCATTTGAAATTACAAAGTTTAGATTATAGAAATTCGGATGTCAGTAGATGACAGTGCGTTTGTGGCACAATTTTCTAATGTTGTGATAAGACAACTGTGGCAGTCAAAAGGTTAACAGTGGATAAACCAGTAGCATAGCAAGGTGATTGAAAAAGAGGCAAAGATTGGTGTGCCATGTCAGTTATAGGCTTGCCTCAGGGCCCTATGGGTTAAGCAAAGTGCTTCAATGAGCCATGGAAGCCCATGGCACTACCTGCCTAGCCTATTGGTAGCTATGCTACTGAATCAAATTTCTCGCCTCCAGTACTTGCTTTCCATTATGATGATAAATTGATTTGATATTATGAAGAAATATTTTTTTTCTAGCAACCCCATTGCACACACCCGAAAAACACAACATAAGTATAAAAAAGACTCCTGGAAAACCTTCTCCATGTAAAACACCAAACTCCACTGGAAAGAACTCTGCTAATTCACGGCTGGCCAAATTAAGGTCTCAACTCGCAACAGAAATTCAGCAAGAATCTATAGATACAACACCGAAACCTAAAGCAAGAATAAGCCCTAAAGTAATACCACAAACAGAAACGCAACCTAAAGTTCCTGAATTAAAAAGTCCAGTCAGTGAAGCTAAATGTCCAACTACTCAATCGCCTGGCAGTGATAGTCACCAGTCTGTTCCATCACCTTCACAGTTTCTAGCAGCCAACAAAATATTATCATCTATGAAAGCCCAATTGCCTGAGGAATATAGCAACAAGTCTGTACAAAAAGATACTTTTGCGGACATAGAACAAGGCATCTGCAACCAGACAGCGGACTACCCTTTCATGAAACACCCAGCTACGCCTCCACAGTTTTCGGAAGCTAGCAAGCTGGTGTCTGCTATTAAGTCAAAATTAAGTTATAAAATGAAAGATAAAGATGAGCCTGTGATTCCGATTGTGAAGACATTTTCAAATGCGAAGGATAGAATGGAGAGTCTTAGGTCTGACTTAAGTAATGAAGCTATTGATGAAATGCAAGAGGATTTTGATGATATTGTATATCCTGAGGAGGCTATGGAGGTAGACTGTAAAGAGGTTTGTATATTGTATATTTTTAGTAGATCTTACTACTTTTTCAGTACTTAGCATGCATTACTATGAAATTAATATTGTTTCATTTTTTACATATCATTATGTACTTAGCTTAGCTACACGTAAAGTTGTCTCTTACAGATAAAAAGTCCCCCTCCGCCACCGGTTATACAATACACACCTCCACCAAAAGAAATTGCACTGAGTGATACAGAAGATGTTGTGTTGGTTGTTGATACAAATATATTTATCCATGAGTTAGATGTTATTAAGAATGTTCTTAACTCACATATAAAAGGTAAGTTAATCAAAATTTATAAAATTAACTGCAATTGTTATCTTTTTACTGTATAATCCAGACGGAATTTATATGCAGAAACATATAGTTGATCTATTTAGATTTAGTCCCATAAATAAAACACAATGGTTTTGAGCTAAACAATATAATTGTTCTGTTTCTGTTAACTGATCACAAGGCTCTGGCACTCGTAGGCCCATTGGCGTTACAGTTACCAACTGGCAAGGTGTCAATTTTATCAAATGAGCAGACATCGTTATCGCGGGGACAAAATCAATTGACATAAAGAATAAACGCAACAGAATGTCTATTCAGTAAAACCGAACTAAATGCCTACCCGTTCGCAACCTCTGAGAAGATCTTGATATCTTACATGAAGTTAGTTCTTAAAATGTATAGTTGGTAATTATTAATAATTTAATGTTTGTTCCATTTCACATTATTATTTTTATGGATAAGAAAATGTTGAATTTTATTATAAAGTTGGTTGAAGTGTGCATATTTACGATATAGGTCCCGAATTGAGTTATTCAACCCTATTGTCATGTGTTAATAAATATTTATCTAACATAATATAATATTTGTCATTATACACATAACAGGTTAGCGTAACTAATACAAGTAGTTAATACAGTAGCTTAGACCGTTCATATGCGGCGCCTTCGAGCAGGAAATATTCACTTCGGCTAACTAAATGATCGCTCGTCGTCGATAGGTATAAACTAAATATCTTGCGTTTGGATAGTGTCTCTTCTGTTATTTACAGTCTTTGGGACCTGTCAAATCGTTATTGCTCTCGCGATAACGATGTATGCAAATGAGCGGTCAATATTTCAAATAATTTCTTTTGGTAGTGAGTAGAAGCCAAACAACGCCGTAGATGTTGACATAACATCCCATTATAATGTTTAGCCTTTACATGTTTCACGTGTATTATCTTGTTATTTGCCAGGTTACAGTGAACAGCCGACGTTGTTGGTCCCTTGGCGGGTGATCAACGAGTTGGACAGATTGAAAGACAACAACAACGGTAACGGCGCCATATGCAAGCGGGCGAGAGCCGCTATGGACTATTTGTACAAATCGCTACCGGAAAATAGTAGGATAAAAGGTTCGTGTTACTTTATGAATGACAAACAATCAGTAACGGAGAAACCCAGAAAACAGAAACCTTTCAACTGCTG
Source organism: Apotomis betuletana (assembly GCA_932273695.1). Classification (NCBI taxonomy): domain Eukaryota; kingdom Metazoa; phylum Arthropoda; class Insecta; order Lepidoptera; family Tortricidae; genus Apotomis; species Apotomis betuletana. The sequence goes on from OW026299.1 coordinate 19,598,662, forward strand.
ATTAAATTTACTTGAGACAGACATTTGAGTCATCATGGCATCCAGCGACCTTGGAGCGCCGCGGGCGGCGAGCGCTTGATCCTCAAGGGCGTTTCTTTAACAACAGGTCTAGGCGCCTAGGGTGCCACATAGAATAGAATAGAATATTCTTTATTGCACACCTCAACAGGAAATAAATACAAACAAATTACAAGTAACATTCAAGAGAGGTAAACAACAGGCGGTCTTATCGCTAAAGAGCGATCTCTTCCAGACAACCTTTGGGTAGCGAAATTAAATAAAAACGTCAGAAATGAGTAGGCGATGCAAAAGTAATTCATACATAATGAATGATTTGCCCGGGGCGCCCGTATAGCTAAAGCTGGCACCGGTGTTACAATGCGTGGCCGTAATATACTAGCCATCGATGCCATCTGCAAGGAGCTTTCAATCTGATTATTAATTCATTATACAAATGTCTTTCAGGTCAATCGCTAAGGGACGCAAATTCACACATACATCCGTGTGAGCTCCCCGATGATGAGATTCTGAACTGCGCTTTGCAGCAGGCTGGACGGGGTAAATCTGTGGTAAGTGCGCCTAAACTGCAATTATACATATGGAGATAGCGCGATATATTCGTGATTGTTTTTGACGACAGTTTGGCGCAGTTTCTAAGCACTTGCCTACTGAGCCGGCGGTCCCGGGTTCGAATCCCGGCCAGGGCAAGCCTACTGAGCCGGCGGTCCCGGGTTCGAATCCCGGCCAGGGCAAATATTTGTGTGATGAACTCGAATATTTGTGCTTGGGTCATGGTTGGTCTATGTATTTAACCTTTTGAGCGCCACAGTCGGCTGTGGCCGTCAACAAAAAATCGTGCCCCTGACGCCACGTCGGCCACAGCCGTCCAAATTTCAATGATCAAAAACTTTGTAATTCTAACCGCTACAAGTATTTTTCAATCCCTGTTGATTTTGGGGCACATCTTTTTTTTTTTACTCTGGCGTCAGTGGCACGGTAAATTGCTAGACCGCTTGGCGGTCAATAGGTTAAGTATATATTTATCTATATTAGTATGTATATCGTCGTCTAGTACCAATAACACAAGCCAGTTCTTGAGCTTAATTTGGGACTAGATCGATTTGTGTGAGGTTGTCTGATATTTACTTATTTATTTATTTATTCCATGTCAGTTATAGTGCAAGGTAAAGTACCCTTTTTTTCGCTTTTCACCCAAACAAATCATAAAAAAATATTTCTTTCGTTTAATTAATTCATCATCATCATCCACTGTTGGACAAACGCATCCCGCAAAGTTCTCCAAAACGATCGGTCTGACGCCGCATTCGTCCAATTTCTGCCCGCGATCCTAATCAGGTCGTCGGTCCTCCTTGTTGGGGGCCTTCCCACGCTACGTCTTCTGGGCCGCGGTCGCCACTTAAGAACCTTTCTGCCCCAACGGCCATAAGTTCTACGACCAATGTGCCCTGCACACTGCCACTAAAGTTTGGCGACTATCCGAGGGGTGCGGTTCAAGTTGCATAAAAACATTTAGCATATTTTCATTTAACTACTTTCAAAATGAATAATAAACACATTGCATAAAAACAAAATTCATAATTTTGTCAAGCATAATATTTAAACATCATAACCATTAATAATCATAATAACATTCGTTATAATGTTTATAAGTCATAATGTCACTAGGTATAACATACATTCAGAATATTTATTAAAACTCATAAAAACACTTAAAATAATTATCAAGTTGTATAAATATCATATCAAATAAGTCCCGAATAAAAAGTTATTGAGTACCTACTGAAATATTGTTATGGTTTTTTTTACCCTAAAAACGAAACTGCTCCAAGAGATAGGTAGGTTAGGGTTATTTTTTTGTATGACCTTGAAAACGAAACTGCTCCAAGAGATAGGTAGGTTAGGGTTATTTATTTATGAGCCTAAAAACGAAACTGCTCCCAGAGATAGGTAGGTTAGGGTTTTTTTTATCCCTAAAACGAAACTACTCCGAGAGAAAGGTAGGTTAGGGTTATTTTTTTATAACCCTTGAAACGAAACTGCTTCAAGAGATAGGTAGGTTAGGGTTTTTTTTATGACCCTAAAAACGAAACTGCTCCCAGAGATAGGTAGGTTAGGGTTTTTTTTACCCTAAAAACGAAACTGCTCCAAGAGATAGGTAGGTTAGGGTTATTTTTTTTTATGACCCTAAAAACGAAACTGCTCCCAGAGATAGGTAGGTTAGGGTTATTTTTTTTTTATGACCCTAAAAACGAAACTGCTCCCAGAGATAGGTAGGTTAGGGTTTTTTTATGACCCTTAAAAAGTAACTGCTCCTAATTTGGCTCGGCAATGGGGAAAAATGAATAAGAAAAAAATATTTAATTTTTGGATATATTTATTTGTACAACATTATGCTTTAAGTTATTATGAAAAAAGTATGATATGACAATGGTATAGTATACAAAGTGACTATTATGCTATTTGTCTATTATGCAAATACATTACTATGCAATTAAGCTATTATAATTTTCGAAATTATGCAATTCGTTTGTATGCATTTTGTTTTTATGCTATATGATCACTTATGCAGGTTGAAATTATGCAATTCGTTTTATGCAAAATGAGAATTCGCAAATTGTTGTTATGCAAAACATTACACACCCCTATCCGAGCTATATCTGGTTCCCTTGCGTATCTTAACATTTCGTAATTAATTGTACCCTGGAAATATATTTGTATCAATTTTTTTCTTAGTTAGACTACGGCGGTCTAGCCAGGTAACAATATCTAATACCTACATCCCATGACTATTTCCAGATCCTATTGTCAAACGACAAGAACCTATGCAATAAGGCTGTAGTGAATGGCCTGCGCAGCATAGGACTCAGCGAGTTGAAACCGTTGTTGGAGAGCAAGCCTCAGCCGGCGCCGGATCCTGATCGGGCTGCTACCGTGCTACGGCATCGCGACATCATGCACGAGCTGCTCGCCAACATACTGGAGGTGAGCATATGAGGCTCCGAGGAGCCGCTACCGGCGCCCGACCATATCTTTACTACCCATTATACCTCTCACCTACAATATTACCTGTACACGATGGTTTTTCATCATCGGCGATCAGGAGGAGGTACATTATTGTCGAAGCGAGGGAAGTAGGCAATTGCTGGCTGAGTATTCATTTTGAACGCACGACCTTGGGAGTCCATTTAATTTAATACGAAGTCTGAGCCGGAAGGGCAATTGCTTGGCCCTTCCGGCTGCGACAATATAGTGATTTTTTTTTTCAAAAATGGTGTAAGTAAACAAAATAGGTACAGATAATTTTCTTTGCTACTAAATCTCAAAACAACTTGCATTGCCGCCTTTTTTTTATAATAAAGTTTTAGTTTATTTTTCTTCCGAAAACACCATAAGCTATTTGGGGCAACTAAAAAGCCCCGATAAGTCGTAGCTACTGATCTTCTATTTTGGCTGTTTAGGACCTATGTCTTTTTTTATGCGGCCGTTTTAACTTTTTTTAAAGTATGTACCTCGACAAATAAAGGAATAACCTATAACATTATGGTCGAGCAAACCGATCCGGCAAGGGATTTTCATTTTTTTTTTGACTGATCATCAACAATGCACTTAGCATCCTGATTTTTTATCAGTAAAGTAAATTCAACATTCCTAACAACCATACTTGATGTACTTATAGGTGCGGTCGTATTACCTCACTGTCTGAATCATTAAAATGAAAGATATTGTTAAACTAATAACAATTGAATACTACCGTTGCGTTGTTATAAAAATAAACATATTTCGTGTATTCACCTTTACTTTTGATCACTTCAATGGTTCTTCAAAATCACCATAAATGTATACCTCATTTGGCTCTTCTGTGAAGTATAGTTCTTAAAATAACCGAATTATAATGAAACTGTACAGCGAAAAGATGATCTAAACCATGGCCCGAAAACACTCTTGTACAATCACTGCAACATGTGTTGTTACTTCCGTAGTTTACGATACGCTTATTACGGTTGCTTCAGAATGAAATGCGAGCGAAGTACAACAACCTATGGAAGCATGTGCTCTTCAAGCCACCGCCCTGGACGCTGGCCGACGTGCTGCAGTGCCTCCTCAAGCACTGGGTGGCTGTCTTCAACGAGGTGTTCCCGAGGATCGAGCACTTGATCACGGACTTGAAGAATTCGTTGGCTTCTATTGAGAGTAAAGGTAAAATTCGGTCAGCTTTTTTAAAGCTTTTATTTAGCTTGCATGGTATGTTTAAAGTATGTTTGTTCGGGTGAAATCTTGCAACTCAATTTTGAAGCAGATATCGTCAACCGATTGAGCTGAAATTTTGCATACTTACTTAACTTTGATGACAATACAATAATATGGTACTGTTGAATGTGTGGACTGTATGATTAAAATAAAACTCCCATGAAGTATAATAATTCCCGCCAGGCAAGCGGGAGACCGTGAGATGTGGTCGCTTCGGAGTGTAGAGTGGTAAGTGAGCCAGCGTGACCACTTTAGAATCGGCATTTCTACTAAAAACGTAATCAAAAACTACTAAAATCTACCGAAGTTCAAATTTATTCTGTTATAAAATCTACCATTGAAAAATATTCGATTTGAAACAAGGTTCTGAATATAAAATCAGATCAATTGCGAATACACTACAGGTGCTAAGGATTTTTTATGCAAATAATAAATAAAAAACGTAAAACGGTCATAATTTTATTCGTAATTTAAGTACTTAAGAATCATCAACATCGTCGCTTGACGTCATCACTATCGATTTTTTTAATATTTCGGTATAATTGTTTTTCATTTTGAAATTTTTTCACATTTTCGCGATTCTAGTTTCCGAATCCCCGATTCTAGTCACTAGAATCGGCGAATCACCTCTTAAGTATGGGGACAGCCTGTTTTTGAATAAAAATGTGGTTACAACCATAAACTACTAAATACTACTGACTCATTTTTTCATACCAAGACCGTATCCATTATGCTTGAAATCTACCAAAAAAGTAGAAAACTACTGAAAGTGGTCACGCTGAAGTGAGCTGTAGCTGGGGGCGCGGGGGTATTTGTGCCCGCGCCACTAGCGCTCGGCGTGAGTGCGCATCAACGCGCTTAAAATTAGGCCACGCCTCCGAATTGCCTCTTGGGTTTGTTTATTAATTAAGTAAACAACATTACATGTTTTATTCACAGACATAGTACACATTAAAATAGGTAAGTAAAACACAAAGGGAATAAAATATTTATCTTAAAACTAACACAAACGACATAAATCAGGCAATAAGTAACACGTAAACAATAAATCAAATAATAGCAATTAAACGGTAGAAAACAACACTTACGTACTATGTATTATAACTAAGAGATCGACATACGTGATACTATACATAAATTAGGGTTATTTCCCACAGTCTTCCCCCCGTGTGCGAACACCGTCTCCGAGTTTTTTAGGAAATAACGATGAGTCTGGAGGCTGGGCGACGTATGGATCCTGCGGCTGTGCGTACTTCTGTTACTCTCACGTTGCCGTCGGGTCCTGGATATGTCTTTATCACCTCGCCTCTAGGCCAAGTTCCGCGTGGCATTGTGCTATCGACTATGAGCACGATATCGCCTTCTTTTACGTTTGCGTGTGCGGATTGGCTTGGTCTAGCTCTCAGAGTAGGGCGGTATTCTTTGATCCAACGCTGCCAAAAATGGTCGGCTAAGCGCTGCGCTGTCTTCCAGGAGTTCGAGGTCAATACGACGTCCGAGAAAGCGCCAAAGGGCGACATAGCGTTGGAGCGACCCAGGAGAAAATGGTTAGGGGTAAGTGCTTCTTCATTGTTCAGCACGACCGGCGTAAGTGGTCTGGAGTTGACAATGTGCTCGGCTTCCAGCAGTAGCGTGTGCAGCACCTCGTCATGAGGATGCTTTTCTTTGAGGGTTACTCGTAGCGCAGTTTTGACGGAGCCTACGAGTCGTTCCCATGCCCCGCCGGCGGAGGGGTTGCCAGGCGGGATTTTCTTCCACACGATCTGCTTGTGCTCGGCGAACTGCTGCATGTCCGTCTCTATGTTGCGGAGAGCGTCTGCTATTTCACGTTCGGAGCCCACGAAATTGGTAGCGTTGTCCGAGTATATTACGGTCGGAGTTCCGCGCCGAGCCATCATTCTTCTTAGTGACATGATCATGGACGAGGAGGAGAGGGAGCTCACGAGTTCGAGGTGTACGGCCCGGGTAGTTAGGCATGTGTACAAAGCTCCCCATCTCTTTTCGTGTCGTCGTCCGACCGTGATGGTCATTGGCCCGAAGAGGTCGCATGCAGTGGCTGTAAATGCGGGTTGATTAGCCATGAGCCTTTCTTTAGGTAAGTCGCCTAAGGGGGCCTTTGAGGGTAACCTCCTACGGGTCCGACACCATTGGCATCGATTGCATATGTATCTCAGTGCGCCTCTCAGCCCTATCACGTGATATTTTTGAGTGATTTCATTCATCACGGTGAAGTGGTTACCGTGGTTGAAAGTCACGTGATAGTGTTGTATCAGCAATCGGGTGAAATCTTCTTTCGCGTGGAGAATCGGCGTAGCAGTATCTCGATCAATTCGCCCATCTAGCAGCAGGGTTCCGTGGCTGTCCATTTTCACGGCTAACTTGCTGAGCGCCGACTTCTTCGGTAAATTTCGCCCAGCCTCCAAGTGCTTTATCTCCTCGCTGAATGACGCCCGTTGACTTCGTTGAATATTCAATAATTCAGCGATTTTCAAGTGATCATTTTTTATATCCGTTTCTGTTTTCATTTTGAGCAATTTGGCTTTAAATGCCTCGGCGGCTAGCAGTACGGTAGCAGTGGCCCTAATTAACCGCGAGTATTTCGAAAAACGCTCTACTAGCGGTAAGGACGGAAACGACGTAAGTGACCTATCGCTAATGGCGGTTACGACCTTTTTAATGGGACGCTCTTCCCCGGTCGCGGGCAGCGTGCTGCGTTCTGACTTGTCTATCGGCCAATTATTTTCGCTCTTTAGGATAAATTCGGGGCCGCTGAACCATCTGTGGTCCTTATTGAACTGTAAGGGGACGCCCTTAGTAGCGTCGTCCGCAACGTTTTCCGAGCTTGGGACCCACCTCCATTCCGTAGGCTTTGTACTGTCCTCAATCTCGGCTAAACGAAACGCTACGAAGCTTTTATACGATCGCGGGTCCGATTTTATCCATGACAGAACGGTGCGTGAGTCTGACCAGTAGTGGCAGCTCTTTATTTCGTAACTAGTTTGCTCCTTAATGGACTTAGCTAGCCTGCATCCTAATACGCAGCTCTGTAGCTCTAGTCTAGGTATAGATATAATCTTTAACGGACTCGCACGCGCCTTGGCCGCTACTAGCCGCGATGTCCTGCCTACTGGGCTATCGCTCACGAAATATACCGCGGTTGCATATATTTTTTCGCTAGCGTCGCAAAAAATATGTAAGGAGCCCTGCCTATTGCTGGCCGGGACATAACGCTCTAGTTCTAGCCCTTTTAGCTGCTGTATATTTTGTATATAGCTATTCCATGCGGGAACCGATTCGGGCAATATCGTGTCGTCCCATCCTATTCCTGTTCTCCAGGTGTCCTGGATGAGGACCTTGCCTAGGGCCGACACGGGAGAGGTGAATCCATGAGGGTCAAAAAGAGCCATTACGCTACTAGTCACCTGCCTTTTGGTGGGCAGCTTTTTACCCTCTAGGACCTCCTGTGGCGTGTTACGCAGATTTATGTTAAAACCTAGGGTATCGCGTTCGTGATTCCATATAAGACCTAGGGTTCTTTCTGCGTTACTACCGCCTATGACCGTTTCAGACTTAGAGCTTTTATCCGTGATATCTGACAGCACAAATGGATGACTCGAAGCGAAGCCTTTTAATTCGAATGAGGCTTTGGCGTTCAAATTTATTACGTCATTAACTATTTGTTTTGCCTCGACTTCGTTTTCGTCCATTGCTATCAGAAAATCATCCATATAAGCGTTATTTATTGTATATTCGGCGGCTTTAGGGTACGTGTCCTTGTGATAGTCTGCGTTCCTATTTTTAACATACAGGGCGGTGGCCGGGCTAGAGTTTGAGCCGAAAACTAATCGTTTCATTCTAAATTCTGAAGGCTCGCTCTGTCCGTCTCCCTCCCTCCATAGGAAACGTAGACTATCTCTGTCTCGCTCTAACACTTCGATCTGAAGGAACATTTCCCTAATGTCCGCAATTACTGCAATTTTTCCTTCGCGGAAACGTAACAGTACGCCGAATAACGATTGCAACAGGTCCGGACCTGGGAGGAGCGCGTCATTTAAACATTTTCCGAATGATCTACTAGCTGCGTCGAAAACCATTCGCATAGTGCCCTTCTGAGCATGATACACCGGAAAATGGGGCAGGTACCAGGACCTCTTAGCGTCCTCGGGCGGTGGCGATTCCATTCTCTCTGCGTAGCCTTTAATAAGCAATTTATTTACTTGCTTTTCGTATTCAGACTTTAAATTCGCGTCTTTACTCAATTTATTTTCGAGAGAGTGTAATCGTTTCAACGCCTGTGACTTGTTACTAGGTAAGGACTCGTCATCCGACTTCCATAAAAGTCCGGCCTGATACCTACTTTCGTTTAACAACGGTTTGCAAGTCGCGTCTAACAATTCTAACGCGCGTTGCTCAGGGTCGGACTTGGGCGGACGGTTTTCTACACCTAGTGACTCGATACTGAAATGTTCTTTAATCATGTCAGCTATCTCATTCTCGCTCACTTTCACGGGACGCAAGTGGTTTACTACGAATGCGCGGTTACGGGGGACGTCATGGCTACCATGGAGTACCCATCCAATTTGGGTTAGGGAAGCCACTGGGAGGCCTATGTCCCCGCTTAAAATGCGACGAGAGACCAGTAAATGCCAGTGATCTTGCCCTATAATCATGATAGGAGCCGCCTTGTCGTAACATATTTCGTCTTCAATTTCGCGTAAATGTTCGCATTTATTTACTATATCACGCGATACCTCTTGCGTCGCGAGATTGAGCCTATTGATTGTGTATGCAGACATTTTTTCTAAATGCCTATTGCATGCGCCACGGATGGAAAAACTTATTTTGCAGGACTCCTTATCCGATATCGAATTCCCACCAACGCCCTCTATCGCAAGGATTTCTGTTTTCTCTCGCGGAGCTATTGCGTCAGCGACATGTCTCTCTATTAGAGATATGGAGCTACCGTCATCCAGGAGGGCGGTCGTTTGTATGGTGCCTAATGGGCCCGACAGCTCTACTGGGATGATTTTCAGGTAGGTATTCGCGCTACGCAAATGGTTAACTATCCCGTTAGTACTGCGCGAAGGAGTCGAGTTAAGTATCAATCCGTGTAACATTTTATGATGCCCTGATTCGCATTGATTAAAACCGCAAGGTGTGTACTTGCATTTAACGGGGCGCTTATGATTGGAATCCAAGCAGCGAAAACACAACTTATGTGTTTTGACGGCTTCCCATCTTTTTTCTACTGACATTTTCACAAAATCTGCACATTTACTTATAGAGTGCTCACCGTTGCACAATATGCATTTAATGCCATTCGTAGGCGGGGAATTCGTCTGCGTATTGCGCTGGGATTCCATCATACGCGGCCGTTGGGGTTTTTTTTTGTTATTAGAGAAGTTATTTTTATTATTATTCGGCCTAGTGTTAACCTGCGCCACAGTATGTGGGAGATAATCATCGCAATCTGAATCTGATGAGTCGTAATTAAAATTCGATACGTGCGAGTGGGACGGGTGGCGCTCTCTCGCTCCCTCACCGCGCATGCGCGGGGCGGGGCCGTGAGAGATCTCGTTCACGAGATTAACAGGCTGCCTAACTCGCTGTCTACTATGGGTTTTTCTCGTGGCAACACTTATGTCATTCAAGAACTGTGACATAGCCACAAGACCCGGCACGGATTTATTATTGATTCTATATTTATTCCATTCATATCGAACTATCAGATTCATTTTGTCAATGATTTTATTTACTAATTCCGGCGCGTAAAGGAACTCGTTTTGGCGGAGTGCTTTAATAGTGGATACTACGTTAGCGACAGTTCCCGCGAATGCGGTAATGTTGCTATTATCTTCAGCTAAACGCGGCATGCGTTTTACGTTATGCATTTCCGCCAATACGATCTCCTCGGGATCGCCAAAATGCCGTTCTAATGCCTCTATTATTTCGTACGGGTTCGACACGGTGTACATAATGGATTTTACAGCCAGCCGGGCTTCTCCGCGCAATGCTCTACGTAGCCTGCCTATGTTGCTTACGTCTGAGAATAGGGGCGAACTATCGTCGAATTCTGACCGAAATGCTATCCACTCGGCTATATTGCCATCGAACGGCGTCAACTCGGGCACGTGTCGTTGAATGACCGGCGTGCTTTTACTGCGGTTGACGGCGCTGACTAAATTGTTAGATAACAATTCGAAGTCCCTATTCGCGAAAACAGTACGTTCGCGTTCTACTGGGGCTTCGCGCGGCGCGAAACTGGGCCCTATTGCCGGCATCGGACAGTCTAAACGCTGTTGTTGCTGTACCCAACCTAACACACGCGTGTCCCTAGCAGTCGGTTCGATTGTCAATGGCACATGTGAATTGTTGGATGCCTCAATACGTGCAATTTCCAAGCGATTCTTCGCCGCCATTGACGCTCGTTTCGCCTGCTCTAATTCTGCGTTATGTAATTCTAATTCGGCCATTAAAACGGATAACTGAGGATTAACACTGCCTAAGGGCGCGCCTACCACAGTGCCCGATGCACTCCTACTATGCCTAGGTAGATCGTGCTGAGGGGGACGTTCATGTAACGGAACGTCCAGATTCGGATCTGAATCGTAATTCACTGGGGGGCCTGCTGGCGGCGCGGCGCCTTCTAACTGAATAACGTTCGCGGGATGTGCCGGTGCGTTCACTGTGCCACTGCTACCTATACCACCACCGCTGGTGCCTTTGCTCCACGTATTTGTACTATCACTTGTTGTCAACCCGGGAGACGGTGTCGCTTCGTCCGTACGAACACTTCGCGAACGGAGGACGCGCACAACCTCTTCATTGGTCGACATGATAACGGTGCGCGGGACGCGGGGGGGGAAGCACTGAATTTAACACCTACGCGAGCGTTACTGGAGATTGACGTCACTGTAACGCTCGAGAACCTAATTCCCTACGTTTTCTTCTTTTTTCTTTCTTCTTTTCTTCTTTCTTCACGTGATCACCTCCACGCAAAGGTTGCTCAAACAAGTCTGCGTTTGTCACCGTTAGGTGCAGAAATGCAAGCCCCAGCTAAAGCTGGCGGAACTGGACCAAGCCAGACCATACGACTAAAGTCGCCGAAAGTTTTAGGAACCGAAGCCGAAGCCTCTCAAAAGTTCCCGGGGTCGAGCAAGCTCTTCCCTAGTGAGACAGTTGCCCTAAGGCCACAAGAGACAGTATGATGCACGCCGCACGGGGAACCGTAGCTCGCAGTAAGGTGCACGACGCGCAGGCTCTTGAGGTGATCTTCTAAATGGGCAGGAGCTCTTCGTAAACAGGAATCTTGAGGCTTCGTACTTGGAGGAGTCTCTTCTTATTGGACTACAATCTTGAGATTTCTTTCTTGAGACTTCTTTCTTCACAGGAATCTCTTCATAATAGACAGGAATCTCTTCTATATTAGACTGCAATCTTGAGACTTCTTTCTTGAGGCTTCTTTAGACGTATGATGCTGCTTCTTCTTTATTGATCCGGATCTCGAAGTACCATTGTTGAATGTGTGGACTGTATGATTAAAATAAAACTCCCATGAAGTATAATAATTCCCGCCAGGCAAGCGGGAGACCGTGAGATGTGGTCGCTTCGGAGTGTAGAGTGGTAAGTGAGCTGTAGCTTTTTTTTTTTTTTTTTTTTTTTTTTTTTTTTTTTAGACATGACTTGAACTGTATCAGGGCTGGTTAGCCCTCACTACCAGTAGTCGGACTTTGTGTGGGAGTATAACCCGCTAATGGGATTATCTCCGCGCCACAGGGGTAATTTGGGTTGGGGTGACGCGGGCGCACTGGGCGCATGGACTGCGTCGTGAATAGACTGAACCGAATCAGTCTGACTTAGGGCGGGAGGAGAGTGAAAAGAGAATCGGGTTATGAAAAGAGAAGAAAGAGAAGAAACGCGAACTAAGTAGCGGTAGTTCCCCGCCGGCGGGGATTACGCTGAGGTGCCGTTCGGAGAGTTCGCGGCGACCATCGCTTGGATGGTTTCCGTGATCTCATCGTCCGGGTCAGATAGTACATGCTTCGGACGTCGGGTAAACCGACCTCTTTGCATTAACAATCTGTGAGGTGGATCCACAGAGGGATCGGGAGCTCGAGGAAGGTAGTCGGCTGCCTTCCTTATGAGGGGGTTCCCGTGGTTGGGAGCTATATCGAAGAAGCGCTTTGACGCTTTTTTGAAAAAACCAAACATGGTGGGAAGTTCCATGTCTTGGTGAAGGCTCAGGTTGGTCACATACCATGGGGTATCTGTCATCCTGCGCAAGAACTTATTCTGAACGACCTGAAGGGGCTTGAGACGAGACTTAGGCACGTGAGCAAAAGCTACACTAGCGTAAGTCATGATGGGACGAATACAAGTTTTGTAAAGCGTCAACTTATTTCTAAGAGACATTTTACTCCGCTTGTTTGTCATCGGACTAAGCCTACTCATAATGTGAATAGCGTGACCGCGAACACGCTTGATATGGGGACGGAAGGTCAGTTTCTGATCGAGGGTAACGCCAAGATATTTGACCTGATCCACCCAGGGGATGGGTCGGTCAAATAACCTAACTGGCTCCAACCTACGAGCACATGTTGTGTTCGTAGGATGGAAGATAATTGCAGCGCTCTTTTCGGGATTGACCTCGATACGCCAACGAGAGAACCATTGGCCTAGGCCGCTGATTGCCTCCTGGAGATATCGCCGAATAAGAGCAGGCTTACAATGAGTCGTATAGAGACAGGTATCGTCAGCGAATAACCCCAGATGCACTTTGGGGTGCCTGGGAATGTCATTCGTGAACAGAGAGTAGAGAGTGGGGGACAGCACTGAGCCTTGCGGGACGCCAGCGCGGATGGGGTGGGGGTCCGAGTACGTTCCCTCAATGCGGTAGCGGAAGCTTCGATCCCTTAGGAAATCTCGTATTATGAGTACGAGTCTGTCTGGCATACCCATCTCGTATAACTTGTATACTAGACCGTTATGCCAAACCTTATCGAAGGCTTTCGCTACGTCGAGAAAAATCGCACCGGTTTTTAACCCTTTGAACTTAGAGAAACCGTCCAACACGTGCTCCGCGATACGGTGCACCTGATGGACACACGAGTGTCCAGATCTAAAGCCAAACTGCTCGTCTATGAGGATCGAATTCTCATATGAAAAGTTGAGTATTCGCCTAAGAATGATCCGCTCGTATAGCTTCCCGAGGGAGCTAAGCAAGCTGATCGGCCTATAACTAGTGGGGGAGGTGCGGGGTTTTCCCGGCTTGTGAATCCCGATCACCGTTGCAGATTTCCACGCGGTTGGAAAGTGAGCATTGGTGAGGGCAGCATTGAAGATGCTGACAAGAACGAGGAGCAAAGCTTCGGGAAGAAGCTTGAGGATACGGTTGGAGATGCCATCCGATCCCGGGGATTTTCTGACGCGTAGTCCCTTGACCAGATCACTGACCTCCCGTACTGTTACGGGTTCTAGTGGGGGGGCTAACGGGGGGGCTTGAGACTTCCGCTCCACTTCCGAATCAATCCATGCGATATGAGTGTCATCGGCGTGAAGTAGACTCGGGGTACATTGTGACTCTAAACTGCCCGCAAGGCATTCAGCTTTTTCATCGTTTTGTACCGCGGGGGTTGGGTGATCCGGACGATCCAAAGGGGGAATAGAATAGACTGTGTCAGATTTAAGAGATCTAGCCAGTTTCCAGTAAGCCAGATGACTAGGCTTTATCTCTTCCAAATGATCACAGAATGAGTTCGCCCGAAACTCGGTAGCCTTCTTGCGGAATTCGCTTTGCAAAGACCACAGCAAGGACCGGTTTTCGGGAGAAGGGAAAGCTATTTTGTCCTTAAGGGCTCTATTTTTCCGCTTTAACAAATCAACCAGGTCCGGAGGGAGGGGTCGGCGGTCGATGTCGTCCGCCTCGACCTCCCTCGAGGCCTCACCTTGAATGGTGATAAGGTGCTTTGTAAAAGCGGCAATAGCTTTGTCTGTCTCGTCAGTCGTAGTTATTACGTTAGGAAAAGAGATCGCGGTCCCTCCGAAGGGCCTATCTAACCTATCATTCCTAATCATTGCGTAACCGGGGATCCGAAATGATTTTAAATGCGGTTTGTAAAAAGTTTCCTGAACTAGAAATATATCGATAGAATGAGCGCGTAGGAATTCCATCACCTCATCTTTCATCCCACGGAGACCGTTGGCATTGAAGATGCCAATAATTAACGAACGAGGTTTAAGCGTAAGGGGCGTACTATCCATAATAGTTAGTATTGGCACCGCGAGCTGACGCGAGAAGTTAATTAGTTATTGCGAGCTGAGAGAAGTTCGCACCGCTCTTTGTAAAGAGTGTTTATCTCTTTATAAAGAGCTAGTGCGACGGAGGGCTCTTTCACAGACTTGAGCTCATCCTCAATTGCTGCTATGCGAGATGCGATAGCATTCGCACGCTTCAATTGAGGCGTACCCTTACTGGAAATGCCAGACTTTGAGGGAGCAGGTGCAGCCCGGGCTGCACGTTTGGACTTGTTTGGACAAGTCGAGACTGGATTGGACTGGGGCGCAGAAGGCGCCGGGGGGGCTACGTCCGCTGAAGGCGGAAGGTACCTGCCCTTTTGAGGGGCCGCGGAAAGTGCAGGGAAGTTGCGTGAATTACGCTGAGGCACCACCGGACCTTTAGGTTTGGGCGAGGCTTTTGGGCGCTCGACCCTCTGTCGCACCTTGGGGGCCTTCGGGCAACCCAGCCAGCTGGCTGTGTGGCCCGTTTGCCCGCAAAGTACGCATGAGGGCGGCACGCCTTTCGGCTTCACACACTCCTTGGTCGAGTGGGGCTCCAGGCACTTTACGCAACGCCAGGGGGCAAAACAACCCTTCTGGCTGTGACCATAGTGCTGACACCTATGACACTGCCCTATCCACACACGTTTGTGTGGGCGCTCTATCCTAATACCTACAAGCATGCAGACCTCCTTCACGGTGAAGATGGTCTTGCATGAAGCATGCTCGGGGTCAATCTTAACTAAAACGATATCGTACGCGCCCTTACGCTTATTCCTGAGGCGATGGACACTCCTAACCGCTATGCCTTGCTCGACTAGCGAGGCCTGAACTTCTGATTCGGCGAATTCTTTGGGAATGCCCCGGATCACTACTCTAAAATCGCGCTCGTAGTCGTGCGGACGCCTACGATAGTAGTGCTTCTGCTCAACTAGGAGGCGGAGACAAGCGCGATAATCTTCGGATCCCCGAAGCTGGATTTTAACCCCTTCTTCGTGATCCTGAGCGGACTCCCACTTAATGCCCCGCAGTTGCAAGACTCTTGCAACTCCGAACCATTTAGTCTTGTCGCTCAGGATAACGAAGTCGAGTTTATTATCCTTACGACCCATACCGGGACCCCCGGGGGTCTGAGAGGAGGGAGCCTCGCCGACCTGTGTCTCAGTAGAGACAACGGGAGCCTGAGGGGCCGCGGGGGGGGCTGAGTCGGCGAGAGCACGCGGAGCCTGATCACAAGGGACCGGCTTCTTTTTAGCCACCGGTGACTTCGTTCGTGGGGACGAAGGGGATGAGGAAGCCGACTTCCTCGCCTCGGAGGAAGCACGCGCGCGCTTGCGTTTTTCCTTCCGAGACATCGCGACCTGAAATTCTGTTTCCATCGGGGCCGCGTCGCCAGCCTCTTGAGGCTGCGTTACGCGGTCAAAGGGGATTTGCTCGAGGGGGATTATAATGGGCTCTTTGAGGCTTTTGACCTCTGCTAACGTCCGAGAGGCGGGGTTAACACTGCGGGTCGGGTTCCGGACTACCTTTCCTGCACCTTTAGGGGTACGGGAACGGGATTTCCGGACGTCCGAGTCCGTCTTGGCCTTAGGGGCCGAGAGGGCAACTGAGGCGGGCGCGGCCGCCTTTACTGGGGGCTCCGGCGCCTTAAACGGCGCCGCGATTGCCTTAGGGGCAGGGGGCACTGGGGACTTTGAGGCCTTAGGGGCCTTGGCCTTTTTAGGGGCCTTCTGCTCTGCCAGCGGGGCAGAGGGAGCCTTAGGGGCTTCGGTTACCTTAGTGGCAACCGGGGCCGGAGGGGCCGTGGGAGACGATGAGTCCTGTGACTCTTCCGGCACACTCAGCGATCCGAACGCATCGGCCACCGAGAAGTCAGCGAACCTCTTGCTCAGCCCTTTTTCATGCTTGAAAAAGCGTGAAACCAAGCCAGCAACCGATTCGAAGGCTTCCTCGGGGTTCTCGGAACGGGCCGCTGCGCGGAGAAGGGCTGCGGGATCCATGGCGAAAAACGATGGAAACAGAATCCTAACAGTCAAAGTCGTAGTCTGGATTGACGTCTTGAGCAGTCCTCGCCGTGTCCTTGTCACACTACACTACGCAACCTACTCACGAAGGGCAGATATGAGGACGTACACCTCAGGAGAGATGCTCGGGAACACTCTTCAACGTGCTCACCCCACACAGATTGTGTTGTCACCGTTCGGTTTCCTCTGTGGGACCACTACGCAGCGTGGATTTCCAAAGGGGGCAGAGACACGCGGGTCTTGACTTGAGAAAGTCTTAACTATCACACGCGATGCTTCCACGGGCGATGAGAATCACCACGCAGGGGAGCTATAAAGCGGTAGATAGCGCGACGGATCGGGCCTAATTCAGGTAGCGAGAGCGATAAGATAAGGAGCGCACCCAAAAGCACGACCTCACCCAAGCACTGCCGAGACCGGAGTGTGAGCTGTAGTAGTCGAAGTAGCTAAGGTCCCGGCTAGCCGTCATGGCTTCGCCGGAGACTTGCGGGCATTGTGGCGGGCGATGAGGCCCTTTAATGCTGTATCGGGGTCGCGGGCGCGCAACGACGCGCCCGGGCATCGGTCCATCATTTTGTGGATGGGGTAGTTAGTGCTTCTCCGCCGCGAGCTGTAAGGGTGCTCGAGCGGCGGTGATGCTGGGCCGTCTTTTTCTTGCCACCGCGAGCGGGGCTCAGCGGTGGCACGGCTTGAGATAAATCCTCTTCTCCGCCGCGAGCTATAATAGTGCTCGAGCGGCGGTGGGTGTGGGACGTCTTCTTCTTGCCACCGCGAGCGAAGCTCAACGGTGGCGCGGCTTGATATGGTCCTCTTCTCCGCCGCGAGCTGTAATGTTGCTCGAGCGGCGGTGTGAGTGGGCCATCTTTTTCTTGCCACCGCGAGCGGAGCTCAGCGGTGGCGCGGCTTGACAGAGTCCTCTTCCCGCCGCGAGCTGTAATGGTGCTCGAGCGGCGGTGAGAGTGGGCCGTCTTTTTCTTACCACCGCGAGCGGGGCTCAGCGGTGGTGCGGCTTGAATTATCCTCTTCTCCGCCGCGAGCTGTAATGGTGCTCGAGCGGCGGGGTGAGTGGGCCGTCTTCTTCTTACCGCCGCGAGCAGAGCTCAGCGGTGGCACGGCTTGAGTCATCTGCTTCTCCTTGCCGCCGCGAGCGGCTGCTCCCAGCGGCGGCGGGTATCGTAGGGGACTTCAGGAGTCGGTCAGCAGCTCTCTGGGCAATGCCCGAGCTCTGCTGTCCGGGGGCCTCGTGTAGTGAGGGGCGATCCCCTGGAGATGCTTATGGCGTGAGCGGTCCGCGCGGCCAAACATTGACCGCGCGAGCCTGCCGATGAACTTCTCCAGGGGGTGCCACTTGAGGTCCCGCATGATGGTGTCGTTGCGCACGTATCGTTGGGCGCGCACGATAGTGCGCAACGTACGCGTCTCCTGAGTCCGCAGCTTCGTCCTGTTGGTCTTCTTTAGCAAGGCGTACCACGCCGGCGCGGCGTACGTGAGCCGCGACCGGACGTAAGCCTTGTAGAGCCCCAGCTTGGTGTGCCGGGGGAGCCTGCTGGCGAAGACAGGACGGAGCTTGGCGCGCGCTGCTGCTGCTCTGCTGATGGTGCTCTCGGCGTGTTGACGCATGGTCAGCCCTCTGTCTATAGTGACGCCCAGGTATTTCACTGTGCGTGACCAGACAAGGGGCTGACCGTAGAGTGTTGGAGCCTGTGGAGGGTGAGAGTAACCTGTTAGTAGTGTCTGTGTTTTGGCGATATTCACAGAGAGGCGCCATTTGGATAGCCAAGCTGGTAGAGCGTCCAAGGTATTTTGGATCTTGGCTACTGCGTGCGAAGAGCGAATTGACGTCGCAAGGTAGGCTGCGTCGTCGGCAAACAGTGCCAGCTTGGTGTCGCCAATCACCGGAATGTCGTCGGTGTATAGCGCGTATAGAGCAGGGGAAAGACAACTACCTTGAGGGACACCTGCGCGGATCGGGCGATCCGCGGAAATGGCGCCCTCTACGTTGACTTCGAAGCGTCTGTCAGCTAGAAAGGAGGCGATGACCCTCACCAGGCGCGGTGGGATCGTGGTGTTGGACAATTTGAAGAGCAGGCCGTCGTGCCAGACTCGGTCAAAAGCCTTCTCCATGTCCAGTAGTACTGCTACGGTGAACTCCTTCTTGTTGATGGACGTGGCCATGTGGTGTAGGACCCGGGTAAGCTGTAAAGTAGTGGAGTGATCTGACCTGAACCCAAACTGCTCCGGTCTGGGTTGTATGTGGGGGATCATCTGCGACAGCAACAACCTCTCAAACACCTTAGAAAGGGTTGAGAGAAGGGTGATGGGTCTGTAGCTCTCCGGTTTTCTTCTGTCCTTGCCAGGCTTGGGTAGGACGATGATACGCCCCGTCTTCCAGATGGTAGGGAAGTGACCTGACCTTAGTATTCCGTTGAACAGGCGGGCAATCGCCGCTAGGGCTCTCAGCGGCAGGTTGCGGAGCGCCATGTTTGGAATACTGTCGGGGCCCGGCGCTTTCTTCGGGCTGCAGTGCAGCCGGATCGAGCGCAGCACCTGGTTGGGAGAGAAAAATACCGGATCCTCGTGAGGGAGAGGCGCTACTGCCAAGTAGCGCTGGAGATGTTGCTCGACTTCGGTGGTGTGGTCTGGGTCCGAGTCGGGATTCAGCGTGAACTGCTGCTCGAGGCTGCAGGCGAGAATCTCAGCCCGCTCTCGAGCAGTATACTTGAGGTCTCCGTTGGCGTCGAGCAATGGCTGGACCGGTGCCGGCTCCGAGCCCAGCTGCCTGCAGAGGCGATGGATGGACGGCATATCGTCCGAGATAGACGCGATATGGGCGTCCCAGTCTGCGCCCCTGTGCTCCTTCAGCTTCAGCTTAAGCTGAGCCGTCAGGAGGTTGAGGCGCGACTTGAGAGATGGTGTCCTGAGGCGCGTCCAATTCGCGAGAGCCTCCCGCTTGTCCTTCAGCAGTTGCTGCAGGTGCGGCGGGAGGGGGTCCTTCCTGTCAGTGGCCGGGATGGCCTTCGAAGTGGCGGTGATGGCCTCTGTGATGTGCTGCGTGATGTCTTTGGCTGCTTCCTCTACCTCGATCGCTGTGGAAATAGGATGAGATGAGATATTGTCCTCAAGTGTCCTAGCATAGGTCTCCCAGTCGTACTTCCTGCTCGGACCCCTCGGCAGAGTGGTCACCGCTCGGTCCGCTACGGTGAGCAGGATCGGGCGGTGGTCTGACGGGAGGTCCGGCAGGACTTCCTGGCGAGTAAGCACGTCCACACCCCGCTGGATGGTGAAGTCGATGATGTCCGGGGTACGACCGGTCAGCGGGTAATGGGTCGGCTTGTAGGGCCCTGCTAGGTCCACGTTGAGGTTGACAGCGACCCTGCGTATTGCAGAGCCATTGTCGTTCTCCTTGGACGAATTCCAGGCAAAGTGCTTCGCATTGAAGTCACCAGCTAGAATGGTAGGCACGTCATCCTTCAGCAGTAATTCGCGTAGGTCACGCTCGAAGCCGGGCTCGTTGATAGTTCCCGGTGGCCGGTACACCGAGAAGACGCGCAGGTTCCGCCCGTTGAGTTTCAGGTCGATCCCCAGTGCCGTGAGTGAGTTCTTCTGGGGAGGCGTGTCCACCAGTTGGTGAACGATGTTCCTCTTCACGATTACCGCTAGGCCCCGGTACGCCCGCCCCTCGGGCGTCTTTTGGTCCCAGCGGTAAACGATGTAACCTGAAAATTTAACGACATCCATGGCTTTTAAATGTGTTTCTTGTATGAGCATGATGCTCACGTCCTGCTGGTGTAAAAAGACTCTCAGCAGGTTGGACTTTCCCCTAATGGAGTTAGCATTCCAATACACAATGCGCAAATTATTGCTGTTGAATGTTAATCTTTGCGATCACGGAATCAAGGTATTGCTGAATTTGAGCGAATCTCGCATCCAGCAGTAGGGAGATTTCCTCGCGGGAAACTCCGGTAGGGGCTTGTGTGTGTGTGTGTGTGTGTGGTGGTGGGGCCGCCGCATCGTTACCGGTCGGGTGACTCTGATGGCTGCTGCGCTGCTGCTGCCGCTGTTGTTGTTGCCGCTGCTGCTCCTGCTGCGGCCTCTGGACCGGGTTGTGGCGAGAGCGGGGGCGGCGGCCCTGTGGTGTGTGAGCTGCGGGGGTGGAGCGTAAGTGTTTGGGCAGGTTGGCCGGCGCCATGAGTGACGCCGGAGCGTACTCCTCGACCTGCCTGACGGGAATAGAGGCGCGGGTGGTGACCCCACGTCTGGCCCCCCGTGAGTAGGGCTGTTGCCCTCCCGTCCTGATCCTCTTCTCACGCTGCATGACGGGGCACTGGCTGTGGTTGGCGGGATGCGGGCCCTTGCAGTTGATGCAAGTTGGAGTGGCATCCTTGGGCAGCGTACACTGTGCGCTGAGGTGAGGTCCGGCGCAGGACACACACCTTGGTAGCCTGAAACAGCCGAGAGAAGAATGGCGGAAGCCTTGGCACCGATGACATTGGGATATACCCTTTTTGCCTCTCCAAAGTTCGATACGGACTTTGGAGAGGCCCATGAAGAACTGTGTCTCCAGGAACATGGCGTTGTCCTTCTCCGGTCCCTCGAATTGCACGAAGAAGAGGGCGCCTGATCGCCCTCTGCCCTCGTTGATGAGCTTCACATACTCCGCGGTGAAGCCCAGCTTTCGGCAGGCCGCCTTGATCTCCTCCTGTGTTGTGGAAGAGGGGAGGCCACGAACGCCAACTTTGAGCTTTTGCTCGCGGTCGGTGTCGTAAACCGTATACTCCACTGTCTTGTCCTTCCGTTGCACCTCCTCCAGGTACTGGATCAGCTTCCTGTACAGTTCGCCGTCCTTGCCAGGCGTGAAGCGGAGTCCCTTGCGGTACTGCTCCGCAGGTATCCTCTTCTTCAGTGCGGCGCTCAGCTTATCTACGTGGTCCGCCCAGTTGGGCAGCGGATCTGCAACGATATTAGGGTACCTATTAGATTGTTGTGTAGTCGAAGCTGATGGCTGTTGCGTAGACAGCGGTGTCGATGGGGCGCGCGCTGCTGCTGCTGCGAACGTTGATGGTTGCGGAGTTGGGAGCAGAGCCGGACGCTTCGGCGTGCTCGCTGGACTCTGTGGAAAGACAGTGTGTGTGTGTGTTAGTGTGGGTGGCGGCAGGGCCGCTGTAGGGGCCGCGTGGTGCGTTCGCGGCGTGACTGCTACGTCCGCGTCCAGAATCGAACGCGGGGGGGCGGCCGTCCCCTCGGGCGTGGTGCGGTTGCACTCGCGCTTTTCCGGGGCCGGCGGCGTCTTTTCCTCCCGCTGGCGCTTCTTTAGCCTGCGTCGGGAGGTGACGACGGCCGAGTCCTCGTCCATCTGTGGTGGGCTGGGTCGCACGGCCTGCAGTAGTCTGGACTCTAGTTCGTCCAGCGCGTCTGCAGCTAGGCTCCCGCTTGCTACCTGCGAAATGCGAAGTAACATTAGCGTCCATGTGGACTCCTCTACAAGGAGAGGGGTCTTTAGGCAGAGAACATCAGGGTTCTCTGGGATGAAGCGGCGATGGGATCGCTTTTTGGGCGAGGCCAGTGTGGAGGATGTCTTGGTGACACTCGGTATGGCTGTGGGAGAGCCGGGCGCGCTTGGCGGGCCGCTTTCTGGCCCCTCGCCCTCCGTGGACAATACGGTTCCTTCCAGCTCCGAATCCGCCTCATTGCCCGAGGCCGGGTTTGAATCGGACTCGTCGCTGGATTCTTCCGATGTGTGCCCGGTGTGCGAGGGGACGGCGTCCTCGATGTCGTGTAGGCGTCTGTGACTGGGCGAATCTTCTTCGCCGCATAGCCGGCATTCTCCCGGTGATGATGCTGCTGAGCTGGATCCTTCCTCTGCGTCGCTGAGGGCACGCTTGTCAGCGGCCGGTGTGTTGGGCGCTTGTGCCGCCATTGGGACCTGTGAACACGTGAAAAGCAAAAACAGAAACTAAAAACAGTTAAGAATCACGCTAAAACCGCAAGGGTACGCGTGGTGATTAATGACACTGGGAAAACACGTTAAGACACGTTAAAACCTTAAGGGTGCACGTGGTGATTATTATTACAAGAAAAACACGCTAAAACCTTAGGGGTGTGCGTGGTGATTAATACACAAAGAAAGAGATACACAAAAATGAAAATACAAATACAAAAATGGGGGAAATATGCAAGAGAAAACACAGGGGGCGAAAAATAGAATAGGGCAGATGATGAAATGCAGTAGAAAAGAAATAAATTATATACAGCGACTACAGTACTGAAAGTACAGCAGTCACAGTATATTAAATATTCTTAGATACCCTATAGCAATATTACTACTCGGATTCGTTGTCACCGTTAAGTATCCTCCGAATTGTATTATTGCTACAAAAATATCTCACTACACTTCACAATAACTACACTACAATTTTCACTCGCGAAATTTGGAATTTACAACGACAACTCTACGGAGCTACTCCGGAGCACGTGTGATCCCAACGGCGGCGCGAGCGCGAATGTGTGATGTGTGAGCTGTAGCTGGGGGCGCGGGGGTATTTGTGCCCGCGCCACTAGCGCTCGGCGTGAGTGCGCATCAACGCGCTTAAAATTAGGCCACGCCTCCGAATTGCCTCTTGGGTTTGTTTATTAATTAAGTAAACAACATTACATGTTTTATTCACAGACATAGTACACATTAAAATAGGTAAGTAAAACACAAAGGGAATAAAATATTTATCTTAAAACTAACACAAACGACATAAATCAGGCAATAAGTAACACGTAAACAATAAATCAAATAATAGCAATTAAACGGTAGAAAACAACACTTACGTACTATGTATTATAACTAAGAGATCGACATACGTGATACTATACATAAATTAGGGTTATTTCCCACAGGTACCATGGGGCTGATCTGATGATGGAGCCGGAAGGTAGCCATAGGAACTCTATAATAGAAAAAGCAATCCTACCGAGCTTGGGCTCTTTAGAATCGTCTCAGTGAGCATTTGATGGATATCCAAAGAAAAGTACAGTCGGCTATAAAAGCTTGCCACTAAAATGACATTTTTGACAGAAACTTATTTTGTAATGAAGTCTGTAGACTGTGCTGACGATGCCAATGACAGCATCGAATATTACATATTGTGTATAGGTACACAATAATAATAATATTTAATTGATATATTCATCTCTATAAAAGACATTTCGTTAATTTGATATCCCTATAATCAGTGCCTGACTTTGCTGCTGTGCGTATTACTTAATTTGTAAGATAATGCATTACGAAACTGTTAGTATCCATTAGTTTGAATTTGGTAGCAATGTTCTTAAAATGTTTTAATAATTTGAAATCATATTCCTTTACAGACCCAAAATCTCTCTCCCAGTCAGAAGTAACGAACTTCAAAGAGCTTTGCCTCGATATAGCCCGCAAGTGCTTAATAATTCCTGAATACATGGAACTAGCGAAGGCGACTGTAGAGCGGTTGGAGCGACGAGAGCCTCGGCCAGAGCTACCCGTCATTGAGGCCTTCGAGGGGATATGGACCGTGTTCTCAAGTTACTGGTGAGTTCATGATTACACGGAGCCAGGGAATCTCTGTTGGAAAACTGAATTGAAAGCCTAGGTCACAGCAGCCCGTGTCAATAAGAATATTATATAATGTACTAGCGACCCGCCCCGGCTTCGCACGGGTGACATGATAACAAATTATGCATGTATTATACATATAAACCTTCCTCTTGAATCACTCTATCTATTAAAAAAAAACCGCATCAAAATCCGTTGCGTAGTTTTAAAGATTTAAGCATACAAAGGGACATAGGGACAGAGAAAGCGACTTTGTTTTATACTATGTAGTGATAGTGATGATAGTGATTGTGCATTGTGCAAGATGGCTTTTTCATCTGTTACTAGATTTTCTAGTGTATGTGTCGATATCCCCCCAACCGCAAGGCTGATTTAGACGATGCCAATTTTGAGACGCCTAAATTACGGCGCCAGTGATTACCGCACAGCACACCTCCGACCGTTTAGACAATGACTATGTTCAGCCGCCTAAATCTCGCCGCCAGTCGTGTTTACACGGTGCTTTTTTTCAGTACCAGTCATTAGTGGCAGCGAGAGACGCGGAGGGGGGGTCACTGGCGCCAAAAAATAGGCTCGTGTTCTATTCCGCGCCAGCGCTGGCATGCGGCGAAAAAATGGCGCGGAAAGTGTTTATACGGTGCCTTTTCGAGGCGCCGTAATTTAGGCGTCTCAAAATTGGCATCGTCTAAATCAGCCTTATAGCTGTTCAGTTTCTACAGCAAATTAATAGTTATTATTTGTTCAATACTACAGTGCGAAAATGGCATCGGGCGTAGGCGTCACGCACAGCATCGAGGACAAGCTACCGACCGACGACCCAATTGACGTAATCACGAGCAAACTGCCCATGTTCAGTAACCAGGTCAACTATCTCACAATGGCAATCAAAGGGTAAGAATATCTTCTTTTTTCCTAGTTAGTCTGATTGTAGCACGTAGCGAGTGCTCAATCAGGGACGATCTACTGGTCCTTGCTTTTAGCAGATATTTATTTACATAACGAATCGCAGAAAATGTAACATGATTGTATAAATCAATCCGTATGTCTATTGAGAGGGGACTGGGACAGATCGTCCACTACATTGTTTGCCATCTGACCATGGACTATCAGTAGCTCCTGCTCCTTTGATCTCTCATTTCTGAAAAAAAGTTGACACCTCGATAAATGATGAAACTTATGCATGTCCGTATCTAAAGGGGACAAATATGCGTAATTGCCTCAGGCACCAAAGTTCATATAGTTTTAAAACAAACAATATTTACAAGCCTTGAAGTAGTTGTGCCACGTCCAGGATTTGCCTCGGATTATAAAACTCATAGATCCGGTGCTGACTGTAGCAAGTACAGTCAGCCAAGCAAGTGATCGACCACTTTTGGACTTTAACACTTCATGAAATAGAGTCGAAAAATTGTTGCCCAGTTATTTGCACATATTATTACTATATTCCATAATTTTATTGCAGTGCACTAAGTATAGACCCGTCGGACCCAAGTCTGGATGAACATGTGACACGTTTAGAAATGGTGTTCAAAGATAGTGTGAACCTAATCTGCCGAGACAGCCAACATATCCACACGCAAAGTCTGAGGATATTCTGCGTTAAGTGCAGGTAAAAACGAATACCAACTTCAATAAAATTATTGGTTTCCAGGGACTTAAGAAACCCCTCGAGCCTGTAAGGTTTGATTTAGCCTTCTAGTAATCACATAACCAAAACGTTTCTTAGTATTCGGCCTAGTCCCAGGCCGGTAAAGGGGGAGCCCACACATACATAATCATAACATTCATATTCACAACACGTTTTAGTAGACTGCAACACAAACATAAAAGTTCTGAACGCATTCCCAAGTCCCATTATTTCGTGCTGTTTTTGTGTTATATATTACTTTACCATATCTTTTACGCAGGAATATGCTAGAAGAAGCTTACAGCAAGTTCGCTCAGCTGAAGGAACTCCTGGACCTGTGCAAGGAGCGGGTCGCCAACAAGTAGTACGTATCGTCGTGGTCAGGGGTACTCGAATATTCCGTATAGGTCTTATAAAACGGTAAAATTTTCCCGACTGCATTTATTTATGTGTCAAGAACGATTCCCACCTAACGCGCCACTTCAAAACACTATTTGGGGCCAGTTGTTTAAAACCGTCTGTAATCGTACCAAAATTCGTACTATAGTATTTGTAGTATAGTATATATTCGTAGTATAGGGAATGAAAAAGGATCGTCACTTTTTGACTAGATGCTGTTCCAAAAGGGATGAACTTTTTTTTTTTTTCCTTGTGGCTTTCACTTTTTGCTCTCAGCAAGAGGTATTTCGCCAATGACGTTTGGACATATCACACGAGGGAGATTGATCGGTAGAAATGAACCTTTTTATTCCGCGACTGTACATTTGGTATTTTTTTTTAATGAGTGCCAGTTGTCAGCGCTATTTTAACTCTACTGATGACTAATGCTCTACTAGCTGTTAGTTACGCTTATGGAAAGTGACACATTTCTTAGTTGCGGCAAGGACGCGCCTCGTTCTTGTGATTTAGAAATTTTAGAATAAGTTATCGCGCGTTCCTGTGAATCCACCCCAAATGGGTTTCGAGTCGGCGCGTTGTACGGGAATCGTAGTAAGTTACGTATATACCTATCTACTTTTAAGCGAATTGTTGATCTATACTTTTTTGCAATAATAACTGATTTAACATAATCCGTTGATATGAGTTTCGTGTTCGTTACCTTTTATGGAACCGCTTGGTCCGATTACATCTTATTACATTTCAGGATATAAAAGAAAGTAACTACTTTTAATTTCCTGTATGAATAGTAGTTATACCTATCTGGTATGCAATAGCTAATAATCATTGAATGTCTAGTTATCGTTATAATGAAGTAGATAATTGTGTCGAGATACTTGTAATAATGTAGGTAACTTTGACCGCGACTGTACTTAAGTCTAGTCCGCAATTTGTACAAAATTGTACCAATTTAGGGAGTATGGTTAAAAATAGAGACGAAGATTCCTTCCATAAGTTTTAGTAAACAAGGTGTAATGAACCATTGATACAATGAATTGGTATACTTAATGAATTGACAGATTCTCAGGATTCAGTGTCGCACTAAAACCCAGGGGTGATGGTAAAATCCCTTTATATCATAATTCAAATCCGCTCTATGATCTATTCTTTCGATAAAGTTTACTGAAAACTTATGAAAGAATGGTACTTCGTAGTGTCTTCTAAGACTGACTAATCGTTATATTTTGACATTTAGATTTCGCTTAGTTTAAGTATGTTTACTTATGTAATTCATATCTACAATAGTGCAATAAAATAAATATAATATGTAGGAAAAAAATCAAATAAATTTTACAATGAGGTATTTTTTTAGACAAATTTCTCCAAATTACAGGTTTTGATTCTCAAATGTTTCACTTACCTGATGCAAGCTTTTATGCCCAGTTGGTAAGTTTATGAATTATTTACATGTTAGGAATGCATGCCTTACTGCCAACTGGTTAGGAATGCCTTATTCACTGCTAATTATTCACAAATAAACAGTTTACAGAAACTTCATACTGTAATGTATTAAAAAGCGGTCTACCGTTTCTTTTTTTTTATGTGAAATGTGTACAAACTGACATAACTACTTAACATGAACATTTGATAACAAACTGTAACTTGCATTATTTGTAATTAAACATTTCTAATTTTTTGAGGTTTAAGCGTAAAATAGTTTTGATATGAACTAAACTTAAAAATATAAATGTATTTAGAAATAGCAGTCGATCGGTTAAATATAATATCAATGTAATTGGAAAGGCCATAGTCGGATTTCCATAGTAAGACGGCCCCCTTACATCAAATGGGCTCGGGTTTTTTCGGTTGGTACCTCTTATAGTGAAGAATATTTATGCTGAGTATGAACAATCCTACTTGTGACAGTTTTTGATTAATGATTTTTTTAAAGGATTGTTTGTTGGGATGTACCTATTTAAGCGATTTGCTTCTATATTGAAATAATGATCTTCATCTAGATTTGCATCACCACCCAAAGAACTAATACTTGTCATCATAAAAAATACCAAATTAAAAAAGATATATTTTTTATATGCTTGTGAAGTAGTGATAACTCTAGTTTTTTTCTCAGAAGAGATCATACATTGGCCTAAAATTTCGAGGCGCTACTCCCTTTCAATACGTGTTTTTCAATGTCGCATACAAACTCCTCGATTATGTTTAAGTTACTCATATATAACGACAAACTGACAAACAAACTTTGAAGCAAATCGTTTGACTACATCCCGCAAAACAGTATACAAAAATAAAACTTAAAAAAAGTAATTAGTCAAAAACTGTCACACGTAGGATATTCATACTCAGCATAAATATTCCTCACTATAAAAGGAACTAATAAAAAAGAAAACCCGAGCACATTTGATGTTTGGACTGACTTACTATGGAAAGCCGACAATGGCCTTTATGAATGTTCTTTTGATTGATTAAGTACTTTGATAATTCCTTACGTTGGTATTTATTAACAAGGTGTATAAATTATATAAGATATAAGTTATATGGCTTATTCCGCTAATTTTTCATTAGAAATGTTTAGACCGTAGATTTTTATTCAAACAAGCTGATGTGTCCCTTTGGAATGTATAAAGTAACAGTGATACGGGTAATTGTACAGTCAGCATAAAATATACCGGAGCGATCAATGGTCGTCAATAAACATAAGATTATTAACACACTGACCATTCCGATATATCTTATATTGAACAATCAGTTGAAAATAATTTATTTTAGTACACTTAGCTAATAAACATTTTGTTCGCATTAATTGGAGCGAACTATATTCTAACTAAGCTAGTTACAGTTAATCGTTTCTCTTCATTTCGAAAAAATATTTTATCATTAACTTTGTACATATATGTATAGTAATCTTAATGTGTTTCAATTTTAATGTAAATCACAGACTGGACTCTAAATATTATTAGGAAAGTACCACTCCGTTGCAATAACGTTAGTGATTCGCGAATTACTTGGTTAATAAGGAAATTTCTTATTATATTCTGTCTGAATCACTAAAATGTCGCGGTCTACATATATAGGTTAAGATGGCCTTTCTATTAGAATAGTAGCTAGTCTTAGTAGCTAAGCTGTGTGGGATCAAAAAATCCACAAATATGATTATTTAGTGCAGTGGCTCCCAACGTTTTATATTATTTTTCTCCAACTTGCTCGGAAATGTTCCCATTAATGTAGTAAAAATAGACCGCGAAATCCTCCGTTAATACGTAATACGTTGATCAAAAAAAAACGTTATTGGTCGTGGCCGTGAAATAATACAACACGATTGAGTAAAGAACACACCTTCCGTATATATTAAAAATGTAGATTTGTGATTATTTTCTCGCATCGTTGGTGAAAAGGACTACAGTTCGTGAATTCGTATCAATTTGATTCAAAATCATACTCAACCACGAACTGACTTCCCGGCCTCTGCAGTAATGTACTAACTACTAATATATCGCCCGCGATAGAAATCGTTCGCGAACCTAATTTTACTGGTTGGGAACCACTGATTTAGCGTCATTCGATGGTTTCAGTATTATTTATTTTTTCCTCGCACGCGGCTTGGTTGCGTAGCATACCTCTAGTGAAATGGGAACTTAAGAGTAAGGGAGCCCCACAAATTTCTCCACCTATTTGTTTATTAGAAGTTTATATGTAGTACTAGGTTGCTAGTTCAAATTTGAATGCCACTTTTCATTTAAGCCATTAGAACCTACATTATTCTACCAAAAGTAAAATTATATAAATCAACTTTTAATAACTTAAATAACCTTTCCGTCTTAAAACTCGTAATGAATAGCTATATTGTGCTTAAAGTTATAAATAAAATTCATCGTACGTTATTTAATTTCTACTGCTAACATGTATAGCCGCGACATCCCTTATCGCGCGATTCAGCATCACTTCACCAGTCTTACTCGCACGGTATTGAACAGTAAGTGACATTTAGTAATAGTAACTGTCGAGCGACAATCGGTCTCATTTCACAGTTATGTTAGACGTACAGCTAATAATTTTATTTGGACTTGTCAATAAACACATTAGATTTTTTGCAATTTTGTACCTTTGGCCAAGGGGATAGGTGGTCCTCTATTCAATGTATGGTTGATAAGTTTGGAAGTTGGTCTGCAACCTGGCAGGTAATTAGTAGCGTAGGTACCTAAGCGAAGTGTTTCGTTAGGAAATTAATGAATTTCTACGATTACGGCCATAGGGGCGGGAGCCAGTTATGATAAAAAACCGGTACTTCTTTTTATTTATTATTTTTAATATCTATTATCACTAAACTTGTCTACATATAAAAACTATCCACCAAACAGTCTGTGATCGTTTTCGATAAATATTTCCCTTGTAAAATGTTGTATAAAGATTTCGCGTATAGGTAATGTTAGTTGTTAGCAACAAAGCGTCTAATATTCCTGCTATATGGTGTAAATAAATGGTGGGGAGTGGAGAATGGGATGATATACTTTGTTTGACTGATCCAATTTGTTCCTTATAGGTACCTTCATCTCAAAAGCCGCATTAGTTACGTTTACCTGCCTGGGTGAATCATTTTTCCAAAATCGTTCTTGGGGAATGGATGAAATATTAAAGAAAGAATAATCGCATAACGTTTTTTCTCCTAAACATTTTTGGCCGAGAATGTTAGGCATATTTTTGAATGGCATACTACTCGTTTATTCTATTAATTTTTGCGCATACCTACTCATTTAAACTCATAAAGCATGTTTGCCTTAATATTGATAGTTCGGAAAGCGAATTACCTAAAACGTAATATTCCTAACATTAATTGTCCTAAGAATTATTATGCCTATCATTAAAATGGCTTCAATAGGCTACTTGACTCATGTCAAATTGTAATAAACTAATGTTTCTTCCGTATAGTATTTAGCAAAGGAAACCTAAATATATATTTTTCAATTCATAAAAGTGAAAGATGGCTGAGAAAATTGAATTTGAAAATATGGTTTCAACAGGGATTGAAAAATACTAGTAGCGGTTAGAATTACAAAGTTTTTGATCATTGAAATTTGGACGGCTGTGGCCGACGTGGCGTCAGGGGCACGATTTTTTGTTGACGGCCACAGCCGACTGTGGCGGTCAAAAGGTTAATCTGTATTTTGAAATGCTTAAAACGCTGTCCGCCAGTTTCGCTTATGATAGTGACGTCATCGGTCATGTAAACAAAACTGAAAGTCTACTTTGACGACTTCGAATAGTGCCGTCCCTCTCGATCTCCTGTCAAAGTATATTGGAGTGAGCGGAATGGCATTATACGACGGTCGAATTTCAAATATTTACAGGTAATTCTACGTCACGCCACAGATTAGCGAAAGGGAAAAATGGCGGACAGCGTTTTTGACTGTTTATGAAATTTCTAATTTTCAATTGATAAAATTTAGCTTTCAGAAAAATACAAGACATTTCTTTTAGAGCTAGTAAGATCATTAATAACCATTTCCAATATATTTCAAAACTGGGTCAACTAGCCTATACATCACCTAAAGGTGCGTCCACACTTGTATCATTTCGCCGATCCGATCCCCGTTGCGTATCTCCACCGCGTATCGTGCTGTTTGGACGCTCACTGCGGGCACTCCGTATCATTTGCGCCGTCGCGCGAAGAAATACGTCCACACTTGCCGTATCGTATCCTCGTTGCGTATCGCCGCACCGATCATTTCGGCGTGCAGTAGTTTGGACGCTATCCGTATCGTAGCACCGTATCACCGCCCCGATCATTTTGGCATTTCGTTTTCGCCGAACATTTCATTTCGTTTGTGATCGTTGTTCAGTGCGGAGTTGCGTCCCATTTAAAAATGTCGCCCGCTGAGTTCGCTCACTGAACCTTGGGACAGAAATATTCTTGAGTGGGGGCCGTGTACCGGAAGTCGCAGCGAGGAAGGCCTTCATTTTAGTCATCTGCTCATGGAGATTTAGCACATGACTGTGCTCGTTTTATAATACATAATGTGGCAGAAAGATTGTCGAGTGGAAACCGCGTGCTGGAAGACGCCGCGTGGGGAGGCCTTCGATTAAGGCACCCGCTCACGGAGACATGGCCTTCGTATGACTGTGTTTGTTTTATGGCATGCGGCAGAAAGGTTCTCGAGTGGAAACCGCGTGCCGGAAGACGCCGCATGGAAAGGCCTAACAAAGTAGACAGTCCATCAGTGGTATGGTATTTTTTAATTATCGTAAAGATTAAGGATTAAGAACCAATGACCGAGGCGTGGATCGATGACTCAAATAGCGCCTTTGATGATCGGGCAAAAACCCACTCGAGATGGATCACGGCCGATCCTCACCCCGTATCCTCACCGCGTATCATGAACGAAAGTGTGGACGTCACGCACGCCGTCGCGATCATGCAATGCTTTCGTGATCGCGAGTGTGCGGGGTACTGAAGATACGCGTATCAACATGGATTTCGCGCGAGCGTTGCATGATCGCGACGGCGCGACGTCCACACTTACCGTTCATGATACGCGGTGAAGATACGCGACGGGGATCGGATCGGCGAAATGATACAAGTGTGGACGCACCCTTACATGCTCCAAAAATATGCGGAACAAGGTTTTATTCGGACAAAAGACCCGATTTTTTGTTTATAGGTAGGAATAACTCCCCGCATTCCTAGAAAAAGGTTACATATTTTTCTCGAGCTAAAAATAAAAAAGATGATGTTTTTTCCCGTCTTGTACGGGCAATGCGGCATCTTCGTCGTAGCTTTCCAAACAAAAAGTCTGCTTATAAAACCTGAGGGCGGCAAGTTAACAAACATGCGCAATCTGCACAAATGCAAAAGACCAACCAATACCTATCTCAATAAAATAATTTGGCTCCTATACCATTTATCCAGATCACACCATATTGATTAAAAAAAAGTGGCACATGACATTGACATATGTCATAACAAGATAATATTTTGAATTTGAGGTTATGAATTGCGCTGACTAAAAAGTTACGTCAGTTTTAGTTGATTTATTGAAATTGATGTAATTTAACGATGTCTAAACTTCGAGATATAATCAAGACCTCATATTGTCGCTACTACAGTCAACAGGTTAAGAAGAAATTGCCCATAATATCGTGTAAGCGTCCTGAATACAACCACTTTGAAGGGCAATCTTATAGCAAATTCGAAGGCGTAAAGTTTGCTTCCTCGGGTTGGTTGCACGCGAAATCGAAAGGCGATTATTTCACAATATATGGAGGAGCAAATAAGAAGGAAGAGAAAGAGTTTTTCAAGAAAAGTTTCTGCGATATAGGCGTTAGGCCGGAATTGATTGAAGTTTTGGCAGCCCAAGGGTATGAGTTGCCGACTGCGATCCAGGCGAAAGCCATCCCGTTCATCCTGGAAGGATATAATACCGTGGTAACGGCAGAGACGGGCTGTGGCAAAACATTAGCGTACCTTCTGCCTATATTTCAGCATGTTTTAGATTGGAAAGAAAGTGTCAAAAATGAATTCAATAGCCCTTTAGCTGTTATAATTACGCCGAGCAGGGAATTGGGTATGTACCTTTTTTATTTAAATGTCGAAAGTCCAATGCATACAAACTGTTAAGTCAAATGCATTAAAATGTAAACAATAGGTATGGACTGGTTCATGTGCCTTAGAACATTACTCAGGACCAATCCTCTAATATTGCAGCTACCCAGATTGGTGAAGTCGCGCAGAATATAGCCCAGAATTTAAATCTGAATGTTACTACCCTGGTGGGAGGACGTACCAAGCAGAAGATGCTGAACCCTCCAATAGAGTACTGTGACATTCTTGTCACAACCCTTGGAGCCTACAGCAAACTGGTCACCACCGGTATTTACAAGATCCACAATGTGCATCATATGGTGCTGGATGAGGCTGATACACTGCTTGATGACAGTTTCAGCGGAAAACTATCGCATTTATTAAAGAAATATCAGGTAATTTGCTTTAAATTAAAATTAAATATTACTACACATTCAAAATATGAACAGCTAAACTAAAGAGTCAAGTAGTGATATTTTTATGTGTGCATTTCTGATCATTTAGCTTGTATATCAGTGCTATATGTATTTGGATTTTTACTCATTTTAGCTAAAAACTCGTGAAACTAGCTATACGGCACGCCCTTGATTTGCCATCCCTACTATACATAAAATAAAAAATGCTTAATGTCAATTTTCAGATCCAATTCAAAGTCCAGCACCAGGTACCGCCTAAAGGCTGTCAGTTGACACTGGTCAGTGCGACAATGCCACATGAACTGCCAGAATCTGTCAGTGCTTTTGTGGATCCTCAGTCATTGAAGACAGTGACTACCTCCAGGATACATAAGTTACTGCCTCATGTTCCTCATAAGTAAGTTTTATTTTTGACCTTGCATTAGATTAGATCAACAGTTCTCAAAATGTTTTGGCGAGAAAACCCTTTTGAAACACTAACTTGGTTTCACAAAGCCCCAGATCAGGTGAACCAAATTTTATACATACTATTTGTTTAAAAAACATTTGGATTTTGACTATATAAAAGAAACATTATTTTGGCTGGTATATAATAATTTAATAAGTGCTATAAATAAGAGTTTGCTTTGAAAAAGTTTTCAGTTCAGTTGTATTTACTATTATGTTGTGAAACTTGGCACTGTGATATTGTTATGGTGGAGACTTAAGAAAGGTTCTACAAAGCCTTAAGGCTCCACGAAAGACA
Source organism: Apotomis betuletana (assembly GCA_932273695.1). Classification (NCBI taxonomy): domain Eukaryota; kingdom Metazoa; phylum Arthropoda; class Insecta; order Lepidoptera; family Tortricidae; genus Apotomis; species Apotomis betuletana. Next base: position 19,633,569 of record OW026299.1, read on the forward strand.
CCTTGAGAACTGCCGCATTAGTTTAGATGTTACTTCCGAAAATTAAATGTTTAGGAAATTAACATTTTCACCTCACTCGCTCGGAAAACCTCCGTTTATAGGGCGAAATCTGCGTGCAAAAGTCTATTTTATCCGCTAGCGTGCAAAAGTCATTTGAATTTCGAACACGACGATTTTGATTCTCTGTGGTGCATGTAACTTTTTTATATTTAAGACTCCTTCAACGCGTGACTGATTTCATCAGTCGATAAATCTTCGAATAACCAATCAACGCTTGCTAATAAAGGGCGATCTGGTCAGGCCGGCTAAAATCATATGTACGTTTGAATACTTCTTTAAAAAATATATACACCTACAATATCACGTCCAGAAACCTGGTTTGAGGTTACAGATTTTTAAGTTTTTATTTTTTCTACGCTTTATTTTATGTTGAATATGTTTATATATATTAATAGTAAGTATTTCAGTTTCATTTACATATTTTGACTAGTAAATATATTAAATACATCACAAATTTTAATATTTATTTGTTATAAAAGTTGGAACATAGGAGTGTAATTACTGAACGCACCCGAGAAAAAAATAATAATTAAAAAGTTGGAAGTTTTCACAATTCACGTAAACAACGTAAATTGGTTCTGTGGAGAATACATACTGTTGTCTTACTTTATAGTTTATAGAAATGTGGAAAACAAGGAAGTTAAGCCCAATTTGGAGTATTTATTCAATGCTAAAAGCCTGCATTAAAACGGAAAAGGATTTGTTATAAATATTTGGAGACAATAAGTAATTTACCGAAACTATTGGCGTTTTTAAAGAAGATAAAGCCGAAATAATCTTGTTCGGATCCCATCGTCCAATAACTTCCAAAGCAAATGTTATGGAAAATACTTCCGTGTGGCCAACTAATCCTTCCCAGAATGCCATTTAGTATTACTTGTTATGGACGGTTTTGGCCCGGAAGCTGCACTTTGTGATGGAAGCAAGCCGTTTTGCACAGTGATAATATAGACCAAAATAAACGATTTCACTCGAGGCGAAATTAGTTTCACCCCTTAGGATAAGAGATGGCGCCACTTATTCAAAAAAAGTTTAAAAAATTGTAAATCCTGAACGGATACTCCGATTTTGACGAAAGAGGTGCCAAACGGCAGATAATTACCCAATTTAACATAAAAAAAATGAAAACAGGTAAAAAATTATTTTCGATACCCAAAAAATTATAATTTCTGAAAAAATATTTAAAATTTGTGATTTTTTGGAATTTTACTCGTAAAAATGTATGTACATGGTACTTTTTTTATTTATTTATATTAAGATACAACTAATTTTACATTTATGAAAAAAGACCGCATATCATTAGCTCGTATAGTTTCAAAGTTATTGAAGAATACAGACATGGCGCCGCTGGGTCAAAAAATCTTACAAAAAATCTAAAACCTCAACGGATATTCCGATTTTGATAATTATGGTGCTAATCGACAGATAATTACTTAAATTAGTTTTAAAAATAAAATAAAAATTCAAATAGGCAAAAAGGAATAATAAAAAAAAAAACACATTTAGCAAAAAAGAATCCTTTTTTTTGGGGGCTTTATGTAATTTCATACAAAAAATGTATGAATGTATGGCTTTATTTTACTTATGTATATTGTAACACTATTAATTGATCGATTAATAACAAACCGCATGTCAAGAGCTTGTACAGTTCCAAAGTTATTGAAGATTTTACTATAGGGTGCTGCCGGTGCGATGTTGCCGCCGCACGTGCAACTTATGTACATGTATTTATAAAAGTATTCTCCCGTTTCGAAGGTACTGATTGCTCTGAAAATATAACCACAATTGAAAGTACAAATAATAATCATCACAAGTAGCACACAACACACTTATATCCCTTAAAACAGCTTAAATTAGAGTTTTAACGGGTGAATAGGCTCTTATACAACCTGTTTGCTAATGTCACAAGTATATTTTACTTACTTTACATTTTATTTTCACTAAACTTTGCATTATAATGTAACCACCAATGTAATGTGTAGTTAGGCCGTTGCATCGGCTGCAACAACGCATTTTGCCACAGCCCGATTTGCACCCATAATGACTGTTCTATTGTGATTTGTGGATCGCACCTGCAACCTGCTTCCAACGCCATTCGACTCCCAAAAAGAAAGGACTTGGGACTGGATATATATCCACATTAGACGTTTTTTTCACATTTGGCTCGCTTAACCCGTCAAGTGTCAGACCTCCCTAGAACAAAACACCGCGAAATGTCCCATACAAACAAGAAACGGCTGAATTTCCGCTAAAGATGGGAATTTTACCTACCCCGAGAATAATTATATGAGATGTGTTATATATCGTTAGAGAGCTAGATAAATTTGGAATTCGGCACAATATGTTATAATAGCCGCACTTACTTGTAGTGAGATGTAGATTTATTTATATTCCAAGATGTTCGATTTCCGTCACATCCGTCACTAATCATTCACAATTTACACTCAATTTAAAACCACATATCACATTTTACATACACTAAAATGATACTGGCTAGTTTATGCGTCAATTTTACGTAAATTCACCTCTAAACACCTAATAATTACTTCACAACAAATATTTATTCACGAGAACGTGCGCGCACGCTACAAACTTGCGCCGTCCAAGTCGCAACTGTCATGGCGGATTTGCCGCGAAATTGAGCACTGTTTGAACAAAATCATAAATCTATCAAAATTCCCAAGACCTTACACCAATCTAATATATGAAATGAAATCCTGAGAAAGTGTATTATAAAACTATTATTTGTTCGTAAGGTTTTGAACAATTGAAAATTAGGAAACAAATGAATTACGACGGCCATCATTGCAAAATTATTGCGTCATTAAAACTTGAGGACTTTTTTCACTAGGAAACAATGTCGTGCGGCTAAATTTAACATTAAAAACGAAAACCTTATTTAATTGCCAGTAATTTCATATATAATACATAATATAAACACTTTCCGTTAAAAAGATTTGGACATATTTATTACACGACACGACACCTCAAATGCAAGTGATTTTCGAAATGGCGGACGAATTCCGCCAATGTAGAGAAAAAAAAATATTTACACGTCACTATTGAGGATTCTGATTGGTTAAAAATCAAATTTGTGTGCTCTGATAGCTGTTGTTGGATAGTAAAATATCTATCAAGCTGCCACCATAACGAATCGATGCAGAGAAATTGATCCAATGAGCGGTTTGGGCTGTAGACTAGCGTGTGTCTACTGGACGCTACCGGCACAAAATTGCTGTAGACTAACGTTAGTCTACTGGACGCTTGACGGGTTAAAACGCTACACGCAGAACATGTTGTTCAATGGCAGCTGATGTAGTCGGCGTAAGGCTTGTCGCCAGCTCTGTGAAAGCATCGAAGCATTCAAATTGTAGTCGTCAGTGCGACGGTCGTACTAGTAGCAGTTTACAAAACAGTTATTACTTTAATGATGACTGCACTTCAAGGCTTTTACAGAGTATGACAAAACGTCTCAATACAATAAGAAAAGAGACCTGTTTTAAAACATGCATGTTATACCCTGAAATAACTACTGCTTTTGAAAATACATCGCTATCTATAGAAATTCTCTCTGGATACGTAATGGCTCATGTGAAACGGTTACTTAGGGCCATTTTTGCTTCTTTTTTGGGGTGTGTTTACATAATTAATGTCATTCATTATTACCTATAACAAAAATGTTTATTTACCGCAATTAAGTCCCGTTTTATTATTTTAATATAATGTGTGAAAATCGTGTAAGATTCAATCAAAGTCTATATTAATGTAATTCATTGGTTCTCAATTAATCGTAACGTTGTTGGTCCCAGATTCACATGCAGGCTATACGATGCTCCAACAGAGCATATATTATTACTGTTAATGCGATTCGAAAAGATCTGTTTAAACTAAAAAACAATAAACTAAACAAGCTTGTGTCCATTTCAGCTGCCATTGAATACCGTTTCATGCAAACCAAGTGTGGGTTCACGTTTTAATTTGGAAATATCGAGGCCCAAGTCCTTATTTTGGGAATGAAACGGCATCAACACAAGGACAATGCGTTGTTGTTGCTGATGCAACGGTCTAACTTGCACGTTACAATGCAAAGCCTGCAAAGTCCAAAGTGAAAATAAAACGTAAAGTAAGTAAAATATTGATTCAGAAATGCTATTTAGCATCTAATATACTTGTGATATAAGCAAACAGGTTGTATAACAGCCTTGTCACCCGTTAAAACTCTAATTTAAGCTGTATAAGGGATATAAGTGTGCTACTTGGGATGATTATTATTTGTACTTTCAATTGTGGTTATATTTTCAGGGTAATCAGTACCTTCGATGCGGGAGAATACTTTTATAAATACATGTACATAAGTTGCACGTGCGGCGGCAACATCGCACCGGCACCGTATAGTAAAATCTTCAATAACTTTGGAACTGTACAAGTTCTTGATATGCGGTTTTTATAAAACGAGCAATTAATAGTGTTATAATAAACATAAGTAAAATTAAGCCATATTCATATATTTTTTTATATGAAATTACATAAAAGTCCAAAAAAAATGTTTTTGTTTTCAAAATGTGTGTTTTTTTTGTATTTATTATTACTTTTTGCCTATTTGAATTTTTAATTTATTTTTTAAAACTAATTTAAGTCATTATCTGTCGATTAGCACCATAATTATCAAAATCGGAATATCCGTTGAGGTTTTAGATTTTTTGTAAGATATTTTGACCCAGCGGCGCCATGTCTGTATTCTTCAATAACTTTGGAGCTATACGAGCTAATGATATAAGGTTTTTTTTCATAAATGTAAAATTAGTTGTATATTAATATAAATAAATAAAAAAGTACCATGTACATACATTTTTACGAGTAAAATTTCAAAAAATCACAAATTTTAAATATTTTTTCAGAAATTATAATTTTTTTGGGTATCGAAAATAATTTTTTACCTGTTTTCAATTTTTTTTATGTTAAATTGGGTAATTATCTGCCGTTTGGCACCTCTTTCGTCAAAATCGGAGTAAACGTTCAGGATTTACAATTTTTTTAACTTTTTTTGAATAAGTGGCGCCATCTCTTATCCTAAGGGGTGAAACTAATTTCGCCTCGAGTGAAATCGTTTGTTTTGGTCTATATTATCACTGTGCAAAACGGCTTGCTTCCATCACAAAGTGCAGCTTTTTTTCATAACAAATAGTACTAATTCTCCCACATTCACAACGAATGATGTCAAGTAGTTTCAAATACAAATATAATATAACAGTGCTTAAGAAAAACTCAACGATAAAATATACACGACGATACTACAAATTACGGCCATATTTTAAATATGTGTGTGCTTCTCTCGTATTTATATGGTTTGGATTTGAGTGTGTTAATGTTTTAAATTTGATGTGCTAAATAGAAGGCAAAATTAAATATGATTATTTTTATGTTTTAATTGTTTTTCTTGAACTTCCATTTTCCTCGCTGTAGTGAGGTGAAAAGTTGTGTGTTCCGCATGGCTGCAAAATTATTTAGCTTCTCGTGTCTTGAAAGCTTCGCTACGCTCAGGAATCTATAGGGATCTTAGATTCCTTCGCTCGCTCAGCTTTCAATTTCAACACTCGCGCCAAATAACAACTTTGCAGCCTTGCATAACAAATAACTATTACTGTTTTATTTTAATCAATGTTTTTAGAGGTGCAAGAACATCTGGTCCATCCTTTATTATATAAACAATCTAACATATTATAATTTTAATGACCATGTGTTATCCATAGATTCCTTCGCATTGGCAAAGCACAAAAGCCAGTAGAACTTCTAAAGTTGGTACGAGCAGACATGAATCTAAAGCGGCCTGTGATGATCTTCTCCAACCAGACACCGACCTGCGACTTCGTCTCCATGTTCCTGAACGAGAACGGCATCGAATGCATAAACATTAACGGGAAAATGGCCATTCCGTTGAAAGCGGGAAAATTTGAAATGTTCAAATCGGGGAAGGTCGACGTGCTCAGCTGTACTGACATTGCGTCGCGTGGATTGGATACAAATAGGGTAAGTGGTTTATGTACTGCTCAAAAAAAAAAAAACGGCCACATAATTTTTGATGCGTACTTTAAACTCCTTAACACTTTAAACACCAGGAACCCGCTCCGTAGGCGCTGTGCTCGTAGCAAGTTTTCGTTACATACGCATCATACGTAGCGCTACGAAATCCTTGGTTGCGAAAGATATACCTTAAGGAAAAGAAAAATTATTATTTGGGATTTGAAATTACGTATTACGTACGCCCTTATTTTCTTTTGAGCAGTATATGTAAATGTAACCTTTTTTGTTGTCTATGTCATAAAAGTTCTATGAAATAAATATTTAACTACAGCAGTTCTATAAAAAAATCTTTTTAAAATATGATTATGCTTATTTGTTCAGGTACTTACTTAATAGTTAATTTCGTATATAGTTTAACTTATAGACAAACAGTATAATTTAAAGTGATTAGGTATTAGCGCATTACATAGTGCAGTGCTTCTCTTGTGTGGTGCTCTTTACCGCTTTGCTGCCGTAAAATCGAACTGAACGAATTGATAGAAATGAAATGAATTCGTCCTAAAGCTACGTCCACACTGTGCCCTTTTCACGTTCAACTTGCGCTTTCGTCTATTGCTATCTTGCTCATTTTTGTACGATGCGAGCGATTGATTGATTACATCACAGTGAAATCTTGTTCACAGGTGCAGCACATCATCAACTACGATTTCCCACTCTACACAGCAGACTACATCCACCGCTGCGGCCGCACCGGTCGTATAGGCTCCCCCGGCGAATGCTCCGTCACCAACTTTATCGCGTGGCCCCGGGAGATCCGTCTAGTGCAGAAAATTGAGGTTTCTGTCCGGAAAGACAAGGAACTGCCCAACGTAAACGCTAACATCAGGAGGATGATCGAGGACAGGATTGCTAAGAGTGCTGATGCTGCGTTGAGGAGTATTGCATAATGTAGTCTTCAGCTCTAATAAAGTCTGTCGGCTATATAATTACAAAAAGTTAGCGACTCGTAAGTAGTTTTGTTACGTAATCATGAGTCATCAGGTGTATACTTAGGTATGTTGCGCAATTGAGTTGTTGTCGGGCTGGTCGCCTTTACCTTGTTGGCCAAAGAGAGGTGATGTACTTGTGAGAGCTGACGTTCAATAGAGAAACTTGATAGTAGTGTGTGATAACAAAGGTCACTGGCACTCCTTTTAGGGTTTAAGGCGACCTCATTCCTGAAAGTCTATTTTTGTGAATTCTGGGCACCTCTTGTTGCAAATGTTTAGCACTCGTAGATTTTACAATGCTACTTGAACTAGAAAATAAACATAATCGTAATAAATGTCGTTATAAAAAAAAGTTGATATAAAAGTATTTTTTTTGTATTGTCCTTGCAATATTCCCCAACGTTTTTCGTCATCATTTTACGACGTACGAGCATCGACACAAATAGCGTAGTCTCAGTATCGAATGGTCACCAAATTTCGAATTCTGCTTCCGAATAGTTACGCTTTACGCTATCACGAAACTGTGCCTCGGGCACCAAGCAATAAACCAAATGTAGGTTACTTCAGTCTGTTAGCTTTTCGTCGACGTGACTTGCCGTCTTTGACGCCCAAGGGGTTAAAAAATTAGGGTAACCAAATCATAAGGTAAATAATAGGACTCATAAAAACACGATTGTATTTAAAATTTGTATTACATATGTCACACACTGTAGATCCTAATGAATATAAGTCGGTATTTAGAGCTTATAGCTACGAGTTTGAACACGATGTCTAGGACCACGCTTTAATATAGGGGTGAGAAACTTAAGTCTTAGGACAGTAACTATTAGGTAACCATAATCAGTTGTTATGTATGAATAGTGTAAAATTTCTGAATTATTATATATCATATTCCTTAATTAATTAAATTGGCCACGTCACAAGTTTTAATGTGACCTAGATATTAGGAAATATTAAATTAAGCTCATTCATGGCCAAACATTATTTAACCTATTGACCGCCAAGCGGTCTAGCAATTTACCGTGCCACTGACGCCAGAGTAAAAAAAAAAAGATGTGCCCCAAAATCAACAGGGATTGAAAAATACTTGTAGCGGTTAGAATTACAAAGTTTTTGATCATTGAAATTTGGACGGCTGTAGCCGACGTGGCGTCAGGGGCACGATTTTTTGTTGACGGCCACAGCCGACTGTGGCGGTCAAAAGGTTAAGCGCCAAGCTAAAATTATATATTTGGAAAAAGTCGGTCGGTCGAGGGGGCGGCGAAAGGCAAAACTGTTAACGGGGTCCAAAACGTACGGTCAAGTTTTTATTACCATCAGTATTATTGCAAGTTCTATTTGATTTTGTGTGATCTTCGTGTCTGTATGAATACTGTACATAGGTACAAATTCGAAAGTGTAACTATTTTTTTTTTCTAAATGACGGGAGTATTATGTGATTATGTGGTATCGAAGACATACCTACTCAACTCAAGTAACCATGTAAACCTTGTCGTGTTGATAAACTAACAAATATTCTTTTATTTTCTTTTCGTTTGTACTTAGGCCCTAAAAGTCCAAATAGACTAAGCGTTTATTCACAGATAATACGTTCTCACCCCTAAATTTCCTTATATTATAATTATATTGCTTATTATTTCAAATACCGATAGATAAATTACAAAATACGTTTTTGCACTCAAGTATTCTATACATCAATTCACGAAATATTTTTTACAATAATATTAAAATACTACACTATATTAGTAACACAGTTTGTTAAAATATATATTAGAGTTAGGATTAAAATGTCGCTTCGAAATAGATTGTTTGTAAACGGGTTTTCATTGCTGGAAAATGATTTTATACACTTCACGTAGGTGTATTACATGAAAATTACTATTGAACATGAAGCTATGAAGTTATTCCTTTATGGATGTTCTGTAATGATAATGACAGGTGATCGATGAGAAGATATATTTAATATGTAGGTAAAAAATTAAGGTAAATCTAGCCTAACAAAATACTGACATAGGCCTTTAATATCTACAGGAACTCAAACTACTTCAATCACAATTCTAATCTACTATTTGGTGTCAATATTCCTTTGTCAATGCATCATATATCTACAATCTATGAATTATAATTATTAACTATCGGATAATGAAAAAGATATTTGAGCAGATCAAAAAATACTTACAATGCAATATAATTTCTTTGACTAGCATTTGTACACTTTGTCTCTGACATAATGCCGGAAAAATGTTTATATTGTCATTTCTTACTGACCTTAAAACACTATCACGACTTCTGCCACATCTAGGAAAAGAACCGTGAAACATGCCAACTTTGCCCGCTTTTTTCGTAAAAACCCGAATTTCTCTCATTTTTTCTATGACGGGATAAAGTTTTTTGTTGTCTAACGCATCCATCGTATTCATATGCATGCGTTTATTACGAGAAACAATTTTTAAATCTACATTTAACCATTTTTTTTATCAATTTTCACCTCGGGTAAAGTTATCTAAACTTTTGCAAACATTGCCCAAATCGATTATTTTCGTAACTATAGCCCCTACAACGTTAAGATAAGGATCAGTATAAAATCTGGGGTAATAATGGCGTTCTACTTAATATCTTGATCTTAACTGTACAAACACGTGTGCAATATGGGTGGGCAATGTTACATAGGTATTTTGTTTTTCTCCATACAAGCCGAATCAAGCAGTTTGAAATTGTTAGGGTTGTCACTTTTGGTTGAGTAAACCGTCTTTACCAAATACCATTATCAAAATGAAAAATGTATGCTTAATATTCGATACTAATAGTTTGGCGGTTATTTTTTTACTTCACGTTAGAATAATCTAAATAAAAATGGTCATAATTGAATATTCTATATTTTTTTGTTTTATGGACATGACATGACATGACATGCAGCTAATGCTAAAAGTACAACGGCTTAATAGAAATATAATTTACCTTACCTTAAATACATAACCCTCATTTATTTACGCAGTCAGGTAAAATTACGACAAGGTGACAACCCTAACCCTTTTTTTAGTCTGGGCAATGTTGGCATTCATAGGTTAGCAAGTTACTGGATAACATTGCCCACCATCATAACTCCGGTTTTAATAAGTATTTTTAGTTCAAACTACAATAAAAATAATCTACAGTTCTTATTTTATAACAAGCAATAAGATACATTCACCTGAGTAGGGTTACCATTTAGGAATTTGAAAAGTCCTGGCAAAAAGCCGGACGAATCGAAAAAAGTCCGGACTTTTTAGTCACCAAAATAGGTAGGCATGGTAGTAGGTAGACGCTCGCATTGCGAGATTTGCGAGGGGGTAGGTGCGGGGTGCGGGCGGGGTTTGCTCGAGTAGTTGTAGTTTTATTACTCATTATTCCAACTTATTTGAAAAAAGCCGGACAAATTAGAGGGCCGGACAAAGTCCGGACAAGAGTCGAAAAGTCCGGACATGTCCGGACAAATCCGGACGTATGGTAACCCTACACCTGAGGCTTCCCCATTCTGTAAAAAATACACCAGAACTTCACCTAGAATTGGCCCGCCAAATCACGCACCTTATTCGACTAGTTCCAACACGTTAAGGAATGAAGTTGCGCGCAAATGTGATTCCCAGTGATACCACAGATATAATCTATTTTCCACTAAAAATAGTAGTGTTGCCATAATCATCTTGAAATTGTCTACAGTAACGTTTCTTTTTTTATGTAGCGTTTTGGGCAAAGTTCCCTGTGGAGGCAAAGTTGGCGTATTTCACGGAACCTAATTTTATTCTATATTGGCACACCTTTGGCACAGTTATCATCTAATCCCTCGAAGACGGGCCGGGTCGTGCATCTTCTGTAGACTTCCATCTGCTCTCTAGCACAGCTTTGCCTTTGGGTTCTTGGTTGGTCACGTTTTGATGGCTATACCGTCTTTGTTCGTCAAAGGTCCTCCCCGTTATACTAAAGACGCTGTCAGCGCTGGTCTTCCTCAACGTTGTCAAGCTTGTGGCGGAGGGCGATATTCTATGAGGAAACCTTGGAGACCCTTTTATTTTTTCACAGGAATTCTCGTGGGACATCGGTCTTTTGTGAATAGTTGGTAAAACAAAGTTGACTTTCGTCTCCGGTTCTGCCACGTATTTCTGAGGAGGTCTTTCAAATTTAGAACAACTCGGCTCATCGTCTGTTATACGAATAATTGGGCCACTTTTAGCATAAGATTCCCTCCGCAGTTTTAGCTCAGGGTACGGGATATTTAAAGTATTGCACGACAAGACCATGGAGTGTTTTCTATTTCCCGGTACCAATCCAGCGATCATGCCTACGTGCATCTTTAGAGCAGCTGCTATGCTTTGTCCTGTAGGGTCCGCTATGGACATAGTTGACGCTTTTCTACTCTGTGGTCTGCTGCCTCCGAAGAAGCTTTTGATTCTGCTGAGTAAACCTGGGTGTTCCTCTCGCTTGTTTAGACACAGGCTGTACAGGTCTATCGCCGGCTGAGATTTCCGATAGTTGAGCTTAGGTTGAGAGCTGAAACTGACGGAGTTTCTTCCTCGGCAGTGCTCGGCGGAGGGCCAGCTGGCGCGGGGGATGACGGGAGGCAGCACGGATAGTAGCAGCATGGGCAGACCACCAGTGATGCTGGGTGTCCTTCTGTCGGGATCCGAACGGCACCTGCCCTCTTCTTCCACGGTGTTCAATTCAGTCTGAAAGGATAGCATTGATAACAAGTTAACATAATGTTATAACTATGATGTCGTTTTATCTAGGGTTTTGGGGGTGCACATTTAATAAATGACATGCATCATTTTAGCGTTGTCAGTTAATAAAGCGCTTGCCGCTAAGGAGCATATATATTTGGGGAGCATTGACTTACTCGTTTATGAGGTGCAATGGAAGCAGTGGAGGAGCTAGCTGATTCAAGAGGCTCGGCCAGCAAACGCTCCAGGCGTCCTATCTCCTTGTCTAGAGCGGCCACCTCGCGCTTGTATACCTACACAATTTTTGGGGGTATTTATTCATTATCATAGTTGGATACCAGTATCTATATATTACAAGGTCAAACATAAACGTGGTAGATAATAGCTGCTAGAAACCTAGTCGCGTTATAAAAAATACCTTAGGGGACCATCTACATCAGTCTCGTATTAATATTTGTTGGAGGGGGCCCCGACAGCTACTTGGGGATTTGGATAGGCATTCATTGATGAATATAACATTTGTAAGTAGGTATAGCACCTTATTCTGGATCTCGATGCGGAAATGTAGCTCCTGCGTCTCGTCCGTCACGAAGCGCCGCGTTTTGCACTCCAGCCGCAGCCCCAGGCTTTGGATCACGGGGTCATCTTCAGCTGAAATGATAAGTTTTGGTTTACGTATAAGTAAATTTCTTTGTAAACATATTGCAAAGTAACTCGGGCCTAGCTGTCATGGTGCCACGTCGCAAATGACCTCTGCTCTAAATAGATTACATCCTAATTCCATCATCATCTGTTAGTTATTAATTATTAACAGCTAATAAGAGCACTGCCGACCACTTGCCGGTTATCAGCCAATAATGACTTGCATAGAGAGCATAGTGAATAATGTTTTTTTTTATATGGGCATTTTTCAATAATAATTCTGCATGCCAGTTTCTGGTGGAATGTGTGTGACTATAATATTTTTTTTATACCAGCTTATGTACGACATTTTTAAGCAAAATAAAGATATTTGTAGGTATTTGTGAAATGGGATAAAAATTTGATAGGTACCATAATGTCCAAACTACCTAGGTACTCCAAGAAGCGAATGAAGCGAATGCAATTAAAACATTAAAGTATTAACACTTACTTTTACTCCTTATAGCGACAATCTTCGGCAAGAACAGTAGACACAGAGTCGAAGTTGTCGTTATTAGAATGAGACTAGTAATCGTGATATAGGCCAGCGTCGCCCTCTCGGAAATGATGGTCCCAATGACCACCACACTGGTGCTCGTGATCACGACTGAGTACACGCTTATGCCGATGTACTTGGAGTCGTTGAGAGCGGATATCTTCACGTGTCTGGTCTCCCAGGCCATGTATACCCCCACAAGTAGCAGGAGGCCTTTGTACGCGTAGAGCGCGCATAGCCAGCCGGTTGTGTTTTGGGATTTGCAGACTTCTATCTGAAAAGTAAAAATAGATATACTCGACGCCACGTAGCTTGGCAATAGCGACCAATGACTCCTCCTACCATGAAACTCAATTTCTAATAACGACACTTTTTTTTGTTCCCCGTAACGACAATTTATACTTTTATTGCTACACCGTGGTAGAGGGTGTATGGGCGTGGAGGGAGCGGATTATTTTAAGGTTTACCTACCCTTTTGGTTGGTCTAAATTTCCTTTGCTTAAATTTGATTTGCCTAATTTTTGAATAATACTATTTAAACGGATTATATCGCATAAGTATATTAATCATTTGAGCGTCCCTAACATACGCGTTCTTAATATACGCGATATAATGCGTTTAAATTGTTTTATTTAAATGTGTGACAGTCGCGGAAACCGAAGAAAATATTGCCTAATTTTATTTTGTCTAAAATTACTTTGCATAATTATTCAGTTTGCCTAATATTAATTTAGTCGAAAGTCACTTTGCCTAAATGATTATTTGGCATAATCTTTATTTGTCTAATTTTTATACTGCCTAATTTTTGTATATATAATTTAATTTTATCTATTGTACAACAAGTATTTTTGTTCCTATAAATACAACAAGGGTATTCCCCCAAATTAAGTTCAAGAAAGCTTGTGTGATGGTTACTAGACGACGATATACATACTTATATACTTAAATATATAGGCACAAATATTCGTATTCATCACACAAATATTTGCCCTTGCCGGGATTCGAACCCAGGATTGCCGGCTCAGTAGGCAGCTGTTTGATCAATGCCCTAACCGCGTCGTCAGAATCATTTTTAGTTATAATTTTCATCGAGAATATAGGGTACACGTCAATTACTGGCCACCGGCCACCTCATACTAAAAATTAACTCTGTTCGCCAATAAACAGAACTGAATTATGGAGCTGTCGCTACATCCACTATTAGTCCACCCAACACCAGTAGAGCGCACACCAGAACTCACCTGTGGCTGGTAGACTACACTCCGGTCGCTAGCACTGATCTCCTGCGTCAGGTTCTTGAGCTGGCGCTGCATGGGGTCCAACGCCGCCCACAGAGTCACTATTAGGCCGTCCAACACCAGTAGAGCGCACACCAGAACTCACCTGTGGCTGGTAGACTACGCTCCGGTCGCTAGCACTGATCTCCTGCGTCAGGTTTTTGAGCTGGCGCTGCATGGGGTCCAACGCTGCCCACAGAGTCACTATTAAACCATCCAACACCAGTAGAGCGCACACCAGAACTCACCTGTGGCTGGTAGACTACACTGCGGTCGCTAGCACTGATCTCCTGCGTCAGGTTCTTGAGTTGGCGCTGCATGGGGTCCAACGCTGCCCACAGAGTCACTATTAAACCATCCAACACCAGTAGAGCGCACACCAGAACTCACCTGTGGCTGGTAGACTACACTCCGGTCGCTAGCACTGATCTCCTGCGTCAGGTTCTTGAGCTGGCGCTGCATGGGGTCCAACGCTGCCCACAGAGTCACTATTAGGCCGTCCAACACCAGTAGAGCGCACACCAGAACTCACCTGTGGCTGGTAGACTACACTCCGGTCGCTAGCACTGATCTCCTGCGTCAGGTTCTTGAGCTGGCGCTGCATGGGGTCCAACGCTGCCCACAGAGTCACTATTAGGCCGTCCAACACCAGTAGAGCGCACACCAGAACTCACCTGTGGCTGGTAGACTACACTCCGGTCGCTAGCACTGATCTCCTGCGTCAGGTTCTTGAGTTGGCGCTGCATGGGGTCCAACGCTGCCCACAGAGTCACTATTAAACCACCCAACACCAGTAGAGCGCACATCAGAACTCACCTGTGGCTGGTAGACTACACTCCGGTCGCTAGCACTGATCTCTTGCGTCAGGTTCTTGAGCTGGCGCTGTATGGGGTCCAACGCTGCCCACCAAGTCACTATTAGTGTACCCAACACCAGTAGAGTGCACACCAGAACTCACCTGTGGCTGGTAGACTACACTCCGGTCGCTAGCACTGATCTCCTGCGTCAGGTTCTTGAGTTGGCGCTGCATGGGGTCCAACGCTGCCCACAGAGTCACTATTAAACCACCCAACACCAGTAGAGCGCACACCAGAACTCACCTGTGGCTGGTAGACTACACTCCGGTCGCTAGCACTGATCTCTTGCGTCAGGTTCTTGAGCTGGCGCTGCATGGGGTCCAACGCTGCCCACCAAGTCACTATTAGTGTACCCAACACCAGTAGAGTGCACACCAGAACTCACCTGTGGCTGGTAGACTACACTCCGGTCGCTAGCACTGATCTCCTGCGTCAGGTTCTTGAGCTGGCGCTGCATGGGGTCCAACGCTGCCCACAGAGTCACTATTAAACCATCCAACACCAGTAGAGCGCACACCAGAACTCACCTGTGGCTGGTAGACTACACTCCGGTCGCTAGCACTGATCTCCTGCGTCAGGTTCTTGAGCTGGCGCTGCATGGGGTCCAACGCTGCCCACAGAGTCACTATTAAACCATCCAACACCAGTAGAGCGCACACCAGAACTCACCTGTGGCTGGTAGACTACACTCCGGTCGCTAGCACTGATCTCCTGCGTCAGGTTCTTGAACTGGCGCTGCATGGGGTCCAACGCTGCCCACAGAGTCACTATTAAACCATCCAACACCAGTAGAGCGCACACCAGAACTCACCTGTGGCTGGTAGACTACGCTCCGGTCGCTAGCACTGATCTCCTGCGTCAGGTTCTTGAGCTGGCGCTGCATGGGGTCCAACGCTGCCCACAGAGTCACTATTAAACCATCCAACACCAGTAGAGCGCACACCAGAACTCACCTGTGGCTGGTAGACTACACTCCGGTCGCTAGCACTGATCTCCTGCGTCAGGTTCTTGAACTGGCGCTGCATGGGGTCCAACGCTGCCCACAGAGTCACTATTAAACCATCCAACACCAGTAGAGCGCACACCAGAACTCACCTGTGGCTGGTAGACTACGCTCCGGTCGCTAGCACTGATCTCCTGCGTCAGGTTCTTGAGCTGGCGCTGCATGGGGTCCAACGCTGCCCACAGAGTCACTATTAGGCCGTCCAACACCAGTAGAGCGCACACCAGAACTCACCTGTGGCTGGTAGACTACACTCCAGTCGCTAGCACTGATCTCCTGCGTCAGGTTCTTGAGCTGGCGCTGCATGGGGTCCAACGCTGCCCACAGAGTCACTATTAAACCATCCAACACCAGTAGAGCGCACACCAGAACTCACCTGTGGCTGGTAGACTACACTCCGGTCGCTAGCACTGATCTCCTGCGTCAGGTTCTTGAGCTGGCGCTGCATGGGGTCCAACGCTGCCCACAGAGTCACTATTAGGCCGTCCAACACCAGTAGAGCGCACACCAGAACTCACCTGTGGCTGGTAGACTACACTCCGGTCGCTAGCACTGATCTCCTGCGTCAGGTTCTTGAGCTGGCGCTGCATGGGGTCCAACGCTGCCCACAGAGTCACTATTAGGCCGTCCAACACCAGTAGAGCGCACACCAGAACTCACCTGTGGCTGGTAGACTACACTCCGGTCGCTAGCACTGATCTCCTGCGTCAGGTTCTTGAGTTGGCGCTGCATGGGGTCCAACGCTGCCCACAGAGTCACTATTAAACCACCCAACACCAGTAGAGCGCACATCAGAACTCACCTGTGGCTGGTAGACTACACTCCGGTCGCTAGCACTGATCTCTTGCGTCAGGTTCTTGAGCTGGCGCTGTATGGGGTCCAACGCTGCCCACCAAGTCACTATTAGTGTACCCAACACCAGTAGAGTGCACACCAGAACTCACCTGTGGCTGGTAGACTACACTCCGGTCGCTAGCACTGATCTCCTGCGTCAGGTTCTTGAGTTGGCGCTGCATGGGGTCCAACGCTGCCCACAGAGTCACTATTAAACCACCCAACACCAGTAGAGCGCACACCAGAACTCACCTGTGGCTGGTAGACTACACTCCGGTCGCTAGCACTGATCTCTTGCGTCAGGTTCTTGAGCTGGCGCTGCATGGGGTCCAACGCTGCCCACCAAGTCACTATTAGTGTACCCAACACCAGTAGAGTGCACACCAGAACTCACCTGTGGCTGGTAGACTACACTCCGGTCGCTAGCACTGATCTCCTGCGTCAGGTTCTTGAGCTGGCGCTGCATGGGGTCCAACGCTGCCCACAGAGTCACTATTAAACCATCCAACACCAGTAGAGCGCACACCAGAACTCACCTGTGGCTGGTAGACTACACTCCGGTCGCTAGCACTGATCTCCTGCGTCAGGTTCTTGAGCTGGCGCTGCATGGGGTCCAACGCTGCCCACAGAGTCACTATTAAACCATCCAACACCAGTAGAGCGCACACCAGAACTCACCTGTGGCTGGTAGACTACACTCCGGTCGCTAGCACTGATCTCCTGCGTCAGGTTCTTGAACTGGCGCTGCATGGGGTCCAACGCTGCCCACAGAGTCACTATTAAACCATCCAACACCAGTAGAGCGCACACCAGAACTCACCTGTGGCTGGTAGACTACGCTCCGGTCGCTAGCACTGATCTCCTGCGTCAGGTTCTTGAGCTGGCGCTGCATGGGGTCCAACGCTGCCCACAGAGTCACTATTAAACCATCCAACACCAGTAGAGCGCACACCAGAACTCACCTGTGGCTGGTAGACTACACTCCGGTCGCTAGCACTGATCTCCTGCGTCAGGTTCTTGAACTGGCGCTGCATGGGGTCCAACGCTGCCCACAGAGTCACTATTAAACCATCCAACACCAGTAGAGCGCACACCAGAACTCACCTGTGGCTGGTAGACTACGCTCCGGTCGCTAGCACTGATCTCCTGCGTCAGGTTCTTGAGCTGGCGCTGCATGGGGTCCAACGCTGCCCACAGAGTCACTATTAGGCCGTCCAACACCAGTAGAGCGCACACCAGAACTCACCTGTGGCTGGTAGACTACACTCCAGTCGCTAGCACTGATCTCCTGCGTCAGGTTCTTGAGCTGGCGCTGCATGGGGTCCAACGCTGCCCACAGAGTCACTATTAAACCATCCAACACCAGTAGAGCGCACACCAGAACTCACCTGTGGCTGGTAGACTACACTCCGGTCGCTAGCACTGATCTCCTGCGTCAGGTTCTTGAGTTGGCGCTGCATGGGGTCCAACGCTGCCCACAGAGTCACTATTAGGCCGTCCAACACCAGTAGCGCGCACACAAGCGATATCAGCGGCGTATCTTGAAGGAGCTTCGTTTTGCACACGCCACTTCGATTGCTAGAACATTTAGTTAAGCTCAGAATTGAATCCCGTCAGACTGTTTGCCGTGAACTATATAGTCCTTGAAACTTTGCAGAATATGTGACTGTAGGTAATTGGCTATAATAAATGGCTCAATATTTATAGTAGGTAAGTATACAAATATAGGCTGTAGGTATGTGACCGACCTGATGAATATCCTGTGGACCCTGTAAGTCTTCGCGAACATGGAACCAAAAGCGAGGGAGAAACCCGCTGATAGGATGTACACCCTGCCCTGAAAACATCAATATTCGTATTACGTAGGTACGCACCTTTCGAATTTGGGTCATTTTCATTTTAGGTGTACGTAACACAAAAGTTACACACAAAAAAAAATCGTTCCGTTACGTAGAATAAATTTTGTGTGTAACAAATATTAATAAAGGGTTGTTCACACTGTTGTATTTCTTCTCGTAACGTAAGCAATAAATCGTAGACATCGTAAAATGAGCAAATATTAACTGGAAGGACGAGTACATACGCTGCGATAAAATTTTAATTCAATAAACATATTTTTCGTTAAATCTGTCAAAAAAATAAAAGCTTGCAATAATAGTTTTGTCCGTCGTGCATGCAGCTTTACCGTTTTTTGTTACGTAACACACTGTAACACAGAATTGTGTGTAACAGCAACGTTACACTGAACATTCAAATTTCGCGGTATCAACATAACCTTCGCCAAATTACAGAGACATTGTACGACATTTTACGAATACTGCCATTTGTATTTTATCGTTAATAATATGACTATGCGATTCACAAAAGTTTTTATGTTATTTATGTGTACTTACTTCTTAAATTCACGTTACACTTATAAAAAACAGAAAGAAAAATCACGTGTGCGACCTGTTTGCACCGTTCTCAAACTAAAACAATATGGCGACGCTGTCATTCGTCGATTGGTAGAAGCCTACAATGTTGCTAGACCAAAATAAATTAACGATGCGTTGAAATTACTTCAAAATTTCGAATTATTGGCTCGCGTCACACACGTTACACAGAAGACGAAAAACGCGGGACATGTAGTTAAATTCGATTTTCTCCTGGTTTGTTATTGTTTCGTTGTTAATAACATTATTAAAATAAAGTACCATCGATGCTGATATGGATAGTGGTAAATATATGTATGCTTACATAGAAAAATAATTTTTTATTGATATTTTTACATGTAAAAATGGAAGTGGGACATCGCTCTTTTGTATGGAACGCCAAAAAAGTAGTATTTTTATTTAATTATTTTGAGTACAAAATAAAAGATATCTCAATTAAAACCTATTCCAACCTGTAGGTAAATGTGTTAATAATATAATTAACACTTAACATCTACGATACTTTAATACGTAGTTTTTTTTTTTAATCTTTTCGAGTTGGGACAAGAAAAAATAACCAAATGGTAACCTAAAATGAAAATGACCCATTTACCTACTATTTTAGAAATGTCTCTCTAAAGGCTATAAAACAGGGGTCTCTCTATTTTAGTGCTTTTTAAATTATAAAAGAAATTAAACAATTATTACTGTTTTTAATTATGATAGGTACGTACTGTGCACATGGCAGAGAAGGGTACATAGGAAGGCAGAGTGGCGTTGTCTACGCCAAGCAGAGCGACGGCCGTATACACCAATACACAGCCAATTAATGTCATATTGTTTAATCGAGGCGACGACAGCTTTATTGATCTGAAATTGTTCAATGTGTGTTATGACTTATGTAACTTTAACATTTAATTACTTAATCTTAAATTCTATTTTAGTATGTATAATTTTATATTCAGTAAATTTACTTGATGCTACACCAAAACTGTGACGCTTGAAACTCTCGACTTAGGGCTGATACAGACGGACAACATTTGGATTGCAACCGAGCTGCAAAATGGCAGCTCTGCTCTGATGCAGTTGACGTAACTGCACCCAAATTGCAAACCGACTGCGTAATCCGCTTGCATCTGGCGTGCAGTTGGTCGACAGGACTGAAGTTTACCACTGAACTACGCATGCTGGTTATCGCTCCGGTGGACTTTTAAGTTACGTTTAAGTGTTCGTGGCTACGATTTACCAACCTTCGCTTACTATAATGGAGATTGAACGCCAAAAATCCAACGGCGAGCATAACGCCGGCGGCGGCGAGTGCAGCGACTGCAAGGCGCGCGGGCGCCCACACGGAGTCGATGCGCAGCACCAGCACGCGGCGCGCGGCCGGGACGCCGCCGGCCCACGCTGCGCGCGCGCACCACACGCACGAGAGTTGACGGCCGGACGTATATAACGCTACCAGTTTTGGTCGCCCGCCTGCAAGTTATGGTGCATATTATATTATAGAGCTCAAAAAGGGGGTGGTCTGAGACTGAGCGCTAGCAAAATCTGTAGTATTTTATCTATTCTAAATAAGTGTCCGTTCACTCGGCAAATATACATAAGAGAAAGAAAAGGAACTTTACTCATTCACATCTTCGTTTGAAATTTAAGGTTACTAAACTAAACATTAATTCAATTAAAAATTGTAGTGGAAACGTAAAGGGTTACCTTGTATTTGATAAAATGCAGATGTACCAATTCTGTCAGCACCGTTAAATGAAACTGGTCCCTGTAAAAGAAAATGATTTCTGTAAATACGGATACACTTAAAATAAAATGGAGATAATGAAAAACACCACTCTATCATACCATATAAGACTACATTCTTTTACTCACCGAAACGCCAAGAAAACTCAGGTTCGCCAACTGATTCAGAAACTCCTCCGCCATATCCTTCCTATTGTAATCGAAGTGGCTCAGACCCAGCTTCGCGCCACCTTTCAGCAAGGTCCCGTTGTAATGAGTCATGTCCAGGCTCCTCCAGAGCTGCTCCGCTTTGGAGAGGGCGAGGGCGATGGCCCACACCGCATCGTAGGTCTGGGGGGCGTAGGGTGACACGGGCACCCCCGCTGCCTCCATCTCGCGGTGGAACATTTCATTCGTCTGAAATGTCAAGTTTGTATGTTAAAAATCACATTTTCCAAAACAATCGCCTGCGAATAGCAATTAATTTACAAAAAAAAAACTTAATTTACGATACTTAGATGTGTCTTTCCAAGAGTTCCCGACGAGTTTTATCAGGATCCCATTATGAGATCTCGACCTGATGAAAGCGAGACACCCCTTAGAAAAAAACCGGCCAAGTGCGAGTCGGACTCGCGCATCGAGGGTTCCGTACAAACATTTTCCATCCCTAAGTGGTTAAGTTAAGTTTGCACCTGGTATGTATAGCGCCCCATATAAATTAGGTGCAAAGTTAGGTATTAAAAAAAAAGTACTTACTAGATCTCGTTCAAAACCATTTTCGTTGGTAGTTTTTATACTAATGTACATCATATGTTTTTTTTAGATTTTTCATTTTCTTATTTTAGAAGTTAGAGGGGGGGGACCAACTTTTTTTCACTTTGGAAGCGTCTGTGACGCAAACTATTCGGTTTAGAAAAAAATATTTTAGAAACCTCGATATCATTTTTGAAGACCTATTCACGTATGTGTCTGATGAAAAAAAAATTTTCGAGTTTCAGTTCTAAGTATGGGGAGCCCCCAATATTTATTATTATTTTTTTATTTTTGCATCAAAATCTTAATGCGGTTCACAGAATACATCTACCTACCAAGTTTCAACAGTATAGCTCTTATAGTTTCGAAAATGGCTGTAACATACGGACGGACAGACGGACAGACAGACGGACAGACAGACATGACGAATCTATAAAGGTTCCGTTTTTGCCATTTGGCTACGGAACCCTAAAAACGTCGTCAACTTACGAGAATTATTTCAACATCGTTTTGTACCTTCTCTGAAAACCACTAACCGTGATTCAGTACTACAGTAGTCTATCTACTTGAAAATCAGCAATCAATCTCTCTGAGAATGTGAGTAAGAGTACGGAACAACAAACTCTCTCCCAACAGGAACATGCCATTCCGACACCTAAAAACCGTTGAAGACAAGAGGGTTTAGTGACTCCACGAGGTAATATTGCGTAATGTCGCGTATAATGTAGGTGTAGTGTATGTTCGATCGCTTTTCTATACATAATGCATGTAAGCCACCTTGCGCTAAAAGGCTGATCAAAACAACGCGGCTCCCACAAGTTCCTAACTTTGTAGGTATCTATTTGAACAATAGGGTTGTGACTTAGTCAGAAACTGGGGGCTCGACTAAAGTTTTGACTTGTTTAATCAAGAAATAAAAGTGAACATCAGTGAACATAAAATAAAGTACCTACACGGTAGGTACACTAAGTAGGTATAATAAAGTTTGTGTATTAGAGATATGCTTCTCGAATAGAAAATATACGAACAAAGATCATACTTACGAATTTTGCCAAGTAAATATATTTAGGAGGTTGTAAAATGGCGTTAGTAGTATAATAAGTATCTGTACTTTCTGACATTAATTATTCATAAAAAGACGTTAATTAGAATAGGAAATGCCCCTTATTATGTAACAGTTGCATATTTTAGCTCGACGTGTCCAATCCCTTTTCAGCTATAGGTAATAATGATTTATCATTAACACTTTTGCAAAACAAAATCTATTTATTCTGTTGTAAAACTCTATAACGGAGAATGTTTACAGGTGCCAGCCCTACGTAACGTAGGTAACCTCTGCAATTACAATGGCGATAGCGGGTAAATAACGCAACTAGAACAAGCCGCGTAACCTCCCCGTTCATGTTTTATTCAGCTCTAATCCGCGGTTGATCAATCCCGACGCGACGACAACTGCCATTTGTCCCGCTGATCTGGCGATTTAATATTTACGACGGTGGACTAGCTTTTATCTGTTGTATAAAACAAATGCTCTTTTTATAAGCTAGAGTAGTGACAGTTAGGAAATAAATTAAACCAACTGCCATGCAACTATATCGAATAATTACAGGTACATACCTAAAAGACTTCTAGAACAGCATTGCACCGATTATAAGGGCCACAGCACAAATAAGTTTTCGCTTTGGAATTCCGGACTAAAATAGAAGTGAAAGTACACATCGAATTTAAGAAGTACACATTCATTGTGTATTTCATTCGTCTGGTGGGCAAGTCGTAAAAGCTTGGTGGGGCCGCATGTGGCCCGCGGGTTTGCAAGTTGAGTACCTACCTATAGCTGCTCTAGAAAGTAAACCACTCTAGAAGGCCCCACAAACGGGCCAGTTATGATAGGCTGACAATATGACTATCATGAACTTACCAGTGTGGAATAGGACACTGCGTTCTCAACGACCCCCTTGTGTCGGTCCCCACGCATTGGCGCAGTCACCGACACGAGACCCTCGAGCGCGGCCGCGAGCTGTGCGCGCGCGCACGGTGGCGCGGCGCGTAGCCGCGGGGGCGCACCGGCCACGACCCACGCGTACTCTGCGCCCCACATGCCTAGCTTGAACGCCTGTGAAAGAAATGTTAGTATTCAAGTTCAAAAACAGTTTCTACGGCTCAGCCAATGATTCCACTCGATCTTTAATTGGTCTACTGACAAAAATAAAGTATTTTTCGAATTCAATGGAAATTTCACACCACTTTTTTGGTTTGGTGGAGAGGCCTTATTCCTTTTAAAATCAATTTTTTTCATATTATTACGAATATATATTGATAATTTCAACCAACTTTTTGAAGTGCATAATACTTTTTCCCGAGTTCTAGGTAGTAACGTAGCTATTTCATGCTTTCATTGCGTGCAGTCGAAAATAAGTTGAAAAAACGAATTTTCCACGTGAATTTTGTCAATTTCGAG
Source organism: Apotomis betuletana (assembly GCA_932273695.1). NCBI lineage: Eukaryota > Metazoa > Arthropoda > Insecta > Lepidoptera > Tortricidae > Apotomis > Apotomis betuletana. The sequence continues at coordinate 19,657,837 of OW026299.1, forward strand.
TAGTTTTTCGAACAAAAATTATCAATTAAAAATTCAAACTGTAGGTTCCAAATATATACCAATAAATCCCAATAGCCCTGTTCTAGGTAGTAACATCAATAATATGTTAAGAAACATGTTTGATCATAGAGAAAAATGTCTAAACAATCAGCATTTTAAAAGGAATAAGGCCTCTTAAGGACTTCGGTATCAAGCTCTAATTCCTCTCACTTTTTCATTCCGTTTATTAGGCGATGTATACCACCGTTTAAATGTTCGCGGTGTTTGGAGGTTTGACAACTTTGACAACCGATTACTTGTTAGCTTCCAACCTTGACGCTGGCAGAATTGTCCCAATGGACAGTAGCCATTTATTTATAAAAATTGAATTGAATTGAATTGACTACACAAAAAGATTTGGATAAAATAATAAATATCTTGCGCGAGATAGAGTTGCATATCACACTTGTGCTATTAATGGGTGCTGCAGGGCTATCATATTTATCTTGCCGCGACTTCGCTTGTCGCGCGACTCAGCATCCTGTCTTGCTCGCTCGGTATTGAATGGAAAGGGACAGGTAGTATTTCTCGTGCGACAAAGAGTCGCGTGTCAATAGGTAGACGTAGGTACTGGAACGTATCGTTCAGTCCCGAAGTCGCCAGACAGCTAGCTTAATCGAACTTCAAGTCGGTAACTACGTAGGGGAGACCGGGTATGGAAGTCACATTTTATTTCTTTTGCATTTTTAGTACTATTGTTTTTAGTTGGGGATGATAAAAGATAATTTAATGGATAGTGTATTTATTTGAGTTTAAAAATATATCAATACTTTTTCACTAACATTATGTACGGAGGAAATATTTTTATTTTTATGAAAAAAGAGAAATGTGACTTTTGACCCCGTGTCAGGGATGGTTGTCACAGGTGCTGGGGTACGTAATCACATAGTAAAATAAGAGGGATATTCAATAATACACACATTTATATCAAACGAACTTTTTTCTTGTTGAAGATAAAAATGTTTTATGTAAGTTACTGTAACGGAAAATAACGAAATATTCGTAATTAATAAAAAAATCTCAAAAACATTTTTTTTTTCAGCTAGTAACGTATATAAACTTAAATGATGTATGTAAGTCACTGTGACCAGGAAAGTAACGAAATACGTATTCATAATTAATAAAAACACCCAAAAACTAAATTCGCTTTCAGCTAATAAGGTGACACGTGACTACCAGCCCCCGTCGACCTGAGACAACCTACCCCAAAGCACGTTTTAGAAAATAATCTTACAATATAAATTCAAATGAATGTTTCCACTAAAAACCTTATAACAATATGATTATACACAAGTTCAACTTGAACAATACACGAAGAAGCATATTAATATGCAAAATAAAAGTGTACCTACAAGATTTAACACAGATGCACAAAAAAATACTTTTACTGGCTGAAAAAAGTAAACGAATGTGGCTCCGTCACAACATACCGGAGCCGACTGAGGTAAAGTACGGAGGGGGGTTTAGCTCTCGCGATCCTTGGACACCGGTCGGGAAACTGATTCGTGCCTTTAGTTGTCAGTTATGGCCGCTGTGACAACCAACCCGTGTGACTTCCATACCCGGTCTCCCCTACTTTTGTGCGGGGAAACCAATCTTAGCACTAATGAGAAAACAGTGTGCGAAAATGGAATGCAGCTGCGAACGATAAATTAAATTGCAGTTGTCGGCAGCAGTTAATTACTTGGATGTAGCTACACGGCAGGAACGTTAGGCGCTTTTACTTAATTTACAGTTTAGTAACTGTGTTTTTGGTATTTTGCAAATTACATTATTTTGTACTCGTTCTAGCATTAACACGTGCCTTTTAAAGGATATTGGTTACTAATAGCAAATAAAAGATAAACTTGAGACTGAAATATTTGATGTTATATTTTCCGAGAACATGAGAAGAACGAACAAAAGACGAATGACGTCCATAGACAAAGTAGAGCACCATAAACAATCACAAAACTACTAATTAAACTTTATAAAGAAAACATATTGCATTCATAATCCAACACCCCCTCTAGAATGTAAACCCATTTTCTTTATACAATACAAATGTTTCTCTAAAGTAGTCCCCTTTGTTAAAATGTCAGCTACCATTTCACTACCCTTACAATATGCAAAATTAATATTTTTGTTATTAACATTATCTCTCAAGAAATGAAATCGAATATCTATGTGTTTTGTTCTAGGTTTGTAACAATCGACAGAAGCTAAACTTATTGCACTTTGATTGTCACAATTAATAGATAGGGGACACTCATCCTGTAAGCCAAGTTGTTGTTGGAGTTGACGGAGCCATAGTCCCTCCTGTGTCGCAGCAGCCATCGCCATGTATTCTGCTTCAGCTGTGGATAGAGCAACTGTAGATTGCTTACAACTATTCCAAGCTATGACACCATTCTGAAAAATGTAAACGTAACCGGTGCAGGACCTTCTGTCCTCTGGACTGCTAGCCCAGTCTGAATCACAGAAACCTGTTATCTTATTAGACGCATCTTTGGTGTAGCACAACTTGTAATCTTTAGTGCCTTGCAGGTATCTCATTATCCTCTTGACACCGAGCCAATGCTGGTTTGAGGGGTTACTGACATATCGACTTAGTTTATTAACTGCAAATCCAATATCAGGTCTCGTTGCCTGAGCTAAATATAATAAACATCCAATTGCCTGTCGATATGGAATGCTGTCATTGATGCGTGTATCATCGGATTCAAATTTGGCATTAATTTCTATTGGAGTTCTCACAGGTTTTGATTCTGCCATACCATAACGGTCTAATATCTCGTTGACATAAATTTCTTGATCCAACATTATTTTCCCTTCTTTACGGTTTCTACTGATATTCAACCCTATAAATTGTTTCGCTTCACCAAGATCCTTCATATGAAATTCTCCCTTTAATTTTTCTTTTATTTCAGTCGTAATGTTACGATCACTTGAAAAAATTATAAGGTCATCAACCCATACAGCCACAAAAATCATTGTGTTTTCTTTAACGCTGTAATAAATACAGGGATCTATTTTTGATCTTGTTAAGCCAATTTTCTGAAGTACGCTATCTAGCTTAAGATTCCATTGCCGGCTGGCTTGCTTCAAACCATAAATGGATTTCTGTAGCATACATACTTTGTCTCCTTCTTCATAAGATTCGGGCTGGACCATGTAAATTTCGTTTTCTAGATCTCCTTGTAAAAATGCTGTAATTGCATCCATTTGATCTATTTCCAGGTCGTATTTTGCAGCCAATGCAATTAAGTATCTTACAGATGTGTATCTTACGACAGGTGCGTATATTAAATCATAATCAACACCTTTTTTCTGAGCATAGCCCTTTACAACTAATCTTGCTTTATATCTGTTCACAGCCCCAGTTTCATCGGTTTTTGTTTTAAAAATCCATTTGCAAGGTAAAGCTTTCTTTCCAGCTGGTAAGTCAGTAAGCTTCCAGGTATTATTTCTTAATAGTGATTGGTATTCTTCATCCATTGCAATTTTCCATTTCTCAGCATTTTCAGAGGATAGAGCTTCCTTTACTGATTCTGGATCTCTGAGATTTTTAACGGAACAAAAATAACTAGGTGTTGAAACAGTCTTGCCAGTCTTGTCTCTAGGTCGTAAGGTCACGGTACTCGGTGGTAAGCCCTGTGTTGAGCTACGCGCGACATAACAATCATCTTCGTCTGTGTCTGTTTCATACTCATCGGAGCTGCCACTTATGCTCTCTGCTTTACTGAGCTCTGAAGATTCCAATAGTACTTGTACTGTTCCGGGTGTAGGAGCTGTCAGAGACGGTGATGATTGCACTTCTTCAGTGGAGCTTGAGCTGTTAACATCACAAGGTAAGTATATATTATTATTTTTCGTTACATTCTCCAAAAATTCGACATCTCTACTTTTCATGATTCGATTTGTTTTAGGTTCAGCAAGACGGTATCCTTTGGTGTTGTCACAATATCCTACAAAGATCATCCTTTGCGATTTCGGGTCCCATTTCTTACGCTTTTCTTTGGGAACTTGCATCATGACTTCGGAACCAAAAATTCTCATATTGGATAAATCGGGCCGATTACCTGACCATAATTCATACGGAGTTAATTTACTTAAAGCTGTAGTAGGCGAGCGGTTGATGATGTACGCCGCAGTAGCAGTCGCCTCAGCCCAGTATGGTTTAGGTAAATCTGCATCCAATAACATACACTTCGCCCTTTCTATAAGAGTACGGTTCATACGTTCGGCGAGCCCGTTTTGCTGCGGTGAGTATGGTGTGCTGGTTTGATGTTTAATGCCATGTTGACTTAAGTAATTTTCAAAAACTTTGTTACAGTATTCAAGGCCATTGTCTGTACGAATAATTTTAATTTTCTTATTACACTCATTCTCGGCTTTCTTGTGAAAATCTTTAAATGCATTAAGGACACTGAGCTTGTCTTTAAGAAAGTATACATAGACTGATCTGGAGTAATCATCCACAAAAGTAAGAAAATATCTCATACCTCCTAGGGACGGCGTCTCCATGGGGCCACACAAATCAGAATGTATCACCTGGAGTACTTCTGTAGCTCTGGAGCCCTCATGATTGAAAGGTAGTCTTGACTGTTTTCCCTTTAGGCATGTAGTGCAGGTCACGGGTAATTTCTTCTTATCTGAAGTCAAGCTCACTCCTTCGGTGCACTCTGGTAACCGGTTCACATCTGGAAAGTTTAAATGTCCCATGCGTCGATGCCATAGGACAACATCTTTTGAAATATCGGAAATGCTCAAATTTGCATTTATTTCTCTATCAACTGTGAGTGTATATAAGTTATTCTCTAAATTAGCATTACAGACAAAGTCTCCTTTATTATTTAAAATCTCACACTTATTCTTAGTGAAATTTACTGTACATCCACTCTTGACCATGGCACTGACAGAAAGTAAATTACCAGCAAGTTTAGGTATATATAAGACATTGCATACCTGAATTTTCTTCTCAACATCACCATCTAAAACCATATTTACTTTTCCAATCCCTTGAACAGGAAGAGATGAATTGTTTGCAACAGTGATACTTGATATCGGTGGATTTGTCACATCATACAACCAGTCGCTGCGGTTTGTCATGTGCATTGAAGCGCCAGAATCCAGGTACCATTTGTTGCTGTCACTGCCTATTGTTGCACAAGAAGCGGAAAAAGCTGCAACAAAGCCTTTATCATCACTTTGTTTACATGAAGTTTTCTTCTGTGCCCGACAATATTTACTGAGATGTCCAAATCGATTGCAGTTGAAACATCTTGGTCCTTTAACATAGTTCTGTTTCGGTTGAGAGTTATTCTTCTTGAATGAATAGAAAGCAGTGGTTTCGGAACTAACTTCTTGAAGAAGTTTAGTTTTAATAGTATCGGCACTGATTTTCACTCCGGAACTCTCAATGGCCATAATCATGGGTTTGTATTTGTCCGGCAAACCCGCTAACATCAAAGTTCCTAGCCATTCGTCGTCAACTGAAAATCCTATATTTCGCAACTTATGAGCCGACGTCATAATTGTATTGACATAGTCTTCGACACTTTTCGAGGATTCCAAGCTTGTAGTGATAAGATCTTTCAATAAAGCCACTTTTCGCGTCAAACCGTTGTCATCAAATGCTCTCTCAAGGTTAAGCCAGACCTCCTTGGATGTCTTTGCATCTTGTATGTGGACGTAATTGATCGAATCCACTAGCAAAATAAGTTTAGATTTTGCTTTGATGTCTTTGACAGAATCGACTTTTTCGTCTGTGACGCAGGTCCAAAGATCTTCGTGTTCCATATATGCTTTGACGGCAAACTTCCATGAGGCATAATTATCTCGACCAGTGAGTTTTTCTATACTAAACGCACTATTAACAGCCATTTTTCACTTTTTCACTAGCAATTATAACCTCAAATGACGCCGGGTCCGGTAGAATTTTCGTTTCAAATTTAAGTTTCGGTCTTTTCTGTTTACTAATCCGGGTAACCAACGATTATCCTGCGTTTTTAACGCTCTGCTACCATAAAGGATATTGGTTACTAATAGCAAATAAAAGATAAACTTGAGACTGAAATATTTGATGTTATATTTTCCGAGAACATGAGAAGAACGAACAAAAGACGAATGACGTCCATAGACAAAGTAGAGCACCATAAACAATCACAAAACTACTAATTAAACTTTATAAAGAAAACATATTGCATTCATAATCCAACACCTTTGCATTCGGAACCGTGAAATTAAGTACCTAGGTATGTGGTGTACCAGTTAGGTATCGATTGAAATGCTGCTATTTTTTTATTATATTTTAATATAGTATCTAGTTTGTGACTTGTGCTTAAGTTAAACAGGGCTTGCACGGTAGATGTAGACTTAGTTACATGCGGTTCTCACTATCACTAGTACAATAGCAGTTGCAAGTAAGTAAACTAAATTTATTTGAATATTTACGCTCCTTGTTCCCTCCTAACAATACAACCATAATTAAACTATCGAGGTAACTGTCGCTACTCGTATCTCTACTGGAACTACTATTTTAAGCTCATAAACTGTGGTTCTCCGTACAACTGCTACAGAACTAACATTGAACTTAGCAATTCCAAAGTTATTAACTGCTGTGTTATCAGTTACGATTTTAGCATACAAATTATGTTATATTGTGACAAAATTATAAGCACCCTGGAGCAAATGGCGCTTAGGTCTAAAAGTATACTATTGCTTAAGAAATTAAGATAACAAAGTCGTAACCGACCAACCTGGCAAGATGCATTTTCAGGCAGATTATTATAATTCAGTATACGGAATGGAATAAAGGGTTTTATTGCTCTAAACGTTTGTTTCAATTTAACTGAGCGCGGGTTGGCATCTTTCCATGATTGTAATAAATTGTTATCTTTTGTTAATGAAATTTGGAGCCAAAATTTATTGCCTCTAGATGATATTGCATAATTAAATAGAAAATGGCTTTATGAAACTCCAGGATGTTGCAAATTATAAAACTGTATTGTTTGTATCTGTATAAAATATGTATTATACAAATGTGAACAACATACCTCACAGAATATTTTGGGGATCATCTCTTGGGAAAAGCTACCGATAATTATTCGGGTGTCCAGTTCCTGAAAACAAAACACACAGGTACCTACACATTTGAATTAATTGCCATGTATTTGCCTTGTTTGTAGCAAAAATATGTTAACACATTACATGTACTAAAAAGTTTAGCTTTGCAAATAATAAAATACTTTTCAAACTGCAAAACAAACGAAATTAAATTTGAAAGCCACCGACCGTCGTCCCGAACGTCTAGAACTTCGGCGGGGAATCAATACAATATCTATCAGTTGTAAAGTTTTTGCATAAACTGGGAACAATTTAGGCGGCGATTTAAAGTTTTGTAATCAGCCCAAACATTGATAGATAGAAAATTGGCCGACCGGGGCTAAATTGATAAAACCATTATATTATTAGTGATTCATTTTCTATTTTGGCCTAATACATTATTTACAGCTTACCCAATTGCTTTTAGCTCATTAAATAAATACTTTCGAAAATAATTTCGACATTTTATAGTGAAGCTGGACAAACAAATTCAGGGTTTAGACGACTCGTACATTTAATTTTATAAGAAAAAATTGCTTATGGCCGTTTTAGTGATCATATGTTAATTTAAATTGTGTTAATGTTTTGCAATTAAAACACCTTCAACTGTTGAAGCTGCTACCAAGGTGATAAATGTCGTGCATGTGATGTTGGCGGTCACCAGCTCGTTCACGGCTAGCGAGTACACTTCTTCGTTCTGGTAGAAGCCGTCACCGGACCCCAGCCAAACGGTATAGGGAACTAACTGGATATGAAGAGGCTAAAGGTACCTTCAACTGTTGCAGCTGCTCCTTGAAGTCCGACTTCGCGAAGGTGATGGAGGCCGCACAAGTGATGTTGGCGGCTTTTATCTGCGTCACCCGATCGTTCATGGCCAGTGAGTACATTTCCTCGTTCTGGGAGAACATCATTGCGCAAATTCCTTCAACTGCTGAAGCTGCTCCTTAAAGTTTGACTACGCGAAGATAATGGAGGCCGCGTGAGTGATGTTTGTGGCCTCCGGCTACGTCATCAGCTCGGTCACGGCCAACAAGTACACTTCCTCGTCCTGGTAGAAGCAGTTACCGTGTCCCAGGCAAACTGTAGGGAACTGGCTATAAAGGGGTCACAGGTACCTTCAGTTGCTGCAATTGCTCCTTGAAGTCCGACTCCGCGAAGGTGATGGAGGCCGCGCAGGTGATGTTGGCGGCCTCCAGCTGCGTCACCAGTTCGTTCACGGCCAGCGAGTACACTTCCTCATTCTGTGAGAACGCCGTCACGGTGTCCCAGCCGAACTGTCTGTGGGGAACTGGTATTATGAGGAGGCCAAAGGAAAGCACTATGTTCAACAAAAACCTCAAGTCTAGTCTATAGTGGGTTTACCAGGCACGGCGCTCTGCGCTATAATGCCGCGTAGCTAAGCAATACTCAGCAAGGGAAACTTCAACTACCCTGTTAAACTACAACAATCTGTGTACATTAAAATTCCATTTATTACAGATGCAGTGGAATGCTTGCTGCCGAAGTTGTAACTGTAATGCTCCCATACTTATCTAATTTTAATTCTATGCTGTTCAACTATTATTCAAACATATGACCGTAGAAACTACATAAAACCAGCACCATGAATCATATAACTTATAAATTATAATTGAATTATTACGCTCTTCATATTAAATCATATGTTTGCTAGTTTTGGCTATCCGGGGTTGTTTCAATTAAAGTTGACACACTCGTTATACTTAGGTACTCGTTTCAGCGATGTGCATATATTGCCGATGCATAATTATTAGATTTTTGCTATTCGAGTTTCCTTAGGTGGCATTGATAAGTTGCCATTTAAAATATTAATAAAAAACATTACTGAAGTATACAAATACTAACTATAATTGCAATTTATAGCCCCCGACGCAAAAACGGAGATGTTATAAGATTGGTTTGTTTATCTGTGTGACTGTTTGTTGGAGCAGCCAGCGAACAGCATCAGAAAATACCCGTTCACCAGAACTGCCATAAGGATCGTCAGTCAGTTTACCTGATGAATGCTATTCGGGCAGGGTTGTGAGACGAGTCGGGGGCCACCGTGCGGCAGAACAAGGGGAACTCCGAGCGGTCGCTGAGCGCGGGAGACGTGGCACCGAAGGATACCTGCAAACAGAAAGAAACTTTATTAGGTAGGTACTTAGGTCACACTGAAAGTTTCCGGATTCTTATAATTATAACTAAAAACTCAGATATAAATTAAAAACACCGATAGCTTTGTTATTTTTTTTGTTGTAGAGGTAATATGTATGATACTTTTTACCCGACTACGGAAATGAAGACAAATTCCGCGGATGTTTGTGAAGTGGTTATAATAATATTTTGATTTTTGCTAAATAACACGGATACTTCATTCTTCGCCGTAAAACTTGTATGCAGTCACAAGTACCTTATGACTTGGTTTACATGGTTGGGTTACATAAAAGTAATAATTGATAATGTTTGTTTCAGCTCAATATTTTACTTACCCATGAAATAAGTAGGTACATTAACGAAATATTATCATGATTTACTACATGTAAATAATACTAGATATAGATATATAGAAATCAATTGCTGTTTGTTTGCTTCGCTAATACTCGGGAACGGCTGGGCAGATTTAGCTGATTTTGGTTTTGAAATGTTTGTTGTAGTCCAGGGAAGGTTTAAACGGCGAGGTATTAGCAGCTTACTAACACAGACCGAATTCCACGCGGGCGGAGCCACGGGCACAGCTAGTACTAGATAAGTGTAAGTTTAGGTTTGCATAGGTATACGTTTGCTTCTAGGCAAATAGCACCTATGTGTTCATGCTTAACCACCCGGTAAGTGCGAGTGGCTCCGACCTGCGAGGAATTGCACATACCATACCAGCATTTAATTATACGCGAAATATTAGTCCTTGTGCTAGAGCGGGAAGATATTCTGTCGTCCAGCTGCTATTAAAATTGAACATACTGTAGTTCCTAATTGTTGGGTGAAGACCAAAAAGTTTGCCACCTTAACTCACTCAATTAATATTTGTATCAGTCTCCGTTGTGCGACGACAGTTAACTTTCCAATAACGTACCTTAAGGTTCTATTTTAAGATTCCTTATTGTATCGTTAATTTTTGTCGCACAATGGAACTTATTCCAATCGCTTTTATTTCCTCGCTAACTACGCCTTAATTTCATCCAACTTTTAGGTCCTAACCCATTTAGATTTCTTTAGGTACCTATTAGATTCCACCCCTCGTCTAAACTTGATTGATATATATGTTTCGGTGCACATGAGTGAATGTTTAGTCAAACGAATGCTTAACCTTTTTGAATTCATGATTGGAATGTGTGAAAATGAACTTAATGAAAATGAACTAACGCTCCATAAATGACTCCGAATACGTAACCCAAGTTAACTGTGACGAAGGAAATGTCTTTGTCTTTACATTATATAGTTATAATTTGAATGAACTATCTAACTTGGAAGAATGAAATTGTTGTACGAGTAATGTCACAGTTTAAGCCCGGTTTAGACAGCTAAGTATAGCATGCCAAATAAAAAGGTCTGTGCATTAAGCCGGTTAGCTAAATTGTTAGCCTCTCTATCCTTTTAATATGCTGCTGTATTGTAGTATATATTAAACACTCTACTTTTCACTTTGAATGCGAGGAAAAGAAACGAAGTTCTATATAAAATGACAATATTTATTATAACAAAGTTTCTTACGACTACGTATTTCGTTAATCCAACCTCAAAAAAAATTCAAAGGGATTGCCCATTGTACAATTCTTTACATTTAAATGTATAGTTTTCCCCTGAAAATTTAGCTGGGTCGGCGTGGTTTGTATTTGAGAAGTAAGTTCAATATTTTCACTCGAAATCGAAGTAAAAGTTGGACAGAATGGAGAGTATAGTAGAGACGCAGACCTTTCCTCAAAAAGGCTGCCGATGGTTATTTCAAGGCTCATTCTAATCCCACGATGTTGATGGGCTTGGGTCAAATGTTGGTTGTGATTTCTGCTTTGAGGATATTTTAATTCCTTCAATATATTCCTTCGATAAATTTTGTATTTATTTGGAGTGACTCTTCTATACACAATTACACATAGTCTTTAATTCTTCTTCACTGGAAGATGATGATTACTTATTTTATCCGTAATTTATAGCGACACAATTAATTGGTCTAATTGGTGATTACAATTCAAGTTTAATACGAGTAGGTACCTAATGGTAATTATCATTCAAAATTCTAATAGAAAATTAAAATGTTCCGTGTTCTTTTCTTTTTTATAAGTGACGATTTAAATGCTTGCATATTTAGCCAACAGATTCAAACTTAAAAACTATTTTCATTTAAGACTAATATGGACTTATGGATGAATATTATTAAATACATTCGCATTCGTAATAATTAATCGTGTTTCATGAAATTCTTTTATTTTTATATTTTTGAGCAGTTTTAATTTTGAGGTTATTTCCACGCACCAAAAAGTTTGTATACCTTTCACTGATAATGGCTACAAACCTCCATTCACAAACATCGTGATTGGCTGTTCAGGGGTTTCCAAAGTAAATTAAAACAATTTTACTTTAATCCCTAGAGATTAATAAGGAGCTTTAGTCCCGATATGCAGACTAAAGTAACATTTTGAGAGCATGAGAAGTGAAATAGTAGATTGTACGACAAGTGCATAAAACGCACCATTTTACACGAGACGTTTATCCATCCGAGCGAGCTTGCGAGCGAGGATGAATATAAAGTCGAGTGTAAAATGCGTTTTATGGACGAGTTGCACACTCTAATTTTCACTTCGATTGCGAGGAAATGAAACTGTATCATGTAAATATTAGGTATACTTAAAAATTTAAAGTTACACTAATGTAACTTTAAGTTAAAATTAATTGCTCTAAAGCAAGGAGAAATATTAGTTTAAAAAGTAATAATTGATAGTAAATAAAAGTTACAAGTTTATTTTAAGAAGTTTTATTGTGTACTTTGGCTGTTGATATCTTTGCCTTGGTCTTAGAATACTAACGAAACGAAAAAAAATAAAGAGTTAAAACCCGTTCCAGACCTTCCGATCCGATCCAATTTATCGGAAGAAATCGGATAATGTGTAGTGCAATTGTTAGGATCTAACACATTATCCGATTTCTTCCGATAAAACCCGTTCCAGTCCAGACCTTCCGATCCTACCCGATCCGATCCTACTTATCGGATAATGTGTAGCGTAATTGTTAGGAAATCGGATAATGTGGAGTGCAATAGTTAGGACCTAAAACACTATACATTATCCGATTTCTTCCGATAAATCGGATCGGATCGGAAGGTCTGGAACGGGTTTTATTCTATGAAGTTTTTTTTAATCTGTTTATTAAGTAACTTTTATCGTGTGGCTGTTGGACCGATCGCCTTGGTCTTCGACGACGATTTTACTTTATGCTCTAGAGCATAAACAGCGACTTTATGTCGCCTACGCACAGCATAAAGTCGAACTTTTAGAGCAAGAGAAGTGAAAAAGTATTTTTTGTAAGCAAACTTTGCCTAACATATTTGTTTATTTATCTTAATTTACATATTTTGTCAGATGTGTTGTAAAGTGACGGTCATAAATTTACAGACTCCATTATTTACTACTGTGCGGTATGTATACACAAAAAAGTTTTATATCCTTCACAACCGTTGCCGACTGTCACCCTCAAACGTCCTCACTAACCCGATTCCGAAAACAAACCGAATACCTACGATCCTATACTTATTAAGTACAATACTCCAAATACCGGACCGGTTTCGCATCAAATCAGTCCTTCCCTAAACCGAATCAAGGTTCATTTTACGTTACCTTTGTGTCAAGGGTCAGATGTTTCTAAGGTAAATTCCATCAAGGCTGAAATTCGCAGGATTCACTCTGTCCGCTTCGTATTGAAGACGGTAGGTAAATTCGATTTAGTCCAAGATTACCTCAATAATCTAGCGCGAGGGCGGTGACTAAGGCTTCATTCAATAACTAAACTAGCTTACTATCAGGAGATTGTGCAAAATTATCGACTGAATAGCTTTTTCTCGCGGATTTCGTGCGACCTCGTTTTTTTTTGTGTGATTTGCCCGCTTGGCTGACCGACGTGTGTTTTTCTACTACTTCTTTTTCTTCTTACCAGCCTAGCACCAATACCGAATATAATGTTTCTTACGAACAGAAAAATGTTAAACCTGTTCAAACCCTAAAAAAAGATAAGAAATAAACCGCGCTTAATGCGATCTGAAATACATGACCATCCCTCTGCCCAATTAGTCTTCGAGTGAGCGCGTGGCGTGGCACGTAATGGCCTGACTTCACATCGAGCGGTTTTGATTCAGTGCTAATTGACCCAGACAGACAACTAGCTGGTGTTACCTGCACAATGTTCCAATAGGGCACGATCTTAGCGATGCTCTCCGTGACCTCGGAGCAAGCGGTGCCTAGCAGCATCACCATTCTGGAATCCCGCTCCGTGTATAGCGCGTGGAAGAACCGGTCCACGCCTACGCCTGGGTCACACTGTTAACAACAGGATTTCTAAAGCTACAAATTTGTGTCAATTTATTAAAGGTTATTTCAAATCTCCTATAACTAATGTACCTAACTATACCTACATATTGAGGGAAGGTTTGCTAGGGGGTATGAGGGAGGCTCAGGTCAGAATCAGATTAGTTGGCATATGTTCTTGGTGGTCTAGTACAGCAGCAAGCTCTTATATATTGGCTTACTTTAGTATCATTAGTGATCAGATGCAGCCGGTACCCTGGCAGCAGGCCGCGCTGGTTCACATGCTGAACGGCCAGCAGGGCAGCCGCCAGCTCCGACGCGCCCTCGACCCTCGGAGATGTTCCCACCGACAGCTCAAACAGGCCCAGGATCGACACGATCCGGTTCGAAGTGGATTTCGGCAGCTCTGCGAAATAAAAGCTTTGTGAAAGTAGAGACTTTGATACTTATAAGTCTTATAACTCTTACGGTCTGGCCACGACTAAACATAAGACCATGTACACTTAACAGTAGTAATCAATGTTAGCTGCTAGTTAACAAATCGGAGGGCTGACTAACTGCTTGGCTACTAGTAGCAAAAATTAGGTTGTGAAAAATTAGCATAATTTTGGTTACTACTAATGCCCATTTGGCTATTTCTCAATTATTTAAACTAGTTGAGCTATTTTTTTTTCAATGTATGACATACATTTATAAAATCATTTAAGAAAATAAATAAGTGTTCACCAACAATGACATCCGTGGCAGGAACAAAACGGCATCAGGTCTTAAGTATTCGCTTGCATTATACATTGGGACAAATCGTAGTACCTTTCCCTTAATTGCAGGAACACATTTACTTACGATTAACAAACGCATTTCACAAATAACTACCGCAGAATTTATCCGTTCAGTTTTCACGATAAAATTTAAACGTAAAGCGCATTTACAAATAGCTTTTAACAATATATTTTTGCCGTTGATTGCTGTGGCTACAAGAACCGCAGCAAATATTGCCATGAAGCATTATTCATTAAAACGCCTGTTATCATATTATACAGTACCGTATCGTTATTATTTGGCTTTTGTCGGATTTTCGTTAAACTTAGCCGATACGCCGCCTACGGTACCCGCGGGGAGGTACCTATGTTATTAAAGTTTTCAAAGCACATTAAAATGTGAATTTGCATGAAGAGATGGTTTTACTTTATACTTACAACTAGCTTTAACCCGCGGCTTCGCTCGCGTGCCTATATAATATACATCATCCTACGGGAACGATGCTCTTTTTTTCAGGATTAAAAGTAGGCTATTTGTTAAGATAGGGTATAATCTGCAATCTGCATTTCCCTCATGCATATCCGTCCAGCCGTTTTAGCGTGAAGAAGTAACAAAACATACACAGACATTCGCTTTTCTAATATTACTGGGAAATACTTTTTATTTTATCATAACTCCACTTTATCAAATCAAAGCGAAAACTCAAGCACTCAAATCAAGCGATCTCAGCTATTACTGTACACCAAATAAAGTTCACTTCAAAATTCATAACTCGAAGTGAAGCTAAGACACCGGGATATGTGTGCATTTTATTTGTATAAAGCTTTTATAATGCCCCGAGCCTCCGCTTATCGACTTGGGATATTCGAGATATTGGTTTAATGATTCTAAGCCATGTTCTAAGTTACGTCATGTTCTATTGTAAGATATTGAGGTTCTCTTCGTTGATGAATGAAAAATGTATTATTCTGAGCCAGATAAACGTAATTCAGAATTCTGAAATGACTTAACATAAATTGAAAAGCTTGAATGTATTTATTACGGATGCAGGAAGTTTCCCGATCATTACTCCTCCCGTCCCAACGCGCCGCCCGCCTATAGGTACCGATTGACGACGATCGAGATGCCACCAAATACTATTTTTTTAATCTATTAGGATAACGCGGGTCTCTACCCATACCTCAAAAGCAAAAACAGAACCCCCTTATAGGATCACTTGTAGCTGTCTGTCAGTCCGTCAGTTACAACCAATTTGCTGCAAAACTACTGGACCGATTAAATTGCAATTTGGCGCAAATGCTTTCAAGAATTTTCATGACCACAAATAAAATTTCAAAATCGGTGGCATTTTCGTAATTAACGTCCCAACAAACCATAAAAATTACACCCATACTCATATTTAGTCATTTCAACCCCATCGCACCCCAACAGGCGAGACGGTATTTCACGTCCACCACGTTTGTTTTTTTAAATCGTTGTTGTTTTCGTAATCAGCGACCCGATAAACCATAGAAACCTTACCCTTGTTGATTTTCAGTCTTTGTCACCATATTCTCCTCCTTTAGGGGTTGAATTCTCAAAAAACACGAAACACGTGCTTACTCATTTATCGTTAGAAATACCCCTTGGAATTTTCAATAAAATAGTTTAACTAATCTTTTTTCCCCATACAAACTTACGTTGGGGAGGGGGGGGGGGGGGTGACTTTTGACAAAATGCTTCTTTTATTGCACCCCTAGACTTTATAAGGACACGTAGGTTCCAAATATGGACTCTCTAGAACCAGCAGTTTAGTATTTAGACATTTCGCTACCAATTATGCATACATAATAGCAGAGTGCATAAAATTTCTTGAGCGGTCCTAAAATGTGTTTGTGTAGAGTAGTTAATATAGGCATATGTATATATATAATTTTATTTCCTTCGATGTTGAGTGTAATATTATGTTGTTTTTGTACAAATTCTGTTAATTGTTTTTATACTTAGTTAAGATTGTTATATCTGGTATGTTGTATGATAGGTTAAGATCTGTAACGCTTTGGCAATTAGCTGTAAGTTACGGATATGTAATTGTAAATAAATAAATAAATAAATAAATTTCAACCCCTATTTCACCCCAAAAGGGAAGATGTTAATTCACACCGCCACGTTGGATTTAAAAATCGTTGCGGTTTTCGTAATCAGCGACCCGATCAACCATAAAAGCATTACCAATGGATTTCAGACTTTGTCACCACATTTTTCCCTTATAGGGGTTGAATTTTCAAAAAACCTGAAATACGTGTTTACTCATTTAGCGTCAAAAATACTCCTGTAAAGTTTCGAATAAAATAATCTAACTAATCTTGTTTCCCCATACAAACTTTGGACCCCCATTTCACTCTTTTAGGGGGTGAGTTTTGAAAAATTATTTCTTAGTGCACCCCTACAGCTTATAAGGAACCTACGTGCCAAATTTGAACTCTCTAGAACCAGCGGTTTAGTATTTAGACATTTCAATCCTATTTCACCCCAACAGGGGAGATGGTAACTCACGTCCGCCACGTTGGATTTTAAAATCGTTGCGGTTTTCGTAATCAGCGACCCGATAAACCATAAAAACAATACCCATGCTGATTTTCAGACTTTGTCACCACATTTCTCCCTTATAGGGGTTGAATTTAAAAAAATCTGAAACACGTGTTTACTCATTTATCGTTAGGAATACTCCTGTAAAGTTTCGAATAAAATAGTCTACAAACTTTGGACCCCATTTTAACCCCTTTAGGGGGTACATTTTGAAAAATACTTTCTTAGTGCACCCCTACACCTTATAAGGAACCTACGTGCCAAATTTGAACTTTCTAGAACCAGTGGTTTAGTATTTAGACATTTCAACCCCATTTCACCCCAACAGGGGAGATGGTTACTCACGTCCGCCACGTTGGATTTTAAAATCGTTGCGGTTTTCGTAATCAGCGATCCGATAAACCATAAAAACAATACCCATGTTGATTTTCAGACTTTGTCACCACATTTCTCCCTTTTAGGGGTTGGATTCTCAAAAAACCTGAAACACGTGTTTACTCATTTATTGTTAGAAATACTCCTGTTAAGTTTCGAATGAAATAGTTTAACTAATCTTGTTTCCCCATACAAACTTTGGACCCCCATTTCACCCCTTTAGGGGGTGAATTTTGAAAAACCCTTTCTTAGCGGATGCTTACGTCATAACATCTACCTGCATGCCAAATTTCAGCCCGATCCGTCCAGTAGTTTGGGCTGTGCGTTGATAGATCACTATGTCAGTCAGTCAGTCAGTCAGTCAGTCACCTTTGAGTTTTATATATATAGATAAAGATCACGCTCACGCGCGTTTGTAGCCAGTCGTGGCGGCGCACATGCGTCGGTCGTTACCACGCCACACGATCAAGTGATCACAAGTCACATTCGATCATCGTATTTCACACAAATCATCACTAGGTATAAAACAAAGTCGCTTCCTGCTGTCTGTCTGTCTGTCTGTCCCTATATGTATGCTTAGATCTTTAAAACTACGCAACGGATTTTGATCCGTTTTTTTTAATAGATAGAGTAATTCAAGAGGAAGATTTATATCCACTAGATTGCTTTTGGTAACTACGGCTACCTGTCACCGCTCTTATTTTATTATATATATAGAGTCCAACTCAAAATTCGAAGCAATTGAGTGGCTATGTAACATGCATAATTTATCAGCATTGCACCCGTGTGAAGCCGGGACGGGTCGCTAGTAGCCAATAAAATAAAGTTCTTAGTTGGCTTTTGCGGAGAGCGATATAGAGAACCTGCTGTAGTATTTATTCTGTGATTATTGATAATTTGGATCCATTGAAGGGTTATTGAATTTAATGCGAATCAAGTTTCTGTGGAGGCGTAAACTCGTATTAGCATAAGTGGGATTATAGGTTCGACAAAATAGTAAACACGCCAAAATGTCGCGTATATTCATGGTTCACATTTCTAAGTAAGATTGCCTGTCCACTGAAGCGAAGCAGAAAGAATGAACCAATCAGGCCGCGTCTTTGTCAAAACCCAAAAGTGCATTTAAATCTGAGGAATGTGATTGGTCGATATTACACTTCTCCGCTTTGCTCCAATGGAGAGGCAGCCTTGCCTATATATAATTAATTATGTATGTGGGTCATTGTCAGTTCAAAAAACAAAATTTGTCCCTTCGGTGGTCAAAAGTTAAGAACTTGTATGAATCTAGGTTATGTTGCTATTACATCGGATTATAAAAGAGGGAACATTCTTTATTCTCACAGGCATTTAATCAGAAAATTAGGCCCTGGAATCCTTAATTTAGCAAATGTCCACCGGAAAGACCCGCACCTAAATCTGACAATGGCCCATGTAGAAGTGTTAACGAGAATAATTAGGTAACATTTTAGTGAAATGAATGAAAAATGGGTCAATCACTGTATCAGCCCGAACGGAAGACGTGTATTGGACATAGACCTTTCTCAAAGACCGACAAATTAAAAGGTCCTGTGCTACCTGCATCCAGCCAACTCCCGCAACAGATCATCAGTCCACCCTGTGGAGGCCCAGCTATACTGCGTACTTGGATACGTTAATGCCACGATATAATTGCCATATACTTTTGTAACGTGATAAAATGAAATGTAAATAAACGAATTAAGTCGCTAAAGCGAAAAATAATGTCAGGCAGGCGCGAGTATAACATCTCTAACGTCGATATATTGCGCCACATTAACTTAAAATGCCAATGTCATCTAATGCAGCTCGGATAGCAAAATCTATACAAGTATACAAGTCCGTTACATGTGTATATGATACATGGATATATCATTGATATGTGTGGCCATATCGTCCGTATGGAGGAAAACCGTCTGCCGAAAGCTATCTTCTACTCTCAACTCTCAGAAGGTGCGCGTAAAGCTGGGGGACAGCATCTCCGTTACAAGGATGTACTTAAGAGACACCTTACCGCCAGCAGTATAACTGATGGTTGGGAAGCCATGAGCCGTAAACGGGATGTTTGGCGGTCCACTGTACGCGTTAGAGTGAAGGAGTTTGAAGAGGCGCGTCTCCAAGCGCTGGATATGAAACGTCAAGAGCGTAAGGCGCGACCGAAGCCTTCTTATGCCTACACTTACAATGTCCGTGGCGAGCTCCACTGCCCGAGCTGTGACCGGATTTTCACCAACAAGCTGGGTTTTGCGAGTCATATCCGCGCCCATCGTCGTAGGATTCCTACGAGCCCTACAACTTGAAGTCGCTGTCATCGGACCCGATGAAGAGGACATCATCATCATCATATGATACAGCTGAGATACTGCTTAATGGGGAATATCGTAATATGCTATTAAATTAGTACCCGGAATGACGCCCAATTTTCGACACGCAGGATCGCACTCTACGTGTTTCAGTTACATAGGTACTCTAGCAATCACTAGCAAAAGGAAAAACTAATATATTTAATGATCAATATAAAAAAAAGGCTTCTGTCCGCAGAAGCGTGTACTTGCGGAAGCGGTATATTTGCTCTCGATATAGTTCACCAGGACATTTTAAATTAAATGTGTAATCATTGAGAACATGTCATCATTTAGCTAAAAAAAAAGTATAATATATACCTACATAAGATATCAATATCTCCCCTCCTCTATTCCCAGAACACAGAATAACCATTACATACCAAAATAAATCGTAATGACGCAATAACCGTAAATATAAAGCAAAATTTAAGATAAAAATACGAGCCTCACCTTTTTAGTACACACATTCAAATATTAAATTATCTTGAAGCGTAAAGAGCTAATGGCTGACCCTTATTTCAAGCGTAATTTATTCATTTAGCCATTTATTTTTATTTGCGTACGAGTTTTTGCACCTATACCAATCAAATTATTTATCTGACTACAAAGCGACCGAGTGAAAGGATTTATTTTCTAGAACCATGGCACGGAGTTGAGAACACTTTAAATTTTTAATCATTTATATTTGCTGTATATACATACAACTACAATTTACAGTCCCTTTTCGGTACTTAATCGTATGGTATGGTACGGTAATTAAAATAGTATATTTAGAACAAGGTTTTCCGACTTTTTAAGATCATGGTCGCACACCGCCTAATAGATACTAAACCTGCTGCCATACGATTAATAATAATAGCTAAGTTAAATCCGAAGTTAAGGGGTTACTTTGGAAATCCCTAGCTTAGACAGTTTGCCTTAACTACCTATATATCCATATAATACATGTGAAAGTGTGTTTGTTGGTTTGTTCTTCGTTACCGCGATCACAAGGTGACTAGCAGAGCTGCCGTGTCAATCCTATCTCATGTATCTTAACATACATGAGATACGCGTAACAGCTCTAAATCGTATTTTTTCGAGTACCTCTATGGACCCACATACCAGGTTTTTTAATTTATCTAACCAATTTCCTGGAAACTGGGAGGAGGTTGCTCAAGACAGAGCGCGCTGGCGTCATTTCGTATCGGAGGCCAAGATCCACTTCGGGTCGCTGCGCCAGCGGAGTAAGTAAGTAAGTAATTTCCTGTACGGGCCTGTCACACAACTCATGTAACTGTGATTTTGCCATGGTAAATTATGCTTAAATACTGTATCTTAAAGTTACATCAATTAGGCGTGACAAGGTTTGTAAACGTCGCGCAAATTCTATATCAGGTAACTGATACACGATTTAGCCGCGACTGGATTGCGCGTGATCCTGCTTGTCACTCGTCGCGCGCGCAGTACTTTCTCTATCCGTCTCTTTCTTCCGCCCCCGCTCCGACCTGTATCGGCGACGAATTAGTGTTTAGTTTCGTGTAGCACACAGAGTACTTTATTTATACTGAAAATGTAGCAAGCGATCACGGTTATTACGCGGTGTCACAAAATAATTGTTAAAGCAGTTTTCGTTTAGTTAATTAGCAGTTTGTGCACTTTTTTTTGACGACGTGGTTGACGCAGTCCGTAGTGCACCCGCTCACCGAGCCGGCGGCTCCGGGCTTAAATCCCTGCCACGGCAAACAGTTGTGTGATGTGATGAAATCGAATACTCATGCCTGGGGCATGGTTTTTGCATGTATTTTATTATATAATTATTTATCTATACAAGTAACTACGTATTAGCCATCGTCTAGCACCCATAACCGGTGATGATCGGCATGGCCCGTAGAACACCGCGGGTTTAAAATTAAAATAATGAGAATCCTGCGATCGTGATTGAAAAATGTATCTGAGTTTAATATCATTAAGTTAAATTTATATTCATTATAATCAAGTTCGTTTGTGACGCCGAAAACCGCGATGTGCCTTAGGTATCTTGTGCCTTTGGGACCAGATCGACACAGCCACAAACCAAGCAAAGCCCCGGTACTAGACGAGGATACGACATGATATTCAAATACATATAATAGGTAATATAAAGATAGCATCTCCGACCCGGGAACAAACATTCGAACCCATCACACTAACACCCGCCCCGGCCGGGACTCGAGCCCAGGACCGCCGCCGGCTCAGCTCGCAGGCGCACCACAAACTGTTCTGGAACTGCCACTTTGTAGCTGGGTTGGGTAGGTAATTTTCCTTGTTTGTTCAAAAAAATAAATGTGACTTTTTTTGATAAATGTATGTTACATTTTTTATCATTTTAATTTGTTTGCACCCATATGAAAATACTTACAATATGATTATGTTTATTTTATGGTTGTTTTTGATGAAAGTTATCTCTTTTCGTTTCTATGTATATTAGGGTATGCGTAGGTCACCTCCCCGAGTGCGAGTGGGATGAGCAGTCCATGAGGATCCGTCCAAACGGAACGCTAATCCCTGAATCGCCGGTATACCCTGGGCAACAGTCAGTAACTCCCTGCAAGGGGTCTCACTGGCTGTTGGCGAAGAGCCACCAACAACCACCGGAGTTTTATCCGAAGAGGCTTCACCAGCGACCTTGCAGCAATCGCAGCAAAAAGGACTGGTAGGTCATGACCTGTGGGCGTGTCAGACCGGCCTCCCCCTAAGTGGGGAGTGCAGAGCCCACCTACGCTTTGTGCCGTGCGTAGTCGAGCGTCGTAGGGGGGATGATGGAGTCCTGGGGGGTTGAGCTTACCACAGGTCGGGTTGTTGTTACCTGTGGGGGCAACACGCCCTCTTTGGTCCGGATTTCCAGCCGAAACGACAGCCTCAGGGACTAGCCACCCTGAGGTAACCGGCAAAGGCACCTCTTAAAGGTAGCTGGCGAGGGTTACAGGATCATGAGGTGCGCAGCCGGCGGAGCGCGGATGCTACGGCGAGTACGGGTCAAAAACTCGGCCCGACAACTGTAGTATTCTTCGCATCGTTTAGGCTCGCTGCATCGCGGATCCTGGGCCCTATACTCTCCGTGGTAGGTCCTGGTGCTCGAATGAGCATCCCCATCTGCGGGCTCCCAGGAGGGTGGGACGCCATGGAGAATGAAACCAAACCGTGCACAACAATGGACAACCAGAGTAACGGTAAAACACAACCAAACAAACCTGAACAACGACAGGCCGCAGCTCCCAAGGGAGCGCCCAGTCGCATTAACGCAACACCAACCGTCAGCGCCCCCGGTCCGTCAGTACCGGGCGAGCAGCAGTGGGAGGTGGTCCAACGCAAGCGCACGTCCTCAGACCTGCGTAACAAAAAACGCACAGCCAAGCGTGCAGCTCAACGTGCCCAGGCTAGAATGGGTAGGAGGCAGCCACCGGCCGCAAGGCAGGAGGCAGCCGAAGGACTGGCAACAGTCCCCGATACCAGAGTAAGCGCGAAGCCCAAGAGCCGCCCCAGCGAAAGCAAAGGTGGCCCTAAGCAGCGCGCTGAAACGGTAACCCAGCCCAGCCAGGCGGGTGCGAAGGAGAAATCCGACGCGCCCCATAAAAAGAAACGCGGAGGTAGAGGCAGGAAGGCGAATCCTGCGCCTAAAGAACCAGTAGGCCAGGGTAACGCCCCAACTTCCAAACGTCCTCGGCCTGACGATACACAATCGCCCATTATTGGCGCCAACAAAAAAGCCAAGGCTTCCACAAGTCTAGTGAGCACTGCCGTCACTTTCGCTGACAAAGTCGTGCTAAACGACCTCTTTGTCGCGGTGATGGCGGAGCCTTTTACTAACTTGACTGCTGACCAAGTGGAGAGCATCAAGAAAACCCTGGAGACCTGCATTGAAGGCATTGCGGATGATCCGGGTTGTCACAACGCTGTCCCATACTGGCCCTCCTTCCGCGGAAAACCTTTTTTCAGCGAGGGAGTACTTAAGCTCCAGTGTGAGGACGTTAAGGACGTGGAATGGCTCAAAGACACCGTAGCCACTCTTGTGTCACCAATTCCCGATACTGTGTTGGTGGTGAAGCGCCAGACGGACATTCCCAAACGGGTAAAGTCCGCTGTCCTGTTACCGAACTGTTCTGATGACGTCAAGATGATCCATCGCATCTTGACAGGACAGAACAAGCTGTACCAGGTCAGCCAATGGTCGCTCTACCATGTCGAGCGCCATGAAGGGAATCCTCCGGGTACCTTTTTGGTGCTTGGCATTCCGGCCGACCAGATCCCAGGGATCTTAGCGAGGGGGCGACGCCTATGCTACAAGCTAGGGAACGCCTATATCCGTTTCTTCGGCAGTACGGGGAAGCTGCAAGATGTGCCGCCAGACCCTGCTGAGACTGCGACAGCACCCACAGTCACCAGTGACTCCTCTGCTGCAAAGCAGAGTGTTAGCGCTGGACACGACCAGGGAGCAGACGCAGCTATGTCCACAGCTAGCCACGCTGTCTCTGTCGAAAGACAGAGTCACGCCGGCGGGCTAATGGTCAGCCAACACTACTCTGCCGAAATGCAGAGGCAGGATGGCACCTCAGCTTGCTCGCTGACTAACTCCGCAGTGGATGTCGTTTCCGATGACCTAGCGGAGGATGTCGCGCAGCTGATGGACCAGGACATTCCGTTAGAAACGGATGAGGAAGTGAGCAGTCCTCTTCGCTCCTCCTCACCTCATTAACGTCATCCAAACTAACCTCCAGCACAAACAAGCCGCGGCGGCCACCTTGCGAAGAGTGTTGGAGGCCAACAACAAGACCGTCGCCCTTATCCAGGAGCCGTGGATAAGGAAGGACAGGATCTGCGGTCTTAACAACATCGGAGGTAAGATATTACTTGACACCACCGTAACTAACCCACGCACCTGCATTTATGTACCAACATCTATCAATGCAATTTTGATGAATGAGTTCTGTTCCAGAGACCTGACCACGGTCAGACTCCAAAACAACTGCCCTAGCATCCCGGAGGTCATTATTGCGTCGGCCTACCTGCCGGGCGACGCAGACGTACCGACGGTTGAGCTGGCAAAACTCATCAGACACTGCGAAGAAAAAAGGCTCGAGCTGATCATCTCGGCGGATGCCAACGCGCACCACACACTGTGGGGCAGCGAATCTATTAACAAACGAGGTGAGGATTTTGTAACCTTTCTATTCTCAACCAATCTCAAGCTTATAAACAGGGGGTCAGAGCCTACTTTTGTTACCTCCAGATTTCAAACTATTATAGACATCACACTCACTACGGAACGGGTATCGGAGATAATCTCCGACTGGCACGTGTCGAAGGACTTGTCGTGCTCCGACCATAGATGGGTAAGATACAAACTAAACGTGGACTCTAAAAAACAGGAATTATGGCGCAACCCCCGACGGACAGACCGCGCCAGATTCAGTCAATTGGTGTCCGCTAATCTAGCTCCACAAGCGACATTCAAAGAGTATGAAGGACCTCTTGACATAGAGAGACACGTTAATGAACTGACGCAATCTTTAATCAACTCATTTACAAGAACCTGTCCAGAAATTACGCCCCCGACAAAGGTCTCTAACCGCAATAGCTGGTGGGGGCCGGACCTCGAGAAAATGAGGCGCAAACTACGCAAGCTGTTTAACAGAGCAAGTAACACAAGGAAGGTCTCGGATTGGAATGCCTACAAGCAAACCCAATCTCTGTACAAAAAGCGAATTCGTGAAAGGAAACGCGAGTGCTGGAGAACCTTCTGCACTAACATAGAATCAAACGCTCAGGCAGCCAGGGTTAAAAACATTTTATCCAGCGAACCAAACCGTCACCTAGGCTCCCTGAAAAAACCAGACAACACTTATACTAACACTGATAGTGAAATGTCAGAGTTGTTACTTGATACACACTTCCCAGGCTGCTCCATTACGGAGAACTGTGCATGGGACCAGGCAGGTCAACAGGAATTTGATCAACCACCTGTTGAAGCCGCACACACTGCCCAAAGAATTGTAACACTGGAAAGGGTGTTATGGGCAATAAACAGCTTCTCTGCGTTCAAAGCGGCAGGTTTAGATGGTATATTTCCGGGACTCATGCAGTGGTGCAAAAACACCATCGCGCCACACTTAGTCCAAATATACCAGGCCTGCCTAAGACACCGATATATTCCCAAGAAATGGAGAGAAGTTAAGGTGGTATTTATACCCAAACCAGGTAAGAGTGATTATACGCAGCCAAAGTCATACAGGCCTATAAGCCTCACATCGTTCCTATTAAAAACTCTGGAACGCCTCTGTGATCGCGACCTCAGAGATGGGACCTTGGCGCTATATCCTCTTCACCCCCAACAACACGCCTACAGTTCAGGCAAATCAACCGAATCAGCACTACACAGCGTTGTTTCACCCATAGAACACGCATTATCAACACAATCCTCAGCGCTTGTGGCCTTCATCGACATCGAAGGAGCCTTTGACAAGACGCAATTCAACAGCATTAGCCAAGCCCTGCTCAGACATGGAGCCGATCAGACCGTAGCAGGTTGGATTGATAACATGCTGAGACAAAGGGCTGTACAGGTAACAGTGAACGGCACAACTCGAGCTATCGTGTCAAGAGGCTGCCCACAGGGTGGAGTTATATCACCACTCCTGTGGAACCTCGTAGTGGACGGATTAATCCGGAAGCTCAACGAGGCGGGCTTCTATACTGTAGGCTATGCAGACGATGTAGCAATCCTCGTGAGAGGAAAGTTTGAGGCAACCCTCTGTGACCTTATGCAAGAGGCACTCAAAATCGTCGAACTATGGTGTTCTGACCAAGGCTTGTCAGTCAACCCAGCCAAAACAGAACTAGTCTTGTTCACTAAGAAGCGAAACATAAAAATCAGTCGCTTGCCAAAACTCCAAAACACAACTCTGACTCTCAGCAAAGAGGTAAAGTATCTGGGCGTCATCCTGGATGACAAATTACTATGGAACAAACACTTAGAAAACAAATTGAACAAAGCCTGCGTCGTATTCTGGCAGTGTAAAAGACTAATTGGTAGAACCTGGGGCTTACACCCCAGGATCACAATGTGGCTTTACACTGCGGTGATAAGACCTATTATCACCTACGGCGCTGTGGTTTGGTGGCCCAGAACCAAACTGACAACAGCCAAACATAAACTGCAGCAATTTCAAAGACTTGCTTGTGTAGCAACGACGGGCTGCATGAGAACAACACCCACAGCGGCAATGGAGATACTGCTAGGACTGCCGCCCCTTGAACTGTTCATTCAGCAAGAGGCGGCGTCAGCAGCTATCAGACTGAAGTCACTTAACCTCTGGGGTGTAACACACGGGGGTCATGCCGAAATACTTGAGGAGGCTATCAGACACGAGCCAATGATAGCTGCTCCCAACGACAAGATACCCAAACAGCATTACTTCAATAAGAGCTACGAAATCGAGCTAATTGAAGAACCTTACGATCGATCCGATATAAATGAAATACGCATATATACGGATGGGTCAAAGACACAAACAGGTACAGGAGCTGGAATATACTCACCTGAAATAAACGTAAACATATCAATAGCCTTAGGAAAATATAGCTCCATCTTCCAATGTGAATGTCTTGCCATCACACAGGCTGCCAAGGCAGTTGCTACGCGAGGTATCAAAGACCAAAAGATACGTATTGTTTCCGACAGCGCTGCAGTTTTACGAGCTCTGGAGAATAAAACAATCAAATCCGGGCTCATTCTAGAGTGTCACTCAGCATTGCAAACGATCGGCATGAATAATCGGATCACGTTGCAATGGATTAAAGGGCACAGTGGCTCTCTAGGTAACGATGCAGCCGACCAGCTGGCTAGGAGAGGATCCGATGATTTGGCAATTGGCCCAGATCCTATGCTCCCCTTGGCGTTTAATCAGCTGCGTACATGGCTTCGTCACAGAACACGATCACAACACGCCGATCAATGGGCAGAAACCAGTACATGCAGGCAGTCCCGGGAAGCAGTCCCATACCCAGACACACGCCTGACAAAGCGCCTGTTATCGCTAAGCAGGCCCGCTCTGCGAGTAGTAGTAGGCACTATCACTGGACACTGCACACTTAACAAGCATTTATATGTTCTAGGAATGACCGATAGCCCCCTGTGTAGGGGATGCCTGTCGGCCGAAGAAACAGCTACCCACGTGATCCTGGAATGCACTGCCGTAGCTAAGCAACGGGCTGAAATCCTCAAAGCACCGAGGTCACTTCGTGAAGCCTGTGGAGACACCAGGAGAATCCTGCGCTTCTGGACGGAGTTAGGCTGGCTAGACTATTAGCCGGCAAATCTGTACGCACAATGGCCCGAACATACACGGGCTAAGTGCGGAAAGCGGAGCCCATAACCATAACCATAACCATTCTATGTATATTTTCTTTCGTACCTGAATAATTTCAATTAATAATTAATGTTATCGTTCTGAAACCAAATGTACGTTTTTTTTTTATGAATAGCACGAGTTTTTTTTCTCTTTTAATAAGTACCTACTTAGGTAAAAATATTTCTACTTGCCTGCCCACTTCCTTGTTATGACATTATAATAAAATTAAACCATGCAGCCAGCAGCAGCTTTATAAATATAATTCGCATTTCACGCCCTGATATGCCTAAGTCATGTATCTTTAGATACAGATCGTTGCATGACAGGCTTAGTATGGCGAGCCTGTCACGCCTAACTCTGTTAGAGCTCATAAATAAATAAATATACACATATAAAAATATTTTCAACACAAAAAATATGCATTAGCCTTTCACTGATATATCAAAATATATATTTTTTAATTATTGCATGATATCGTTGAATTATCAACAATTTACGAAAAAAAACTTTAAACTGCTTTTTCTCAAAACTATGTTTTTTGAGTTACATGAGATAGGATTGACACGGCAGAGAGGCGATTCTGTAGATATAGTTAGAAGTCCGGCAAGTCCCCAGAAGTTAATCAGTTCTAAAGTGAACATTAGAAGATAAGCCAAATAGTTGGGGGTACGTATTTGTGCTATGGGGAACTTCTAACAATAATTAAAAAAGGGTAGTTCGCCGCACTGATACCCTTGTCAGGAAAAACGTACGTCTAATTTGATAGGGTTGTCACGTCATACATCTCTCCCTTTACAACCGACATACCTACTTGTATATTTTTCTTTAACTCTTGCGCGGCATGTTACGGCTTACAGTTTTAATTTGGGTCACATCCACTGAATGAATACTTAAGTTATATTACTTCATACTTAATTAATATTTATTAATCATACAAATATTAAAATTGTTATAAAAGTACGTACAAACCTTTAAATTGGTATAGTTCTACACTAAAATATGAAATTTACACGATGTCAACGTTACGACAGGGACTCTCTTTTATATAGCAAACAGCATAATTATCAAGTCTCAGAATTCCCTAAATCCGACTATACGGGACTATGTGATATCGAATTACTAATTTACTGACCGGTATCGTGTCTTTACACTGGGTCAAACATTATATGTCAAGGTCTCAACCAAGGGTTAAAAAATTATGGAAAATTTGATGAAAATTAGGCCTTATAAGTACTTTCAATGAAAACTATATAATTAAAAATTACAGGCAATTCGGGTAGATTAAATTAAACTGGTAAAATTAACGACTGAACAATGTCACAGTTGCAGGTTTAATTAGTGCGAAAATAACAACCAAATGAATTAATTCACATTTGTGAACATTTAATCCAGTGTATAAAGGAGTTTGACCTTACAAACGGTCTGGTAGTTTTGAATTTTTGATATGTTGTCTAGGATGGTTAGTCTGTGTTTAAAATGTAAAATGCACAATTCCCCCCCATTCGCGCCCGCCGCCATATTGAAAAACCGGCACTTTTTCATAGTTTCGCTCATATCTTCCTTTAGAAGTATTTTAGCTAGAAGAAAGCTTCGGCAATGTTATAGAGAGTTAAATTTACTACATTCTCCATTTTATATTTTGTTTCTAGGACAGATAGTTACAGAGATATGCACATTTCATAAAACGTAAAAAATCGCAATTTCCGACTCAAAAACAAACTTCCGGATTATATCTTCGTTTAGGAGCATTTTAGCTAGAACAGAGCTGTAGAGGATTACAGCAATGTTGTAGAGGATTACATTTACTATAATTTACATTTCAGATTTTGTTTCTACGACAGAAAAAAAATTGTTTCAAGGACGGTTAGTTACGGAGATATGCACATTTAAAAAAACTGTAAAAGTCACATTTTCCGGAAATTTTACAAAGTTCTGGATTTAGAATGCTGTAATTCAGTTACGGACTAGTCTAGGAAAACAAGTATCAACATTAAACTTGTAGGAAATTTAATTGCTTATAAAACGCATGTAGATTTTTTACATAGGTACATTTCCGGCAAATGTGACTTAATTTTTTACATAGCTCCGTATTTATCTATCTTACAAACAAAATTTGAAATGTAAAGTATTAATTTTAATCCTCTACAACATTTTCTAAGCTCTTTTCTAGCCTAAATGCTCCTAAAGGAATATATAAGCTAGAAGTTTGATAAATTTCTGGAAATTGCGTTATATTTAAATTTTGTAAATGTGCATGTCTACGTAACTATAAAAAAATAAACTGTAAATTATAGTCGGTAAGTAAATTTAATTGTCTACAACATAGTCCAAGCTGTTATAGTACAAGAAAATTAGATTGAAATGTTTGGAAAATTTGGCAAAATGAAAGGACAACTTTTATCTATCAGGATATGTAGGTTATAGAGCTAAGTTTAATTTCATCTACTCTCCCCCCTCTCAGGGGTGAGCGTCACCCCCCGCGCCCTCGAATGTGTCCCGTCCCGCAGCGCGGTATTTTCCACTTTAAAAGAAAACCGTGTACGGTACATAAAAAGTTTATAGGAACGGAATAATTCTGAATAAATTTACTACAAACCTTTCATACATACAAAAGCGATAGCACATGGATAGCACTTATACAATCAGCGCAATCTGTTATCAAATACTAACGTTTTTAATTATTAATCTTTTTTTTCTGCTAAAAGGTTAGAATCGTACTAAGAATTGTATGGAATGGTAATATTGTTCAAGTTATTATCATAAATTGAACACAGATCCAAATAATATCATAACAACTTATTGCGCGACATGTTGAATATTTTCGTTAAACAACAGTAACCTTTTGTTAGTTTCACGGTAGTCTTTATTTGAACATACTTATGCTATGTATATGTATATTTTAATGTACAATAAAGAGTTTACATACATACATACTTATTCTCAAGGCACTTAGATATTCAGTTTTAATGTGTAACTTTATTTAGAAATATTAATATGTAACGAAACATTTGTAGGTAGATAACGAATTTGTAACTGGCTGTCTAACAACCATCAAGCATTTTATTTAATACTTAACCAAATATTTTAATTGTACGTATATCTATGTCGAATTTAACAATTTTTTACCATAACACAACAACGGGAATGCATTTAGGTAAATATTAGCGGGCACATTCTGTTCACGACTAATTACGCCCACCGTTATCAGTTTGTTTTCAATTTCTCTGTTTTTAGAGTTCCGTAGTCAACTAGGAACCCTTATAGTTTCGCCATGTCCGTCTGTCCGTCTGTCCGTCCGCGGCTTAGCTCCGTGATCACTAGTACTAGAAAGCTAAAATTTGGTATGAGTATGTGTATGTATCACGCCAACAAAACAGTAAAATAAAAACTAAAAAAAATTTTTTTTTTTCGGGTACTTCTCCAACACCTAAAGTGGGGGTGAATTTTTTATTTCGTTCCACCACTAGTGAGTTGACTTCCAGAAGGTAAAAAGTAATTACAGTCACTTTGGCGTTTACGACCTTTTAATAGAGCTTAAAATCTTTCCTGTAACTTAAGTCTATTGTGAAGGATAAGCAACTACGGAACCCTACACTGAGCGTGGCCCGACATGCTCTTGGCCGGTGTTTAATATTTTTTTGACATAACTGCACAAAATACTGATCACAATGTTATGTGACTTTTGTTGTAGGTACTTCAATATTCTAAGCCACTATACCCACTTTTTCTTTACGTTTTCCGGAAATATTTAAAAGGATATCATTTCTTGTTTGGGTTTTTTTAATCCTCGTCGCCAGTGTGATGTCCAGGGTTTCCGTGCGGGAGTAGATTCAATAAAACACTTAAATGGGTTTACTGTCGACCACGACCTGCCCTCTCCCGTTGACGTCTGTCATAGCAATGGCGGCAGCGGGCAGGTGGCGGAGACACTTTATTATCATAAAGGTGTCTATACACCACACCTGGTTTCTTCTAACTAGCTTTTGCCCTTGGTTTCGCTCGCGATGAAATCGCTTGGACTCCTAACGGGAATTAGATACTAATTTATCCCACATTATATGGATAAACTTTGTATGCTCAAGTGTGTAAATCTATTTGAGTGCAAAGGGTTGTTCATGGTGGAATATAGTGGTGTTATTTGGTGGAACATTTTATGATCGTAGTGCAAGCCAAGGGATATTTGTCATTGGGTGTACAGGCGTTCATTTGTTCCCGTGAATAATAAACCGAATCACTCGTATGTTAGGTATTGACTTAGGTGCTTAGTGTTTAATTTCTTTAATAGTCGTTTACTACGTAATTACTTTAGAAATTCGAGTGATATCATTGGAAATAAATAGTGCGACAAAAACATTAAGGTTAAATATTAGTCTTCTTTCTGTTCGTTTTATTTGTTTAGTCAATTGTATCTCCATGTTGCAATAGTTTTACTTAAAAGATTTCTATATCGGGTTCACGTTAGTTTGTTCGATATTATAATAATTAAAACTAAATACGTGCAGATTATTTGTTTATATTTTAAACAGTTATACTTATGTATATTTGTAGAAGACAAATCAACTTAAATGCTTTATTTTATTAAATTATCGTTTTGATGCATTTATCGCGTGGTATGGGCTATTGCTATTACACTGAACTAAGTGATGGTAATGTGTCGGCAAACAGTGATAAATCTGGCTGGTTTAAGTGAGGCATAGTTGGTTAACACCGCTTAAGCAGAGTTCAGATAGAACTGTAAAAGTAACTGGCATAATAGTGATCACAATAGTACGAGTGTAACCGCAATGTCATATTTGGAAGGCTAAGAAATTTATTAGGTGTGCTTATAAATGAGCTATGTTAGGATCGGCAGGAATCACGATAGGGAAAATCGTCAGGAATCATGATAGGGATATAGGAAAAAAAAATGTGCTACTTAATACTAATGGTGATTTTGTTATTATAGAATGAACTCTCGAGGTGCCTGCGGTAGGCACCAGCTCAAGATGGCCGTGTTGGCGGCGGGTGCAAGTACATCATCAGCATTGCACCGCCGCCAGTGGCGCCATCTACTCTTCAAGGATTATGTTGGGGTTCCACCACGGGTGGTGTAACGGCGGGGATTGAGAATCAATAAAAGGGCTGCGCCAGAGCGCCAGGCTTTGGCACGAGGGCCTTCTCTACAAGCTTTCTCTATCATCGGCCCCTCGACGTGTGATACGCGTCGTCGCATCCTTCCTCGACGGAAGAAGATTCCAGGTGGCAGTGGAGGATGCCACCTCAACCGAACGCCCGATACTCGCCGGCGTTCCTCAAGGGAGCTGCCTGTCTCCGGCCTGCTATGCCCACTACACCGACGACATACCGGTGGAGGGCGACGTCAAGCTGGGGCTATATGCGGACGATGCGGCGTTCTTCGCGACGTCCATCAACACCAACCGTGCAGCGAAGAAACTCCAGCGACAGCTTGACGTCCTTCCCGAATGGCTCTCCCGTTGGCGCCTGTCGGTCAACGTGGGCAAGACGCAGGCCATCGTCACAGGCAGAGTGAAGCAGCCACCTCCACTCCGAATGAGCGGCCAAGAGATCCGGTGGTCACACACCGCCAAGTACCTGGGTGTGACCATCGACAGGGGACTCACAATGACGCAGCATGTAGATCAAACGGTGCGGCGAACACGTGCAGCAGCAACCCGTCTACGTCCAGTCCTAGCCAGCAGCCTTCCCTTGCGAACGAAGCTCGGGATATACAAGACGTACCTGCGGTCCCGTCTAACATACGCGGCTCCCGCATGATACCTACGCTCTTACGTCGGAGAGCAATAAGAAAAGGCTGCGTGCGCAGGAGTCCCAGTCCCTGGGCACGGCCCCGCGTTACATGCGGAACGAGACGATCAACCGAGACCTGGAATGGCAAGGGCTGGACGCCTTCATCGGGCGACTGGCAGGAGCCATGTTCCGCCGCGCCGACAACTCCGGACTTCCCAGCCTGGAGGGAATCGCGCCTCTGCATGCTCGTCCACCAGACGGAAGGGGCCGGGCTCTGCCGAGAGAGCTCGTGCCCCCCGATTGAGTCCCCTGGAATTATACCAGGACACCACAACGCCAAGATTGGCCAACTTGTTCGAGAAGCCGCTGAGAGGCCAACGCGCTGTCGACAACGCCGTAGTTGACGGCAGCCACTAGAACCCGAAGAATCACACGATTCATGCAACAAGCCAGAATACCCGCCCGTAGTTGCGGGCGGAGTCACACGCCGCCACAGAGGGCAAAAGCCCTGGTATGGCCACCCCACATGCCCGCGAGGGTATGCGAGAGAGTTCCACGAGCCAGGCTCTCTTTCGGTTTCGGGTCGGCGGTTTCCTTGCAGTGATAACATGAGGTGTGCGTGTGTGTGCATAATTGTAGTTATTTGTGTGTTTCTTTGTTTGTTTCATATTATGTTTTACAATAAATATATATAAATTTATCCGTTGTTTGAAGAATATTAACCTGCTCCCTCTCTGATCGCTAACATACGGCCATTACTGTTTATAATTTCGTTACAGGAGGAAGGATTGTGTAATACGAATAATACCAGGTACCTAGCTCCTTTTCAATTTTTCTTTAAGCTTTGATCTTTGTATTAAAGACATGACATTTTTCATAAATTTATAATACACAAAATGTTGAATAAATTATCCAATAATTGTATTACTTAAGCAATACTTGTTTTTATAAGGATAGAAATATAGTGTATTTGTAAATATTGATATGTGTGGGTAGATTTTGAGAAATAAAAAACCTATATATACTATACCAATCCATCTTTGTCTTTACTTCAACCCTGACATTTATTTTTAGGAAATACCAGTTTGGATCGTCAACCGCAGACACTCAATAGGTAATAACCGACCAGCCGGATCTAAACTTTGTTAAAGATTTGTCTTAGATGCTCTTAATATAGTCTAGGCAAATTCCGACACAGATTATAGCTTTCTTTGCTAGACGAAAAAAAATATAGATGAAAACTTTTGAAATTACCGTCTACTACTTGATTATGTACGCTATGTTAAATATATAAGTTTTTAGGTTTAAAAGTTTTTATTACTTATTACTACTATGTTATCATACAATTTTATATTATGAGCGGCCAAGATCCGGTGGTCACACACCGCCAAGTACCTGGGTGTGACCATCGACAGGGGACTCACAATGACGCAGTTTTTTAAATTGATCTATTTTCGTATCATTCACAAACACAAACGTAGACAGATAGGTACGTGATACGTGTTTGTTATATCAGTCTTTACGTCACCCTAAGCCGTAAGTGGGATTTTCTGCCCGCTACGTGGTTAATCTCACTTCCTGGCCAAGGCAAGACACTTGAGACAAACCACGGGCGGTAATTAGCAAAGCCCCAGATCACATATTTATGGCCCAAACACCTGCGATCTCGGACATTCACGAATTCACCGCCCTAGGTAGGTATGTATTATACTATTACACGCGAGGTTATTTTCCAGACCGAGCCTGCAAGTAGAGGACTGCTATATAAACCTAGCATTTTGACCACATAATGCATGTTAGAAAAACACTTTAGAACCGCTGCCTTAAATCATCCATTGATGAGATGGCTTGGCTTGGGATTACGATTCACCGTCCGTGCGTAACTTGTACGTGTACCTGTGACCTTATAAGTACCACTAACAATTAGTTGACTTACTCAAATATACAATGAAACACGTTACATTTAAATAAATACGCTATAGCGTGTATCGTAAATTCAACGACGGCGATTAGAAATCCCATTAAGTTAGGCAATAAAACGTTTTACTCTTTCGAGCCATGTTAATTTGCCCAATAAAAAAAAACATTTAATTCAGACCATAATGATCCATATTTGTGTTAGTCAGCAATCTTATCAACTATGTTAGTAGACATTTAGGTATTAAAAAGGAAAAATATGTTAGCTTCTGAGAGTGCGAGGTACAGATAGCGTAACGTCGTCTACTTCGCTCTCCCAATAGCAATCTCAACCCAAGTCTTCATAATCGGGCAGTTACGTCTTTCGGCCAACACCCTGAGAAGCGCGTTGCTGCTGCCGCGCACTCGCCCTAGCATTGAAGCGACTCTCTTTCGCCTAATGGCAAACAAGTCATCTAGCCGCGCCTCCGCGAACATACCAGAAGCACTGCAATGCTTCGGCAGCCGCAACAGCATCCTCAGGATGTTATTATATTGAACGCGTAATGCGTTATAGGCCCGTTGTGTAAACCTCACCCACAGGCTGCACGTGTAAAACGTCTGACCGTAAGCTCTAAAGAGCGTCAGTTTAACTGATTCGTTACAACGTGCAAACCTGCGGGCGAGCATGTTGCCCCTCACTGCAATCTCTCTTTTTCCAAATACAGATCATCATTCAAATCCTCTGAGAGCACGTGCCCCAGATACTTGAATCGATCGACTACCTTTAGTGGCATGCCCTGCACGCCACACAGCGTGATCCTAGGCACAACCGTCGGGTTGTACTTACGTGCTTTGCAAATTAGTGCGTGCCAATGGCTTGCTAAATCGTTTAAGTCTGGGACCCAGATTTAAGGACATAACCTCCCTCTGAAGTTTATGTCTAAGTAGATAGATATGAAATATGATACTTTTGTCAAAAATATAAACAATGATTTTGTAAAAACCATGGTGAGATAAATTAAAGAGCTGCTGCTTGTAGATCTTTACAGTGAGGACTATCGGAAGAAAATATAACTTAATTAGCTTCAAAAAGCTTTACGGTACCTACAAGTCATGTATACCTGAATATATCTTCAATCATAGGCTGGAATATATTTTAAAATATGTAACATATTGCGCGACACACTTCTGTAAAGTAGAACCTGAACAGGCGATAAATCATAAGTCATAACCATAACCCAAACCCTACCTATAGGTATTTTAGAGCGTCAGGTCAGCTTTATATCTTCGGGTCTACTGGCTTTTAATCTATTAAACACCTGAAATATAATACCTAACTGAGTAGTTGAATTTGATTAATATAATTTGTTTCAATTAAGCTTACGAAAAAGCGCTAAACGGTTGACTGACTGACCTGACTTATGAACCATTTTTTTTTACTTGATAGTTATAGACAGTATAAAGCCAAATGCTTATGCTTCAAGAATGGCTTCAAGAGCAATTTCGTCACCTGTCATATTAAGTAAAATTTTAACAATGCGGTCTAAATAGATATAATAGGGGAAATCACCATGATGTCATCTATTAGATAGAAAATAAGGATTGCGAATAATAAATGAGGATTGATTCCATTGTGTAACGACAATTTGCCAAAGTACTTACATGGATAACTTTCGTTACGAAGGAGAAATAATCAAAAAAAATGACAGGGTTTATAAGTATTTAACTTAACTATTTTTAGGGTTCCGTAGTCAACTAGGAACCCTTATAGTTTCGCCATGTCCGTCTGTCCGTCCGTCCGCGGCTTAGCTCCGTGATCATTAGTACTAGAAAGCTGAAATTTGGTATGAGTATGTGTATGTATCACGCCGACAAAACGGTAAAATAAAAACAAAAAAAAATTTTTTTTTCGGGTACCTCTCGAACACATAAAGTGGGGGTAATTTTTTTTTTTCGTTTCAACCCTAGTGTCTGGGGTGTCGTTGAATAGGTCTCTTAAAAATAATAGGGGTTTCCAAACATTACTTATTGATAAAGTCAGTAGTTTTGTAAATATTCGCTCCGAAAATAAAAAAAATTGTGTCCCCCCTCCCTCTAACTTTTCAACCGCGGGTCAAAAAAATATGGAAAAGTTCATGTTAATGCGGCCTTATAAGTACTTTCAATGAAAACTATATTGAACAAAATCGGTCGAGCCGTTTTTGAGTTATCGCCAAATTTCATATCTTTTCTTTAAAAGGTCGTAAGTTGACTTCCAGAAGGTAATAAGTGATTACAGTTTCTAGGGCGTTTACGACCTTTTTATAGTGCTTAAAATCTTTCTTAACTTAAACCTCGGGCTTAAAACAGCAGTTTATTGTGAAGGATGAGCAACTACGGAACCCTACACTGAGCGTGGCCCGACATGCTCTTGGCCGGTTTTTTAAACATGTGTCAGGTGAAGCTTGGTCTTAAAGGTGTGTCCAGTATAATAATTCGTCCGATTTTACCAGACCCCGATATAGCATTTTACCTACATAAATTCGATTAATTCCTAGATTTTGCAAACACGTCTTGTCTTTCTCTAGATTCATTAGGATATTAAAATGTTGACGCGCTTCGTCCGGTTAATATTTCGTCGGTGATAACACAAAGCCTCATGGTGTCACACGGAACGAAATTTGAGAATCGTTGTAGAAACAGGTTATGATAATATTGTCCTTGTAAATGTTAACGGATGCAATAAAATATGATTTTAATAAAACTTGAAATTGTTGTATTAGTAGTCCAACACCCGTGGCGATGGCCACTTGACTATAACTTTTCTTTGTTTTTTTTTTCTGATGTTATATTTTGTTTGGAAGAAAAATGAGTTCCGTAATTAATAACACCCCGTCAGTAGCCGACTTTTACGACGGAAAATCGGTATTCATCACAGGAGCAACCGGGTTTTTGGGAAAGGTCAGTTTTGTTTTTATCATTTAGATAATTTTATTTTTATCCAGAATTCAAAACTCAGGGACCCGGATGAAAATACATTTATTTGCGAATACGAATTGCATTTATTTTTGAACTAAGAACTCACCGAGACGATTCTAAAGAGCCTATTAACATGTCTTTGTACGTCTATGAGGACATGGTCGAAGATGAATTAAATAAAGCATTTTACAATAGGCGAGAATTATATTTATCACAGGTACTTGTGGAAAAGCTCCTGTACAGTTGCAGTGGTATCGAAAAAATTTACATTTTGACTCGCGCTAAAAAGGGTCACACTATCAATCAACGAGTGGGGCAACTCACCGAAAGCCCAGTAAGTACCTTAATAAACGGTTTTTTGGAGGAAATCGCACTTCATCGATAAGACTGTCTAATGCTAGAACAAAAATGTCTCCTTATTAAGTTCAACGAGACATCCAACTAAACTATTTCGTTGGCTTGAAAACTGTTTCTGCTATTAACTCTTGTGGAATAATAGTAGATTGTTCAACAAGGGACTAAAACAAGCCATAATGACACGAGATGTTTTCTGCTTTGAGGATACTTTAATTCCTTCAATATATTCCTTCGATAAATATTGTATTTATTTGGATTGACTCTTCTATACACATAGCCTTCAGCTTTAATCTTCTTCACTGGAAGATGATGATTACTTATTTTGTCCGTAATTTATAGTGACACAATTAATTGGTCTAATTGGTGATTACAATTCAAGTTTAATACGAGTAATAGTAATTATCATTCAAAATTCTAATGGAAAATTAAAATGTTCCATGTTTCTTTTCTTTTTTTTAAAGTGACGTTTTAAATGCTTGCATATTTAGCCAACAGATTCAAACTTAAAAACTATTTTATTTAAGACTAATATGGACTTACGGACCATGGATGATAAAATTAATTCATCGTAAATAAATAAATAAATAATATAATATTATGAAATACATTTGCATTCCTAATAATGAATCGTGTTTCATGAAATATAATCTTTTATTTTTATATTTTTGAGGTTATTTCCACGCACCAAAAAGTTTGTATTTCGCTGAAAATGGCTACAAACCTCCATTCACAAACATCGTGATTGGCTGTTTAGGGGTTTCTAAAGTAAATTAAAACAATTTTACTTTAATCCCTAGATATTAATAAGGAACTTTAGTCCCGATATGCAGAGACTAAAGTAACATTTTAAGAGCATGAGAAGTGAAAACAATCTTGTCATAATTTCGATTGTAATACCTACCTCATTTCGCAAAATGCTAAAATCTGTCCAACTGTTTTGGTGTGATGTCAAAAATTATTTTCTATCTAATAGATGACATCATGGTGGTTTCCCCTATTATATCTATTTAGACCGCACTGTTAAGATTTTACTTAATAGTTATGACAGGTGACGAAATTGCTCTTGAAGCATAAGCATTTGGCTTTATATTTTCTATAACTATCAAGTAAAAAAATGCTTCATAAGTCAGGTCAGTCAGTCAACCTTTTAGCGCTTTTTCGTAAGCTTAATTGAAACAAATTATATTAATCAAATTGAAGTACTCAGTTAGGTATGTTAAAAAAAATATTTACAAGAAAAAATTAATAACAAAAATAAACTTAATAGATACTAAAAGGTCGCTTAAAACTATTATAAAAACATGGTCCTCGAAGGCATCCGTTGCCTCCCTTTAGGCGTTTGCTTAGCGCCTTGTGGAGCCCACGCGCAGCCCTACCCCACGGACCTAGTGTCTCGACGCCAAAAGGGATAAACTCGTACTGGGCGCCGAGACACTTATATTTATGGTATTTAAAATTCTCCCGAGCGTCAGCCGCCGCTCCGGCCACTTTAAAAGTTGCTGAGAGGTAGGACGCCGCCAGCGTATCAGCGCAAGTGGCGTCCCACACCAGCGCGCGACCCATTCTAGTTATAGGTATTATATTTCAGGTGTTTAATAGATTAAAAGCCAGTAGACCCGAAGATATAAGCAAAATATTGCCCGTTTCTGGAGACTTGACTGCCCCTGGTTTAGGTCTTAGTAATGACGATAAGGAGACATTGTTGGAGAAGGTAAATATTTTTCCACTGCTGTAAAGGGGCTTCTAAATGGGCCATGTTTTGCTGCAATTTGTGGCCCGGCCATTATTTGCATCATGCTCTAGCGTAGGGTGACAGAGAAGGACGGCTATAGTTGCCGGCCACAAATTGCAGCAAAATATGGCCCGTTTAGAAGCCCCTTAAATTTAGGTTTGTGTTCGCGGGAAGTTTGTCGCACGCAAAGTTTTACAAAATTACAATAGCAAAGTGAATTTGACAGACTTGCAGGTAAAAGTATTTCGAGCTTATTAATTAAATAACATATAAGTATTAAGCGAAACCAGTGAAACTAAGATGTATTTAAGCATGTCAATTGTGAGTCGAAACGACATACTAAACATGAAGTATAACGATAACTATTAACTATACGTCTTGTTTAGCTGACCATTTTTCTCAATAATTCTACTATTGTACGTGTTAGGTTTCGGTGGTGTTCCATTGCGCAGCCACGATAAAGTTCAATGACCCGATCGGAGCCGCCCTGGAGACTAATTTGGGGGGTACAAAGAAGGTTTTGGAACTCTGCAAGCGCATGAGGAACATACGTGTAAGTATGTTATATAATATAATAATGCAAATAGTATATAAATAATAGTAGTTTATGCAGCTGTGACGTGAGGTACAATGAGATAGGTCTTAAAACACTCATTCTGTTGTTAGGAACAGTTGCAAACACAACTTTATTTAACCACATTTTCATCACCATTATCATACATTTTCTCGTATGAAACACCGGTATTGCCAGTCAGTCCCGCGGAGCGGATGAATGAATGATGTGACCCCGCTGGCGGCCGGCGTAGTCGTCTTAAGAGTATCAAATATGATCATCCTAAGACGACCCCGCCGGAGATATCGTAATGTTATGTAATGACGTCTCTGATTTTGGTCACTGCCAAGTTATGTATTGGTCTTTAACTATAGTATCTGAACTTATTATAGTAATTTACGAGGGTTGTTTGATAAATACCCGTGTTTAGAAAAAAACAACAAAGGTTTGTATACGTGTATATTTATTTTTCTACATAGTCACCTTCCAACTCTATACACTTGTTCCAACGGTGTTCTAGCTTTAATAAGCCGTCTAAAAAATAAGATTTCGGAAAGTCGTGAAAATAGGCCTCCGTGGCGGCAATGACCTCTTCATTGGACGAACATTTCTTTCCAGCGAGCCATTTTTTTTAATTTGGGAATAGGAAGAAGTCACAGGGAGCCAGGTTTGGGGAATAGGGCGGATGAGGCAGCAATTCATAATGTAATTGCTTTAATTTGGAGTCTGCGATTCTTGAGGAGTGAGCTGGTGCATTATCATGATGAAAGAGAACTTTTTTCTTATTTAGATGTGGTCTCTTTTCTTTCAAAATGGTATCAAATTCTTGCAATAAATTAGCGTAATATTGCCCGGTTATCGTTCTTCCTTTTTGTAAATAATCAGTATGGATGATGGCGACTGTTTTTTGGGACTCGCAGGGAGCGAGTCCCAAAAAACAGTCGCCATGCCCTTTCCGGCCGATGGAACGGTCTTCGCCTTCTTTGGAGCTGATTCCCCCGGCAAAATCCACTGTTTAGACTGTTCTTTACTTTCTGGGGTATAGTGGTGT
This sequence comes from Apotomis betuletana, assembly GCA_932273695.1. Classification (NCBI taxonomy): domain Eukaryota; kingdom Metazoa; phylum Arthropoda; class Insecta; order Lepidoptera; family Tortricidae; genus Apotomis; species Apotomis betuletana. The sequence goes on from OW026299.1 coordinate 19,700,200, forward strand.
ACCCACGTTTCATCAACAGTCACAAAACGCCGAAGGCACTCACCCGGACTACTTTCGTACTTATCTAAACAGTGCCTTGAAATTTGCTTCCGGGTGAGCTTTTGTTCCTCGGTGAGCAAACGCGGCACCCACCTCGCCGAAACCTTCTTCATGCCTAATTTGTGTTCTAAAATGTGCTGCACGCGTTCAATCGAAACATTTACAATGACGTCAATTTCTCTAAGTTTTATTCGGCGATCGCTTAATACAATATTCTCTATTTTTTTTACCATATCACCTGTGGTCACCTCAACAGGACGTCCTGGGCGATCTTCATCAAAGATGGACGTTCTGCCTCGTTTAAATTCATTGTACCAATATCTAATGGTTGTCATAGATGGAGTATGATCATTGTAAACAGCTTGCATGCGTACTTTTATTTCATCACAAGAATTTCCTTCCAAAAACAGAAACCGAATTACAGAACGATAATGCTCTTTCTCCATTATTGCAATAACAACGCGAACTCCGTCGTAAAAAGCCGTTAAAAGAAAAAAAACAAAAGAACGCTGTATTTTTTTTTTTAATTTTCTAGTCCATAAGGGATGCCTAAAAAGTTCGTATACATAATTTCAGCCAGTAACAAGAATAACTTTTTAAAACGTGTATTTATCAAACAACCCTCGTAACAATATAATAATAATCATAATAAATGGAATTTGGTGTAGACAAGTGTGCGGTCATGCATGTACAGCGGGGGAAAGTCGTAAATTCCGCGAACTTACAACTTTCTGAGACAATGTCCCTCAAGTCTATCTCCGAAGCTGAAACCTAAAAGTACCTTGGTATGTCACAGTCATTGGGTATTGCGGACGGAGACATTATGCAGGCGCTGAAGGAGCGTTTCTTTTCTCGCTCGACAAAAGTACTTAGCAGTCTTTTGTCCGGTGGCAATAAGGCGCGCCCCTTCAACGCTTGGGTGATGCCTCTGCTCACTTACTCCTTTGGCATATTAAGGTGGACTCAGACTGAGCTGGACGCCCTGGATACGAGGGTCCGCCAGCTGCTCACTACACACCGCATGAGGCACCCACGCTCGTCAGTTATGAGACTGTACATCCCGCGTAAGTGTGGAGGCCGTGGCTTTTTAAACGCCAAGCACCTCCATAACTGCGAGGTGTGCAGTCTTAGGGAGTATTTCCTAAACAACGAGTGTGGGATTCATCGCGATGTAGTAGCAGTTGACAAAGGCCTCACCTCTCTCTCCTTAGCAAACGAGTACTGGCGTAGACCAAAGGTGCTTAGCACTGATGACCGCAGGGCCGTATGCAAGAGCAAGGAGCTACACGGGCGGTTCTACAAGGCCCTTGCCCCGATGTAGATCTGCTCGCGTCGGTGAACTGGCTACGCTTCGGGGATCTCTTCGGGGAAACCGAAGGTTTTGTCTGTGCAATTGCGGACGAAGTAATGATGACGAACAACTACCGGAGATATATCCTGAAAGACGGTACGGTCGACATTAAATGTCGACCGTACCGTCCTTCAGTCCTTCGTCACTCAGACATATAATCTCCGGTTGTTCTCATCTTGCTAACGGCGAGACAGACATAACCAAGTAGCCAGGATCATTCACCAGCAGCTTGCTCTTCGATACGATCTTGTGGGGTCTGAGTTGCCGTACTATAAGTACGCACCGATGCCAGTTCTCGAAAATGGTCGTGCCACGCTCTATTGGGATCGATCTATCATTACGGATAGGACTATTGTAGCCAATAAGCCTGATATCGTGTTGGTAGATCGATCCAAGCGCCAGGCAGTGCTCGTCGACATCACTATCCCGCATGACGAGAACCTCGTGAAGGCCGAGAAGGACAAACTCAGCAAGTACCTTGACTTGGCTCACGAGGTAACCGCCATGTGGGATGTTGATTCGACGATCATTGTCCCGATAGTCGTTTCGGCGAACGGTCTTATAGCGAAGAGTCTCGACAAACACCTCAAGAGACTCTCGCTAGATGGCTGGATCAAGGGTCAGATTCAGAAGGCGGTACTCCTGGACACGGCGCGCATCGTCAGGAGGATCCTCTCTCTGCAGCCCTAACCACCGGTAGCCTGGGCCCTGCCCCGCTGCCGGCGGCACCCTATGTTAGGTTTTTTATAATGTACTTATATTTTGTAACTTCTTTATTGTATTTTAATTTTGATATAACTTTAGTGTAAAAAACCTAATCTAAGCTATAAAATGAATAAAGGAGATAATAATAACAATAATAAAGCCATTTATTAACCCAAAACAGAGAATTGTATAGAAACAGAAGGTGGTTCCTAGAATCTAAAAGTAATGACCGTAGACTTTTCGGCAAAAAATACAAATTGACTTAATAAATTACTAAGTTACTTAACACTATCAAGCAACCAAATTATCTATCTTCTATCTATATAAATATATAAAAGAAGAAGTCCTGACTGACTCATCAACGCACAGCCGAAACTACTAATGTTAGAGAGTTGATTTTTGCACAGTAGGTTACTTTTATAACGTGGGCTAGGGGTAAGAAGCGATTTTGAAAAATATAACCCCTAAAGGGGTTAAAAAGGGGATGAAAGGTTGTATGGGCTACAAATTTTTTAGGAGTTAGAAACTTTGGTAAACGATATTCTATTAAAAAACAAGAAAATAAATTTCAGCGTTTTTTTTTAAATTCATCCCCTAAGGTGGTGAAAAAGGGGTTGAAAGTTTGTATGAAGATCAAATATTTTTTTCAGCGCGCGACTTGAATCTCTGTGTAAAGGCATATTATTACAATACAAGTAAAGTAAAGTGACCGTTTTCAAAAATTCATCCCCTAAAAGGGTTTAAAAGGGGTTGAAAGTTTGAATCCATTACAAATTCTTTAAATCTTCTCATAAAGGCATATATAAAAATAACATTAATTGAACGCTATTAAAAATTCAACCTCTAAGGGGATTATAAGGGGGATGAAATTTTTTCTTGGGGTTCAAATTTGATTTTAAGCTAGGAACTTGAAACTTCGTAAAAAGGTATTAAAATAAAAACTAATTTCAGCGTTTTTGAAAATTCATCCCCTAAGGTGGTTAAAAAGGGGTTGAAAGTTTGTATCGAGATCAAATATTTTTTTGAGCGCGGGACTTCAATCTTTGTGTAAAGGCATATAATTAGAATACGAGAAAAGTAATCTCAGCGTTTTTGAAAATTCATTCCCTAAGGCGGTGAAAAAGGGGTTGAAAGTTTGTATTTGAGATCAAACATTTTTTTGAGCGCGGGATTTGAAACTTTGTATAAGGGTATATTATTAGAATACAAGAAAAGTCATTTCAGCGTTTTTTAAAAATTCAACCCTGAGGGTGGTGAAAAAGGGTTTGAAAATGTGTACGAAGATCAAACATTTTTTTGAGTGCGGGACTTGAAACTTTGTATAAAGGCATATTATTCGAATCCAAGAGTTTAGAAACGTATTATTGTTAAACTCATCGAATTTAGTAAAGCTATTCGTTTGTAGATGTACCTGATTTCCATAATAATTACACGTTATTAGTGCAATTTAGCCGAAAAAAAACTAAAAACGGACTTCTTATCATTTTCTCATGTCTGTAGATAAATGGTGTAAAATATCTTAGAAATTGTAAAATAGTATTGTACACAGGTTGATGATGACACTTGCTTTAAAATTTGAAGGTAAAGAACATCCAAGTGAAATACTTTATACTTTAGCATTGCTTAGGCATTTACTAATTTTAGTAAAGCTTTTCATTCATAGATAGCGCTAGCGGTTCTAATCATCACTACATAGTATAAAACAAAGTCGCTTTCTCTGTCCCTATGTCCCTTTGTATGCTTAAATCTTTAAAAGTACGCAACGGATTTTGATGCGGTTTTTTTTAATAGATAGAGTGATTCAAGAGGAAGGTTTATATGTATAATACATGCATAATTTGTTAGCATTTCACCCGTGCGAAGCCGGGGCGGGTCGCTAGTTTATTTATACCAGGTGTTGCCTGTAATAGGAGCAATAAATTAAAATATAGATTCTACTCTTCAAATTGAACAACATTTGTTAAGCAACTTAAAAAAAAAGTCAGTTTTCAGAATTGTTTTTTATTTATTTTATGTAATTTCAAACAAATTAAATAGTATTTTCAATGTACGTCATCCAACATTGACATTCCCTGAGCATTGACATAGCTGTCACTCTACTAATATCGGACATTTCGCAATACATTGCTTCTTTGTCTAAAGATTATTCTACAAAATATCATTTAATGCACGTTATTTTCAGAAGTTGCTTAACAAATGTTGTCCAGTTTCAAGGGAAGAATCTATGTTTTAATTTATTGCTCCTATTACAGGAAACACCCGGTATACTAACACGTTCATTTTATTAAATTAGTTAAAAAAAAAACTTTATGCTTTAATAATAGATGTATCATTTTTTATCGTGTTTATTATATACAAATATAATATGCAGTCTAGGCGTATCTGATTTCGTAATGATTCCGCGTAATTAGAGCAATTTAGCAGAAAACAAACTACAAAGCGGGGCCAAGGGCGACTCGAACTCGCGTACGAAGGATTCGGTACCATTATAATTCAGTGAATAAAGGATTTTGACCTTACAAACGGTCCGGTAGGTTTGAATTTTTGATATGTTGTCTAGGATGGTTAGGTAGTGTTTAAAATGCAAAATGCACAATTCCCCCCACTCCGCGCCCGCCGCCATATTGAAAAAACCGGCACTCTCTTCATATTTTTGCTCATATCTTCCTTTAGGAGCATTTTAGCTAGAAGAAAGCTTCGACAATGTTATAGAGAGTTAAATTTAGTACTTTTTCCATTTTATATTTTGTTTCTAGGATAGATAGTTACGGAGATATGCACATTAAAAAAAACTTAAGAAATTGCAATTTTCAACTCAAAAACAAACTTCTGGATTATATCTTCGTTTAGGAGCATTTTAGCTAGAACAGTGCTTGGGCAATTTTGTAGAGAATTAAATTTACTATAATTTACATTTCAAATTTTGTTTCTAGGACAGATAATTACGGAGATATGTAAAAAATAAAGTCACATTTTCCGAAAATGTATGTAAAAATGGACATGAGTTTTATAAGCAATTATATTTCCTACATGTTTTAATTTGTCCTAGAATAGTCCGTAACTGAATGACAGCGTTCTAAACCAAGAATTTTGAGAAATTTTCGGAAAATTCGACTTTTCCTGTTTTTTAAATGTGCATATCTCCGTAACTAACCGTCCTTGAAACAAAATTTGAAGTGTAAAATATAGTAAATTTAATTCTCTACAATATTGCCCAAGCTTTGTTGTAGCTAAAATGCTCCTAAACGAAGATATAATCCAGAAGTTTGTTTTTCAGTAGGAAATTGCGGTTTTTTACGTTTTTTTAAATTAGGGGATATCTCCGTAACTATCTGTCTTAGAAAAAATATATAAAATTGAGAATGTAGTAAATTTAACTCTCTATAATATTGTCAAAGCTTTCTTCTAGCTAAAATGCTCCTAAAGGAAGATATGAGCAAAAATATGAAGAAAGTGCCGGTTTTTTCAATATGGCGGCGGGCGCGGAGGGGGGGGAATTGTGCATTTTGCATTATAAACACTGACTAACCATCCTAGACAACATATCAAAAATTCAAAACTACCGGACCGTTTGTAAGGTCACACATAGTACTTTAGTCTCTATTCAGCGTATTATTACGTAAAAATGGCAAAAAAGTCACGTTTGTTTTATGGGAGCCGCACTTCAATATTTATCATCATTTATTATTTGGCGAATTACAGCAACCAACATCAAAATCCACTTGACTGACGACGATCTCATACAACTTGCAAAAAAAGAAAGGAAATTCAACATTGCTTAGATCTGAAAATAATAAAAATGTTAAATGTTCAAGATAAGATTCCACGCGGACGAAGTCGCGGGCAACACAGCTAGTACATTTATAAGTAATAATTAAAAATTCTGAAATATTGCTAATCATGCTCTACACTTTAATACACTTCAAATTATTAACATCTACTAGTTCATTAAATTGCCGAATTAAAATATTAAATAGTATATTAAAATATTGTACATGCCGAAGTTATTTAATTGTATAATTATTAAATAATATTACAAATAATTTAACAATATGGGTCTAGATAAATATAAATACTATATAAAATAAGTAAATGATGAATGAAGTGAGATGATAGTAAAGCCGGTAAATAAGTTGATAGGTAATTTGAATTGTTTAGGCATTAGTCCACGTATCTACAGCATACAGCAATACGGACAAGGACGTGATAGAAGAGAAGGTGTATCCTCCTCCTGCGCAGATCGACGATGTTTACGAGTTTGTGGAAAAATACGGAGATGACGAGAAAACGACGAAGCCATTATTGAGTAAGAATAAATGTTGCTTATTATATACTTTTTATTTATTTGGATTGGGGGTTCTCAGTAATAATTGAAAGAATTAATTTATTTTCGGCGCTTACAGATGGACGACCAAATACGTACTGTTTCACCAAGGCGCTTACTGAGGCGTACTTAGCTGAAAACTACGGGGATGTACCGATTGTCATTCTGAGGCCATCTATTGGTAATCTTTTATTCTATTGTACACGTGCATTTATATTCAATATTCATCTAGTAACAATTTGAAGATTAGTAAACTAGGCGAGAATTAATAATATCTAGAATGAGTCCCAGAGTTAAATGAGTGCCCACTCATTTAACTCTACGCCTTCCTGGTGGTGGTGGCGGACCAATGGAATTAGACCATAAATAAAAATGTATTCTGTTTTATTTATTTTTTAACACCCGACGGAAAAAAGAGGGTTGTTATAAGTTTAACATTGTGTACATCTGTGTATCTGTGTGTCTGTCTGTGGCGTCCTAGCTCCCAAACGGATGAACCAATTTGAGGGCGGTTTTTTTTGAAAACCTTGTCCGTTGATATGGTTCTTAGCTATGTTTGGAAGAAATAGGACCAGTCGTTTCCAAGATATTATTCAGCTTTAATTGGATTAAGTGACAGGATCTCAGCTAATATTGAAGTTAAGAATTCCAAATCTTGTAGTTATGTTCAGTTTTAGTAGGACTTTCTTTGTCATTATTTGAATAAGGGTCTCATGATGACCACCTTCTTGTGTCGGGGATGTTTTAAATTTTTAATTTAGGTTATTACAAAATCTCTATTATGTTTCAGTGACAGCAGCGATAAGTGAGCCGCTCGTGGGTTGGTTGGACGGCTGGCAAGGCAACACGACTATCCTGGCATTGGCAGCGCGGGGCTTCCACCGGGTCAGCTTGTGTAATGGCCAAGGTTTCGCCGATCTGATCCCAGTGGACTACGTGGTCAATATGGCGCTAGTGGCTGCCGTTTACTCCAAAAAGTATGTATGCATATTACTATTCCAAAAATTACATCGTGTTGAACGTTTGGGCTGCGCAATTGCGCATCCTTAAGAGATGTATTTGGTAGTACAGCTCAGGAAGGATATGTGGCGAAGCTCTGTATAGATCTGCGACCAAAAATATGCGAAGATATGCGTCTTGCTACAGATTTTTCGCTTTCTTATCTCGCACGAGTTTTTTGCTTCTTGTGTCGTACAAAAGCTCGCTCCGCTGAGCCCATTACTACTAAAGCAGCGTAGCCCCAGCTAAGGCCTGTTACTGTTACACGTGTACACTACATATATAGCATTTGTCTTTCTGTAATTTACAATATGCTATCATACCCTTGATTGTGTCCACATTACTGAGTATTAAGTATCCTCCGTTTAATCCACGACTTGATATACCTATCTGCAGTCAAAGTGTTACTGACAGGTTATTTTATTAGGTCAACAACATCGAAACATCTTCATCAACTTTTACATTTAGAGTTTGTTAAATAGGATTTTTTGAGGAGATGTACGGTTTGTGTTAATGTTAACAAAACCATGTCTTACTTCTGTGTTTTCAGAAATGAGCTCTCCGTGTACAACTGCTGTACGAGCGGAGTCAACCCTATCACATGGGCCATGATGGTGAAGTTATTCCTCATTGCCAGCAAGGCCGATAAGTTTCGTAAGTCAATATTCATATAGGTATTCAAGGATCATTCCTCGGGAAATGTTTTCTATGACTTTTGTCAAACAATATTTCTGCAGTTTTTAAATTTTTGTAAATATATTTTCACTATTATCATTGCTTTTTTTTATCTACTTACACCAATATTATTTATTACTAGCTGTGCCCCGCGGTGTAACCCGCTCATCCCACGGGAACACTAAATTTATTCAGGATGAAAAGTATCCTATGTCCTTTCCCGGGTCTCAAACTATTTCCATACCAAATTTCATATAAGTCGGTTCTGCGGTTTAAGCGTGAAGCGGTAACAAACAGACAGACAGACAGAGACACTTTTGCATTTATAATATTAGTATGGATTGGATTGCTTTAAAAATAATATTTACTGTTATTATTTTATTTGCGAAAGATTTAGTAATTTTTAGGGTTCCGTACCTCAAAAGGAAAAAACGGAACCCTTATAGGATCACTTTGTTGTCCGTCTGTCCGTCCGTCCGTCCGTCTGTCAAGACCCTTTTTCTCAGGAACGCGTGGAGGTATGAAGCTGAAATTTATATCAATTACTCAGGTCTACTGTCCCTTGAAGCTGTGAAAAAATCAAACTTCTAAGCCAACGCAATCAAAAGATACAGCCGTTTATGCCGCAAATTTTCGACACTTGCAAGGGAATCAAAACCTACAGGGTGCTTCCCGTGAGCTCAGAATCTTGAAATTTGGTACGAAGCAACGTCTTATAGCATAGATAAAGGAATAATTACGAAAACCATAAAAAAAATTTTTAATACCTAACTTTGCACCTAATTTATATGGGGCGCTATACATACCAGGTGCAAACTTAACTTAACCACTTAGGGATGGAAAGTGTTTGTACGGAACCCTCGGTGCGCGAGTCCGACTCGCACTTGGCCGGTTTTTTTTGAGGTTTGAAGGTTTATTTTTTGCTATAATTCTTTTCCTTCTCCAGCTAAAGCTACGAATTCGAAAGGCTTAGCTTGAATGGAATAGCTTGACATAAAATAATTAGAAAAGAAAATCTATTACGAATATATATAAGACTTCTTCAGTTCTCGACTTTATTAAATAAAAAAGTAACTTAAATTATTGAAATCTCCTACCACTGAAAGGTTTACAGCTATTGAAAATCCTTTCTTTACAGTATACTTACTACTAAGCTTTCAAACTATTGACGGATGGATGCGCCGACGACGGAAAGTTTCCAAAGTTGCGAAATTTTCCACATGGAAATTCTTGCTAAATTCTCAATTTACAAATTGAATTATTCTTTTAAATTCTTGTGCACGTTTTCAGAAATTGGGTAATTTTTTTGGAAACTTTAAGCAACTTGCCCATCCGTAAATAGATGCCCTACACCACTTATGTCAATTAATCCAGGTATTGCTTGAGATTTGTCTATCACCTCACCTCCTTAGTTTGCCTCTAGTTCCGCGCTGGGATGTTTAGATAGCCTGTTATGCAGGTTTTGAATTTGGTGTGTGTTTTCAGAAAAGCTGCCACTTCCTGGAGTCGTGCTCACCCGATCTCGTGTAGTGTTGTATATTCTCACGCTGCTGACCCACTCTTTGCCAGCCTATATAATGGATGCCGGTAGAGTGGTCACTCGAAAGCGACCCAAGTAAGTCTTACAGCCTGGCCATGACATCGGCGGCGAGCGGTAGTAGTGAGTGGTGGTGATTATCAGTTTCCTGGTCGCCGTTCGTCATCAGTCTCCTGGTCCCCTTTCGGCTTGGTCACGACCTCGATTTTAGCGGCGAGCGGCGCGGCGCGCGGGGCGACAAGCATGCCACGCACACTACGCACAGTACACCACGCGATTGCCTCTGAAGTCGTGGCATCTTTCTTATTTGCTCGGCAAAAATCGTTTTTTTTCTGCTCGCCGGTTACCGCTGCTGCTACCGCTGGTCACGTTAAGTCGTGGCTGGGCCTCAACTGCTAAATTATATGTATAGGACCCATATCCATAATAATAAAATAAAATTAGCTGAAAATTTGGCAAAATGAAAAGACAACTTTTATCTATCAGGATATGTAGGTTATAGAGCCAAGTTTAATTTTATCTACTCTCCCCCCCTCGCATGGGTGAGCGTCACCCCCCCGCGCCCTCGAATGTCTCCCGGAGCGCGGTATTTTCCACTTTAATAGAAAACCGTGTACGGTACATACAAAGTGTATAGGAACGAAACAATCCTGAATAAATTTACTATAAACGTTTCATATATACAAAAGCGATAGCACTTATACAATCAGCGCAATCTGTTATCAAATACTAACGTTTTTAATTTTTGATCTTTTTTTCTGCTAAAAGGTTAGTTATCTCAAAAACTTCACACTTCTCGGCCAAAATATGTAGACAAAAGTAAAGAATGGAAAATGTTCTTTCTAAAAATGAATAATTTATTTCTGTCACTCTTTCATTTACCATTCCAATGCTATTTTTAAAATTTAAGTCATTTGACCATAATGCGAAATATAAATATTCATACTAGTTAAACGGCGTTACTTTCAATACCATAGATTTCTTATATGTTTTTCTGTAATCTACAAGTATTGAACTATATTCTGTTTTTTTTTTAGACTTACTATTTTAGGAAATATGGGATGTGTGGGGAAATCGTCAAGTTTTGCAACTTCAAAACCATTTAATTTAGAATTATGAAATATATATATTTGAGATGTTCATAATGTACCCTTTCATTTGATATGTCACACGATATACTTTGCTATTTTTTTTCTAATTTACTCCTCAAATCTAGCCCCCATGTTTCAAATTACTTGATTTACTTTACGTTACGTTACATTTCCATGTTTGAGTCATCAATTTACATACGTGTACCAAATTTCAACTCAATCGGTCCAGTAGTTTCGGAGAAAATTAGCTATGATTATAGTAGGATCCCTCGTGTGTCTGTGTCAGTCCGTCTGTCTGTCATAGCCAATTTGCTCCGAAACTACTAAACCGATTGAGTTGAAATTTGGTACACATATGTAAGTTGATGACCCAAATATGGACTTGTAACGTAACGTAACGCAAATAAATAAATTTTGACATGAAGGCCAGTTTTAGGGGGCAAATTAGAAAAAAAAAATGGCGAAATATATCGTGTGACATATCAAATGACATCTCAAATATATATATTTCATAATTCTAAATTAAACTGTTTTGAAGTGATTTACGAAAATGAGCAAAACTTGACGATTTCCCCACACACCCCCTATTTCCTAAAATAGTGAGTCCAAAAAAAAAAAGTACAGAATATAGTTCAATACTTATAGATTACAGAAAAACATATAAGAAGTCTATGGTATTGAAAGTAACACCGTTTAACTAGTACGAATATTTATATTTCGCTCAATGGCCAAATTACTTGAATTTTAAAAATAGCATTGCTACGGTAAATGAAAGAGTAACAGAAATAAATTATACATTTTTAGAAAGAACATTTTCTATTCTTTACTTTTGCCGTACATATTTTGGCCGAGAAGTGTGAAGTTTTTGAGATAACTAACCTTTTAGCAGAAAAAAAAGATCAAAAATTAAAAACGTTAGTATTTGGTATCAGATTATTTCGTTCCTATACATTTTGTATGTATCGTACACGGTTTTCTTTTAAAGTGGAAAATACCGCGCTCCGGAACACATTCGAGGGCGCGGGGGGGGGGGGGTGACGCTCACCCCTGAGAGGGAGGGAGAGTAGATAAAATTAAACTTGGCTCTATCTATAACCTACATATCCTGATAGATAAAAGTTGTCCTTTAATTTTGCCAAATTTTGCCATACATTTCAATCTAATCTTCTTGAACGATAATCTTCTGAGTGTAATCTATACTTTAGTAAAACTTAAAAAATCAATGATTGTACATTCAGTAGGTAAAGAAAATTATCTACTCGGATGCATGTATACGAATGTATGTGTTTTTGCGGCTCCAACCCTGAACCGCACACATCTCATCACTAGTAAAACAACTTAAAAGTGCCGCTTCGCAAAGTTACTTACATATTGAGAGGCTCTTTTCGATCATGACATACGATACGAGTAATTATAATTTGTTTACAGGCACGTCAGGCTTACCAGGCGGCTAACCACTCTTCGAGACCAACTGCAATACTTCTCTACCCGCAGCTGGATTATGAAGTCTACGAATGCGCAGGCGCTGGCCGCAAGTCTGTCCGACGCCGATGCGCGGATATTCCCATGTCATCCTGCTCATATACACTGGCCATCATACATGCCTATATATTACTTAGGCGTCAAGAAATTCTTGTTCGGCGATAAGGCGTGATAAAATTCCATAAAAGCTAAAAAGACGCTATGTTATTTCGGATCTTTTCACGGTAGTTGACGGTACTTACCGTTACTAACTAAATGTATATAGAATCAATTAAGAAAATATTTTTAATTTACAATGTAGCGAAAAATGGAAAAATTCAATAGGCGGGGTTCAAATTCGCGTCTCCAACGGCTTTCCGGGCTAACACGGGCAATATCTTTCAGACTCTTTTAGTTTTATCTGGGTTAGACGGCCTAGACACATGCCATTTACAAGTGCTGTGAACAGTCTACGGGTTTTGAGTGTTCTGTATTCACCAAACAATGAGGTCCACACAGGTTGGGCATGCGGGGTGTTCGCACTTACTGAAATCAGATAGACCTCCAGGCTCGATCTCATATACTTATGTATTTATATATTTGCATTATCTACACATATTAGGGCGGGTTACTCTGCGTTTCCTTGGTGTTTTATCCACGCAGGGGGACTCACTTACACCGATTCTAGCCACAACATCGGGTTGATCACCCGATTTTTCAGTTTAGCTTAACTAGGTCCCCATACACGTTTAAATGTAAATATGAGGTTTAGGCCTCTAGTATTTTTGTACTAGCTAGGGCGAACAGGGGTAGTATTTAATAGGTACACTTTAATAGGGACATTAGGACTGGGTTCTTTATCCTCCGAGCAATCGGCCATTCATCATTAACTAACATAACATCTATTCAAATTATTTTAATTTCGTCTGGTATAGTAAATACAGAAAGCTGACCTACTGTTTTACTAGTGTTTATGACTTGGGATGTTAGTAGTGAAAAACAAAATCTTGTAACTGTTTATAAGGAGTGGGAATAGAGAAATTGTTATTTAGACCAATCATATATTTAGAACCTATAATTTGACATCAATATTTTGTAGAAACAATTAGTTAATTTTTACCGATTGTAAACGACAACCGCGTCCGTCGGCTATCGATCACATAGACACTCCGAAACTCAGGGATGAGTATGGAGCGAAGCGGACTGTAGCTTGAGAAATAGGGTAAACGAAACGGACGAGTACGAAAACGCAAAGTAAAATCAACGAAATATATTACACAAGAAATTAACAATTAACACAACAACGGATCGGAAAAACACTTAAATTTAACACTTAATTACTTTAGTCTCTGTCTAATGATTTTAACACTAATCGCGGACCGATGGTACTACGCTGACACTAACAAACTAACTTTCGCGGACCGATGGTACTACGCTACTCGAATACAGAAAGATGGTAACTACGGTTAACAAGAACTGAGAAGTGACAAGTGGCGGATCGATGATCAACGCACTGACTACGGAGTGGTACTCTACGTAGACTGAAGGTGAACTGAAGATGAACTGTGTTAATGGCGGAAACGGGCGTCCTTTTATATTATTCGCTTCGGGTTGTAAACATTTTCAGAGGGACGCCCGCTCTGTTACATTTTACTGATTCCTAGGTAAATTACAATTTTCATCTTAAATCTAACTTATAGGTAACATAAAGGTTTGTTCGTAGAACACAATCACATATGTTATTTTCATGTGAGAGCTCCCAATTAATTACAATTACATAAAATTGATGCAACTTCTTTGTTCCGACTCAGAGGCCGTCTCGCTCGCACGGGTCGAGATATGCACCTTCCCGGTCTCTCATTAGCCGGAGCGCGCGACGCGCCGTATTATTTTCGTGTTTGCCGTGCTCGCAGCAGGTTGCGGCCGGTATAATGTAAAGTGATTTTACTTATATTTCTACAGGGAACGTTACTACAAAGTTTCAGTTATTTAATTTTTATCCTTAAATTTTGCAACCAATGTAAACAAACATAATTCCTTTGTCTCGCGCTGCGAGTGGAAAGTTACCAGGATGAGTCACACTTGTTTGTTTTAAGACGCCGTGGTCTTTAACTATTTCTACATAGTATTTGGGAGCTCTCTTATAATAAATGTTTCTTAGGAAAAATAAGTGTTATACACATGATATTGCCGCTTTTTTGGGCATTTAGGAAAATAAGGATATATTATTTATTTGCCTTAATTCTAGTTTCGCCTAACCTTTACACACATATATTATTTATTAATTTATCTATTACATTAGCCTAGCTGTCCGTAACACCGATTATGATTAAAAAATTTGGTAAAGTAGTGTACTTATAATAGATAGCTGTGTAATTAAGTTAAATAAATAAATAAATAGCTGTAGTGTTGGGATGGCAACACTAAAGAAAAAAAGTCGAATCAGATGACAAATGACATTCGCCCTTCCAACAGAAATGAAATTTTAGATTTTGTTATAATTTTTGATGAGGAAATTCTATTGTGGAATTTTGTGTATGTTTAGGGATGGGCGATAGATCATTCCTATTGTTGGATTTGGTGTGTCTGAACTGAAGTGTAGATTGCTAATAACGGCCGGGGACATGTGGATAACAATAAGAATAGTTTTCCGTTCCCGTATTTGCACCTCAGATCTCAGAACTTAATTAATTATATCACAGAGGTTTAGAAGAGGTTTTTAGTTTGGGGCGCCCAAGTACCAGCTTCTCCCTCTAGATCGTATTCAACGAAGAGCGACTCGTATCGTCGGCTGCCAGCGAACTTCAGATCGGCTTGACTCCTTGGCGCTACGTAGAGATGTAGCCTCTCTCTGCATCATTTATCGCTTGTATAACGGGGAGTGCTCCGAGGAGTTGTTCGGATTGATAAGATAAGATAAGAATCATTTAATCAATTGGGATTCACTGGAACCACTTTTGCATCGTCATTGAATACATAGCTATTACATTCATTGGTACAATAGTAATAACATTAACACAAAATTATTATAGGTACACAAGATTTCCATACATTTGCAATATTTCCGCGGTAATGCTGCTTCGTCAAAAGTAAACTAGGTGATAAATTACATGAAAAATTATGATAATTAAAATTACTTTAACCTTTTAATTACAAAAAAGAAAAAACTACCCGCGTCAAAAGCAAATACATAATTATGTCAAAATGTCAATGTATATAATAGCTAGGTAGTACATAAGATTTCATAGTCATGTATATAGGTAGGCGTCAATCTATATTCTTTCGTTGTCAATAAATAAGAAGTTGAGTTATGTAGGTACGTTATCAATTTGTTTTGTTCATTGGTTTGTCTTTTAGGTATTAAGTATTTCAAGTCGTTATTATATTTGTTTTATAAATAGATTTAGTTAGGTTAAGCGTCAATCAGTTGTTTTCATTGAGTCCCTTTTATTTCGTGTTTAGTATAAGTTATCGATTGTAAGTTGTTACGTTATAAGTAAATAAAGCCGTCTCAGAAAGTAAATAAAGATTTCCCTTTATGTAAGTTGATATCAGCTAACTTGTATTGTTTTTGTCGAAGAGAAATAGTTTCATTTACCTAGAATTGTTTATGTTTTGTTTATATTTTAATACTTACGTTTTATGTGTCTTATTTCTGATTGTTGTGTAATTATTTAATGTTTTTAATAAAATAAATGAAGATGCTCATGGTATACACATACAAATCCCACAATAACACACGATTCCTTCCTCTCCCGAGGTAACCCCTTCACCCCCTGGTAACAAGTCACCTATCCCCTCCTCCGGCCCAAGCTGAGAAAGGATATAAAATGGCCGCTCAGCCTGGACCGACACTCATTCGCCTCCAGCCCGCCGCACGCCCACACGCACTGAAACACGCTTCGCATCTTGAAAATTCCTTCAATGTTTTTATTTACTCTCCATGGTAATCATCCCGGTAACACAGTCTTCATGGGTATACGGACCTGTCCGTAACAGTGGTCCTTCGAGCCGGATATTGGAAGAACTATTTGAAGAACACATCAAGAAAGAAAATACAGCAAGAAAGAAACAAGTACGCGCGAGTTCTCGGCAGTGGTTTTAACCGCAGCCCAGTATACTTGATTCAAGAAAGAAGGTACAGCAAGAAAGAAACAAGTACGCGCGAGTTCTCGGCAAGTGGTTTTAACCGCAGCCCAGTATACTTGATTCAAGAAAGAAACAAGAAACAAGTACGTGCGAGTCGTGGTCAGTCACAGGGTCTAGCTTTGCCCGACCACTGGCTCGTTAAAACGTGTGTGCCAGTCGCCTAGCGGTGTTAAATGACTGTCAAGAAGCACATGCGGTAAGCTGGCAGAAATTGAGCGAATCTGTCCACTCTCGCGAGTGTATTGCTTAGTCGCGTCGGTACGGTGCATTAGCGAAGGGGGCCACAGGTTGGTCAAGAGTTTGGCACGGTCGTTCCTACCGTGTTATTAGCAACCCTAAGCTATTGTATCCTCTGCCGGGGGCTGTCCTCCCCTCCCTCTCCCCGCATTCCATTCCTGAACGGCATCACCGCGGTAGAAGTTCGTTCAGGCTGTTAGTGTTAGGAAGTGAATGTTAGGGAGTGAATTTCGAATAGGGAGTGTTAAATTTGATTTGATTAGCTAGGGACCCTCGTGCGCAAAGCAAGAAGAAATGTCGGAACCACGCAACACACGGTCGAAGTCGCGGGCCGACCAGACACCGGAGTCTGGCGGTACCACCTCGGGCGAGATGAACACGTGGAGCAAGGCTACGGGCGATACAGAGCAGTCCGGCGGTAGCGAGAGTAGAGTCACAGCGGGTGTAGAAAACGCGGTAAATGTAGAAAATCGTTTTGAGGACGCGAATGACGTCACGTTGCGCAATAGTGATGCGGGCACCGTAGTTAACGCGACGCCGGCCAATAGCGTCATAGTTTTGATGGCCGAGTTAGAGGCACATAATGCCGAATTAGCCAGGGCCCAGGCGGCCGCCGCCGCGGCGCGAAGTCGGCTGGAGATCGCCAGAATAAGTGATCTGGCGAACTCCAGCGACGCGGCGGGACCGCCCCGAGTTGAGGGGTCTTTGCATATCGAAAAATGGCTGTCCGAACAGCGTTTGTCCAGGCCGGGTAACGCGAGTAGAAACATAGGCGGGGTCGCGGAAATCGATAACACGGCTAGACCAAATCCTCCACCGAACGTAGAAAAAAAGGATTCGGACGTCCAAATGCTAGCGAACGCGATTGTTCAAGCGGTAAATTCAAACGGAAACAATAGAGCGGGCCCTCCTAAATTTATTCACGACCTCCCGCACTTCGACGGGACGATAGCGGAGTGGATGGCTTTTAGGGCGGTTTTCAGCGACACCGAGAGCATGTTTTCAGACGTACAGAACGTAGCGCGGTTGAGAAAAGCGGTCAGAGGCGCGGCCCGCGAAGCAGTTAGAACATTGTTATATACGGCCACCGATCCTTTCGAGATAATAGACACATTAGAGCGTCGTTACGGCAGGCCGGAATTGATTATTCTCTCCGAGATAGATAACATAAAACGAATGCCACGATTAACAGACGACGGGCGAAATATCGTGACATTCGCGAACAAAATATCAAATATCGTAGCCACAATCAAAACGTTGAATCAGGTTCAGTACTTGTACGCGCCGGAACTCGTCAGTCGTATAGTAGAAAAATTCAGTACAATATTGAAATACAAATGGTACGAGTTTAAAGCCACGCACAGCGGACCGCCTGATCTCATTTTGCTAGCCAAATTTTTGAATATAATGGGAGATCAGTGCGGCTCGATGTTTTCGGCAGAAAATAATCGAGAAGAGCGCCGCTTTAAACCAAAGCCAAGAGTAAACTTAACACGTCACAGAACATATTCGGAGAGTTCGGCTAGTACAGAGTCTGAAGAAGATTCCCCTCAGTCGTATACGGTCGCGAGTTTAAAAAAAACGTCGAAAAATGTAGCATCAACCCGCGTAAAAACACAAAAAGGGCAACCTAAAGCGGGGCCTCCCCCACCGACTTCCGAACCGGCAGCGAAATCGAGAGAGAGAGAGAAAAAGTGTACAATTTGCGAAGGCAATCACTCTCCTCCCGATTGCGCGGATTTTGTCAAATTAGATACAGAGGAGAGATGGGAAACGGCCAAGCGCTTCAGGTTGTGCTTTAGGTGTCTGTCGAATGACCATAGGCGATTTTTTAAGTGCAAGTACGTACCTTGCGGCGTGAACCAGTGCGAAGCGTCTCATCATAAATTGTTACACAACGATAAACGAAATTTAGAACATAAAAAAGAGAGCTTAGCACCGACACGCGGCAAAGTCAGTTCCGTGAACCACATACATCAACCGAATACGTATTTAAAAATAATGCCAGTGGAGGTCTCGGGGCCATTGGGCACTCTAGAATTAAATGTTTTATTGGACGAAGGGTCCTCGATAACTTTAATAGAAGAAGCCGTAGCAAATAAAATAGTGCCCAACGACCAACCGGGGGGTCTGCTGACTATAGAGGGGGTAGGGGGAAGTCGATTGAATGATCATGAATCGCGAGTGATCAAAGTGTCAATACGCGGTTCATGCAGTCGCGATTTACATTCAATGACCGCCCACACGATTAAAAAATTAGACTTAGCTTCACAAAAGGTAGACAAAGAATTAGTCAAGCGATGTAAACATTTAGAAGACATAGCGGACGAGTTATGTTATGATAGCGCGAAACCGACCATTTTAATCGGGCAGGATAACTGGCATTTAATAACGACCCGACAATTAAAAACAGGCGGTAAACACGACCCCGTGGCGAGTCTAGTTGGTCTAGGTTGGGTCCTACACTACACGGCAAGGACTCACTAAAGCGCGGTAATGTTGCGTACGTCAACCACATACGACCCATGTCGAGGCAAAACGAAGACGCTACTATGAAAATGATGAGGGATTTTTTTAGTATCGAGAGTTTAGGTATAGAGCCTAAAACTCCTAGAGCGGATCCCGAACAGCGTGCTTTAAAATTGCTAAACGACACGTGTCGGAGGGTTGACGGGGGCAACAGGTTCGAAGCGGGGCTCCTATGGCGTAGCGATAATGAGGAAATGCCGGACAATCGGGCCCAGGCACTTAGCAGGTTGTTGAACTTAGAAAAGAAGCTAGACAGAAACGTAGAACAACGCGAAGAATATAGTAAGCAGGTAAATAACTTGATAGAGGCGGGATATGCTGAGAGGGCCGCCGCCCCTCCCGCGTCCAAACGGACAAGGTACTTACCTCATTTCGCCGTCATTCATCCGCAAAAGGGTAAAATTCGATTAGTGTTCGATGCGGCCGCGAAGTCTGAAAATAAGAGCTTAAACGACGCGTTGTTAGCGGGTCCGGACCTACAGTCTTTATTCGGCGTTATGATTCGGTTTAGGGAGGGAAAAATCGCAGTAGTCGCCGATATAAAGGAAATGTTCCTCCAAGTCAAAATCATCGACGCTGATCTTGATAGTCTGAGGTTCTTATGGAGAGGAGAGAGCCGTACGGGTCCACCAATCGAATATAGAATGAATCGTTTAATCTTCGGAGCGGCGTCCTCACCAACCACGGCTATATTCGTAAAAAATAAGAACGCAGACGATCATGCCAGCGAGCACCCGGAGGTCGCCAGGGTAACCGTTAGGAATTTCTACATGGACGATTATTTAGGCGCATTCGACGACGAGGGGGAGGCCAAGAGCGTGATAAACGCGATGTACAAGGTACATCGGGCAGCCTCCTTCGAGTTACGTGGGTGGGCGTCCAACGTTCCAGAGGTCATAAGCGACGTAACAGACAGACGAACTACTGACCAAACAACCATAGGGAAAAGCGAGTCGGAAAGAACATTAGGAATGATTTGGAATCATAAACGCGATACCCTAGGTTTCAACGTCAACCTTAGGAACACGCCGTCAGACATTAAGGAGGGCGGGGCTATCCCCACCAAACGGCAAGTTACCAGCGCAGTCATGTCCGCTTATGACCCTTTGGGTCTAATTTCGACAATAACGGTGGTAGGAAAGGCGCTTATCCAGGACATCTGGCGTAGCGGCGTTCAATGGGACGACCCCATAACACAGGAACACCATCAGACGTGGCTAGCCTTTATAAAAAATCTAGAAACAATGAGAGAATTAGAAATAACTCGTTACGTACCCGCGCCCTCGGGCGAAACAGAATTACACGTATTTTGCGACGCGAGCGAAAAAATATACGCGACGGCAATTTATTTCGTGAACACGGATACGAACGGGGTTAGGACGTCTAGATTGGTCGCGGGAAAGGCTAGGGTCGCGCCTCTGAAACCGATTTCCATCCCACGCTTAGAACTCCAGGCCGCGGTGTTAGGCAGTAGATTGGCCGAGACGATTAAGCGAGAAACCGATTACAAAATAAAAAAGTGTCATTATTGGACAGACAGTAGAACTGTGTTAGCATGGATAAAATCGGATCCTCGCTCATTCAAGGCTTTCGTCGCGCATAGGTTGGCCGAAATAGAAAGCTTAACCGCGCCAGTAGACTGGCGGTGGGTGCCCTCCGCCATGAACGTCGCCGACGACGCGACCAAGGGCATGCCGTCTAATTTCAACGCAACACATAGATGGTTTTTCGGTCCAGAATTTATTAGAAACGACCCCGACACATGGCCCAAAGAGAAGCCAGCGTCGGCGCCGTCAACCCCAACTGGGGAGGAGCGGGCCGTAAAACCCGTATTACACGCGCGATCGAAAATAGTCGACGATTACTTACCGCCGGTGGATAAATTCTCGCGTTATATTAGGCTATTACGTAGCGCTGCCGCCGTACTGCTCGCCGCTGAGAAATTTAAAGCCAAGCTGCTCCACAGTTCGACGCAAACATCAATGAGAACCGACCATATAGAAACCGCCGAGTTACTGCTAGTAAGAAGAAGCCAACGAGTTTCGTTCTACGAAGAGATCGCGAATATAGAGGCTGGACGACCACTACCGAAGAACTCACCCTTGAAGAGGGTAGCTGTGGGCGTGCGGCAGGGCGTACTCTACCTCGACAGCAGACTGACTCAAGATCGAACACGGCGAATACCGGTCCTCCATGCGAAAGAGCAGCTTACAAAACTGATCGTACTACACACACACAGTACTTTCGGTCACGCTAACCAAGAAACGGTATTGAACGAGCTACAACAACGCTACTACATAGTGGGACTGCGCGGCTGCCTTCGATACATATGCAATAGATGCCAGTGGTGCCGCACTTACAGGGGGATACCTCACAAAATCCCCTTGGGCGACTTACCACCTGAAAGGCTCATGGAAAGGCAGCCACCGTTCACAGCAATAGCAGTCGACTACTTCGGGCCCATGATAATCACAGTAGGGCGACGTCATGAGAAAAGGTGGGGCGCACTCTACACGTGCCTCACCACCCGTGCCATACATCTGGAGGTGGCCACCTCCCTATCGGCCTCCTCCATGATACTCACATTACGACGATTAATGGCAAGAAGAGGCGCGCCTACTGTGATCTACTCTGATAATGCTACAAACTTCAGGGGCGGCCAGCGTGAGATCGAAGAGGCGCTGCGAGACAACGACAACGAGATGACCACCTTCGCCAGCACCAAATCCATAACATGGAAGAAGATCCCACCTGGAGCTCCGAGCATGGGAGGCGCCTGGGAGCGAATGGTCCGATCAGTCAAAACAGCGCTTCGAACCACACTCAAAGAAAAGTTCCCGACCGAAGAGGTGCTCCACACTTTACTACTTGAAGCAGAGCACCTCGTGAACTCCCGACCTTTGACACCGGTCAACCCTGACCTCAACTCAGAATCCCTGACCCCCAACCACTTCTTAATTGGGCGGTCATGTGGCATGTCACCATTCGGGAGTTTCACAGACGTCAAGATGACTATGAACAGCTGGAAGGCAGCCCAAGCCATGGCCGACGAGTTCTGGAGCAAATGGATTCGAGAATACAAACCACAGCTGCAAGTACGACGAGGCAACGCGCCGAACGAGCAGTCAGTCAAAGTCGGCGACATCGTACTCATCGTGGACCAGACCATGCCCAGGGGCACGTGGCCCAGAGGTCAAGTAACATCTGTTTTTCCCGGCCCTGATGGCCGAGTCAGAGTAACAGAAATTCGAACAGCTTCGGGTCTCATGCGTCGTCCAGCCTCTCGCCTCATCGTGTTAGACAGCGTATAAACTACGTGGTGCTTGCGCACGAGGGGGAGAATTGTATATAATAGCTAGGTAGTACATAAGATTTCATAGTCATGTATATAGGTAGGCGTCAATCTATATTCTTTCGTTGTCAATAAATAAGAAGTTGAGTTATGTAGGTACGTT
Organism: Apotomis betuletana; assembly: GCA_932273695.1. Classification (NCBI taxonomy): domain Eukaryota; kingdom Metazoa; phylum Arthropoda; class Insecta; order Lepidoptera; family Tortricidae; genus Apotomis; species Apotomis betuletana. The sequence goes on from OW026299.1 coordinate 19,722,752, forward strand.
ATCAATTTGTTTTGTTCATTGGTTTGTCTTTTAGGTATTAAGTATTTCAAGTCGTTATTATATTTGTTTTATAAATAGATTTAGTTAGGTTAAGCGTCAATCAGTTGTTTTCATTGAGTCCCTTTTATTTCGTGTTTAGTATAAGTTATCGATTGTAAGTTGTTACGTTATAAGTAAATAAAGCCGTCTCAGAAAGTAAATAAAGATTTCCCTTTATGTAAGTTGATATCAGCTAACTTGTATTGTTTTTGTCGAAGAGAAATAGTTTCATTTACCTAGAATTGTTTATGTTTTGTTTATATTTTAATACTTACGTTTTATGTGTCTTATTTCTGATTGTTGTGTAATTATTTAATGTTTATAATAAAATAAATGAAGATGCTCATGGTATACACATACAAATCCCACAATAACACACGATTCCTTCCTCTCCCGAGGTAACCCCTTCACCCCCTGGTAACAAGTCACCTATCCCCTCCTCCGGCCCAAGCTGAGAAAGGATATAAAATGGCCGCTCAGCCTGGACCGACACTCATTCGCCTCCAGCCCGCCGCACGCCCACACGCACTGAAACACGCTTCGCATCTTGAAAATTCCTTCAATGTTTTTATTTACTCTCCATGGTAATCATCCCGGTAACACAGTCTTCATGGGTATACGGACCTGTCCGTAACAGTCAAATTGATTCCTGTCGCTTCTTTCCGCCATCGTTCTACGCGACAATCCTTTCATCCTCACCACTTAGATAGTTGGCAGTCCACAACTGTGCGCTTTTCTAGAAACTTCCTGCCTCGCACGACTGCATTGTGGAATGAATTGTCGCTTGCGGTATTTCCGGACCGATACGACCTTCAAACCTTCAAGAAAAGAGCGTATTCCCACCTGAAAGGCCGGCAACGCACTTGTGTCTCCTCTGGTGTTGCAGGTGTCTATGGGCGACGGTAATCGCTTTCCATCAGGCGATTCGTTTGCTCGTTTGCCCCCTAAGACAAAAAAAAAAAAAAAAGAATTTCCTTTGTCAGAATAAGTCAGTCGTGAGTTGACAGATACCTACTTCGAATGGACACAATAGTCTTCATAATTTCAAGGATGTATGACATTTACGAGTATGGTAAACGAAACCCCAAGTTCTTCAAATCATTTGTTCGAGTATGGTTAAAAGATGAAAACCTAGGTTCTACAGATCATTTGCTTATAATGAATGAAGTAAGAATTCATTTAGTCCACGAGTGAAGAAAAATCGTGTTGTTTAATAACAAATATAGATAGTAAAGTTTCATAGATTCTGAATAAATAGATCCGGGAGAGATCTTTTTCTCTAAAGGAGCGCGAATAGTAGAGTTGTTAGTCCGCTGTTTTCTAACATAATTGTGCGCATCGGGTTACAAGCATGAAATTTCTACCACAGATTGAATTTATCTCCCTGAATAAAAAAAACTTGTTGTGATTTTTACCATTTCGGAAATACACCCATATTTTTATATTGTACTATGAATAAATAACATAAAAAATTAATTGTTGATATCTGTTTTATACGAAAACGATACCACACAAGTCCTAGTAGCGTTATCTGATCAGTAATATAAAAAGAAAAAGAGGACTCCTTTGTCCTATTCACCCCGCTTTCCCGCCGCACTGGGGACGAATCTGACTTCCCTCCACATCTGAAAATAATCACCGCAGAATACTCTATCTGTGGTAGAAATTTCGTGGTTGTATCCTGATGTACACAATTTCGCGACTTAGCAAAATGTACTAGAGCACGCAGGCTAAGCTTAACATCAATATTTTTTTCAAGGTACTTTTTGTATCAGATGTGCCCAATATGTATACATTTTTAACAACAAGATTAAATTTGCTGTTTAGTAATATTTTTTTAAATTGTAAATATTCAAGATAGATAACTAATTTATCGTTCTGAATAAAAAAAACTTGTTGTGATTTTTACCTTTTCGGCAATAAACCCAAATTTTTATATGAAACTATTCTTGAATAACATGAAAAATTAATAGCTGATATCTGTTTTACACGAAAATGATGCCACACAAGCCCTAATCATCTTAACTGATCAGTAATCAAAAAAAGAAAAGGAGCAGTACTTGGTCCTCTTCACCCCGCTCTACTGCCACGCAGGGGACGAATCTGACTTCCCTCCACATCTGAAAATAATCACCGCGGAACGCTCTATGTGTGGTAGAAATTTCATGCTTGTAACCCGATGCGCACAATTTCGCGGCTTAGCAACTCTACTAGAAGGCCAATAAATGATTAAATTTGGCAATAATAAAGCATCCAGCGAACATGGGTTTTGGTGATATTTAAAATAACACACCAAACAGATATAAAAGATGATTGTTTTATTTTTCCGAGGAACGATATGTCCTCAATATATACATTAAGTAATCATCATGTTCTTATACGATTGCCCATGCCACCAGGCATGTCTGGTAGCTGATATTTTTATAACAAAACCATTTATTTTGGGAAGAATAAGATGATAGTATTACTAGCATAACACACTCAAAATTTAATATATGTATGGGGTCGAAGGAATTCAATAAAACCCAGAAATCTATTCACAGACTTATTACCTATTGTATAGATCTAGAATCTATTTTAGAATCTCCTACTAGAACTTATTAAAACATTGTATACCATCTTTCCATATCAAATAAACATAATAAATTATTTTTACTCTGCCGAAAATTAAAATTCAAAATTGTTTTAATTTTGAAATAGAATCTTATAATTTCAGTAAGAGCAATCTATTTATAGATTTGCTATAAGGTGCTGTTTCATATTGTACATAATTACTTGTCTACTAAACATTTTGGAAAAAGACATGTAATTTTCAATAGAACAAACTACATTTCTCTTCATCTCAGAATTCTAATAAGATTTGGGTTTGATTCATATATTGATATTTTTTTGTTACATAGAGTAATCTAATACATCTAAAATTGACTTGTGGACTGGATGAGTTTTATATTTCACATAAGTAATCCATACTATCCATATCCATACTATATACTATATACTATAATACTATAATACTATAATACTATAATACTATAATACTATATACTATATACTATACTATATACTATACTATACTATAATATTATAAATGCGAAAGTGTGTCTGTCTGTCTGTCTGTCTTTTACCTCTTCACGCTTAAACCGCTGAACCGATTTAGATGGGTATGGAGATAGTTTGAGACCCGGGAAAGGACATAGGATACTTTTCATCCCGAATAAATTTAGTGTTCCCGTGGGATGAGCGGGTAACACCGCGGGGCACAGCTAGTATTTAATAAGAGTACAATTGCCCATACTGAATTAAGCTATAGGAGCTTTGTAGATATTTTTGGAAGCTAGGCTAAATAGGAAACATTATATTAAATTTATATTTTGAGGATAGATAGAAGCAAGTTAAGTTAGAAATTTATTTAAAAATATAAGGAACCAAGGTAGCAGTAGGATAGAAGAAGCTAGGGTTAAATAAGCAACAGATTACACGTTTAGTTTAATTAACAAAAATACATAGTTATATTGGTTTGGAGGCACTTAACAACATACCACGGCTAAATATATCTTAAAAGAATTTGAGTTACTACAATAACGTAGGATCCTACCCAAACTAGACGATTCACAACGGTAATACCCATCACATTTTGGCCATTAGTTATTAAGAAACGTTCAAGCTCAATTGTTTTAAAGATCCTTTAAAAGTTAGGGTTGTTTGGTTGTAGGATGTGGAAGGCTTGGAGCTGCTGATAAGATATTTTTAGGGTAATTGTAGTAGGGTTTCCTTAGGGCTTCGTATGTAGGAGTAGAGTTTAGTGAGGAGAGGTGATGCAGGAGTAAGGACCAGGATATTTTGTTTAGAGCCTCGTAGGTACATTTTAGGTGATGCGCGTGCACAGGGTTTATAAAGGGCGTTAGGAGGGTTACTCTTGGTGCGCGTTCCCAGGATTTATTTAGTAGCTTCATCGTAGATGCATTACAAGTGTTCAAAGACACTCCTATCCCAGTATGTATAGCCAAACAAGGGATTTTACAAAACAAAATAAATATTGACACAAAGGTAAATTATGAAATAAAAATGTAATGTGGTCTACTACAATCTAAGCAGGACTCGAACCTGCGACCTCTGCGTTTCCGGCGCATTGATCTCCCAACTGAGCGATTAGATCGCTACGTCACGTTCTTAATTTACCTTTGTGTCATTATTTATATAAAATAAAAATGTGGTATTTCCACATAAAAACATAGAATCGATAAAAAAAGATTCTATAAAAATATTTAGAACAGCGCCATCTCTCTCGCAGTCTTCACACTTGCTGCAAAGCAATGGGGACAGGGGATCGTGCGTGTAAAGCGCGAACTTTAGGAACCCTAAAAATGGTACATTACTACAGACGGAGGGCGGGAAAATGGGGATTGCCTGGTTTGCCGAGCAGGAATAGCCGGTCGAGCAATGCGAGGCCGGCGATGGATACGAGACTGGCAATCCTTTTTCATGCCGAGGTATAAATAGTGCTTTTCTCAAATATGGAATGATATAAAAACAGAAAACAGTGAACAATTAAATCCAATCACAATATAATAATTTACAATTTGACCACAAAATGTCAAGTTTTTTTTTTTAATGTCAAATATATTTATTTAAAGGATAGTAAAGTAAGTAGTATATTTATTTATAAATAGTTTAGTTATGTTTGCCCTTTCAATCAATGCAACTAGCTGGTATGCAGTTAAGCCCTTAGAAAAAAAATAGATAGAACTACGTGGAACAAGCCTTGAATACAATTATTTTAATCATCGTCTATAGTTTAAGAACTTCGGTGAACTCTTGTCGGTAGGGTAATCGCCACTATAATTTTATTATTATGCTAAAAATAGTTCTGGCAACCCTGCTACGTTTATAAATGACGTCACTTCTCACAACAGCGCGTCTAGCACGACTTTGACACGCGACTCTTTCTCGCGCGAGATATAGCCTGTCTCTTTCTGTACAGTACTATGAGATAGTGACGGATGAACGAACGCCATGTCGCGCGACATAAGTCGCGAACCATGGTTGTGCTAGACGGGCAGGGGTATAATGTGACTCTGGCATCTTAGTCAGTTATTTTATCTGGGTCAATACTTTCTTTCAGCCAAATGTTACTTATACTTATGAACGAAGCCAGCCATTAACGGGACCTTGAATGGAATATTGAATTGCTTACAAGGCTTTGAATTTTATAATTAAGGGTTCTTAAGTACATTTAATTGCCTTGAACAGAAAAATACGGTTCGATACAATACAAGTACGGGTGTATTTTTTACATGTAGGTTCTATAACTTGTACCTATTATAATATAATTTGTAATATCTAATACAAGTACTCTTTATTGCACACCTCACAAAACATACAGGAGAAAGACAATGCAAGAAATTACAATTATAGAGGTAAAAAAACAAAAAGTTGTTTCATTTTTATATAGTTCAATCTTCTTTAAATTGTACTTTGAAAGCTTAAAATAAGTCAGGCCGAAATTTAAATCGGAAATTTAGCTTCTCAAATTACATTTACTTGCGAGATAATGTTTGGTTTGGTAATGTTTAGATTGTATTTATAATACAATCTAAACATTATTTTCAATAATGTATATATTTCAGAGTTGACTGAGATCGAATGAGCTTCAAATCTTTCCATAATAATTATAATGGCATATTTACAACATAAAATCGTGTGAACAATCATATCATCAGTTACATCGTTATAGAAGATTATTATCTCACTACTTAATATTATTAAGGCGACAGTTTGTGAGTTTGTTTATGTGTATGTTTGTTACTTCTTCACGCTCAAACGACTGGATCAATTTTGATAAATTTTGGTATGAAGGTAGCTACTCTTTATCCCGGTACCTACTTAAATGTAGTGTTCCCGTGGGACCAGCAGGTAACATCGCGCGGCGCAGCTAGTGGTTTAATAAAAAAAATGGGTTTGAAAAGTAATGTGCCCTTAATACCACTCAAATAAGGAACCAATTTTTCCGGTTTATTGAATGTTGCTTGTACTAAAAGAAAATGAATGATTCGTTACTTCCTTTGTCAAACTAAAATATAAATATTTAGTACTAAATTAACTATTGTGAATGAAATTGGACGTTGAAGTGACATGGGCTTTCATTTATTTAATAATTGGCATATAAATCATTTGAAATCTTTCAAAAGTAGTCAGCTACATCAAAAATTGCGACATTTTGGAGTGATTCAGTCCATAGATGAGTATATGTAATAACTGATTCAGTCGCGCGGCTGCACCGCAATATGTGGGCCTTTGTCGCATTTACAACGCGCGACTGTCACGTTGGTATCGCGCTCTTTTGATTCAGCATCGCTTCTGGATTGATACAGACTCGCGACTGTATTGATAGCGTTAATTAGAAGGGGGGTAAATTCTACATCGTGACTGAATCGATGCTGAATCCCGCCTGTTTCAATGCTGAATCGCAACTGTATCGTGTTGCAGTGTGTGCAGAATCGTGACCACAGTATCGCGACTAAATCTCTACTGAAAAGTCGTCGGATCGTGCTACCTCCCTAATGGCGAACGAACGTTGCCAATTAGTAAACTGTTAATTTAAACTGCTTAATTATGAGTATCAACTGTTCGTTAAAATAGAGCAGTAAAGTCGGAAATTAAAAATTACAGGCAATTCTGGTAATTAAAGTAAACCGATAAAATTAACATTATTAACGACTGAACAATGCCACAGATGCAGGTTTAATTAGTGTGAAATTACAACCAGATGAATTAATTCACAAATGTGAACATAATCGGATGACAATAAGTAATTTCCCATATCAGCAGAAGTAGCCTTGCACATGCATATTTACTTTATAAATCGAATGTCTTCTATTTAAGACAGTTTTCCCGTAGTGATAATGTACCAAAGCGGCGGAGAATGAGATAGGCTAGGTAGCCTAAAGAGTAGGTTCTTTATTACGAAAAATATAGGTTTCCGATAAATAAACAAATCACATTCCCCACGTGAGGGAATCACGGGATAGTTTCTCACATCGCTAAACATTTACTTTATTAAACCTAAGATTAAACTCTGATTGCCAGTTTACCACTTACCTACGCGCATTGCAAGAAGTGATTTACTTCACATTTCCACTGCGAACCGTTTAGGAATGGAAATCGCTTCCATCGTTTGTATTTCCTAAAAAATGTTACTTGGGCCCTTCAAGGCCCTATTGCAAAATTCATATTGGCAGGATAGAAAGAGTTCAAAAGCAGTTCCTCAGCATCCTTTCCTATATACTTTATCTCGGTCGAGAACACAGAACATACGTCAGCAGGCTCAAGCACTTCAATGTAGGTAGTATCTCTTTCATCCCGCAGAAAATGCAACGATTTAATTATTTTCTATAAAGTCATACACGCGCATATTGATTGTCCTTCTCTCCTCTCGCTACTGAATTTCATTACTCGATAGTCTCGATATAAAGCACGCAACCCGTCTCACAAATTATTCCAGCTCCAAAATTACAACAATAACACCTCTTTCTACAATCCAATTATACGAAGGTGTCGATTATATAATGAAACTATAGTTGAACATCCTTCTTTGGATATATTTAATCATGTTACTTACGCTTAAAAACGTTGTTAAGAAACTATTTGTGTAACTCAAAATAGGATTTTAAGCCTAACACAACCATAGTAAAGTATAGATTAATAATGCCATAATATTAATTTTCACTAATTTCATACCCTGTTACTTACAAATAAAACAGATATACTCGCTGTCTAGCGATTGATTAGTATTATTATATGTTATTCGACTCCAGTACTTTTTTCTGTCATTTATATAGTTACTAACTCTAATATAAAGACATAAATTATGAAAGTCAGTAAAAGTCTATACTCTATTGCCCAAAAAAACACTGCTAAACGATGTTATAATGTCGCAAAAAAAGCATCACTTAGTACCACAGATTACAAGATAAACAGCTGCATTCACACAATTTGCAATTAAAAAAAAAAGCTTATTGAGCTAAGGCATTGCTGCCAACTTGTATTGGATGTTTAGTATAGTGAACGTATACCTATATGTATAAGTTCATATTTTTTGACAGATGGACGTCTAAAAAAAATTATCTGACTATTTTTTTAACCGACTTAAAAAAAAAGGAGGAGGTTCTCTATTCGAACAAATTTTTTTTTTTTGGAATGTTTGTTACTCGATATCTCCGAGAACCGTGAACCGATTTTCAATTTTTTTTTTATCGAAAGGGTATAACTCCGAGTTGGTCCCGTTGGCACTAAGTCGGGATCTGATGATGGAATCTTGGAGAAATCGAGGGAACTCTTCAAATGTTATAGGGACATGTACGGCGCTTTCGGTAATTTATTGATAAAGTCAAGAATTTACATTCAGTAAATAGGATTTGGTGTAAGGAAACTGATGATGAACACCACAGATCTAGTTTTTTAGTTTTACTGAAGTCGGTTCTTTTTTTTGTTAAAAATTATAGTTATTTTAAATTTGTTGATTCCGAGCGGTAACATATTATAATTATTTTCTTTGTTGTTTATTTTCATTTCATTTATGAAATGTCGAGTCGTAGAAAAAGTATTGTATGCAACGTTGTATAAGTAGGTCAAAAAACGCTCGTGGCATCTTTCTTACGATGTTCGCTACGCTCCCATCGTAACCCATGCCACTCGCGTTTTTTGCCCCCTCTTATACAACGGTTGCATAAAATACTATATTAATCTTTCTGTGCACACATTCTTTAGAATTATAGTCCAGACCTAGACGATACGCATTAATTTTTATGTAATAGGCTAGTTGACTCATGTCAAATTGTCATAAACTAAATGTTTATGCCGTATAGGTAGTATTTAGGAAAGGAAACCTAAATATATATTTTTCAATTCATAAAAGTGAAAGATGGCTGAAAAAATTGAATTTGAAAATATGGTTTTTCATCTGTATTTTGAAATGCCTAAAACGCTATCCGCTATTTTCGCTTATGATAGTGACGTCATCGGTCCTGTAAAGAAAACTGAAAGTCTACTTTGACGACTTCGAATAGTGCCGTCCCTCTCAATCTCCTGTCAAAGTATATAGGAGTGAGCGGAATGGCACTATACGACGGTCGAATTTCGAATATTTACACGTAATTCTACGTCACGCCACATATTAGCAAAAGGCAAAAATGGCGCAAGGCGTTTTTGACTGTTCATGACTTTCGAATTTTCAATTGATAAATTTTAGCTTTCTAGTTTTCACAAAAATATAAGTTTTTTTTTTAGAGCTAGTAAGATCATTATTAACCATTTCAAATATATTTCAAAACTGGGTCAACTAGCCTATTGACTGTAATTTGTTGTGAGCCCAATAAATAAATAAAACAGAAAAATGAATAGGCTCTTGTTGAACCAGCGAGCGAGCTACATCTTCGACCGTAGTCTTACCATCAGGTGGTGGCTTACCTGCATATCTCTACTAGTAAGTGTGATATTCCGATACGATTGATATCTAGTAGTAAACCAATTCATCCGATGCACTTTTTCATTCGTTCGATTGTGCCGCTCGGGTGCACGGTATGCATGATTAAATCGAGTTCGATATGGATATTTTTATATTTCAAGTACCTAAGTAGAGAGTTAAATTTACTATATTTTACATTTTAAATTTCGTTTCTAGGAAAGATCATTACAGAGATGAAAATGCACACCTAAAAAAATGAAAAAAATCGCAATTTACAGAAATGTATCAAACTTCTGGCTTTCATTTCATTTATTTCAGAAACAATACATGGATTGTGTTTGAAGTACATTAAGAAGAAAACTTAACACTAACAATAAAATATACATAGGTAACTAGGTTATCTTAATAATAGCTAACCCAACTATGATTAATTATTTTTATAATTAAAGATTTCTTCAATCTTCATTTAGGAGCATTTTAGCTAGAAAAGAGCTTGGACAATGTTGTAGATAATTAAATTTACTATAATTTACATTTCAAATTTTGTTTCAAGGATGGTTAGTTACGGAGATATGCACATTTAAAAAACTGTAAAAGTCGCATTTTCCGGCAATTTGTCAAGGTTCTGGCTTTAGAACGCTGTAATTCAGTTACGGACTAGTTTAGGAAAACAAGTATTAAAATAAAACTTGTATGAACATTTTTTACATACATTTCCGGAAAATGTGACTTAGTTTTTTACTTATCTCTGTAATAATCTTTCCTAGAAACAAAATTTGAAATGTAAATTGTAGTAAATTTAATTTTCTACGACATTGCCTAGACTTTTTTCTAGCTAAAATGCTCCTAAACGAAGATATAAGCCAGAAGTTTGATGCATTTCTGGAAATTGCGATGTTAATTTTTTTTATGTGCATATTTCTGTAACTACATAGGTATCTGTTCTTAAAACAAATTTTAAAATGTAAATGATAGTAAATTTAACTGTCTACATACAACACTGTCTCAGCTTTTTTCTAGCTAAAATGCTCCTAAACAAAGGTATGAGCAAAAATCTGCAGAAATTTCCGTTTTTTTTTCAATATATGCGGAGGAGTGGGAAATGTGCATTTTGCATTTTAAACACTCACTAACCATCCTAGACAACATATCAAAAATTCAAAACTACGGGACCGTTTGTAAAGTTTCTCCCCTTTATTCACTGGATTAAAGGTAAATTTCAAACAATAAAATATAATAGGTACTCATGAGTCAGGACGTATTGTAGTTACAGAAGTTAATTCATTCTAAGTAGTAAGTAATACAATCCTCTCTTACATATAGAATCAATAATAAAGGAGATATGTCGTTTCAAAATTGTTAGCCCGATAAAACCCCCTTTTTAAATAACTCAAAACCAAGTTAAATTTTAGAATCGACTATATTTTGAACTTCGGAAGACAAGAAAAAATAGCAAAAGACAACAAAAAAGCCATAAATAACGAAAACTTCAGTTTATATGTAATTTATACATAAGATAATGTAAATCATTATCTAACGTATAAAAGAAACATAAAGCCATAACAGTAATAATGATACCTTTTACGTTCGGTATATAATACTTAAGTAAACATAATACATATTGCATTATATAAAAAGTTTATTTGACTTATTACAAGCAATCATAATTAAAAGTCGTTTGTATGTAAATTACAAGATAGGTACGTAATACTTAAAGCATTGTCCTTTTTTTATAGATTTAATTTCGATACGTTTTTATTTTATACTACTGTCGCGGTCATAAATGTAGGTGGATTATTAAAGCAACCATCTATAATTTAAAACACATTTGACGTAAAACGATTTTGATAATTTATTGTTTTTACATATACCTCTGACGAAACAGTATCTCTGAGGCTATGTTTTCAGTTTCTGTGAAAATTACAGAACAGCCAACCATGGCTACATATAGGCAAAAGCAATCTATTTTCTTGTTTACGTCTTTTAAAAGTAAACTTTTGAACACAGTGCAATTGCTCGTTGTATTTAGCACTTGACTACCTACCATAATTGTTTAAGGGTACCTAGTAATAAAACCTCCGAAAAGTAATTAAAAAATGTGCTCATTTAAAATACTATTTTTACTGCTTCATTTACTAAACTTCCGAAAACTTATGTACGAATAAAAATATAGAAACGAACTAGTAGCAGTTCGGTTTTGGCGCTTCGCCGACCGCTGCCGCGGCACGCTCGCTTCGCTCGCTCGGCTCGCGCGCTGTTGTGGTTGCAGTTCTAACCTAACCTAACCCATTAAACTACATTTGTGGTAGCAATTCGGTTCTGGCGCTAGTATTTATTTCGGAAGTGTAGTATTTTTTTCGGAAGTTTAGTATTTTTTTCGGATGTTTTTTTTTTTTTTTCTGTAATTCATTTAAACGCAGCTTAGTTAGTATTACACAATGTACCACAGATCGCTGGACATTCATTTATTTTTCGGAACCTTTATTATTATCCATTGTAAATTGCGTAACAAAAAAAAATTGACATTTACACTCGACCGAAACTTTGAAAATGACCCTTTTATTTGAATGTGCTTATTAGACATACAGATAGATTGTCGTACAAACGGATAGACGGGCGGACAAGGAAGTGTTATAAGAGTTCAGTTTTTTCTTTTCAGGTACGGAAATCTAAAAACACGACGCTCTTACGTGGACGAAATAAAGTTTTCGTTAATTCTATACGCATATATATATTTGCACTTGACTGTACTTATTATTGCATTATATAAGCTGCATTTGACGCAAAATTTGTTGTGTCGTGGAGCAACTTGTCTACGTCTTACACACTTGGAAGATCTTCAGGTAATTTACAATCTGTGTATTAACTATAGTAAATTGGTAAACGAGGTATGCAAGACACCCATTTCACTCGAAATATTTTGGCACTCGAGCGGAGTGAGAGCGCCAAAAGTTTGATATAGAGATTGGTGTCTTTTATTCCGACTTGACCATTGTACCACTTTTCATTTCGAATGTGAGGAAAGTAATCAAATGTTATAGTAGAAAAACACATTTTTTTTTATATTTACTATACACGCGCTACTATGGTTGAGCGTTTATTTTTTTTACCCTTTTGGGGGACAATTGTTACTCGCGCCCGCAGGATCTTACCCACCGAAGCCCTGCACGTGTCCCCTGGGTGGTGCTAAAGAGTAACGCCTTTCGAAGGCAACAGGCAATCAGAGAGATTATTATATATATGTACAAGATGGCGATCACAAATGTTTTACGGAGTTCATCCGAGACAGATCCTCCCTTAACCCCTCGTATGCGGCGTCAAAAATTTGCTAATCAAATTGAAATTAACTGACATTTAACTTAAGGTTCAAATGTCCCACACGGATCCGTGTCTAAGCATACGAGGGGTTAACGCAAAAAGCCATTTCTTTATGTTCGTCTTATTTCAAAATGGCACGCACGAGCGCATTGTAAATTCAGCCAAATGTATTCGACGTCTTGGTTGACATCGGAAAAACTTTCATGAAGATGTGCAATGTAAAAACACACTTTCGCGTTACCTAAAGCCATAAATACGTTGCACCTAATAGGGGTCAACTTACGAGCAAGTATTTCTTATTCAAAAACTGACTAGCGATTCACGGCCGATAGGTATAATATAAGTGAAAATTAGATAAGTTGAATAATACTACTTTCAGAATATGACAAATGAAAAAGTGATTTTTACGCGGGTTATTTTTAATTGTCTCGGTAGACAGTTCTTCCTATTGGCTCTTTTCTCTTTAGGAAGGTAAATGGTAGGTAAAACCTTTTAACTGAGTCTCGATTTGATTACGCGAGAAGGTCAAAGGTCGGGTCGAGTTTGTTCCCCCAATGACCTTTGCTCCTCTTAGCACTGGCTGTTAATTATATTTCGTCGGCACTAGCGTTTGCTGGTGACGGCGGCCCTCTTGGGATTCCTTTATCCGCTTCCTATGATTTTTAGGGTTCCGTACCCAAAGGGTAAAAAACGGGACCCTATTACTATAACACGCCGCTGACATCAGGCTGTATCTCATGAAACGTGATAGTTAGTTTAAATTTTCACAGATTACTTTTTTTTTACAGTCCTGTTTTATTACAATAATCTTGATGTTAAGTTATTGATGTTAAAATTTTGATGTTAAGGCAATATAATGCCAACTTAACAGATCCCAGGCATCTTTATCCAGACTCTCCTACTGACGTCCCAAGTAGCACACATGCTGTAAAAGAGCTTATACAGCCCTTACACAGCTGAAATATTCATCATTCGCCTGCCGCTATGACAACAAATACTAAAGACTAGAATAAAATAAATATTTAAGGGGGCTCCCATACAACAAACGTGATCGGTTGCGTTAACTTTGCACCTCATTTGAATCCGGCGCCATACATACCAGGTGCAAACTTAACTTAACCCGGCCAGTTAAGATGGCATAAGTATTTGTACGGAACCCTCGGTGCGAGAGTCAGACTCGCACTTGGCCCGTTTTTATTATATGGTTGCGTTGCACGACACGCGCAAAGAGTAGGGGCTTAACTCGCGATAGAGGCCGTGACCATTTTGATCGTGATTCGTGATATGATTGATTTTGACTTCAATTGCTTAAAATTATAAAGTTATCTTGGTTGCCTCTCAGGCAAATGCCAGACTACTATTTTAAAGTCTCCTTTAAAATGACAATTTATCACTCAATGTCAAATTATTATGACATTAATTACTTGCCGGCTGTATATTCTTATTTCATTGTAGGTATGTACTTTTTGCCTCGTTTACACTCGGCCGTCTAATATAAGTATAGTAGAGTTGTTAGTCCGCTGTTTTCTAACATAATTGTGCGCATCGGGTTACAAGCATGAAATTTCTACCACAGATAGCTACGGTGATTATTTTCAGATGTGGAGGGAAGTCAGATTCGTCCCCTGTGAGGCGGGAGAGCGGAGTGAATAGGACGAAGTATACCTCTTTTCTTTCTTTATTGCTGGTCAGCTAAGTCTACTAGGACTTGTATGGTATCGTTTCCGTGTAAAACGGATATCATAAATTCATTTTTGATATTATTTTTGTATAGTTCTATATAAAAATATGGGTGTATGGCCGAAAAGGTAAAAATCACAACTAGTTTTTTTTATTTATAAAAAATATAAATATAAATATTAAGGGACTATCATACACAAATCGACCTAGTCCCAAACTAAGCAAAGCTTGTACTATGGGTACTAGACGACGATATACATAATATATAAATACACATATAGATAACATCCATGACCCAAGAACAAAATATTTGCACAAATATTTGCCCTGGCCGGGATTCGAACCCGGGACCGCCGACTCAGTAGGCAGGTGTCTACCAACCGAGCCAAACGCGTCGTCATTTAGTGAGGTATGGTAGTTAAATTTCTGTAACATTTTCAAATTATTATTATTATTTTAAAAAGCTTATTTAATCTAGTTTCCAAAAATTATGTATTTTGGGCACTTCTCATACAAACAGTAGTTTAAAATATATGTTTAAGTCGGCGTAACCAACGTAAATCTCCGAACGCATCCTATTTCGCTTCATTAAATACATTAAATAACGATTATTAACATGCTTTTACATATAGTATTTACCATATACATCCTAAAAAAACAAATTGATGTAATTAAAACAAAATATTTTATTGCTAATGTATCACGAGCACGCGGGCTAATCTCAACATCAACAATTTATTTAAGTTACTATTTGTATGAAGAGTGCCAAAGATGTATATAGTTTTAGAAACAAGACTAAATTTTCTGTTCTGCAATATTTTTGCATTTTTGCCTGCCTACTGAGCCGGCGGTCCTGGGTTCGAATCGCGACGAGGGAAAATATTTGAGTGATAAATTCAAATATTTGTGCCTGGTCATGGAGGTTATTTGTATATCAGTATGTATTTATCTATATAAGTATGCTTATCATCGTTTAGTGTCCATAACACAAGCCTATTAGAGCTTACTGTGGAACTAGATCGATTTGTGTGCCGATATACACTTTTATTTATTTATGTATCGGGATCTGAACCCTTTCCTCACGTTACTGATAATAAGACTCCCACATGTCAAAAATTTAATTTTTGTGACTACTTAGTTTTCTTTAAACATCCATCAAGTGCTCACCTAGATGAATCTAGAAACCCCAAACTCGGTAGGATTGCCTTACCTATTACAGAGTTTCTAGTGCCACCATGCGGCTCCATAAGACCAGCTCCATGGTACCATATTATTGTATTGTCGTCAAAGTTAAGTAGGTATGCAAAGGGTATAGCAGGATAGCCTAAGAAAAATTGCCCCAGCGTTTTTGGGTCGAAACTATAATCAAACGATGCCTTTTAAGGAGTTAATACCCTGCACAAAGTTTCATCCCTCTGGTACCCCCTGGGGGTGAAAAACACCCGATTAACCCCAAAACTGTTTTATTTATTTTTTCCTAAACTATGAAAGTGACGAATTTCAAATTTTGTACAAGTATTAATGAGACTAAAAGCTATATTTATAAAAAATATGACTCCTAACCTTCTGGGCTAGGTCGATGAAACTTTTGTATGATGTAGAATATGAATTGGTTCACATGTGGAAAAAAATAGTGTGTGTACCAAGAGCCAAACTTGTTATACAGGGTGATTGTTTTTTTTTTTTTTTATTTTTTTTTACAAGAATTTAAATGGTTAGATCATATTTTTTATAAATATAGCTTTTAGTCTCATTAATACTTGTACAAAATTTGAAATTCGTCACTTTCATAGTTTAGGAAAAAATAAATAAACAGTTTTGGGGTTAATCGGGTGTTTTTACCCCCAGGGGGTAACAGAGGGATGAAACTTTGTGCAGGGTATTACCTCCTTAAAAGGCATCGTTTGATTATAATTTCAACCCAAAAACGCTGGGGGCAATTTTTCTTACGCTATCCTGCTATGCCCTTTCAGCTCAATCGGTTGAAGATATCTGATTCAGAGTCGCAAGATTGTACCCGAACAAACATACATAGTTACATACAAACATTGCAAGTAAAATAAAAGCTTGTAAAATCATATCTGCCCGTTGCTAATTCTAATTTAATCTAAAAGCACTAGGCCAAATGACAGACGTGTACAGTCACAAGTATAAACGTGAGAAAAATCGGCCGTAACCTTGTTCTAGTAAGGAAGATGATAGAAGTCTCCTATAATCTCTACCGTTGTAGGGAAAAAAAAAATCTGACAAAAGTAGGGTTCATATTAGTTTGTAGTATTGGAAGACGGAAGCTTGTTGGGCTGGGTCATGCCCAACTTGGGCATGACTAAATCTGTTGTTAATTATGTTCCACACTAGAAGCTGCCAGTAAGGACTGATTCGAAACGAACTTGCCAAATTCAAAAATTATATTTATTTACAATACATAATTTTCTAACCATAGATTGACTAGTACAATTTTTTCTAGCGATGTCTCGTTCGGACATACTACGATTCTTGCGAATTGCACGTATGATGTTCCTTTCGAGGTTAGGGTCACGAGGACCTTTGTGTTCGTTAGTCCTTTCCTTCCGAGTTGTTGACAAGGTCCTCTTGTAGCGTTTAATAACTTCATCAACAGTTCTGCGTGGGAATTTTAATTCCTTGGCGATGAAATGATTGGGACGCATTGTATTTGATAGCCATTTGTCAACAATTTGCTTGCGGCGTTGGTTTAGTTTCATATTTACTTATTATCTGAGACCTTATTGCGTTTTTTTTTTTGACAACATTTTTAAAGAACTGTCAATGTATAAGGTGGCAGTTACAAAAATGAGTTTGAAGAAAAAAACCGAGAAAAAAGGTTTTTAATTTGGCAAATTCGTTTCGAATCAGTCCTTAACTTGATCCGCGTTTTTTGTTCTTTACTATAGTTGGGAAAAATAACTTTATAACCATCTTTGGATATCCTATCCCTGGACCTAAATTGGTTAAAATCCGCCGTTTAATATAATTATTCTGTTTTCATTTGTTTGTTTAGAGCCTATCATAACCTTTCTTTCAGGGTCGCAGCGTTTGAGTTTATATAGATAGCTCTTAATTTGCTATGCTGCAGTGACAACATCAATAAGTGAACCTCCCGTAGGTTGGATGGATAACTGGACCAAAAATCTAACGGTCCGAACAGAACATTTCCTTCTCATTGACTTTCCAAAAAATTTGTTACGTTGAAACGGTTGAGACTGGCTTCTCGATTTGTATGGAAAAATGAGCATTGTCATGCATATTTCGTTTTAACATTTTCGATGATGATTCAGGCGCGGGAATGTCGCGGCGAACTCTCGGCCTTCAATTGCCATCCCGTTCAAATATACCAGCCTATTGTATATTGTATATTACTTGGGTATCAAGAAATTCTTGTTCGGTGGTAAGTAAGATAAAGACCCCGGACATTTGTCGCGGTGACGTCACAATAGGGTAGTTTTGGGAGTAAACGGACCGGTGTTAATTAATACAATAAATGACATAAGTAAATTAATATTCTTTAGTTAATATTACCTATAGTATAGGTCAATTGACAATTGATTTATTTATCGACGACGTTGTTATTTCGTTAATTGACTCTCCGTAACAAATCAAATGTTTGGTTGGCATTAATATACCAAAAAATAATATTGATCAATTAATTCAATTAATTATGTATTTTTTGTCGTAAATTATTTAAATTTAAAATAATATACAAAGGCATCTAAAATATTATAGATTTTAATTTTTATTGTTTACTAGCTTTTACCCGCGACTACGTCCGCGTGGAACTTGGAAGTATGGAAGCAACCTCGTACAACACGATAGATATCCATTATCCACCTAATCACCTTAATTAATAAAAGGGATTATTAAAAGCGCCTAAGCAAATGTAAGAGCAATTGTGCTTTTGGTCTAATCATTACATTTCCTACAGGGGCATCAATGTCATCATGAATTACTTACTCATTTTCAATCTTTTTAGGGATAATTTCCAGGATGAAAACTATCTTATGTCTTTCCTCGGATCTTAAACTATCTCGATGCCAAATTTCATCAAAATCGATTCAGCGGTTTAAGCGTTAAGAGGTAACAGACAGACAGACACACTTTCGCATTTATAATATTAGTATGGAAGTATGGATAATTTAATAACAAGTGGAGTGTATTACTTAATAAGAAATACGAAAAAATAGTGATTATCATTTTTGAAAAAAAAAATGTTAAAATGTACCTATTGGGTTCATAACTATTCAAAATATAATTCGAGATCGACTGCGCCTACGATCATGCTGGGTGGGGCGCCCCTTGGGGTAGTGGAGTTTCAAGTACCTGGGGCATTTTCTCACCGAAGTGATTTGAAGGATGACATGGATTTGGAAAGGGAAAGGAGAGCTATGGCCGTGAGGGGGAATATGGTTGCCCGCAGATTTGCACGTTGTAACACCCAAGTAAAACTGACGCTTTTTAAAGCATATTGTCAAACTTTCTACACGTGCAGTCTGTGGGCGAAATTCACCCAGAGGGCCTATAGCTCTCTAAGAGTCCAGTACAATAATGTCCTCAGGATGCTGTTGAGGTTGCCGAAGCACTGTAGTGCATCGGGCATGTTCGCGGAGGCGAGAACAGACGACTTTTACGCCATTAGACGTAAAAGAATTGCGTCTTTGCTTGCCCGCGTGCGAGGCAGCAGCAACGGCCTCCTAAGGACATTATCTGAACGTCTTGATTGTCATCTCACTAAATACTGGATTGAGGACATCAGGCAGGGCTAAATAGTGTAGTTGTTTTTGTTTTGTATATACTAACATAGGTAATTAAGTTCTTTGTAACTAACACAATATGGATCTAGGTCTGAAATAAACATATTTTTTTTTATTTTTTATTTATTTATAACTGTTATAGTAGAGTTGATAGTTTGCTGTTTTCTAACATAATTGTGGGCATCGGGTTACAAGCATGAAATTTCTACCACAGATAGAGTGTTCCCCGGTGATTATTTTCAGATGTGGAGGGAAGTCAGATTCGTCCCCTGTGAGGCGGGAGAGCGGTGTGAATAGGACCAAGTATACCTCTTTTCTTTTTTGATTGCTGGTCAGTTAAGTCTACTAGGACTTGTCTGGTATCGTTTCCGTGTAAACGAGATATCAGAAATTAATTTTTTAGGTTATTTTTGTATAGTTCTATGTAAAAATATGGGCGAAAAGGTAAAAATTACAACAAGTCTTTTTATTCAGTCAGGTAAATTAGATTTCGTTAACATTTTCGAAATATTATTATTATTTTTAAAATCTCACTTAATCTAGTTTCTAAAAATATATGCATGTTGGGCAGTTCTCATACAAACAGTAACTTAAAATATACGTTTACGTCGGCGTAACCAACGTAAATCTCCGAACGCATCCTATTTCACTTCATTAAATACATTAAATAATGATTATTAACATGATTTGACATATATTATTTACCATATACGTCCTATAAAAACAAATTGATGTAATTAAAACAAAATATTTTTTTGCTAAAGTATCACGAGCACAACGGGCTAATCTCAACATCAACAATTTTATTTATTTAAGTTACTGTCTGTATGAAGAGTGCCCAACATGTATATATTTTTAGAAACTAAATTAAATTTGCCATTTTGCAATATTTTTGTTACTTGTAAATATTCAGGAATTATAACGAATTTATCTCCCTAAATAAAAAAAACTTAATGTGATTTTTACCATTTCGGAAATACACCTATATTTTTAAATGGTACTATGAATAAATAAAATAAAAAATTAATTGCTGATATCTGTTTTATACGAAAACGATACCACACAAGCCCTAGTAGCGCTAGGGCGTGGCCACATGTCCACGACACGGCGTCGTAAACGTAAAACGACACGGTGTCGCGCCGGAGCGCGACACATTATCCACCGTGCGAATATACGTTGCCGCGTCGTGAAAACACACGACACGGCGTCGTAAACGTAAAACGACGCTGTGTCGCGTCGGAGCGCGACACATTATCCACCGTGCGAATATACGTTGCCGCGTCGTGAAAACACACGACACGGCGTCGTAAACGTAAAACGACGCTGTGTCGCGTCGGAGCGCGACACATTATCCACCGTGCGAATATACGTAATTCTTACCTTATTGTTAATCCCAACATCTCCAGAGGTCGAACTGGTTTCCTAAATACATTTTGCCTTTTTAAACGAGGCGATATTTTCCAAAATAGTTCTTCAAAACTTGACACAGACATTCTAAAATAATCATAAAACTTGTGATCACTTATTTTTAAAGCCTCGTACTTCCTTTTGAAATGACTGCCATCATGGTTCATAATAGAAAGATATGGATTTATCCAACATTTTCGTTTCTTCCGCTTTTTCTTCATGCTTCTTCTTAAAAGCAACAAGAGCAGAATACGTGTGATAGGATCCATGTCGAATTGAAAACTGATCGCAAAATATTTTGAACATGTACGAGAAGCTGCGGCGTCGTAATCGAACG
This sequence comes from Apotomis betuletana, assembly GCA_932273695.1. NCBI lineage: Eukaryota > Metazoa > Arthropoda > Insecta > Lepidoptera > Tortricidae > Apotomis > Apotomis betuletana. The sequence goes on from OW026299.1 coordinate 19,743,762, forward strand.
TGGCACCGCACCGTGCATCTACTCAACACAGCAAAGTTAATCTGCCCGGCGCGCGGCGCGACCTGCGGTGCCCGGTGCAGCATGTGTTTTCACGACGCGGCAACGTATATTCGCACGGTGGATAATTGTGTCGCGCTCCGACGCGACACAGCGTCGTGTGTTTTCACGACGCGGCAACGTATATTCGCACGGTGGATAATTGTGTCGCGCTCCGACGCGACACAGCGTCGTTTTACGTTTACGACGCCGTGTCGTGTGTTTTCACGACGCGGCAACGGATATTCGCACGGTGGATAATGTGTCGCGCTCCGACGCGACACCGTGTCGTTTTACGTTTACGACGCCGTGTCGTGGACATGTGGCCAAGCCCTTAACAGATCAGTAATAAAAAAAGAAAAAGAGGACTCCTTTGTCCTATTCACCCCGCTTTCCCGCCGCACAGGGGACGAATCTGACTTTTCTCCACAGAATACTCTATCTGTGGTAGAAATTTTGTGGTTGTATCCGGATGCACACAATTTTGCGGCTTAGCAAAATGTACTAAGGCACGCAGGCTAAGCTTTGATGTTAAGCTTAGCCTGCGTGCCTTAGTAAATTTTTTTTCAAGGTACTTTTTGTATAAGATGTGCCCAATATGTATACATTTTTAAAAACAAGATTAAATTTGCTATTTATTGATATTTTGTAATTGTAAATATTCAGGACATATAACTAATGTATCGTTCTGAATAAAAAAAACTTGTTGTGATTTTTACCTTTTCGGCAATATACCCAAATTTTTATACAAAACTATACTAAAATAACATAAAATATGAATTGCTGATATCTGTTTTAAACGAAAACGATGCCGCAGAAGCCCAAATAGCGTTAACTGATCAGTAATAAAAAAAATAAAAAGAGCAGTACTTGGTCCTATTCACCCCCCTCTCCCGCCACGCAGGGGACGAATCTGACTTCCCTCCACATCTGAAAATAATCACCGTAGAACGCTCTATGTGTGGTAGAAATTTCATGCTTGTAACCGGATGCGCATAATTTCGCGGCTTAGCAACTCTACTATTCGTTTTTCCTTATTTATCAACACAGGTCCATTTACTCCCCAAAATACCCTATTGTCACGTGACTGCAATGAAAATCCGCGTTCTAAAACTACTAGCTTGAGAGCAGTAAGTAAAACATTTACATAGTTACGTACATAAATGTACATGTATTAAGCACTTAAATTTCGTTTGAAAAAAATTGGGTGTTAAATGCCGGTGGCCTAACAGTACGAGGGTGAATTCAAGGTGAATTCACATACGTTGCAGGTGGAGAATGATATAGAAACATATAAATGTCAAAAAAAGTTTATATTTAAAACATAACGATTCGAAAATATTTAATTTCAATCTGAACTCTTTGCTTATGTAAATAAAAAGCAATCCAATCCAACTTTAGCAACGAATTTCAAAGCAAAATATGCATTGTTTTACAACAATACGATATGAATTCTTGATGCGGTAGAGGTCGAAACTCAGCCTCAGGAAAATCATTTGTTTACAAACGTTTCATAATCAAATGTTGGCACTGTTACTTATATGTATATTATGTAGGATTAGCAAGGCGGCCAGGCTAAATTTACCAAGGGGGTGCTTTGGCGCACTATATCAACATCCTTACGTAAGTTGGTATTTAATTGATGACAATTCATTGAGATGTGTTGATATTCTGAAATAAGTAAAACCTTGAATAAAAATCGAGTCAGAATGGTAAGCCCTTATGGATCAACATGTTGTAGATATTTCTTCCTACTGTTATTTTACACATCCATGGTTATTTATTTTTTAATATGCATATTATAAACATCCAGTATGAGACATACTCCTTCACAGACAGATCTTTGGGATTACATTGGTATAATTATAGTTGTAAGCCTGACGGGTTTTCTTTGCTTTGATTATTGTGACTAGACCGAATTGCAAAATCTCCTTGTATCAGCTGACACATATCAACTACTGAACAAAGGCCTGACCCCAATGATAACCATAACAACTGGTCGTGCCCGGTTGTCATCCAGTGGTTCCCTGCAAATTTGATAATAATGGTTCAAGAGGGCAGTAAATAAGTTCTTAAAGGGTCGGCAACGCGCGTGTGATGTTCCTGGCGTCGCAAGCGTCCATAGGCGACGGTAACGCTTAACATCAGGCGCGTCACATGCTTGTTTGTCACCGTCGTAGTGTAAAAAAAAAGTGTCGCCATTCAAGAACGTACGTGCAATTTTCCGCATTCTCAATATATTTATCGTTAATGATGAGAATTGCTAAAGCCAGACTTTATCTGCAAGATGTGTACATAACAATCGCAATAAAAATTGGTATTGAATGCGCTACAACCGCCAGAGCCATTTGTCAGGCGGTGCCCTAGTTGAGCGCCGGCTAACATCAAATTTATCATGGCATAATCTGGACACGGGGTCGCTCGTAAAAAATTAATGGTGGACCAGCGAACAGGACAAAGAACGATCGCCACAGATAACTGAGAACAGTAGTTATGTATTTCAGTATTCTAGATATGTTTATAATAACTATTTAATTGCTATTGGTTCTGTGAGCTGTAGACCGCGCGAGTTTGTTTCGCAATGTCAGAAATTTTTAATTTTTTTATGTTTTCAACCACATATCTTAAACATGAAAAAAATTCAGGATAACTGAATCGACAATAAAAAAAAATATGGAACTTACAAACTTTCATGACAATCTGTTGAGAGACGCGAGCTGTAGGCGAAAGCAGCTTGCCATCTGAATATTCTAACATACCTACGAAAAATTTTTTGCACTGTGAAACAATTTGTGTTGACACCTTTATCATATTATAAAGTTGGTTGCTAATTATACTATGTTTGTTCATCTATTTCATCATTATGAACCGCAAACTATTTTCTTAACATAAAGAGTATCTAAAAATGTTGACATGCGCCTGTTGTTTTTTGTAACTGTACAATCATACATTAACTGCGGCCGAGGTACACAAAGCGAAATATCTATCGAGAGGTAATGGCACGCAATTTATCAGTAATTTTTTTGACCGCTATCCCTTTGCCGTCCGCAATAGCATAGCGGCAGTTAGGCCTAATGTCCCTTGTACTGTAACGATTTGCTATGTCGCTTGGATAATGGCGGTCTAAGAACCTATTCGGTGAAACGTTTGGGTTATGATTTATCGCCTGTTCAGGTTCTACTTTTCAGAAGTGTGTCGCGTAATATATATATACTTATAGTTATGGCACACCATATATATATATATATATATATATATATAAAAATAGGCTTGAAGCTAGTCAGTTATATTTTCTTACGATAGTCTTCGCTGTAAAGATCTACAAGCAGCAGCTCTTTAATTGATCTCACCATGGTTTTTACAAAATAATTGTTTATATTTTCGACATGACAGACATCGGTGTGTAGAGCTTGCGGCAAAAACACCGTCCCGTTTTTTGTGCATCGATATTGGTCGCACCTTAGCTGCTGAGCGCTTAATATTAAACGTTAAAAATGTTCTCTCTACCTCTAACTACGTCATATTTGAGTTAGTATTCTTCTCTTGAAAAGGTGTGCAATAAAAAGTATTATATATCTATCTACTTAACATAAACTTCAGAGGGAGGTTTTGTACTTAAATCTGGGTCCCAGACTTAAACGATTTAGCAAGCCATTGGGCAAATTAACATTTTGACGAGATTCTAAGGCTCGAAGGAGTAAAACGTTTTATTGGCTAGCTTAATGGGATTTCGAATCGCCATCGTTGAATTTACGATACACTATAACATATTTATTTAAATGTGACGTGTTTCATTGTATATCTGAGTAAGTCAAGTAATTGAGTAGTACCTACTCGTGTTGGAGTGTAAGCGGGCAAAAGCTAGTTAGAATCAACCAGAAATTGTGCGCATAGATTTGTTTCGTAGTCAAATAAAAACTTCGAATGAATGCAGTCACTGTTTAAATAAATATGGTAATCTTGACCGACTCTTTCATATGTTAAAGAGGTTTCTGTGCGTCTAATTTTAGGATATTAGTTATTTAAGCACATTTTTCCGTGTTCCGTGATAAAATTAGACCTAGACGCAATAAGCTATTTTTTTAACGTCAGTATAAATTAATCGATATCAAACATTCAAAATAATGTCCAAAAATATACAACAGTACAATCATATAATATCGTAGTAAGTTTTGCTTATTATTATTATTTTTATGAACCAAATCCTTGGTTTAATTACGTAATATAAAGATAAAATAATAGCCATCAATTGTAACCTACAGTTAATAAATAATAATAATAAATATCAGACAACCTCACACAAATCTAGATCTAGTCCCAAATTAAGCTCAAGAAGGCTTGTGTTATGGGTACCAGACGAGGATATACATACTTATATAGATAAATATACAATACTTAGAGACATAGAACAACCATGACCCAAGCACAAATATTCGAGTTCATCACACAAATATTTGCCCTGGCCGTGATTCGAACCCGAGACCGCCGACAGTTAATGCTGGTCTTTACAATTATAGGTATTACTTTCTAAGTATTTATGGTGCGCATGACCTTAACTGATGTATCGTTTTTAGGGTTTCGTACCCAAAGGGTAAAAACGGGACCCTATTACTGAGAATTCGCTGTCCGTCCGTCCGTCTGTCACCAGGCTGTATCTCAAGAACGATGATAGCTAGCTAACAGTTGAAATTTTCACAGATGATGTATTTCTATTGCCGCTATAACAACAAATACTAAAAATAAAATAAAATAAATATTTAAGGGGGGCTCCCATACAACAAACTTGTTATAGATTATGGTACGGAACCCTTCATGCGCGAGTCGGACTCGCACTTGCCCAATTTTTTTTTTTTTTTTTTTGTGTACACAATCTGTCCGGGTTCGCCAAGGTTTTTTGGGTTATTTTAAAAATATAGTATAAGCCCTAATTTAATATATTCATTGATTCCATTGTGTAACGACAATTTGCCAAACTACTTTATGGATAACTTTCGTTACGAAGGAGAAATAATCAAAGACAATGTCAGGGTTAAATACTTATTTTTTTGTAAGCATGTGTCAAGTGAAGCTTGGTCTAAAAGGTGTGTCTAGTATGTTACAAATACTCGTACATCCGATTTCACCATGAACCGATATAGTATAGTATTTTACGTACATAAATTAGATTAATTCCTAGATTTTGAAAACGCTAGTCTTTCTCTAGATTCATTAGGATATTTAAATCTTGACGCGGTTCGTCCGGTTAATATTTCGTCGGTGATAACACAAAACCCCATTGTGTCACACGGAACACAATTTGAGTATCGCTGTAGAAAAGTTATGATAATATTGCTCTCGTCAATTTTAAAGGATGAAATGATTTTAATTAGTTAAATATGAATTTGTTGTATTAGTAGTCCAAAACCCGAGCCCGAGGTGATGGCCACTTGACTATAACTTTTCTTGATATTTTTTTTCAGATGTTATAAGTATTTTGTTTGGAAGAAACATGAGTTCCGTAATTAATAACATCCCGTCAGTAGCCGACTTTTACGACGGAAAATCGGTATTCATCACAGGAGCAACCGGATTTTTAGGAAAGGTCAGTCAGTTTTATTTTTTTCATTTAGGTAACATATTTTTTTAAAATCCAGAATTCAAAACTCCAAAACCCGAATAAAAAACCTGCGACAAGCTTTTAATTCCGATTGTATTTTTCTATGAACCAACTACTCATCGAGACGATTCTAATAAAGAGCCCATTAAACATGTCTTTGTGCGTGTATGAGAACATGGTCGATGATAATTTAAATAAATCATTTTACAATGGTTGAAATTATATTATATTTATTACAGGTACTTGTGGAAAAACTCCTGTACAGTTGCAGTGGTATCGAAAAAATGTACATTTTGATTCGCGCTAAAAAGGGTCGCACTCTTAATCAACGAGTGGAGCAGCTCACCGAAAGCCCAGTAAGTAATAAAGGTTTTTTGGAGGAGATCGCACTTCATCGATAAGACTACCTAGTGCTAGAACAAAATTTTCACTTTATTAATACCAGTGAGACATCCAGCCAAACTATTCCATTGGCTTGAAAACTGTTTCTGCTATTACCTCTAGTGGAATAATAGTTATTTGTTATGCAAGGCTGCAAAATTGTTATTGGACGCGAGTGTTAAAATTGAAAGCTGAGCGAGCGAAGGAATCTAAGATTGAACCATAGGCGAAGCGAATGGTTCAAAGATAGATTCCTGAGCGTAGCGAGGCTTTCAAGACACGAGAAGCGAAATAATTTAGCAGCCGTGCGGAACACACAATTTTTCACCTCACTACAGCGAGGAAAATACAAGATGTAAGAAAAACAATTAAAACATAGAAACAATCCTATTTAATTTTGCTTTCTATTTAATAGACCAAATTTAAAACATAATACACTCAAATCCAAACCAAATAAATACGAGAAAAGTAAACATATTAAAAATTCAAAGTAATATTGCCGTACTTTAATATCGTCGTGTATATTTTATTTTATTTAATATATATATATTTTATTAAAAATTCAAAGTAATATTGCCGTAATTTAATATCGTCGTGTATATTTTATTGTTGAGTTTTTCTTAAGAGGCCTTATTCCTTTTAAAATGCTGATTGTTTTAGACATTTTCTCTATGGTCAAACATGTTTCTTAACATATTATTGATGTTACTATCTAGAACAGGGCTATTGGGATTTATTGGTATATATTTGAACCCTACAGTTTGAATTTTTCGTTGATAATTTTTGTTTCTAAAACACTACTCGAAATTGACTAATAAAATAAATTGACGCGGAAAATTAGTTTTTTCAACTTATTTTCGACTAACCGCAATGAAAGCATGAAATAGCTATGTTACTACCTAGAACTCGGGGAAAAGTATTATTCACTTCAAAAAATTGGTTGAAATTATCAATATATTTGTCATAATATATTTTTTTTAAAGGAATAAGGCCTCGTAAGCTGTTATCCATTTATAACCTGTAAACTACTTGACACATTAGTTGTGAATGTGGGATGCCATTGGGGGGAAGATTAGTTGGCGACTCGGAACTATTTTCCATAGCACTTGCTTTGGAAGTCGATGGACGCTGAGGATCCGAGCAAGATTCTTTCAGCGTTATTTTCTTTAAAAACGCCAATAGTTTCGGTAAATTTTCAATATGTAATATAATATATTATCTTTTTTCGTTTGTATGAAGGCTTTTGAGTAAATACTCCAAATTGGGCTTGACTTTCTTGTTTTTGATATTTCTATATAAAGTAAGACAACAGTATGTATTCTCCACAGAACAAATTTACGTGTTGGTACGAGAATTGTAAAAACTTCCAACTTTAAAAAAAAAAATCGGTAGCTTTCAGAAATTACACTCCAACTTTTATACCAAAATAACCATTAAACTTTGGCTTGTATTTAATAAATTAACTAGTTAAAATATGTAACTAAATGAAACTGAAATACTATTAGTATTAATTATAATAAAACATATTCAACATAAAATAAAGTGTAGAAAAAATTAAAAATTAAAAATCTGTAACCACAAACCATGTTTCTGAACGTGATATTGTATGTGCATTTTTTTATTAAAGAGGTATCCAAACGTACAGATGTTTTGAGCCGACCTGACTAGATCACCCTTTATTAGCGTGCGTTGATTGGTTATTCGAAGATTTATCGACTAATGAAATCAGTCACGCGTTGAAGGAGTTTTAAATATAAAAAAAGTTACATGCACCACAGAGAATCAAAATCATCGTGTTCGAAATTCAAATGTTTTGGACGCAGGTTTTGCGCTATAAACAGAGGTTTTCCGAGCGAGTGAGATGAAAAAAATCTTGTCATAATTTCGATTGTAATAACTCATTTCGTATAAAGGCCTTCTTCAAAAATGCTAAAATCTGTCAGTTGGACAGATTTTAGCATTGTTTTGGTGTGATGTCGAAAATTATTTTCTATCTAATAGATGACATTATGCAGGTTGTGGGAAATAACCCAAGTTTAGGTATAGAATCACGTAGTATGTCGATCTCTTAGTTACCTATAATATAGAATGTACCTAAGTGTTTCTCTTTTCTAATTATCTATTACCTGACGTTATATTTTTGCCTATGTGTTAGTTATAAGATAAATGATTTATTTCCTTTTGTTTTCATTACCAATCTCCAATAAGTGTTATGTTTGTAAATAAATTATGTAATTGTTTCTTATTCAATAAATGATACCCAAGAGGCAATTCGGAGGGCGTGGCCTAATATTATGCGCGTTGAAGCGCACTCACGCCAAGCACTAGTGGCGCGGGCATAAATACCCCACCCCTGCTGTACGAAAATATACCCTCCCTCAGATGTCTGGCATCCCCTCTTGCAAACCCTTTGTCCCTTTCTCTCAGAGGCTGGGACACATATTCGACGTGCAGTTACGGGCCGCACATACGCAGGCCCACCTGCAAAGGATCAAATAAAAAAAAAAAAAAAAAACGAAAAGATACTGCTCTCCAGAATCCGTCAATATACCGCAAAAAACAACATCCTGATTGATCAACAATTCGGCTTCAGGGAAAAGCACTCCTGCACCCACCAAGTGCACCGAATTGTTGAACATGTCATAGATGGATTTCGCAAATACGGTAGCCTCCACACCGGGGCCGTCCTCTTGGATGTGGCGAAAGCCTTCGATCGGGTATGGCATGCGGGCCTGGTCTTCAAACTCTACCAGATGGTCATGCCGGGAGGTCTTGTACTAATAGTACAGGACTTCCTCACCGATCGAAGCTTTCGCTTCCGCCATGAGGGCACCCTATCCACCGCCCACCCCCTAAGAGCCGGAGTCCCCCAGGGCTCGGCCCTCTCTCCGTTATTATATTCGTTATTTACAAACGACATTCCGATCCACCCCCGCGTTCATCTTGCCCTGTTCGCGGATGACACTGCGTTATACGCCTCCAGTAAACGCCCAGCTGCTATCAGAAAAGACCTTCAGTCTGCCATGGACGATCTTGGACGATGGTTCAAGCTATGGCAGATTGAGGTCAATCCGGAAAAAAGCACGGCCATAATTTTCACTTTAAGCAGCAAAAGACCAGACACAATGTGTGCCCCCATTCAGCTCTATAATCTGCCCATCCCATGGTCAAACCAAGTCAAATACCTGGGGGTTCAGCTAGATCGAACTCTAAATTTCAAAACCCACGTAAAAACTGTCAGGGATAGAGCGGCTTTCATCATGGGGAGGTTGGGCCCCATGCTGAACGCCAAAAGCAAAATGACAATTAAAAACAAACTTACTCTCTACAAGCTGTGCGTGAGGCCCATCCTCACCTATGCCTGCCCCGTCTTTGCCCATTCTGGAGAATTCAGACTGAAACCGCTCCAAACAATCCAAAACCGAGCCCTTAGGAAGATCTCTAAGGCCCCCGGGTATGTCACGAACCTGTCAATTCATTTTGATCTGAAAATCCCCACTATATACCAATTTGTAAAAAATGCAGCCCGACACTTTCTGGAGGATAACGCTCCCACCCATCCTAACCCCCTTGTCCGCAAGGCAGTTAACTACACTGGGGTCCCCCGCCCTGTTCCCCCACAGCCCCAGGCCCAGCCCCCCACAACTGGCCAACACGCACCCGTCGCCGATGACGATGACGACGACGAGGACAACGCCGACTCGCATCCTAACCTTACCGCGCACCCAGATCAAACATCGCCCACATTCCCATCAGAGCCCCTAAGGCCACCAATACTCAAGGAAAAAATTGCTCGCGCTAAACGCAACGCCTACCGCACCGCCGCCGCCCGAAAGATGGCCTCCTCGACCCGGTCGATGCCATCACGAAAGTCACCAACGAGTGGAACCTCGTGTTGGCATCGATCAAGGCCGAGAAGGCCAAAAAGCGCTCCCGCCGACGAGGGCGCCCCCCTGTTTACGAAAACAGATACAAAGACAGAGACGCCCTCGCCGAACGGGACCGCCGCCTGGCCGGACTGTCCCAGCCACTTATAAATTTTATGGGTTGACATGTCACCAAATCATCATTCTATCATCCATCATTCATTTCATTAATACTATATAAACACAATCACGAACACATACTTACATTATTTCATTTTCTATTTATACTTATTATATACAGCTGGTCATTGTCATTTAGTGACACAGCATATTCACCACACACAACGCTGCGGGTCTGGAGGTCCCATTCTGTGACCCCACCCGCACTATCAGACCGCCCCAGTGCAGCCGAAAGGCTCGGGCCAATCAAAATTCAAAAACAAAAAAAAATAAAAAAAAAATGGTGCGGAGATAATCCCATTAGCGGGTTATACTCCTACACAAAGTCCGACTACTGGTAGTGAGGGCTAACCAGCCCAGATACAGTTCAAGTCATGTCTTAAAAAAAAATTAAATCAACTCACTTACCACTCACACTCCGAAGCGACCACTCGGTCTCCCGCTTGCCTGGCGGGACTTTTAAACTTCATGAGAGTTTTATTTATTTAATACTACAGTCCACAACAAACACAGGTGGTTTCCCCTTTCTATTTAGACCGCATTGTTAAAATTTTGTAACGTAGTTAGTTGTTACATTTTACAATTTACGTAATATTTGTAAGTGACGAAATTGCTCTTGAGACTTATCATTTGGCTTTCTATTGTACCGTATTTATAACATTCAAGTAAAAATAAAATGCTTCGTAAGACATAGGTCAGTCAGTCAAACTTTTAGTGATATTTCGAAAACTTAATTTAAACAAATTAAGTATAATATTATCAAATTAAGTACTCACTTAGGTATTATATTTCAGGTGTTTAATAGATTAAAAGCCAGTAGACCCCAAGATATAAGCAAAATATTACCCGTTTCTGGAGACCTGACTGCCCCTGGATTAGGTCTCAGCAATGACGATGAGAAGACATTGCTGGAGAAGGTAAATATTTTTCCACTGGTATAAATTTAGGTTTGTGTTCGTGGGAAGTTTGTCGCATAGTTTCGCAAAATTGCAATAGCAAAGTAAATTTGACGGACTTGCAGGTATTTAGAGCTTTTTATTTAATAATATATAGGGATACTGTTAAGTGAAACTAAGATGTACTTTAATTTAATGTCTGTCTATTTTGAGATGAAACATATTTTATGCTATTAGTCATTAAGTAATCGTCTGTAACGGCCACTCTACTTTATGATTATGAGTAACTGACAAATTTTCTCAATAAATCTACTACTGTAGTCAATAAATCTAGTACGTGTTAGGTTTCGGTGGTGTTCCATTGCGCAGCAACGATAAAGTTCAATGACGCGCTCCGAGCCGCCCTGGAGACCAATTTGGGGGGTACAAAGAAGGTGTTGGAACTCTGCAAGCGCATGAGGAACATAAGTGTAAGTATGTCATATAATAATACAAAGTAAAGTAAGTATAATAATACATATGTAGTGATGCATGGAATAAAACAAAGTCGCTTCCTGCTGTCTGTCTGTCCCTATGTATGCTTAGATCTTTAAAATTACGCAACGGATTTTGATGCGGTTTTAAAGGGATAGAGTGATTCAAGAGGAAGGTTTATATGTGAAACACTGATTATTTTAGAGGTTCCGTGCGAAGCCGTGGCGGGTCGCTAGTAGTATGTAAAAGTAGTTTATGCAGCTGTGATGTGATATAATAATGAGAGGTCTTAAGGCTCCTTAGATATCCGTTCAAAACATGTGTCAATGTTACTACTTAGAGCAAGGCCATTGCGACTTATTGGTATATATTTGAAAATTTTTCATTGACTATTTTTGTTTCAAAAGTTACTCGAAATTGCAACTCGAAAAAACAAAATTCATGCAGGAAGCTGATTTTTTTCAACTTATTTCCTACTGCACGCAATCCATATCCATACTATACTATACTATACTATATACTATCCATACTAATATTATAAATGCGAAAGTGTGTCTGTCTGTCTGTCTGTCTGTTACCTCTTCACGCTTAAAGCGCTGAACCGATTTAGATGAAATTTGGTATATAGATAGTTTCAGTCCCGGGGAAGGACATAGGATACTTTTCATCCCGAATAAATTTAGTGTTCCCGTGGGATGAGCGGGTAACACCGCGGGGCACAGCTAGTAATATTATAAATGCGAAAGTGTGTCTGTCTGTCTGTCTGTCTGTTACCTCTTCACGCTTAAACCGCTGAATCGATTTTGATGAAATTTGGCATGGAGATAGTTTAAGATCCGAGGAAGGACATAGGATAGTTTTCATCCTGGAAATTATCCCTAAAAAGATTGAAAAGTGAGTAAGTAATTCATGATGACATTGATGACCCTGTTGTAATGATTAGATCAAAAGCACAATTGCTCTTACATTTGCTTAGGCGCTTTTAATAATCCCTTTTATTATGGATATCTATCGTGTTGTACGAGGTTGCATCCATACTTCCAAGTTCCACGCGGACGTAGTCGCGGGCAAAAGCTAGTGAAAGTATAAAACAGCTATGTCACTACCTACTAGAACTCAGGGAAAAGTATTATTCACTTCAAAAGGTTGAAATTATCAATATCAGTGTGACCAGCCCCAAAATATAAACTCAAAACCAAGTTTGGCTTTGCAAGTAGTCACATCCGCGCACATGGACGGAGAGTGTAAGAGTCGCCGTTGTCGGATACGAGAGCCTTCTCTACTATTACTTACATATTTGCCATAATATTAAAAAAATATAATTTTTAAAGGAATACGGCCTCAAAACACCAGTTCTGTTGTTATGTACACACAACAGTGTTACCGCTGTTATGTGCATACACAACTTTATCTACACACATATTGTCACATATTCATCAGCATTATCATAGATTTTCTCTTATGTACGTATGAAATGAAGCACCGGTATTGCCAGTCCGCGGAGCGGATGAATGTATGAGGTGACCCTGCTTGCCGGCGCGGCGGCCGGCGTAGTCTTAAGGCCGTTCCCTGAGCCAGAACCCCGAGCCCCTCCTCAGGCCACCCGTCCCTGTCACATCACAGTCACGTTTCAAAAGAGTGACGGAGACAGAGCTTGCGGGTCGTAAGGCGATATCTTTTTTCGTAAGAATTTGTCGATGATTATTTATTTTAAAAATATTGGCTTCAATTATTGAAATTCGGAAGCTGTAAAATTACTATTTTAGTTATGATTGATTTTTCTCCTTTTTTTGTTTCATAGTGTCACGTAGAAAAAAAACAAGTAAAGTTGGAGTAAAAATTCGAATTGGAGGTTACTTTGGGAATTAATTGTATCGAGCGAAGTGTTATGAATCGTGTATCGAATGCTGTGTTATTAAAGATAATATAATCAAGAATGATATATATTTTTCCCTCGTTTACTAATATCAACGTTTCGTAGAAAAATAGGATAATTTTTGGGGTATTTTTGCAAATCTGGCTCAGGGAACGGCCTTAAGAGTATCATGTATGATCCTCCTAAAACGACCCCGCCGGTTATAAAATGTTGCTTTTCTATGATATCATCACTTGTCTCGTGTGATTAAGTTAATTCGACATAATGATTAGAACATGTTGTGAAAAGATTTTTTTGAAAAGATAGTAAAGCCGGTAAATAAGTAGATAGGTAATTTGAATTGTTTAGGCATTAGTCCACGTGTCTACAGCATACAGCAATACGGACATGGAAGTGATAGAAGAGAAGGTGTATCCTCCTCCTGCGCAGATCGACGATGTTTACGAGTTTGTGGAAAAATACGGAGATGACGAGAAAACGACGAAGCCATTATTGAGTAAGAATAAATGTTGCTTATTATACACAATTTATTTATTTGGATTGGGGGTTTTCAGTAATAATTAAAAGTATTAATTTATTTTTGGCGCTTACAGATGGACGACCAAATACGTACGGTTTCACCAAGGCGCTTACTGAGGCGTACTTAGCTGAAAACCATGGGGATGTACCGCTTGTGATTTTGAGGCCATCTATTGGTAATATTTTATTCTATTGCACGTGCATTTATGGTCAATATTTATTTTATCTAGTAACAATTTGAAGATTAGTAAACTAAGCGAGAATTAATAATAGAATGAGTCCCAGTGGGCACTCATTTGACTCTAAGCCTTCCTGGTGGCGGAAGAATGGAATTAGACCATAAATAAATAGTTATTTGTGCAACGAGAGAGCAAAGTTGTTTTTTGTTGCGAGTGTTGATTTTGAGTCCCGAGCAAGCGAAGGATTCTATGTTTGAATCACGAGCGTAGCGAGTGATTCTAAGTTAGAATCCTGAGTGTAGCGAGGGACTTAACAGCACGAGATGTAAAAACTTTGCTCTCGTGTAGCACACACAACTTTTCTCCTCAACAGCGAGAACATATTCGACTTTTTGTACTTTTTCTTCCAACCATTCAGGTGTAGATAGGTAGGTTTATAGTATTTGTTGCTCATTTCAATGATATTATTACCTAATTATAAAATCGATACCAGCTGCTTTAAATGGAATACACATATAATTAAATTGAAATTATAAGTTCCAACACTGTACCAGCAGTCCCACACAATCACCACGGTTGTAATTATTTGATAAAATTGGAAGATTTTGCAGATACATTACGTGCTTATTACGAGATTTTGTTTATAGTTTGATTGATATTTTTACTCGTAAGGCACCAAACTAAATAAATACATAAGAAAATAACAATTTAAACATTTTTTTTAAATACGTGAGAAACTGCGTCAATGACAAATTGGTGAAATCGTTAATTATTGGTACGGGTATTTACAGTATAAAGTTGAAAAACCTTATAGTAGAGTTGTTAGTCCGCTGTTTTCATACATAATTGTGCGCATCGGGTTACGAGCATGAAATTTCGACCACGGATAGAGTGTTCCGCGGTGATTATTTTCAGATGTGGAGGGAAGTCAGATTCGTCTTCTGTGAGGTGGGAGAGCGGAGTGAGTAGGAAGAAGTGTACCTCTTTTCTTTCTTTATTGCTGGTCAGTTAGGTCTATCAGGACTTGTCTCCGTGTTTCCGTGTAAAACAGATATCAGCAATTCATTTTTTACGCTATTTTTGTATATATCTATATAAAAATATGGGAGTATGGCCTAAAAGGTTAAAATCACAACAAGTTGTTTTATTCAGTGAGGTAAATTAGTTAAATTAAATTAATATTTTAAAATATTATTATTATTTTAAAAAACTTATTAATTTAATTTCTAAAAATATAATGCATGTTGGGCAGTTCTCATACAAACAGTAGCTCAAAATATATGTTTACGTCGGCGTAACCAACGTAAATCTCCAAACGCATTCTATTTCCCTTCATGAAATACATTAAATTATGATTATTAACATGTTTTTACGTGTAATATTTACCATATACCTCCTAGAAAAACAAATTAACGTAATTAAACGTAATATTTTTTTGCTAATGTATCACGAGCACACGGGCTAATCTCGACATCAACAATTTATTTAAGTTACTGTTTGTATGAAAAGTCTAGACATAGAAGAAATCTAGACAAAACAAAAATAATGACAAATCACATAAAAACACCTATCTTTCTAAATTCTAACCAAATAGAGTATTTTTATAAATAATGACACAAAGGTAAATTAAGAAAGAAAAATTGAATGCGATCTACTACAATACCCCGCTTCGATTGTAGTAGATCGCATTCAATTTTTCTTTCTTAATTTACCTTTGTGTCATTATTTATAAAAATAAAAAATGTGGTATTACCACATAAAAAATATGAATCGATAAAAAGATTCTATACAAACAAATATAGTATGTTGATGAATATACATATTTGGGACAAATTATTTCACCAGAAAATCAGATGCAGAAAGAAATAAATATATGAATAAATAAGGCTTGGAAAAGATTCTGGTCCCTTAAAGAAATTATGAAGAATCCACATATACCACAAAAAGAAAAAACTACAGTATTCAACTCGTGCATATTACCGTGTTTAACTTATGGAGCACAAACCTGGGCCCTCACTAAGAAGCAGAGTAGGGCACTAAAAGTGTGCCAAAACAAAATGGAGAGGAGTATCTTAAATATCAAACTACGAGACAAAATCAAATTAACTAATATAAGAAGTAAGACAAAAGTTACAGATGTCACATACACTGTGAAAAAACTTAAATGGAAATGGACAGGCCATATGATAAGAAACAAGAGGAAAAAATGGACAAAAGATATTACTGTATGGTACCCCAGAGATGGAAAAAGAAAGAAAGGACGTCAAAAAACAAGATGGGAAGATGACATCAAACAGATAGCTACAACAACATGGCAAAGAAAAGCTGAGAACAGGGAAATATGGAAAATCCTAGGGGAGGCCTATGCCAAAGGGCAAGCTGATAACAATGTTACCGATGTCGAAGATTCAACTATTATTACCAAATACAATTAAAATAAACAATAAAACTAAATTTAAGGAAAAAATATACTTATAATACTATTATTAGGTATATAAAGTAATAATCAGTTTAAAAAGTAGCTAAATATTATAAAATTATATAAGCATGAATAATTATAAAATCCTAATAAATTAAAATTATAAAATAATACTAATAAATTAAATATAACTAAATTGCATTAAATGAATAATTAATTATAATATTATATAACAATAATTTGTAATTGGATGCATGAAAGGAAAGTAATAAATATAAATTATAAGAAAAAATATAATATGCATGAACAGTAAGTTAAAATGGTGTAATAATAATAACTGTAAAAAGAATAAAAAAAAAAAAAATGTACATTTTATCAGAAATAAAGGCTATTTGAATTTGAATTTGAATTGTATGAAAAGTGCCCAACATGTATATATTTTATAAACTAAATTAAACGTGCTATTTTATAATTTTTTTGATACTTGTAAATATTCAGGAAATATAACTAATTTATCTCCCTGAATAAAAAAAACTTGTTGTGATTTTTACCATTTCGAAAATACACGCATATTTTTATATAGTACTATGAATAAATAACATAAAAAATGAATCGCTGATTACACGAGAGTTTTACACGAGAACGATACCACACAAGCCCTAGTAGCGTTAATAATAAAAGAAAAAGAGGACTCCTTTGCTCTATTCATCCCGCTTGCCCGCCGCACAGGGGACGAATCTGACTTCCCTCCACATCTGAAAATAATCACAACAAAATGCTCTATCTGTGGTAGAAATTTTGTGGTTGTATCCCGATGTACACAATTTCGAGACTTAGCAAAATGTACTAGAGCACGCAGGCTAAACTTAACATCAATATTTTTTTTCAAGGTACTTTTTGTATGAGATGTGCCAAATATGTATACATTCTTAAAAACAAGATTAAATTTTCTATTTAGTAATATTTTTTTAAATTGTAAATATTCAGGATATATAACTAATTTATCGTTCTGAATAAAAAAAACTTGTTGTGATTTTTTACCTTTTCGCCAATAAACCCATTTTTTTATATCAAACTATTCCTAAAAAACATTATAAATTAATTGCCGACATCTGTTTTCCATGAAAACGATGCCGCACAAGCCCTAATAGCCTGAACTGATCAGTAATTGAAAAAAGAAAAAGAGCAGTACTTGGTCTTATTCACCTTGCTCTCCCGCCACGCAGGGGACGAATCTGACTTCCCTCCACATCTGAAAATAATCACCGCGGAACGCTCTATCTGTGGTAGAAATTTCATGCTTGTAACCCGATGCGCACAATTTCGCGGCTCAGCAACTCTACTATTATCTTATTTAAACAATAATCTATTTGATTTATATAAAAGATACTATTATTTAAAAATTCGGTCGTTAAAAACAATATGTTGTATTTAAAACTTCTTCGGGTATTTTTATTTTATTTTATGGTATAACGCGTATCGTAACGTGTTCTTATTCGGTGTCGGATTCGAAAATCGAATTTCGAATTGATATGTTTTAATCACTCTCTTTTTCATATAGATATGAAAGAGACAGAGTGCATCGAAATTCGAACGATTCGAATTTTTTAATTAACCTTTGGCTGAGAAATGGCAATTCGTGGTCAAAAATCGAAAAATATTAAAAAACTACTTTCTACTCACGCTCGAAACAAAATCGCATTTTGTTCACTGTTGTCTGACAGCAAAATCGCCATGTTTGAGCTGGTGAGGCTCAAAATGTATTATTTTGTTTGTTGTAACTGTTTTATTTTGTTTTTAACACCCGATGAAAAAAGAGTGTTGTCATAAGTTTAACTTGTGTACATCGGTGTATCTTTGTGTCTGTCTGTGGCATCGTAGCTCCCAAAACTTGTCCGTTGATATGGTTCTTAGCTACGTTTGGAGGAAATAGGACCAGTCGTTTCCAAGATATTCAGCTTTAATTGGATCAAGTGACAGGATCTCTGCCGATATTGAAGCTAAGAATTCCAAATCTTGTAGTTATGTTCAGTTTTAGTAGCATTTTATATACCTAACATTAAATGAATGAGGCTCTCATGATACTTGTGTCGGGGGGGTCTTTTATTTTTTTTATCTAGGTTATTACCATCTTACTTGCTCCTAATTCCCTATTATGTTTCAGTGACAGCAGCGATAAGCGAGCCGCTCGTGGGTTGGCTGAACGGCTGGCAAGGCAACATGACTATCCTGGCATTTACAGCGCGGGGCTTCAACCGGGTCATGTTGTGTAATGGCCAAGGTTTCGCCGATCTGATCCCAGTGGACTACGTGGTCAATATGGCTGTAGTGGCTGCCGTTTACTCCAAAAAGTATATATGCAAATTACTATTCCAACAAAATAACATCGTGTTGAACGATTGTGCTGCGCAATTGCGCATCCTTAAGAGATGTGTGAGGTAGTAGAGCTGTGGAAGGTATGTGGCGAAGCTCTGTATAGATCTGAACTTTTCCACCAAAAATATGCGAAGATATCAATCAATCATTTATTTGCAATAAAACATACCTACTCAAATGCGTGCAAAAACAAGTATAAAATAGAAGTAAAAAAAAAAACGGACAAAATGCCTAATTAAAATAAATACAATGCAAGTAAAAAAAACATAAAATAAATTAAATAAAAACATGTCGTATTTGAATGAAAATTCAATAAAAAATATAAAATAATCACATTAAATACTTAATAAAATTAATTTAGCGCTATAGCGTAAAATTCCTTAATTGAATAGCTACTACATTCCTTAATACTAATGTCTAATTATTATATATAAGCTCTAATTAAAAATATTAATTCATACAGTTTAAAGTTTTGGGTACTAAAAATTCTTTTTTTTTCTTAGGAGTTTGTATGTGTTTTATCTGGTGGCTTTTAGTTGGTCTTTATTTTTAAATACATACAAGCAGACAGTACAAATATAAGGAAACAACAGTCATCATTTTGTGTTCTACAAACATGGATCTGTGAGTGACAGGTACAGGTAGTTTGGGACTAGGTCGATTTGTGTATGATTGTCCCTTAATATTTATTTATTTATCTGGACACCCCAAATCGTAGGTTTCTTTTTGTTTTAAGAGCACCGCACCAATGTTTGTGCATATATTTGATATGCGTCTTAGTACAGATTATTTCGCTCTCTTATCTCGCACGAGGTTTTTGATTCTTGTGTCGTACAAAACCTCGTTTCGCTGAGCCCATTACTACTAAAACAGCGTAGCTGTTACTGGTGTATGTGGTGGTGTGGGTGGTTCTACTCACAAGGGAATTTTCCGCGGTTCACCTTATTTTGTATAGTTTTTGTAGGCAAATTATATTGATTTACGATCGAAACTGTACAACTAAATGGTTTCTAGTATGACATTGAAAATTAGCTAAGCCCTAAATATATATCTCTCAAAAATTGTACTTTAAAGTGCCAAATTCTCAGTCTCCAGGCATGTCTTTCCGATGAAATGAAAGCTTAATGGCTGCATCATAACTGCATTTTGAGTATGTACGTAATATTTTCGCTAAAATAGAAATCTATAATATATGTAGTTTCAATGTGTTTGTCTAATTTTACCTTAAATGCCAAACTTATTAAAAAAAGGTGCATTATATTTTGTCCCTCGTTTTTTACCTCAGTCTCCTGCTACATCAAAACACGTTAAAATCAGTTTGAGTTACCACGTCTAGCGCGTTGCTGTTCGGTCTGAGTGAAAGATCGAAGTGAAGTTAGCATATGAATGATCGCGTTTGTCTAGGTTCGCCGTTGGCTTAGTCGCTACGGCGAGTTGTGTAAGTGAAGTTGTGCTACGGCCAGTCAGCTTAACAGTATCCTGGCCCGTATTTATTTCAAATCCATTGTTTTCTATACACTTTTTTTGTATTTATAGGTCGTAAATTCGTTGCATTAGACTACAGAACTGCATGATTTCAATATTAAATGTTGCAGTGACGTAGTTATTGGCTAAAAACTTACAATAATCTCAGTATCCTGTCCTCAGTCTCCTGGGCCCATATATTGTTTAAAAGGTCATAAATTTGGTATATTTTATTTTTTGACTGGCCCGTTTGAGATCAGTAAAAGAACGACCTCCGCTAGGCATTAAGCTACTTTTCTGACCTTAGATGCTAAAAAAATGGTGAGCCGCAAATCACTTCATTTTCGTCCCTCCAGAGTAGAACCACCCAAATAGGATTTTTTAAAGAGATGTACGGTTTGTGTTAACGTTAATCCACTTCTGTTAACACAGCAATGTTTACAAAACCATGTCTTACTTCTGTGTTTTCAGAAATGAGCTCTCAGTGTACAACTGCTGTACGAGCGGAGTCAACCCTATCACATGGGCCATGATGGTGAAGTTATTCCTCATTGCCAGCAAGGCCGATAATTTTCGTAAGTGAATATTCATATATTCCAGGATCATTCCTTGGGAAATGTTTTCTAAGACTTTTGTCAAAAACAATATTTCTGCAGTTTTGAAATTCTTGTAAATATATTTTCACTATTATCATTGTTAGGGTTCCGTACCCAAAGGGTAAAAACGGGACCCTATTACTGAGACTTCGTTGTCCGTCCGTCCGTCCGTCCGTCCGTCCGTCCGTCCGTCCGTCTGTCACCAGGCTGTATCTCAACAATGGTGATAGCTAGACAGTTGAAATTTTCACAGATGATGTATTTCTATTGCCGCTATAACAACAAATACTAAAAATAAAATAAAATAAATATTTAAGGGGGGCTCCCATACAACAAACTTGTTATAGATTATATATATATATATGTATAGGTACGGAACCCTTCATGCGCGAGTCGGGCTCGCACTTGCCCAATTTTTTTTTTTTTTATCTACTTACCAATTTTATTTATTATTGGATTTGAAGTTATCCCTCATTGCCAGCAAGGCCGATAATTTTCGTAAGTGAATATTCATATATTCCAGGATCATTCCTTGGGAAATGTTTTCTAAGACTTTTGTCAAAAACAATATTTCTGCAGTTTTGAAATTCTTGTAAATATATTTTCACTATTATCATTGTTTTTTTAGGGTTCCGTACCCAAAGGATAAAAACGGGACCCTATTACTGAGATTTCGCTGTCCGTCCGTCCGTCCGTCCATCCGTCCGTCCGTCCGTCCGTCCGTCCGTCTGTCACCAGGCTGTATCTCAAGAACGGTGATAGCTAGGCTGTTGAAATTTTCGCAGATGATGTATTTCTATTGCCGATATAACAACAAATACTAAAAATAAAATATAATAAATATTTAAGGGGGGCTCCCATACAACAAACGGGATTGGTTGCGTTTACTTTGCACCTCATTTGTATGGAGCGCTATACATATCAGGTGCAAACTTAACTTAACCACTTAAGGATGCAAAGTGTTTGTACGGAACCCTCGGTGCGCGAGTCCGACTCACACTTGACCGGTTTTTTTTATCTACTTACCAATTTTATTTATTATTGGATTGCTTTAAAAATAATATTTACTGTTATTATTTTGATTGCGAAAGATTAAGTATTCCTTCTCCAGCTAAAGCTACAAATTCGAAAATGGCTTAGCTTGAATGGAAATAGCTCGACATAAAAAGATTAGAAAAGAAAATCTATTACTAGTATATCAGACTTCTTCAGTTCTCGACTTTATTAAATAAGAAAGTAACTTGAATTATTGAAATCTCCTACCACTGAAAGGTTTACAGCTATTGAAATTCCTTTCTTTACATTATACTTACTACTAAGCTTTAAAACTATTGATGGATGGATGCGCCGACGACGGAAAGTTTCCAAAGATGCGAAATTTTCCACATGAAAAAATCTTGCTAAATTCTCAATTTCCAAATTGAAATATTCTTTTAAATTCTTGTGAACGTTTTCAGAAATTTGGTAATTTTTTTGGAAACATTTAGCAACTTGCCTATCCGTAAATAGATGCCCTACACCACTTATGTCAATCAATCCAGGTATTGCATGAGATTTGTCTATCGACTCACCTCCTTAGCTCGCCTCTAGTTCCGGGCGGGCCCTAGGGATGTTTAGATAGCCTGTTATTCAGGTTTTGAATTTGGTGTGTGTTTTCAGAAAAAGTGCCACTTCCTGGACTCGTGTTCACCCGATCTCATGTAGTGTTGAATATTCTCACGCTGCTGACCCACTATTTGCCAGCCTATATGATGGATGCCGGCAGAGTGGTCACTCGAAAGCGACCCAAGTAAGTCTTACAGCCTGGCCGTGACATCGGCGGCGAGCGGCAGTGGTGAGTGGTGATGATCATCAGTTTCCTGGTCGCCGTTCGTCATCAGTCTCCTGGTCCCCTTTCGGGCCGGTTACGACTTCGGTCTTAGCGGCGAGCGGGGCGGCGCGCGGGGCGACAATCATGCCACGTACAGTACACCGCGCGATCGCTTTTGAAGTCGTGGCATCTTTCTTATTTGCTCGGCAAAAACCGCTGGAGCGGCACCGCGCACGGCGGTTCGTGGCATGGTTCATACATCGCCGCATGCCGCTGCCGCTACCGATGGTTACGTAAAGTCGTGGCTGGGCTGTCAGCCTCAACTGCTAAATTATATATAAAAGTTCCGCTTCACAAAGTTACTTACCTATTGAGAGGCTCTTTTCGATCATGACGTACGATACGAGTAATTACATTTTAATTTGTTTACAGGTACGTCAGGCTTACCAGGCGGCTAACCACTCTTCGAGACCAACTGCATTACTTCTCCACCCGCAGCTGGGTTATGAAGTCCACGAATGCGCAGGTGCTGGCCGCAAGTCTGTCCGACGCCGATGCGCGGATATTCCCATGTCATCCTGCTCATATACACTGGCCATCATACATGCCTATATATTACTTAGGCGTTAAGAAATTCATGTTCGGAGATAAACCGTGATAAAATTCTATAAAAGCTAATAAGACGCGAAGTTATTCCAGATCTTTTCATGGTAGTTGACGGTACTTACTGTTACTACCTAATAAATGTCTATAGAATCAATTAAGAGAATATTTGTTTATAAATGGAAAAATGCAATACGGGACTTTACGGGACTTTATGGGCCAACACGGGCGTCCTGCCTATTGGACCACTGATGCGGAAAGCCGTTGGAGACGCGAATTCATACCCCGCCTGAACCATCGATTTTTTTAATTTTACGCTTCATTGTAAGCATTTGGTTTGCACTACCCGGCGTTACTGCTTTAATAAAAAAAATATATATATTTGTATTACATTTAGGCAGAGTGTCCAAATAAATAAAAGCACCGATCAAACAAACAAGCGTATTCATTAATTAATACCTATATTGCCACATCCCATCCCATCCCATATTATGAACATGTTCAGGAAATTCAATATTAATTAAGTAGGTATGATTTCACACAACATGGAATATACCTACATGAAGTTGGAAATTATAACTATTTTAGTTACACCGATCACAAACGTTTAACCAACTCAAATAAATACTTTAAACACTAGTTCGACGACTCCAAGATTTGAAATATCTCAACTTTATAACATTAAATCTGACTTTTTTTGTATCGGGTTTTAGAGCCGAACTGAGTCACATAGGTCATTGGTCATATTTAGACCTATTGCTCGCTTCTATCATTTATTCATGGTTATTTATCATTTAGCCATTGTTATTTTGAATTATACGCCTATCAGAACCGAATATCAATGAAAAACAAAATGTCAATTTCGTAACCCTCAAAATGCGCATATTGCTTATGTGGATATGTAGAGGCGGATAGGAGACAGTATCATAAAACCAAATATATTTAATGAGGTAAAAAATCTAATATTTTTATATCGGACAACTGTAAACATAACAGTAATTTGTTCGTCTAACGCCACATTTATCCTTCAAAGTCAATTAAACAGCTATTGCTTCGACAATTTCTCAATTTTCCCGCTGTTCCGTAGATTCGTTCTCAATTCACTGTTTTAATTCGGGTTCACGTTACATCAAACTTTGCGTCCTAGAGATTACTTTTGGCCACAAGACAATGATCAATTCTAAAGTAATCAGGAACTCGTCAGCTTTGGACGGGTACGAGTTCCGATTGTGACCTTTGATTGTAAAGGGTTTTGTTAGTTTGAAGATCTTAAATAGTCAAAATTAGTTCTTGCACTAGGTTTCAAGGTATGTTATTTACCGACAAGGAATGGAATTTGCTTACATCCATATTATCTATACTAACAAACCTACAGCCAAAGCAAAAAATTAGCACTTCATGTAGTCTGCAAAATAGCGGAAGCGATTATAATTAAGTCTATGCGCCCAGGCATATTCATAGACATCGACGAAGCCTTCGACAACAATGTTTATCAGCGCTACCGCAGCTCCGGTAAGACACGGAGTGGAGGAGAAACTTCGCGGTGAACGTAAATGACAATGAAACGTCATACCATATTGTTACACAATAGAATATGATGCGTGGAAGTGACACTACCCGGTCTGCACATCGCGGAACACTGGTGCACCAAAAACGAACAGATAGTCAATAAAATTGGTACATTACTACATACGGAGGGCGGGAAAATGGGGATTGCCTGGTTTGCCGAGCAGGAATAGCCGGTCGAGCAATGCGAGGCCGGCGAGGGATACGAGACTGGTAATCCTTTTCCACGCCGAGGTTTAAATAGTGATTTTCTTAAATATGCAATGATATAAAAATAAAAAAAAACATTGAACAATGAAATCAAATCTCAACTATCGACAGAGGTTAAATATTTGTGGGTAATATTATTACGAGTACCTATTCTCAACCTTCCAAATAACAAAAATGTACTTCACTTTAATACTGAGTTCTTCGTAAAAATCGTGTTATTGTGTAACCCTATGACTTATTTTTTATACCGTAGTACTTTGACCCTACAAGGTTACTTTGTCCACCCATAGAAAACCATGACTTGATTTGACTAATCTACCACTGTACGGAACGGTGCGCGAGTCAACTCGCACTTGGTCGGATTTTTTTTAATTTATGGACTCGATAAAATGCATGCATTTTTATGGATAGACAAAGTAACCTTGTAGGGTCGAAGTACCCCTACCTTACGGTACATTGCAAATCAAGTTCTACGATTGGGGTTTGATTGTATAGTACCTACATACCTTACCTAATATCTACACATATTTACGCAACGTCAAGCTTCAGTGTGGACAGTATGCGTTAAAACGTAACGTAACGTGAATGTCACGTCACTTCGTCAACGCACAGTCAGCGTATTTTGAGCTGCGGTGTGGTCGCTCCTTAACTCGTTGCCACATATAAAAAAAAAAACCGGCCGAGTGCGAGTCGGACTCGCGCACCGAGGGTTCCGTACAAACACTTTCCATCCCTAAGTGGTTAAGTTAAGTTTGCACCTGGTATGTATAGCGCCCCATATAAATTAGGTGCAAAGTTAGGTATTAAAAAAAACTACTTACTAGATCTCGTTCAAAACAATTTTCGTTGGTAGTTTTTATACTAATGTACATCATATGTTTTTTTTAGATTTTTCATTTTCTTATTTTAGAAGTTAGAGGGGGGGACCAACTTTTTTTCACTTTGGAAGCGTCTGTCACGCAAACTATTCGGTTTAGAAAAAAAATATTTTAGAAACCTCGATATCATTTTTGAAGACCTATTCATAGATACCCCACACGTATGAGTTTGATGAAAAAAAATTTTTTGAGTTTCAGTTCTAAGTATGGGGAGCCCCCAATATTTATTTTTTATTTTTTATTTTTGCATCAAAATCTTAATGCGGTTCACAGAATACATCTACCTACCAAGTTTCAACAGTATAGCTCTTAAAGTTTCGGAAAAAAATGGCTGTGACATACGGACGGACAGACGGACAGACAGACGGACAGACGGACAGACAGACATGACGAATCTATAAGGGTTCCGTTTTTTGCCATTTGGCTACGGAACCCTAAAAAGGGAATTTGAACCTTGATCTGTTCCAATGAGGACGAAATTATTATCTGCCATACATGGCTACGTATGCAGTAAGAGGTTAAGTAATCCTTGGATTGTGGCCTGCCACTGCCAGTTTTCGAACAACACTAATTAACCTAATCTACACAATGGCTTTTACAAAGTATGTGTCTGTTTTATTGCAAGGCTCCAGTCACAGATTATATAATACTAGTGAATTAACTAATGAAGGATGTGTAAAAGTTTAAGAAATGAAATATTCTGCATACCGGGTAGACGACACAACGTAAGATCCCATGTCGAAAACGCTACCTTCCCTGTGAGTCAGTTTCCTGGAGGGCTATAAAAAGCTCTCTAGGAAACTGAGTCAATCAATTCCGTCCTTCGACCCGTGTGTCACGTGTCAATTAACTGGATGTACCTGAGCTCTGCTTGTGATTTGAAATGCCGGTCTGCCCACCGGCGTTTACCTATCCTTTTGACCGATAGGGTAAACATTGAGAGTAACCAGAGCGGGCCTCGGTTCAAGATACCTGCAAGAGTATTAAGTACAAGATTCGGCAAGAATTTGAGTTGAGATCTCCTCATTCCGAATGACGAATTTTTTAAAGTCAGAATAGACCGTCAAAGTTCAACATTCCTACGGAGCGTGTGACGTCATTATATGGGTACCAATATTTGTATGGACTATGGACACAATAAGTAATTTGCAATTTTCACCGTAAAAAGTGTGTTTAAGTTCATGGTTGTAATACAATTATTGTTTTGTTAAATTATGAGGATTCCGACAACAAGTTCAAGATTTCTATTAGATAAAAAAAAATGTGCGTTCCTTCGGTCACATATTTACAGTCACATAAAAACTTATTTTTTGTATTTTTTTTCTCTCAACGCTCAGTCGCTCACTGACCTGAAAGAAGAGGAAGGTGACCTTTTCAAAAATCATGTGAGGAAATGTATGGCTTTGGGGCAATATGTGGTCAACAAAACGAACATTCTATGAAATAAAGCATTCTACATAATGTTGACCCCGTGTGGGACAAGCAGCTCCCTAGGAAACTGCCTCAATCAGCGCGGTTGGTATTTGTCTGTTTGTCTCCGTGTGTCACGTGTCATTAACTGGATGTACCTTTTTTTTTTTTTTTCGGAGTGGGAATGCCTTTACGCATACCCTAACTGGATGTACCTAATCGTGACCTCTGCCTGTGATTTTAAATTCCGCTCTGTCGCGTTTACAATAAACCCTTTGACCGATAGGGTAAACATTGAGACTAAACAGAGCGGGCTCCCGTTCAAGATACAAGACTTCAAGTACAAAATTCGCCGAACAAGTCCATATGATATGATTATTTTTAAAATCGGTACTAAATCGCATTTCTGAAATAAGACGTGAATTAATGTATGTACATATTGTGTAAAAATATTGTGTAAAGTAGTGTGTGATAACATTATTTTACACAAAATATGAAATATATTTTAAATTAAAACCATGCACAAATGCGAACTTATCACTTTAAGTGATCTGTTAACCTTTGGGTAAATGAGTGATATATGCCACAGAATAACTACACAGGGTTCTCTACTTTGAGTTTTGACGTTCGCAATAGCCGTCTGTATCGGTATTTGTTTGTTTCTGTACAATGCAATGCATCGTACAGGTAGGTGCCTGAACTTTAGTAGATAATCTTAGTATCATAAAATTCTGTTAAAAATTACGTTAACTCATTGCAGGAGTTATTCGTTTTACTGTGGTTTTACTCGTAGCCTACATGGAGTTGATGCAACTGCAGATATTATAAATTGAAAGGCTTCGGTTGTGTAATTCATAAAATCATTTAACGTTATCAAACTATCGTCCAAGTCGACCCTTAATTTCGCCGCCGTGTTTGATAGATAAACGTCTATCTAATAGTTAAAGCTTTTGTCCGGCGCTCAATGAACCGATACGGAACCCTCGTTGCCTCTCGCTTCACGGGTTCCGTGGCCCGCAAAGTTAAAGGGAAGTGCTTAGGCTGTGAGATCATTAGTGCAATGTAATGGGGTGTTGTACGACTGGGCCTGGGCTTGCCCATTTGATCTCTCGCATGTAGGTAATTACGGTCGGATGCTATAAGAACACTATTTAAGGTAGAAATGCCCATTTACACTGTTATGATACGACGTAATAATGTTCAAGTTTAACTATTGAGCTGTCACAGTTTATATACGAGTTATTGCGTACCAGATGCAACAAGTTTAGTTATTCACCACTCGGATGTCCTTAAATTTAAATACATACATTAAACTGCGCATTAAAAGCCGCATTGAACGAGAAGAGAGTAGAGGTCGTGAGTTTGATCCTCCCTTACTGCAGTGGATTGCACAGTACGTAAGAATGTAAGAGGCCTTATTTCTTTTAAAATGCTGATTGTTTTATAAATTTTTCTCTATGATCAAACACGTTTCTTAACTTATATATTATTGAAGTTACTACTAGAACAGGGCTATTGGGATTTATTAGTATATATTTAAAACCTACAGTTTGAATTTTTCATTGAATTTTTTTGTTTCAAAAACTACTCAAAATAGACAAAATTCACTCGGAAAATTAGTTTTTACAACTTATTTTCGATTGCACGCAATGAAAGCATGAAATCTAATAGCTATGTTCTTCTTCAAAAAGTTCGTTGTAATTATCAATAAGTATATATATTTGTCATAATATGGAAAATATATTTTTCTGCTCCAGTACATTTTTCTGTCATTTATATAGTTACTAACTCTAATATAAAGACATAAATTATGAAAGTCTGTAAAAGTCTATTCTCTATTGCCCAAAAAAACATTGCTAAACGATGTTATAATGTCTCCAAAAAAGCATCACTTAGTACCTACCACAGATTACAAAATAAACAGCTGCATTCACAAAAAATTGCTGTATTAAAAAAAAAGTTTGTACTTACTAAGGCATTGCTGCCAACTTAAAAAAAAGTTTTATCTTCAGTGCATGGATGACTAGTATAGTGAACGCATACCTTTATGTATAAGTTCATATTTTGTTGACAGATGTTTAGTAAGTATAGTGAACGTATACCTTTATGTATAAGTTCATATTTTTTTGACAGGTGGACGTCAATAAAAAAAAAGTTTATCAGAGACTATTTTTTTTAATTTTGTTGATTCCGAGCGGGAACATAACTATTTTAATTATTTTCTTTGTTGTTTATTTGCATTTTATGTATGAAATGTCGAGTCATTGAAAAAGTATTGTATGCAACGTTGTATAAGTAGGTCAAAAAACGCTCGTGGCATCTTTCTTACACCGTAACCCATACCTCGGACCAGCAAGCGCAGCGTGGGACGTCCACCTACAAGATGGACAGATGACCTTATAAAGGTCGCCGGAAGGCGCTGGATGCAGGTCGCTTCCAACCGGTATATATGGAAGTCCAAAGGCGAGGCCTATGTTCAGCAGTGGACGTCCTGTGGCTGAGATGATGATGATGATGATGAACCCATACCACTCGCGTTTTTTGCCCCCTCTTATACAACGGTTGCATAAATAGTACATTACATCAGAGGCCGGGAAAATGAGGATTTCCGGCCAAGTCAAGCGAGGCCGGATAGTGATACGAGGCCGGGAATCCGTTTTCACGACGAGGCATGTATAGTGCTTTTCTCAAACATGCAATTAAATAATAGTAGTTTATGTGACTGTACATAATGAAGGATATTAAACACGAGTGTGGGTTTATGAAACGCGCCGAAGGCAAGTTTCATAATAACATCACACGAGTGTTTTAATGCCTAATTATGTACGGTTACATACACTACTTTATCTAGCCACATATCATAGGCCTCCATGATGCATTCAGGAGTCGCACATTACGACAAATATTACCCGGTAATGGCGGCAGTGAAGTTTTCTGGCAGCTGTCATAGTTTTTTTTTAATTCAGAGACAAACTAGAGTTGGCCCCAACTATCATATCGTTCGATATCTTACTACGTGCGACATTTGTCAAATTTGATGCAAATTGACAATTCATTTCGAACTAAACGTCATCTCGACTGATATTAGAATAGAGGCCAAATCAAATTTTCTGTTTTTCAAAGATGCTCGAAATTTGAATAAATAATATTATCGAAATCGATGTTATTATTTAGCAATAATAACATTTTCACAGATAAGAAATTTGTTCTAATAAAACAGTCTATTTTTGTGGTGGTCATAATGTGCGGTTCTTGAACGCATCATGGAGAGTTTATGATATTTGGATCGATAAAAAAATATACTTCAAAGAACAACATTTTATTAATTGACAAATAGGACATTTTAGTCTAACAACCAACCTTTAAAAACAAAACCTGCTTTTTGTCAAACCAGCCAGCTGTGTGAATGGGTTCACTAATGTTTGACCAAAAAACATTTGAACAAATGATCACTTGACCAAACAACGTTTCACCAAATATTCATTAGGCAAACGAGACATTTGACAAAAGTATCATTTTACAAAAAGTTACTACAAATGATCATTTTACAAACACTACATATCTTATCTCTATCTTATCTTATCTCATCTCATCTCATCTCATCTCATCTTATCTCCGTCTCCGTCTCCGTTTCCGTCTCCGTCTCCGTCTCCGTCTCCGTCTCCGTCTCCGTCTCCGTCTCCGTCTCCGTCTCCGTCTCCGTCTCCGTCTCCGTCTCCGTCTCCGTCTCCGTCTCCGTCTCCGTCTCCGTCTCCGTCTCCGTCTCCGTCTCCGTCTCCGTCTCCGTCTCCGTCTCCGTCTCCGTCTCCGTCTCCGTCTCCGTCTCCGTCTTCGTCTTTGTCTTTGTCTTCGTCTTCGTCTTCGTCTTCGTCTTCGTCTTCATCTTCATCTTCATCATCTTCAAGTGATCATTTGTCAAACGTTTTTTGGTCAAACGATAGGAAACCGTGTGAATGACCTTGTTGTTGAAACAAAAAAAAAGTTACTTTGCAGGCCTAGGCCTGAAAAGCAGTATGAAATCCCTTTACAGTCCTCTCGAGTTGTTGCGCCCAAAAAGCGATACTTCCGAGCCTATTAGAACGTAAAGACAATATTTCATTGCATGTTTGAGAAAAATACTATTTTCTCAAACATACTCGGAAATGTATGCGTTAATGTCCCGATATGAGGCCATGAAGTTTCTCGTTTATGGCTCCCTACAGTACTTCTTGGCCTAGGCCAAAAAATTAAGTATGTAAATCCATTTTTGTCCGCTGCTCTAACTTGTTAAATTTCCTTACTAAAGTTAAATTGGCAAAGGAAAAATTACATACAGCCAACCACCACCGCACTCTGTAAGCATACTTGCGATATATAAAAAAAAAAAAACAAAATCTATGGTACTATATTTATGTGCGGTTTAACCGGTGCTCAAATAGCTGGATCAAATAACATACTTATTTAAAAAATAAAAAAGGCGGCAAATTGAACTTAGCTTAGCTTATTCGTATTTCGTAGTGATTATAATATAATTTTAACAGAAATAAAAATTACTTCTAGAAACGAGTGACGGGGAACTTATGACCTGTACTCTGCCTCATTTAAAAGAGGAGGCAAATTTAGCCATCCAAATATGCCACGGGAAAAAAGTAAAAACTAATAATAGATTTTACTTTTTTCCCGTAGCATATTTTATTTACTTGATTTTCTAGTAGTTATTTTAATTTTAATATTTCCTCACATTGTTTGAGAAAAGCACTATACAAGCTTCGGCCGGAACAGGGATTGCAGGACTCGTTCTATCTGGCCTCGTCTTCGACTCGGCCTACCCCAAACTCGTCCAGCAATCCCTTACTTCACGGCCTCTGCAGTAATGTACTATTTAAAAGGAATAAGGCCTCTATACCTTTGTATGAATATACAAATAAAAAAATTGGTATTTCCACAAAAACAGTATCTACGTAATATGATACTGTTCAATAATGTAGACATTTGTTAAACGTACGCAGAATAGTTGGAATATTTTGCTGAGGCTGCGTGTCCTCCGAAGCGGAGCGGAAAAAAATAACCAATCAGACTGCGTGTTTGCGACCACGAAAGAAGAGCATTTAAATCTCAGCAGGCCCGGACGAAAAAAAAAACTTACAGGTCCAGGGCCCTACGCACTTGGCATTTAGGTCCCCCCTCCCTATCTCAAAACGGAGAACATAAGTATGGTGCAAGTCCTACTTCTGGGACTGGGGCCCCCTAGACTCGCTGGGCCCCTAGGAAAATACCTTCTAAATTTTGATTCCCTTGAGAGTGTTGAAATATAGGTTTTTTCGCTAACTTAGAGGTTTGATTTTCACAGCTTCAAGGACAGTCACTGGAACTTGAGTATTAATGGTTTTAATTTCAACTCAATACCTTCACGCATTCCCGAGATAAAGGGTCTTGACAGACAGACAGACAAACGGGCGGACGGATAACAAAATGATCATAAGGGTTCCGTTTTTTCCTTTTGAGGTACGGAATCGTAATTAATGCAAATACTCACAAACTTTTGGCCGACTTCGGATAGCGTTTATAAATCTCAATAATATTTTAATTACATTCATATAACTTTATGATCATTCATGATATTTAATAAACCGACGTCTGACCGTTCGCTGTCCAAAAGATCTTGGAGGAACGTATTAATTTTGGAGCCAATATTATCCGGCTTTGACCGGATTAACGTCTTCTACATCCGTCTTCTTTCGAATAATCTGCGATAAAACAAAATCAGCAGTTTATAATTATAACGGGCTCAAAATTAGAGCTGCGGGCCTATGATGGTTGCGTTTATCACGGGATAAATAAGTGATAACGCTTTTGTCAATATTTCCTAAGATGGTTGCAAAAAATTTTTTTTTTAAGTTTTTATTTTACCGTTTTGTCGGCGTGATACATACACATACTCATACCAAATTTCAGCTTTCTAGTACCAATGATCACGGAGCTAAGCCGCGGACGGACGGACAGACGGACAGACGGACAGACGGACAGACGGACATGGCGAAACTATAAGGGTTCCTAGTTGACTACGGAACCCTAAAAAAAGCATAAATATAAAGTGTTGTTTATTCAGACTAATCATTATGCAGGCATAAATGGGTGACTATCAATAACAATGTGTTCTTCGTGCGCCGGACAACACTCCTATAAAGAATGCGACGTTGAAGAAGTAATGTGTATTAACTGTAATGGCAATCACTTGGCCATATCAAGGGATTGTCCAGTAAAACAGAAAAAGATTGAAGAGAAAAAGAGCAAGTATTTAAAGCCGAACCATTCTTATGCCACTGTGGTGAGTGTCCCAGCTATCTCCGACCCAAAAATATTCCCAAATTTGAAACCAACTAAAACTATTGATGTAAACATAACTAAACATAATGCTGAGCAAATTTTAAATAATGAAATCATTATTAATGCTCTCGTTAAATCACTTATTATGCTTGGCAATGATAAGAGTAACACTCCGATTACTAATAAAAGAATTAAGGATATACTTTTAGCTAATTTAATCACATAATGGATACATATTTAAATATTGCACAATATAACATACAGAGCTTACAGAGCAAAAAGGCCTTACTCAAAACATTCCTTTCTGAACAACATATTGATATTTGTCTGCTATATGAAACCTGGCTTAAAACAACTAGTACGATTCCTGATTTTACACCTTATAATTTAATACACAAAAATTCAGTCAATGAACATAATGGAGTAGGTATATTAATAAAACCAAACTTAAAATATAGTCTTGTAAATACAACTTTTTACGAATCTATTCAAAATATTTGCATATCAGTAGACACTGAAATGGGTAAATTGAATATTCTTTGCGTTTACTGTCCTCCTAATAGCAGCAGATTTGCTACTGACAAAATGAGAAAGGTTTTACTTGAAGTCCCTAAGCCATGCCTTATAATGGGAGATTTCAATGCTCATCATATCCTATTTGGATGTAGGGCTAACAATAATAGAGGTAACAGTTTATATAATCTAATTGATAATTAAATAATAGCTTAATTAATTAATTAATTTTAGCTTCCTCGCACAACGCATCAGCATTGCGATTCAGCGAGGAAATGCTGCCAGCGTCTTCGGGACTATGCCGCGGGGGCACAGTTTTGTAGATTTATTTTAGCTTATTTTAATTTACTTTATTTTAGATTTAAGTTCTTTAGTTTTAATTTGAATTGATAATTTTGAGTTGTGTATTTTAAACGATGGTAAAGCCACAACTGTTCAGTATCCAAACAGAAATCCATCTGCCATAGATTTAGCTTTGGTCAGTCCCACATTAGCTCCTCTCTGTGAATGGCGTGTCCATGACGACCCGATGGGCAGTTATCATTATCCAACTGTTGTTGTTGTAAATGTGAAGCCTTCTATATATGAAGTGCGTCCTGTGGAATAATAGAATTAAGGATAAGCTACAAATGATTGGGAAATGTATAGAATTCTTATGGGTTCCCTCACACAGTGGCATAGCCGGAAACGAGATTGTGGATCAGGCAACACGACAAGATCACCACGAAGACCACACCCAATCTTTTAGAGTGCCTTTCACGGATTATTACCATGAATTTAAAAATCGATCAAAGAGTTTGTGGAAGGATTACTGGAACATTATTACCGAGAATAAGGGGAAATGGTATGCTGAATTACAGCCGGACTTACCAACAACTCCGTGGTACAATCGTTTTAGGTACACCGGCCGAAAGTTCATAACGATAATTAACCTCTTGCGGTTTGGTCATTGCCTGGTCCCAGCGCATCTGTACAGGATGAAAATCGTTGCGGAAGATACCTGTACATATTGCTTTAAAGAAAACGCAGACATAAATCATATCATTTTCCAGTGTCCAACGTTTGGAATTCAAAGGTTGACACTTGTCAGTGAGATTAGTGACATTGCTAAAGAAAATTTAATAAGTGTTCACCGCCGCGTTCAGGATATATTATCCAATTTAGTATTTTTCATTCCTGTATATACATTTATACTCAATACTGTAGAAAAAATTTGATTATTTATGTTTCAATTAATTGTAAATAGTTTATTTGTTTGTTTATGTATTAATATGCTGTGTTGTTTTCATTATTTCCATTTATAACTATATCTGTGTGTATTGTATCCTTGGAAAAGTATCAATATGTTATGTGATACTTGATAGTTGCTGTCAAATTATTAATTCGTTGTTTAAATTGTAATGTAAATGATCAACAATATTTTATGTTTTTGACTGAAGGACACTGATTCCATGGTCGTGAAATAAATTAAAAAAAAAAAAACAAGAGAATGTGTTTGACCCTCAAACTTGAGCCGTTTTTACAGGTTAACTCGTATATTCTTAAAACTCAGACACAGACAATCAAGCTGTCGTTATTTATTGTTTATCTACTTATCTTACCACGAAATTTATCGTGCCGTGCACCATCTTAAGCCAAAACTTAAATTTGACGATTTATCTTAAAATTGTGTCACTATTTAAATGACATAATGAATGCAACCGTCAAAAGGTGACGTAAAGGTGTTAGAATTAGAAACGACGAACTCATCACATTTGTCGGAAATCAAGCGTTAGTATTAATTATTTTAACGTATATAACATTAATTACTTGCTAAATTGTGATTATACGTGAGTACGTGGAACGATGGATGAGTATCCATCACTTGTAGAATGGCGCGCTACTACCACTTGCAATTGGCGTTGCATGCCGAAAAGCATCGGCGGAAGCTAAATAGACGCATAATAAGGGACATGTCCAACCCGTTTGAGATGCCAGACGAAGAGTTTCGTCACATATACAGAGTGCGCAAGGAGATGGCACCTTGAAGTCGATCTTCACCACGCTGACGGTTTGCCAGTTCACACCAAGGTAACCATACATATATAATGTTTTGTTGTTTAATTAAGTAGATATATCAAGTAATCAATATGAGTAGCTGTATAAGTATCTTAATATTTAGAACAAACTCAACCTGAATTATTTAAAAATTGGGCAAGTGCGAGTCCGACTCGCGCATGAAGGGTTCCGTACCGTAATCTATAACAAGTTTGTTGTATGGGAGAGGAGTATGGGGTTGTATATATTTATTTTATTTTATTTTTTGTATTTGTTGTTATAGCGGCAATAGAAATACATCATCTGTGAAAATTTCATCTGTCTTGCTATCACCGTTCTTGAGATACAGCCTGGTGACAGACGGACGGACAGCGAAGTCTCAGAAATAGGGTCCCGTTTTTACCCTTTGGGCATGGAACCCTAAAAAGATACATTAGTATAAATAACTTTTAACTGGTTTTAGTTTGTACCTAATACCTAATACTTACAACTTTCTAAATACAACAAAATAAGTTTCTGTCAAAAATTACATTTTAGTGCCAAGCTTTTATAGCCGACTGTACTTTTCTTTAGATATCCATCGAATGCTCACTGAGACGATTCTAAAGAGCCCAAATTCGGTAGGATTGCTTTTTCTATTATAGAGTTCCTATGGCTACCTTCCGGCTCCATCATCAGATCAGCCCCATGGTACCATATTATTGTATTGTCATCAAAGTTAAGTAAGTATGCAAAATTTCAGCTCAATCGTTTGACGATATCTGCTTCAAAATCGAGTTGCAAGATTTCACCCGAACAAACATACTTTAAACATACCATGCAAGTTAAATAAAAGCTTTAAAAAATGTTGTAATAAAATTATTTCATTCTAATATTCATATTAGAACCCAATCATTCTATAATAAAAGGCTGTAGACAGAATATGCTCAAAACAACTAATTTCTTTTATTGTATTGTAGGTGCTAACATCTTTACACTTATTGGCTGATGGCAATTATCAGCGTGGGTCCGGGCAGGATCATGGCCTTTCAATTGCCCAGTCGACTGTAAGCCATTACATAGGTCAATTTACAGAGGCAGTAAATAGAAGGTGAGATTGATGTAGCAATATTATTATTTTACATTTTTCTCTCATAAAATGTCTGGAATAAAGTCCCTTGTAGTTGTAGGGATAAGTTCGTCTTTGTATGTGTGCAGGTTTTTTATTCATTTTTATTTACTTTTATGTACAATGAAATGTTTACATACATACAATACAATACAACAATTCTTTATTGCACACCAACAAGAAAAATATTACATGAGAAATCATAAATTAAATAATGGTAGACAATAGGCGGTCTTATCGCTAAAGAGCGATCTCTTCCAGACAACCTTTGGGTGGCGGAGAAAACAAAATTAAACAGAAAATAGCAGGTGGTGAGATAAGAACTTTAAGTAATTTGAGAAATAATAAATAAACGACAAACAAAATATTAAAGACAGAGGTCATACACATACACAAATAATATCTATATATATAAACATACATAAACGTACATACATACAAAAAGGAAGAATGAAAAGAATATCACAGCAACATTAGACTTAGAATGAAAAAACGACAGCATAGAATTATTAAAGGATTAGGCTACGGTAGAGATAAATAGTGATCTTTAAGTTTATATTTAAAAATTGCCAAAGTTTTAGCTTGTCTAAGATCCAGCGGAAGCGAGTTCCACTGTAAAATAGCTTGCACAGTAAAAGAATTAGAATAAAATTTTGACTTCGATGCCGGAACAGTGAGTATACAATTTTGAGCGGACCTTGCAGATGTTAGGTAACTAAAACGATCTTTAAGGTAGCGGGGAGTTGCAGGTTACATAGATACATACACAGCTTGATATTCATAAATTGGCGTCAAATCTTTCAAATCTTTGACAGTGTTTTTTTTTTTTCAGATCGCTGACGTGAACTGCCGGATAATAGAGGTACATGCCAGATACCCCGGATGAGTGCACGACTCCTTTATATTTCATTATAGCAATATAAAGGAGGAGATGATACGGCTCTATGACGGACGCATTGGGGAGTACTTATTCCTTTTGGGTAAGTAAAAATTGTGATTACACGTGCAGAATAAGGAGTATTTTAAACTCGCTTTTATTAGCTTGACTTGTAACTAAGTTTGTGTAAGAAAGTCAACAATACAAGCGTGGAAATAACCAAGCGTGGAATATGTTATCTAATAACCTATAGTAACATTGTTTTTCAATAAAGACATTTTAAAAACAAACAAACTGTAGGTTACCTTGCCTAGAAATACGGTTATTGTATGTTTTTAAATCACAGTTTTTGTTTGTTTGTTTTAAATAATATTTAACTTGTTAAAATGTAATTTCCTATTTCAGGGCTACATTTTGGGCCACATATTGTTGGCCCCAAAGCACGACCGGTCTTCACTAGAATCCTTGACTTCTCTGTACAAAAGGAATAAGGTTTCCACACAATCCCGGGACACTGTAAACATCCACAACACATCTTGCAAATATTATTATTAAGCCGAGAATGGCAGCTCGAGGCTTTTGCCAATATCTTGCAAATAAATAACCTGTAATTAGCAATAGCCGTCAGCTGTCAAAACTGACACCTGATACCCGATTGACACTCTCAACAACTATTAAGCAAATACAGGAAGTGTGTACCTACATTCGCTCAAACGCTGGGAAGCCGATGCAGACCGGAATGATTAAAAAATGGATTAACGTCAGTGTCTGGACTGGATAACGTTAACGGTATATTTTTTTTTCGATAGGGACTTTAGAGAAGGTTAATGTAAAAACGTGGATAGAATAGAAGATCTTTTCTGATTTGGGTGTGTTCAGAAGAGGTTTAACCTCATAATTCCTTGTAACACATTTTTGTGAAGAGCTTAGTCCGCTGTGATAACCTTCGTGTTCTCTGCTGGAGCGTGAGACGGCGATTTCACCGCCCGCTTCGGACTTCAACCTCATGGCGTGCTGGTAAGCCAGCCGCCACTAACCCCCGCAGGACTCCGAGTAAAGGAACCCGGCTCGGAGGCTGGCCTGTTCGCGGCTACGCCGCGCCAGGCTGGCGATTCCAAGGGCTTCACGGGGTTCCACGGCCAGTTGTCGGCCGCCTTCACCCTCGGGGCCACGCCAGGTTACCCCGTAGTCTGACCGTCGGCCCGGGGAACACCGCCTGCGCCGCCGCGCTGTCGCCGCTTCGTCCATTCCCGTAAGTGCGTGCACGCCTTTTTTTTATCTATTTGGCCAAGTAGAAATTAGAGTCAGTGGTTCACCGGAACACTTTCGCGTAAACATGTGCCTCGCATAGCCTAAAGCCCATCGTGGGCGACCGTCGCGTCGTACCAATTGTCGGTTTGCGCTGTATTGTCAGTTAATAAAGCGATGTGTAATTTATAACTTGATTTTCACTATTTATCTCCCCGCCAGACACACCAACAGGATATATAAGCATCACCAAGAGGACTCTTGTACTTCAAAGGTTCATACCTCTCGTCTGAATCTATCTAGGTATTTTTATTAACAAAGTAAGTGAAGTTACGTAGTGAACTGGTACACGTTTGAGTTGGGCTGTCGCCAGCGAGTCCGCGGGAGGCGTCCCGACTAACCAACCCAAAAACTTTTTTTTTCTTTTTTTTCACTACATTAATAGCGCCCGAAGCTATTTAACAGTATATTATCCTGTTGGTGTCTATGGTGATAAGATTATGGTGTTAAAAATTTAATTTGGAAAAATAATTTATTCTTTCGCACAAAAAATTGTAAGGAAAAATTTCATAATTTAATCTTTTGCACTATCATTGGCTAGATATTCTGTAACAGTTTGACATTGTTATTATACTTATTTGATTTATAAACTGAAACATTTGTAATAAATTTGTAAATTCAAGTTTGAGTATTTAAGTTTCCGGCCAAGCGATAGAAATTAAATTTTTTATTATTTTGCTGCTTGTTATATGAAAAGTAAGCATAGACACAGCCCATTATTTCCAACTGCACACTATTGATAAGTGGCAGTATTGGTAATTTAATTGTATAATTTTAGAACTATTTCTTTTTTTGTAAGGTAACAACCAACATAAGCAATTAGAGAAGTTAGGTCAACAGTTATATCCTATAGATTCTTCTGCAAGTTGTGCTAACGGCTCCGTTGTTAAGGTAATTGGTAATATGCCACTACCAGTTAACTTCGGAAACAAATCTCTTAAAATTGCATTTACTGTAATACCATCTGTTGCCGATAGTTTCATATTAGGTATGGATTTCGTCCATGAATTTGGATTGTCAAATTTATTCAATTTAGAAAACATGAAGCTCTCATGTAACAGTAATATGACACAAACAGAGCATCAGTTCTGTTTGTGCCATAAAACCCTATTTATACCCAATTATGACAAATTCAACGGTCCTTAAATAGCACCGTTAACATTGCGACAGGCTATAAACCATTTTTCAAGGTGTATGCCATTAGCCAATGTATTGGATTAGACTTTTTTAGAACAATTTTTGTACACTTTGTCATTTGACAAAATTTGTCAAACTTAGTTTTTTTGACAAAAGCTAAAATTCGTGTACACCTGCATAACCCTTGGATCCAGGCCACGCAAACCGGACCAAAATTGGTCCATTATTTCCTGAGAAATAAGCTTTTTTAAGTTTTTTTTTCTAGGAACTTAAGAGGATTTCTCCTATTTCAACCAGCTGGTACATATATTTGAATTTTCATGCAGTGTGACGACACTTTCGCATAACCCAAGGTGCGCTTGTATAGTTTAACTTTTAAGTCATTGGTACATGACAAAGTCCAATTATAAATATAATTTGTAGGTAAACTTAGAGTAACTTAAGTCATAGGTTTAAGCCTAGCTAAGCTATTCGTATAAGCAGCCTATCTTAAGTGGTTATACAGCATGGTAGTATAACAATATAGTAGGGAAGCCCGACTATCATAGTCCGAGAGCCGACCAAAATTATTTTAGCACCACCCGCGCGCGCGCATGCTAAGCCGCGCGCCTAGCGGCCGCCGCCCGCCACCGGGTCCGTCACCAGCGCCGCCGTGCACGCCTTTTTTTTATCTATTTGGCCAAGTAGAAATTAGAGTCAGTGGTTCACCGGAACACTTTCGCGTAAACATGTGCCTCGCATAACCTAAAGCCCATCGTGGGCGACCTTCGCGTCATACCAATTGTCGGTTTGCGCTGTATTGTCAGTTAATAAAGCGATGTGTAATTTATAACTTGATTTTCACAATTTATCTCCCCGCCAGATACACCAACAGGATACTTAAGCATCACCAAGAGGACTCTTGTACGTCAAAGGTTCATACATCTCCTCTGAATCTATCTAGGTATTTTTATTAACAAAGTAAGTGAAGTAATGTAGTGAACTGGTACACGTTAGAGTTGGGCTGTCGCCAGCGAGTCCGCAGGAGGCGTCCCGATCCCGACTCTAACCAACCAAAACTTTTTTTTTTCTTTTTTTTTTCACTACAGATTCCCATTAAACTGACAGTTGCAAAAACCGCCTGAGCAAGTATTCTGTTCCAGGAACAACAGAATATATTATTAAAAACAATGCAATAATAGTGCACCTATGTAGTAAACTTATTAGACATTTTGTAAAAGTTCTTGCTTAGGATATTAAATGAATAAAGGCTACCATTAAAAGTAATTCATTGTGTTGTGTTTTTTTATAAAACTATTACATTTCAGCTCAATCTCATATATTGAGAAGTGGTTGACAAATGATTTGCAAGATTTAAACTGAATATACATGCACTTAAAATAAAAAGTTTGTTAAAAACACTTTCAATATGGCTTATTATTATTATTATTAAGTCGAGAATGGAATATGGCATATTTGAAAACCCCGCCAAAAAAGCCCGCTGTCACTTAGTTCACAGCTCTACTACCTTTTTTTTAATACTACTAGCGCCAAAGTAGTATTAAATAAAAAGGATTGGCATTATATATTATTTTTTTGTATGTAGTTACCGTTCTTCTCCTTGCGAGTATTATATTCCTTGATTTTTACAAATCACAGTGACAGCCATGCGGTGTTGCCAGGTCACGTCACTTAAAAATTACGCAGCAAATAGTCCGTTTTTGGTAAAACAGGTTTTTTTATAATCTTGAAATGCTTATTAGTAGAGGATCCCGATATAGAACGACCTTCACCGAGGTGTTTATTTGATGAAATGTATTTTATATTTAATTTAATATGTCAATAAATATATTGCATATGGGTTGCCTAACAAATTTTAGTCCAGGGTATGTTTTGTTAAAAATTAAATAAAATATAAATTTAAACATTTCACCGGTTTGATTATTAGATAAATTCAAAATAAAATAATCTTAATTTTATTTAATTTCAATTCAATAATCAGACCGTTGCAAAATGCTCGTAGGTATAGATTTAAGGTGCTTTGGGGTAAAGTCGAAAATGGGGAAAAGTCGAAAATCACACATTTCTACTAAACTGGGAACAAATTTTACGCTTGCAACGCTTGTCAAAACGCCATGTTTATCTCCTCCCCCGCTTCAGTTCACTTCGCATCGCTAGTCGTGAGGGCACGTGTGTTGCAGTCGATTAAATAAAAGCAGTGCGATTTTTGGATCTTTGCGGGGGTAAATTAGAACTAAAAAGAAATATGATTCTTAAACTCATATTGCATAAGAACCAGCTTCGAAATTACCCCACTTGCTTTCGAAATTACCCCACTCCTTAAGAAATAGTATTCAAAATATTTTTTTTTTATTCTAATTTGTTTCCAAATTCAAGCAACGTATTGAAACGCTGTTTTCACAAAGCGTTGATGAATATATCCAATTTCGTAAAGATCTCGTTACTTGGAAGGAATACTTCTTAGGTTCTGACTTACGAGCCCAAACCCTAACATACTCTACACTCGCCTAAAAATATGTCGAATTTACCCCAAAGCACCTTACCTGTTTATACCTGGCTACCCGATAGTTGTGACGGGAAAAGAATAGGCAACCTAACGTTTGCATATTCTATGGGCTTCATACTTTCGATTGGTATAGAATTTATCTAATAATAACCAAACCGGTAAAGTGTTTAATTTTTTTTTATTATTATTAATTAAACATACCCTGGACTAAAATTTGTTAGGCAACCCATATGCAATATATTTATTGACATATTAAATTAAATATTAAATACATTTCATCAAATAAACATCTCGGTGTAGGTCGTTCTATATCGGGATCTTTTGGCTTGCAAAAACGGTCCCAATATTTGACTGACAACTATCCCCTCTACAAGAATTTGTCCTGCCAACAGTTTTAAATATTAGCCTATCTATACGAAGTCATCCCTCGTCTTAGAAGTTGTTGTGATTGGTTAACCCTTTGACCGCCAAAGACGGCAAATCACGTCATCGGGAATTCGTGCCACTGACGCCAACGACGCCTACTGACGTCAAAAATTTCAATGGTCAAAAACATGTTAATTCAAACCACTATCTGTGTTTTTCAATCCCTGTTGATTTTGGAGCACTTTATTTTTTTTGGTTTGGCGTTAATGGCACGGTGAATTGCTTTGCCGCTTGGCGCTCTAAAGGTTAAAGTTTGCATTGGCTAAAGTAAGTGTCAAAGTCCATGCGCGGCGCACGAAAATGGCTAGTTGTCAAACTTAATATAGTTTAGGAAGTATATTACTGTACCTCTTATTAGTTTTTTTCATTCATTTAAAATAATGTCACTTTTGTGATTTACTACTAAATGTGTTAACAGCGTATTTTTTTTTTATAATCAC
The DNA here is from genome assembly GCA_932273695.1 of Apotomis betuletana. Lineage (NCBI taxonomy): Eukaryota > Metazoa > Arthropoda > Insecta > Lepidoptera > Tortricidae > Apotomis > Apotomis betuletana. Next base: position 19,787,755 of record OW026299.1, read on the forward strand.
TATCAAATGCAACTTTAATGTCGCAAAATCTGAAATCAAAGTAAATTTTGATTTTATACTTTATAATTTTTCTTTTTTTTAAGACTTAACAAATTTAAATGAATGACGAGGCAATAAAGCACATACAAATTGGTACCACATTGCGTTTTAGTTGAATAAATCCGGCATTGGTTTGATAATAATCATCATCATTAAAATGAACGCTACAGATCCGCGAAGATACTGTGGGAACTACTGCTGTTCTCTGCGTTCTAGAGAATCTGCATTTGTCCACTAATTTTTGCTCACTGTTCTTCGGAAAACTAAAAGTAAATGAATAAAAAGAGATGTTAAATTATGAATATGTCTAGTTACTCATTAACATAAATAGTAAGTTCCGAAAAACATAACCAGCGGCATCAAACGGTAACACCGGCTGTGGCAATTTTGGCACTCAAGCTTGAGACGTTTTTTCGCTTATTTTAAAATTAAATCAAGCTTGTTCCAGAGCCGAACATTACACTCAAACTGATCTTATAGTATTATATTATCTGTGTCGATACCTTAGTTCACACTGGTACTAACTTTTCGGAAAAAGTGGTTGCAATTAGGACGTTGGTGCACAACATCATATGGTTTAAATTTCACTGACAAAAAAGTTGTAATTAGTACGAGTGTGAACTAAGGTATCATTTTATACGTCGTTTATTTATCACTTATTTATCAACGAAATTTATAACGATGTGCACCATCGTAGGCCACTCTTAAAACACGGCTTAAATTTGTCAAGTTCTACCGATTTTTAAATGACATAATGAATGCAACCATCATAGGCCCCCTGTTCACTATGAAAATAAACGCTAAATAATGCGCTAAGAAATTAAGCTGTGATAGAAAACTGTCTGGTCGCTGTCGCAATATTGCTAAGTACGTAATGCCCCGAATAGAAAACGGAAGTAGCCGTTTGCTCAGTAGCACGATAGGTAAATATAAAAAAATACACGTAGGTACAAGATTCGTTGAGTTGTTACAGTTCATAATTAGAAATTATTTTGCTAACTTTGGGTTAAATTTCACGTGTAGTATGCATTTATTCTCAAGGCCGATACCACCGATAAATACATCGTTTAAATAGGTGTGTGTCAATCGAATTAGGCTCCTAACATAATGATGACTGTAATACTTGTACATTTACACAGCCTTAACAAACTTTTCATGAAAAATAAGTATGTGAATATACTTTAAATCAACAGAATCCTCTTAAAAACATAAAATACTTCTCAAGTCACAGAAATAACTTTTTCTTTGATTAAGTATTTTATGGAACAAGGCTTTGAAAGTTTTTTCCTGAAAAGTTGCAAAGTAACAACATGGAAAACGAAACATGATAATTTAAATGATAAGTAGACAGTACGGTTCAATTTATAATTAATTAATACATCGTGATCTAGTGTAAATATTTCCTGAAAGCGTTTGTAGACCACATGGGAAACTAACGCGTTAAAATACTTTTGTATGATGAAAAAGGACTGGGTCATAATCACAAATGTAACGTGTGTGAGAGTGTAGCTAAATAACACACCTTGTTGGCTCGATCGGGATTGCCCTTAGCTATGAATCAAGATAATTCCGTTCAGTGGCTGGCTCTACATTTTTGTAAGCCAGGATAGTACAGTATTGTAATGATAAGTGATATCTATATTAGTATTTCTTTCTTCTTGAGGTGTGCAATAAAGAGTATTCTATTCTATTCTAAAGTACAGTGGTTGTTCTAAAGTTTTACGTCTTGCCTTGGCCAGCTCCCCGCGTAGCATGCCGAAAATCCCACTTATGTCCTAAGGGTGACGTAAAATACGTAACTATTTTTTTTTTGCAATATTATTAGAAATTTACCTATACATCACATTTCGTACGTACAAAAATTGTGATAAACCGTCAGGCTTTCTTGTAGTTTCTATTTTATTCTTACACTTTTCCTCACTTATATTTTTAAAATACACTTTTAATATGTTTCCTTGTAGAACTACGTATAGTTAAGTTCATATCATTGTAATAGTTAAGTACTTATGCTTTCTGAAAAAATGACTTACTGTTGAGTTTCTTTCGGTGTTTCTTCTCAACAGTGGTCTCCTCTTGTGAAATGCTGGTAGACTCAGACATGTAAAAGTGCCCTTGTGGCCTACTTGCAGAATAAAGTTCATTATTTCATTATTTCATTTCGCGAAATGTCTCAGGGATCATCATTCGACGACCGGGGCTTAGTGTAGGGTTTTTGATCGGTTCAGCGATTATTTGCATGTAAACATTACCTGCGATATTTAGTTTTCACGAACTTGAAATATTCTAAATTACTTAACTACTGCTATAATTTACGGACACAATGTAAACTTCCGAATAGCGGCGCGTGTACGTGATGGAGGTGTTAATGTTTGTCCATATAAATTTTGCTCCCAGCTGAACAAAATTTTACATAACGTAGAAAAATTATATATTTCAGCTATTTCAAAAACTCTTCGCGAGGTATACAGCTTACAGAGCCACTAGTGTGTATATAAAGAATAGGTGTAATTTTATAAAGGAGATTCTAAGAGAAGTAAATGTTATCAAATATTTGAAGCTAAATGTTAATATTTTTTCATTCAAACTACTTTCAATAAAAACTATGAAGAAACTGTTTGACTGGGACGTCTCAAGGTATTGTTATTTACAAATTTCATATTAATCGTATTAAATAATTATAATACGATTAATATGAAATAGTGCTAATTTTGATTTCATGTAAAATATTTACAATTAATGTTATACAGGTATTAAAGTTATGGACTTGAACATTTATAAATACACTAGCTTTTGCCCGCGACTACGTCCGCGTGGAACTTGGAAGTATGGAAGCAACCTCGTACGACACGATAGATATCCGCCTAATCACCTTACTTAATAAAAGGGATTATTAAGAGCGCCTAAGCAAATGTAAGAGCAATTGTGCTTTTGGTCTAATAATTACATTTTCGACAGGGTCATCAATGTCATCATGAATTACTTACTCACTTTAAAATCTTTTTAGGGATAATTTCCAGGATGAAAACTATCCTATGTCCTTCCTCGGATCTTAAACTATCTCCATGCCAAATTTCATCAGAATCGATTCAGCGGTTTAAGCGTGAAGAGGTAACAGACAGACAGACAGACAGACACACTTTCGCATTTATAAGGATAAAAACTATCCTATGTCCTTCCTCGGATCTTAAACTATCTCCATGCCAAATTTCATCAGAATCGATTCAGCGGTTTAAGCGTGAAGAGGTAACAGACAGACAGACAGACAGACAGACAGACAGACAGACAGACAGACAGACAGACAGACAGACAGACAGACAGACAGACAGACAGACACACTTTCGCATTTATAATATTAGTATGGATACTGTGATCTAGGAGACAACCCTTTTTTTCATTAAAAAATATATTATGGACCCGCGTCGGCTTTTTAAGGGAAAAACAAAATTTTAACATTCAAAACTTCCTTACTTGATTTTGAAATTGAAACTTCTGTTGATTGATGAAATTCGCATCAAAATCCAGTTTGCATTTTTCAAATCATCACAGGCAGATGCGGCGAGGGACCGAGGACACTTTGTTTTAAAATATGGCTGTTATTAACAATAAACTTATTAACACAAACAGTAGATGAAGCTTACTATAAAAAAACATCGAAGTCGTCATAAATCTACCTATACAATTTTTATTCCTCATCGAACTCATTATCAGATATTCAGCAAAACCTTGTGGCGATTCACATGATCTCGTCATGTGCCCGCCATCATATAAACATATATCATCATCGTGATACTCACATCATCATTACCATCATCGAATTTAAAACATATTAGCATCATACGTCATCAAGCTAAAACTAAAATTATCATTTAGTAGATATAGGCAATACAAATGCAAAATATGAGTACCTACCTAATAGTGTGAATGTTTGCGGAAGCAAATAAAACCATTCTTATAACTAAACATACTACCACTTTAAAAATAGCAAGTTGATATTCACAAATTGACAACAGAGGAGTTGAGCTTTATTTAGACTGAATAAGAATCAAAATCCCATATACAACATTTAGAGGGCGGGGGTTAGGTCACGTGACGTGTCGGGAGTATCGCGAGACACGCAAAGATCGTTGTTATACGGGAGGACTGGATAATCTGAAAGATCTAGCACGTCTAGTGTATCTGGATTACCTGAAGGGTCTAGCATGACTAGCGTATCTGAAATGTCGGGGGATATTGGTTATAAATAGGCAAGGGCTTAGTAGGAGGGGATTCTTTTTGTTTGGAACTTCGTCTGGGTAACACTGTCCTCTGGCAAAATAAAAGGTACTAATATAATACAAAGGGGAAATTCTGTTGAAAGTTAAAATTATCCTTCGGGATTATAATTATTTATTAGATTTTGGTGGGATTTGTTGGTTGAAAGCTATTAAGCTTAATCACATGCCAGAAATAGTGTTTTGGTACATGGTTACCAGGTGAAAGATATTTAACCTTGCGGCTGTTAAACGAATATCTTTCGGACTCTTCTAGTTTTATCCGAATTAGGCGATTCGGACACTAGCCATATATAAGTGCAGTGAATAGCCTACGAGTGTGGATAGTTTTGTTTGGTGAAAGCGAGGACCACACGTGATGGACATGCGGGCCTTTCCGCGCTCGCTGAAGCCAAACGGACCTCCAGGCTCGGTCTCATAAACTATATATTTATATATCTGCTTATATACACATATTAGGGCAAGCTACTCCATGTTTCCGGCGTCTCATTAGCCACATGGGGGGGGCTTAAATACACTAATGTTAGCCACATCCTCGGGTTAATCTCCCGAACTTACAGTTTAGCTTAGCTAGGCCCCATACACGTTTAAATATAAATATGAGACCTAGGTCTCTAGTGTTCTTTGTATTAGCTAGGGAACAGGGTTTAGCGATAGGTACACCTTAATAGGAACATTAGGACGGGGATCTTTACCTACTGAGCAATCGGTCAATCGTCATTAACTAGCATAACATTTATTCAAATTATTTTAACCTTGTTAGGTATAGTGGTTAAGAGGTTGAACTATTAATTTCTTAAGTGGTTATGACCCGGGAAGTTAGTAGGGGAAGAACAGAGTCTAGTAGCGGTTTGTAAAGATTGGGAATAGGGAACCAGTTATTTAGGCCAACCAGATATTTAACACCTAAATTAAAGGAATAATTAGATAAAATTTACCGATTATGATTTAAAGTAATGAACCTTTGGTATAGCTTAAGCGATAGAATGGCATCACTGAGGTAAAGTTGAGTCAGTTGGCAGTAGATATTCGCTTTTTCAATGAACAGAAGTAATTTTAAACTTTATTATAAATTTGATAAGGAAATTGTGGATCGTTGTATAGTGTGGAAATACAAAGCATTCCTAAGACTGGATGTGGAGAATCTGAAGTGTAAATTGCTAAGAAAAGCCGGGGATTTATGGATAGCAATAATGAAAGTTATTCGTTCCCGTATTTACATCACAGATCTCAGAATTGAATTAATTTATATCACAGGGCGTAAAAGAATTCCCTTATCAGAATAAGTCGGTCGAGAGTTGAAAGATACTACGAAAGGGCACAATAGTCTTCATGATTTCAAGGATATACTACATTTATGAATATGGTCAAACGAAAACCAAGTTCTAGAACTCATTAGAAGGGTTCAAACCTACTAGGAAGAAGTAGTGTATTAGTCTTCTTACAAATACAATTATAACTTTATTTTTTTTGAATTACCAGTTTTACAATCATTACATATATTTAGCAAGTTGTAGGGTTAGGCAGGTAGCTTAACCTAGCGTAGGCCTTGTGTAGTTAACTTAAGAAGCTTGCGCCAAAGGGCTTCCCTAAAAGATGGATCCTTCACACTTTGCCTAAGGTAGGACGTTATGCATAGATGTGATGAGATCCCACAGTGGTTTGACAAGTTATTAGCCAGGCGTGAAGGTTCGTCCATCCCTGTGCTGTATGTCTTAATTAGCTTTGCCAAAATAGAATAGATAGCTAAGGCATACAGTATTATTCCTTCACACACTTAGGAGGGTTGGCGATTTTCTAAAAAAAAATTTATATATTTTTTTTTTACACCTTAAAGTTACCTTCTTCATCCTACTATAATCTAGGTTTTACTAGGTCTTAATTGTGAAGATTATAACGACTTCCTATTTATTGTATAGGTCTAGAATCCACTTCAGATTGTTCTACTATAGTTTATTCAAGGGATGTATACCATCTTCTCAGATTAAGGTGTAATGACAAAATTTATTTAATATTGTCAAATATGAAAACTTAAGATTAATTAAATTCATAATAAAATCTCATAGATCCTGTAACTTTCACCTGATTATAGATTGGTAATGAAGTGTAGTTTCATATTGTACATAGACATATGTTTTCTAATCATTCTGGAGTAAGAACATGCAATTTTAAAAACTAAATTACCCTTCATTTTCGGAATCTTAATAATATTTGGGTTGATTCACATATTGATTTTTATTGTTACCTAATGTAATCTAGTTCAACTATATCTGACTATGGTCTAAATGAATTTGATATTTCATATAGAATTAAACAACTTTTATAAGAGTATCCATAAAATTTCCTATTGAAATCTGCTATAGGAACTATAGCTATTTTGTTGGCTAGCCCACATAGGAAGTAACAGTTTATATTTTGAGGATAGATAGCATTAAGTTAAGTTAGAAACTCAATTTAGTACAAAGAACCAAGGTAGCAGTAGAATAGGAGAAGCTTGCATTAAATAAGTAAGAGAATACACATTTATTTGGTAATACATGGTAGCATAGCACAGTATATGGGTACGGAAGCACTTGGCGACACATCACGGTTAGATTTCTCTTAAAAGGGCTTGAGTTACTACAACAACGTAGGATCCGACTAATCTAGACGTTCACAACGGTTTTACTGATCACCTTTGGCCATACGTTATTAAGAAAAGTTCAAACTCAATTGTATAAAGATCCTTTCATATCTAGGTTTGGTTAGTTGTAGGTTCCGGAAGGCTAGGTAGTCGTTGAAGGGTTTCCTAGGGTGTCGTTTAGGAGTAGAGTTTAGTAAGCTTCGTAGATACATTTCAGTAGGTGCATTTTCTTAGTATTTAATAGGTAGCTCGTCGTCGATACATTACAATTTGGTGGTCCCGTGACTCAGGATAGCTCTAGAGTTAGGGTAAGCTTCAGATGAAGCATTACAATTTTGTGCCGTTGACCATGGATATGATCAGTCCGGGATTGTTGAGGCCGTGCCGATGTAGTTCGTCGTGTCGTTGCCGTGGCAGATCGCCGTGCTGCCTCCTTGTGCTTTGTAGATCAACAATTGTTGCTCATTTTGTTATTTCGTCATGGAATTTTGGTGGAGTCGCTGCTGGCATTTTTGTTAAAGGGATCTTTGAACATTTGAGTTTTGAACTAGTTACCCTTTGGGTACAATTTGTTGGCGTGAGAGAGGAAAGGAGAATTTAGTCGTGATGGGTGCTGTGCGCGTTGTCAAGAAACACATTTTGTTGCATATTAATACACAAAGTATAGTGAATAGAGTAGCTTCTTGATATAACACACGATATTTTTCTTATTTCACATAGTAATAGTACCTGAAACAAAGGAAGTATATTAGAACAACGTGATTTTGTTTTCAATAGATATGTCACATAATAATTAATTGACAGTTGACGCCTTGACAGTTCATTTAGGTATTGGATTATTTGAGATACAATTAAATTCGTACGTTTGTGTTAACGCTTTACAAAAGGTTATTTTTAATAACGATTAATAATTAAATAGGTGGTTTATTTAAGTTTAGATAATAATTTACGTTACATAAGATAATAATATTAAGCAATAATATACTTACTTTAGTTCGAGTCAGACACGTAGACTCAACCTTACTCAATGTGTTCATATTATTAATATAGTATAAAATTGAGATATTTCGGGATACATTTAATATTATTTATGCATAATTTACATAATTGGGAAAAATTATAATAGGTAATTCATTTTTAAATTAAAAACAAAATCAAGGCTGAGTGAACAAAACGCTTTCTAAGCAGGTTGATTTGACAAGTTGACAAGTGACAGGGTGTTATCTGTTATCACTCATCAGTAATTAATATGATATCAAGATGGAATGATTATTTAAATAAATTTAATTTTAGTTATAAAGTCGGGATATCGTAGGAGATTAGTTAAGTAGGGGAAAATAGAGATGTCATTGTTCTTGACTACAGAAAATATGAGTTTGTGAAGAATTTACCTACGTCAGTTCAAGTTGGGTTGAGGAATAAGTTATAAAATTAAGGATAGATTATGAGATGCTAAAGTCTTAGAAGGTGGGGGGCGTGGTTTTTATTTATATGCTCTAGTTCAGTATAGGAAATGTTTCAGAATAGGATCTGATACATGACTCCAGTCATTATGTTAACCTTTGTATAAGTAGTAAGGCTTCTATCTACAATGTTTATCTTTTAGCTTATTATAAGACTTGATAGAAACATTAAATATAGTAATTATAAAGGAAAATAGGAGTTTTAGTGATTTCATATCTCGGGGGGCGGTCTCTTTTGAGTTTTTTTTTTAACACATAATGAAACAAATGAAATGAAAGTAATTTTATTACAACAATTTTGGTACATTTATAGCTTATAGATTATCATTAGAATGACATACATATATGTTCACATGTAGTATAAGGGTATGATCATAGAATCAGACAGAAAATCAATTGATATATATTTAATTTATCTTTGAAGAAAAGTAAAAATGTCTGTAATGTTACAACCAGATTTTATTAAAGTATTCAGTTCAATATCCTATATATTTAAGTAAATAAAAATACATCCTCAGTCAAGTTTTTATTACACATTAGTCATGATACTTAGGATACAGTTTAGATCTGTAGTAAATTTTGTCCGAAGTTCGCTGTTGAAGTCCAAAAATCTGGAAAGTGAAATAAATAATTATTGAGACAAGTTAGAATAAATGTTAGTAAACAAGGTTAAAAGGTTATACAGTACATTTACATACTTTAATTTGAGATTTAAACATTTATAACAGTAGTTCAGGAAAATTAATTAAGTTCATAAATAAACTGCTCGAATTCAACTGGAATAGAAATTGTAATCAGGTGATGGAAACAGATTTGAGAAAACAATAGGATGAAGACAAGAAGAAAAGTAGCAGTAATAACAGGAAGAAATAAATAAAACTTATATCCAAATAAGAACTGTTTTTGAGCAAAGTCATTTCCATGAAAAGAAGATATTTTTAAACAACCATGTTCTTCAGAATTGAAACAATAGTAGAGTAAGATAAATAATATTACCTTGTAAAAAAAAAAGTTTCAATAAGCTGCAGCAGTAGATGTAGGGAGTTCCAGTCATTCTCCATTATCTTTGCCTCATTCAAGATTAGTTTGCACTGAAGAAGTTGTCAAGATTTACGAGCAGAGTCTGGAAATAGAAAACAGAAGATATTAGAATCAAGAAAAGAACAAAAATTGGCGTACAGAAGAATCAAGATTTATTTTATAAACAAACGCAGTTAAAACTCTTGTTAACTTACATTCTGTTAGTCTGTTTCAGGTGGCGGAGTTCGACTACATTGCTTCTTGTTTAATTATTCATTATTTTTGCATAAATTTTGAGATATAACTTATAACCGTTGCGCGGAGGTTAACGTAATTGGTTTGATTCTGTAACAAAAACAAATTTTGATTGTAAACATACAACACGATCTTTCTTTACTCGTTATTTTAGCCAGATCATAGTAACAAGCGTAGAAAATAGTTACCTTATTATCGTAGACTCATTTTATCACAGTTTTCTTCATAACAATCCGTTTTATTGTTCATTATTCTTCTATTCGTAATTTCATTCGCATTTCGTAGAAATAGATTTAGGTTATGAAAAAAATTTGACATTTGACATGTCATAAGACAGTGTTGCCAGGTTATAGAAATAGGATCACATAAATAGTAGACTATTATTAAGGCATAGATTCATTTACCTAGTTCCTAAGGCATACGTTAAGCATTTATAGAAAATAGTGAAATATATTTTTATAGATATATATTATTTAATTAAACAGTGATAATATTTAAGCAATATGTAGTACTCAATAGGGATATTAAGATAAGATCGATTAAGGAATCGATTACAGACGAAAATTTTTTAAGGACAATAGTGATGTCACAATATACGTTGTACGAAACGAATAAGTTTGTACGTAAATTTCACTAGAGGTCGCTAGCAGTATATTTCATCGAATGATTTGCGTAATGGTTCGATTCCATTAAAACATATTTTAAGAATCTTGAATAAGTTAAAATTTGATGTTTCATGGATGATTACGTAATGGATCGTTTCCATTAATACGTATTTTGAGTTCTTTAATAAATTGAGATTCGATAATTTTCAAAAGGGTAGTTAGAGGTGAATTGAACTAGGTAGATAAAATAATTACGAGGTTTATTAGAGTATAAAAAAAAAAAAAAACGAAACGTGTGAAGTGGATGGTCAATTTTATTATTTATATTAGAGAAAATCTTTATTTTGATTTTGATGAAAGAAGTAAAGGGGAACTTGGGATATTATAGGAAGGTAAAGTAGTATGGATTTTGAATACAAAATGGATGATGTTCTTCTGACTAAGTCGATGCGGAAACATGAATGTAGGAGCCTGTAGTGCGATGTATGAAAGAATGAATGAGTGGACTTTTTGAGTTGGATGTTGTCTGTATGTATTCAAGCCAAGTTCGAAAGTATTCGGAACCGAAAACGGGGGGTCTTCTATCTTTAGAGGTACGAACGGGAGTATTCTCTAAAGACATCAATTGGTTTGCACATACTTAGAAGTTAGGCTTAGTAAATCGAAGTTTCGATTTAAGACCGATTGTGCGGTAGTTTGTGCGAAACAATACTCTACATGGCCTACGGGCTAACCTTCTACGAGCACGGGCAGGAACGTGCAGGTTTCACACACACCCATGTCAACAAATAGATTGGCCAACTGTATATTTTTAAATAAAAAGAATTGTGATTTGGTTTGTCCGTAAAGGCAGGATGAAACTAAATTGGTATATTTGTATGAACCTCTGGTATAATAGTATTGTTTAGCATAATTTTGAAATGAAACATTATTTCACAATTCGACTAGTAAGTCTATAGTCTTACAAGAACAAAAAAAAAAAAAAAACACAATTGTATGATTATAGAGCTGAAATTGGCTTGTTTATTCTTGATGTGATACACGCACCAATAAGGAGAGTCACATGTGATTTTGGAGAAGAATTTGAAATCGGAATCAGTTATTGAATTGGAGTAAGGATGAATATTCAGTATCTATACCAAAGATCTTGCTATGTTGTCTGAGGAGAGTTTTGTCAATTCATCGAAGAATTCGTACAATGTGAATTCGCAAATGAGGCTGAGCAATGGGCAGGTCAAGTTTGAGGTGTTTAGGCAAAATCGAGCTAATAGGGCTTGTTTGACTCACAACCAAACACTTCTTACGATGTGGTCGAGATTTGGAGAAATATATTCACGATTCAATGATATTATTCTATGGTTTGAATTCTGATTTAATACACAAGTGACTTTCCAAATATTGGTTTAAACACACACACACTTAAGGATACGAATACTAACGGATTTAGAATATCCAAGATTATCACAAAACGTTACTTGCTTTAAGAATAATTGTCATATATATATATACATATATATTTTTTTAATTGTTTTTACAATTTAATAAGGGGAATGCGAAGTTCTACGTTATTTGACGATGTCAATCCACTTCAAACTTTCGCAGGGGGGCGATTGTGGCGATTCACATGATCTCGTCATGTGCCCGCCATCATATAAACATATATCATCATCGTGATACTCACATCATCATTACCATCATCGAATTTAAAACATATTAGCATCATACGTCATCAAGCTAAAACTAAAATTATCATTTAGTAGATATAGGCAATACAAATGCAAAATATGAGTACCTACCTAATAGTGTGAATGTTTGCGGAAGCAAATAAAACCATTCTTATAACTAAACATACTACCACTTTAAAAATAGCAAGTTGATATTCACAAATTGACAACAGAGGAGTTGAGCTTTATTTAGACTGAATAAGAATCAAAATCCCATATACAACATTTAGAGGGCGGGGGTTAGGTCACGTGACGTGTCGGGAGTATCGCGAGACACGCAAAGATCGTTGTTATACGGGAGGACTGGATAATCTGAAAGATCTAGCACGTCTAGTGTATCTGGATTACCTGAAGGGTCTAGCATGACTAGCGTATCTGAAATGTCGGGGGATATTGGTTATAAATAGGCAAGGGCTTAGTAGGAGGGGATTCTTTTTGTTTGGAACTTCGTCTGGGTAACACTGTCCTCTGGCAAAATAAAAGGTACTAATATAATACAAAGGGGAAATTCTGTTGAAAGTTAAAATTATCCTTCGGGATTATAATTATTTATTAGATTTTGGTGGGATTTGTTGGTTGAAAGCTATTAAGCTTAATCACATGCCAGAAATAGTGTTTTGGTACATGGTTACCAGGTGAAAGATATTTAACCTTGCGGCTGTTAAACGAATATCTTTCGGACTCTTCTAGTTTTATCCGAATTAGGCGATTCGGACACTAGCCATATATAAGTGCAGTGAATAGCCTACGAGTGTGGATAGTTTTGTTTGGTGAAAGCGAGGACCACACGTGATGGACATGCGGGCCTTTCCGCGCTCGCTGAAGCCAAACGGACCTCCAGGCTCGGTCTCATAAACTATATATTTATATATCTGCTTATATACACATATTAGGGCAAGCTACTCCATGTTTCCGGCGTCTCATTAGCCACATGGGGGGGGCTTAAATACACTGATGTTAGCCACATCCTCGGGTTAATCTCCCGAACTTACAGTTTAGCTTAGCTAGGCCCCATACACGTTTAAATATAAATATGAGACCTAGGTCTCTAGTGTTCTTTGTATTAGCTAGGGAACAGGGTTTAGCGATAGGTACACCTTAATAGGAACATTAGGACGGGGATCTTTACCTACTGAGCAATCGGTCAATCGTCATTAACTAGCATAACATTTATTCAAATTATTTTAACCTTGTTAGGTATAGTGGTTAAGAGGTTGAACTATTAATTTCTTAAGTGGTTATGACCCGGGAAGTTAGTAGGGGAAGAACAGAGTCTAGTAGCGGTTTGTAAAGATTGGGAATAGGGAACCAGTTATTTAGGCCAACCAGATATTTAACACCTAAATTAAAGGAATAATTAGATAAAATTTACCGATTATGATTTAAAGTAATGAACCTTTGGTATAGCTTAAGCGATAGAATGGCATCACTGAGGTAAAGTTGAGTCAGTTGGCAGTAGATATTCGCTTTTTCAATGAACAGAAGTAATTTTAAACTTTATTATAAATTTGATAAGGAAATTGTGGATCGTTGTATAGTGTGGAAATACAAAGCATTCCTAAGACTGGATGTGGAGAATCTGAAGTGTAAATTGCTAAGAAAAGCCGGGGATTTATGGATAGCAATAATGAAAGTTATTCGTTCCCGTATTTACATCACAGATCTCAGAATTGAATTAATTTATATCACAGGGCGTAAAAGAATTCCCTTATCAGAATAAGTCGGTCGAGAGTTGAAAGATACTACGAAAGGGCACAATAGTCTTCATGATTTCAAGGATATACTACATTTATGAATATGGTCAAACGAAAACCAAGTTCTAGAACTCATTAGAAGGGTTCAAACCTACTAGGAAGAAGTAGTGTATTAGTCTTCTTACAAATACAATTATAACTTTATTTTTTCTGAATTACCAGTTTTACAATCATTACATATATTTAGCAAGTTGTAGGGTTAGGCAGGTAGCTTAACCTAGCGTAGGCCTTGTGTAGTTAACTTAAGAAGCTTGCGCCAAAGGGCTTCCCTAAAAGATGGATCCTTCACACTTTGCCTAAGGTAGGACGTTATGCATAGATGTGATGAGATCCCACAGTGGTTTGACAAGTTATTAGCCAGGCGTGAAGGTTCGTCCATCCCTGTGCTGTATGTCTTAATTAGCTTTGCCAAAATAGAATAGATAGCTAAGGCATACAGTATTATTCCTTCACACACTTAGGAGGGTTGGCGATTTTCTAAAAAAAAATTTATATATTTTTTTTTTACACCTTAAAGTTACCTTCTTCATCCTACTATAATCTAGGTTTTACTAGGTCTTAATTGTGAAGATTATAACGACTTCCTATTTATTGTATAGGTCTAGAATCCACTTCAGATTGTTCTACTATAGTTTATTCAAGGGATGTATACCATCTTCTCAGATTAAGGTGTAATGACAAAATTTATTTAATATTGTCAAATATGAAAACTTAAGATTAATTAAATTCATAATAAAATCTCATAGATCCTGTAACTTTCACCTGATTATAGATTGGTAATGAAGTGTAGTTTCATATTGTACATAGACATATGTTTTCTAATCATTCTGGAGTAAGAACATGCAATTTTAAAAACTAAATTACCCTTCATTTTCGGAATCTTAATAATATTTGGGTTGATTCACATATTGATTTTTATTGTTACCTAATGTAATCTAGTTCAACTATATCTGACTATGGTCTAAATGAATTTGATATTTCATATAGAATTAAACAACTTTTATAAGAGTATCCATAAAATTTCCTATTGAAATCTGCTATAGGAACTATAGCTATTTTGTTGGCTAGCCCACATAGGAAGTAACAGTTTATATTTTGAGGATAGATAGCATTAAGTTAAGTTAGAAACTCAATTTAGTACAAAGAACCAAGGTAGCAGTAGAATAGGAGAAGCTTGCATTAAATAAGTAAGAGAATACACATTTATTTGGTAATACATGGTAGCATAGCACAGTATATGGGTACGGAAGCACTTGGCGACACATCACGGTTAGATTTCTCTTAAAAGGGCTTGAGTTACTACAACAACGTAGGATCCGACTAATCTAGACGTTCACAACGGTTTTACTGATCACCTTTGGCCATACGTTATTAAGAAAAGTTCAAACTCAATTGTATAAAGATCCTTTCATATCTAGGTTTGGTTAGTTGTAGGTTCCGGAAGGCTAGGTAGTCGTTGAAGGGTTTCCTAGGGTGTCGTTTAGGAGTAGAGTTTAGTAAGCTTCGTAGATACATTTCAGTAGGTGCATTTTCTTAGTATTTAATAGGTAGCTCGTCGTCGATACATTACAATTTGGTGGTCCCGTGACTCAGGATAGCTCTAGAGTTAGGGTAAGCTTCAGATGAAGCATTACAACCTTATGGGACCAATTTGGAGATGCGTATACCTACTCTCGAACAAAAAAATATTTTTTGAAATCGGTTCATAAATGACAGAGTTTTGACTCATTTTTGACGCTTATGCTGTGGTTATGAGATAACAAACATACAACCGAATAGAGAAATTCCTACTTATTGAAATCGATTTATAAAATTGCGCCTTCAGCTAGCTCCTATTCAGTGATCATTTTTCAAAATGTATCATTTCATAATTCCTGACTATGTAGTAACTTTTATACAAAATTATAATAAATTTATGAAACATGTAATGTCTCATTTTGTTTAATGTGGGTACACCACAATTTTATTTAAACTATGAATACAAAGATCAAAGCTTAAAGAAAAAATGAAAAAGGAGCTACCTGGTGGAAGGGACCGGGAATCGAACCCGGTACCTCTGGATTACCGGTCCAGCGCGTTAGCCACTTCGCTACCCTCGCTCCACGTAGACCTGATGAATTTTTCCTTATGCTTTGTGTGTCGATCTTTGCATTGTTTATTTGAGAGATTTGTTTAGTTTTATAAATTTAGTTAATTAACTAACAGCGCCCTCTCTCGCTTGCTCGTTCACCACTGTAAAGTGGTGCGGTAAGATGTGAATATTAACGTATTCACATAGAGGTCGCTAAGGTGTAAAAACCTTTCAAATAAACAATGCAAAGATCGACACACAAAGCATAAGGAAAAATTCGTCAGGTCTACGTGGAGCGAGGGTAGCGAAGTGGCTAACGCGCTGGACCGGTAATCCAGAGGTACCGGGTTCGATTCCCGGTCCCTTCCACCAGGTAGCTCCTTTTTCAATTTTTCTTTGAGCTTTGATCTTTGTATTCATAGTTTAAAATTATAATAAATTAAGTAATACGATGGCAAAAGCTCGCTAAACGATTTAAAAGTAACATTTCAATTTGTTTTCCATAATATATCTCTTGCATAAAGGTTTTCACGAAAGCATAAATCATTTTTCGCTGAAACAGCTCTGGCCGCTTAAAATAAATATTCGTCAACCGAGATGTCATATGCCATACATAAATCTTTACAATTACCTTAATTTTGTTCTATCTAGCGGAGCAGCTCGCATTGTAAAGAAGGCTCTAGAGAAGTTGACTTAAGGTTTTACTTACCCTCGATGAATTCTGGTCGTCGTGTTTGCATTTTCCAAGGAGCGCGAGGAGAGGAAAGGTTATCAGGGAACACTAATGAGTCGTTCGAAAAACGCCTGTGGATTTTCGTATCAGTTTCCTTGACTGGAATGTCGGTTTCATTAAATAGGATATCAATTGTTTCATTGTAATCTAAAACGTCGATTGTGATTGATTCATTTGTATTTTGTTCCTCATTTATTTTATTCACTTTGTTTACTGTAGAATAATAATCGTGAAATATTTTTGTTCTAGTTTCATCATTTATCTCAGCGGCTTTTGCGTTTACTAAATCTACGTTATGAAATGTATAAGTATATTTCTGGTAATAATGTAAAGAATTATTTTTAGAACTTACGTCGTTATTTTTCTCTGTTGAAATATCGTCTAAACTATTTGTTAATTTGCCATTATCGTAATTGATCTCTTCAGTAACTAAATCTTTGTTTTTTCTTCTAAATCTATCTAAAAATATTTGATATTCTCTGTTTATACGTGTTGATTTGTTAACATTATTGAATGAAATGTCTGTTTCATTTTTACTTACCCAATAATCTTTGGTTTTATTGTTATTATTTTTAAAATAGCTTCCGGCTATATTAGAATTGTTCGTCATTTGTGTATAAGTGATAGGAAATATAACAAGTATGAGGAATAAGGGAAGGGGGTTGGGTATCTTCAAGGTTGGTCCGTAGAGGGATGAGTAGTGGAAGTGGGAGGAGCTGCGCGGTAGGCGCCGCATGCCACCACGGCGCTTCAGTTATGCTGGAAACAAAAAACACTACATTTAGAATCAAATAGCTGTCAGCAATAATACATTTTATTCTGTAAATAGGCGATAAGGGTGTTTTTATAATTCTGAGTACCAGCATTTTCAGAGTAGTAATGTAAAAGAAACCGTACTTATTGTATATCAAACCGTTTTCGGGTTATTTCGGGTTCCATTTATTCGAGTGATAATATAGAGAAAATAAAATGGAATGCTACATTTAAATTGCTTAGCGAGCTTTTACCATCACAAATTATTTTCTTCGTATAAGATTACAATAATTATTAGCGACTAGCTGTGCCCCGCGGTGTTACCCGCTCATCCCACGGGAACACTAAATTTATTCGGGATGAAAAGTATCCTATGTCCTTTCCCGGGTCTCAAACTATCTCCATACCAAATTTTATCTAAATCGGTTCAGCGGTTTAAGCGTGAAGAGGTAACAGACAGACAGACAGACAGACAGACAGACAGACGGACACACTTTCGCATTTATAATATTAGTATGGATAATGATGAATTAGAAAATGTATCTATTTTCAAAAAACATTACCTAAACTAGGTGTTAGCCGAAGGCGCAATATTAGTGCTCTTTAGATCCATCGTGTGATGGTATCTGATAGCTACCGATCAAACCCTACCTACTGAGTTGAATGATGAAGTTAAACCTGAAGTTTAGTGACTAATAGTCGGAGCGAAAGCATACTCACATACACACTGCTTACCACTGCTTACCAGAATTCAATACTAAGAGGGAACCTAAATAATGTTATAAATAAAATTCAGAGAGGAGTTAAAATTATATTTATTGTACCATAACTCCAGTTGATTTGTTATAATAGTATTTAATCGAAACTTTGATTAATTTCTCGAATAAGATACGAGTAGATCATTTTATCTTAATCAAGGCCTGCATTTAGTTCCTAGAGCCAAACAAATCAGTAAATCAAGAGAAAACAAAGCAGACTAAAGAAAAACTCTTGATGCTCGTGTTTTATACAAAATTAATAAATTATCCCAATTAATACGGTGAATAGAGACTAAAGTACTATGTGTGACCTTACAAACGGTCCGGTAGTTTTGAATTTTTGATATGTTGTCTAGGATGGTTAGTCAGTGTTTAAAATGCAAAATGCACAAATACCCCCCCCTCCGCGCCCGCCGCCATATTGAAAAAACCGGCACTTTCTTCATATTTTTGCTCATATCTTTCTTTAGGAGCATTTTAGCTAGAAGAAAGCTTCGAAAATGTTATAGAGAGTTAAATTTACTACATTCTCCATTTCATATTTTTTTTCTAGGTTAGCTAGTTATGGAGATATCCACATTTAAAAAAACGTAAAAAATCGCAATTTCCGACTGAAAAACAAACTTCTGGATTATATCTTCGTTTAGGAGCATTTTAGCTACAACAAAGCTTGGGCAATGTTGTAGAGAATTAAATTTACTATAATTTACACTTCAAATGTTGTTTCAAGGACGGTTAGTTACGGAGATATGCACATTTAAAAAACAGGAAAAGTCGAATTTTCCGAAAATTTCTAAAAATTCTTGGTTTAGAACGCTGTCATTCAGTTACGGACTAGTCTAGGACAAATTAAAACATGTTGGAAATATAATTGCTTATAAAACTCATGTCCATTTTTACATACATTTTCGGAAAATGTGACTTTATTTTTTACATATCTCCGTAATTATCTGTCCTAGAAACAAAATTTGAAATGTTTATTATAGTAAATTTAATTCTCTACAAAATTGCCGAAGCACTGTTCTAGCTAAAATGCTCCTAAACGAAGATATAATCCAGAAGTTTGTTTTTGAGTTGGAAATTGCAATTTCTTAAGTTTTTTTAAATGTGCATATCTCCGTAACTATTTGTCCTAAAAACAAAATATAAAATGGAAAATGTAGTAAATTTAACTTTCTATAACATTGCCGAAGCTGTCTTCTAGCTAAAATGCTTCTAAAGGAAGATATGAGCAAAAATATGAAGAGAGTGCCGGTTTTTTCAATATGGCGGCGGGCGCGGAGGGGGGGGAATTGTGCATTTTGCATTTTAAACACTGACTAACCATCCTAGACAACATATCAAAAATTCAAAACTACCGGACCGTTTGTAAGGTCAAAATCCTTTATTCACTGAATTAAATTCAATATTAACCAATAACCAAAATATAATCAGATCCTAACCAATATAGGATGTTACAGAATTATAACCACACGGTTTTATAATATGTTGAACGAATGAGATTTCCAACACTTAAACACATATATAAGTCATACTCAGTAATTAAGTATAATACCAATTTCACACACCATTGTAATTGTAGTAGCAATAATAGGGCAAGATTTAAATTATTAAATAATTTAAAGGCTTTTGTGTTAACATTTAGTAAGGTAATCAATGCGCTTGCGCATAATATGAAACAATAGTGTATCGATTTATCTCTCAGATAAATTCCCAAAGAAAAATAACAACGGACCTCGAATTCCGATACAATTATCTACGAGTATTAAATTATAACATTAAGTAATCGAATTTATCTCCCAGATAAATTCTAAAATGAAAATGTCAACGGGCCTCGAACCCGGCTACATTTTCTACAAACATTATGTCAGTATTTCATACACCTTCTCTCATATGAAATTTATGAATGCCCAACACTCTTTGTAATGCCATAATAATAAACACAATAACTGTAATACTTGTGACATAATTATACAAATCAACGAGAATCGAACTCGGCGTTTAGGTTAAATCAATAGCTCTCAATTTAAAAAAAATAAAGAGAAAATTATTTATATTTCGTCAAGGAATCGAACCTCTCAGAATAACACCAAACATAATGACAACACAAGTTGAATGGAAAATGTGGTCATGGTTATTTGAAGTGTTTCCAATAATTAAATAGGTAAGTACCAGAATTTATAACATCAATTAGCGCTTGATTGATATAAGTAGATAAGTACTAAAATGTACGTTAAATGGTGCAAGATAAACAAACTTGACTTCCAAATATTCATGACCAGAGATTAATAATGTACTTAGCTTTATACTGAGCTCTCAACAGTTCACTGATTTTACTATATCAATACTTTATTACTGCACTCAATTAACAAACAAAACAACAACAAAACAGACTGCTTGTATCTGCTCAAAAACCCCGTGTAGACCACCGGCGCCTCCAGCTCTTCCCCGAGAAGTGTTCCCCATTCTCCTAGCCAATATTCGAACTTAACCCCCGATCCCTAACAATTACTTCTAATTATATTTATATAAAATTAAGCCTTAAACATAACAAAATAAGACTCCGCGATGTGTATCTCCCAGCGTACGCGCATTCACCCCGGCGCTGCTGACTGCCCCCGCTTCTCCCTGGGCGTAGGTTCGCTCCGTTCTTTTCTTATGTGATGCGCCATCTCGTTCCCTCACACAGGATCATTTCATCTCGTTAGAAGGCTCGTGCTGTCCTTGTCAGAAGTACTGCCCCGTCAAGATGTAGAAAAAATAATACCACGAACTATCTGAAAACATTTGTTTTTCGGAATGTAGATTGTGCTTTTATAAATGCGCCCTAGTCCTTTTGTTATAAAGTTGTTTGTTGCGTACCAGAAAACAACACTTCAAACTCTTGTGCTTTTTAGACCTTCGGTTAATTGTTTTTAACATGTGCAAATCGTAAAATGTAACTTGGATGTTTTCTTAATATCTCCATGCAATATTAGACAAAGGATTTTAAGTATTTATTAGTCAACGCTAGCGTCGGTCAGCTTTCTAAAATTACTTAGAAAGAATTTAAATTTATGGTTCTTTTTATGTGAGAACCTAACCAGTACTATTTCTACGAATCAATTTCTGGGCGAAGTTTTTAGATGCTTATAACTTTATTATGGTTCAATTAATAACTACATGCCATTACAACGGGTGGTAATGCGATTTGAAACGCGATAAAAGTAGTTTAAAATGTTTAGGATAATTATTAGCGTTTTAACTGTCATAACTCCGTCCCCAATATTTATAAAAATGTATAAATTGTGGAGCCATTTTCGGTTGTCTTGTGTAGGTATGTAGGTATATAATGTAGTCAACATTATTGGCGAAGTATTTCTAATCTACATAAAAATAAGACGTTACGTTACAATCATACAGCCTAGTTAAAACCATACAATACAACCTTTTCCCTCACTCCAGGACGCAATTAAGCTAATCCAGTATCAGTGGATTCGCTAACAAAATTCACAATCGTCTCAACACGTCGGAGAATCCGTCTGTTTCTGAGCCATTCAATTTTCTCCGCTATTGTTCCTTATTCAGGATTTAAATCGGCAATGTATGTAGGTATTCAGTGTTGCGCTAAATCGGAATCTGCGTTTATTTGAAGTGCTTAGTTTATGTTGCAGAAAAGTAAACTATATTAATGCATCTCGAATAGTTGCGAGAGAACCTAATCGTCTAAAATAGATTCGCAGCTGATTGCTGTGATGTAGCCATATTTTCTAAGGTACTTAGTACTTACTAAGATAATTAATGTCCTCCAGATTTATACTTAACTAAAAAGCTCCAAGACAACCTTACGCAACGTTATGGATTTCAATTATAATTTTGGCTAACAAAGTGATCCGCGTCCGACATATATTATCTCCTCACTCGAAAGTTGCCAACTAAACGGACCACGGCTGCGCAGGCTTCTGTACATAATCATTCAAATTAGTTTTCCACTCTCTCAGAACTCTGGAGCAGAAAATAAAAGGCAGCCAGCGTAAAGCGCCGGAATCAAAGCCGTCTCAAAAATGGCTGCAATCTTATACGGCTCTTAAAAAGCCATTTATATGCTGAAAAGAGTTGGCGATATAAATTGGATTCCGCTTAATACAGTGCTGTGCTTAAATGCAATACGGGCGGATTATTTTATAACCTGATTCGATACTTTTTTCGCCTTTGAGGCCTATTTTCAAATTCTTAGTAATGTAACATTTATGTAGATTAGAATTATTAATAGTTAAACTCTGGCTGTTTAAGACTAGGTTTAAAACATTAATTAGTACTAAAATTTACGTGTAAAATGCATTTTGTTCACTGTTATCTCGTAGCAAAACCAACATGTAGGTATTTTTTCAGCTGGTGAGGTGAAAAATACCATGTTTGCCCATCAATCTATTCACTGTCGGCATGAAAAGATCATAGTTAAGAGAAGTACCTAAGTATTTCCAGTCTTTGATGAGAAATGAGATGAGCAGGCATCTAGCTTAGTACAGGCAGCGGAATGTTTACAACGGTGGTAAACAAATCCAAGCTAAGTAGGTACCGTGAAACCAGAAAGAAGATGCAAGCAAGATGAGCTTAGTTTTAGTCCAATGTGAATCTGAAAATCAGTTCTCTTAGCTCGCCACAAGGTGACACATCGACTAAATTCGACCCTCACGAGGTCATCTGTCCAACCAAGTCAGGGGCCGTCCCACGCTGCGCTTTCCTAGTACCTAATGTTAATTTTTAATTTTGTTTATTGTATCTAAGAAGACTCGATCATTATTTTTTTCGGACTCATCAATATGTTTAGCCAAAATAACCTACTCTCATCCCCAGGATTACGTCACAGCGAAACTACGACACTCGAAAGGTCGGCTTAGCAAATTAGCTGTCAGTTTATCCGATACCGATACGGTTCTTAATTTCCGTCTAACCGGCGTTTTACGTAAATGTTGACCGTTGGAGAGACGTGGCGCTTAATGTATTTGGAATACTATTTGGGAACACGGATTAGATTGTGGCCTTTTAAGGATAAATAAAATGATTGTCGACGATGTGGCTCCTTCGTAGTAGCGCAGCTGGTAGCAAAGCCGGCGCGACAAACGCAAATATTAGTTTTTTTTATATTAATTAATTTAGTTTAGTTCCGAATAGTTTAAGTTAGGTTTTATTAGATCATACGTTTCTTAAGGTTTAGTTATACCTATACTTTTTATTTCGTTTTGTTTTTTCTCTAATAGGAGCAATTAAAGTGCTACGAGTTGAAAAAAATAATAAAGAATATATTTATTCATGAAGTCTGTATATCGTCGTCTTGTGATGATACGACATACGAACATCATGATCGCTAAAATATTACCTAGTAGTTTTCCTCTACTTATGTACTCGTATATCGAATTACTTGACAAGAATAAAATATAATATATCGGCTGTATATTATATTCATTTATGAACTATCTTAAAGTGCCGTAATATAAAATTCTTTGGACTTCTAAAATGACTGTTCCCATTCTGACACTAAATTGACTCGTGCCTTCGCAGTCGACCATCTGTTGCCAACATCTGACTAACAAATGACTGCTAATCAAGGATAGCTATCACAGATTTAACGACGCAATATCCCACAGAAAGTTCAGATTGGAAGAACGCTATTAAATGAAATGCTTCTGGGCTAAATAGCCGAGAAGAATTTAGAGCCTATACAAAGATACTTGATATTTACATAAACCGCTTGAGAAATATTCGTTTTGTTCAATGCTGCTGTTCACGGCTGACGCGTGTGCGCCCCTATAAAAATAAAATAAAACAAAAATAAAAATGCCTTCTTTCTCAATTGCTTGCAAGTACAAGTGCGCCCCTATATCTGGCTACAATTGAGCACCGACTTTGCAACCACTATTGAAAAAGCCGGTCAAGTGCGCATTCGCGTACCGAGGGTACGAACTATGAAAGCACTGCATATTGGTGTAACGAAAAGATAAACTGTTAGGTAAACTTGCCTAAATCGTACTCGTTCCTAAAATGTAGGTACCCTTTTGATTTTTCGTATCAGCCACGCAAGTGCAAGAAATTGGAACTAATAGTTTGCCGTGTTACCTAATCCGAGCAAAGTTTCCACGCTGCCGCTCCTTTAAAAGTTATTCAGAAAATAAGAATTTTTGCTGTTTTCGTCTAATTTTTTGTTCGTTTACGTTGGATGATAGTTTATTATATTTCAAAATAAATAGCATTTTCTCTTAAGGGGTACGAATAAGGCACGTTTCCCCTAGGTAATATAGGTACTGAGTGAGAAACTTAACTTTTCCATTACAAAACTGTTTTACGAACTTTAAATAAAGACTATATTTTTTTTACATTTGATAGTAAATTGTATAGTTTTCAGAATTACTTGCCAAATTTCATAGTTCTAGGCCAACGGAAAGTTCCCTATACATTTTGATTCCCTTGAGAGTGTCTAAATATCCGTCTATTGCGTACATAAACAACCGTATTATTTTTTTACGTTAACTTAGAAGGTTCATTTTTTACAGTTTCTAGAACCTGTAGACCTAAGTTTTCAGGCGTTCTTGTGAGATAAAGGGTCTTGATAGGCAGACGGACGGACGGACGGACGGATAACAAAGTGATCTTATAAGGGTTCCGTTTTTTCCTTTTGAGTTACAGAAACCTAAAATAAAAAAATAATAAAACAAAAAAACTGTAAAGATAATCCGATCACAGATTACCTTTCAATTACCTTTTGAAGTCGGTGCCAAACCACTCAATTATTACTATGAAAACAGATACCGCGCAAGTTTACGTGAGGTTTGCTACCGACTTCAAAAGGTGATTCAAATGTAATAATTTTTATTTTTTTGCTTTTTAACGATTCAAATATAATCACTTTTTCACAAAAAAATAAGCGATTTGAATGAGCGAAATGGAACATACAATAACACTTATATATGGTTTTCTCATGGATATCTTTGTCAGAACTTGACCACACGGGAAGCACCAGCTTTCAAATAAAAAAAAATCATCAAAGCCCAGTGGAAAGTTCTGAGGTAACAAACAGAAAAAAATACCCTCCTCCTTTTTAGGGTTCCGTAGTCAACTAGGAACCCTTATAGTTTCGCCATGTCCGTCTGTCCGTCCGTCCGTCCGTCCGTCCGTCCGCGGCTTAGCTCCGTGATCATTAGTACTAGAAAGCTGAAATTTGGTATGAGTATGTGTATGTATAACGCCGACAGAACGGTAAAATAAAATTAAAAAAAAAAATTTTTTTTCGGGTACCTCTCGAACACCTAAAGTGGGGGTGATTTTTTTTTTCTTTTCAACTCTGGTGTGTGGGGTGTCGTTGAATAGGTCTTGTAAAAATAATAGGGGTCTTCTAACATTATTGTTTGATAAAGTCAGCAGTTTTGTAAATATTCGCTCCAAAAACATAAAAAATAGTGTCCCCCCCCCTCTAACATTTCAACCACGGGTCAAAAAAAATCGGGAAAATTCAAGTTTATGAGGCCTTATAAGTACTTTTAATGAAAACTATATTGAACAAAATCGGTCCAGCCGTTTTTGAGTTATCGCCAAATTTCATATTTTTTCTTTAAAAGGTCGTAAGTTGACTTCCAGAAGGTAATAAGTGATTACAGTTTCTAGGGCGTTTACGACCTTTTTATAGATAAAAACAGCTGTTTATTGTGAAGGATGAGCAACTACGGAACCCTACACTGAGCGTGGCCCGACATGCTCTTGGCCGGTTTTTTTGAAGTCTGTTAAAAATCAGTGATGAGTAACGTTTCTCAGTATTTAGTGTACATCATCTGAATATGAATACAATTTAATGAAATAACGGACTATCCTTCTATTTTCTCTTGATTTTGCTGAAACAAAACGAAACTACCTACATCAGGATACCCCAGTAACAAGGCGGGGTCACTAGAGCATGGAAATTGAACAAATTCAAATACACATAATGCACTTCTCGATGCATCTTTCAGCTCGCAACCACAAAGAGGTAAGACTTTGTAGTAGCCAAGTTATTAGAGTAAGCATAACCTAATGTCGAAATAGCCATGCTACTTTGAACCCATTTGCGGGGCAAGAGCGACGGGCAGCTGTTTCATAAGCTGGGGCTTCACTAAGCATTTCTAACTAATTACATATGTCCGAGATATGTTTACCTGTATATTTATGAAATAGTAAGGGTGGAAATTGGTACCTATAAATCTGTATATTGAAGATATTCCAATAAAAATAGATGAAGTCGATGTGAGTGGTCCCTATTTTTTGTTGATATTATGGATGTCTTATGGTTGTAGCCACGACAGGTCGACGCGTCTGAATATTATTTATGATACCAGAGCAGCCGAACATACATGGATAGGTCACTATTAATCAACCAAGTAAAAGCTTTTAAAAATCTATATATTATCTTGGCATTAACCGATATTATTAAACCAAAATATGAATATTTTGTTAATATTATTGGTAAATGCATGTAGATGCTTTAATACATAGGTAAGACGTTGTAAAAAGCCCATTCAAATCCCCACTGTAAGTACTTTGTACTCTAGAGCCTGTAATGGCCCAACCAGATTGGATCCGGGATCTTCGAGTGCTTGAGAAAAATCCGCCAAATGAAGCGTTTAATTTACCGTGTAAATATTTTATTTGAGTTCCATGGATGCGAATTGGGGTTCGCAAGTAAAGAGCTGAAGCGAGTTACGTTTGCTCGTCATAGTCTGCACAATTCAATTGGTTATAATCGAATCCAAGATTTTAGTTTTTTATGACACCGGAACGTTTGAATTTCTATTAGCAAAATGGTGAAAAAGTGGTAAATTAATGACTTTAATGGCGAATGGATACTTTGCAGTAGATTGTCGCAGTTATTAGTAAAGGTTGGCAAATGTACCTATACCTTTGTGTCTGACGGATGAATGTTCGACCTGCCTTTTGGCAAATCCTCATGTGTGTCGTTGACATATCTACTAACTCGTAAAAACACGTAAAATTTCTCGGCCAACAGTACGGGAAGACGTATTATTAAAGTACCCCGTACTTTTAATGTTTACTTTCCAGCCTCTACAACAAAATCCTATTTTAAGATTTTATTTAGTTGTATGTAGGGTGTGCTCTCGGTATTCTTTTTTTATATAAATCCAGTACCGAAACCGGGAATTCCCGGTTATAGCCTTACAAAATCAGAACCGTGTATGTACCTATGTATCATGGAACGTCAAACTGGCTGGCCACCTTTCGAATATTTTTGATACTGTAATAGCAGGAGTCCTGCTGCAGGACATGTGCGGTACATGCAAGTATACTTACTATAGAATATATTTTACTACGATAAATACGAAAATTTCTATTTTTATAGACGAATTTGCAGACACCTTCTACATATAAGATAGTTATAAGGAGTGAAATCGCTATTCGCCTATAACTCACTAACATTGTGTGTAATATGTGTATTGCCAACTCAGGGAGACGTTTCGGGGAAAATTACACTTACGAGAGCGCCTTAAGAATTAAGGGCGTGCGATGTAGCCGAACCACTAAATTGAGCTCATGACAAGCTCTTATCGGTGATGGCGGAAGGTGTATTACTGCTTGACTCAAACCCCTTATATTTGTGGTGCTGTTTAAGTGACGGAGAGTAAGTTGAGGTCATATTTAAGAGGTGCGTTCGTTACCACTTAATAGGTCTACGGAAGAATAAATTGACTGATATTCGATGTCTTTATTTAACTCGAGTATAGAAACTAACCTTGAAAGAGAGGACCAATTATAGGAAGAATTACGGGGTGGTATTAATATTTTTTCCTGACGTGAAGTAGTTTAGAAATAGTTTATGATTGTTAATTTTAGCATAATATAATCACATTTTTACAAAATCATTGCCGAAATCAACGAGAAGAAAATTGTGTCTGCGAGAACATCTTAATGAGTTACTATAAAATCACCGTAATCGTCAATCGTAAATGTGCTTATAATATTTGACTATAAAAAAACTACCTAACGAAAAAGAAAACGGTTTCTCCTCTTTTTTGAAGTCGGTGCAAAAAAAGGAGAGTTAGTTTAAATGTTTTTTTGGAGCATATTTGGCGCGAATGATCACCGGTCTTGTTTACACGGGTTTGAAAGGAAAGGACAGGCAACATTTGTCACCTGTCACAGTTACGCTAGTAATGTACCATCACAAAACAGTTTGTCATTATCGTCATGCTATAAAAAAAACCGGCCAAGAGCATGTCGGGCCACGCTCAGTGTAGGGTTCCGTAGTTGCCCATCCTTCACAATAGACGAAAATTACGAGAAAGACTTAAATACGAGAAAGATTTCCATCTCTATAAAAAGGTCGTAAACGCCAAAGTAACAGTAATTACTTATTACCTTCTGGAAGTTATCGATTATACGCGCCAGATTGAGCGAAATGTTTTAATATAGTATGGCACTTAACCAATATGTGTAACGTTCGAAGTGTAGGGACACCGCGCGGCACTTACGTCATTTTAAAGAAAATTATGAATTTTAGCGATAACTCAAAAATGGCTCGACCGATTTTATCCAATATAGTTTTCATTGAAAGTACAATAATATAATAATATAAGGCCTCATTTTCATGAATTTTTCCATATTTTTTTGACCCGTGGTTGAAAAGTTAGAGGGGGGGGACACAATTTTTTGTATTTCCGGAGCGAATATTTACAAAACTGCTGAATTTATCAAAAAATTATGTTTGGAGACCCCTATTATACACCCAACACACTAGTGTTGGAACGAAAAGAAAAATCACCCCCACTTTAGGTGTACGAGAGGTATCCGAAAAATAGTTATTTGTGCAACAGGAGAGCAAAGTTGTTTTTTGTTGCGAGTGCTGATTTTGAGTAGGTACCGAGCAAGCGAAGGATTCTATGTTTGAATTACGAGCGTAGCGAGTGATTCTAATTTAGGTAGAATCCTGAGTGTGGCGAGGTACTCAGCAGCACGAGATGCAAAAAACTTTGCTCTCGTGTAGCACACACAACTTTTCACCTCAACAGCGAGAACATATTATTGGACTTTTGTACTTTTTCTTCCGTTCATTCAGGTGTAGGTATGCTTATAGTCTTTGTTGCTGATTTCAATGATAGGTATTATTAATATGAAAATAAATACCTGCTGCTTGAAATGGAATAAAAATAACCTTAAATTGAAATAATACGTTCCAACACTGTACCAGTCCCTCAGAACCACCTCAGAACTATCATGGTTGTCATTATTTGATCAAATTGGAAGATTGAGCGATACATTACGAGTCTATTTATTATTACGAGATTTTGTTTATAGTTTAATTAATATTTTTTACTCGTAAAGCACCAAACACATGCACAAATAAATGCAAAAGTAAAGAACAATTTGAACTCGATATTTTCTAAAGTACGTTTCGAAACCGCGTCTATGATAAATTGGAGATGTCATAAATTATTGGTAGGTACGAGTATTTACAAAGTTGAAAAATCTTATCTCATTTGAACAATAATCTATTTGATTTACATAAAAGACACAATTTTACATTCGCTCGGCAAAAACAAAATGTTGTAATTAAAACTTCTTCGGGTATTTTTTTTTTAATTTTATGGCATAACGCGTATCGGAACGTGTTCTTATTCGGTGTCGGATTCGAAAATCGAATTTCGAATTGATATGTTTTTATCACTCTCTTTTTCATATAGATATGAAAGAGACAGAGTGCATCGAAATTCGAACGATTCGAATTTTATAATTAACCTTTGGCTGAGAAATGGCAATTCGTGGTCAAAAATCGAAAAATATTAAAAAGCTACTTTCTACTCACGCTCGAAACAAAATCGCATTTTGTTCACTGTTATCTGACAGCAAAATTGCCATGTTTGAGCTGGTGAGGTGAAAAAATATTTTTTTAATTTTTATTTTGCCGTTTTGTCGGCGTAATACATACACATACTCATACCAAATTTCAGCTTTCTAGTACCTAGGTACTAATGATCACGGAGCTAAGCCGCGGACGGACAGAGAGACGGACATGGCGAAACTATAAGGGTTCCTAGTTGACTACGGAACCCTAAAAAAACTGGATATAGGGTTGTCACTAGAAAAACATAAAACATTGTCAGTAGATGTCATTTCTGTTTCCCCTGCAGTTCCAATCGAAACACTTGAAAAAAGCCAATTTTCCAACCCTGCTATCTGGAGTTATCACTTCGTAGCAATTTACATCTGGAAGTTGTAGCACTTTGAACCGAACCTTTTAGGCCAGAGTTTACAATTTAATTAAGGTTCTATTATTAATTTTAACGACGTGAGCCCCCGACGAGGGCTGTTAAGGACGTAAATAAAATACTTGCTACGGATGAGAAAGTCGTGAAATAGTGGAATAATTTGTAAGCCTAGTTGTGATAGAGACACGTATTATTTTTGTTACGTTACGACTGACTAGTTATTATTAATAATAATAATAACGACTGACTAGCAATTTGTTGAATCGCCTGCGGGGAAATAACTACAAGTTTGAAGGTGAATAATATTGACTTAATAATAGCTTATCTATTCAGTACTTAAATGAAAAATTTAGTGGAAATATAACAACGGAACAGGAACGTCATCCTAAAAATCGGCTGCGCCTGAGCTCCTTGATAATAGGTATTATAAAGGCGAAAGCTTGTGTTTATGTGTATGTTTGTTACGTCTTCACGCTTAAACGGCTGGAACAATTTTGAAACATTTTGGTATGAAGGTAGCTGGCACCCTGGATTAACACATAGGTTACTTTTTATCCCGAAAATGTAGTGTTCCCGTGGGATGAGCGGGTAACACAGCGCGGCGCAGCTCGTAATAACATAAACACGAGAAGTAGTGGCGGGTGTTTAGGCCAGAGGTCAGAATACTCAAGCAGATTGTCAAGATAAACTTATGAAAATGAGAGGTAAACGTGATCTATGATTATAATTTATTCGTATCTATTTCTATTCGACGACGCGTTTGGCTCGGTTTGTAGACACCTGCCTACTGAGTCAGCGGTCCCGGGTTCGAATCCCGGCCAGGGCAAATATTTGTGCAAAATATTTGTTCTTGGGTCATGGATGTTATCTATATATGTATTTATATATTATGTATATCGTCGTCTAGTACCCATAGTACAAGCTTTGCTTAGTTTGGGACTAGGTCGATTTGTGTATGATTGTCCCTTAATATTTATTTATTTTATTTATTATAACAGTGTCGACGGTATATTCACATTTTGTGAATCTGAAAGGAAATAGGATTTGATTAGACTCGATTTTCCAGGTGAGTACCCCTGACTTCCTGCTGGAACACGGCTAAAAAGTCGTGACGCTCTCTATATTGTACATTTGCATAAACAGGCATTTAGAATCGGGGGCACTGGCCCCTATTATAAGCGTGAAACGTTGATAGGATGCATTTTTACATTGTTTAGAGTGATAGTCTATATATGTCGACGACGCGTTTGGCTCGGTTGGTAGACACCTGCCTACTGAGTCGGCGGTCCCGGGTTCGAATCCCGGCCGGGGCAAATATTTGTGCAAATATTTGTTCTTGGGTCATGGATGTTATCTATATATGTATTTATATATTATGTATATCGTCGTCTAGTACCCATAGTACAAGCTTTGCTTAGTTTGGGACTAGGTCGATTTGTGTATGATTAATATTTATTTTTATTTTTATTTATGTATATACTTTGGTCAAACTGTAATAATATTATATCTCTTTATCATATTTCTTTGTATGTAGTTACTATACACGATGATTTTTAATCGGTGATCAGGAGTAGAAAAATATTAATATCCAGCTAAAATTAAACCTAATAGGCGAGGTCTCATGCAATTACCTCACTGTTTATTTAATTAAAAGCTGAAACATAATTAAAACTAACAACCACTAGATACACGGTCATCCTACATAAATTTATTAAAGTACGATACCTACGTCAAGTGTCTTCGCTTTGGCGGGAAATTTTACGAAATTTCCTACGACTTTGTATAGGTAATGACAATGACAATGACAAGTTATTACTCATAAATTGTCATTGCCATTAAATTATTAAAAAGGTTGTAAGCTTACAGATACAAATTAGTAGGGTGACAAGGAATTTAAGACAAAATTGGTATTTTAAACAAAAATTATCATAGAAAAATAAAAGTTTGTTTTCATGTTATTTCGACTTCAACGTGACCGCCATCATTTACTGAGTTACAAAAGTTGGTACCTGATCACCGATTAAAAATCATCGTGTATAATACGATTTAATACAATACAGTTTTGCGAGTTCATTTCAGTTGCATGCAGTTGTGTAGGTACACCTTTTTTTTAAAGATAGTTTTATTTTTTTAAATATCATGGGACAATCATACACAAATCGACCTAGTCCCAAACTAAGCAAAGCTTGTACTATGGGTACTAGACGACGATATACATAATATATGTAAATACATATAAAGATAACATCCATGACCCAAGAACAAATATTCGAGTTCATCACACAAATATTTGCCCCGGCCGGGATTCGAACCCGGGACTGCTGGCTCAGTAGGCAGGGGTCTACAAACTGCGCCAACCGCGTCGTCTGCTAGATTACTAGAAAATATTCCGGTTTCATCTTAGACGTAGTACTGTCTGTTAATTATGTGTACAGACCGCGAAAGTATAAAGTGGAATATAGTACATATTCTGTAGGTACCTACTATACTCGTATCAGTTGACGTAAACGCGCTAAAGACTTCTTTTCCGTTCGAGGCTTAAGGGGATCGATCTTACCAGTCAGTACTCGTACTGGTAAGAGTCTAAGAACACAATACTGTAGTCATAAGTAAAACATCGTAAAGAGAATGATCGACCTTTTGCCTCCCCGGCCTAGCAAAAAAATAAATATAACAGGGACATCAGCGTTGACATAACACTTCAAAACCATAACATTAGGTACCCATGAAATTGGTAACCGTCTTCCCCATTATATGTAAATATATTTCCCCAAAAGAAATTTCTGCTTCGTAGGAAAGACGGAACGAGTAATTTAGCGGTTGATTTTTGCAGACAAAAATAAATCGTCGGCATTTAAGAACATGGTTGGTTTCAGATTGAATATAAAGCTCAAGGAACCACCAAAAAAAGATGTAAAGGATTCAGGTGGTAAAATTAAGTTATCAGATATTCAGCTTTTATGAAGTTTTATGAAACCTTTTCTAAATTGTTTCCCAGAGTCAGCGGTATTGGTTACTGATAAAACTTCTTTATATTTCAGCGGGAGTACGTACGTTTGAAACACTTTATTGTGCATAAAAACAAGAGACGGTTACGGTAATTTCTGCGTAGCTGCGATAAAGTTTGAACTGTGGTGTTATGTTCTTGTCAGAAATTCTGTTTCAACGGTTTACTTAATTATTTATAAATATTGGGATGAAAATAAAAATTGTCCGGGCACTTTAGATAATTTATATGAGGCGTCGTTTAATGATATCATAGAATACTTTTAAGATTGCCTTAACTATAAACCTATGTTAGTATTGTTAACCAGAGCAAGGGTAGTTAAAAGTATTGCGTTCATTCCGTCCTTGCCGCTTATGTCGGAATTATCACGACTAACTCCATTTTTCTGTCCACACTAATATTTTGTGGGTCATTTATATGTATCTCCACACTTGGTATTAAACTGTAGGTTTTCTGTTTTATTACGCTATGGGAGGGAAAAAAGATAATCATATTGCGTTGTATTATAATGGATGCTAACTGTACACGATAAAGTCGTAATAATTCACAACCAAAACAAGCTTTTTAACACAGCCCTGCAAAAATATAAATAATTATATTAAAACTCAATTCCACGGCCTACTCGCCTTTCGTATGTAAATGTCTTTGTTTATTCACATGTATATTTGAATTTTTTGTAAACATTCAAATTTTCGCGCTGATGGATGTCCCGCCTGCAGAACGCGAGTGATTTTATAATGTATTCCACTTTGTAAACCTTTGGAGCAGGTAGCAGCATATTGAAGTTACTAGTTTGACAATACGTTAGCAAAGAACCTCACCAAATATCACCAGGGGGGAGGGGGGGTCAAAAAGTAGCCGAAAAACCCTCACGTGATTTGTGCACAAGCCCTAACTTGTATACACGGAAGAGCGGTGGACTCCTGGCACAAGTTATTTAATAACTTACAAGGAGACGCCGGCCATTTGTAATATTGTACTTACTATTTGTTACAGTAATAAATAATTTTAATTTTTTTTTTAATGGAGAGGGGTCATTTGTATGGGCGGCGCGACAGACATACAACGGCATCTGTCGGTGAAACATTTATTTGTTCTCTCATCACGCCGAAACGGCTCGACGAATTTTAAACAATTTAGGTACAGGCTGGACATCCAAAGATGGTCATAGGATACTGTTTACCTGACTATTCTAAAGAAACCGGCCAAGAGCATGTCGGGCCACGCTCAGTGTAGGGTTCCGTAGTTGCCCATCCTTCACAATAGACGAAAATTACGAGAAAGACTTAAATTACGAAAAAGATTTCAAGCTCTATAAAAAGGTCGTAAACGCCCAAGTAACAGTAATTACTTATTACCTTCTGGAAGTTATCGATTATACGCGTCAGATTGAGCGAAATGTTTTAATATAGTATGGCTCTTAACCAATATGTGTAACGTTCGAAGTGTATCGACACCGCGCGGCACTTACGTCATTTTAAAGAAAATTATGAATTTTAGCGATAACTCAAAAATGGCTCGACCGATTTTATCCAATATAGTTTTCATTGAAAGTACACAGTAAGGTCAACCGGGGTAATTGCCACTTTGGGGTTATTGCGTCTATTTCAGTTACATTTTAATGAAGATGCTCTCACAAACAGACCGTTCCAAGTCCACCTGGGTCAGCAGTGTAGTAAAATAAGAGTCCTAAACAATGGCCTGCCCCAGGGGTCTGTGCTTGCTCCCTTGCTCTTTAACCTGTATATCCATGACCTACCTGCCACAACATCGCGAAAGTTTGGTTACGCTGACGATCTGGCTCTAGTAACTCAGCATAGAACAATGAAAACAACAGAAACCATCCTGGAAAGAGACCTAGAGGCAATGGACCAGTATTTCCAACACTGGCGGCTATGTCCAAACGCCACTAAGACTGAGGTCTGTTGTTTCCATCTTTCTAATAGGTTGGCGAGCGAACAGCTGAATATCAGGTTTAGAGGTATGGTATTACGACATAATTTCTGCCCTAAATACCTCGGTGTGACCCTCGACAGAAGCCTGACATACAAGAACCACCTCGAAAAACTGTCTGGAAAACTAAAAACAAGGAACAATATTGTCCAGAAGCTGACAGGAACATCGTGGGGTGCAAGCGCCGCCTGCCTAAAAACCACTGCAATGGCCCTCGTCTACTCAACAGCGGAATACTGTGCACCCGTATGGATGAACAGTGCGCACGTGGCTAAAGTAGATGCTGAGCTAAACCACACCATGAGGATCATCTCGGGCTGCATTATGCCAACACCAACTCACTGGTTACCTGTCCTCAGCAACATTCCACCACCAGGCATTCGTAGACAGAAATGCCTATCACGAGAATTCGCTAAAATGACCGGAAATCCCCAGCTGCCCGTTCATGAAGACCTGCAAAGCGCCAGCAGCATCCGCCTCAAATCCCGAAACCCACCAGCTAAAACCTTCCATACACGAGATCCAACATGGAAGGCCAGCGAAGCGTGGATGGAAGAATGGGAAACCCAGCAACACTTGCTCGGAAACAACCTCTTCCAACTAAATACCCAAGAGCGGCCCAAAGGGTTTAATGAAAGCCGACAGATATGGTGCAGACTGAATCGCCTGAGGACTGGTATGGGAAACTGTTCATATCTTTGGCAGAAATGGGGATGGAGCGAGTCAGCGTCGTGCGAGTGTGGGGACCCGAAACAAACCATACGCCACATAGTGTTCGAGTGCCCCACCACCAGATACCCCGGACCGCCTGAGGACTTCAAAAACTTGACCGAGGAAGCGCGTGTATACCTGCGGCATTGTAAATTTTAGATTTTAGATAATTTATTGTATATAGAAAATTTTGTAACCAGTGTGCCATATTACATCGCCATACGATAAATAAATAGTTACATTTTAAACGACGTTAGTTACTACAACTTCTGCCATTTAGTGATATAGGAATAAACTACTTGGAGGGCAACACGTAACATAGAGGACGTTTTGGCGTATCTTGGTCAAGAGGTCGACCATTTTGAAATTTAGTGTCATGCTAGATTTACACGTTGCATGAGGTAAGTCAACAAAATATGTTTACATCCCTGTTTTTCTTTAGATATTTGATAAATTATTTGTAATAAATGTGACTACTATTAGTACGGCGATATGTTCGAACCACTATTTTTGTTGATAATGCTTTGGGTTTGGAAAAAAATCGATGTCAAATTCTTGGAGGTTATTTTTTAAATTTGGCAAAATGCGTCTAATACTTTGAGGTAATTGCGTCTGTGTATCGCATTTGCCCCAATGTCAGGTGTCGACAACCTTTTTCTTGATCCTAGGTTTTAACAGTATATAGAACATTTTCGAGCTTATTTTTACCAGAATTAATGCATTTTATGTAGTTTTAGTGTCAAAGTTTAGGTAAGAACCTAGTCGGAATTTCGTCTACTGATAAACTCCCAATTTTTTTTTTTTTTTAAACCAGCAAATCGTGAACAAAGTTTTGCCTCTCTGCCGCAAATGTGATTTCATTTTCGTTTTCTATATCCCAAAGGATTATATGATTAAAACTCACAAAGTACAAAGTAGATAAAAAAATGATAATGTTGAAATATTTTTCTATCATGGAATGAATTCTCATTTTTTGATATGTATTTTTCCTATTCTTTATACCCCTCGCGGCGAACGATGAGTCCTATGACAGCTGTCATCTCAATACATTTTATAACCTATAATCGGAAAAATGTACTGGTGTCATAGGACTCATCGTTCGCCGCAAGGGGTATAAGTGTGATGACAAGCAACTCCGTAATTCAATCCGCTAAAAAATATGGGTAAGTACAACATAGAAGAAAGTATTGACCTTAAATATCTTTAACAAACTCCTCATCTGGATAAAATCTCCACTATTAAATTTCACTCATTAAATAGGTCAGTGACAAAGATAAAAATTAAAGCTCTCGGAACATTTCTAGATCTAAGACTTTTGACAGACTAAAAGGTTTACAACATCTGAAAATTAGGATTGTATAAATGCGTCCACATATTGTAGACGCGTTTACCCAGATTATACTATTTTCTATCTGAGGTCGTTATAACTGTTTTTGATCCCTTGTATTTAGCTTTATCTTCTAGAATACTGTATTGCAAACATGTTTCATGCATTTTTGAAAGCCTCTTCGTAATTGATCGTGAATGGCTTAAAAAAAACGCAATTATCCCAACTGGGACAAATGCGTCTAAATTTCCGTTTTTTAAAAAAACATCTGTATATCCTTTAATCATCGCAAGCCAAAAACTTTACTACACGAATTTTCTTGGAAAAAAGCCACAGGAAGCACAGCGCGTAAGAATATTTCTATACACTAATTAAATATTTCATAACTTGGGGTTAAATGAGAGTATAAAATATCAAAAAAAACAGTGACGCCATTACCCCGGTTGACCTTACAGTTAATTGTAGGTCACTTATAAGGCCTCATTTTTCCATCATTTTTTGACTCGTGGTTGAAAAGTTAGAGGGGGGGACACTATTTTTTTTATGTTCGGAGTGAATATTTACTAAACTGCTAACTTTATCAAAAAATAATGTTGAGACCCTTATTATTTTTAAAAGACCTATTCAACGACATCCAACACACTAGTGTTGGAACGAAAAAAA
Organism: Apotomis betuletana; assembly: GCA_932273695.1. Lineage (NCBI taxonomy): Eukaryota > Metazoa > Arthropoda > Insecta > Lepidoptera > Tortricidae > Apotomis > Apotomis betuletana. The sequence goes on from OW026299.1 coordinate 19,825,709, forward strand.
ATATTACCGCCACTTTAGGAAACCGTACCCGAAAAAAAAAATATTTTTTATTCTACCGTTTTGTCGGTGATACATACAGCTCATACCAAATTTAAGCTTTCTAGTACTAATCATCACGGGCTAAGCCGCGGTGGGACAGACGGACGGACAGACGGACATGACATGACGAAACTATAAGGGTTCCTAGTTGACTACGGAACCCTAAAAAAAGATGTAAACAGACGAAGTTTCGTACACCTTCTAGTATGATATTGTGTAGATTTAAATTAATTTTATGGCGTCGCACTACTAGTGGTCGATTGTTTGCGTTTTCGTCGACCTTACATAGTAATTCAAAGAAAGCAGTGATATAATAAGTGGCTTAATATTGTCCCCGATATTACTTACATCATTTTCAGATTACTTTAACGTGGGATTATCTGACATTTGTTCCATTATCATTATTTTTGTAGGTAGGTGTTTAAATTTCGCCGACTTTCCACGCGTTTTCCCAGCATTATGTACCTACGGGTATCTCGTGCGGTAATCTCGAATACATTTTCAGGGGATAAAAATATACCGAACGTTAATCCGGAGGGATCCGCAGGCATCGATGCGATCCGACCGCATCAAATGTTACGGATAAGAATACTTCGCTAAAAATAGATTACATTTAGGCAATTTCATTTAGGAACAAGAAGGTGCCCTGCAACTCCGTGCGCGTAAAACTTTTTCTTTACCGTAATCGCGTAAAAAGTATCCCATAACCATCTTTGTATGTTCAGTTGTCCATGTAACAAAAATGGAACCCTTAATGTGGCAGTGTATGGCAGGGCACGGTGAACAAATTCTTTGACCATCTTTTAGCATTTTTTTTCGAACCAGATTTTCATGCTTTATTTTACCTTGACGAGGCTTGAACTAGCGACCTTCGTAATTTTTTGTCAAATTAATGGTTGAAATCCGTCCAGTCGATTCGGCGTAATGAGCGGATAAAGACATTCTTACCAACAGATGACAGTGTACGGCTGGCGCCGCGCGCCCATACAAATTCTGCATCTCACTGTTAAAACCCTTAATTTGACAAAAAAAAACGGAGGTCGCTAGTTCAAGCCTCGTTAAGGTTGAATAGAGCAAACAATTCTGGTTCGAATAAAAACCGGCCAAGTGCGAGTCGGACTCGCGCACCGAGGGTTCCGTACAAACACTTTCCATCCCTAAGTGGTTAAGTTAAGTTTGCACCTGGTATGTATAATAATAAATAAATAAATAAATATTAAGGGACAATCATACACAAATCGACCTAGTCCCAAACTAAGCAAAGCTTGTACTATGGGTACTAGACAATGGGTATAGCGCCCCATATAAATTAGGTGCAAAGTTAGGTATTAAAAAAAAATTTATGGTTTTCGTAATTATTCCTTTATCTATGCTATAAGACGTTGCTTCGTACCAAATTTCAAGATTCTGAGTTCACGGGAAGCATCCTGTAGGTTTTGATTCCCTTGCAAGTGTCGAAAATTTGCGGCATAAACGGCTGTATCTTTTGATTGCGTTGGCTTAGAAGTTTGATTTTTTCACAGCTTCAAGGGACAGTAGACCTGAGTAATTGATATACATTTCAGCTTCATACCTCCACGCGTTCCTGAGAAAAAGGGTCTTGACAGACGGACGGACGGACAGACGGACAACAAAGTGATCCTATAAGGGTTCCGTTTTTTCCTTTTGAGGTACGGAACCCTAAAAAATAGAAAAAGATGGTCAAAGAATGTGTTCATCCTGGCGAACATTGTCAAATTAAGGGTTAAGATTTTTCCTGTAATAATTAGGTACCCTTCTCCATACAAATGAATGAATGAACTGATTATCAACACAATGTTAACGTTTTGTAATAGACTAGAAGGTACATAGTAGTACATCATATCGAACATCGTACGTGGAGAGAAGATAAAAGTCGTAAACTTCCTTGTAGCCTAACTATAAGCTAGGCAAAAAGTGTCCACAGATAGTGATAGAATTAAGGTATCATCACTTTTGGAAGGTTAGTGGACGAGAGAAAGAATTTCGACAAGGTTTGATACCATGCATCCCTTAATCCCTCTGTGGAGGCGAATCCTTAATCTATAGGGAACGTTATTGGCGATCTCGATCGCTGACCGTGAATTATTAGAAAAATATGTATCAGAATTGTCTCCACAGATTGCAGAACCAGAGCAATACTCTCATCCGTGACTCCTCACTTCGCTTTAAAAAGGCCTTTTTAACTAAATTTAAACCTAATATTTAAAGGTCTGAATTAATTCTGAGATCCTTAACGAACTTGATTTCGGCGGCGACGTAGGCGAATTTCTGATTATTCAAATACCACATCATTTACTATTACTTCATTACGAAAAAAATCTTCAGGTAATGTAGCTGAGTCTAAAATCCAATATCAAACCTTTGTGACTTAGTTTTTGTAGACCGCAACTATATTATGCGATCATATTGATCAGATCTAATCGTGTTTGCGAAGGTCTTCCAGTCTTGGATTTTATGTTTAGAGTCCCGTAGAAATCACAGTTCTTATATTAGTTTATTTATTTATTTCAATTTATTAGTATTTTTAGTTTATTTAGGTCCAATCATAAAAACTAATTTAGATTGAATAAATGAAAGGAAATGCAGTTCCTTGTCAGTGCTACCTGGGTCAATTTCAACACGAGGCGCATTGTTTGTATCATTTCGGTGTGTAACGTGTTGTGTTACAACTCGTTCTAGATAACTTTTTGGACTGTCTGGTTACACACTCTATCTTAAAAATTGTCATTCAAATTCAAAATTATTCTAAATTCCACACTTGTCCGTTTCATGTGAAAAAGCATTCATTCTATTCAGAGCTTTCGAGCTGAATAGATACCTACAAGACGTTTTTTAATCCTGCTCATCCTCAATTGCTTAAGCATCAGTCTATAATTTACCTTTACCACACAAGAGTGTTCTAATTATCCAAAAGTCAACTGTGCTATTGTGCTGTGATTATCTGAAGTTGCTGGATTCTGTCGGATACAAATATATTATTAAATAAAAGACAAGGCTCGTAAACGTAAGTTTCCCATGTATTTTCATAACCGTTATAATGTCAATATCTCTTAATTTAAATCTAGAACTTAAGTCTGAATCTGCTTGTTCGCAGGTGCCTTTATTAATTAATATAATAAATACCTTCTTCTGCCCTGTCTTCTGTCTCTTCTTCCGTTCCTGTCTTCCTACTTTACCTACCTCCCGGTCCTCAACGTGACAGGTGTGATTCTTTATTTCTGTCAATTTCTGAGACTTTTAAATGTTTAGAGATACTTTAGACTATATTATTAAACATAATATGTATGAGGGACCTTGAATCTGAAATATCGAATATCTAAACACACAACGGAATGGTAAATGTAAGTACACCTGGATGATAAAATAAGTAAGTACACCGCAATGAGATTTCGTAAACTGGAATGAAAGATAAGTCACAAACCACGAAAATAATATTACGTTTTATATTTGTAATATATATTATATTGGCATTACATAATAATGTAAACATAATTATCCTAATCTGGTTAAATACAAAATGAAAAGAATATTATTATTTCAACAATATCTATGAGAAAAGAAGCTACTTTTGACGTCATTCCGGTGTTTTCCTAATTTTGGTGGGGCTAAAGTTATTTTACTACACCGGAAACACCGTAATGAAAATGGTGGAATGAGAAACACGACATAATATTTTTATTTCTTAACAAAAGAGTAAATAAATAAATAAAACTAATTCAACTCTTGAAATCAAGGATCGGATACCGTTATTTGCTCCATACAAAATAACACAAAATAACGTTATTCTATATCGGTTTTTCGCTCATTATCACACATGTTTATATTATAGTGGGCTAATTTCAAGGATCTATATCTATAACGAAATTCTATATAATAACATTCGAAAAAAAGCGCGAAATTAGAGAGTTTTCATGAATACCGGTATCGATCCCTGCTTGAAATCATGAGTATACTTTACATAATATATATATATATATATATAAATAGAAGCTATAACAAACTCCGGAATGTCATTTTACTGTCCCCGTGCCACCGCGATTATATACTCACGTTTATACAGGCTAACGTATTGCCACTACACACAACCGCTCTCGTCGAGCGCCACAACTTGAGCTTGACTAATGCTCTGAAGTGCGTGGGAGACGGGGGGCATACTTTACCAAATTTGGGAAATAAATCAGTCCAAACATTAAAATACTTAAACAGGTTTACTCACGTCACGTCAGTGTTCGGTTGGCCGCCACCGCGACTGATCGTCTCTCCTGATGATGAATCGCGTACCGATTCGAAACATGCCGAGCGTTATTCAACTTCTACGACGTGAGTAAACCCGTTTAAGTATTTTAATATGAATCAGATTCACGGTAGTTTTCTATGTAAAATAGCGAATCTTTACGGTCCAAACATTGTCGGCGGTAATGAGAGAAGTCTCGGGACAAACGTAGGTATACACAGTTTTTATTTTTTGTTTTTCGTCATATAAGATCATATTGACATTGTATATTTTTAATAATGATATGACCTGTTATGTTATAATTTGATTATGAACCTCGACATTTATTATTATAATTTTGTAACATTTTTTTGCATCTTTTTTATCTAATGACTTTCTTACTTTTTTTTTTATTGAAAATTTGTGTTAGCTTATCTATCGCATTAATGCTGCCTGTAATGATAGATTTAAGTTATTGATTATAGAAAAAAAAATATTCAAGGGTATACAAAGGAGATATAAAACAGGTAATGTGTTTTTTTGTTACCTATTTATATGAACCGGCGGTCCCGGGTTGGAATCTCGGCCAGGGCAAATATTTGTGTGATGAACTCGAATATTTGTGCTTGGGTCATGGTTGTTCTATGTATTGAAGTATATAATTATATTTATCTATATAAGTATGTATATCGTCGTCTGGTAGCTTTCTTGAGCTTCATTTGGGACTAGATCGATTTGTGTGAGGTTGTCTGATATTTATCTATTTATCTGTTTATCTGTCTATCTGTCTATCTGTCTATCTGTCTATCTGTCTATCTGTCTATCTGTCTATCTGTCTATCTGTCTATCTGTCTATCTGTCTATCTGTCTATCTGTCTATCTGTCTATCTGTCTATCTGTCTATCTGTCTATCTGTCTATCTGTCTATCTGTCTATCTGTCTATCTGTCTATCTGTCTATCTGTCTATCTGTCTATCTGTCTATCTGTCTATCTGTCTATCTGTCTATCTGTCTATCTGTCTATCTGTCTATCTGTCTATCTGTCTATCTGTCTATCTGTCTATCTGTCTATCTGTCTATCTGTCTATCTGTCTATCTATCTGTCTATCTGTCTATCTGTCTATCTGGCTATCTGGCTATCTGTCTATCTGTCTATCTGTCTATCTGTCTATCTGTCTATCTGTCTATATTTATTATTTGTATCTGGCTATATTTATTTGTTACATATAATATATATATATATTTTTTATATATTTTAAATTAGCTGATGTCACTTTTAGCATGTACTCATGTACATGCATGTATGTGTGGGTGTGTTGTGTGCACGCACATGCATGCATGTATACCTTGGTCGCACCCGCAAGTATGACAATGTGGTTCAGAGTGAGAAAAGGGACGGCCTGAAAACCAGCGCTGCGCAGACGCCTGTCTGTCGCAGCACATGCTGAGTCCGCTCCTTTTGTCACACAGAATAGTTTGGGTGGACAATATAATGACAATGTTTTTATTGTTCAATCTATGTACCTATTTTATTTTTTTGTTGTGGCAATAAATGTCTTTCTTTCTTTCTTTCTTTCTTTCTATCTGTCTATCTGTCTATCTGTCTATCTGTCTATCTGTCTATCTGTCTATCTATCTGTCTATCTGTATGTCTGTCTGTCTGTCTGTCTGTCTGTCTGTCTATCTGTTTCACTGTATGTCTGTTTGTCTGTTTGTCCGTTTGTCCGTTTGTCCGTTTGTCCGTTTGTCCGTTTGTCCGTTTATTTATTTATTTATTCATTCATTCATTCATTCATTCATTCATTCATTCATTCATTCATTCATTCATTCATTCATTCATTCATTCATTCATTCATTCATTCATTCATTCATTCATTCATTCATTCATTCATTCATTCATTCATTCATTCATTCATTCATTCATTCATTCATTCATTCATTCATGCATTCATTCATTCATTCATTCATTCATTCATTCATTCATTCATTCATTCATTCATTCATTCATTAATTAATTCATTCATTCATTCATTCATTCATTCATTCATTCATTCATTCATTCATTCATTCATTCATTCATTCATTCATTCACTCATTCACTCACTCACTCACACTCACTCACTCACTCACTCACTCACTCACTCACTCACTCACACTCACTCACTCACTCACTCACTCACTCACTCACTCACGTACTTACTTACTTACTTACTTACTTACTTACTTACTACTTACTACGTAATAAAATAAAGGTAACAGATTTTCTTTGTTATGCATAGTATTTGACTTACCCGGCATTTTACAAACAAAACCAGCTTCGGGACAACCCACCTTGATGAGAAATTTGGTCTAATAGTACATTACTGCAGAGGCCGCGAAATAGGGAATTGTTGGCCGAGTAGTAATAGATGGCCGAGTGATTACGAGGCCATCTAGAGATACAATCCCTGTTCGCGCCGAGGCTTGTATAGTGCTTTTCTCAAATAAATCCAAGGAAATAATACAAATGTTCAACTTGTATATTCATATATTTTTAATATTCGCCAACTTATTACTTTATCATAATTGTTAAGATGATTCTATTTATTAAAAAATGACAACACCTTATTAATTAGATATTGTTATATTTTTTAACAATAAACGTGATTCCTAGTTTATTTATTTGAATATCTGTTTTAATTTAATTGAATAATCTAGTTAAATATAAGAAATAAAACGTAAATATACATGCACAAACTACGTTTCACTACGGGCAAGAACAGCGGTGATGAGTTGAGAGTGGGGCAATTTGGATACGGGCAACGGAACCCTAGGGGACAGAGGCTGGCCGACTTTCTGGAGAAAGAGGAACTCTTCATGATGAACTCTTTCTTCCAGAAGCCGCCTCACAGGAAATGGACCTGGATAAGTCCCGATGGTTCCACGAGAAACGAGATTGACTTCATCATGACCGACAAGAAACGGATTTTCAGTGATGTGTCTGTGATCAATAGGGTAAAGACCGGCAGTGATCATCGAATCGTAAGAGGCACACTGAATATCAATGTTAAACTGGAAAGGTCCAGTCTGATGAAGTCTACGCTCCGACCTACTCGGGCCCATATTCAAAACCCCGAGAGCTTTCAACTCGAGCTCTCCAACCGCTTCGCTTGTCTGGAAAACTTTGCCTCAGTGGACGAGATCAACGACGGGCTAGTGGAAACTGTCCACACGGTAGGGTCGAAGTTTTTCAGACCCCACCGTAAAGATAGACCTCAGAAATTGTCTGATCGAACCTTAAACCTCATGGCTGAACGACGCTCGCTACAGTTGCAGTCTCCCGATGACGCGAGGTCATATAGGCAGCTTAATAGACGTATATCGAAGTCCTTGCGACATGATCTGCGGCTCTTTAATACGAACCGTGTTAAAGAGACCATTGAGCAGAACAAAGGCTCCAAAGTGTTCGCAAAGGACAAGTCTATTGGACAAAGCCAGCTGACCAAGCTGAAACGGGAAGATGGCAGCATAGCGTCGACCAAAGCAGAGGTTCTAGGCGAGATCGAGAGGTTCTATGGTCAGTTATACACTTCAGTCGCTAAGCCCGTTGACAGCTTGGTAGGCGATCCAAGAGCCAAGCTGTCCCGACATTATACCGAAGACATCCCGGACATCAGTCTGTACGAGATTAGGATGGCCCTGAAGCAACTTAAGAACAACAAGGCGCCGGGTGAAGACGGAATCACCTCAGAGCTTCTGAGAGCGGGTGGAACACCGGTACTTAAGGTCCTCCAGAAGCTCTTTAATTCCGTCTTGTCCGAGGGCAAAACGCCTGAAGCATGGAATAGAGGCGAGGTGGTACTGTTCTTCAAGAAAGGTGATAACAGCCTATTGAAGAACTACAGGCCCATCACGCTTCTAAGCCATGTTTATAAGTTGTTTTCAAGGGTCATCACGAACCGTCTCGAACATAGACTTGATGACTTCCAGCCTCCCGAACAAGCCGGTTTCCGAAGAAGCTATAGTACCATAGACCACATACATACGCTGCGGCAAGTTATACAGAAGACTGAAGAGTATAACTTGCCATTATGCTTAGCGTTTGTGGACTATGAGAAAGCCTTCGATTCGGTGGAAACATGGGCGGTGCTCGAGTCACTTCAGCGATGCCATATTGACTATCGGTACATTGAAGTGTTGAAGTGTTTGTATAGTAACGCCACCATGTCGGTCCGAGTTCAGGAGCAGAGCACAAAGGCCATTCCATTGAGAAGAGGCGTGAGACAGGGGGACGTTGTGTCCCCGAAACTGTTTACGGCCGTTATGGAAGACGCCTTCAAGCTCCTGGAATGGCAAGGACTTGGCATCAACATCAATGGCGAATACATCACTCACCTTCGGTTTGCCGACGACATCGTAGTCATGGCAAAGTCGATGGAGGAACTCAGCATGATGCTCGATGACCTCAATCGAGTTTCTCAACGGGTGGGCTTAAAAATGAACATGGACAAGACGAAACTCATGTCAAATGCCAAGGTTGTGCCCATCCCAGTCTCTGTTGAAAACTCGGTACTCGAAGTTGTTGACTCATACATCTACCTAGGACAAGTGGTCCAATTAGGTAGGTCCAACTTCGAGAAAGAGGTCAACCGCCGAATCCAACTCGGCTGGGCAGCGTTCGGGAAACTACGCAATGTCTTTTCGTCCGACATACCTCAGTGCCTCAAGACGAAAGTCTTCAACCAATGTGTGTTACCAGTGATGACTTACGGCACCGAAACGTGGTCTTTCACTATCGGCCTCATCTCAAAGCTCAAAGTCGCTCAACGAGCAATGGAGAGGGCTATGCTCGGGGTGTCTCTACGTGATCGAATCAGGAATGAGGAAATCCGTAGACGAACTAAAGTGACCGATATAGCTCACCGGATTAGCAAGTTGAAGTGGCAATGGGCAGGCCACATAGCACGCAGAGCAGATGGCCGATGGGGCCGAAAAGTGCTCGAGTGGAGACCTCGGACCAGCAAGCGCAGCGTAGGACGTCCACCTACGAGATGGACAGATGACCTTGTAAAGGTCGCCGGAAGGCGCTGGATGCAGGTCGCTTCCAACCGGTATATATGGAAGTCCAAAGGGGAGGCCTATGTTCAGCAGTGGACGTCCTATGGCTGAGATGATGATGATGATGATGAAACTACGTTTATTTTATTGGCAGTATGCCATAGATTATCAAAAAAGAAATAAACCCCACTGAAACAAAAGACAATCTCTTTGTTGGCCACGGCCAATAATGTTGTATGAAATTCCTTTATTGACCTCTAATTTGAAATTAGAACGAATCTTGAACAATTGCTATACAAAGACGTATTTCGCGTTCTATTACCACGATCATAAGAACGACATTTCCTTGGATGTTTGAGAAAATATATGTTTTTAAATTATTACAGTCATGTATTAATATTTTAATTTTAGCGTTGTAGACATTGGCAGGCTGAATGAAAAAAAAAACTTTATTATTCAAACTTACTGCACCTGCGTTTTCAGTCTTGCCATAAAAAATACCGCTTGGGAAATTGACCCACCGCGTTGTTTTATTTAAATGTGCCAATCGCGGAAGCCGAAAAAAAAACATAAACAATATTTCTGATATGACACGAATTCCACGTTTCTGAGGCAGTAATATCAAGCATTTAGCGAAGGAGCAATTTCGCCTAAATTAGAAAGCAATAAATGACGACAAGGGTGGTTCCATCTCGCGAGAGCGGATGATAAGTAAGTTCGTACTTTATTAATATATGTTAAGATTCGAAATGGTATGTTAATGAAATGTTCGAGCAAGCCCGAGGGCTACGCTTAACTCATTAAAGGCGTAGGTAGTCTGCAATGAATATTCCCCGACGTTTAAGTGAATGATTGTTTATATAACGATATTACTGTTACATCATATGTATAATTGCATATAACAAAATGATATTTAGGTCGCGAAACAAATTTCCTAACCAGTGTCAGTGACTACTTCACTACCGAAGGGGAGACAGATCGAAAAGAAGATAGCAGTTGAAATGATGTGAAAATCCACCGTTATGGACAACTGTCATGTTGCACCACGAAGTCTGTCTCTGTGTATGTCTGTACCACGAAGGTACACATGTCAGCACAAAATACTTCAGAGATGACGTTACCATGGAATAAATTCTAAGCAGAAGATAAAAAAATAGCTAAACCAAATTACGCTCGTTCCTACATATATGGCGAAAGATGCTGGGTCATGTTTGGCAGATAGCAATACTGTATCGTGTTTGATTTTTGTATCGATTCTATTCTATATGAAATGTTGCGTTCCATTTCGACGTGAATGGCCAGTAACGATCACTGATGCTGCATATTTGCATTAGCTAGCTAGAGTATAACAGGCGCGATCAATATCTAATTTTGATATCTTGAATTGTGGTCCGAACAACAAAAATCCATTATATGGCAGTGATAAAACCGAGATATTTCTTAATTGAAGATATTGTGAAGCTCGTCCAATTTGTTTTAAGTATCTTATCTTAACCCCTCGTAAGCGATGTCAAAAATTTGCTAATCAAATTTAAACTAACTGATATTTTAACGTAAGTATAGATTTAAACTACGATTTGTTAGAACGGTATAACGTGTAATAGAAGTATGTACAGAGTGAGTAAGGACAAAAGTGACAGTGCAATATTTTATAAGCGCCTTGCAAAGTCTGTGAGCAATAGCTGCATTTCATGATAAATGTAATTATTAGTAGGCGCAGACATTATTTTATATATTAATAAACATAACTTAAGCTTCAAATGTCCCGCGCGGATCCGTGCCGTAGCATACAAGGGATCAACCTCAAGTTGGAAGGTAAATTAAAGCTACTTAATTAATTAACTTCAGCGTAAAAGCGACTTGCACTTGGCCCGTTGTTCTCTTGTTAATATGTAAAGCTAAGGCGATTGGATTTTTTTGCGTTTTCGCCACCTTTGAAAGTTTTTTTTTATCCAAGATTTCCTGTAGGTGATGTCCTTGTCACTTTGATAATTACTAGTAGCTACCCCGGCGGGACTAGTCTTGGGTATACCCTAGTTTTGTTTAGGACCCAACGCGTACAATGGAGGGGTCGACTCAACATCGGTTTTTAATTTCCTCACCTATTTCTTTTCTTATATTTCGTAAAATCTACTACAAGCTTCACAGAATAAGGTTCCTTTAGCGGTAAAACTGTTATCAAATAAGAGGTAGACATGCGCTCCTATGAGACCTACCCTACCCACAACTTTGTAATAACATCTTTGATCTGCAATATTAATCGAATGTGTAAAGTCGCATTTTATTAATTAAAGTTATAATAACGTCAGTAGAGATAGCCTTTGTAAGTATATATCCCACCAAAAACATAAATGTTAAATGAGGGCCAAGTTCAATATCGCATGCCACGTTGTCGACTTCGCCGACAAAAGAATTGAGATCTATATGGGTGCCAAGTTCTTTGCTACTTCATAGTTAATATTAACAATTTATTTTATTTATATTAATTAAAACAAACAATTATTTACTCAATGCATTTATTTTACTTGGAGTGTAATTCAATATCAAGACTTGACTTGGCTATTTTTCACATACAAGTTTATATTATATTTGTCTAATCATTAACCTATTTTCGTTAAAGTATAAGATGGCAGGAGGTCCGTTAAAATGAAAAACCAGCATCCACAGTTATTGTAGTATATATTTTCAAATAACACTTGGTTCACAATAGGTAAGCCTACTCTGGCCATCAATCTCGGAATGCCCCCAAAAATGGCGCGCAACCCGTTTTATCACCTACCCTTAAAACTAAAGTACTTATCATAAACGCATCTTATTTTAATAGTTTTGTTACTACTATTCCTATAAACACAATAATCATTTACTATTATTAATATTATTTTGAGAAATGTTTAAAACAACAACCAGACTTAAGACAGTAAATACCGAACATTATTTCCGTTTATAAACCGGAAGTTACGCTGTATGACAAAATGAACAACTTGGGTACTAATAATCATTTAAATCTAACATTCGGCCTTTCCTTACTTAAGTTTGTCCTCAAACTTTCATTTAAACAATAAGGTTGACATACTATGACGTTTACAATCTATATACTGTTAAATTTCTAGTACTGAGACCTCGGTGTACTTTATAATTATACGAAGATGATCTTTCTGGTCTGTAAACTGTTAGTACTTATCTCTATGTCAATATAATCATTATATATGCAAATATATGCAAAATAAACATTTTTTATTAAATATATCCTCTTTGTTATCGACAATTATATTGTCCGGGCGGACAATAAGAAGTCTTGATATTCAAAACAGGGTTTAATATGTACAACTTAAAATGTATTATATAAAAGGTTTTTGACACCGAGCAGCGTGCGTCTGCTCTGACTGTTGGTCGCCGACTGACGTCACGGCGGCGCCCGCGCCTCGCGCTGCGCCTGCCCTTCCATCGTCCGATGATGCGTGTTCATCCTCCCGGCGTTGAAAGCTCAGCTTTCAAGAAAAATGCTCCATCGGTCTCACTTAATTATATACACTGGAACAATTAATTCCTTCTACAGTATTCATATGTGCTGCCTTTACTGGGTATGTAAAGCATTCGTCCCTTCGACAGCGTCTGTAGAAGGAATAATACACGTTAGAATGAAATCGTTGCGTCCCTTCTACAGTATTCATATGTGCTGCCTTTACTGGGTATGTACAGCATTCGTCCCTTCGACAGCGTCTGTAGAAGGGATAATACACATTTTATTGATTGCTCTCCTTATCGTGCCCCGATTAGTAATTACATCAGCTACACGATTGACTCCGTCTGGTCCTGGATAAAGGCGTTGGATTCGTGCGAGTCGCCACTGAAGAGGAGGTAGTTGTTCTTCTTTCAGGATCACGAGGTCTCCAACCCGAAGTTCGCGTTGTCGCGTTTGCCACTTCGTGCGTTGTTGTAGCTCTGCAATGAACTCTCGCCGCCACCTCTCCCAGAAGTGTTGCCTCAGTTGCTCTATGCGCTCATATCTGTTGGGGTACTTTGTAGTAATTTGCTGAGACGGTACCGATGTGAGAGGTCGGCCGATAAGAAAGTGCCCTGGAGTCAAAGGAGAGGGATCAGTAGGGCATGACGAAAGAGGAGTGAGTGGTCGGGAATTTAGAATGGCTTCAATTTGTGTGAATAAGGTTGCCAACTCCTCAAACGTTAGGGAAGCTTTACCGGCAATACGGCGAAGGTGATATTTAGCTGACTTTACGCCAGCCTCCCATATGCCACCAAAGTGGGGAGAATAAGCAGGAGAGAACATGAATTTAATTTCTTTTTCGTTAGAAAAATCAGTTATAGCCTGACGACTGGACTTAATTAATCTACCTAGTTCATTGCTTGCGCCCTTAAAGTTTGAACCATTATCACAATAAATTATATTGGGTCTGCCTCTACGAGACACGAACCGCCGTAAGGCAAGAATAAATGCTTCCGTACTAAGGTCGCTGACCAGCTCGAGATGTATTGCTTTAGTAGCGAGACATACAAAAAGGCACAGGTAACATTTTGAAGTGCTACTTCCCCTTCCCTTCCTACTAGAAATCATAAATGGTCCGGCCATATCGATTCCACACGTGTTGAACACGAAGGAAGAGTTAATTCTTTCGCCAGGCACATTGCCCATGATAGGTTGTAAGGTTTTGCCTCTAAGTCGTGTACAAATCAAGCACTGCCTAGCAGTACTACGTGCTACGTTCCTACCTCCTATAGGCCAGAAGCGTTCTCTAACAGCTGCTAAAAGAAGCTGAGGGCCAGCATGAAATAATTGTATGTGCTCGTGTCTCATTATTAACTTTGTGAAATGATGCTTGGCATCCAATATAATAGGGTGCTTTTTATCGTACTCGAATTGTGAGTTTTGGAGTCGACCTCCAACTCGTAGAATTCCTTCCGAATCTATGAAAGGTGTCAATGGCAATAATTTCGATCGACGATGAATAGGTTTACTTTTCGAAATATTATTTAAGTCGTTCTCGAAAGATTCAAATTGACAGGCTTTTATCAAAACTTGTAAAGAATTATTTAGTTCAGTAATATCTAACTGTCCAGACAGTTTTGCCTTGTTGGCTTGACAATTATTTATAAAACGCAACACATACGCATATGTTCTCTTTAGCCTATTAAAATTAGAAAATTTATCAAACTGGACAGATTTATTATTATCAACTTCGACGTGACATTTTATAGAATTGAGATCTTGGGGTATTTTACTTTCAGGTAAGTTAGTAATAGGTATTTTGACGTGTTTTTGTTCTGGCCAATCACTGGCGTTCAACTGAAGGAAAGACGGCCCTTTCCACCAAAGTGAACAGGAAAGCAAGGACATGGGATCGACACCCCTGGAAGCAATATCAGCGGGATTCTTATCAGTAGGCACATGATTGAAAGTATAACCCGGTGTTAACTCGTGTATTTCGTTGACGCGGTTACAAACGAACGCTTTCAAATCTTTAGACTGTGTTTTTAACCATCCCAATACTACAGTGGAGTCAGTCCATATACATTTACTTTTTATATCACAACGCAATGATTGACTAACTTTATCACATAAACGTGCTCCCAATAACATCCCACATAACTCTAGTCGCGGGATCGTAGTTGGTTTAATCGGTGCCACGCGAGCTTTAGCACATAATAAATTGATAGTGACTTCACCATCACTGTGTACTGATCGCAGATACACACACGTAGCATAAGCCATCTGAGAAGCATCTACAAAACAATGCAGTTCAATATAGTCAGGGTTGTCACCTAATACACGCCTCGGTACCTTTATTTCAGACAAAAAGGAGAAATCTTTAACGAGCCTAGCCCAATCCTTCGTAAATTCCTCGGGTACCGGATCATCCCAATCTAGTTTAGCACACCACAATTTCTGAAGTAAAACTTTAGCGATAATCGTGGAGGCGCACATTAATCCGAGCGGATCAAAAATTTTACAAGTGGTCGAAATAACTGACCTTTTCGTACAAATAGAAGCAGGCTCTTGGTCTCTTGAAAATTGCAATGTATCAAATTTTGGGGAATAGTTTAGACCAAGAACGCTTGATTCTTTATTTAAATCTAAAGATGTTGATGCGTTTCTGTCATTTTCAAACAAACTAGTACAGTTCGTGCGAAATTTCCGCAACGGTAGACACGCAGAATCTAAAACTTTAACAACTCCATCAGCTATATGTTTCAATTCTTCAACTGTATCCGCTCCAGTATTTAAATCGTCTACGTAAAAATCATTTTTTATTACATTCGACACAATATTATCAGGACAGTCTAGTGCTAACTGCATAAGACAGCGCGTGCTTAAAAAAGGAGCTGACGAAGTTCCATACGTAATCGTATTCAGTCTCAGAACCTCCATAGGTTGATTTCTATTGTCACGCCAAAGAATTAATTGTAGATGGCGCTGAGATGGGTGCACTTCAATTTGGCGATACATTTTTTCGATATCTGCAATTAATATAAACTTATGCTGACGAAAACGCAACAAAAGAGACATCAAATCACTTTGCACAATAGGGCCGATTCGTTGAATATCGTTGAGTGACTTTCCAGAAGACGTTTTACAAGATGCATTAAAAACAACTCTAAGCTTAGTAGTCTCGCTCTTCTCTCGCACTACAGCATGGTGTGGCAAATAAAACCCAAATTCAGGTCGCTCAACTTTTGTCAGGTGACCCAGCTCTTCATATTCCTTCAAAAACTCTCGATACTTTTGTTTTAGATTAGGATACCTAGCAAACCTCTTTTCTAAGTTCTCCAAGCATTTTTTAGCTGTGTAATAATTCTGCCCAAGTGCCTCCACTGGTTCTTCCTTAAAAGGGATTTGAACAGAAAATCTACCATTAGGCAAACGAGAAAAATTATCTACAAAATGTTGTTCACACAATTGCTCTTCTGGAGAATAAGTTTTCGCGGAGGGTAGATCGTCAATTAACCAGAATTTCTCAAGAGAGTCACGAATTTCCTGACTAAAATTGCACGCAACATTTGCTGCAGGCTGAGCTCCAGCTACAGGGCCAGCCACTAACCATCCCAGTTGGGAATCCTGCAAAACCGGTTTATTAGTACCTAACTTCATAATATTAGGTTTCATTATGTCCCAATAAACGTTTGCTCCCAACAGAATGTCTATCTCAGAAGGAGAATAAAATCTCGGGTCCGCTAGCTCAATATCCATCGGTAATTGTAATCCCGTAACATCGATTTGCACGTTAGGTAGAATGTTAGTGATTTGTGGAATTATTAAACATTTTACGCTTACATTGTAAGGGAGAACCCGAGAGCTTATTTTGAGTAGACACTCCTCTGTTATATTAGTAGTTGCATTATTTATGCCGCAAATATTGATGGAATTTATGTTGTCTCCTGTCAAACCCAACTTCTTCTTTAGATTATTTGTCACAAATGAAGACTGGCTCCCCGAGTCCAGGAGTGCGCGCGCAGTGTATGTCGTGTCATTATGAACTATATTGACTAATGCTGTACATAACAAAACTTGGCTTGTGGACACGACAGACAATGACACTGGGGAAGAAGAACTGGGAAGTGCAGTACTTTCTGCTCCTACTGTTTGTTTATGTAGCAAAGTGTTGTGCTTTTTCTTACAAATACGACAACAGCCCCTTAGATTACAGTTAAATGAATTGTGACCTTTACGAAAACAATTTTTACATACTCGCAGTTTAGAAACTTCGTTAATTCGGTCTTCGACATTCATTTCTTTTAATGTAGAACAATTGTACAAACGATGGTCCTGGTTACACAATTCACACATGTTGTTAGATTTTTTATCAACAGAGACCATAAAACTTTTATATTGGTTACTATTTTGCTTAGGCTTGTGCTCCCGTGATACAAATTTGTGATCACTTTTGTCGGAATGATTACTATAGGACGTTTCCAATACGTCAGCACGACTACGTAAGAAAGAATAAAAATCCTCCAAAGTAGGTAATTCCTTAAGATTACATTTGAATTCTTCCCACTTTTGACTAGTGGTAATATGCAATTTGGCAGAAATCATAAATATAATTAGCGCATCCCATTGATTTGTAGGCTGGCCTAGGGTTTCGAGAGCTCGTAAATGTTTTGAAAAATGATCCACAACGTAACGCAAAGCTTTGTAAGATTCCTTTGACATACTGTCAAAATCAAATATCGCTTTTAGATGATTGTTAATTAAAATGTTTTTATTGTTGTATCGATCGCATAAGAGATCCCACGCAAGTTTATAATTATTTGCACTGAACTCAATTGATTTTATGACTGTACTTGCGCTTCCCTCTAGAGATGAGCGTAAATAATGGAATTTATTTATATCCGGGATATTAGCATTATTGTGTATCATAGATTCAAAACTGTCCCTGAATTCGAGCCAAAACAAATAGTTTCCTCCAAAATTCGGTAATTTTATCGTTGGAAGTTTTATGGCGTTAAATGAATTCGATTGACAACTGATCATGGATACCTGATCATCCTTGGACTCCTTGTTAGACAGATTTTTATTTTCAAAAGACGATGAGTCTAAAAGGTCCTGCCCGATAGCTAAAAAAGACATGAACTGATTCTCAATATCATCCCGTTCCTTAACTTGCTCAACGGAATCGCTGTGTAGCAAATCAATCTGACCTTGAATATCATCAAATTCATTCAACACGGATTGCAATTTATTTAACTTTAATTCCAACTCTTTGTACTTAGTGGAAGTGCTTATGGCAGGTTTTGACTTTTGCAGGCAATTTAAATAATCACCAAACTTAGTTAACCGGCCTTTAATAATGCCCCGCTGCTTAATAAGCTTAGATAATTCGGCAGGATCATCAACCTTAATAGGCCCCTCAGTTTTTGACATGGTTATAAAAAAAAACTAATAAGGCACTGACAACCAATGAAATAGGTAAATGAAATCTCAAACCAGTTAAATCCAGTCGCAGTTGCAATTTGCTCGACACAGACGATTGCTCCGGCCGAGCACCCAGCTAGCCAGCAAGCTGCGCGCGAAGCAGGCAAAGAAACGGGCCGGACAATGCAAGCGCCGTAGCTCGCGCCGGTCCCGATGCGAACACAACACTGAAAACGGTCGGCAAATCGCTATTAGAAACTTGACGCTAATTACTTATTATTACACGGGCAGATATTAAAAAACGAACAATTTCGTTTATAATCACTATTTCCTATAAATATATTTATCGAATAAGCAAAACAGTATAAATAAGAACCATAAATAGGCATTAGCATTCCATCCTAACGCAAAATAAAACTGAATTGCAAACAAAGGAATTGCGAACAAAGGAAACGTTATCAGTTTGAAATTTTAAAAGTAGCCGTTTCTTAACCGGCAAAACTGCACTAATGCACTATCGGTTTTACAATGTAATTACATATGAAATAAGCATAAGAATGCGAGCGATAATAAAGAATAAATGCGTCTTTTACCAAGCTAGATCAGGAAATAATTTCATTACCTAACGCTTGCGAAAGAGAAATGTTATATTTATCTATAAAGAGAAATGATATTTGTTTATTTAAGTGGCAGGTGCGTGCAGCTAATAGTCTTGTCTTTTTAGCAAGCTAGATTAGGAAATTTACCTAACGCTTAAGATGCAAGAAAGCCTTCACACAAATTGAAGCCAATTTTTTTTTTTTTTTTTGGAATTACATGGGAATAAACATAGGTAAGGAAAAAAGGCGTACTTCCCTCGGGTTAGACCTACACTCCAACACGTAAATCACAGGTCTCCCAGGTCCCGCAGAATGGTACAGCCAATCCTTTGTTCGCGGTGGTGAGTCGGCGACATTTTTCTTCTCAACGCTTCATAACGGTTGTTTTTCAAATTTTGTAACGTAAATCTTGCAGTTTCCTCAATTGTTCACGGTCGCCAAATATTGTCCGGGCGGACAATAAGAAGTCTTGATATTCAAAACAGGGTTTAATATGTACAACTTAAAATGTATTATATAAAAGGTTTTTGACACCGAGCAGCGTGCGTCTGCTCTGACTGTTGGTCGCCGACTGACGTCACGGCGGCGCCCGCGCCTCGCGCTGCGCCTGCCCTTCCATCGTCCGATGATGCGTGTTCAATATTGCTAATTAATTACCACTACATTGACAACATATATTTGTTTTTTGTGGTTATAATAATTTACCCGATAGCTTTAATATATGATAACTCGAATGTATCTACAAGTTCAGAAAACCGATCATTACAAATAATGTTAGATGGGTCTATCAACATCTCAACATTATTCGTCATTCAGGGCAGATGGATCTTTCAACATCTGGGCTACTATAGACGGATCTGTCAACGTCATCTGATATTATTTTGGACGGATCTATCAACGTCCCCTAAAGCTACATTAGACGGATCTCTCAACGTCACAACAAGTACATTAGACGGATCTCTCAACGTCACCACAACTACATTAGACGGATCTCTCAACGTCACCACAACTACATTAGACGGATCTCTCAACGTCATCAGGAGCTATATAAGACGGGTCTCTCAACGTCTTAACAATATATACATCTTGATAAAAAAATCAATAGATTTCACAAATCATAATTCTAAATATCTATCACAATGAATCTCAATCAATTTAATCATCATCTTGGCTACTAGTTTCACAACTAGAACTGCTGTCGTTATATGTGGTGATCCAAGGTTTTATGCGATCGGCTGCCCAAGTATTACAGTAGTCCCTTTGAGTGATAGTGGACCCTTCAATGCTAGAGACTTCGTACCTATCGTTACCTAATATTTTAGTGACTTTGAATGGGCCAGTGAATTTGGGGAGTAATTTTTTACTTTTACCGTCATTATGTGGCATAGGCTTGAGAATTTTTACTAAGTCCCCGACTTTATAGATTCTAGCTTTAATTTTAGTCTTATCGTACCTTGATTTTTGTTGTAACTGATCCTTTTTTATATGATTACTGATCTCTTCCCTTATTTCGTGTAAAGAACCTGGCTGTCTAGTTTCCCTCAAAACTTCTGCAAACACGTTTTCTCCTCTATTGACTAATTGAATACCGTATAATGCTTCTGATGGTGCTTTTCCTATCCCCTTATTTAATGTATTATTTAATCCCCATTGCAGTTTCCCTAGAACTTTATCCCAATTTTTCTCACCTATTTTGTCAGTGAATGCAGTTAAGGAGTCCAAAATGGTTCGGTTGTACCTCTCCACTTGCCCATTAGCACGTGGCGAGGCAACCGCATTGAGTATAATATGCCTTATCTTTGATTCTTTGCAATACGACTCAAATTCTTTTGACGTGAATGACGTTCCTTGATCAGATATTAATCTGGCAGGATATGCAAAAGTTGTAAAAATTTCATCTAAGACGCGTATAGTTGATCCGGATTTAAGGTTCTTTTGTGGTTTAAGTAAACAGAATTTAGTAAATCCGTCCACTATTACCAGTAAATAAGAATTGCCCCTTGTACTTTTGACGAAAGGTCCTAGGTGGTCTATGTGAAATGTATCAAAGGGTTTATCTACCTTATGAATTGGATGTAACAGGCCTTCTTTAGGTCCACTCGGTTCTTTACTATAAGCACACTCAATACAGTGCCGAACATATTTGGTAATGAAACGTTTCATCTTTGGGAACCAGAAGTCTTTACTTATTTTATTGAACGTTTTTTCGACACCAAAATGACCAATGTCATCGTGGTTCAATTTACAAAGTTGAAATCGAGCACTTTTAGGTACAACCCATTTTAATTGACCATCAACAATGCGATATATTTTGTTATCTTTAATAACATACTTTTTCATTGTTTCGGGGTACTCTTTGTCCTCTAAAATCTTCCTAATGTGTTGGATCTTAGAATCATTTAACTGTCAGGTTAAAAGCCAGTCGTCTTGAGTGATCTTAAGTACAGAAGGCATAGGGTCTGGAGTGGCATCGAATTCACAAGGTAGAGGATTCCTACTCAAAGCGTCAACGTGTGACATGTGTTGTCCGGGTCTATACTCAATTTTAAAGTGAAACTCTTGGAGTGCTATCCACCATCGGGCAATCCGGGGAACAAGGTCGCGTTTGGTAAACGTGTCCCTAAGGGCAATGCAGTCAGTTACCAACGTAAATTTGACTCCTAGCAGGTAAACACGGAAACGTTGTAAGGAAGCTATTACTGCAAGAGTCTCTAACTCATATGCATGGTAATGCTGCTCATCTAATGTTGTTTTACGGCTAAAGTAAGCAATGGGCTTTAAAGGGGCAGAGTCTTTTTCTTTTTGCAATAATATGCCAGCTAGTCCATGTTTACTTGCGTCCGTATGCAAATATGTGTCGTGATTAGGATCATATAGTCCCAAAAGTGGCCTTTGTACTAAAGCAGTTTTAAGTTGGGTGAAAGCTTCTTGTTGATTTTCACCCCAAGCCCAGTCACAATCTTTACGCGTCAAATCAGTCAGTGGTTTGGCGATCGTAGCAAAATCTTTTATAAATCTACGGAAGTAACTGGCTAAACCAACAAATTGCCTAACCTCGTGTACGTTTGATGGGGTGGGAAATAGTTCTACGGCTTTTATTTTTGCTTTTCCTGGTTTAATTCCCTCCTCGCTTATCTCATACCCAAGATATTCAAGCTGCTCTTGAAAAAAATTGCACTTCTTGAGATTTAAAGTTAGCCCAGCGTTTTTCAGCATGTCCAATGTTTCTTGTAGCCTGTCATACTCTTCTTTAAAATCTTTACCAGGTATAAGGATGTCATCCATGTAAGCGAGGGTGGATTTAAACCGGGAATTACCCAATATCTTATTAATCGTTCTTTGGAAAACGGAGGGAGAATTAACCAGGCCAAATGGCATTTTTTTAAATTGATATAAGCCATCCGGCGTTATAAAAGCAGTCAGATGTCTGCAGTCAGGTCGTATGGGTATCTGGTAATACCCACTAGCCAAATCGAGACTAGTGTAAAACCGATTACCGTTAAGCATGTCCAAAAGGTCATCAATTCTGGGTAAAGGAAAATGATCCTTTACCGTTTTCCTATTCAAGGCCCTAAAGTCTACGCATAATCGGTAACCACCAGTTTTCTTAGTTACCAATATGATTGGGCTTGCATAGGAGGAATTGGACTCCTCTGCGATATCATTATCCAAAAGTTCCTGCACCATATCGCGAACTCTTTCCCTTTCAACATAGCTAAGACGATATGGTCTATAAGAGACTGGGCTATTGTCACTCAGTTCTATAACCATCTCTGCTTCATCGGTACAGCCTAATTCAGTTAAATTCTCGGCAAAACAATGTCTATAAGAGTTAATCAAGCTGACAACTTCGGTTATCTGCTCTTCAGTAAGATTGGGATTAATATTAATTTGGCTCCGATCAAACGGGGGCAGATCTGAGTGTTTGGTAATTTTATTGCAAGTTAACGACTGTGTGTATTGGGAGGGTTCAAGCTGTCTAATAACTCGGGCTCTAGCAAAGACCGGGCCACTGTTCAAAGATATCGGTTGACTGGCCGGATTATAGACAGCTATTTTACATGACCCTTCGTGTAAACCATATACGCCGCCAACAATGCAGTATGTAGACTTAGCCAACTGTCTCGTGCTAGTTTCGACCAGAATGTCACAAGTAGTTTTTTCTTCATGTGAACACTCTACATAGTCAAGCTTATCTATAATTACATCAGAAGTAATTCTAAGGACAACCTTTTCATTACTTTCAGTCGGAAGAAATCTGATGTCCCCAGGTACGTCCCGTTTCAAAATGTCTAAACGGTCGTTTGTTTTGACTACTAACACATCAGGTCTTTCAGTGAAATCTTGTCCAATCAAAAGAGGAGTAGAAAGTTGAGTCGTTTCTACTATAAACGCGTCTATTTCTGCTGAGACATCTTGAACTTTTAAATTAATTCTTGTCCTGCCTAACGGAGTGTACAAGCCATTGCCAAATCCGCGAATAGTAGGTAGGTTTTCATTATCTTGTATAAGTGAGTATTTATCAACTACATCCTGGCGCACAAGAGTACAATCGCTTCCAAAATCAACGAAACCCTCACTTTCTACTTTACCGTTTATAGTTACTTTCTTGAAATACTTTGAATCAGTTTTATTACTTTGAGTTAACATTGTTTTTAAGTCTTTGTCTGTTTTATTCACATTAGTTTTCTTGTTTAGGTAGCAATCCACCGATCTGTGTCCTTAACGATGACACGTGTCGCATTTAATTATAGGTTTCGTACAGTTAGAAGACACGTGTCCCTTCTCCTTACAATTATAACAAGTGACTTCCAGTCCACCGCTGCTGCTACGACATTGTACCGCACGGTGACCGGGTTTTTTACATTTATGGCACACGATGTCGTTGGAAGCGTTTGTACTGATGCGAGGCTTATAGTATGGTTTCAAGTTGGTTTCTTTACATAAATCCTTCAAGAATTTAAGTAAGTCTTCTGGTTCTTGGAATCTACCTGACGACGCGCCTGCCCTAATTGTGCGGTCTTCTATCCCATGAACTAAACAATCCACGGCCCTTTTCCCCGTAATCTCACAAGAATTTAAAAGCAACATTTTTTCATAATAGTACTCGTCAATATTTTCCCCTATTCTCATGCGACGATCTAACATTTCTGTCAACATAGTGCCGTAATTAGTGTCTGAGGGGAAAGCCCTAATGAGGTGTTCCTGCCATTGCGCCCATGTCAAGAGAATCGATTGTAGTCCTTCATACCATTTTTTCGCGTGACCTCCTAACTTTGGTAAGGCATAATGTATAGTCTGTTCGTCCGTCCAGTGGTAAATCTTAGCGCACTCATTAACCTTGGATAACCAGCGTTCTATTTTCTGATTCTTTTGTGATGGATCATATACAGGTATTATATTTTTGTCATAAGTCATACTTGGAGCGTTCGGCCGCAACATAGAGTTTAACAGTTGGGAGAATTCACTTATGTTAACAAGCATGTTATTCGACATACCGGGAACGGGTACCGTATTCTCGGTTACTGACGGTGCAGCTCTCTCGGGTAGCTCGCGTGTAGTTGAAGATGCTGTGAGATGCTGTGTTTGTAAGGGCCCGGGAACAGCCTCCATTTGCACCGGTGCCGTTGCGGACTGCAACTCCTTCTGTGGAGGGTCTGGCGTTCCGGTCCGCCGATTGTGTACGCGTTCATCATGTGGTTGCACCTGGAACACATCATCGAACAGTATCATTTTCAAATAAAAATAACTCTTGACAAGGTAATGAAGTTACTAGTTTGGTTATCAATATTAATTTATCAATTTAAATAGCAATTACAATCTCTTTCTTTATTTGGCGGGCTATTGGACTGGTGAATATTAATGAAATAGCAATGAAATGTAACAATCGAACGACTGATCGAACGTCGGATCAACCCACGAACCGTACAATTAAGCGGCTGAACTATCGACCGAAATATTCAAATAATATACAGAAAGTTATACCCATAAATATCAATTGCTTAATCGGACCGACTCCATTGTGACATGGTCATTTGACCAACCGTTACGTTACTGAAAACTAGATGATCAAGCAGGGAACGTCATTAGTTGGCCTAATTACTCGTAATCCCAATGTAATAAAAAAATTAACTAAGTTTACCAAAAAGTGGAAAATAAATCGTTTATAAATGAAGGTAACACGATTTATCGAAATCTTTTAATGAATATCTGGGGTCTGGGATAAAACGAAACACTTATTATAAATTACCGTTACACAAAAAAAAAAATTCGGCTATATTTAGTATCAAAATCAAGGTTAATTATTTGCATAACAAAGGAACGAGGAAAAGAAACAATATATCTAATTAAACATATATGACGTGGCGTAACTAACGAACATTCATGATATTGTACGGAAAATAAAAAAAACGAAAACAAAAGGACATCGGAAAAGAAAAGGAAAACAGCGGAAAATGAATGGAAAACACCAGGAAATTAAACGGAAGTACCGGAAAACGAACGGAAAACACTAGAACCTTAGGAAAACATCAGAAAAATTCAGGAAAACACTGGAAAACAGTGGAAAATAAAGGAAAATGATACGTATGATCATGGTCACTTGCCTGTTGTTGCGTAAAAGCCTGTTCGATGAGCCATCCGTCCACGTGTTCACCTGAAGTAACGGTTGCTGGTTTTACTGCCTTCTTTTTCGCTGAACGTTTCCTGGGTCTCGAGTGTAGGCGTCTTGGCTCGACAGATATATCGCTGCTCGAGCTTCTTGACCGTCGAACTCGTTTCCTAGACCTAGCCTCGCGACTCCGTTTCAAACTTTTACCGTTATTTTCCATTTTAAGGTCCTTTATCCGCACTTCTGATATAAGATGGCAGGAGGTCCGTTAAAATGAAAAACCAGCATCCACAGTTATTGTAGTATATATTTTCAAATAACACTTGGTTCACAATAGGTAAGCCTACTCTGGCCATCAATCTCGGAATGCCCCCAAAAATGGCGCGCAACCCGTTTTATCACCTACCCTTAAAACTAAAGTACTTATCATAAACGCATCTTATTTTAATAGTTTTGTTACTACTATTCCTATAAACACAATAATCATTTACTATTATTAATATTATTTTGAGAAATGTATAAAACAACAACCCTTAAAACTAAAGTACTTATCATAAACGCATCTTATTTTAATAGTTTTGTTACTACTATTCCTATAAACACAATAATCATTTACTATTATTAATATTATTTTGAGAAATGTTTAAAACAACAACCAGACTTAAGACAGTAAATACCGAACATTATTTCCGTTTATAAACCGGAAGTTACGCTGTATGACAAAATGAACAACTTGGGTACTAATAATCATTTAAATCTAACAAAAGTAACTACGCAAGTTAGTGTACTACTGCCTGTTACTTATACTGTTAGCTTGATAAAATATATGGAAGTAGGCCCTTGGCGAAGGTTTAGGTTGAACTTTATGTACATTGTTATTTTTTTGCAGTTCATTACCAACCAACCACCAGCCAACAGTCCTTTTACAAAACTGCTCGGGTTCCGCTGGTATTTTTAGGGTTTCGTACCCTAATGGTAAAAACGGAACCTTATTACTAAGACTCCACTGTCCGTCAGTCTGTCACCAGTTTCTCATAAACCTATAGACAGTTGAAATACCAAAAACAAAAACAAAATAAAATAAATATTTAAGTGGACCCATAAAAAAAACGTGTTCTTTTTTCATTTTTTTATGAGGTGATACGGAATCCTTCGCGCGTGAGTCAGACTCGCGCTTAGCCGGTTTTTTATTCACTTAAGTTCGCTGGCTTAGTGATTTGTGCCACATGCCGCTAGTAGGACATTTCGGGGGTGTACAGATTTTTTACACGTCGTCATACTCTCTTAAGGACACAGTTGTCTCCCATAATCTCCGAACCATTAAAGCCATGAGGCTTTAATCTCACCGAATTTTATTCAAACCCTTTTTACGACTTGACTGTAAAATATACCAATATTTTCTCAGGCCGCACAATTTTTTTAATTACTTGTTAAGGGAAAAGTGTTCGTGGTGTGGGTAATATGGCACAAAATCAGGTTACCAACGGTTCTTTCTAACTTGGTTTATATGGGCTGTTATGTCACGATTTTTGAGTTACTCTTTTATACATTATTATTTTAATTACCTCGATGTTTCGGACATGATGCCACGTCCATAGTTCCGAAGGGACTCAACTTTAGTAATTTCCCTGAAGGTTATATAAAAGTCAAAATAGATTCAATTCACTCAACCCTCTTAACTCAGCGATATAAAACTATTCCCTAAGCATTCACACCTTTGTATTTATGTGTCCATAAAGTACGTTTTATTCGTCGCAATAAACCGAACGATTGGATCTGTTTGAGCTATTGATAAGCCTAATATAAGTTAATAGTACTTTAAAAAGTTTACTCAGGCTTATTCAAACTCTTCTTATTGTATTGTTGCGTTACGCTTTAGAACAAATTTCTTTTTTAATTAATTCGAGTCTGTGTACACGTTTTTGTTCTCGCCTAGAATTTATTTATTATTAGTTATTAATGATAATATAGGTTTTCATTGTTTATGTCTGCAGGTTATTGCGTAATTTAAATTGTCTTAGAAAGCCAAATAATAGGTATTATCCACTGTGAAGTGCATCATAATAACTTAGACGTCACTTTCTGTTGTCAAGGAACAAATCGGCTACTATTACACTTTCCTAAATTAGTCACTAACGAGAGGGATCCGGCAATATGTGAGACACGTATGGAGATAACTCCATCTCACTCCTTGGTATTGCTGCATCCCTCACTTAGGATGCTTAATTTGGGGACCACTAATGTATACAGCCAAATAATGCTCAACCCAATAGTGTAATAGCCCAATAATTGGCGTCCATGATGGACGCGGATTATTGGGCTGTACATTATTGGGGTGTACATTCCTGGGTCGAGCATTATCGGTAAGGGCCAATAATGTGCGGCCAATAATCGGTGTCTACTAAATGGATTCGGATTATTGGGTCGTGCATTATTGGGATGAGCGTTATCAGGGTGTACAAGCTCGGTCCGAGGCAATAATGTGAAGCCACTATTTGGACAGGGCAATAATGTACATCCCAATAATTGGCGTCCAAAAAAGTGGTCGCCAATTATTGGGCTGTACATTATTTGGTCGTACATTAACCGGACTCCTTAATTTAGCCAAGTGTAATAATAACACAGTGAATAAAGGATTTTGACCTTACAAACGGTCCGGTAGTTTTGAATTTTTGATATGTTGTCTAGGATGGTTAGTGAATGTTTAATTGCAAAATGCACAATTCCCCCCCCTCCGTGCCCGCCGCCATATTGAAAAAACCGGGAACTTCTTCACATTTTTGCTTAATTCTTTGTCTAGGAGCACTTGAGCTAGATAAAAGCTTAGACAATGTTGAAGAGGATAAAATTTACTATAATTTACATTTTAAATTTTGTTTCAAAAACTGATAGTTACAGAGATATGCACATTTAAAAAAACGTAAAAAATCGCAATTTCCAACTCAAAAACTAACTTCTGGATTATATCTTCGTTTAGGAGCATTTTAGCTAGAACAGTGCTTGGGCAATTTTGTAGAGAATTAAATTTACTATAATTTGCATTTTTAAATTTTGTTTCTAGGACAGATAATTACGGAGATATGTAAAAAATAAAGTCACATTTTCCGAAAATGTATGTAAAAATGGACATGAGTTTTATAAGCAATTATATTTCCTACATGTTTTAATTTGTCCTAGACTAGTCCGTAACTGAATGACAGCGTTCTAAACCAAGAGTTTTGAGAAATTTTAGGAAAATTCTACTTTTCCTGTTTTTTAAATGTGCATATCTCCGTAACTAACCGTCCTTGAAACAAAATTTGAAGTGTAAATTATAGTAAATTTAATTCTCTACAACATTGCCCAAGCTTTGTTGTAGCTAAAATGCTCCTAAAAGAAGATATAATCCAGAAGTTTGTTTTTCAGTAGGAAATTGCGATTTTTTACGTTTTTTTAAATGTAGATATCTCCGTAACTATCTGTCCTAGAAAAAAAATATAAAATGGAGAATGTAGTAAATTTAACTCTCTATAACATTGTCGAAGCTTTCTTCTAGCTAAAATGCTCCTAAAGGAAGATATGAGTAAAAATATGAAGAAAGTGCCGGTTTTTTCAATATGGCGGCGGGCGCGGAGGGGGGGGAATTGTGCATTTTTTATTTAAACACTGACTACCCATCCTAGACAACATATCAAAAATTCAAAACTACCGGACCGTTTGTAAGGTCACACATAGTACTTTAGTCTCTATTCACCGTATTATAAGCCTTTAAGCCTAACAAGTGTCGGTCCGGCCCACGGATGTGGCGCTACAAACAGCTTTTATAAATAACGAGCATACGTCATATATTTGCATTACTAGCATTAACCCGCGGCTTCGCTCGCGTGTCTATATAATATACATCATCTTACGGGGACAATGCTCTTTTTTTCAGGATTAAAAGTAGGCTATTTGTTAAGTTAGGGTATAATCTGCAATCTGCATTTCCCTCATGCATATCCGTCCAGCCGTTTTAGCGTGAAGAAGTATCAAACATACATAGACTTTCGCTTTTCTAATATTACTGGGAAATACTTTTTATGTTATCACAACTCCACTTTAACAAATCAAACCGAAAACTCAAGCACTCAAATCAAGCGATCTCAGCTTTTACTGTATCCAAATAAAGGTCACTTCAAAATTCATAACTCGAAGTGAAGCTAAGACACCGGGATATGTGTGCATTTTATTTGTACAAAGTTTTTATAATGTCCCGAGCCTCCGCTTATCGACTTGGGATATTCGAGACTGGTTTAATGATTCTGAGCCATGTTCTAAGTTACGTCACGTTCTATTGTAAGATATTGAGGTTCTCTTTGTTGATGAATGATAAATGTATTATTCTGAGCCAGATAAACATTATTCAGAATTCTGAAATGACTTAACATAATTATTGAAAAGCTTGAATGTATTTATTACGGATGCAGGAAGTTTCCCGATCATTACTCCTCCCGTCCCAACGCGCCGCCCGCCTAGGTACCGATTGACGACGACAGAGATCCACCAAATACATTTTTTTTTATCTATTAGGATAACGCAGGTCTCTATCCATACCTCAACAGCAAAAATACAACCCCCTTATAGGATCACGTGTAGCTGTCTGTCAGTCCGTCTGTTACAACCGATTTGCTGCAAAACTACTGGACCGATTAAATTGCAATTTGCTTCCAAAGAATTTTCATGCCAACAATATAAAATTTCACAATTGGTGGCATTTTCGTAATTAACGTCCCAAAAAACCATAAAAATTACACCCATACTCATATTTAGTCATTTCAACCCCATCGCACCCCAACAGGCGAGACGGTATTTCACGTCCACCACGTTTGTTTTTTAAATCGTTGTTATTTTGGTAATCTGCGACCCGATAAATAATACGGTGAATAGAGACTAAAGTACTATGTGTGACCTTACAAACGGTCCGGTAGTTTTGAATTTTTGATATGTTGTCTAGGATGGTTAGGCAGTGTTTAAAATGCAAAATGCACAATTCCCCCCCCTCCGCGCCCGCCGCCATATTGAAAAAACCGACACTTTCTTCATATTTTTGCTCATATCTTCCTTTAGGAGCATTTTAGCTAGAAGAAAGCTGTGACAATATTATAGAGAGTTAAATTTACTACATTCTCCATTTTATATTTTTTTTCTAGGACAGATAGTTACGGAGATATCCACATTTAAAAAAACGTAAAAAATCGCAATTTCCTACTGAAAAACAAACTTCTGGATTATATCTTCGTTTAGGAGCATTTTAGCTACAACAAAGCTGGGGCAATGTTGTAGAGAATTAAATTTACTATAATTTACACTTCAAATTTTGTTTCAAGGACGGTTAGTTACGGAGATATGCACATTAAAAAAAAAAGGAAAAGTCGAATTTTCCGAAAATTGACAAAATTCTTAGTTTAGAACGCTGTCATTCAGTTACGGACTAGTCTAGGACAAATTAAAACATGTAGGAAATATAATTGCTTATAAAACTCATGTCCATTTTTACATACATTTTCGGAAAATGTGACTTTATTTTTTACATATCTCCGTAATTATCTGTCCTAGAAACAAAATTTGAAATGTTTATTATAGTAAATTTAATTCTCTACAAAATTGCCGAAGCACTGGTCTAGCTAAAATGCTCCTAAACGAAGATATAATCCAGAAGTTTGTTTTTGAGTTGGAAATTACAATTTCTTAAGTTTTTTTTAAATGTGCATATCTCCATAACTATCTGTCCTAGAAACAAAATATTAAATGGAAAATGTAGTAAATTTAACTCTCTATAACATTGTCGAAGCTTTCTTCTAGCTAAAATGTTCCTAAAGGAAGATATGAGCAAAAATATGAAGAGAGTGCCGGTTTTTTCAATATGGCGGCGGGCGCGGAGGGGGGGGAATTGTGCATTTTGCATTTTAAACACTGCCTAACCACCCTAGACAACATATCAAAAATTCAAAACTACCGGACCGTTTGTAAGGTCAAAATCCTTTATTCACTGAATTAAAACCATAAAAACCTTACCCATGTTGATTTTCAGACTTTGTCACCATATTCTGCACCTTTAGGGGTTGAATTCTCAAAAAACATGAAACTCGTGCTTATTCATTTATCGTTAGAATTTCTATGTTAGTATTTCTAACTTAGAAATACTCCTTGGAAGTTTTCAATAAAATAGTTTAACTAATCTTTTTTCCCCGTACAAACTCACGACCCCCATTTCACCCCTTTGGGGGGTGACATTTGACACCCCTAGACTTTATAAGGACACGTAGGTTCCAAATATGGACTCTCTAGAACCAGCGGTTTAGTATTTAGACATTTCAACCCCATTTCACTCCAACAGAGGAGATGTTAATTCACGTCCACCACGTTGGATTTTAAAATCGTTGCATTTTTCGTAATCAGCGACCCGATAAACCATAAAAGCATTACCAATGGATGTTCAGACTTTGTCACCACATTTCTCCCTTTTAGGGGTTAAATTTTAAAAAAATCCTGAGACACGTGTTTTTTCATTTATTGTTAGAAATACTCCTGTAAAGTTTTGAATAAAATAGTTTAACTAATCTTGTTTCCCCATACAAACTTTGGACCCCCATTTCACCCCTTTGGGGGCTGACTTTTGAAAAATTCTCTCTTAGTGCACCCCTACACCTTATAAGGAACCTACGTGCCAAATTGGACTCTCTGGAACCAGCGGTTTAGTATTTAGACATTTCAACTCCATTTCCTCCAGTTTAACTAATCTTGTTTCCCCATACAAACTTGGGACCCCCATTTCACCCCTTTGGGGAATGACTTTTGAAAAATTCTCTCTTAGTGCACCCCTACACCTTATAAGGAACCTACGTGCCAAATTGGACTCTCTAGAATCAGCGGCTTAGCATTTAGACATTTCAACCCCAACTATTTCTCAACAAAATCTCCCCTATTTTAATTCACGTCCGCCACGTTGGATTTTAAAATCGTTGCGGTTTTCGTAATCAGCGATCCGATAAACAATAAAAACATATACCCATGCTAATTTTTAGACTTTGTCACCACATTTCTCCCTTATAGGGGTAGAATTTTCAAAAAACCTGAAACACGTGTTTACTCATTTATCGTTGGAAATACTCCTGTGAAGTTTCGAATAAAATAGTCTAACTAATCTTGTTTCCCCATACAAACTTAGGAACCCTATTTCACCCCTTTAGGGGGTGAGTTTTGAAAAACCCTTTCTTAGTGCACCCCTGTACCTTATAAGGAACCTACGTGACAAAATTTGAACTCTCTAGAACCAGTGGTTTAGTATTTAGACATTTCAACCCCATTTCACCCCAACAGGGGAGATGGTAGCTCACGTCCGCCACGTTGGATTTTAAAATCGTTGTGGTTGTCGTAATCAGAGATCCGATAAACCATAAAAACATATACCCATGCTGATTTTCAGACTTTTTCACCACATTTCTCCCTTATAGGGGTTGAATTTTCAAAAAACCTGAAGCACGTGTTTACTCATTTATCGTTAGAAATAGTCCTGTGAAGTTTTGAATAAAATAGTCTAACAAATCATGTTTCCCCATACAAAATTTGGAACCCCATTTCACCCCTTTAGGGGGTGACTTTTGAAAAATCCTTTCTTAGTGCACCTCTACAACTTATAAGGAACCTACGTGCCTGAACTCTCTAGAACCAGCGGTTTGGGCTGTGCGTTGATATACTGTCAGTCAGTCAGTCAGTCAGTCAGTTTCTTCTTTTATATATTATATATATTTAGAAGATTATACGTCGATTTGTCACTAACCAAATTCAAAACATTGTTTACCGGAATTTTCAATCACTATAGATAGTTTTGGCTTTATTATGCAAAAAATACTTGAAATTTGTGGAATATTTAGTCCTGTTTCCTCGTTTTCATTATGTTCATTATTTCAAACAAAGTAAATAACATTTTCAATGTAGGTACGCCGTCTAACATTGACATCGCTCTACTATTGACATAGCTGTCACTTTACTAAATATCAAATGTTTCGCAATACATTGCTTCTTTGAATAAACTTTATTTTACATTATAAATGAGTTATTTTTAACAGTTGTTTATTAAATGTTGTTCAGTTTGAGGGGTAGAATCTATCTTTTAATTTATTGCTCCTGTTACAGGGCCCACCTGGTATATTATTATTGGCGCGCGGCGCCCCATTATTTGGTGTTTGACTCAGGTTTCTGCTTTTCGTACGCTCTGCCGTGCAACGGTAAAAGGTGGTATCTTTATATGAACTTCATAGTAAGATACGACTTTTTAACGTAGCAAGGCAGCGGCAGCGCTTTCCGCTTTGGGCGCGCGTTCATTGCCAGTCCCTGTAGCGCTATACTTTTCTCAATCGCGTCGCCAGACCAAGAGGGCCATTACGTCGCATTTTATGTAAACAACCCTAAGAGAAAATTCTGCAGTGGTTTGTTCTAGGTATATGGTAATTACCTAATATAAAATCCTTGATTATCAAGTTATTTAAGCATCGCAGCTGAAGGGAATCCTTCGTCCTAATTAATCAAAACCTTTTCTAACCGGAAGTCAGTAATCCATCGGCAGCGAGGCGGAAACGCGTGACTACACAATACTTCCGGCCAGGGATTACAGGCGAAAGCTTTTTAAGGCAGAGCTTTGAAAGCCCTTCGCGATCTATATCGGAACTCGTTACGACTGCTGGTTAATTAAAAATGTCAATTTCTTTTTAGCCTGAGACTGAATATTTTTTATGCCGTTTTTATGTTTTACAATGTCATTAAATTATAATTTGGTTTTTGATGGTAAAAAGTTGTTGAAAATGAACAAGGATAAATCGAAAATTCCAACTTTTATGTTTAAGACGTGATATGTAATGTAGTAGAAGAAATCTGTCATGAAAATTCAGATGGAATAAAAATTGACACCATTTGGAGTCTTTTTTTTATCGTCACTTTCCCCATAGTCCAACGTCTACTTTATTACAATATTAATCAACTATTTAGAAGTGTTAAAAAAATACGCGACATTCGTAAATTAAAAACAAGTGTCACTGTACTTATATCTAGTGAAAATAATTGTGAACAACAAACGCAATCATATTGGTACGTCAGTACGTTTCTAATGGATTATACAACAGAATTGCTTTCTTCTTTTTGTACGCTATTGTACAAAATGCTCAACAATAGTAGATTGGTAAACAAGGATGAAAAACACCTATTTCACTCGATATTTTGGCGCTCAAGCGGAGTTAGAGCGCCAATAGTTCTTGGTAGGCCTTTTCATACTGTAACACAAAGAGCATATAATCACTACGTTTTAAGAGTCGGCACTTTCATACAAGCCGCTAATCGGAATTATGAAAGCCTTTTGTACCAACCTAACAACTTAAAACAGTAGTACCAACATAGTAAAATCCAATTCTACTACGAGTATGTTGGTACCAATGTTGTTAGGGCTTGACAAATACGAATCATACTTTTCTATCGATATCGATAAATATTCGATATTCGTAGTTGCGTAGGTTTGCAAGCAGTTTTTTTTTTGTAATGCAAAAAACGACCAACATGATTAATTGATTAAAATACAAGTCACTTTGACAAATAAATATGCTGGTCGCTTCCTGCATAACTTTGGTAAATTTTAGTGCTGGTTTTACGAAAGTAAATATACGCCTTAAAATTGTTTATTTATTTGACATAACCTAGAACAGTTTATCATTGGTTTTTGTTTTCAAGCAACATATTAGGTAGTAAACATAAAGTCGGTTGACCTAGGACCTGTAAAAGAAACGCTTTATGAGATTTTCACATTTTCATTTAACTTTCTAATCGGTAAATACGCCAAGTCCTCATTAAATAAATAAAAATAAAAATAAATAAATATTAAGGGACAATCTTACACAAATCGACCTAGTCCCAAACTAAGCAAAGCTTGTACTATGGGTACTAGACGACGATATACATAATATATAAATACATACATAGATAACATCCATGACCCAAGAACAAATATTTGCACAAATAATTGCCCCGGCCGGGATTCGAACCCGGGACCGCCGACTCAGTAGGCAGGTGCAGGTGTCTACCAACCGAGCCAAACGCGTCGTCAATTGCCTGTTAACTTCACGCATAAACGGCACCTAAAAATAAAACAACAAATGTTATCGATAATTTGTTCACATCACTATTTTATTGCTTGCTTAAAGTATGATTACATTTTTGAGAAAATACATCATTTTACTTATTTACCTGATAGCTACTACAATCTGAGTAAAACAGCTAACAAATACGATATATATACAAAGTAAATTGGCACTGAAATACAGTTTTACCTGATCGGGTCAAGCGGAAATCTTGCTAAAATATACCAGAATCTTTTTTTCTGACACTCCCAATGCCACAAACTTCACACTTTCTTGTACATTTCCCTGGCATTATTCTTATAAAACACGAACACACTACTACAACATGCCTAATAATAATTTTGTAACAACAAACCAAACAACAAGAAAATTTTATTCCACCATAGATTTTTACAACTTGCGTCTAATTGAGGGTTGTATGACATTTATTTTGTTATTGCGTCCTAATCAAATAGACGTTATGAGACTTGTTACGCGAAGGAATCGGTTGTCGTTTTAATTTAGTAGAATTATTTTTATATTTCAATGTTGGTACGAAAGGCTTTCATAATTCAGTTTTGTATGGAGTGTCGCTTGACTGCTGTAACAATCTAATTGTTTAATACCCCACGTGGCGAACGATGATTCCTCTGACACCTGTCATCTCAGTACATTTTTCCGATTATAGGTTATAAAATGTACTGAGATGACAGGTGTCATATGAATCATCGTTCGCCACGCAGGGTATAGTGCGGTATAAGAACACTATTCCCGGAAATGGTTTCTCAATTATCATATGTCTTAAAACATTGGTATATATATCCCAAATTAACGCTTAAAGTTCGCGTTGCAATTCTGGGTCAACACGCTCATATCATATGTATCAGACATTGATAAATACGTCATGTACCTATAAACCTCATCCAGCTCCCAAGTTCCATTTAAAATCAAAATCATTGCGTGTAGTGGAAACTGTTGGCTTAGAACATTTACTCGTAAGCGATTTCAATTTGTTGAACAAGTGCTGCTGAAACAATTGGACAGCGGCATTTCCAGTAGCCTGTCACTGCTGGGAATGTTTCTTACACAATGTTTCGTTTGTAAATTTTTCGTTAGTTGGAACGGAAAGCTTTTCATGAATAAAGAATACACTCCTTATAATCGTTTTATAAAATCCCGAACATGGGACATGTTGAGAGAAAATAAATTGTAAACTGTGTAATAAATGGTAAACTGGATTTAACCAGACATGATACATGATGCAGACATGATACAGCTCTCGAAGTGTTCTGCCCAAACATAACCCGTGCATGCATTTAGCTGACAAAATGATTAACACTTTCTGTCATGTGAAAATTGTTATATGTTGTGTTGTTCGGGATGAAATCGCTTACGAGTAAATGTTGTCGCCACGTGGGATATTAAACAATTAGATTGTTAAAAATTTCGAACATCGGAGTAGCCCTTCAGGTAGGTATCACGTTCCTATACGCACATCATCTGAAAATAGTACGAGCTTTGATTATGTACCCCCGCTTAGTATAAAATGAAGTAGTAAATAAATGAATATGTAAAGATAGGATAATCAACATAAATGATCCTAATAATATCATAAACGTGAAAGTATTTACGTTCGTTCCTCTTAATTTTAAACGATGTTTGATGGACGGTCGCCAGTGTCCGGAAATCGTCGTACATCCAATTGTTGAAGTGTTTCTTTCTAAAGACCGATGTGAAATATTTGGTTCCATATTGGGTTGCATAAATTTTAAAGCCATAATGTCGATTCGCATAACCACTTTTGTCATAATAGTCCTTGCGCATAAGGTGTATAGTCATTAATTGATCCGCATAAATTTTATGACCATAATGTTTTTACGCATAAGTAAGGAATGTCATATAATTTTGGAGCATATCAACCTGAATCATAATCATTAATCGTCATAATGTTCTTATGCATATCGTGCATTGGCGCATAATACTGAAGAACATAAATGTCAAGCTCCTAATTTTTTATTTCAACATCAGCCTGGTTTTTTGGCAGCAGTTCATTTCTGAGGGGGTCGCAGTTCTTTCAAACCTAACCTAACCTACTTTTCTGGCCGATGTTCGTATTTGTAGGTTCACAATTCTAACCTAACCTACAACTAACCTAACCTTACCTAACCTACTTTTCTGGCCGATGTTCGTATTAATAGGTTCACAGTTCTAACCTAACCTAACCTACAACTAAGAGGTCAGTGTGGAGAAGGATTTCTTAATGCGGGGGGCTTCGCCCCCCGAGCCCCCCTTGTGGGGGGCTTCGCCCCCCCGCCCCCCTTTTTGTTTTTCTGCTCATGTAAGTTTTGTATCATTATTTCAAATGTTATATTTTTGGTACATGTGATATAACTTATACTATATGTCTATTGCCATTAATAATTATGAAAGCCATAATTTATGCGTTGCTCTTCTTCGTACTATCAATTATTATGACATTCAATAATATGATTTGAAATTTTGTGCCATACTAAATTATGCTTATGAACAGCCTGCCGAACAACAATTATGACGTAAAAATGTTATGCAAATAACAATTTATGACAAATAACATGTATGAGGAAAGCCATTATGCGAAATGAGTTATGACAATCGAATTTATGACAAGAATTTTTATTCCACTAGAGGTGATCCCGAAATATTTATCACCGAGTACCTACAGTATTAGAGCATAAAATTCTTGCATTACTCGGATACTGGACAATACCCGAATTGTCAATCTTTTATGCTAGGTACTACATAACCGACGTTTTTAAGTCAAGGGCCTGACACGCTTTGATAGAGAAAGATAGCCTTATTGCGATTCGAGAAAATAGAAAAAAGTGCAGTCTCTATCACCGACCGAGCATTTTTTCATGGTCGGTTCATAGGCACACTTATATTCATGACGAAAAGTGGCTGTGTGGAAGAACCATATTGGCACCAAAAATAATATTGTTTTCAAAATCAACAAAAAAATCTTTAACAAAATAACTTCTACGTAAGCAAAAATTTATAACTCCGTCGACACTGTCATGGTCCGCTGATGACCACCACTTACCCCGTTGAATTTTTGAACTCTTTGGTGCTATTTGGGGGTGCCCTCCCACAAGCTTGAACTGAAGGTACTTGTAGGCGTACCAGTTTTGTTAATGCGCAACTTAGACGCACCCAAATTATGCAACGGCACGACATAGATTGAGAATCACCGAATTAGGGAAGTATATTGTGAAGGGAACGATTTTAACGGGAGAAGCCAAGGGACAAAGTGTACTTATACCACGTATTCCAATTATACCAAATATTTATAAATGAGGGGAAAACGTTAAAAGTAGCAGGAATACATTTGGGCACGCCATGTTTTTCTCATGGACAGTTGTAATATGCAGCTTGCTCACGTGTCTCCAAATCAAAAAAAAAATCATTTTTTTGTTGGTTGCAATAAATCATTTAATATAGTTTTTAGAACTATATACTTCAACAAACTAAGTTGTAAAAACCAAATTAGAAAAAATAATAGTACTTACCTAATATTATTATGTCCCGATTTCATAATATGACAAAATTGTTTGGTGAATGTTCCATACCTTCTTCGACAGCTGATTATCGACCGTCACCATCTCGAGCCATTTCTGAGCATAACTTATCGAATCGAATGGGACTTAGCCTCGGATAACTTATTGAATCGAATGGGACATAGCCTCGGATAACTTCAAAAAGATCCAAAATGTATGTTTTGCATTTAGTGCATCACTTTCACCCAATAGCCAAGAACATTTAGATTCCATAGGATTATTACCTGAAAGTCTAAATGTCTTTTTTATTGTCAATATCAACTTACGAGTTCTACGCGTACGACGTCGCGGGCAAAAGCTAGTTTATAAAAAATATCAAAAATTACAACCGATTTTCTATTTAAACGAAGTGGCCAGTTAAGTGACAGTCAAGAGGTTTCATAAATTGAAATCAAAGTGGCCCTAATCATGTGTCTTTTCGAATTAAACCTTTTTCCCTAATTAACTCTAAACATTATATCAAATTTTAAATTATTTACATTTACTATGTGTACTAGAAGCGAGTACTATCAGCTCTAAAAGTATTGGCAGTGAATTTGGAAGCGCCTTATATATTATGATAAAAAATGTCTTAGAACTCCCTAACCAACGATGGTCAATGGTCATGGCAAGACGAGCTCCCTACGAGCCGCTAGGACGCCTGACGTGCCAGTGTGCACCGAGGTGCTAATTTCCGCCTTCCACTTTTGTTTGGCTAAAATCAACGCTCGTTCATAGCTAATCGTAGCAATGATGTCATCCTATAGATTTGGAATCCAAAATATTTTATGGTTTTAAGAGAAAAATGCTTTCGAAGCATTCTCGGACACGTTTGTCAACCGTGGTCTATGGGTTAAACTCCGAATACTCGGTTATATGACGAGTGACGATGATAGCGAGTGAGCAAAGATGTATTTCTAACTTGTCTTTTGTCTACTCTTGTTACGCTGACAACTGTCTGCCATCCGAGAATATTAAAACAGCTGAGCACCTTCGGGTTCTCGGTTAGAAATAAATAAACACGATAGCTAGATTCTAAGCATTATTTTTAGATACCAAAATGAACAAGAAAAGTAGGTATTTATTTATAAATCTAGAGCACCATAGATTATTTCATTGCCAAACATTGCGGGGATTACAGAGAAGTTATTTTCTCATCATCAATGATGTAAGAAATTAATCACGCTGACCCAACGTTACATCACAATCGATATTGTAGATCCGTTATACTTAGAAAGAAGTAAGGATTCATCCTGGATGGACGGGTGTAAATTAAAATGAGTTTGTTTGGCGTAAATTAGACCAAAACAGCCTTTTAGCGCCTTTTTGCATGCATTAAGGAATCTTAGCACTACAACAAAAAATATGTAACTTATATGTAGGTATGTTTTAGAGCTGTAAGCCAATCTCGTAGCGTTGCAGTTGGGTTCTTCGGTAAAGACAGCTGATAAAAGTAAATGACTGTAATTTTCGAGTCGAGTCACTTCATTATTCACTTTCTGTGATAAAAACTAAAAGACGGCCAGATGATTGTCGTATTTCGTTTTTCCTTTCGAAACTTAAAAAAATCAAGCGATGCATGAACTTTTTGTCCCAAGTAATTTTCGAGGTATGAATAGCCTCGAGAAAAAAAATAAGAGTAATTTGTTTCTTTATTCTCAAAAAAATATTGTTAAGTCTGTATTTGTCTGAAGGAAAATTAAGGAATCGGGAAGACAATGGCACGCAATATTCTTCTGGCTTTAGTTTGCCAGTATTTTTTATACTTATTTAATAGACTATACCTGAAGTATTTTATCTAATTGCTACTTATAAACGTATTATATTGTACAACTGAAAGTAAAAATTAAATCCTTATAGAAAACTAGGATTCTCGCATGACTTTGCCTATGTGGCAAGGATATTGCTCGTCCTTCAGGGATTCATTGTCATTTTCCGCTACATACTATATGCAAAAACTACGTTAGTTAATTTCTTAGCTAGCAAAGAAAGAAACCCTACAGACAAGGACTTTACTGTCAACTAGGGCCAGGATCCTTTTAACATGTGATAAGGAAATGGAACTGCGAAGGATTCCCTGGGCACATAATAGAACAGAGTGCCACGTGCCTCGATAATATGTCAACGTATTCGCATCGAAAAACAAAAAATATATGGCCGTTTTTTAGCCGTGACAAGGCCGAAATACTGCTCAGAGATATCGCAGCACCTTACCAAATCTCCTCCGGATTGTAGGTACTAATTCTTGCCGTTAGTACTAATAAGCATACTGGTTTCTTTTACGCATTGTAAAACTATCTACTTTCATGTAACTCTTAGTAGCCTTCAGTAACACAGCGTAGGTATCGATCCGCGCATCCTTAAATCTAATAAACCAAAACTTTTATGCCATTATTACTAATAATATAACTTGCAAGGTTGTTACGTACAAATCCCTTTAACCAAGTTGATAGGGACAACTAAGTTGTCCCTATCGACCGCCTTTGGATAGCCACTGATAGACTATTATCCCAAAGGAAGGGACTATCAATGTGAATATTATGCCATTGTTTTTGGGAAAAATACATTACAGGAGTAATGGTGTCGTGACGTTGACGTGACGCGGGTGAGGCCAAGGGACGCTATTTGATTAAGCATGGTGATAAATATTAAAGCCAGGAGAAATATTACTGTGGACTGTTGCGGTAATTCTTTATGATAGGCTGAGTTATATGGTTTCTTTACAAATATTCAAACAGTAAAGGGTAGAAAGATTATATTTTAAAATAAGCACAAGTGCGGATAAAGGATTTCGTCAGCGCCATTTGGAGGCGATGTGGCACTAACAATTTATAGTACGGCATACACAATTATATCTAAATCACTATGATTATGCCAAACGAGAGCGCTTTTATCAATCAAATCTGATCTCTTTCAGGCAATGTTAAGATTTAGCACCAAAAGAAAATAATATAGAACACTTAAATCCAGTAGGACAGATGGTAAGCAACTGGTGGTTATATCGCTTGGCATCGATCTCTTTCAGACAAGCTAAGGTAGTAGAATTGACGCGAAAGCAAAGATAATGAGCAATTTTTCTAGATGGGAATCTTTGGGTGGATATTATTTGCTATTCAATACCGCGCAAACCACACAATAAAGAAGTCTGTTTCGAAATGCATGAAATACATATGTTTATGTTTATTATGAAAAATGTCAATAAAACTGAATCGACACAAAAAGTTTTAGGTAAATGATCGAACATGCTCAAAAAAATTCACAAGAATCGGTTGAGAAATGCGACCTTTACACAAGAACATCCGGAAATCTGTATAACTGGACATCCGGACAAATTAGGCACACGGACAAACGGACATACGTTCGGCCATCGGTATATAACTACCTAAAGATAAAAACCCTTTTTTTATTAAAATTGTAAAATATAGGGCTATTTCAGATAACAATTAGATCCGTTTTCTAAAAATATTACTTTCAATTGTTTATCTCCTTAATAAATAATTAAAATAATATAATTATATTGAGGTGACGACACTATTGATTTGACTTGTATTTCAAAATGGCAAGGACAAGTATATTCACTCATTTATATGTAGAGCACATAAAAACATAATTATACTTATTATGGTTTCTAGTTCGCAGTAAAGGAGCCGAAGTCGCGGGTAAAAGCTAGTAAACGATATTCACTCCCACGCGTAAATTCAAGTTCTACATATTACCAGCAGGTAAAAAAAGATAACCCATATCCGGTTCAATTTCATCGACGTCGACGTTTCCATGTCAATTTGTCAGGATTAGCCCCATTGTAGGGCGTCTCGTGACTGCTGCTCGTCAGCTGTTTTATAGCGCAGAGGTGGAGCTGACAGCCCGGAAGTTTAATAAGTGTTTTACGTGAACTTCATACTTTTTGAGCGCCTAATGATAGTCTTTGTTTACAAACGGCAAGAGCCTCTTTCATTTTGCTCACCAGAAATGAGTAAGCTCGAGATCGCTTTCATTTCATTCAGAAATTAGACAGCATTGAGAGTGGAATTGTCTCAATATTAAATTTAATAAGAGTTCATTGAATTCTGTCGCCTATATTGATCACGGGCCTTCCATTTACGGCATTTCAGAGAAAATTTAATAATAATTATAGCTTAAACGAGACGGACGAAGGCGTTTCGTTCATCCAAGCTAGGCAAGTTGTTCGGTGGATGGTGGATGGCTTTATTTGTAAAAAAATCGCTCATTCTCAATATAATTCCTTTCGTAGTATAGTAATAATATGATAGATTAGTCTTTTACCGACTACATATTTCCCAAGTGGTTGATTAGTAGATAATGCCTTAATGCTTTAACTCCGCAAATTGTACTTTTTTGATAAAGATACGTAGATATATTTACGATATAAAGTTTAAATAAATAGATAGTTATGAGTACTAGAAACCGATTATACGTACATAGGTATAGCCTAACAAGTTGCGGTATAACCCTGGTATAGTAGCGCTACTAGTGTCTTTATTCTGTGACGCTTCAAAAAGTCTTCGGCAATAATGTTCATACATCATATATGTACATACAATATAAAATGTCAGTGTCAGTAGCGATATGTCATCAACCAAACTCAAAACATTATCAGAATGATGCTCAATCCTCTCTTCTTCTTCTAAAATAAATATTGAATCGTATAAGAATAACCTTGACTTTCGTCACTGTGGATAGTATTTATTATGAAAAAAAAATTGAAATTTGCGGAAAAGTCGGTGAATGTCACTGAGGTAAACAAGGAGGAATCAGGATTAGTCCTCAACGTCACTTACCAAAAATTTGTCGTTACCAGTAAAATAAATAAGTACCACTAAAAATTTGCAATATGGCGTGGGCTGAAAAACGTCCTGTCCGGCTATAAATAAGTAATTCCAAGAATTCTTGTAGCTTGTCGAAAACATTATATTTGAGCATGAATTATAAAGTACTAATATATTCTTGTCATATGTTTGATTTCTTTCATACAAATCTTATTAGTGATGTGGTCCCTAAGGCCGATGAATCCTTTTTTTATCCTTCAGACTGCCAAAAATAATTAAACTACGTCTCTGCCGGATGCTTGTATCACTCTCGTGTAGACAACAGAATGGCAGAATCCTCGTAAAAAATCTCATCGCATACGAGCTTTATGAGACGTACATTTAACTAGAACAAAGGCGGTATGTTTGGCGCGACCTTGAAGGCACTAAGTAATATTTAGGAGATACATAAACATAAGCCTAGTAAAATACACACAATATGTGAGAGCACAGAATTAAATGACGAAGAAATATAATTGTAACGAAAAAATCCTGAGTAATCTGCACAATGATATGGATCAGAATTAGACGTCACAATAAGATGTTTACTATGAAGATACTTTTATTAAGTATTCTGAAGTAATTAGATATGTTACTGTATAGACAAACATTTTAAGAAACCAGAGAGATTGATCTTTGAGATCGATCTTGGCTGGCGAAAAATATTGCAAATAAGATTCAATATTGCTTAGTTGGGAATACCGCAATACTTATTAATGTCATAATTTTATACCACTCTTGATCCTCCCAAAATAAGATTATTTGATATTGAAAAAAATGAAATGATTCCTATTAGATAGTTAGTACCTGCCCTGTTGTAATCTGGCCCAGTGCGTGCCGACGCACCATTACGCGGCCGAGCAATAACAGCAGCGGGATTACTGCTCGCCACAA
Organism: Apotomis betuletana; assembly: GCA_932273695.1. NCBI lineage: Eukaryota > Metazoa > Arthropoda > Insecta > Lepidoptera > Tortricidae > Apotomis > Apotomis betuletana. The sequence continues at coordinate 19,870,510 of OW026299.1, forward strand.
TGAAAGAAGACCTGCCATCTAGGGCTGCCACTTGTCATACTTTAGGAAATATTAGAAAGAAAAAAATACAACACATTAACTATAGAAAATACAACGATAACGTTGGTAGGGGACCCGGCCCTTTCTCAGTGTGTTTTATGTGATGCCCAGTTCACCAGCATATATGTCCACTAGTTTGTCAGTTCCACAATGTTGTACATCTAACTAAGTTGCGTGAGCGTTTTTCGCTTCATTACAAACACTAAGTTGCGTGCTGGTAAGATGGTGCTGTTAGTACAACGTTGTTTTATTTTTTAATATTTTTATTGTAGGTGCGCTTTACCCGACTAACCTTAGTGGGTAAACATATTAGAAACGTCGATTGTGTCCGATACATCGCTAATAATTATGGCTAATATTTCAATGTCAATCGCATCAGGGGGGGTAATTCGACCAATTTTAGAGAGATGATGGAGATTTCTCTATAACATGGCCACCCGTTACTTTTGACGTGTCTCTACTTGACAAGTGGCGATATCCCTAGAACATCGCAATTTCGCCAATCCGGTCGTGCTTAATTTGCGTCTCCTTTGTATGTAACGGCATAGATAACAGGCGCATACTTAACTTGACCGGGTAGTGCGTGAAATTAGTCATTACGTTTCGTTCAGAACGTAAATTCATATCCATTAAAAGCATTTTAAACAATCATTACCGCCTTCGTATTTCCAAAATTAAGATGAGATAACGTCGGGGATAACGCAATACCGCGTAAGTAACAAGTGTAGATACGAATCAATATTCAAACAAATGCTAAGTATTTTACTAAAATGAGAACTTTATCGACAGCTGTTATTGTGTTATCCCCGACGATATGTCACTTGAAGCTCATCGCATTTTAATGTCAGTATAAAGACAACACCACTGTTATCTAATAGAGATTTGACGTTTGGCGATCTCTCAAACGGCATTCTCGAATAGGGCCCTAGTTTTATTATCATTTTCACACTAATACTAAGTATAAAGGCAAAAGTTTGTAAGTGTGATTATGTTATGTTTGTTACTTCTTCATGCTCAAACGGCTGGATCAATTTTGAAAAGTTTTTGGTTTGAAGGTAGCTGACACCCTTGATTAACTCATAGGCTACTTTTTATCCTGAAAATTGTAGTGTTCCCTTGGGATGAGCGGGTAACGTCGCGGGGCGCAGCTAGTTGTATTTATAAGTCCGAGATAAACTCCAAATTGTTTTAAACTAGCTTCCAACCCTACCGAATTCAGCAAAAGCATACAGCACTTAGTCAGATGTTCGTTTTATGACGAGGAACAACGTGAGCCGTGTACAGATTGCAGTTAACTCGCTTTCTTTTCGCTATCTCTCTATTGTGTTAGCTGTTGTTTTGGGTTGGTACTCCAATAATGTGAGTTTATGATGGCTTGATTTAATGCTGTGATATTAAGGCGTTCGCGAACAAATTGGGAGTGGTAGCTTGCCATGTTTAACACGTTCACGGACACAGAGAACCATTATGAAAATTGCACGTTGAGTCACAGACAAAACTCATACAAAATGTTATAGCCAAAAACGGCACAACAGGCTTTATATAAAAATAAAACTATGAGAAATAATCGGCTGTAGACGTAGTGGCAGTTTTGCCCAGACAAAAGTCGCCGTCCACAGACGTGGCGCCGTGTCACGGGGGTCCTAATTTAAGTTCCTCGACAGCAGTCCATTAAAGTGTAAATGTTCTGTTCAAACTGTGGTGGCGTGCTCGTCTGTAACACAAAACCAGCACACGAACAACTAACGATATTATAGATTGGAAAATTTAAATATTTGTTGATATGGTTAACCCATTCGAGCAGACTTAAAATCACTGTGTAGAACACTTACAGATTTATTTCGCATCTAAAGGATCTTTTTCTATTCTATTACTAAATTAAAAAAATATATTGAAGACCAGCTATCTCCATAGGGGTCATTATTTCAGGAAAAATCTTATCAGAGCAGTTCAGTTTTTGTGTAAGCCCTCGGCGCTGGCCGTACAGCCGTAAAAATGTGTTTGTTCGCTCAACACACCCAAACGGCTGGTCGGATTTCAACTTATTTTAGTACTGGCGTAGACATCCAAAGATGGTTATGGGTGAATTTCAACAAGCTCGAAATTTACCTAATTTTGGTGGCTTTTTTTATTTTTGATGTTGGAGTCAAAATTATATATCAATAATACGAATTAAGTCATAACCAATATTGTGTAGTAATGGCCCTTTGTTATACATAATAGTTTTAAAGATATTATAATTTTAGTAATTTGCCTGCCACCAGAATTGTACATCTACACCAAAATTTGTTACTTGTGCTAAAAATTAATATTTGTCAATGAAATTGCCTTCTAATTATACCAAAATATCTATGAAAATACAATCACTAACTCGTTTGTAACAACAATATATTTTTTTTTTTTTCGAGGACTTCTTCTCTTGATTGATTTTTCTTGCGACTAGCCATCCTAAAAACTACATACATTTAAAAAAAATAAGCATGTACAAAAGCGAACATATCCCTTTCAGGGATTTCTTCCAATTAACCTTCGATTAAATGAGTGTTAAACTCAAAAAAATAGCAGACAAACCAAGCAACATGTACAATACGATAACTTTACAATAGTACAAATGAAAATGCAAAACCAAATGAGAGAGAGATATGCAAACAGTCAATGTAATACATATTACGTAATATCTATATTAATACATATAACATAAATATAATCATAATTATAACAAAAACAGCAACCTAATCAAATAATCATTCGTTCGACAGCCACAATTACTTGAACTTCCCCTTGAACGATGCTACGGATGCTGCCTTAGGGCGGGAGACAATTTATTCCATAATTTCACGGCGCGCACTGCAAAAGACACCTCGTAAACATGAGATCTATGTAGAGCCAGATTCGCACTTGACCGCAGGCGATGGCCACTACCATCCGCCATGTAAAAGAACTTCTCTGCAAGGTAAGGAGGAGAAGAAGGAATGAAAAGGACATTATACAAAAGACAAAGAACATGTATGCGGAGACCAAAGCAAAAGAGAGCGGACAAGCATGATCTTCGTATGAAGAGGAAGGAAATTCTGCAGACACCTCAATGAAAGAAGGGACGCGAAAAGTTTCCTACTGATCTCAAAAATATGAGGTGCCCATGACAAAGATTGATCTATAGTAATGCCAAACTTGGAAATAAGGGGCTTCCAACGACAATAGCCTGCGACTTCTTGGCATTCTTCATCAAACCGAAGAATTGAGCACGGATTGATTCCAGGTCTAAATTGATTTGCGAAACCAAGGAGCCAAAATCATCAATGCTGGCCGCCGCATAAAGCTGCAAATCGTCTGCATAGACATGGAACGAGGAGGAGAGTGACTGTGGTTGTTGATTCCGTTAATGAAGACAGAAAAGAGTAATGTAGAGAGTATGCCCCCTTGAGGGACACCATAAGACAGTTCACACCAGCTAGAAAATCGGTCATCAACTCGAACCCGCTGCTGTCCCCCAAAGAGGTAATCACGAAACCAGGACAGTGAAGTTGGAGATATATTTAAAGTACTAAGTAAACTGAGAAGAATATCAAAATCAACAGTGTTAAAAACACTACTAAAATCTAGGAGCACCAATATAGTCACTTTTCTATATTCTATATTAAGACGAATATCGTCGGTGATTTAAAAAAAAAGTAATATAGGAAAGGATAGGAGCTATAGAATCCGCCACCAGCATAAGCATATCTAAGCTAAGATTACCCTCACCGACAGCTTGTAATATTAAATGTATTGTGTTTATACTTGACTTCAAATAAATTCACCGAGTCAAAAGTGTTGGAAATGCGATTACAAATGTGTAATTATATACAGATTACAGAATTAGCAATTCTGGTGGCATCAAGCAATTTCGGTGACTTTCAAATTACCACCAAAACCACCAAAATTGATCCACCGAAATTAGAAACAGTGATTAAAAAAATATTTAAAAAATATCCGTATTATTTACTTCCAATTTAACTTTATATTTTAAAAAGGAAACCTTTAACACGTCTTACACACAATTCACACACAGTCAATGATTGCTAAGTCACTAGAAACATATACCACAAAAATTGTGTCAAAAAGTATTTTTAACACACCAAAATTAGATACTTACGTGCTGGTGGACAGATCCAGCAAGGTACGACGTGTGTGTCGTCGCTCCATGCCGGAGCGGAACTAAACGAACAGGTTAACACACGTTTGCTGGTCTTGTTGCGTTTCATTCAACCATAAACACATTTTCAATATTTACCACCAAAATTATCAATTTCACCCGGACAACTCTTAGTGCTCAATTTTGAGTATCTATTTATGTATTAATTTTTATTTATATATCCTTATAATATACTTAAACTAATAAAGATTATAAATAAATGCAATTTTAGTTTAAAACATTGATGATATGGTTCTATCAAAGACATTTATGAGGAACAACGAATACTGGACGCCACACCAAAATTATCATTTTACCGCAAAAAAAATAATTATTGAACATAAATGACTTTTAAAATACTTTGCGATTTGGCTTAAGATAGTAATTTGTGTCTTCTTTTCAGAAAAAAATTAAAACTTTTAAAACAATTGTTTCACACTATAGTTATCAATTCCGTCGCAATTTTTTTTCGCTGAGATAATCACCCTTATAGGATATTTTTGACCTGAGAATAGTAAAGAAAAAGAAATACGCTTTCGAAGTTGGCCCTTGTCCAGTTAGAAGGTGTCTTAGAGTATTAAATAATTTCATGATAGTGATCAAATGGCCTATTGTGTTCGGAAGTGTTATAATTTATTATAGTAAAGCTTTTATAGAACAAACTTGACCTATGGCATTCGACACGATTAAAAATCCATAAAGATCAGTCTCTACATAAAGGATTAGGCAAATGAAACACCAGAGAAATGAGTTACTGAGAATAGTTATTTATGCAAAACGAATTGATATCTGTCTCGATCTGTTTTCACCAACGTTTCCAAGTTTCCGGATTAATTTGTTTCTCTCAAGTCAATCGAATCCGTTGACGCAAAGCGAGTGCTTGTCTACTGACCGAGCGTCTGAGTCGCCGACTATCGACGTACAAGACTTCAGTCTCCGAACACCTCAAACTTACCATACTTCATCACCGTACAACTCTCGTTACCTATCATCTTGCGAGCAATTCCACGAAAATGGAAGCTCTAACTTAATGCGTTAAAGTCGTCAGTGCTACAACGTTTCTGTTGAGATAGGAGCTAGCGAAAATAATCCTTTGAAACCGACTTGAAATTAACAAGTCAATGCATGCAACAGAATATCAACCGAGCTGTATCAACATAGGGATTAATTTCCAGTGCGCTGCGTAACTTCTAATAAAATAGGCCAGGAGTCGAGACCCCTCGTGCAGTTTAAGAGGCGACTAGCATCGAATAAAAGAGGTTTTAAGGGCCCTTTATAAATCTGAGTCATGGATTTTTTTACACTTAAATTTGGTGTCACGAAGCGTTGAGACGTGAAAAGTAAATTATGTCAAATTAAGTGAGGCTTAAGGGCCAGCGAGGGAAATTGAGTGGATTGGTGACATGATTCCGAAGTTTCAAGTATAATTGGTGCCAATAAAACGTAACGAATTTATAGCATTCTGATATTATTTTAATTCAGTCTGACTTATACGACAATTAAATCTATCCGTAGGTATCTGCGGCAAACTGTAAGGGATGTTTATAAAGATTCCAAGATCTTCATAAGACTCACCTTAAAATCAAGTTAGTGATCACGCGATCGTCAGTCAAATATACTGAGAGCACAGCGTATGCATCTGCGATGAAACGTCAGTTAATGAAGGTAAATAAGAAATATCGCAAAAGACCCTTTATAATTAGTGTTAATTATCTATGTGTACAAACTCTTATAAGAGGTTCAATATATCATGAGTAGGTACATATAGAGAGAGGTATCAAGAAATAAAAAAGAATATTTATAGATCGTTAAAAGTACACATACTCCCCTTTTATTCCTCGTACCTCCCTTTTATTCTTGCAGTGATTCATAATTTCGACAAAAACTAATTTTCATCCGAGTGAAGTCATGGGCAAAATTCGTATGCAATACGAAACCAGTATTTTCACAAAAAAATGTGTTCTCGTTAAAACTTCAAACGGGGTTTCAGAATCCTTTCTAACTCAGCTCGTTCGAATTACGCGTGACATTTGGGGGAAAAAATGCAAAACGTGGTCAACATCAAATGAAAAAAAGATTTTTTAGTTGGGAAAACAGTTTTTCTCAAACATCCAATGAAATTAAATTAAAAAAATGAATTGTCTTTACGTTCCTTAAAATAGGCTCGGAAGTATCGCTTTTTGGGCGCAACAACTCGAGAGGACTGTAAAGGGATTTCATACTGCTTTTCAGGCCTAGGCCTGCAAAGTAACTTTTTTTGGTTTCAACAACAAGGTCATTCACACAGCTGGCTGGTTTGACAAAAAGCAGGTTTTGTTTTTAAAGGTTGTTAGATACTTATGGAAAAAAAAATCAAGATGGCGACTTTTTTTTTTCAAAATTTCAAATTGGTCCTAGGCGGCTAAAACTCGGTATCGCGGGGCTCTCGGGGCTCAAAAATATGAATCTGAAATCTTGTCCGAAAATTCGGTCAAATTCGGAAAATATCGAAAAAGAAACGATTCAAAATTTCAAATTGGTGCTAGGCGGCTAAAACTCGGTATCGGGGGGCTCACGGGGCTCAAAAATATGAATCTGAAATCTTGTCCGAAAATTCGGTCAAATTCGGAAAATATCGAAAAAAAAAACGATTTGTATGGAGAAAGTTTCAAATTGGTCCTAGGAGGCTGAAATTCGGTATCCGGAAGTTTTTGGGGCTCCTGAGTCAGAATCTGAAATCGGATTTTTTAAATTCGGTCAAATTCGGAAAATATCGGACAAACAATATTAAGTGTTATTCTTTGAAGTATATTTTTTTATTTCATTGTATGTTTGAGAAAAGCACTATATATGCCTCGTCGTGAAAACGGATTCCCGGCCTCGTATCACTATCCGTATATGTACTAAATATTAGATTTCAAAGACCACAATATTCTTGACATGGCACTCAATTGACAACATTTCATATTTATAACAGGTGGAAATTAATATAGAGATCGACAGGGCTTTAAGTCGTGTACCTTAAAAAAAATCTTTGAATTTTATTCTTCTGTATTTAAAAAAATATAAGAAAATACATCAAAAAACTACAATCTAAGACAATACGGGCTGAATAGGGTTGTTGTCTAAACCAAAGAGCGAAAAAAATTTTTTTATTTTTTATTTGACGTTGACAGGTGACAGATGCATACCGAGTTTGATTAAGTTTTTTTTTTAATAAGAAAACCGACTAAAGTAACCGTTCCATTAAGTTCTGGTTTCTGTGTTGCCACATTTTAAAATGAGTATGTTTTTATAAATTAATCATAAAGTAAATAATCATCTCAGAAAATAAATAAAAACAGAGATTACTTCATCTTTTTAAGCAGAATTCAGAAAAGTAATAAAATGATAGTCTTAAAAATATGAAATGTTGTCAATTGTATTTTTTTTAGATCGGAATATAAAAAAGATGGGTTGTGCATATGTTTCATTGAAATACCTTAAGAGTGTACTTATTGTTTATATTTCTTGACTTTGCTTTCATGACAAGGAAATTTTAATATGAAATAAAATATCGTAGGTTTTTACATTTTATTGAAATTTAATAACTAAACTTGAAAAACTTACATTACAGCTGTTACTCGAACGTCGAATTTAGTTGGATGGTTGGACACAAAATAAAACGCTACAGATTTAGTTTGTCTTTTGTCAAATGCGATGTCATTCGTTGTGAGAAGTCGCGACGTGACCTAACTATGCTGTGCGCCTGTAAAAGTGGCTACAAATGCGCGCCGATTTGCCCCAATAAAGATGAAGCCGCGTGCACCCTGGTGCTCACTGGAAGGCGGCGTGTTTGTGTAGCTTGGACCAAAAATGAAGCCAAATAAAAAACAGGCGAAGTGCGAGTCTGACTCGCGCACCGAGGGTTCCGTACAAACTTTCACTTACCTATCCCATCTTAATTGGCCTGGTTGAGTTAAGTTTGCATGTATGGCGCCGCATACAAACGAGGTGCAGATTTAACGCAACCGAGTTCTCCAAATATGATGTTTGAAAAGGACTACATTTTTTATGATTTTATAACAAACGTATAGTTTTCAGATCTTTATAAGTGTTTTTAGTATGTGACGATATTACTTGCCAAATGTCATAGTTCTAGGTCATCGGGAAGTACCCTATTATTTTAATTCCCTTAAGAGTGTCGAAATGTACGTTTTTTGCGACATAAACGGCCTTATCTTTTTTGACGTTAACGTATTTAGAAGTTTCATTTTTTCACAGCTTCAAGGGACCGTAGACCTGAGTATATGGTGTAGACCTGAGTAATTTCAACTCGATACCACCACGCGTTCTCGAGATAAAGGGTCTTGACAGACAGACAGACGGACGGACAACAAAGTGACGTGTGTGAAGGGTTCCGTTCTTTCCGATTGAGGTACGGAACCCTAAAAACAGATAAATCACCAACGTCCTAACTGTTTCGGTCACGATGAAAGCAGCACTCGTCCGAGCAAGTTATCCCGTAAACTTGGGGGCCTATTGTAAAGTTGCCGGGATTTTTTCCGATCCGTAACTAACAATGAGGCCACTTACTACTTTGAAACGGGACTGCCTAAGCATTTCCTCGAGTTCTGACCTGGCTTAAAACTTTTTTGTGGTTCCGCAGATAATCTTTGTTGTCTGTGTCTGGTATTTATTCAATAGAGTTTTCACGTACTTACGAGTATGTTCTGTCCCCTTAATTTTGTTATTTCACTGAAAATAGAGGTCGTAATAAATTTAGGTACTTAAGCTCTTTTACCGACAATGCTAGTGATAAAATATGCAAGTATCTCCGTTTACAGAACTAGTGAGAATAGAAATCCCCAGTAGTTCTGTTGAAAGAATAAAAATAGAAGTAGTGGCAATAAAAAAGGGTCTGTCCCTAATCAAAAACCTACTAATTGATTAAGACTTACACGATTTTCACACATTTTTTATTGCAACAACAACCGGAACTACCTTATACTCTTTTAATTGCTACGGAACCATGAACAACACCAATGACACGTTCATAACTCACAAAAAGTTCACAGACAGGCGTTCTTAACCGACGGCTAACAAGGCTGCATCAAAGGCATGTGTTCTCAAGCCTTTGAATTCAAACTGACCCGTAAAAAGCGGGGTCGAAAGGAACTTTACCGAAATGGGTACGTGAGTCCTGAAGTTCGTTTGGGGATGGATTAGGCCCGGTCATTTGGTTTCGGAAGGTTAAGTTGAATATAAAAATAAAAATATGTGACGTCATCATTACGGACAGTAGACAAGTGGTTTATCGCATTCCAGCTAGGTGCTAGTACCTATACCCACAGATATTACCGAAATGTTTGTATGTGATGTGTTAATTTAGTTGAATCAATGTAATAAAGGCATGCAACTGCAACAAACCTAATGAATAAGTAACGGCCAACTATAATGTATCAAAATAGAACGTAGGTTGAAGTCAAGGTTTCTAATCATGTAAATTATGTTCGAAATGCCATACCTTAAAGTAGCAACTTGTTGTCTCAATGAAGCTCAAATAGCAAAAAAATACAAAAAAACATTAAACGAATTAGGCAATTGAACCTTAAAAGGTGTGTTTACTACTACAGTTTAGCTACAAAGATTATCTACTTTAGCATCCAAATATTCATTTAATAAAAAGAGATTAAATATTAATTTAAGTATTAAAGTAAAATTGGACATACGTTTTGAGAACTATTTGGAAAATGAAAACCACCTAAGGTCACCAAACTTATTTCATAAGGCTTTATTAAGTTTTCTGTGCGTTTTATTTTTGATACATACAAATAATATATACATACAAATATCGTCAAAACACTGTACACCTATTTCTACTTTTTTCATTTATATGAACATAAAATGGCACAGACAACATAAATTAAGAAGTTTTAATGGCAGCGCCACGTGGTGCCAAAATTATGGCCCTAACCTATAATATCGTTACTTATTTTACTACGAAATAAGCTTTCGTAATAATGTCTTCGCTAGTTTGCTCTTCATTACATAGTATAAAACAAAGTCGCCTCCTTCTGTCTGTCCCTATGTATACTTAGATCTTTAAAACTACGCAACGGATTTTGATGCGTTTTTTTTTAAAGATAGAGTGATTCAAAAGGAAGGTTTATATTTATTATTTAGCATTGCACCCGTGCGAAGCCGGGGCGGGTCACTAGTTTATTAATATAAGCATATTTTTTTTTACCTGCGATATTTTATACATCTGCACGTAAAAATTGTAGCTCCATAAATATAATAGTATTTTATGCAATCGTTGCACAATGAGCCGCGTTTAGGTCACGAGGCTTGCCGAGTGGCCTAAGTAGGTAAGGTACGAGATTTAAAGACCTAATTGTGTAACTATTGCATACAATACTTTTTATACGAGCAAAACACAGAACCACATTTTTTACTTTAATCGTCATTCCCCACTATGAATTTTTATTTTTGATGTAACCTTTTTCGTTCAACTAAAACTGACCTATTAAAAAAAAACATGATCACGACGGTCATGCTGGTGCCTCGTGATTGGTAAAAATTTTTGACAAGTAATTATAACCAATCAGTGCAGAGTAGTGTGCTTTTTTAAATCAAATATGCTGATGTTCTCTTTTTGAAATTATTAGAGTCGAGTAGAGAGATGTCTGATGAATATTAAAGTTCTGTAGCGCGTACCATAGAGTAGGTATAGAATTTTGGTACAGGATTAAAAAGTGCGTGATTGTGATTTTGTCTGTGAAATTATAATTGACATACTTTAGTACGCGAGTATAAAAATGACATTACATAAAATATTTATTTGACTGTGCAACAGTTCAACTTTCGTAACAGTCGTGCATTCTGGACTTATTATCTGTTATTTACTTTGACCACGGAGCTAAGTAACTTCTACAGTACCACCAAATGTACCTAATGTCGGTGGCAGCGACGTATCCAGACTAATTGTCGTCGTCGCCTTTACGTATTGTCATTAGTATTACAGCAGGGGTTCCCAAGTAGTTTTCTATTTCGGCCCTTTTTGTGGATGAAAAATTATATATAATTCATAATCGAATTCTCTTTCTGGACAGCCTTTGTGGGCTTTATTCCTGCTGGTCTACGAGTACGTAAATTATTATTTACCTTACCCTTGCCTGGCCACGGCAAGACGTGAATATTATGACAAACCACGGGAAAATTCGTAAAGCCCAAGATGACATATTTATATCCTTCACTTCCAGTTCGGGCCACAATCACCTGCGATCGGGGGCATTCACGAATTCACCTCCCCGTGTATGTAATGTACTATTCTTTTCACACTTTCATTTGAAAGTCGTCATGCCAATTTCAGGGATCAGCCACTCCGCCTGTTTTAATCAGAAACTATACACATTTATTATTAAGAGGCCTTATTCCTTTCAAAATGCTGATTGTTTTAGACATTTCTCTCTATGATCAAACATATTTTTTAACATATTATTGATGTTACTACCTAGAACAGGGCTATTCGGATTTATTGGTACATATTTGAAACCTACAGTTTGAATTTTTCATTTATAATTTCAGTTTCAAAAACTACTCGACATTGACAAAATTCACGCAGAAAATTTGATTTTTCAACTTATTTTCGACTGCACGCAATGAAAGCATGAAATAGCTGTGTTACTACCTAGAACTCGTAGAAAAGTATTGTTAATTTCAAAAAGTTGGTTGAAATTATCAATATATTTGTCATAATATAAAAAAAAAAATTTAAAAGGAATAAGGCCTCTTAAGCGTAATCCGATTTGTACTTTCACAGACATAAGTTTTAATATTGTATACACTTCCATTGGGTACTTTTCGCGTCATTAAGACAGGATCGTGGGAAGCGGCACGTGTTCGCCCTCGTCGTGACAAAAACTGCCATTCTTGGGCTTCCAAACTAATGTCCAAGTTTGCTCTTTTTACGGAAAATGCTTTTTGTTAGATTAGATACAATTTCTCGTGTTACGGGAAATTCACATAGAATGAAACATGAATTATTTTTATTAAAGCAGTAACGTCTGCTACCGTAAACCAAGTTTACAATAAAGCGAAAATTTGAAAAATTTAACGTTTCAGGCAGGATTCGAACCTGCGATGCGACTCCAAGTTGGAGTCGCAGGTAGTGTAGAAGCAACTGTTGGAGTCTCCAACGGCTTTCCGGGCCAACACGGGCGTCCATTCAACTGGACCACCGAACCTGATGATAGAGCCATTGATTTTTTCAACCAGTTGCTTCTACATGTCTTAGGGTGGAATCGTAGCGCCATCTACCTAATAATTGTTCGCTTCATTATAAACAATGAAACATGTTTTGCAACCATTTGATATTGGTACCCACGTATTGAAATAACTACCTGCTTATCAGACATGTATGAGGGTACCTAGTGCGGATTAGAATAGCTTTTGAAACTTAAAATATTTGAAATAACATAAACAACTTCATAAAAACACGTAGGTATTTCATCTTACCTTACATAGCTTTAAACATATCCCATATTCCTTTAAACATACATCGCCTGTCCACACATACGCAAATTGGATACATTACAATTGGAAGCCTCTCTACAATTGGCCTCGAATTACCCAAAACCGATGGATAACAAAGCCAGCCCACCCTTTGATGAACCATTAACCCTTTGTAATTTTACAATCATTACCTTCCCTTTGAAAAACCGCATATTCCTGACAACCCTGGTGACAAATGAAACCGTAATTTGAATGAAATATGGATTACGGGGACCGGAATTTCTTTTGAGCTTGTAACTCATATAATAAAGCATATTAAAAAAGGACGCAGCTAATGAAGATTAAGGTTTAGAATTGAAGCATGTGTGAGCATTATAAGATGTCGTGTAAGTTGTTGTTTATTAGAATTAGGGCCGTTGTTTGTTCAGAGAGTGACACCATTGGACGCTCTTGGTGGTGGAGTAGGGAAAGTTGGGTCCGGTTAAAATAATGTCCCCTTAAAATCTTTTTTATTTTTATTCCTATCGGTATATAGAATAATGCCTTCTGTAACGAAGAAATTTGTTAAAACAATCAAGTAAAACTTTCTCAGCCAAAACTAGGTTTAGTGATGATCTATACAACTTGCATACAGCTACTCGTAGTTCGTTTGCAATATATCTTCATGAATATCATGATTTAAACTCTTAGCAATCAGTAAAATATAAGTACCAATTAGTGTAACTAAAATATCCTTGCATATTTTACTATTAATCTGAAACGAAATAATGTAATTTCTCATCTCTAGCTGAGATTAGCGATGAAAAGAATCCATTTTATGAATGGATCTGTGCCTCCCAATCCTAAGCCTACTTCACAGCGTCATCTTGTATGTATGGCCAGCAGGTTTGCCTTAATGTTTTATAAGTGCGGTGGACTCAGAAGGCATATTTATGATGGGGAAATTCCCCTGTTTATCCCATTTTTAGCGATTTTACTATAATAAACACAAAACGTGATTCAGAAAATGAACTTCTATGTGATTTAAGATCAATTTCTTAATTATCTCAACCTCATCTAAATACGATGGTCGTGTTTCTATCACGATAGACAAAAAATTTAAAACACCCGTCACTTTCTGACCGTGAGAGAGTCATGTGTAATTTATCATTTATTATTCATCTTAATATTTTTAATTCAATGTAACACATACCAATGTGCGAGAATAGGATTCGGAACGTCTACGTAGAAGTAGATATTTTTGTTTAAAGTGATATCGATGGCATCCTGTTTAAAGAACCGATCCCGAAGCAACACATCCAAAACTCGTGGCCATAACGCTACACTGCAGCCGAATCCAATTAACAGATAGAAGAGGCTGACGTGTAGTAGAGACTTGAAGGGCAGGGTTAGGTTGCCCGTCTAGCACAGGCTTCGCGACTCTTGTCGCGCGACATAGCATCGCCCATCACTTTCTCACAGTATTGCTAAGAAAGAGATAGGTAATATTTCTCGCGCGAGAAAGAGTCACGAGTCACAGTTGTGCTAGAGGTGCTGGGATCTAACTCAAATAATACTGAATTATTTCAAATTATCTGCTTAGTCTAGCTAGATGGTCACAGATTTTATCATAATAAGAAAAAAATCATAAGTACATTTTGTACGGCACTTAAGACTTCACCCAATAGGTACCTACACCAGCGTCGTCTATTATTATATTTAGTACTTTTATCTAGATGATTCTAATGTGGAGACTTAAATTAAGGAATGTCTAAGCACCGTATGAAGACTACTATGAAGAGACTGATACCTCGTTTATGTATGTATGTATGTAAACACTATCCATCCATATTTCCATACTATTATTATAAATGCGAAAGTGTGAATCGATTTTGATGAAATTTGGCATGGAGATTGTTTAAGATCCGAGGAAGGACATAGGGTAGTTTTCATCCTGGAAATTATCCCTAAAAAGATTGAAAGGTAAGTAATTCATGATGACATTGATGACCCTGTAGGAAATGTAATGATTAGACCAAAAGCACAATTGCTCTTACATTTGCTTAGGCGCTTTTAATAATCCCTTTTATTAATTAAGGTGATTAGGTGGATATCTATCGTATTGTACGAGGTTGCTTCCATACTTCCAAGTTCCACGCGGACGTAGTCGCGGGCAAAAGCTAGTTGCACATAAAACAACATTGCCAAAAACTCAAAAACAATACATGTGTACAAGGGCGAACTTATCCCTATGAGGGATTTCTTCCAGTTTGTTTAGGTGACGCCATTCATTCAGATCAGTCAAAACGACTGCGTGTATGCATTGGTAGTCTTCTTGAATTGCTGGTCCATACGTACGCTCTTGGCTGGCTACCTAACATAAGGACGCGCTATGCATAATGAATGTAAGGATCAGAACAGTCGCCCTAAATCCGACCTAGATCAGAAAAGCAATGTTTTGGAAAAAGGGGAATCTTCCTGATGGGAATCTCAAAGAGTTACACAAGAGTTACAAAGTAAAAACGCTTGAATCAGGCAATAGTTAACTATATACCAACGCTGGAATGCATTTTATACAGATTACATAATTGTGGTTTACTTATATCTGGAGTCAGAGGCGCGGTTGTAACGTAATAGGGGCCATATTAACGAAACAGATCTGCAAATACGCATTTTTCACAACATCTTTCAAACCCTTTAAATTTTCTATAGTTGGCGCTAGTGAGTTAAGAAAGGTCTAAATGCTATATTAAACGTAAGAGAGAGCGACCTCGCTAAAGTGGTGACCGGTTACGTAACATTAAGGACACGTTATGCAGAATGAGTAAGGATCGGAACAGTCGCCCTAGATCTGACCTATATCAGAAAAGGGATGTTTTGGAAAAAGGGATATCTCCGTGGAAATCTCCCTATTAAACTGTATTCCAATGCCGAAAAGCATTTGATACAGATCATATTATTGTGGTTTTCTGTCAAAGGCGCGGTTGTCATGTAATAGGAGGATTGTCAACGAAACAGATCTGCAAATACGATTACTGGTTTCACGATGATTGTCGATAGGTTTAAAAGACGATACATACGCGATTCAGTATGGGTACAGAGTCGATTCAGCATCGATACAGTCGCGATGCAAAATTGATTCGGACGCGAACAACGTTTGCGACCTCACTAATCGCTAAATTACAAGAATGGAAGCTGATTTGTTCGTCTTCCCACACAAACGGTAACGAAATTTTATTGCATAAAGATAGAATGTTTATCGGGAATTGGAAAATAATACAAACTATTTTGAAAAAATATTGTTCTGACACTAAACGACTACCGATGGCCTAATTCGACTATATAAATTCATTCACACTAGATAAATCCATTTAAACGATGCATCAGCCAAATCATAACCATATGTAAATTTTAATGTTTCGATTGTGACTACTGATATTTATATCCATAAAAACGTATATTCCATTAAAATTTAATTAAAATATATTATATTCCTTCGACAAAGCAATCAGAGCGATCTTCGTTATGACAGACAAAAGCTTTTAAAAATACCTTCGTTAGTGCTGTGAAGCTAACAGCCTGTTAACTGCAGTTTGTAAGCTCGTTAAGCTTCGTATTTGGCTTGGTACCAAAAGTTTAATACCTAACTTTGATTGTGTGACATTCTAAAGTAGCAGTTATAAGAAGTTCTCGTTTCATACGGTGATAAATTGTTAATTACTTGAATCTAGCGCGCCGCGCGGCGTACCCACGGGAACACTGTTTTTTTTCGGGATAAATAGTAGCCTATGTATTAATCCAGAGTGTCAGCTACCTTCATACCAAAATTCATCAAAATTGGTCTAGCTATTTGACCATGAAGAAATAACAAACAAACACATAACTACACTCACAAACTTTCGCCTTTATAATATTAGTGTGATACTAAATTAAGAAAATATCGTTTTGAATCATTATATATCGTGCATTATAACGTGCATAAAATTATAACTTATAACCTGTCCTATTTGCTATTTTCTTGTATAACCAACTCAAAATTAGTTATTGCCCGAGCGAGCTAAGCGAGCGAGGCGTCTCCGCTTCAGCTTGGGCCATAATTCTTTCGTATCCGGACGGATGTTAGTTTGGATAGGTATCCAAATGCTTTCCGGCACTTCCCGCCCAGAGGTCGCAGCATTTCTCAACCGATTCCCATGAAATTTTGTGAGTCGGTTCGATAAGTACACAGATTTTATTTTTCGATTCCTTATTTCGAAATTTTGCAGAATGTCAGAGATGATGATGATTTAAACGTTAAAATTGAATAAATTAAAAACTAAAATTGAAATTATAAACGTTCACTGGTTCTTTATATTTCTATTTTTGTTTGCATGTATAGTGAACAAAGGACTGATGAAATTGGAAATTAATTCCCCGGGCCGCGACCAACTGGAGTCTTTAAAGCGGACAAGCCAATTAGCTATCCCCAACACGCCCGACGCTAGTGGAGGCCGCAATTCAAACCGGTTTAGAGTGTAAAGGGTTTTGTTGGTTTTCCGCATTTTCATTTTGGGCTGAAGAGGCGGTTAGAAATGGAAACGCTGTCTCACCATCCCTGTTTAGCATTATATAGATGTGTATCTAGGTCATTGTGGCTGTTATAATTCGATTAGGCCTAACTGGTTTGAATTTAGTCTACCCTGCATTCGTCGTTTCTAATCAAACATAGCTATGTATAATTTAGCTATGTGATCAATTTAAAGCCCAATTTGTCTGAAAATAATAATATACTTATTCATTCAATCAAATGTCGTAAAAGTAACACAAAAGAACGGGTTGCTGAAACGCTCCTGGGTTTACCCTTTTATTTAATGTTCATTGCTATGACTTTTGAAGTAGGCGCTTTTCCCATAAGTGACAAATAGCCATTTTTTTCATCATGATTTAAAAACATTGCAGGCGTAATATTTTTTTATTACTTTTTCTCTAGCTTGCTTTCGGGTACAAATTGGTACCATACGGTGATTGATCAGTCACTCCCTATTGCCTTAATGACGGTATTATCCTTCGCTGTCTGAAACAAGATCGCTTCGTGATGAAACTATATTGGTTATCCACTTGATTGACGGAGCCACACTATTATCGGATTATCATGTCTATTATAATTTGTAACGATGTGAGATACAATTTTCGTACCAGTAATTAAGTTTTAATTAAAATATAATATACCTAACACACATCTCATTATTGTACCTACATCTTGAGAAGAAAGAAATACAAAAAGGTTACACGTAAGATTACAGTGATAAACGACAAGCGATCTTATCGCTAAATTGCGATCTTTTTCAGACACGCATACTTGTCTAAAAAAGGATGCTGGCATTTACCCGTGGCTTTCATTGCGTTACCGGGATTTAGGCGAAAGGCTGCCAAGTGCGAACTGCGGTTTTTTTTTTGTGGTGGAGACAATAAATACTTTTTAATTTTTTTATTGCTACTGTAGAATCTTGATTTGTATACAAAAACCGTACAGTACAACACTCTCCTTGCGGACGATTTTCTATTGTCGTCACGACACGATGATAGGCATACGATGTCGTGACTTGTAATTATATTTTGGTCCTTGAGCCGGCTTACTTACGCGAACGCGAAACATCGAAGAGAAAAAAATCGGTTGCTATGAAAAAAAATGCGGTTGAGCAAACAAAAACAAAAGCATACAATGTGCAATCTGCTCTGAGGCGTAACCCATGGCGAGTGTGAAGACCGCTTTATGTATTGTCTTAAGCCATTAACAGAACTGTGAACTACATATTGTGTGTCAAGTTTTACTTAAATCCGTATCGATGATAAAAGCGCTATCAAGGAACGACTATTTTTTACATTATGTGAATATTTGTTTAAATTTTGAACTAATGAGATCGGCCTCGCTTGCCTATTTTCCCATTATAAACTAAGATAAGCACCTCTACCGCCTTCTGGAGCTCTATTCTTAGTTCAGCGACATGTAGTTTAATGCCGGCTTACCTAAATAACTCTCAAAGAGCCTCTCAAAACCACAACATTAAACAGTCTACAATGTTATGTTACGACGATTTATCGTAAATAGTTTAGTTACATTACGTCCAATAATAATTACAGCGTAAGCACAGTATTGGAAAGTAAAAAAAAAAGGCCAAGTACCTACGAGTCTGACTCGCGCATCGAGGGTTTCGTACAAAGTTTCACTTGTCCCATCTTAATTGGCCTCGTTGAGTTAAGTTTGCACCTGAAATGTATAATTAACGCAACCGAGTTCTCCAAATATGATGTTTGAAAAGGACTATATTTTAGTAGTATTTGACGATATTACTTGCCAAATTTCATAGTTGTGTGTGACCTAGCATCGGGAAGTACCCTATCATTTTGATTCCTTTGAGAGTGTCGAAAAGGTTTTTTGCGACATAAACGGCCGTATCTTTTTTTCACGTTAACGTAGAAGTTTGATTTGTTCACAGTAAGAAGGGACCGTAGACTTGAGTATATGGTGTTAATTTCAACTCGATACACGCGTTCTCGAGATAAAGGGTCTTGACAGACAGACAGACGGACGGACAAGAAAGTGATCCTGATCCTATAATGGTTCCGTTTTTTCCGATTGAGGTACGGAACCCTAAAAATATAATATTAGGTTCGCGCCCTAATAGTGCGTCCGTCTTTGCAAAATGTGGATTCATATGTAATACGTTAAACATTAAAACCAGTGAAATACAATTAGTCCTGGTTCCATGCCGGCTTTATGCAAACAATCGATGTGACCCGACGACTCGACAGACAGCGATGCTTGTAGTAACGTCCCGTTTATACAATAACACTTTAGATACGAAAACCTAATTTTTTTTTCAAATAACAGTGAAATGTTTTCGGTAAATAATAACATGCAAATAATTTAATACTAAAAATATAGTCTACCTATCCGTATTGGGCGAGGTTCTTATTTTATTTAATTCATCAGACCTTTTGAGTATGGTACTGGTACCCCATATTGGTAATACAATTAATATCGCACCATCAAACTTGCACGCAAATCAGCAATGTGTCGGTTAAGAATTTAATTGGTTTGGCTGAAAAGATCTCAATACCAATGTGATTCAAAATTCATTGTGAAAAATTCAAGAAGACTGCCAAAGGCTGAATGAAGTTCCGTTCTTCCGACCTGTTCTGGATGACGAGGCTTCATCTGAGACCTACCTCTTACTCGTTATATATTACTAGAGACCCGTTGCGGCGTCGAACCGCCGCTAGAATATGGAAATCCGGTAGTGTTACAGAAAATAACTACTTTATCGATAAGAAGTTTTTGGGGAACGAAGAATAAATACTGAAAAAAAAAAACGTTAAAATGATGTTTTAAAAACGTTAAAACATGCCAGGCTAGAGCCAGGCCTGATAGCCAACTGCTAGCTTCATCGTGACAACTTTTTCAACTCTTTTGTAAAAATAACTTATGCATTAATGACATGTGATCTGCTGATCTGTTTCACAAATAAAATGCATATTATGTATTCGATTTATGGAAAAATATAATTCATGCCAATAGTCCCATATCTTAAAACAATAATTGACATATTTCCATAGGACCGAACATCAGATTGGTAGAATTTTAATTTGTTGTTCATTTCAGGACATAAATTTATCGATTTGATCGATTTCTATCAATTTCCAGAAATAGCACATGAATCGAAATGACAGATTTGGTCACTCACTACGCAGGTTTTAAAAAGGAGATCATGGAGTGCGTAACTGTTTATGTATTCATTCATAATCGTTAATACTTCAAAATATTGATACTAAAAATGTTACATAAACTCAATTGTATGAAATAGAGAGCAAAAAACGTTTATAGATACCTACACGAAAAACCACTATTATCAATGCTTGTTTTTTTTTATGAAATTCAATAGATCGTGCAAATTTTCTTAATATGGGTGCTGCCATGTCATCATCATCAATCATTTATTCAATAACAATTACACATTGTGTTTGAAATTCTTACTAGACCAGACTCTCAGTGGAGTTCCGTTTGCAAAAATAGCGCACCTCAATCTGACTTCGGATATATATTGTATAGATCCCAGACATCCTACAAACAAATGTTGCCGACCAGTTTTGTGGTCCCCCTCCCCCCAGCCCGGCAATTAAAAATGGCATACAAATTTAAAAAAAAAATTAACAAGCCATGCCGTGTGGGGTATCAAATGGAAGGGCTTATTGAGTAGATCACGAATATATAGCACACTATAACATTTCTTACACTTTCTCTAAGATTTTTTTGAAATTTTACTAAAATGCTCCATTTTCGAGTTAACTTTAAACCACTATAGATTGAAAAATGATGAATATATTTTTATAATTATTATTTTTAATAACTAACAATAGTCCATTGTTTACGCACTAACAGTTCGTACAGTGAAAAAGTTGCACGGGGGAGCGGGGGGAGCAATCAAAGATGGCGAGTTTCGATATTTCAATATATTACTTAAAAATTCGTACTCTCAACAGTTTGATTTTGTTACAAGTTTTTACAATTCTTATTTACACAATTGAGGGATCACGAAAGAAAAACCGTTTTCTTGGGTGCCATTTAGCTGCACGAAGTCTTGGCGAAACTCGCCATCTTTGATTGCTCCCCCCGCTCCCCCGTGCAACTTTTTTACTGTACGAACTATTGGTGCGTAAACAATGGACTATTGTTAGTTATTAAAAATAATAATTATAAAAATATATTCATCAGTTTTCAATCTATAGTGGTTTAAAGTTAACTCGAAAATGGAGCATTTTAGTAAAATTTCAAAAAAATCTTAGAGAAAGTGTAAGAAATGTTATAGTGTGCTATATATTCGTGATCTACTCAATAAGCCCTTCCATTTGATACCCCACACGGCATGGCTTATTGACTTTTTTTTTTAAATTTGTATGCCATTTTTAATTGCCGGGCTGGGGGGAGGAGGACCACAAAACTGGTCGGCAACATTTGTTTGTAGGATGTCTGGGATCTATACAATATATATCAGAAGTCAGATTGAGGTGCGCTATTTTTGCAAACGAACATCTCCTTGTAGCCTGCACTATACGATAGTTTTACTTAATCAAACCCTACTTACTAATCTAAATAAATTACTGACCAACAATAATCCACCATAAAAAAAAGAATGTGTCAAATATGTGTAATAAAAAAAATCCAATATATAAAACAGCTAAACATGTTTGAAAAAAGAATATAAGATATTTTTTTTTCAAAAAGTTGAGCTGAAGGTCTAATACCCGAATTCCAAATTCAAAGTTTCGTGTCTTTCCTCTCATTGAAATAGTGTCTGACATAAGAGTGAGGGAGATGCTATCTATACTCTCAAGTCTATAATAAAAACCTAATTTCAGGGTTCCTTACCATTCTCGGTAAAAACGGAAGCCTTATAAAATAAATTTGTTTTGTTGACAGCAGAATTTGACAAATATTATTTTGAATGAGAATAAAAATGATCAGCCAGACATCATTAATTCAAATATGATTTATTCTTGAGCGCGTCGATTTTTTGAAATTTGCATCATGTGTAGGTTATTTCTACCATCAAGTTTCGCATGTTAGGGTAACATGTTAATTATTCCACATTGCCAACTCGTCCACAATGTCAGCTCGTCTATATTCCCATCTGGGTCACAATGCCAACTTGTCCACACACCCAACACGTCCACATTGCCAACTCGTTTATACACCCAACTCATCTGCATTGCCAACTCGTCTATATTACCAATTCGTCTCCATTGGCAACTCGTCCATATTCCCAATTCGTCCACAATGCCAACTCGACCATATTGCTAACTCGTCCATATTCCCAACTCGTCCACAATTCCAACGCGTCCATATTGCTTATATATATATGTCAACTCGTCCACAAATACAACTCGCCCACATTTCCAACTCGTCCATATTCCCAACTCGTCCACATTCCCAACTCGTACACAATGCCAAATCGTCCACATTGCCCACTCGTCCATGCACCCAACTCATCTACATTGCCAACTCGTTCATATTACCAACTCGTCTTTATTGCCAACTCATCCATATTCCCAACTTGTCCACAATGCCAACTCATCCATATTGCTAACTCGTCCATACACCCAACTCGTCTACAATACCAACTCGTCCTTATTATTAACTCGTCTTTATTGCCAATCTCATCCATATTATCAACTCGTCCGTATTACCAATTCGTCTTCATTGCCAACTCGTTTATATTCCCAACTCATCCACAATGCCAACGCGTCCATACTACTTGCTCGTCCACAATACCAACTCGTCCACAAATACAACTCGTCCACATTTCCAACTCGTCCATATTCCCACCTCGTCCACAATGCCAAGTCGTCCACATTACCAACTCGTCCATACACCAAACTCGTCTTCATTTCCAACCCATTAACAATGCCAACTCGTCCATATTGCTAACTCGTCCACATATACAACTCGTCCACATTTCCAACTTGTCCATATGCCCAACTCGTCCACAATTCCAAGTCGTCCACATTGCCAACTCATCCACATTTCTAACTCGTCTACAATACAAACTCGTCCTTAATATCAGCTCGTCTTTATTGCCAACTCGTCCATATTCCCAACTTGTTCATTTTGCTAACTCATCCACATTTCCAACTCGTCCATATTCTCAACTCGTCCGTATTACCAAGTCGTCTTCATTGCCCAGTCGTCCGTGTTCCCAACTTGTTCATTTTGCCAACTCATCCACATTCCCAACTCGTCCATATTCCCAACTCGTCCACATTTTTTTTTTTTTTTTTTTTTTTATAACGGCACAACATAGTGGCTCCCCTTCGCCTGATGGTAAGCAAAAAGGGGAGCCCAAGTCGCAATGGCAACTGACGAGAAACCAACGGTGCCAAGTCAGTTGACACTGCCATGCTGGCCCGAGAGATGCTTCTTCACGCTTCGTTTGAAGGGTCCCAAGTTATAAGAAGGAGGAAACACATGAGCCGGCAAGGAGTTCCATACTTTAATAGTTCGGCAGATGAAGGAATTGCCAAACTTCTTGGTACGGGTGGGAATATTCTCCACGGTGAGGCAATGACGCACATTGACAACTCGTCCATATTACCAACTTGTCCGTATTACCAACTCGTCTTCATTGCCAACTCGTCCATAATACGAACTCGTCCACATTGCCCCCTTGTCCATGTTCCCAACTTGTAAATTTTACCAACTCATCCACATTGCCAACTCATCCACATTTCCAACTCGTCCATATTCCCAACTCGATGATACACCCAACTCGTCTACAATACCAACTTGTCCTTATTATCAGCTCGTCTTTATTGCCAAATCTTCCATATCACCAACTCGTCCGTATTACCAAGTCGTCTTCATTGCCAACTCGTCCATATTCTCAACTCGTCCACCTTGCCCACTCGTCCGTGTTCCCAACTTGTTCATTTTGCCAACTCGTCCACATTCCCAACTCGTCCATATTCTCAACTCGTCCACATTGCCCACTCGTCCGTGTTCCCAACTTGTTCATTTTGCCAACTCATCCACATTCCCAACTCGTCCATATTCCCAACACGTCTACATTGACAACTTGCCCATATTAACAACTCGTCCATATTCCCAACTCGTCTATATTACCAACTTGTCAATTTTACCAACTCATCCACATTCCCAACTCGTCCATATTCCCAACTCGTCCACATTTCCAACTCGTCCATTTTACCAACTCATCCATATTACCAATGTAGATACATTCCCAACTTAGCTACATTGTCAAGTCGTCCATATTCTCAACTCGACCACATTTCCCATCCCGTTGACATGCAAGCGGAAGCACTAAGTTTTTTCTTGTAAAATACCATTTAATTTACCATGACTCATGCCATTTTCCTTGAAATTATTTTTTTGATGGACTTATATAATCATATTTATAATAATCTATCATAAATTTACTTATTTGAATGACGTTTAAATTAGTTTTACTAATTTTATTCTGCTTTGATTTATTGTAAAACTCGCGTATAAAAATAATCTATTCTTGAATGACGGTCAGTTTTTCTAGTCTTTCGAGTACCAGTCCAACTCGCACTTAACCGGCTTTTTTCTCCACATTTTTAACAGGTATGCGAAAAAAGTTTCCATATCAACATTTTAAAAAGAAAAACAACCTGGCAATTTAGAGCATTGACATAATAGCCCCCAATAAAAAAGACATTAAAAGTTGTCAGAATATGGTTACTGTCATTCATTGTCAACAAACTGTAAAATTATTTTTGCATATTCGTAACATGTTTTAAGTGTTGCGGATATTATGTTGCCGACTCAAAAATAATATTTCATCATGCCGAACAACTTACTACAGGTTTGTGATTAAATCATGCTTATTATTATTCGGTCATCTTATGTCAAAATAGGGATCACAGGTCACGTGGTCAAAGTCACGTGGTTAGCGCACAGTAGTTTTTTCAAATCCATTTTTCAGTACCATTTCAGGAAAAAATTAAAATTCCAAGAGTTTTATGCACCTCTCCAGCATGAGACGAATCTAATAACATATCATTTATCAAAATCGGGCCATAACTGTAGATCTGATGGGATGTACAAAAATCGGCCTCGCGTAATATATATATAGATAGATAGATGACACTCAGATCGCTTTTAAAGCACTACTGCTAACAATTGAGCTATTAAAAGCTGTTTATAGATGGCGTTGATATGTTAAGAAAAGCCAGCGGAATGCAACTACAGAAAATGCTACACAAGGCCCTCTCCGCCAGAGAACTGTATTTTAATGGTGTTTACAACGAGCAACCGACGTATATGTGTCGCTACGACTAGTTATGAACGTGCGTCGATTTTACCCGAACAATGGCGGAAAGCGGAGCTACGCAGGTATGCCAGGAGGGAGCGCGCTGGTGGTTATAAAATGGACCCTTGTAGCAAGGGCTATACGCGTTGACTTGATAACCCCTTTTTGAAGTCTGTTAAAAACACATCGAGTTATCATATAATAGCTAAATCGCATAAAAAATCTCGAACGAGAGCCATACATACCTATAGATAGTATACAAATATTACACAAATACAATGAATTCCGATGGCAGTTCGCAGAATCATTAACTGTGGCAAGCCTTTAATGCCTTTCAGGATTTCATTAAGGATTACGATTATAGATCTGACCTTATTAAAATACGTCTTAGTGTGTAATAAAATGGAACATTATAAATTATATTAAATTTGATGTATGAATCTTAGGGCATGATTAGTACCTACCTACTTTTTGCGGTCAGTGAGTGCTTAAGAATTTTAATTAAATCTTAGTAGAAATTAGTAAGTACTCGTCAGTATCTCTGACTCGAGAAATAAATAGGAAACATAATAATGAGTTTTATTGAGGAAATGATAAAAAAGTAACATTTTCTACCTACATTTTAATAAATTATATTAATTTTAACGCGGATTTATTTATAGTAATATGTGTAGTTAGCATAGTAACTTAAACGGATGGTTCTATTTTAATTGATTAAGTGTATGTTCTTTTTTTAAAGGCCGCGCACGTGGCTGGCATCTTTTTTGTACAGAAAATAAGTTCGTCCATTTGAAGACCATTAGTTTTTCTGGTTGTGCTCTGAGTTTTAAATTGTTTTCTCCGTCGTTGTTGTCTGTGTTCCGTAGCAGTTCTGAGTTCAAACTCCGGCATGGGCAAACATTTGTGTGATGAGCTCGAATATTTCCTGTGTTATGGGTGTTTTCATGTAAGTGCCTGTAAAGATATCGTTTAGTACACATATAACAAGCCACCAGAGCTTAATTTGGGACTAAGTTGATTTTTGTGAGATTGTCTGATATTTTATATTTATTTACTTGATCAATCTCGGGATTACTTAGATAGTTATATTTTGCTCCTACGAGTAAGTCAGTAAATTTGATCGGGTACGCCATTGTACGGCTGATTTGATCGAATCCCACCGGAGACAACGAGATTGTGTGGAGATTCAAGGTTCTAATTTCTGATATTCGAGATATTGTCTACCTTAGTGATGTGCTTCATTTACCATTGGTAATGGCAACTTATAGCAACAATTACTTACGTTACTAATAATTATTTTTTCTACTCCAGTACATTTATATAGTTACTAACTCTAATATAAAGACATAAATTATAAAAGTCTGTAAAAGTCTATACTCTACTGCCCAAAAAAACACTGCTAAACGATGTTATAATGTCACCAAAAAAGCATCATTCATCAACACATTGAATCATACAGATTTGTATTCTTAATATCAGTTCGTTTGTACCAGGCATTAACGCGGATATTGTTGGTCCGAAGGCTGAATGGGTAGCCACTAAAAAAAAATATATATATATATCATAAACACGGACACCATGTTTACATTAAAATTAAAAACAAATTACTTCCCGGTCTAGGCCTTCAATTTTGTATGAAATTCCTTTACAGTTCTCTCGAATTGGTCCGCCCGAAACTTGACACTTCGAAGCCTGTTTTAACGCACGTTAGGACGATATTTCTTGCATGTTTGAGAAAAACTTATTGTACTAAGGCATTGCTGCCAACTTAAAAAAAAAGTTTTATCTTCAGTGCATGGATGTTTAAGTATAGTGAACGTATAACCTTTATGTATAAGTTCATATTTTGATGACATATGTCAAAAAAAAAAAATTAATTTATTTACGTTAATATAGTGAACGTATACCTTTATATATAAGTTCATATTTTTTTGACAGATGGACGTCAATAAAAAAAAAGTTTATCAGAGACGATTTTTTATTTTATTTTGTTGATTCCGAGCGGGGACATGTAATTATTTTCCTTGTTGTTTATTTGCATTTTATTTATGAAATGTCGAGTCGTAGAAAAAGTATGGTATGCAACGTTGTATAAGTAGGTAAAAAAACGCTCGTGGCATCTTTCTTACGATGTTCGCTACGCTCACATCGTAAACCATGCCACTCGCGTTTTTTGCCACCTCTTATACAACGGTTGCATAAAATACTTACTATTTAGTATTGCTCGACATGATATTCGTAGGTAGCTCGATGTTATTGCGTTGAAGTTACACGGGAGTTTTATAATATATAGTTGAATTATTGATATCTCTTAACTATATCTATATCGTCGGGGATAGTGCAAAACCGCGTATTTAATAAGTGTAGATACGAATCAATATTCAAACAAATGCTAAGTATTTTACTGAAATGAGAACCTTATCGATAGCTGTTATTTACGCGGTATTGCACTATCCCCGACGATATCACATAATCTTCGGCCAGAAGAAAACCAGCTTCTTTTTCGTGTCAACTAATATTACTTTATCTAGTCAATCACTTTGTTTCATTCTGCTTTGTACGTGTTGGTTGGTTCGATCGATTCCCACCAGATTCAATATATATAACAAGTAACAAATATCAACAACAAACAACAAATATCTGTGTGTGCTAACTAATACAAATAGTACAGTCAATCGGGGTAACTTTGGCCCTTCCATGTATTGGCCCACACTTAAATGCTGCCAGTTTTAATTATTTTACTGCAATAGGTATGTAGGTATTGTGACGAGAGTTGAGGTGAATGGATTACACACACATATGAATTAATGAGCGAATGGAAATGTAATTGAAAGCAAGATACATTTTTCGAAATTAAAATAAAACAGTAGAAAAATACAAATATATACTTTAATAAACTAACTCTTTCGTTTTTTTTTATCTGGATCATTTCAGATTTATTATATGGTTGTGGTAGTCGAAAAAATTATGATTTATTAAACTTAAATCAGATGTATTTTACTATATAAAAAAATACCTTGAACAAACTTTTTGTTAATCTTGAAGTTCGCTGCTGAACTTGCTATCGGTACGTAAACAAAACAGTAATTTCAAAATCTCACTGTCATTACATGACATGTTGTTGTTGTTCAGCTCAACTCTCTTGGCTATACCTATACATCGCATAGATAATGTAATTCAAATAATTGTAACATAAAATATTTGTAGCTGTTAGTGTGGGCCAGTAGGTATTATACGGAAGGAAGGGTCAAAGTTACCCCATGTAGGCGACGTAATGCTATTTATGTATTACTTAGATATAAGTGAAAACTCACAGTATAAATATATAAGTATCGTCAGATGGCGCGATTAACTTGTTATGATATTATGGTATATTATTTAAGATTGTTCCAAAACTACAAGCCGATATTCTGTTTACTATTAAAAGCCATATTAAAATGTTTCCAACTGTCCTATCAAAGTTTACTCCAAAGAAAATAATGCCTAGACTATAAAAATAATATAAGCTTAAACTTAATTACTGCATACTAACGCCATCTATGTAAAACATGTGCAACTTATTAAAATAAAGCCGAAGAGGGCGCTGGTGTGACCCGCGCAACGAACATAACCTCTTACTCGATACGACACGCGAGCACTCTCTTCTTTTCAAATTTATCAAAGTTGTCGTTTTAATCATTTTCTGCCTGCGTACCCAACAATAAAAGTTGGTCTTCGAACCGAATCATTAATCAGTGACCTAAATGATATGTTTAATACGCCACCTCTTCAGAAAATGGTTCTTACCCGACGACAACGTGAATTGGCCCAACGGTCAGAGTCGGAACCCAAACCTCATTTAGTGCCATTGGAAGCAGTGCCCGGAACTTCTAGGTCTGGAATCAAGTCTTCGCATTCTGTCGCAAGCACAAGCAAAAGATCGACAGCATCATCAATAGCAAGGCGCAAACTTCTGGAGTTGGAGGCTGCCGAGGCTAAGGCCCGCATCCAGATGGAGTTGATCGACAAGCGTTTGGAAGCTGACCTAGCCGCTGCCGATGCTGAGGATCAAGAACAAGGCGGATCTGACCGCACCAGCTTGAAGGAAGTGAACGAGCGAGTGTCGAACTGGTTAAACCAAGAGCAACAAGAACCACAAGAACAGCATGTTGACGAGTACCGCCCACCTGTGAATACCAAGCCGGCCGCGCCCGATGCCGACCGTGCAGCACCCACACAGCATGTGGACACCGCCAGCAGCATACTGGACTTGGCGAACACCTTGAAGAGTATGATGGATCAATCATCATCGCAACGTGAAGAACGTTTACTCAGCCGCCTCGCTACTCCGCGTGATTTACCAACATTCAGTGGAGACAGCAGTATCGAGTGGCTACATTTTAAAAGTGCTTATGATGAGTCTGTATCCTCGTGCAGTTTCACCGAGTACGAGAACCTGTCCCGACTTCGACGAGCGCTGCGAGGCGAAGCTAAAGAGGCCGTCACTGATCTACTGATTGGCAATACTTCGTCTACTGTTGTTATGGACGCGCTAGCACTTAAGTATGGACGACCTGAGACCATTATTTGCAACATAACATCGCAACTGCGTAAGTTACAACCACTATCAATGTTTTACCAGCAAGATTTAGTCAACTTCGCTACAAAGGTAAATAACTGCGTTGCTACTATACGCGCACTAAAACAGAGTGACCATTTACGTAACCCAGAACTCGCGTCAGCTGTTACTAGCAAACTACCGAGTACGCTATTGGGAAAGTGGACTGAATATGCCTACGATAAGATTTTAGCCGGTGAGTCGAAGCTGGAACTCCTGGCACAATTTTTAAGAAAAGAAGCGGAAATGACCCTCGTTACTGGTGCTGTGCAGCCTCGTGAGTTTAGAAAGCCAGCGCCAACCGAGCCCTTCAAACGAGCCGATGACAAGAATCGTCATTTGCGACCCATACTTACCACTATGCGCACTGAAAATAATATGTGTTTATTTTGCAAAAAAGGCGCACATACATTACCTGAATGCCGTATATTTAAACGTGCAATGCGCCGAGACAAGTGGAAGTATGTGAAAACACAAAGATTGTGCTTCAAATGTTTAATCGCACGCCACGATATAAATATCTGCGAGGCCCCTGTATGCGACATAGAAGAGTGTGGTTTGAATCATCACCGCCTCTTGCACTGGAATAGAACGACATCCACAACATCATCATACGTCGAGACACCGAGCGCGCCGACACCGTCGTCGCCGAGCGCACCGCCCGCGGCACCGCGCGCGCCCGCGGCCGACGCCGTCGCCGACCGAGCTACCGTAGCTCACATCGCGACGCCCGGTACCAGCGTGACATCCGAGCCGGAGGGTGACGTTCTGTTAAAAGTAGTGCCTGTGAGATTGTGTGGACCCAACCGTGTAATAGAAACGTATGCGTTACTGGACGATGCCGCTTCTGTCTCCATAATAGACTCCGATTTAGCCGATGATCTTGGATTAAAGTGTGAAAGTTCAAGTCCGGTGCGATTCGTAGACGCGTTCGGCATCGAAGTGTTTCAATCCGATGCGCCTAAAGTGCGTAGCAAAATAATGGGACTGGACAATTCTGTTTACGATATATGTTTACGTAAGGTTTCTAAATTAAATTTGCCTCCACAAAATTTGTCACCTGTAAATCAAATTACGTGCGATAAATTGTCAAAACTAAAAAATATTGTTTGCAATAAACGTGTAGTGCCGCGCTTACTCATAGGTGAGGATAATTATTATGTAATAGCACCGCTCGAGATCATCCATGGTGGAAAAAATGCCCCATATGGAACTCGCTGTCGTCTGGGATGGTGCATTCACGGCTACTGTGGTCGCGCTCACTCCTCCCTGCCACAGGTAAGTCACAACATTTGCCATCTCGCTCACTTCAATGATGGGATCGACAGCACTGCACAAGATATTAAGACACTCAATGAATTAGTCAAACAATCATATGATATTGATTCTCTGGGGATTTCGACCGTATGTCGTGAAAATACGGCACATCAGCGTGCCATACAGATTTTAGACGAAACTGCCCGTCTTGTTGATAATCGGTGGGAAGTAGGTTTACCGTTTAAGCAGGATAACTTCACCATGCCCGATACCTATAACTATGCATTATCTCGGATGCAATCCTTATTACGTAAGTTCGAGCATGATCGTGTCTATGCAGATAGGTATCAACAAGAAATAAACAAGTTATTAACTGAGGGATACGCGCGCGAGTTGCGGGACAATGAGCCGTCGGTCAAGCACATATAGTATCTTCCGCATTTCGGAGTTCAAAATGTAAACAAACCCGGAAAATTGAGATTAGTTTTTGACTCGTCCGCTAAGGTTCAAAATATGTGCTTGAACGATTACCTACTCACTGGCCCTGACTTATACAATTCGCTTTTAGGTATAATGTTGAGATTCCGCGAAAACGAATTTATTTTAATAGGAGATATTAAAGACATGTTTTTACGCGTGAAAATACGTCCCGACGATCAACATGTTTTCCGATTTCTATGGCAAGCGTCGAGTAGTACTCCGTTGAAGATATATGTCATGGAAAGCCTTGTGTTTGGCGCCACGACAAGTCCGTTTATCGCGCAATATATAAAAAACAAAAACGCTCTGAAATATGATGACCAGTTTCCCGAGGCCGTTCAAGTTATATTGAACTCGCATTACATGGACGATTGTTATTATTCGACCACAAGTGAACAAAATGCAGTAAAACTAATTAAAGATATAACGTACATTCATAAACAGGGCGGCTTCGAGATCCGTGGTTGGTCGAGCAATAGCAGAGAGGTGTTGAATGCGATACCTACCGATGCGCTCGCGCAATCAGCTGTTAGATTCAAGGACGGAGCTACTAACATGACTGAGCGCGCGCTTGGATTGATGTACCACCCCGCGGATGACACTTAGCATTAAAGTGACGACTAATCAAATTTCGCCCGAAATATTAAACGGAAGCGTACCACCGACTAAGGCGAAAATGCTTAGCATAATTATGTCAATTTATGATATACACGGTTTTCTTTCGCCGTTTATAATAAAAAGTAAAATCTTGTTTCAAGATGTCCATCGAAGCGGAGTTGACTGGACATGCCGTATCCGACCGGAAGAGCACACACGTTGGATGGAGTGGCTCGATGAATTAAAACAATTAGGATCGCTGCGTATACCGCGCTGGTACCTACGTGCCGCTGCCTGGACGCCATGCTACGACTTCCCATGTACTTCATCGTCTTGTGAGGAGATCATAGACACTCAGATGCACATTTTTTGTGATTCTTCTATTAAGGCCTATGCGACAGTAATATATTGGCGATTTACGCGCGCTGACGGTTCCGTACTTGTTAGTTTCGCAGCCAGTAAAAGCCGCGTGAGCTCTTTGCGCCCCGTATCGGTCCCTCGATTGGAACTACAAGGAGCTTTGCTGGGAGCCCGTCTCGCGAAAACTGTAACCACAGAACAAAAGGATGTACAGCCAAGTACGCGTTATTATTGGACTGTTTCGAGTACTGTTCTACAATGGATTCGGAGTGACCCCAGGAGTTATAAGCCTTATGTAGGACATAGGCTAGGAGAAATTGATGAGCTCACGAACATAAATGAATGGCGTTATGTCCCATCTAGCTTAAGCATAGCCGACGTAGCTACAAAATCAGAAAGTTCTCCGCTTAACTACGATGACGTATGGTTTCAGGGCCCGGCGTTTCTGCGTCAAACCGAAAATCACTGGCCGAAGGACTTGAAGAACGCGAAGATCGTCGAAGAGGCTACCTGTGAACAAAGAAATATAAATGTAGTATGTACACAAAAAATTGACTTACCTGTACCAGATGAAGAACGGTTTTCCAGCTGGATCCGACTCGTACGCACTGCTGCAAGAGTAATATATTTCATAAAAATATGTAAACAAAAATGTAAGGAGAGGAAAATGAAAAAAGGAGAAGGAAAAAGAAAAACAAGGGAAAATTACACGGTACAGTTAGATTGTGATATGATGAGAACTGCTGAAAAATATATAATTAAAAAGTGTCAAGAAGATACCTTTGCCGCTGAAATCACTTGTCTAGTGCGAGGCCAACCACTGTCCCCGAGTAGTCGTCTGCTAAAACTAACGCCATATCTGGATGATGACAAAATTTTGCGTGTTGGTGGCCGCATAGACCGAGTTGCAGGTGTGGAAGTGGCTACTATGCGACCTCCTATTCTGGATGGTAAACATAAAATTACGCGTTTGTTAGTTGAGCACTATCACAGACGCGCCATGCACACAGCGCACGAACACGTCGTGAATGAATTACGTCAGTATTACTGGATAGTAAATCTGCGCCCGACTGTACGCGGAGTCGCAGCGCGCTGCCTGTTTTGTCGTTACCGGCGCGCCAGGCCACAGCCGCAGCGTATGGGTGATCTACATGCTGCGCGATTGCAGCATAACAGAAGACCGTTTTCATTCACAGGATGTGACTTTTTCGGCCCTATGGAGACGACAATAGGCCGCGGAAGACAAAAAAGATATGGCATGTTATTTACGTGTCTCACAGTTCGCGCCATTCACATTGAGATTACCGAGTCATTAAGTACGGACTCTGCTATAATGGCACTCAGGCGGATGTCGGCCCGCCGTGGTGCTCCCCTCGTAATTTTTTCAGATAATGGCACGAATCTGCGAGGATCTGCCAACGAGCTGAAGAAGAGCCTAGAGGAACTAAACACTGACAGACTGCGTGATGACGGTGCTGTACGTGGAATTGAGTGGCGTTTTGTGCCGCCGGCAGCACCTGAAATGGCCGGAGCATGGGAACGAATGATCCGGACTGTAAAGGTGGCCTTGAAAGTCGTTCTGAAGGAGCGTGCGCCACACCCGGAAACCCTGTCTACGCTGATGGCAGAAGTCGAAGCCCTCGTAAACAGCCGCCCTATCACGCACGTGTCGACTGATCCCGGCTATCCTGAGGCTTTGACACCGAATCACTTTTTGATCGGCAATTCGTCTACCGGCCCCGCCTTTGGTAAGTACGACGATGCGGACCTCTGTCTACGAAAGAGGTGGCGCATAGCGCAGCGCCTTACTGATATGTTTTGGGTTAGGTGGACTAGGGAATATTTACCCACTCTCTTGCCCCGGCAAAAGTGGAATAAAGAGGCTACACCGTTACAAGTAGGTGAATACGTAGTGCTGGTCGATCCCAATTTAGAGCGCGGTTCCTGGCGGCATGGAGTGGTGAGCGCGGTGCACGCTGGTCGTGACAACCGTGTTCGCGTCGTAGATGTACGCACACGCTCAGGCATGCTGCGCAGGCCGGCTACACGCGTTGCATTACTCTCCCCAGCTGATGATTAGTGCTTGATAGCACTAAGGGGCGGGAATGTAGGCGACGTAATGCTATTTATGTATTACTTAGATATAAGTGAAAACTCACAGTATAAATATATAAGTATCGTCAGATGGCGCGATTAACTTGTTATGATATTATGGTATATTATTTAAGATTGTTCCAAAACTACAAGCCGATATTCTGTTTACTATTAAAAGCCATATTAAAATGTTTCCAACTGTCCTATCAAAGTTTACTCCAAAGAAAATAATGCCTAGACTATAAAAATAATATAAGCTTAAACTTAATTACTGCATACTAACGCCATCTATGTAAAACATGTGCAACTTATTAAAATAAAGCCGAAGAGGGCGCTGGTGTGACCCGCGCAACGAA
The DNA here is from genome assembly GCA_932273695.1 of Apotomis betuletana. Taxonomy (NCBI): domain Eukaryota; kingdom Metazoa; phylum Arthropoda; class Insecta; order Lepidoptera; family Tortricidae; genus Apotomis; species Apotomis betuletana. Next base: position 19,905,745 of record OW026299.1, read on the forward strand.
CATAACCTCTTACTCGATACGACACGCGAGCACTCTCTTCTTTTCAAATTTATCAAAGTTGTCGTTTTAATCATTTTCTGCCTGCGTACCCAACACCCCAATTGACTGTACTTTTATCTATACTATTATAAAATTCTAAAATTGTATAGTCATTGTTGATTTTCAATACAATTTTAGAGTTTTATATACGCGATGATTTTTAATCGGTGATCAGGTATCAATTTTCTAACTTAATAATTGATTGCGGTCACGTTGAAATCGTAATTACATGAAAACAAACTTTTATTTTTCTATGATAATTTTTATTTTGAAACCAATTTTATCTTAAATTCCTTGTCACCCTACTTATCTGTATCTGTAAGCTTACAACCTCTTTCATAATTTAACAAAGACGTAGAAAAAATCCAAAAAATAGCGGTGACACTTGACGTAGGTATCGTACTTCAATAATGTATGTAGAATGACCATGTATCTAGTGGTTATTAGTTTTAATTATGTTTTAACTCTTAATTAATTAAACAGTGAGGTAATTGCGCGAGACCTCGCCTAATCAATGTAATTTTAACTGGATATTAATATTTTTCTACTCCTGTTCACCGATTAAAAATCATCGTGTATAATATCCATCGAATTAGGTAGGTACCAGATTCAAGCGATAACTGGCCCGGCAGGCTGGTGCATTGGCAAGTTTTTGAATACGACTGTTGATAAGGACGATATGCATAAATAATGTCATTATGTGATGTAAAATCCTATTTCACTGGCGGCATCGGCACTCGCGGATGTCGCGACACAGTCTCGTCGTCTCCGGTGGGAGTCGATCGAATCAACCGTACAATGGCATACATGATCAAATTGGATTGGCACGTGTAATCCATACTAATATCCTTACTAATCCATACTATATACTATACTATAATACTATATACTATATATACTATTATACTATATACTATATATACTATATACTATATACTATTATACTATATACTATAATATTATAAATGCGAAAGTGTGTCTGTCTGTCTGTCTGTCTGTCTGTTACCTCTTCACGCTTAAACCGCTGAATCGATTTTGATGAAATTTGGCATGGAGATAGTTTAAGATCCGAGGAAGGACATAGGATAGTTTTCATCCTGGAAATTACCCCTAAAAAGATTTTAAAGTGAGTAAGTAATTCATGATGACATTGATGACCCTGTCGAAAACGTAATTATTATACCAAAAGCACAATTGCTCTTACATTTTCTTAGGCGCTCTTAATAATCCCTTTTATTAATTAAGGTGATTAGGCGGATATCTATCGTGTTGCACGAGGTTGCTTCCATACTTACAAGTTCCACGCGGACGTAGTCGCGGGCAAAAGCTAGTACAAAATAATTTTAAGTGAGTTAAAGCTAAAATAAATGATGATTGTAATGAAAATAAAGCTTAATCTATGGCCGAATCTGATATAATTGAAGTTTTGCTAATCAAGTCCTTAGTCTTAGCTTAGCTGCTTACAGCTGCATACTAACAAAATAGGTATTTGTAGTGGCATTTGTGTCAGTGGCGTGGCGTCAAAAGTTCAAGGCAAACCGCGGCGGGGTAGACTTCGTCTTTCGCCCTTTCTTCAGTAGCAATAGATAGTGTATATTATATATATATGTATGTACCTACTATGAGTGTTTTAATTATATGTAATTATGTTGTTTGATGCACCGCCTACAATTTCTCTACTTTGCCCTAAGGTTGACTGGTAGAGAATGCCTCATGGCATTAAGTCCGCCTTTTGTACGTTAAGTTTTTCTTTGTGCAATAAAGTTTAAATAAGTAAATAGTGAATGGTGCTCAATTGTCTTGAAGTGGGCAAGCTGGTTGGAATCGGGCTATATGGACACCTTGCCACTGGTGGTTTCGAACCTAATCAATATTGGAAGCTTCCTCTTGACATTATTACACTCCTGCACTTTATCGACGTTGTTACTAAATTGCACAGAAAAAAAGTATGGCTACTACAGTAGTTATTCTATATTCTATTCACATCGATAACATTATAAATATCTATGACAACTATAACAAAAAAGGAATATACTGATTGTTTTGGCATCGAAGATAAATATAACAGCCACTTTGTACCCGAGGGCTTTAAGAAGGCCATTACTTACGAGCCCAGTTAGCTGTGAACGTTCTGTTTAAACTCAAACGGCGTGGAAAAGAATTGTTTACCCGCCGCTGTGCAATGTAAGGCTGTATTAAGTCGTAAATTATTGAGAGGATAAGCCTACCAGCCGGAAATTCGGCTGAATATAATACAATCACAGACTTTCGCCGATTTCCTGTTCTTGGGTTCTGTACATCGAAGGTATGGAAATACTTCACCTCTCCTGCTAAAGAACTAGTTTATTTTAGCGATATCCAACAATTTCATAAAAAACGTTTCACAAATATACGTTCAACAAAGAACGTTTGACGATTCACAAATTAGTCCTTTCAAAAAACATTGTTTCACAAACTGTTATTTACACATTTTATTTACTTGACAAATCAACATATCACAAATCTTCACTTGACAAAATATTCATTTCACAAACACTTCAATTGGCAAATCAACGTATGGCAAATTAACGTTTGCTAATCACAGCAAATACGTTGGTTAGGTTAACAATTAAGAAGGTTAGGGTAACCTATCTCAAACACTAAAAATCATTGACCGAATTTCATTACTCCGAAAACTATTGGAATTATTATCGTCTGTCCGATGACAGGTTTAGTATATTTACCATTTCACATTTAGTAAAAGTATCGTTGGTCTGAAAAACTTTTCCCGTCACATTCACGTGCCCTACGAGTTGTCATGTATTTTTCTCAAACATCCAATGAAATATTGTCTTTACGTTCCTTAAAATAGGCTCGGAAGTATCGCTTTTTGGGCGCAACAACTCGAGAGGACTGTAAAGGGATTTCATACTGCTTTTCAGGCCTAGGCCTGCAAAGTAACTTTTTTTTGGTTTCAACAACAAGGTCATTCACACAGCTGGCTGGTTTGATAAAAAGCAGGTTTTGTTTTTAAAGGTTGGTTGTTAGACACTTGTGGAAAAAAATTCAAGATGGCGCCTTTTTTTTTCAAAATTTCAAATTGGTGCTAGGCGGCTAAAACTCGGTATCGGGGAGCTCTCGGGGCTCAAAAATATGAATCTGAAATCTTGTCCGAAAATTCGGTCAAATTCGGAAAATATCGAAAAAAAACGATTCAAAATTTCAAATTGGTGCTAGGCGGCTAAAACTCGGTATCGGGGGGCTCTCGGGGCTCAAAAATATGAATCTGAAATCTTGTCCGAAAATTCGGTCAAATTCGGAAAATATCAAAAAAAAAAACGGTTTCTATGGAGAAAATTTCAAATTGGTCCTAGGAGGCTGAAATTCGGTATCCGGGGGTTTTTGGGGCTCCTGAGTCAGAATCTGAAATCGGATTATTAAAATTCGGTCAAATTCGGAAAATATCGGACAAACAATATTAAGTGTTATTCTTTGAAGTATATTTTTTTATTTCATTGTATGTTTGAGAAAAGCACTATACATGCCTCGTCGTGAAAACGGATTCCCGGCCTCGTATCACTATCCGGCCTCGCTCGCACGCTCGCTCGGCCGTATATACCTACTTGGCCGGAAATCCTCATTTTCCCGGCCTCTGATGTAATGTACTATTGTTTCGTAGCCCATTTTTCATTTACCAAAAGGTACTTTCGGCACTGCCTACATTTAGACAAATTTTCAGTTTACCTTTTCCCATCTCATCCACTTGCCCTATGAATTGTTACGTATTTTGTTTAATACCTCATTTTTCATTTACCCAATGATATTTTTGGCATTGCAAAATAACTGCGACTACAACAGTGCGCAGGCCGATCTGCCGTGGCAGCAGCCGGTAAAGCGCCAAAACCGACCTGGCTGGGTTAGGTTAGAACTGCGTTCACAACAGCGCGCGAGCCGAGCGAGCGTGCCGCGGTAGCGGCCGCCGAAGCTCCAGAGCGGAACTTGTTGGATTAGGTTAGGTTCTGACAAAAATTATAAAGTCCATTTGAGAAAAGCTGAATAGTTAAAAAATCGAATCGTTACATGAGACGAATGAAATCGATTAATTAATAAACCGAAACATTACATCGGAAACCTGATATTACGGACAAATTAAATTAAAGGAAACGAGTCACTAGTCGAGAGACTAAAAAACCTAAACAATTAATGCATAATCGTAAAAAATCTTAATAATTTTCGGAAAAATTAAAAAAGTTTAAATGGTACCTATTTGTCGAATAGTTTTTGTCGAAACGAAAATCGCACTAACGTTTTTAGTGCTTCAGATAGGTAACCGTAGGTTAGGTTAGATTTGTATGACAACAAGCGCACGCGCCGAGCGAGCGAAGCGAGGGCCGCGGCAGTGGCCGGCGAGTGTTGTAACCGAATCCTACTTATTTCAATTTTCCTCAATTAAACATTACTTAGTTATACGGCCTTACGTTTTTTTACGTAAATAGTTACTTTTATCAAATTATATTTTAATAGAAAACTGTTTTTCAAAAATACTAAATTGTAAAACAACTAATTTGTGAAATAAATATTGCATCATATTGATGCATTTGTGAAATGTATATAATATTTGTCAAATTACCATTTGTGAAATTATTGTTTGGCAATTTTTTTTGTGAAATGATAGTAAACCTATTTTAGCATCATGAAGCGTGGCTAAAGTGGTCGTTTTGGTTCCCTAGGTTTGAAATGGAAACCATACATAATAATTTCTATTCAAATTAAAAGAAAACGTTGGACGCAGTTGTCTGTTTACGATCTTCCGATTCTTAGGTTTTTTCTGACCTAATAATAAAATTGTCTGTGCCCGCCCGCCGTCACGTTAAAAAAAATACAAGATCCAAATCAAGATTTTACATGAAGTTTAGTGCATGGTAACATAACAATTTTAATTTTTAAATATATTTTATTTTCTTGCTGTAAGTGAAAAGCAGATTGCTTAACATGTAGCTAAAAGCCATTATAATTATAACACTCACTTTAATCACTTCGTATCACTATGTCAAATACGTAATAGGTAAACATATTTTTGTTTCATATCTTTTACTGGACTTGAGAGATAATTGTAGCCTAGATCGAGTGAGAGCTGGCAGGCGGCGGGGGATTACATAGACGTATCTAGGTCTCAATACATAACCCAACAGCATTTCCCGATGATATTCCAATAACATATATACGAAGTTACTTTGTATTAAAAATTAAATGTTCTATATTATTTTTGGCTATGCGTCTAAGTATGATATATGAAAAAAGTACAATAAAACTAAACCTAAAAATTAAACTAAACAAGAACACACTAAAATTAAACTAAATCTAAAAATGGCCCCTGCGGCATAGTGCCGAAGACGCTGGCGGCATTTCCTCGCTGAATCGCCAAACTGATTCTTTGAGCGAGGAAACCACCAGCTCTCCGGTCACCAGTAACATCCTTTGTATTTATCTTGGGAGGCAAGGACAAAGTTCAAGTAGTAGATTTTTGTACTTGCCTCGCAAAATAAAAAAAATAACACTAATATCACGTTATCCGATGCTTCATTTGTCTTTTGTTTATTAGTATTTCAGACTATCGTCTGTGGTGGCGGTGTTACGAAAACAACTAAGTATTTCGACACATTTTCTTAAGCTAGAAATCTTGAGTTCAGATGCTTCAGTATATCTCATTAAAAAACAAGGAGACTTTGAATTAGGTATTATATTTAGAATATTTCTATTGTCATGTTAAATAAAACTAAAAACTGTACAAATTGAATACAATCGCTTAAGATTTACCTAAAATCATTATTCTATTTCCTATTTTAAATATTTTAACCTTCCACCTCCTTACCTCCCCGCCATTTATAATTAAAGGTGCCTAAAAATTAAGTTCCAAAGACCCAAAGACACGAACAGATTTTTGGAAGTTGATAAACAATTCATATTCTGTACTAGTGCATTTATGAGGTTTGTTTCGAAATATTCATATTTCACATAAAGCGGTAACTGGCTCCTAATAAATAAGGATTGGTAATGGAAGGCTTGGGATTTATAACCAGTACCCGCCATACTTTGCACATTTACATATTTATGTAAATGGTCCATATAATCTTGGTAAACAAATAGATAATAGTATTTTTTAATACAGTTGCTCAAAAAGTGGTACTTTTCGTAGCTGCAAATCGTGCGAAAAGTTGGATATTTCGAACTAGTGCTTTTTACTTTTCAATTTTTTTTAATTTTCTGTTGTACTAACACTTCATGTCTCATACATCCAAACAAAGGTCAATCACTTTCCGACTTTATTTATTACGTCATACGGCATTGCAAGTGTGTCTTTGTGAGTATGAAAGTATTTTCTATTTTCTCGTACATGCAAGTTTTGTACGGAACTCGTGTGTAAGATGATTTCCGACTCGTGTTTGTTTAATCACTCGCTCGTACCTCGCTCATGACTAAAAATCACACTCGTCTGAAATCACCTACCTTACACACTTGTATCGTAAATAACTATTTTCTACGACGCGACATTTCATAAATAAAATGCAAATAAACAACAAAGAAAACAATTACATGTTCCCGCTCGGAATCAACAAAAGTAAAAAAAAAATAGTCTCTTTATAGTTAACCTTTTTTTTTATTGACTCCATCTGTCAGAAAAAAATTAACTTATAAATAAAGGTATACGTTCACTATACTAAACATCCATGCACTGAAGATAAACTTTTTTTTTAAGTTGGCAGCAATGCCTTAGTACAATAAGCTTTTTTTAAAATCGCAAATTGTGTGAATGCAGCTGTTTATCTTGTAATCTGTGGTACTAAGTGATGCTTTTTTGGCGACTTTATAACATCGTTTAGCAGTGTTTTTTTGGGCAATAGAGTATAGACTTTAACAGACTTTCATAATGTACCCATGTCTTTATATTAGAGTTAGTAACTACATAAATGACAGAAAAAAGTACTGGAGTAGAAAAAGGAGATTAAAACATCGTCACGAAAAAGGACACCTTGAATGACTTCATCATAAATCATCGATCATCGCAGTCTGAAGAATATAATCATTTTATTGAGGCTTTGAAAATAGGCGAAACACTTATCATTTTGATACATAGCAATCTTTATTTTTAATGGGGTCATATATTTTTTCCTCCAAAAGTAGTCAAGTAAGTTATACAATATTATTTCTAATTAAAAACAGTAACATGTTATAAATCTTCATCAACGTTCATAATTTCATCTTCATCTATCTCTTCCCAAGAAGAAGTAACTTCGCTTTCCTTCGAAAATCTTTCTTCAATCACACCTCCAATTTGCAGGGGTACCTTGAGGGGCACATTTCGGTATGGCAGTGGCAGATAGACAATTATCTTAACAAAGTAATCTCGAGCGATTAGTTGGGAATTTTCGATTGAATTCACATCTTTGGGTATTGGTATTTCCACGTCAAAAGTTCGACTCTCTCCACTTTTGATTATAACTGTTTTTATATCAGTAATTACTTCTTCAGAAAATTTCGAATCATAGTGGCCTTTTGGAAAATAAGTTACAGCAACTAATTTACTTTCAACGCTTTTGAAATGAACATTTGTGTCATTAAATATTTCGTAATTTAAGCTTACTTTATCACCAGGTGATACAATAGGATTATTAATAGTTGCTTTTAAAGTAACAAGGCTATCTCTTAATAATTGTATCAATTTTCTTTGCTTATCATAAGTCCTTGGTTCAGTTGATAATCTCGGATTAACCCCAGGATTCACATTAATCATCATGCTAAAATGTTTATTACCTCCAGGACCCTCAAATTTTATTCGTAAATAGTAGCTAATCCTGCATCGTACGGTGTAACAACCAGCACTTTTGACAAAGTCAAGCGTTGGTGGTATATTTAGCGGGAATTGAAAGTAGAACTGCGTTTCGTAACCGCCCGTAGGTAGAACATGTCCTCTTTTGTCATTCAGGACAATGATATCTTCATTTACATATTCTTCTTCATCTTTAATCAGTCCATCTGCTTCGTCTTTTTTTCTCAAGTTGTGCACATCCAAGTTTCCTCGCCCTTTTAGTGAAATTGTAATCTTCGTAAAAACTGTATCTTCATCTACGGTGTATCTGGCTACGCCCGATACTATGCTACCAGTAACGAAATTTCCATCGCTTGGTTTACGCAAATTAATGTCACAGTGGACCCCCATTGCAATTAGAAGGACCAACGCAAACCGATTGGCCCCGAGTTTGCTCAAGAATGCTCTGTGTTTAATGACTTTTTTCCTTCGTCCTTTATTTAAAGGCGGCTCCTGAAATTAGATTGAATATTAAGGCGAATTTAAAATCAAAGCAAATACTGGTTTTAATTTAACAAAAAACGTGTTAGTCAGAAAATTGATAATTTTAGGGAATAAAATGTTGTGCATCCTTTGTACAAGTGTACATACCATCACTTGCCAATTTAAATCTCGGCAAAAATATAATTTGAATCAGAAACCATTATCGGTATTCATTAAATTCATGCATTTAATTCACACATGATAATTCATCTTTATAAATTAACAAACATTTAAAATATTTTTCAATGGTATTTAGGTAGTAAAATTGAATTTTCACACAATTGAATAACTGGTTATTTTGTATAAGAACTATATCGATAGTCAATCCCTGTTTTGAATACAATTATGCTTATTAGCTTATCACTACCAACTTGATAAGAAGTTAAATGTTTCATTAGGATTGTGTTCTATAGATGGTACGGACGGGGCAGACGTGGTATTAGTGACTATAATTATGATTCAGATACTCCTCACTGTATAGTGCAGTTCTCTGTGGGCAGTTATACCTAAGTTTGTATAGTTACGAGTGGCGTCAGTGGAAATTTCTGTATGACGTCATACTTAGTCAACGTTGCAATTCTACAAACACATTGACATTGCAGACTATTGACTTTATGCAAGAACGTAGAGAGATAAAAGTAATTTAATGAATGTACGCGCCGCCAATGTGTTTCGTAATTTCAATGAATCTTTAATCATTATATTATTTACATAGTCTAGTACTGCAGTAAGTACGAGGGTTGTTTGATAAATACACGTTTTAAAAAGTTATTCTTGTTACTGGCTGAAATGATGTATACGAACTTTTTAGGCATACTTTATGGACCAGAAAAAAAAAAAAATATACAGCGTTCTTTTGTTTTTTTTCTTTTAACGGCTTTTTACGACGGAGTTCGCGTTGTTATTGCAATAATGGAGAAAGAGCAGTATCGTTCTGTAATTCGTTTTCTGTTTCTGGAAGGAAATTCTTGTGATGAAATAAAAGTACGCATGCGCAAGCTGTTTACAATGATCATACTCCTTCTATGACAACCATTAGATATTGGTACAGTGAATTTAAACGAGGCAGAACGTCCATCTTTGATGAAGATCGCCCAGGACGTCCTGTTGAGGTGACCACAGGTGATATGGTAAAAAAATTGAGAATATTGTATTAAGCGATCGCCGAATTAAACTTAGAGAAATTGTCGACATTGTAGATGTTTCGATTGAACGCGTGCAGCACATTTTAGAACACAAATTAGGCATGAAGAAGGTTTCGGCGAAGTGGGTGCCGCGTTTGCTCACCGAGGAACAAAAGCTCACCCGGAAGCAAATTTCAAGGCACTGTTTAGATAAGTACGAAAGTAGTCCGGGTGAGTTCCTTCGGCGTTTTGTGACTGTTGATGAAACGTGGATACACCACTATACCCCAGAAAGTAAAGAACAGTCTAAACAGTGGATTTTGCTGGGGGAATCAGCTCCAAAGAATGCGAAGACCGTTCCATCGGCCGGAAAGGTCATGGCGACTGTTTTTTGGGACTCGCAGGGAATCATTCATACTGATTATTTACAAAAAGGAAGAAAGATAACCGGGCAATATTACGCTAATTTATTGCAAGAATTTGATACCATTTTGAAAAAAAAAAGACCACATCTAAATAAGAAAAAAGTTCTCTTTCATCATGATAATGCACCAGCTCACTCCTCAAGAATCGCAGACTCCAAATTAAAGCAATTACATTATGAATTGCTGCCTCATCCGCCCTATTCCCCAGACCTGGCTCCCTGTGACTTCTTCCTATTCCCAAATTAAAAAAAATGGCTCGGTGTGAAGAAATTTTCGTCCAATGAAGAGTGCATTGCCGCCACGGAGGCCTATTTTCACGACTTTCCGAAATCTTATTTTTGAGATGGCTTATTAAAGCTAGAACACCGTTGGAACAAGTGTATAGAGTTGGAAATAGTCACCATGTAGAAAAATAAATATACACGTATACAAACCTTTGTTGTTTTTTTCTAAACACGGGTATTTATCAAACAACCCTCGTAGTATAGTCATTGCTTAATTTGTTAGGCAAGATTGACGCATAAGATTTTTTATTATTATAAAATACATAAATTGACAAATCTTTAAAATAACTAACATTATGTTATCGTGAAAAAGAAATGTCTGTTCATTGATGATATTTTGGAAGAAATTAAGTGACATATATCCATGGACCAAGTATTCAACAAGACTGCCTTTGTAAATGCTAACCCGTTGAAGATGGTATCACATATCTATTGATATATTTAGGAGCTTATATAGATAGCCCCTGAGTGCGCGCGTCAAGAAAGTTATAAGCACCATGCAAAATATATAGGATGGAGACCATTATTGTCTTCGACAGTTCGATGGACACGACTATAGTCTATACAAGGCGTTTTCAGTCTTCTTGACACCTTGGTACATGTCTTCAAAGAACAACAGGGAGGACGCTTCTGGTGTGTATTGAGTGAAATTAATCGATACTATGAGCTCAAAATAATGCTGGTAACAATTCTAAAATTGCTACTATATAATAATTATATTAGCATTTGTCTGTCTAATTTCTCGCTACTTATGTTATTAAGGCATAACTGACCAAAGTCGAGTTCGTTTCGAAAATCTTTTCATTTGGATCTGGATATACAGGGTGTCCTAGAAATACCACGTCACAGTGATACCGGAGGTATGTAAGTCAGTCAGGTAGGTCGGTCAGGTCACATAACAGTGACTGCTTTCGGAGTTCCAGTTTTAAGTTGGTTCGATAGGGCGACGCTAAAGTGATAAGAATTACCTAATGTTATCGCAGTAAGACACATGTGTTATACCATTTCTGAATCTGCATAAAATGCCTAATTTATTGACGTTATTTTTTTGTTTCTTTCGTAATAAAAAAGAACATTGCAGATTATCAAAGATAGAATTCGTGTTTTTGTGACGACTTAAATCAAGATTAATCAAGTTTTTTTCAGCATTTTACAATAGTAACTGACAAAATAACACTTTTCACTTCTGAATTAACTATTCATGATTTGATACACACAAAAAACTGTTATTAAGAGCTTTCCGAGTCGATGCTGGTATTGCTGGTACTAAAAATGTAAAAACAAAGGGAAAAATTATCAAAAGTCTTTATTTCGGTAATAGCTCGAAAACCGTGCAACTTTTTCTGGGGTCATGTGGCTGGTTGGGTTCCTCTTGAGCTGACCTACCTCCGGTGTCACTGTGACGTGGTACTTCTGGGACACCCTGTATGAATACGTGCACTAGAGATGATACAAATTTATTCATGAAAGATTGGCTATTTTAAGCATATCGATAAACGCCACTAATATAATTTAACTATATGGCCTGATTGGGACATCATGTTTTCCCCATACGAGTTCATACATGTACATGGGCAAAAACATCTGAGCCAGCACGACTCACCTTAATGGCCTGTTAACACATTGTTTAATGATTAGTGTGAGTCCATGCATTTTCTGCTAAATGCAAGTAGGAGTTGTATGAACTCGCACCAACCACTAATAAATGTGTAAACAGGCCCAAAGGGCCGAAACAGACGGGCAGCCTTAGAACTACAACCCAGCTGCAAAATTGTAGTTCTAGTGCAGTTCTGATGCAGTTAGCGTAGTTGCATCAGGACTGCAAACCATGCGCAGTCCGCTTGCAGCTGGCGTGCAGTCTGCCGTTGGCAGTTGGTTCGCAGTTTTATTATATATTAAAATAAACATCGAAACATTTAAAAAACAAGTATTTCCGGGAACTTCAAGTAATCACATAATAGTGAGTAAAATATTTTCAAAGTATAGACATCGAATTATTTATATTATAACTTTTTTACTTATTAAATTAGTTTTCATTTGCAAGTATTATTAATGAATACACTAAGTTAAACCAAGTGTTAATGTAACGCTTCTTCTCCATAAGGAATGATCTAATAGTATTACTTATTGTAATTTTAAATAAAACTTCCTTCCTACACTTAACTATGTGTCTTATCGAAAATCCGAAAAATGGGAACTTTTAAGTCTATAGTGTGGCAACAATGATGCACCAAGCAACTATTATTGGGTGGATGATATTTAACAAGTAAATAGCGAAAATAATTACCTCCAATGTTCCAAAACACAAATATACACTGTTCAATGTTACGCGTAATGACGATTCTGTGGCGTTCAATTCGCATTTGTTTTCCTTATCAAAGCTAAATGTGAACTAGATACATAACACACGTACAACCAAATATTACCTTACGGTTACGCGTTTAAGTGGGAATTATATTACAAATTAAACAAGATAAAGCATTGATTAGATTAGCGCAGATTAATATTAATGGAATTTAAATTAAAGTGATAAGAAGCACATGGGTTCATAAAAACAGCGATATTTTGCGTCTACTCAAACCTGCTCAGCCTTGAAAGGACGCCAGCTATGACATTTCATGTGTCAAACTAGTTCCGTTCCAAAATGGATTATACCCCATGGCATTAAAGTCGATGAGAATTATAGTCACAACAGCGGCGTGATATGATAATATGTTTATTGTTTAGTATACTCTCAGACGCCGTTTAGTTGTGACGCGTGCGGAATGTTATCAAACTAAGCATGGGCGTCTCGTGTCGCATATATATTAGGAAACCTCGGGAAGGAATTCACCGAGCTGGTGAACCCATCTCTGGCATACTGAGTTACGCAATCGATGAACCGACGGAGTATCAGATGGCTATTTTATCCATCGTTGGCGTGGCGAAATGCCAGTGGACGGAAGGCACCGGAGAATATACGTGCACATACACCGGCAACGAGGAATTCTTAGTCACATGTTTGAATATTCTAAACAACCGACCAAATGAAAACGTGACCTTGCAAGTAGGCGCGTACGAATTCAGATTCCAATTCGTTTTACCTTACGACATACCGTCGAGCTTCGAAGATAAATACAGCGGTGTCACCTATCACGTAAAGGCCAAATTTGTGAAGTCAAGTTTTTTCAGTTTGGCCAGGAAATTTGATAAGCAGATCACAGTATACGGAAACGTCGACGCACCAGGTGAATCCCTAACGTATGGGCTGCAGAAGAAATTGTTTAAATTGTTTTCCAGTAAAGAACACATAGTACACCTGAAAGCGCGGGTTGAGAAATATTTTCTTACGCCTGGAGAGAATGCTAATTTGGATTTATTAGTGACGAATGATACCGACACAGTGGTGTATCTCACGGTCGAACTTTGCTGTAGAACAACTTACACGGCGAAAACATTATTTAGCTCCCGTACCAAGATCGTAGATAAGACAATAGATGGTTGTACGCGCACCAGCCCACCAATCCACGAGTACAAGACGACAAAATTTGGATGCATTATCCCAACACTGTCGCATTTGTATACGATCCAACACTGTAAAATCATTAACAAAGAATACTATATACGAATTACGTTGAATTTGGGTTTTCCGCACAGAAAAGCGACTTGTATTATACCAGTAGTTATTGGCGAAGGACGCTACGGGGACTGCTCTGGGATTCTAGAATTGGAAGATAACATTGAAACTGGTCTGGAAGTCAGCATTAGCGATCCGCCACCGTCTTATTGGGAAGCGATGAATGAAGATAAGTCGCATGATGAAAATGGAAATAATAAGTAAAGAGAAAGAGTAAAATTATTTTATAAGGGAATTATGTTACTAATGGCTGTAGTTTTCTAAGAAAACACGGATAAAGACTGTGATTTATAGTGGTATAAGTAAAGTATATTAAGATACTCGTGTATGGTAAATATCGTGTCAAGTACGTACGGTCCCGACGCGACTCCCAGATGAGTGGATATGAGTCATACGAACATAACAATTATTGTGTAACATATTTTTAGTTCTAATTAATAAGAGCTATATTCGATCAGCTAGTGAGGTGCAGCATAAAATAACAACACCATATCAATGACGCAATACCGGAATGTCCAGGGGACCTATGATGGTTGCGTTGATCACGTGATAAATAAGTGACAAAGCATCTGTCACTCACACTCGCATCTTGTCAGAACGTGACGGATGCTTTGTCACTTATTTATCGCGTGATAAAAACTACCATCATGGGCCCGCAGGCGAGCATTTCTTAAAAGGTTTGTACAAAATTAAGACGTCAATGAATGTTAAATAATATATTTCCTATTTTGTTACCAATTTTCTTTGTTGTTTCCAATACATTGATTTCAGATGATATATAATTAAAATATAAGCATAACAGAACCTTAATTTATCGAACATAGCCATAACATTGATATAAAATTACTAAAATAATTGGTAACAAAATAGGAAAATTATATTGAGCTTTAATTTTGGGTTTAATTTTGTACAAACTTTTTGAGACATGCGCAGATAGCGTGTTTGTTAGGTGTTTGGAACATGGTTGGACGAAAAAATGGCGAAATTGTGGGGTCATATACTAAGTAAGCTTAAAAAATTCGGCCCCTGGCGAAAACTTTTTTTTTCAATTACTTACTTCCGTATCAAAAACGCGAACAAATTAAAATGCTTTATTATTCTTGTCTTAAGTATTGTTACATTATGTTTAGAAATTTGGATATCAGATTTTTTTGAAAATTTGGAGAGTAGATATTACTAAAATAAAAACTATGACTTTAAAGTACGCCTGAACCTTGGGTCTACGGCTACATTTATGGGCCTTAGCGTAAATAGTATATGACCCCACCTCTCAGCAAATTTTTGCGTCAAACACTGCAGGTATATCTCTTTCACTCAAAAATATTCAAACTGTGGAAAAAAACCGGTAACTTATTATTTTTTAATCTATTCTATTTTTAATTACTGAATCCAGTGTACCTATGTAATGTCTAATAGTACAGTCGACGAATCAAAAAGTTCTCCACTTTTGTAAAGTTGAAAAGTAACGAATCTTATCCCCGACTATACCTAAAGGAAAACAACTTAAAATAAGTTAAGTATTTTATTTATTGTATCTTCACTACTTAAAAAATAACTAGTATTTCATGTTACCCTAACGAAAAACACTAGTATGCACTATTATTACCATACCTATATAGAAGTGATCGTGGCAATAACGTCAATTAACTAGGCACATCCTTCCGATATTAAATTTACCGGTAACCGAATACTTTTTCCGAAATGACATTTCATAGTAGCTATTAAGTTCACCGGATAAATAGAAATTAACTAAAATATGCTGTATTCCTACCCATCAATGTTACTTATATACTTTTTAGGAATAATAATATTATTCAAATAAAAATAAACTTGAGCAACCTTATATTTTTTTAATTTTCAATCGATTTCTTTGCAAAGTAAACTGAAACAAAGAGTGCCTTGCAACAAAGGCCAAATACACGTTAATATAATATACGTTATCTCATAGTCATAACATAACTAGTGTCATTAATGTCATAAGAAAGTACAACTTATCGATAAAATAATATCGTGTGGCTCTCCCTAGCAAAATTTTATTCATGCCACCAACACTTCCATGTCTGATTATTACCTATTGCTCAAGATTGTGTTCAGATGCCAGTTTTTTTTTAAGTCCTAACTAAATTATCTCTGAGGGTGCTCCCTCAATGAATGCATACATTTAAGGGTGCTCTTCACTGCGAGCATTCACCTGCAATGTAACAAAAAACAAATGAAATTGTCATACCTTTTTTTGTTACATTACATGTAATGTAATGCTCGCGGTGAAGATCCTTAAATGTATGGGTTCATTGTTTATGTAAAATTCAACTGATGCCATCTGTTTGTTTAGGTGAAATTAATTAATGCTTTTAGTAAATAAAGGGTCGATTGCTTAAAATTGTACATAGTTAAAAGCTTAGTTAACATAAAATACGATCGCTTCCTTTGAGTGACGAAAGTTAGTCATACAAAAGTGTGTGGATAACTTTCGTCACACAAAGGAATCAATTAAGTTTTGTTTTAATTAAAGCCCTTAACTATGTAATTTTTTTTTTAAATCGACCCTAAAACCTACTGAACCGGTTTTGTAACAACGCGATATTCTTGTACTTATACGTATTTAACTGGAAATAAAAATTCATGTGTTAGTTTTGCATTGTTAATTAATGAACGAATTTTGTGTACGAGTAGGAATGTAAAACGATCATTCGAATATTTTAATTAGGTATTATTTTTTATATTGTAAACACTGTTTTATATGCTATTGATTTATCGGGCATCGATAACTATCTTGCAATTCGCTGCAATCTCTATGGGTCCAATTACAATACAACATAATATCATCATCATCATCATCATCTCAGCCATAGGACGTCCACTGCTGAACATAGGCCTCCCCTTTGGACTTCCATATATACCGGTTGGAAGCGACCTGCATCCAGCGCCTTCCGGCGACCTTTACAAGGTCATCTGTCCATCTCGTAGGTGGACGTCCTACGCTGCGCTTGCTGGTCCGAGGTCTCCACTCGAGCACTTTACGGCCATACAACAACATAATATAAATTTACTTTATTGCAGTCCAAAATATATTTACACTAGAAATAAATACTAATTTGAAATTTAGTAGGCAACTACCGACCAGCCCCGGCTTCGCACAGGTGCAATGCTATATTATGCATGTATTATACATAAAAACCTTCCTCTTGAATCACTATTAAAAAAACCGCATCAAAGTCCGTTGCGTAGTTTTAAAGATCTAAGCATACATAGGGACAGACAGACAGACAGGAAGCGACTTTGTTTTATACTATGCAGTGAAAAGAACCCTATCGGCAAAGCGAAAGCTAAGCAAATTCCATAGATATTTAGGCATACAGTCATATAAAAAGTAAGATAGTTACCGATGCTGGATTATTACTCATTAAAAAGAATACTCTCGTAAATTATGAAATAAATGTATTTGAATTTTTGGTATGAATTTTCTTTTAATTTAATAATGTTTGTTTAGATTTTTATTGGTAGATTTACGTCTACTATCGTGCCCCCGCAACATCAAGAAAAACCGGTCAAGAGCATGTCGGGCCACGCTCAGTGTAGGGTTCCGTAGTTGCTCATCCTTCACAAATAGACGGGCTTAAGAGTCCGCAGCAAGGTCCGCTCAACTCCGCGTTGAGATCGCGCGCTTACGCTTTAAAATGTTGTTGTTTCACCTAGAGGAAGACAGGGCGCTAGCAGTAAAGCGAGAGCGCGCTAGGAGCAAAGAGTATGTAATCACTACGTTTTAAGAGACGGGAGTGCCATACGAAACATACTGCCAATATGAAGCCGCAAACAATATCAGTGTCAGTGTCAACTCATGACATAATGCCAACA
This sequence comes from Apotomis betuletana, assembly GCA_932273695.1. NCBI lineage: Eukaryota > Metazoa > Arthropoda > Insecta > Lepidoptera > Tortricidae > Apotomis > Apotomis betuletana. Next base: position 19,923,417 of record OW026299.1, read on the forward strand.
TCAAGAACAAAATAGGGATGTCACATGTTACACAAATTATCGAATTATCGATATCGATATCGGTATTTAAAAAAAATGGTTCAGGCGGGGTTCGCATTCGCACCCGCGTCTCCAACGGCTTTCCGGTAATTTAAATCATTAAATATTTCGCTTCAATGTAAACATTTGGTTTACTTTAGGTTACTGACTTCATAAAAAAAAACAAAAGTGTGCAAATAATTTTATTTCGTTCAAACTTTGCTTGGCTTGCTGATAAACATAGACGAAAAAAGCCGTTTCATCACTCCAGTCTGTGCTCCAGGTTGGAAGTTCTGCAACACAAATAATACAGGGTAAACAGAAAATTACAGAGTAAAATGAATCTGTTTGTCCAGATGAAACCGTACCATTCATAGTCCATTGAAGATTTTTCGTAAAATATTTCTGTGACCATAATCTAACTCAAACTGGCATAAAAAGTAGTGGCTTTTGCTTGAAGAAAGATATTCCGTATTTACCCAGGTATTTTTCACTTCAAATGAAAATTATCGATAAAACTTACATACAGCACTATTGTTTACATACGTATAAGGGTATGTATTATTTTACCCGAAATACCAAGTTTTCAATGAAACTTACGATTAACATGGTTATAACACGCAGTAATTAATTATATTTTTTACTTACCGATCTTCGTCCGGTGGAAATCTTGCCATGAATAGTCTTTTTTGACCGTCCATTCGACACGTTTTCATTCTGCATATTTCGCACTTTTTCCTTTTCAATCCACTCATTTTTGCAATTGTGATTGTCTTGTGTACCTTCTAGACGACCACTACACCCAAAGAATGCAAATTATTAGATTATTTGTGAAATTTGAATTATTTGAAAAGATCGCAGAACCTTGACAAAACCAGACAACACAACAAAAGAGAAACGTCAACTAATATGGCATGGCGGACAAAAATGGCGGCTGAAGTACAACCCGCCTAAATTCGATTGTCGCCAATTATCTAATGCTTTGTAGGTTTCAACGTTCTTTCAAACTTAGATAGGTAAAAATTCACCCCCGTTTCATATAGCCGTTGTCGTTCGTTTTTTACCTTGAGAGTTGCGCGAGGCTGGCTAGTAGCTCAAGCAAATTAAACCGAATATGGGCAATCAGGGGAAATAATTCGTGTAGTTTTGAAAATTGGTATAGTTATACCTTATGGTGTCTAGATGAACATACTAAAAGTCCTCGAGGGTGGGGCTGTGCTAAGGGAGTAGGGGGGGGGTTGAAGGTACCTTTTTTCTGATGTTCGCTCATATCTCAAATATTTGTAGAAATAGCATTATGATTACTTAGGACAAAAGTTTTTACATAAAATTCCCTACAAATTTGAATATATTCATTTTTACTCTACAATCAATACTTTGGGAGCTACAGGATGTTTAAGTTAACCGAAATATCAAAAAATGGTCGTTCAAGAAATAGTAGTTTTTTCATAGTTGCTCATCATAACACGCGAACGTGTTGCAACGTTGTGTAGTTGAGAAATTCCCGTTACCGGTAATTTCCCATTTGGGAATATTCCAAGTAAATTCCCATTGTTCCCGGGAATATACGAGCTTGGTGGACCCATTCCTTTGATATTACGTTTTGAGCTAATTAATTGAATACAAGCAAACCGTTTTCACTTTTTGACTCATCCTGAATCACCACTTAGAGCGAGTATCGTAAAATTTACCTGATGATGGACCCTGGAAGCCCGTGATGGATCGGATCTCAAGATACGTTCAACATAGACATGTGCGGTTTTCGTATTTCAATTCATTTTGATGAGCAGTTAGCGCCGGTATCATTAAAAAAACCTGATGATGGACCTTAGAAGCCCGTAATGGATCTCAGGATACGTTCAATGTAGACATGTGCGGTTTTCGTATTTCAATTCACCTTGATGAACAATTAGAGCCGGTGTCATAAAATAAACCTGATGATGGAATCCTGGAACCCCGTAGGTAGTGTATCTCAGGATACGTTCAACGTAGACATGTCTGGTCTTCGCATTTCAATTCACCTTGATGAGCAATAAGAGCCGGTGTCATAAAATAAACCTGATGATGAAATCCTGGAAGCCCGTAATGGATCTCAGGATACGTTCAACGTAGACTTGTGCGGTTTTCGTATTTCAACTCTTCTTGATGAGCAATTAGAGCCAGTATCATAAAATAAACCTAATGATGGATCCTGGAAGCCCGTAATAAATCTCAGGATACATTCAACGTAAAAGAAAAATAGTTTTTTTAGGGATACGTCGCCATCATAACGTTTTTTTTTTTTTAGTTTAGAATAAGCACGCTTAGTCACCTGCTGATCGAACATATAATCCCCATATCGGTCCGAGCGTGCGAAATTACCGTAACGGAGCTGCCACGACTTCGACTTCGGGTTCATGTACAAACGGTGTACCTGTACATTTACTAGAAATAGAAGACGAAGATGACGATGTCGAAGATGATGACTAAAATAATAAAGGCGATCTGCTGTGTTATTTAATTTTTAAGTAAAATTTTATAACCTTTATTTTGAGTTTTATTTCTTAATTCACCAATTTTCTAAGCTTTTGTTATCTTTAACACCGTGTAGCTCCTAAAGTATAGATCGTAGAGTAAACATATATAAGTCAAATTTGTAGGAAATTTTATGTAGAAACTTTTGTTCGAAGTAATTATAATGCTATTTAAATCTTTATAAAGTACCTTCAACTCTCCCTACTCACTCAGCACAGCCCTCACCCTCGAGGACTTTTAGTATGTTCATCTAGACACCACCAGGTTTATTTCATCTGTGTTAGTATGATCATCAGCTTTATTTTTGATACCGGTTCTAACTGCTCATCAAGATGAGTTGAAATGCGAAAACCGCACATGTGTAAGTTGAACGTATCCTGAGATCCATTACGGGCTTCCAGGATCCAAAATCAGGTTTATTTTATGATACTGGCTCTAATTGCTCATCAAGGTGAATTGAAATGCGAAGACCAGACATGTCTACGTTGAACGTATCCTGAGATCCATTACTTACGGGCTTCTAAGGCCCATCATCAGATTTATTTTATGATACCGGCTCTAACTGCTCATCAAGATGAGTTGAAATGCGAAAACCGCACATGTGTGCGTTGAACGTATCCTGAGATCCATTACGGGCTTCCAGTATCCATCATCAGGTTTATTTTATGATACCGGCTCTAATTGCTTATCAAGATAAGTTGAAATTCGAAAACCGCACATGTCTACGTTGAACGTATGTATCTTGAGATCCGATCCATTACGGGCTTCCAGGGTCCATCATCAGGTAAATTTTATAATACCGGCTCTAACTGCTCATCAAGATGAGTTGAAATACGAAAACCGCACATGTCTACGTTGAACGTAAACCTGAGATCCATTACGGGCTTCCAGGATTTATCATCAGGTTTATTTTATGATACCGGCTCTAATTGCTCATCAAGATAAGTTCAAATTCGAAAACCGCACATGTCTACGTTGAACGTATCTTGAGATCCGATCCATTACGGGCTTCCAGGGTCCATCATCAGGTAAATTTTATGATATTCACTTTAAGTGGTGATTCAGGATGAGTCGAAAAGCGAAAACGGTTTGCTTGTATTCAACTAATTAGGTTAAAACTAAATATCAAAGGAATGGATCCACCAAGCTCGTATATTCCCGGGAACAATGGGAATTTTCTTGGAATATTCCCAAATGAGAATTAGTCGGTAACGGGAATTTCTCAACTGCACAATACAAGTGTTATGATGAGCAACTACGAAAAAACTACGTTTTCTTGAACAACTACTTTTAATATTTTTGTTAACTTACACAGCCTGTAGCTCCCAAAGTATTGATCGTAGAGTAAAAATGAATATATCCAAATTTGCAGAGAATTTTATGTAAAAACTTTTGTCCGAAGTAATCATAATACTATTTCTACAAATATTTGAGATATGAGCGAAAATCAGGAAAAGGGTACCTTTAACCCCCCCCTACTCCCTTAGCACAGCCCCCACCCTCGAGGACTTTTAGTATGTTCATCTAGACACCATAGGGTATAACTGTACCAATTTTCAAAACTACACGAATTATTTCCCCTGATTTTATTAATTTTCTTAGAGTATAGGAGTAGCTATGATAAGGGCGGTGCTTACCGCCGCCCCCCCGGACCGTTCCCCGCGCTAGAGTAATTCGCTGCAGTTTCGCAACAATTTTTTGTAATTTATTTTAAGATTTTCGTAGTTACGCTCTCATTTTAAAACTACGAGATCAATTTTGATAAATCTTTTTTCTTATCAAACTGCATAGTTTAATCGACACCGGAAATAGGTTTTGACTTCAATCTAAACTATATTTTGGTCGTAGTATGCCGCCAAACTGAACAACTTTCTGGGGTCTAAAAATGCAAAACTTGTACTCGCTCTATTTTCTTTCTATTAACATTTCAAGAGTCATAAACTAGTTTTAGCCCTAGATATATCTTATCTCATTATATTTAGAGAATTTCATGATAATGTGACATGTTATATTAAAATAAGGACGTAACTACGTTTGTATGAAGAATCGAGCTTGCTGCGGACTCTTAAAACAGCGGTTTTAAGCCCGAGGTTTAAATTACGAGAAAGATTTCAAGCTCTATAAAAAGGTCGTTAACGCCAAAGTAGCTGTGATTACTTATTACCTTCTGGAAGTTATCGATTATACGCGCCAGATTGAAAGGAATGTTTTAATACAGTATGGCACTTAACTAATATGTGTAACGTTCGAAGTATAAGGACACCGCGCGGCACTTAAGTCATTTTAAAGAAAATTATGAAATTTTGCGATAACTCAAAAACGGCTCGATCGATTTTATTCAATATAGTTTTCATTGGAAGTACTTATAAGGCCTCATTTTCATGGATTTTTCCATAATTTTTTGACCCGTGTCGGCGTGATACATACACATACTCATACCAAATTTCAGCTTTCTAGTACTGATGATCATGGAGCTAAGCCGCGAACGGACGGACAGACGGACAGACGGACATGGCGAAACTATAAGGGTTCCTAGTTGACTACGGAGCCCTAAAAACGCGCCAGGTGGCACGCCGTACAATCCTTTTTTCGAAACCATTTAGTGGGCATAGATATATGGGGGTCGCCTTTATCAGTTATCTCGTAACAAATATTTAAATGATAAGGCATCCGTCATTGTCGCACTTACATACTTGTCAAAAAATGATAGGTATTTTATCATTATATTTTAAGACAGTCTGAACAAGTGCGCCAGCGGGGTAAACGCCGATCTTATAAAGAGTGTGAGAACTTGTGAGAACTAAAAAAAATTGTTTGGCTTAGGTAGGTAAAAACATTATGAGTCCTACGCGAATAACTGGAGGGAACGGCGTACATAATTTATGAGGCGTTATCTGACGGCTCTCCTTGAACGAGTTTTATTTAATTTGCATTTTTAGCTTAGGTAAAAACGGTATTTTAAACGGTACAAAACATATTTTACCTTTCCTCAATTTATTGGCTATATTTAATTAGCTACGCATACTACGTGTACGGGATACCTATAAAATGGAATATTTAACTGAAAACATAACGGTTAGGTATTCATTACCATAAGTCTTATGCATTGTGTGTATATTAGCATTTACCAGAAGGCAACACTGCGTGAAAAAAAAAATACATAATCCTTTATCTTGTTTCATTGTTGAAACGAAAACTATTGATTTATTTAGTGTGAAATCTTCGCACTAACAATAAAAAAGTACAAGTGCTATTATGTCATGGAAAAAGCACGCGTGTGAAATTTAACATAATACGGTCATAAAAATAATTTATTTATCAATAAAGGACATATTACGAACAAGTTTGTAGAAATTGTAAATTGTACTACAGAGGCCGGGAAAATGGGGAATGCCTGCCAAGTGGCTATGGAGGCTATGGCTAAGGGATACGAGGCGGGCAATCCTTTTTCACGTCGGGTTATGTAAAATAAAACACATCGAACAATGGTGTGCGTCAGAATGACTGACCAAAATGGCAGATTAATGTTAGACTACCATCAGCATTCACTACCTATTTGCTACTATTTACTACCTATGTTGACATATTTGCTACCTAAGTTTAAAAAGAAATATATATTTAACAAAGTGGGCAGTCATTCTGACGTCAGGATGACTGCCCACATTTATTATATGGGGGTTGGACCCCCTTATTTGCAACTTTCTATATACTATGATTTACTACCTATTTGCTACCTACACATATATTTTTTCCAGATTTTTAAGGCAAGAAATAAAAATGTTATAAGCAAAATATGGAATTTAATTACGAATCGGAGTGTACAGGCTGTACCTCATGAACCGTGATAGTTAGACAGCTGAAATTTTCACAGATGATGTATTTCTGTTGCCGCTATAACAGTAAATGCTAAAACACAGAATAAAATAAATATTTAAGGGGGCTCCCATACAACAGACGTCATTTCGCCGAAATCCCATATAAAATGACCCCACAATGCGTACATTTTGCTTAGGAGCAGGGCTCTACTAATACTGGATTTTTTTTTTTTTTAGTTACGGCCCTTTATAGCGTATATTTTGTCCGACTCGTTTAATATTTTCATTTGTTATTGTAGGTACCCGTGAAGGATAACAAATTGGGCAAGTGCGAGCCCGACTCGCACATGAAGGGTTCCGTACCTATACATATATATAATCTATAACAAGTTTGTTGTATGGGAGCCCCCCTTAAATATTTATTTTATTTTATTTTTAGTATTTGTTGTTATAGCGGCAATAGAAATACATCATCTGTGAAAATTTCAACTGTCTAGCTATCACCGTTGTTGAGATACAGCCTGGTGACAGACGGACGGACGGACGGACGGACGGACCGACGGACGGACGGACGGACAGCGAAGTCTCAGTAATAGGGTCCCGTTTTTACCCTTTGGGTACGGAACCCTAAAAAAGGCTAAAAAGGGCCGTAACTATAAAATCTAGTATTAGCAGAGCCCTGCTCCTAAGCAAAATGTACGCATTGTGGGGTAATCTTATATTGGATACCGGCGAAATCACGTCTGTTGTATGGGAGCCCCCTTAAATATTTATTTTATTCTGTGTTTTAGCATTTACTGTTATAGTGGCAACAGAAATACATCATCTGTGAAAATTTCAGCTGTCTAACTATCACGGTTCATGAGGTACAGCCTGTACACTCCGATTCGTAATTAAATTCCATGTTTTGCTTATAGCATTTTTATTTTTTGCCTTAAAAATCTGGAAAAAATATATGTGTAGGTAGAAAATAGGTAGTAAATCATAGTACATAGAAAGTTGCAAATAAGGGGGTCCAACCCCCATAATATAATAAATGTGGGCAGTCATCCTTACGTCAGAATGACTGCCCACTTTGTTAAATATATATTTATTTTTAAACTTAGGTAGCAAATATGTCAACATAGGTAGTAAATAGTAGCAAATAGGTAGTGAATGATGATGGTAGTCTAACATTAATCTGCCATTTTGGTCAGTCATTCTGACGCACACCGAACAGTGTAATCAAGATCAAAACTAGTTTTTTTTTTGTACTGTACAATTGGTTAACGTCTATCCAACCGTATTGGCGTGATGAGAGGACATATACGAGTATTATTAAGGCCCCAAAATGCTATTCAGGCAAAAACACTTTTTTATCAATTTTCATTATAGACCGGGAGATAGTGACAGAATTTTCTTGGTCATTTGTAACAGTATGGCGGTTCTTCAGGGGTCTTAGTACGCAATGATAAAAAGAAAAATGATGGTCATAGCGCTGGTACCGGCGGCCCAATCGCGTGGGCGTTAGTTGAACTCGTCGGATAAATTACGAGTGTCAAACGATTTGTACCACAAAAATTTTAGTATTTTCCGATAGCCCATAAAAAACATGTAGGCGGTAGTGTCATGCCATACTTCTCCGGTGTGACTTACAGCCCGCCATACCGACGCGAATGCGTTAATTAAAAATAAAAAAATTCAACCATTTGTACCAGGCTAATTTTTGCACAGTTAATTATCGCCGTGCAGTCATTTACGAAAATCACCATACCATACTTTTCCGACGGTTCTAAATGGCCGCCATACCGCCGAAAATCAGCAATTTTTTTTTTTTTTCGCCAAACGATTTGTAACAGTATTGCATTTGGATTTTTGGAAAGTATTTGATAAAATGTGACTGTTATCATATTTGCCATACTTCTAGTAGGGGGAAAAAGTGCTGCCATACTTGAAAAACTTATTTATTCGACACGTTTCAAAAATACGACTGTACAATACGTAAAATATTTTTTTACAGCATGGGATCATTATATTCTGTTTGTTTGGATACAATTCTACCTACAAAAAATTATTCCGGATTGTAACCATGGGGCGGACGACTGTGAGACTTGAGCCAAGACGTAAACAAAAAAAAAATTGACGGTTTGTACCAGTATGGCATTAGGATTTTTGGAAATTATATGATGCAATGGGACCATTATTATATTTGCCATACTTCTAATAGAGGGAAAAAGGGGCAACATACTTGAAAAACTTGATTTTACAAATTACGGGTTTTCAAGGTGCAAGACATAAAATCATTTGTTACAGTATGGCATCATTGTATTTGGTTCGTTTGGATGAAATTCTACCTAAAAATAATTATCCCATACTGTAACCATGGGGCGGAAGATTGTCACACTCGAGCAAGATATAAATTAATAAAAAAATTGGACCAAATTGTTACAGTATGGCATTTCAAATTTTCGAAACTTGAAAAAAAAGTATGGTTTGGGAAAATTACACCGTACATGTGAAAAAAAATTATATGCAATATCAATATTAATGCAGTTTATTCCGAAAGATTTATAGACTTTCGAGGTCATCTAAGCCGAAATCCCCGGCATGCTCCAACTCGTTTTCGTCGTCCTCGTCGCTGCTTACTGCATCAGTATCTACAAATCATTTAATTTTTTCACACAAGCGCAATACACAATCGCAAATCGTTAACATAAAATTAATTTCTTAAATATTTACCTTCGCCACCTTCATCTTTCTCTTCTTCATCTTTTTCCTCTTCATCTTGCATGCAACATGGGCACACTATAACGGTCGACTTATTCTAATAGGTACATAGAACTCCAATTATTGCTATGTAGTTGTGGGTCGTCTGACAAGCAGCTGCCGTAATACCTGCGTTGTCAGACATTGTGTCTCACAACACGATGAGCCGAGATCTCTCGAGAAATCGTTCGAGCGATGGTAGCCGTTCAATATTATACGATATAAACATCTGACTATAATTCAAGATTGCCGCCACCTAGATCTTTGAAATTTTGTATTTATATTCGTTGAACCTCAAACTTACAGGAAAAATTAGTGTCATACTGTTACAAATCGTTCAAAATACGAATAAAATCTTACAATTAAAAAAAAATATTATACACATTCGCCACCTCCCACAGGTATGGCATTATCACACTTCTATTTATCATCATTCAGGAGCTGTTGAAAAAATTTTTTAGAGTGGTACAAATCGTTTGGCGAAAAAAAAAAATTACTGATTTTCGGCGGTATGGCGGCCATTTAGAACCGTCGGAAAAGTATGGCATGGTGATTTTCGTAAATGGCTGCACGACGATAATTAACTGTGCAAAAATTAGCCTGGTACAAATGGTTGAATTTTTTTATTTTTAATTAACGCATTCGCGTCGGTATGGCGGGCTGTAAGTCACACCGGAGAAGTATGGCATGACACTACCGCCTACATGTTTTTTATGGGCTATCGGAAAATACTAAAATTTTTGTGATACAAATCTTTTGACACTCGTAATTTATCCGACGAGTTCGACTAACGCCCACGCGATCGGGCCGCCGGTACCAGCGCTATGACCATCATTTTTCTTTTTGTCATTGCGTACTAAGACCCCTGAAGAACCGCCATACTGTTACAAATGACCAAGAAAATTCTGTCACTATCTCCCGGTCTATTACCCGACTGCATACGAGTATTCAGGTCGAGTGTTATGTTTTCTCACATATTTGTCGTGTTTAGTAAATCCGTGCCGTGTTTCCCTTTCCCCTATACCAAAGACTGGATTGTTTCACAGTCACAAAGCAATTTACGGTTTCCTTTGATACGTTCATGTCCACAATGACGTTCCCATGGTCAATTACCAGGCTCACTATTCATAGTGCAGGTGCCTCGTTTGCACGTTGGTATTTATCAAAGGTAGAAGGGGCTATTTTTACACTTATCGTGTAAAGCAAGTATTAAGTTAAATTCCTATGAGTACATATATCAATATTCAAGACTAGACACCTTGGCCAAAAAGTGTTTGAAAAATACATCACTTCTTCATAATACATAATATTGATTTTGTAGGATTATCTTACTCAGAATCTAAATATTTCAGCATCATACAAGGAGTAGTTACAACATTTTGTATGGCATCACAATAGGTTCTTTATGCTACCAATGAATAGAAATTAGAAATAGATGACGAGGAAATATTTACGACGTTTTTTAAAATGTTTAATGAGTCCTTATATTCGACTGTGGTATTTTGTGCTTCATTGGACTTGAAGCCTGTTCAGGAAGTCGTTTGATTGCAGTACAAAAGCGACTCCACACAAAGGGCGTCATTTCTTTCTAAATTAAAATTCAATTCAGTACAGTTACTTACTTGACGTTTTTTTTTGAGTTGTACCTACTCCTTTTGTTGTTTAATTACAATAAGATCGCCCCTTACAATGTCGTCATTCCAGTTAGATTCGTTTTGGTAAATTCGCTCAGCGATGGAAAATCATGCCATATCATAAAAGGAGTTTCAAAATTTTAATGCAATGTAGATATTTTGACAGTCTTAATGATATATATTATAATGTATTATAACTATAATCTCCGATTATGAAGTAAACTAGTCTAATAGTCATGATTAGGTACAACGAAGAGCGAAGGGAAGTGTTAAGATATCTTGCGATCACAATACAAGCCACTTTCTGTCAAAGAAGAAAAACCGTCACCGAGTTGTCGTTGGGTACGACGAAGAGCGAAGCGAGGAAGAGTGTTAGGATATCTTGCAATTACAACATACTCCACTCTCAAAAAACAGTAAAACATTATACACAACAATTAGGGATGTCCAAGACTAAAATAAGACTTCTCGACCGATTGAATGAGATTTCTTTGTTGATTATTAACGTGTAATCGCTGTAATGCAACGTTTGAATCTAAAGAGAAAATAAGGAAAAGGACGAGCATAAAGCCACAAAAAATAATAATCGCACGAACTCACGATTCATCATCATCATCATCTCCCTGCCCTTATCCCACTTATGTAGGGTTGGCACGAACTCACGATTATAAGCATAAAATAAATGATGGACAATACCTTATCATGCGTATGCGCCATAGTTATTTGCCATTTCTCGTAGGTATATATTTACCTATGTCTAAGTTACCTATGTTTTTCGCAGGGTATCTTCCCGACAGCATTAAAACAGGCTATTATTCACCCCGTTTATAAGGATGGGGATAGAGCAGATGTTAACAATTACAGACCCATTTCAGTTCTGTCTACTATAGCGAAAATAATGGAAAAACTTATAAATAAAAGACTGATTAACTACCTAAACAAGTTTAATCTATTATCACATCGTCAATTTGGCTTTCGCGAAGGGAAAAGTACTGAAGATGCCGTGCTAGATTTGACGAATCTAATCACGAAACATATAGAAGACAAAAGGAAACCGCTTTGTATTTTTCTAGACCTAAAAAAGGCGTTCGACACAGTCTCTGTCCCCATCCTTATACGCAAACTAGAAATTTTGGGTATACGTGGTCAATTTTTAAATCTTATTAAAAGCTATCTGTGTAATAGAATACAAAGAGTTAAACGATGTATTCAGCACAGACGAATTCTCCACCCAGTTTGGAATCCCCCAGGGTAGTGTATTAGGCCCAACCCTGTTCTTGACCTACATCAATGATCTTACAGATATTCATGTTTCCAATGGACATGTTATTTCGTACGCTGATGATACTGCGCTAGTATTTCATGGAGATAGCTGGGACGAAGTGCACGCTTGTGCTGAAGCGGGTTTATCTAAAGTAATAAAATGGCTCCAAACTAACTTACTTACCTTAAATATAAATAAAACTAATTACATTACATTCTCAATTTCAAAAAACCTGCAACCACACAAAAATCTTAAATTAATTGCTCACACATGCTCAAATCAACTTTCTATAAACTGTACTTGCAGTAACCTAAATCACGTAACCTCCAACAAATACTTAGGCATCCATATAGATCAATTACTCTCTTGGAATAATCAAATTGAAAAGACAGCTAACAGAATAAGGAAACTGATGTGGCTCTTCAAATACTTAAGACATATAACAGATAAGGAACTACTAGTACCTATATATTTACAAAACCCTTGTTCAATCCATAGTCCTCTATTGTCTACCGGTATGGGGTGGCACTTTCAAAAGTAAAATAATTGTTCTTGAACGCGCCCAACGATCTATTCTTAAGGTACTACTAGGCAAAAATATTAGATACAGCACCGTAGACGTTTATAAGGATGCTGACGTCCTTACAGTGAGAAAGTTATATATCCTAAATTGTATTTTAAAAATTCATAAAAATATTAAACCTGATCCCCGTGTATTGAATAAACGTAAACTGCGTTCAGTAATTAAGCAACCCAACATTATTAGAACTTCCTTTGCAAAACGACAATTTAATGCACTATCTACTCATCTATACAATAAAATAAACAGAACGACCAAAATATACACTAAAACATTCGGCGAGTGTAAAAGGCAAATTACAACATGGTTAAAAGGCATACATTACGAAGAAACTGAGTCTCTTATGCACTGACACACTCTGCACATTTAATCTCGCATCACAGTTGCACATTTCATGGAACCTTTATTGTATAACTACCTTTATATTATGTACAAATTTTAATAAACCTATTACTACTTTATCATATTACATTCCAATATTACCAGAACACACTTAAACTACATTAGTTTACGTAGCACTAATTTCTTTATATTAAGAAGTTAAAAATGTATTCCTTTTTGCTTTGTTGTATATGATAATTAATATAAGATATAACTAAGATTTATAGTTATAAGAATATTATTTATTGTTTAACTCTAATTCAACCTTGTACGAAAGAGCGAATACCTCCTAATACAAGTGTCAAACTTAAAAGGAGGATTCGACATACTATCTGTAGGTATTAACTTTAGTTAAAAATATATATTTTTTTTTTTTTTTAATATATCATATCAATTTAAGTAAGTAGATCAAATTATTAAAATTAAACATCTAATGTATTATATATGTCTTTCAATTTGTTAGCAGTCATTTCTTTATCCACTCATCACGCCTAAACGGCTAGTCGGCAATTACCCAGTTTGGTAAAATTATAGCTGGATATCAAAAGATGGGTTATAATAGGATACTTTTTACCCAACTACTACTAAGGTATGGAAACTTGATTCTAATAAAAGTGGCACAGCAGGCTAAAGTGAATTAAAAAAAAACAAAAATAGTTTTTTTACTTTGTTTGCATAAAAACAGCTTCTTGGCCTATCATTTGTTACAAATATGTTAAAGGGAACAAAGTATTCATAAAAACTTAAGAGTTATGGTTTCTTGAAATATTGATGAAGCAGGCTAAAGTTAAATTAGACAGGATAGTAGTGAAAAGTTACCAGGTTAAAGAGAATTATATCAAAAATTAAAAGAAATGTATCATAAAGTAAACAATATATTTGTATTGTCTTATAAACACAAAGGATTTTTAAGAAGAAATATTTACATAACAAAGTTATTTCAAGAATGACATAATTATTAAAATATAGTTAATTTTAATAAAACGAAAAAGGAATTCGAACTTTGTAAGCTTTTATGTAATTACGCTTTATTTTATACAAAAGGTGAACAAGTTAACATGTCTTAAAAATAAGTATGGAAAAAAAATGTCGGAAAATAACTTTCAAACTGCTAATTATTTTAAAATCATCTTCTGAATGATGGCGATTACATCTAAGCGGCTAATATAATCCTAAGCCTCAATGATCACAGTCAATGAATTACAGTCCAAGAGACGAGACGGAAAAGCCGACAAGACTACGAAGAAACAGCAGAGAAACCAGCGCAGAGTGGACCGATGCTACATCTCACCGAAAGCATGGTGCCAACTTTTACTGGCCAAGACAAGGCCTACCCAGCAGGGCAGTGGGTAGAAGACATTGAAGACAACGCTGAGATCTTCGGTTGGACGGCGGTCCAGCGGCTACTAGTTGCAAGGCGTTCACTTGGAGGAACAGCGGCGCTGTGGCTGCGCTCTGAGAAAACTTTCAAGTCTTGGAACGACTTAAAGGCGGTGATTATTCAAGAATTTCCTGATGTCATTGACTCTAAAACCATCCACGAGATGATGAGTGCGAGGAAGAAAGCAAAGGAAGAGTCGTGTCTAGACTATATGCTCGCACTGAAGGAGCTGGGCAAACGTGGTAAGATGTCAGACGACGTGGCAATTAAATATATTGTGGAGGGAATTCAGGATAGCCCGGTAAATAAGATGTTATTATACGGTGTGACTACTTATGCTGAACTCAAGGAGAAACTGAATGTCTACCAGACAATTAAGGAGGCGGAAGCGCGGAGTCTTCATCATAACGAAAGCAGGAATAACCACTCGAAGAGTGCCAGGAAGAAGACGAAAGCATGTTACAATTGCGGCGATGCTGATCACTTATCGAACGAATGTCCTCATAAGCAAAAGGGAGTTAAGTGTTTCCGTTGCAACCAATTTGGACACATTTCGTCGCAATGTTCAACAACTTCGGCGTCAGCGGGAAACAAGGTGGTAAATTCGCATACAAGTGGCGTTTTGGCGGGAAAACGGGAACAGATGTGTGTTCAGACGGAACTACATTGCGAAAGTACTGGCCGAAAAGAAAACTCCGTATGTAAAAATGAAGCGATTGACATATCCGAGGTCAAGGTGACGTCGCGTTCGACGGATGTCAACAAAGACGAAGAAAAATATGGAAAACCGATGAAAAACATTGTGTTGTTTGATAAAAATGTTTATTCTTTGATTGATTCGGGCAGTGACATAAATTTAATTAGTTTTGATTGTTATAAATCGTTAGGCGCACCGGAATATAAGCGAGGTGAGATCGCGATGTCGGGACTCGGTGCGATGCGAGTAAAATCAATGGGACATTTCACAACGGATGTTACTATCGACGGGCAAGTTTATGAAGATGTTATTTTGTATATTGTGCCTAGAGACACTATGCCTTTTTCGATTATTTTAGGGCAAGATTTTTTGAAAAATGTAACGTTCGTCATGGAAAGCAGTCGGGTTTTATTGATGAAGTCGAAAGATAGTTGGCTTCGTAATCTCATGTGTGGCGTGTGTATTTCCGACCTTTCAGGTTACATAAGTGATCCAAAGCTGCGCGAAGACGTCAACCAGCTAGTGGATACTTATCGACCGACGAAGACGTGCGAGGCTCCAGTTCAGCTACGTATTGTGTTGAGGGATGACGTCCCAGTAGCTCAACGACCACGACGACTCGCTTTGGTGGAACAACAAGAGGTAGAGCGGCAGGTGAAACAGTGGCTCACAGACGGGGTCATTAGGGCAAGTCATTCAGAGTATGCTAGCCCCTTGGTGCTTGTCAAGAAGAAGGACGGTAGCACGAGAATTTGTGTCGATTACAGGCTCATTAACAAGAAGATGGTGAAAGACGAGTACCCATTGCCTGTCATCGAAGATCACATCGACAAGCTTCTAAAGGCAAGAGTATTTAGCATACTTGACTTGAAGAACGGCTATTTTCATTTGTCTGTTCACGAAGATTCGATAAAGTATACTGCATTTGTGACGCATAATGCACAATATGAGTTCTTAAAAGCTCCATTTGGATTGTCTGTGTGTCCAAAAGTGTTTACAAGATTTATAATGGCGATTTTTAGAGATTTTATTGAGAAAGGGTTTATTTTGATTTTTATTGACGACGTAATAATACTTGCAGAGGATGAATTGCAAGCAGTGACGCGATTGAAGGAATTGTTGAATAGATCGTCGCAGTACGGATTACAAATCAACTGGAAGAAGACGCAGTTGGTGCAGCGCAAGGTGGAGTACCTTGGACACGTCGTGGAGAATGGCACGGTGCGACCATCGCCAGATAAAACGGACGCTGTGGTAAGGTTTCCTGAACCTACTAACGTTAAACAACTTCATAGTTTTGTTGGGTTGACGTCGTACTTTAGGAAGTACATCGAAAACTATGCGTTAATTGCCAGACCTTTGACGGAACTATTGAAGAAGGATGTCGAATATATTTTAGGAGTGCCGCAGAGGGCAGCATTTCAGGAATTGAAGATGAAATTGGCAAGCAAACCGGTTTTGAGGATCTTTAACCCAGATCTGTATACAGAGCTGCATACTGATTCCTCCATGCTAGCGATGTCGGCAATATTATTGCAGAGATGCCCGAATGACGGTCAGTTGCATCCAGTATATTATAGCTGATATTTTGCGAACTGATCACTATGAAGCCACAATATTGGATACGTGAGAAAAGAAAATTATGCCTACTTTGTAGGTATATCAGGTGGTACGTTAAAACATATATTTTTTAAATTTTACTTTACCACTTTGTTGGCGTAATTAAAACATATATTTACGCAAAAATACAGCTTTCTAGTACTAACCAGTATGCGGATGGATAAACAGACAGACAAAGCGAAATTATAAGTGTTTAGTTTAACAAAAAGCTGTCCTCTACATTTATTTTTCAGCTTTGGTAGAACACTGTTAGCACTACTTAAAAAAACATCCCTAAAATTATTCTCAGAAATTATACGCAATTTTTAAATAAAATAATTTATAGTTTACTTTATCCTGCCATTAATCACATTATCCTGCCCACATCTCACTTTTTTCTGCCATGAGTCACTTTAGTCTGTGTTTCAGTTACAGACTAAAGTGACACAGATTAAAGTGAAAAGTAGATTCAAAAGTCATTTACTCTAAAACCGTCAAAAATTTAAATGTCCCACTCTTAGGAACGTAAGTAAATACGTCATAATATCACATTAAAATGATTATCTAATAACGCCCCATATAAATAACATAAAATAATCGAGACAGTGTAAAGTTAACCTACCCGTTACAAATTCCAGTTTGCCGCCTTCGATCACTAATCGCCACAAAACTATGACAGACGGTCTCCAACCGTTTCGTACGGCGGCGAGCCAAACACAGGCCGAATGTTTACCGATGATTAAGGTGTGCCTATCATTCTCCGTGTGTGAGTGAGATGCAACAATGCGAACACACAGACTACAGTGAAAAAATCGCTGGACAAACGTTGAGTGTGAATATTGATGTATTAAAATGATTTCTTTAATACCGTATCATTATTAAAGGAATATCATATTATAGTTTTTGCAATATATTATAAAATATATTTTGTAAAATAGTACACAAGTAATTCACAGGCGTAAAACCGGAAGCATGTCCCTTTTGGACAAGACAGACCACAGTGAAAATCGGTACTTACATTTATTTATTTTTTTAAGTAATAAGGTTAAATAAATGAAATGGCCTGGCCTCGATGTAAAAAGTCTATGTTTACATATGTCAATTTTTATTTTTACTGTAAAAGGTAAATTGAATATACTTTGTATTCAAAAACTCATTGGCAGATTATGATGCCACTTTTATTAGAATCACAGGGACGGATGCGCGGACGAAGCTGCGGGCTTCTAGTACCCGAATAAACTGTTTGAGTGTAGTAACTGGTACCTACTTAATTTTGAAATTAACGAATTACTTCAAAAAAGTTCAAACAGTGTGCAGTGTCGCGAATCTCCAAACCAATGGACGGACATTTACTTGATCCCAGTATTTGCTGTTACTTCCATTTTAAGCTTCATATGAGCCAATAAACAGGCTATTAAGCGCACAGACTGCGAGCTCCGTTTCCGAGCAAACATGGCAATTTTTGTTTGACTTCTCTTTGCGACTCTAGAGAGGCGAAACTTGGTTAAACTCGTTGTAGGAAATATTCGTGTTATAGAGACACGTGTACACGTTTTAAATCTCAACACTAATTTTCCAAAAAATTCTAATACGGACATAATTTTCAGAATAATTACGTAGGTATTCGATGACGTAGGAATATGCGGCGTCCTTTTAAGTTATTAAATTACACAAGTTAGATCTTATGGAAAATAGGAGCATTTTAAGACGTCAAGTAGCTTTACTACTATAGATATTTTGAAAAACTGAACTTTAGTATTGCGACTTGCTACGGGATGGACTTTAGAATAAAGGTTTTCTTTAGAAAACATAGGCCATATCATCATCAAAAAACTGCAGATTGATGCCTGAAAAACAAGTAATTACCTACATTACGTATTAGTAATTAAAATAATGTTTGCAATGCGATTTAACCGGAGGATTTTTTGCTACCGTACCCTTACGTGTGTATAGATAATCCAGTTTTAAACTTTTAAGATTACTTATCTCTACTTACATAAGCAACCTGATGTGGTTACTCCAACTCAAATTATTATCTTAAGTATATTACCGTACCGCACCCTTCTGCCACAAGCAAAATTAATAATTTCCTCGCAACGATACGAAATTCAATTTCTTTCAAAAGATTACGAAGTCAAATATAAAGAAACAGGCGCAATTACCAGCCGGATGCTTTTTTAGCTGTTTCAATTTCGCGGTCGACTGTACCTTGTACTCGAGTACAGGCGGGGACAAAAGTGTTAATGACCAAAGTTTTGCGGAGTTTGTGGTTTATAGGAAACAAGCGAGCGTCGTTAAATGAGATCTGTTTTGAGTGAAGTGATGTAATATCTATTTACGTTGTTGTTCTAATTTATATCATACCTATACTAGATTGATAATTTATATCATATACTAGATTGATAATTTATATCATATTCTAGATTGATAATTTATATCATATACTAGATGGCTGAAATGAGATGAGTAGACGGAGTCGGATAGAAAGTTATGTTCTTCTAAAATATTTAAAACCTGTCAACAGCCGTTTTGACGTAATGATGATTGATGGCCTTAAAGGTATTACGAATGGTGAATTTTCTACGGGATAGTCGAACATCTAAAGATGGATATTATACCTAGGCTACTTTTTACTCGATTACGGTAAATAAATATCGGGCAACCTCACACAACCTGTTTCCCTTTGACCTATTCCTAAAGTAAACTCTAGTAGGCCTTGTGGGTTATGGGTACTAGATAAAAATGATACTTAAATACATAGTTCATCCCAAGGGCAAATATTCGAGTTCATAACAGAAATATTTGCCCTTGCTCGAATCCAGGACCGCTAGGTCAGTTAGGCAGCTGCACTACCACTTCGTCGACCGAGTCAAAAAGGAAGGCTGCGCGGAAAATGTCGCGTGCATCTTCTAGTGTACTTAATATAATACCTTTGTAAAGTAATAGAAATAGCTTAAGCATTCCTGCGGACTTGCTCATTTGTTCATGATATTTAAGTTTCGTATTAGCAAGTATTCTTCGTCGGACCTAATTAAGTTGCAACTTTCTTATTACCCGATAAGTAAACTGGATTGGGGATAAGTTTTACCAACTTCATATTTGATTAGCCTTGAGATTTATTGTAGTTATAGTTTCTGTATTTGCGGTTTGTCTCATAAACTAATAAATCTAATAACTCGGCCAGTCAATCGAGTACTCGAATATGGGAGACACTTGAGAATATCACCAGATTAATACTCTTCTGCGATTACTAAAACCAATAAAATATTTGGTTTGCGTCCAGATAAGCGCGTAATGGAAAACAATAATTTTTGGTAGCCCTGTTCTATATTAGTATTAGGTATCAATACCTTATCCCCACAGTCATTTACACTTTACATTTGGCGCCTACACGTTCCAGTCGTTGAACAAATGAGTGTCATAATCATAATGCTCGTCCCGGGTGTGTAGGCCGGCCATGTGGCTCCAGACGCATAATGCCCTAATTTACGAACGCAAAATGTCCTAAACGCAAATTGACCTAAACGCATAATGACCTAATCGCATATTGACCTAAAGTCGCAAAATGTGTGTGTGTGTGTGTGTGTGTGTGTGTGTGTGTGTGTGTGTGTGTGTGTGTGTGTGTGTGTGTGTGTGTGTGTGTGTGTGTGTGTGTGTGTGTGTGTGTGTGTGTGTGTGTGTTTGTGTTTGAGAGTGAGTGAGTGGGTGGGTGAGTCAGTGATTGGGTGAGTGTTTGTGTGTGAGTGACTGGGTGAGTCAGTGAGTGGGTGAGTAAGTGGGTGGGTGAGTCAGTGATTGAGTGAGAGTGTGTGTGTGTGTGTGTGTGCATGTGTGTGTGTGTTTGTGTGTGAGTGACTGGGGGAGTCAATGAGGGGGTGAGTGAGTGAGTGGGTGGGTGGGTGAGTCAGTGATTGGGTGAGTGAGTGTTTGTGTGTGAGTGACTGGGTGAGTCAGTGAGTGGGTGAGTAAGTGGGTGGGTGAGTCAGTGATTGGGTGAGTGTGTGTGTGTGTGTGTTTGTGTGTGAGTGACTGGGTGAGTCAGTGAGTGGGTGAGTGAGTGAGTGGGTGAGTGAGTAGGTGGGTGAGTCAGTGAGTGGGTGAGTGAATGTGTGTGTGTGTGTGTGTGTATGTGAGCGAGTATATGTGTGTGTAACTTTATGCGTGAGTGTGTGTGACTATGTGTATTCCTCTTTTTTTTCTTCCTCGCTTCCTTCATGGCTCAGGGTCGTGGTCATTTGAGGCTGGTAGATATCTATCGCCAAAGCTCTCCTCTCCACATAGTTATCTATCTCTCGGATTGAGGCCTGTTCAGTTTCCTGACAGGCTTCTTTCACGGCACCGGTCTATCGTATCCGTGATCTCCCACGCGCCCTTTTTATTTCCACGTGGCCAACTACAATGAGCTTTTCCAAACTATCTGCCTCGCATCTACCCACGTGACCGAAGTACTGCAGGATTCGCTGAAGGAAAATGGTTGATAAGCGGCACTTGATCTTATGTTCGACTAGCATCGACGTTTTGTGCGACGTGTTGTTCAAGAGATTTCTAACATTTTTCGCCAGCACCACATTTCGAATGCGTCAATCCTATTCCGAATGCGTGCGTTAAGGCCGTTCCCTGAGCCAGATTTGCAAAAATACCCCAAAAATTATCCTATTTTTCTACGAAACGTTGATATTAGTAAACGAGGGAAAAATATATATCATTCTTGATTATATTATCTTTAATAACACAGCATTCGATACACGATTCATAACACTTCGCTCGATACAATTAATTCCCAAAGTAACCTCCAATTCGAATTTTTACTCCAACTTTACTTGTTTTTTTTCTACGTGACACTATGAAACAAAAAAAGGAGAAAAATCAATCATAACTAAAATAGTAATTTTACAGCTTCCGAATTTCAATAATTGAAGCCAATATTTTTAAAATAAATAATCATCGACAAATTCTTACGAAAAAAGATATCGCCTTACGACCCGCAAGCTCTGTCTCCGTCACTCTTTTGAAATGTGACTGTGATGTGACAGGGACGGGTGGCCTGAGGAGGGGCTCGGGGTTCTGGCTCAGGGAACGGCCTTAAGGATCAAGGTTTCTTAAGCGTATAGAAATATAGACAAGATCAGGGTTGTCATGTGTTGTTTTGTTTTCTGCTAATACCTCGGTTCCTCCAGATCTTCTCTAGCCGCTTCACTGCTACCTTTGCTATCTGGGCTTTTCTCACAACCTCTTTCTCACAGTCACCATGCGCGGCAACTAATGATCCAAGGTAGATAAATTTGTCCACGGTATCGAGGTCAGATAGTTCTGCCGTTTGTTGTAAGGTAACATGAGTTTTCTCTTAGGCCGATTAATATGTAGACCATACTCCACGCTCACTTTTTGA
Source organism: Apotomis betuletana (assembly GCA_932273695.1). Taxonomy (NCBI): domain Eukaryota; kingdom Metazoa; phylum Arthropoda; class Insecta; order Lepidoptera; family Tortricidae; genus Apotomis; species Apotomis betuletana. Next base: position 19,945,434 of record OW026299.1, read on the forward strand.
ACCCTTAGCAGAAGCTTAGCTAGTTTCATCAAATGGCTTACGTTTACGTCAAATCGTTGTGCTTTCGGGCATACAACTTATGCAAATGGCCAAGGAATGAATTGGCTTCCAGTGTTATTGATTCCTGTAATAAAGCGCGTCACAAACGGTGAAATTACCTATGCTATATTTTTTTATACCACGGTGGCAAACAAGCGTACGGCCTGCTTGATGGTAAGCGGTTACCACAACTTATTGATGGGCGCTTGCGACTTCAGGGGAGTCGCATGCGTATTGACCCTAATCCAGTATCGCCTAAAAAGCATATGATTCAACACCTAAAAAAAATGCACTGTTAAGTAAATATTGGTTTTGTGATGTGATTAATTTATTAATGCTCACATTGACTTACGAAATAAATAATATTAGGAATGCATGTTAATATTACGTACCTACCGTTATAATGACATTTTAAGTGTAGAGCTATATAGTATCGTAGGGTTGTACGTAGACTAAAATTATGTTATTTCGTTGAAAGTGAGGTAGTTTTGAATAATTTTATTATTTCGGCATAACTAGGTTGAAAATCGTCGTTACGTCGTTTGAATCTGGAGGCACGATCAGCTTTATATAAATATAATAGCTCTCATTTTTACAACCATGAGGCTACAACAAGGCGCCGAGTTTAATGACCAATATAACAAACTCGTGTGTTATGTATTTTCTCGCATTAGTCGTGAAAAGCACTAATGATTTATTTATTTATTGATAAAATATAAAACTCCTTAGATTTTTGTTCTGTGATGGGATGCATTTCGTAGGGACAAAGTTAATAATTCTAATCTAAAAAATTGCCCACCTTCGAAAACGATTTAGGGTTGTCGCTTCCGAGTTTTTTAACCTACTGTTTTTATGGACAAATTACCTGATGCTTTTGTTATTTCAATCATTTTATAACTTCACAATGTGCATGTGCATGATTAAGCAGACATTTGGCAAAGTTATGTAATATATAACGTGACAGTAAAGTGTTGTGGTATAATGCGAGGAATCCGAAACATTTTAATAAAATAAATACCTTAAATTGTGTTTTATTATGATAAACCACTCATGCCAGATACAAACAGATACCTTCAATGAATGAATGAATGAAATCGTTTATTTCGAGTAACATTGGTGACTCATATTATTTGTTAGTATAAATCTATATCTAGTGTTAATAAAAAATATTACAAAAACTTACACAACATACAAGCTTTTTAACACATGCTGTTCACAGCAGTGTCTTGTGTAAGGACTTAGGACAGTCAAGCCTGTCCCCAATTGAGCGTAGGATAGGGTTGGGGCTGGCCCGCACCCGGCACACCAGGGATGTGCAGCGTTTGCGCATGGTCGCATAGAAACACCCTCACTCACTGACTCACTCACTCTCTATCACACACACACACACACTTACTCACAGACACACACACAAACACACACACACTCACTCACACATACACACATACACACACACACACACACACTCACTCACTCACTGACACACCCACTCACTGACTCACCCACTCACTGACTCACCCAGTAACTCACACACTCTCTCACACACACACACACACACACACACACACTCACATACAAGCACCCTCACTCACTGACTCACTCACACACCCTCACTCACTCACACACACACACACACACACACACACACACACTCACTCACTCACTCACTCACCACTCACTCACTCAACCACTCACTCACCCACTCACTGACACAACCACTCACTGACTCACCACTCACACACTCTCTCTCTCACACACACACACACACACACACGCCCACACACACACTCACAAACACACACACACACACACACACACACACACACACACACACACACACACACATGCACACACTCACTCACTCAACCACTCACTCACTCAGTCACTCAACCACTCACTCACTCACCCAGTAACACACTCTCTCTCTCTCTCTCACACACACACACACACACACACACACACACACACACACACACACTCTCACCCAATCACTGACTCACCCACCCACTTACTCACCCACTCACTGACACACCCAGTCACTCACACACAAACACCCACTCACCCAATCACTGACTCACCCACCCACTCACTCACTCACCCAATCACTGACTCACCCACCCACTCACTCACTCACAAACACACACACACACACACACACACACACATACACACACATTTTACGAATTTAGGTCAATATGCGATTAGGTCATTATGCGTTTAGGACATTATGCGATTGGGACATTTTGCGTTTTGCAAATTTTGGGACTTTAGGACATTATGCGTCTAAGGCATTTTTGTAAATAAAAATCTTCTATTGTCTATCAAACCGGAAATGCTAATTATTTTTTTCTCTGGACATGTAAGTTTGTGTTCGCTTAAAAATAACGTGCACACTTCACTTGCATATAACAAACACACCCTCGCACACAACTTCAAATACGTTGTTGAAAGTAATTGTAATATAGTATAATTTTAATTATTATGACTATTTATGTATATTGCATATCTTCATAAACTGGAATATTTTATATTTAGTAATCTTTTGTGTTTTTAAATCTTAGGACATCTTAGGATACAGTAAGAACAGTGTATCTGATATCTTTCGGCTGATTTGATTTTGAATACCTAAATGTTTTAAGTCATTCGAAGGATTAATTATAGAATCAACAGCAAAATTTTAACTTGATGGTTTTATAGCCACAAGTATAGATACATTTTTGACATATGTAATGTCTTATTATTTTTAATGTGGGTACACCTCATTTTTTAGGGTTCCGTAGTCAACTAGGAACCCTTATAGTTTCGCCATGTCCGTCCGTCCGTCTGTCCGTCCGCGGCTTAGCTCTGTGATCATTAGTATTAGAAAGCTGAAATTTGGTATGAGTATGGGTATGTATCACGCCGACAAAACGGTAAAATAAAAACTAAAAATAATTTTTTTTTTCGGGTACCTCTCAAACCTAAAGTGGGGGTGATTTTTTTTTCGTTTCAACACTATTGTGTGGGGTGTTGTTGAATAGGTCTTTTAAAAATAATAGGGGTTTCCAAACATTATTTTTTGATAGTCAGCAGTTTTGTAAATATTCGCTCCGAAAATAAAAAAAATAACTAACTTTTCAACCACGACGGGTCAAAAAAATATAGAAAAATTCATGAACATGAGGCCTTATAAGTACTTTCAATGAAAACTATATTGAACAAAATCGGTCGAGTCGTTTTTGAGTTATCGCAAAATTTCATAATTTTCTTAAAAGGACGCAAGTTGACTTCCAGAAGGTAATAAGTAATTACAGTTACTTTGGCGTTTACGACCTTTTTCTAGAGCTTGAAATCTTTCTGGTAACTTAAGTCTATTGTGAAGGATGAGCAACTACGGAACCCTACTCTGAGCGTGGCCCGACATGCACTTGGCCGGTTTTTTATATTGTGTCAATGACAATGCATAAGGAAAAATTCGAAAGGTTATTTGGCGTTAGGGTGGTGGAAAGGTTAACACCTTGGACCGGTAATCCAGAGGTACCGGGTTTGATTCCCGGTCTTTTCCGCCAGGTTACGCATTTTAATTTTTCTTTGTGCTATGATCTTTGTATCAATGGGAAAGTATAGATAGGCATAATGATAAATAAATGGATTGATTTTTTTGTTAAGGTACGAAACCTTCAAGACCCACACTAACGAAGTAGATATATACTGTTTTAATTCCGTGCATGGCGTGAAGAACTTGATAACTCGACTTATACGTTTTTTTTTTATTGGCGTAATGGCTTTCTACGGCCAAGGTTTTGTAGGAAAAAAATTGACAACTCGATATCTATGAAGATCTGGCCTGTGACATGATATTGATATCTCGATATTTAGCGGATTTTATTTAACAAAACAAGATATCAGCGCGATGAGGCACAAAAAATATTGCATATCAACTTATCAACGTATTCTCAAAAACGAAAAAGCGTTCGTAATTTGACAAAACAAGATATTAGAATGACGACAAGCACACTTTAAGGATAACAAATGAATATATCGTTTTATCTCATTATACACAACTACCGTAAATTCATATGTCGATTTATCATTTTCAGGTTGATGGACACAGCAAATAATAAGTTGACATAATTAATTATTCATAATTTATCGAAATGTATATTTCGATTTGTCAAGTTATTCTCACATCTGAGGTGTACTCTGGTACAAAGGAAAACACTGATAACTGTACATTTGTGATATAAACCTTAGCACAACGTGTTAAGGTCCATGGGGTATAGTTAACAGTGTCTTCGTATGTATCATTCACATTACCGGTACCTTGTCAACCATCGACCAGTTTTATTTATTGGATATTGAAGGCAGATAAATGGTGAACTGTCATGTCAAAATATTTAAAAACTGATTTTGGAAAACCCAGTGTGAGGAGAAATTAAAGATCTGCAGTTTGAGGCGTCTTATATAGTAAAGACTATCAGAAAAACAAAATAGCGCAGATCTTGCAAGCTCACAAGACTGCTCAGAGTTGGTGCATTCAGAAAAACGCATAAGAAACAAAGATGTTGCCAGTTCAAAATAAAATAAATTCATCTAGTTTTTCTGTAGAATAAGTGCTTTTGCATTACTGAATTAAAGAAGATTCATTTACTACAATTTATTCAATATTTTTATAACTTTTAATTTTATTTTCTTCGGGTTTCGTGACTTGTTGTCGTTGTGTGTAGTTGCCGAAACGTCAGGAGACTCAAACAACGAACACACGCAATACAATCCATTTAAATCGCCTTATATACACAAAACAGTTGTATAGAAACGATAGAATTGTTTAATTGATACCCTATTCTATGGTGAATATGTTGATAAGTCTAATATCTCACAAAATACAATGATTCTACCAAAATAAGTAATTTAATTGAAAAGTTTCCATAAAATTACCCTTAAATCAATTTAGACATTTCAATTATACAGAAAAACTGTTTTTTAGGGATTAAATTAAAAAAAAAAACACCAATTTGGGCACTAATGTATGGGGAATAACTTGATAAGTCGATGGTGAATATGTTGATAAGTCTAATATCTCACAAAATACAATGTTTCTACCAAAATAAGTAAAATAATTGAAAAGTTTGCATAAAATTACCTATAAATCAATTTAGACGTTTCAGTTACTATGAAAAACTGATTTTTAGGAATTAAATTAAAAAACATTTTCACCAATTTGGGCACTAATGTATGGGGAATAACTTGATAAGTCGTTGGTACGTATGTTGATAAGTCTTATATCACAGAAAATAAGAGGATTTTACTAGAATACGTAAGGTAAATGAAAAGATCGCGTAAAATTATCCATAAATCAAGCTTTAAACACCAGTTAAAGATGAAAATGGATTTTGGAGAAAATGTCAAACTTTAAAATCGACGTCCTGAACAATTGCCATTTTGGACTTATCAAGTTCTTCACGCCATGCACGGAATTATACTGTATTAAAAAACGCCATGGTAAAGGATTATCCACCGGCCAGTCTTCGAAACTTCAGAATGTTACGTAGGGATGATCCTTAGACGTAAGTATCTATAGACAATCAGAAAACTGAGTCAATGAGAAACAAGCTTTCTTCGCCGAAATAGCGAAGTAGCATACACTCCCGTTGCTTCCAGTCAAAACATAAATGGATAACACTTTAAAATATAAACACCAGCTGGTGCCGCATAATTACACGAGTATTATCAAATCTACCCGGCAACGCAATTTACATGTGACTGAAACAAGCGTTCTTCGCCGAGTTGGCTAAGTAGCATAATGCTCCCCCGTTGCTTGCAATCGAATCATTTGCAGCTAATGCCGCATAATTACACGAGTATAATCAAATATATATCTCGCAGCGCAATTTCTATGTAACTGAAACATGCGCCCGACCGAGACCGCAAGATTGTATGCACAGGCACACTCGTTGCTTGCAATCGAAACATTTACAGCTGGTGCCGAATTTACACGAGTATAATTGAATTATACCCCTCAGCACAATTTCCATGTGACTCAAACATGCGCCCCACCGAGTTAGCGAAGCGAAACACACCCGTTGCTTGCAATCTAATTTCTGCAGCTGTTGTCGTATAAATTACATGCGCTATTGATTGAGATTCGACAGCTGAATATTGATTCGGAGAGAGCAAAGGGAAAACCAAGTAGAAAAGCTTACGTGTTTTACATTAGTTATCCCTTATCACAATGAATCCGGGCCCTTATTCGATGGTCAATGGCTTATAGCCATTTGCGTGGAGAATCGGTCATATCACGGCCATATTGTAATGCACATATTTCAAATTGTAAATTGCATTTTCACAAATTTGCTAATCTAGTTAATTGAAACTAATTGATATTATAACAGAACATTCAAATGTCCCGCACTGATCAGTGGCTAAACATCCGAGGAATTTAGTGACATTAAAATGTTGTCAGTAAAAGGTAAATTGGATATGTGGTGGTAATATATCATAATACATATGTGCATTGTCCCCATGTACAAATTTAAAGAAACAAGGATACTAATAGGCTTACGAAAGTTACAAGTATAATCAAATGTACGCCGCACAGTAATTTCCATGTGACTGAAACAAGCATTTCTCATCTAGTTAGCAAAGTAGCATGCACATTGCATAGCCGTTGCTTGCATGTGCGTTCCCATTGAGGGTCCACGTTGGAATTTCGAGCTTTTGAATGTGTCAGTCTTTAGTAAAAGTTCTCAAACGATTGTAAATTCATCCTTTAATTTGTAAAAGTCGGCACTCAAAAGTTACATTCGGTTAAAGGTGGACCCTCAGTCGTGCCTGTCAGGTACCCATATTACATAATCTACTTAAAATTTACAACTGCTGTAAATGGCTACTCTTAGTAAAAGATTTGTAAAACTGATTGCATTAATTCTGATTCCTTTCTGCTAATTCAATAAGAAAAAATTGCATGCAGAAGGTGGTCCCTCAATTGAACGCGATAAGTTCACATTAAGTGAAAACAATAGTAATATTTAAAACATAGGTGTGACTGAGAGTTAGTAAAAGTACTTAAATCATTGTAAATTCATTATTTAGTTTGTAAAAGAAGCCATTCAAAAGTTACAATCGATTAAAGGTGGTCCCTCAATTGAAACGTTTGTCATAAGAATAAATCAATTTACGTATCATTTGGTAGTTAAATAGACAATTGCTATAGTCTATTCTTTAGTAAATTTTTTTTACTAACTATTGCTCCACCGAACAGTATAAACAAATGTACCGTTTTAGTTAAAAAAGCATTCAAAGGCCTGCGAAGAAATACTACACTCTAGGTGACCACATATTAGGATTTTGTAGGATAAGTAAATAAAAATAAGTTCTGTTTGTTGACGTTAATTATTTTTTATACGACCACACTATATTTATGGTTAATTTAATGGTCAAATGAATACAAAACAAATTAACTCAAATTGTACTACATATTCTACAAGCACATAAAATGCACGCCCGTAAAGCGCACAAAGCCGCTGTCATTATTATAAATAAAAATTGGGCAAGTGCGAGTCCGACTCGCGCATGAAGGGTTCCGTACCATAAAACAAGTTTGTTGTATGGGAGCCCCCCTTAAATATTTATTTTATTATATTTTTAGTATTTGTTATAGCGGCAATAGAAATACATCATCTGTGAACATTTCAACTGTCTGACTATCACCGTTCTTGAGATACAGCCTGGTGACAGACGGACGGACAGCGAAGTCTCAGTAATAGGGTCCCGTTTTTACCCTTGGGGTACGGAACCCTAAAAAGGAACCTAACAGCCTGGCAACGTTATCATCTGCCTCCGATATTTCTTGCCAGTCTTGATTTAGTCAGGACACTAACTGCATGCTTTTGTACCCGGCGAAATATAAACATTCAATTTCAACAACAATTCAGCCGTTAGTTCATCCAGGATTGACTTTGGCGGCAAGACAGTTAGATTGGTTTTCAGGTGTTCTTGTCAGATCCAATGTTACAAGGTGTTACACAAATGGTTTTATTTTTATACGAATACCCGCAATCTCAACTACGCAACACCAAAATACGCAGTGTTACAAGAGGCAAAAATCTGGGGAAACATTTGGCATGCAAAAACCTCAAGATCGGAAGGCCTGGAGCGGGTTTTAGCTCCAGGTCTTCCGATCCGATCCGATTTATCGGAAGAAATGTCCTAACAATTGCGCTACACATTATCCGATTTCTTCCGATAAATCGGACAATTTCTCTACACATTATCCGATTGCTTCCGATAAATCGGATCGGATCGGAAGGTCTGGAGCGGGTTTCAGAGTAAGGAAAAGTCAATAGAGTCCGTGTTACTTCGTAGAAACCTAGGACTATATTGCTATCTCTGTAAAGCACGTCAAGTTTCTGCTAGAAAAAAAGAGATAACAGTATATTGGTCTTTTAAAAAATATACAAGACCATTTGTCAATTTTTTCTTAGTGAAATTAGAGATGGATAGATTGGGAGCATGGCATTTTCTTTTTCTTATTGTCATGATAACCCAAGATATGTCAAACTTAAAAATAAAAAATAAATAACGTCAACAGAAACTTATTATTTTTATTTACTTATCCTAAGAAATCCTAATATGTGGTCACCTAGAGTGTAGTATTTCTTCGCAGGCCTTTGATTGTTTTTTTAAGTAAAACGGGACATTTGTTTATACTGTTCGGTGGAGCAATAGTTAGTAAAAATTTTTTACTAAAGAATAGACTATAGCAATTGTCTATTTAACTACCAAATGATACGTAAATTGATTTATTCTTATGACAAACGTTTCAATTGAGGGACCACCTTTAATCGATTGTAACTTTTGAATGGCTTCTTTTACAAACTAAAGAATGAATTTACAATGATTTAAGTACTTTTACTAACTCTCAGTCACACCTATGTTTTAAATATTACTATTGTTCTCACTTAATGTGAACTTATCGCGTTCAATTGAGGGACCACCTTCTGCATGCAATTTTTTCTTATTGAATTAGCAGAAAGGAATCAGAATTAATGCAATTAGTTTTACAAATCTTTTACTAAGAGTAGCCATTTACAGCAGTTGTAAATTTTAAGTAGATTATGTAATATGGGTACCTGACAGGCACGACTGAGGGTCCACCTTTAACCGAATGTAACTTTTGAGTGCCGACTTTTACAAATTAAAGGATGAATTTACAATCGTTTGAGAACTTTTACTAAAGACTGACACATTCAAAAGCTCGAAATTCCAACGTGGACCCTCAATGGGAACGCACATGTTGCTTGCAATCTAATAATCCTCAGTTGGCGCCGCATAATTGCGAGTTTTATGCATGCGCCACTGATTGAGATCCGATAATTGAATGTTAATGTGAGGAGGACTAATGGGAAAACCAATATTTAAAATTACATGTTTTACATAGGTAAGTTATACTCTTCAAATATGATTTAGTCAACAATAATAGTAGTTTATCTACACCCATATTGTGTTATTTTATAAAATTACGATACCATATCTCGGTTTAGATGATCATAATCGCTCGTCTATAGATGATCATATATGATTTTGAGACGACCCCGCTGGCGCCAGTACGCCTCTCATTAATTCCTCCGCTCCCTGGGACTTACTGGTGATAATGCACTTCATATATACGTAAAAGAAAATCTACGATAATTATGATGCTGTGTATGTGTGTAAAGGACTCGTGTATGCAACTGTACATAATTAGGCTATAAAACACCTTTAAAAACACCATGTGTTCTTGAAAATTACCTTTTGTTATTAACAAAATTCAACAAATCGATAGGCGGTATAAGAAATGCTAATTTTAGATGGCAACCTATATTATTCACAATAAAAGCCTAATCCGTATTAAATATCCAGAAATTTTTGTATCTCGGATATTTCATACGAGATTCATTCAAATTGATTCAGAGAGCCTCGGTTATGCCGGAGTGAAAAAATATGAGTAGGTAAGCCATTTTCGTTCCTTACTTTTGTAAATTTTCTTTCGGTCATCCATTCTCTATTTTGTACAATATCAAGTTTTGTGTGTTAACTACTAAAAATTATGTTTTAAAATTTTCGATTATGTAGTGTCATAAACACGTGTGTGCAATGTGAAAAATTACAGCAAAAGTAACGGTGTAGTAAAGACAATTTTGATAGATGGTAAGGCATTGGTTGTTTACCGTGATGAGTAGGTACCAGACTGACAGATGTTTTTTTATTTATATAATCTGATGCATACAATCAATGACGATAAAATAATTAAGTTAATTTTGATATACTTATAACAGATACTAACAAAACCGATATCCATGATTCTCAGCTTTTTACCTAGCACTTGTATAAGTTACCAAATCAGATAATTTATTTATAACTTATTGCGTTTTGCAATAAGCATTATGATACTACAAGTAGTTTATTTTATTACACATACATACATGTTATAGTATATTACATACCTAGGGTGGTGAATTCATGATTGTCCCAGATCGTAGGTGTTTCTGGCCTGAGCCGAAGGTGACTGCCATAAATATGTAATTTGGGGATTTACGAATTACCACCCGTGGTTTGTCTAAACTGTCTGTTCGAACTGACTTACTTCTCTTCTACAGCTATGGCAATGTGGAGCAAAATATAAAACGTACAATTCCACGTTTTACCCGATTTTGCTTTTCTTTTGTCACATAAGGGAAATTATCGCTTTGATAGAATGATTGAAATTATATTCATGTTTCTTCGTAGTTCTAATTAATGTAAGGTATGATTTGAAATTATCTATATTTGCAAAAGTATATGTACAGTCGAGTTCATTTAGATCTACACACTTACGAGAACAAAAATATCTGAACACGACCCTATTGTCTGGAGCATAAAGTCGTGTTCAGATATTTTTGTTCTCGTAAGTGTGTAGATGTAAATGAACTCGACTGTACCTACTATGGTTTATTTCACAGCAATGCGTGTGACATCTGTCATCTAAGTAAGTATATTTTTAAACCATTAATACAAAGATCAAAGCTTAAAGAAATTTGAAAAAGGAGCTACCTGGTGAAAGAGACCGGGAACCGGGTTCGATTTGATCTTTGTATTAATGGTTTAAATAAAATTGTGATGAAACCCACATTAAAAAAAAAATCGTTCACCGCTGTAAAGCGGTGCGGTGATATGTGGTTATTAACGTATTCACATAGAGGTCGCTAAGGGGTAAAAACCTTTCAAATAAACAATGCAAAGATCGACACACAAAGCATAAGGAAAAATTCCTCAGGTTTGCCTGGAGCTAGGGTAGCGAAGTGGTTAACGTGCTGGACCGGTAATCCAGAGGTACCTACCGGGTTCGATTTCCGGTCTCTTCCACCAGGTAGCTCCTTTTTCAATTTTTCTTTAAGCTTTGATCTTTGTATTAATGGTTTAAATAAAATTGTGGTGTACCCACATTAAAAAAAATGAGACATTAAGTACGTGTTTCATAAATTTATAAGTACATTTTTATCAAATTTAGGTTATAAAATGTACTGAGATGATAGATGTCGCACGCAACAAAGCTACGTGAAATAGGCGATATCGTATCTTTAAGGAAAATAACACATTGCCGAGTTATTTATTAAGAGGTACACGATAATAGTAAAAACAGAAAATAATAGAATATTTTAAACAATATAATAGGTATTACTAAATGCAGATACGAGTAATTTTTGTAAAAGCGTTATTTATGGATTTACCCACAGCGTTATTTAGGAAAAGTCAGTAGGCGATACAGCAGCGTGGCGCCAGTCCTATACCGCCATCTGTTGGTAAAACTTTGTTATGTCCTCTCATCACACTGGGTAACCAATTTTATTAGGGATATAATATATACCAGACGGTATTGAAAACAAAATACGCGGACAAAGCTACCTACTATACTAGGGCACCTTCTAGTTGATTTTAAAAACAAATAACTTTTAATTTTAATAATTATTTGAGTTAAGAACGTGAAAAAAAGTTATCTGCTTCGCCGAGTCAATGTAGGATGGTAGAAGTTGTGGCTGGCAATTAGTTTGCAGTTATTGGTTCAATATTTGTATTGCATCTTATTCCTTTGCTATTGAAAATATTGAAAATTGAAAATATTTCCCAAGCAGACTGAGTGAAATGAAATGCAAATTTTTCAACATCCATAATTAGTTGCGGACCTTGGCATAGCTTTATAGCATGGTTATCACTTTTTTTATAGATTAGATTTTATAGATTAGATTTTAGAGGGATTTCCCTTAATACATAAAGTTTAACTTAGTATTGCTTTGTGATGTTCTAAAAGTGGATTAATGAATTACACATATGAGTTTATGAGTACAAAGCTTGTTGGTGCGTGGTGCAGTCGCGGAGTACGCCATGGTTTCCGCCACACCAATGCCACGTAAATGCCATAACATAAACCAGCAAAAAAGCATAACTCAAGTTCAGCCGTGTACGGTGTTCAAACAGCCAAGACAACTGTGGCAAGAGTGTACTTAGGGCTTGGAAGACCCACCACGTCGCGGCACGGTGGTGGGATTTTGGTTATCAATCGCAAATTTGTAATTGGTGTCTAGACAGAGACACCAATTGCAAGTACCGGTGGTACGTTTCCCCGAGTTCTAGGTACATAGCTATTTCATGTTTTCATTGCGTGCAGTCGAAAATAAATTGAAAAAACTAATTCTCCCCGCGAATTTTGTCAATTTCGAGTAGTTTTTGAAACAAAAATTATTAATGAAAAATTCAAACTGTAGATTTCAAATATATATATATATACCAATGAATCTCAATAACCATGTTCTAGGTAGTAACATCAATAATATGTTAAGAAACATGTTTGATCATGGAGAAAAATGTTTAAAACAATCAGCATTTTAAAGGAATAAGGCCTCTTAAGTCAAGTGGATGTCGCGCCTGTAGCTAGCGGAGGGACCACGCGCAGTTCTCGCACTAATGAAAACAACCGTAATAAAAATATGGGCCAAGTGCGAGTGGGACTCGCGCACGAAGGGTTCCGTACCATTATCTGTAAGTTTGTTGTATGGGAGCCCCCCTTAATTATTTATTTTATTTTATTTTTAGTATTTGTTGTTATAGCAGCAATAGAAATACATCATCTGTGAAAATCTAAACTGTCTAGCTATCACCGTTCTTGAGATACAGCCTGGTGACAGACGGACGGACGGACGGACGGATGGACAGCGAAGTCTCAGTAATAGGGTCTCGTTTTTACCCTTTGGATACGGAACCCTAAAAAGTGGACTTCTCGTCGCAAGCGCGGTGTCGCGTCGCCGTCGCCGCGTGGTCACATTTTTATTTATTTATTATTTTTTATTCACAAACTGATCGGCAATTGACCTCAGTATCACCTGATAGTAAGTAAATGTCTACGGGGTCGTGGATATCAGTTGCTGATTAGGTTTAGTTATGTGCTTGCGTTTCATTGACGTCGGGCGAATGGTGAGTCACGACCTAAGTCGGCACTGGTCCGGTGCCCAGCGGTGAGGAGTGCTATAACATAACCATAGAGCTGTCACCGTAATAAAGTGCATGGTCGAGGTCAGTAGTCATCGCAGCGCACGCCGAGGAAATATTTAACAGAAATTAGAAGGCCAGAAATGGCTGTCATTGCCAAAATCGACCTTTTTTTTTATTTGATGACGATGCCCAGTTTTTATCATTAGATGAATTACCTACATAATTGATAGTTATTAACTAAAAATTGCTTTCGTATCCGGGTACAGTTTACAAAATAGACGATGATTCGTTATGTAGGTACTCACGTTTGGAATCCATTTGCATTTCGCAACCGCCAACTGAAACAGAGAATTATCCGAATGCAGTTGGGTTTCATTGTTACTGCACTACATAAACATAATATTACATGACGTTATCTACCCGTGAGTAGTGATGAGCATGTCGTAAATCAAAAGTTAATATTTCATATCATAATTTTTTTAGAACTTGCGGTACTGCAATACGGTGCTCTTTACAAGGTTAAGAATTTACCTTATAACTTTGTATTTTACTAAACCATATAAACCGTTATATGCTCTGGCCATTTCTGCCGTGTTACGGTAAAAAGTCGTATCTTTTCACGGATGTCATGGTAATATACGTCCTTTTACCATAGCATACATGTAAATAACATCGATTCAAAATAAAAACCCGGACCCAACCAGACATAGCGAAGAACCATCTCGACAGACAAGGTTTTCGATTAAAAAACCGCATTCAAATCGGACTAAGTATCCGTTTGGGAGCGCCGATGCCACAGACAGATACACAGACACACAGATACACATGTTAAACTTATAAACCCCTCTTTTTTGTCGGGGGTTTAAAATTACATTTCTCAGTTCTGTAACCTCCCGAAATAACTGATTTCCATAATCAATAAAGCTTCGTTTGCTCAGTATCAGTAGGATGGGTGTAATTTGGAGGATATCTTTACACTACAATTCTGGGACTCAGCTATATAATGTGATTTTAATTTTGCACTAGTGAAGTCGATAGACATTGCTCATCACTAGTTAGGCAATGCGGGGCCTAATCGGATTATTTAGCTATCACCATCGGGTTGTTTACAGTCTTATACTAGGCATTATTATTAAGTAGATGTCGAATAGAATTTAAAGCGTTGTGCACAGTCATGGAAATATAAGATAAAACGGGCTTACAAGTCTCACGTTTCGGGCGCGGCGAGGGGGTCGACACGAAGAGAGCATGTAGGCAGTAGGTACGCACCATAATCCCGTCAGACAATAAAAAAACGGAAATATATCGGTTCACCTGTTTGGAAGCTAAAATGCCAAACAGGTAGAGAGATTACACTAGTAACGTATAACACCCCTATTTTTTCGTGAATGGTTAAAAATACATTACAAAATAATTAGTATAAACATATTATAGAACACCTTACCCTGGGTGTCACCCGTGGTCAAGTTACCATTGGTTAGGGCTGCAGACTTTCAAAGCTTTGTGTCTACTTATTATAATCCACCAGTCTCGCCACAGTTACATTTAAGGAAAAATTTAGAGTACTCATTGGTTTAGCCGTCAAAAGATCGAAAGTGTTTTCTAGGTATGTCGTTTATCGTTTCTGCGCTAACTTGTGAATAATATTTTGAATGTCAATACACTCAATGGTAACGTTCTATTTCACTAACTATACAGAATAATACCCATAAAATTAAAGTCATCACGGATCTGGTTTAACTCATGCAATATGCATCAGCGCCGCATGAACGCGTTATAATCGACTTCCAATAAGCTCAAACGGCTTGAACCTCTAATCCCGACGACGTGCCGTAAGCGACAAAATTTTAACCATAGGCAGTACCCGTCTAATGTAACTTGGTGCTACACACGAACAGTGTACGCTGCTAAATCAGCGTCTTAAACTTACTCGCATCTGAAGGGTTCGAAATTCGAACTTCGTAACGTGCTGTCCCGCTCATTCAAGTATTGTTTGACACGAGATGGAGATGGATGGCACGGTTCTAATTTCGAATTTGCAGTAACATCAAGTCGCCGTTTATCGCGAAAAAGTGTTTTTCAGTTTGTTATTTCTCGAAATAAATTATCAGTCTGATATATTTATGTGGCAGTTTGGAGGCCGTCCGGAGGACTTCCAGGGGGGTTTTCAAAAAGTAACCGGGGAAAATTTCCAAAGAACACATTTTATGTGAATAAAAATAATAATAATATAATTTCGGATACGTCCGGGAAACAAATGTTATTTACGCCAAATGTCCGTAGCCAACTAGATAAATAAGCCCAGTTGCTTAAATGACTAGACTATTGATTTTCGGCATTCAATTTAATATAAAAACATTGTATAGTATTGGTATTTAGTTTGATTCTGAGAGGCAGTCAATTAACGGCCTTGCTATTTAATTGACTGGCTAATTTAACGAGTTTGTTGCGATATATCCATAATAATGATGACTTTTATCACTAAAGCACTACAATGTTTTCATAGATAATTATATCTCTAGAGCTTAATAAGAAATGATAAATTGAATGCGACTCACTATTGTAAGCGGGGTTTAAACAAGCCTCTCTCCTTGAGCTGTGCTCTTAGCAACTAAGCGAAATTGCGGTGGATTACATGTTTTTTCCCGTTTGTAGGTAATAGAATTCTAGTTCGACTTGACTTTATGTAGGCCAGAGTGGTATAAAAGTAATACCTGTCACTTTATGACAACATAATATACCAAGTACGTATTAGGTTCTGCTTAGCCTTCAAAAGTAGGAATATCTATAATTTTATTGAGAGTGACTTCATAGGGGAGTTAACCAATTTTAGTATTTCCTCTACATATTATTTTTACGTCAGTATATAAAATAAAATTGGGCAAGTGCGAGTCCGACTCGCGCATGAAGGGTTCCGTACCTATATATATGTATATATAGGTATAACAAGTTTGTTGTATGGGAGCCCCCTTAAATATTTATTTTATTTTATTTTTAGTATTTGTTGTTATAGCGGCAATAGAAATACATCATCTGTGAAAATTTCAAGTGTCTAGCTATCACCGTTCTTGAGATACAGCCTGGTGACAGACGGACGGACGGACGGACGGACGGACGGACGGACGGACGGACGGACGGACGGACGGACGGACGGATGGACGGACGGACGGACGGACGGACAGCGAAGTCTCAGTAATAGGGTCCCGTTTTTACCCTTTGGGTACGGAACCCTAAAAACGAGTTACAGTTGTTTTTAAACGATATGCCGGAAATTTGAAAACCTCACCGCCATTTTTTATTGCCTCGGAAACTGTATTTTTTATGAGTGTTTTGGTGGTCTTTTTTTTATGTAGCTAACTATTTTTTTACTCAAATGTGTTACTACATAATATATTATTATAATTATTTTACGGAAACTAAGGCTAGCAAACTACTTAACGTGTAAATTATAAGTATCTCATATATATTCCATATATAATTAAGAAAAAAAAAATAGATCTTTTGAATTATTTTTCGGCATTCAATTTGACTTAAAGCACCAAATATCTCGTTTTTAATTCAAAAGAAAACTCACGCATTCAAGGGTCAAATTTATATGTACAGTTAATAAGACGTTAAAGAGCCCTTAAGAATAAGGGCGAGTTTATCCGACGCTTGTTTTTACTAAGTACCTAGTTATATCAAGTATATTTACTTAAATTAGCTACCTATAAAAAAAAACATTACTTTAAACTTTTCGTTAAGGTGAGTCGGGGCTATTGTAGCTATGGGGTTATTGTATCTTCTTACCATTATAATGGTCTGTGACCCTTAAAATGGTCTGTGTATATATAGGATTGTGTATATATACCATTGGTCTGTGTATCCTATATATACACAGACCATTATAATGGTAAGAAGATACAATAACCCCATAGCTACAATAGCCCCGACTCACCTTACCTCATTTTCGGATAAGTCTTCGCACGTTAAAGTTACACTATACAATAATACACCATACTTCCTAGCAGATTCTTTTCACTGTAGATTTTTTTTCTGCAATACCTAACTTTTATGACAGGAACAGACAGAGACTGGCTTCAAATCATCTGATACGACATTGGTATCGAAGGCTGGTTCGAAACTGGATGGTAGCAGACGTAAATTCAGAAATTCATTTATCTAAGACTACAATCACCTGAAACTATATCTCGTGGGGATAAAATAAAAGCTTCTTTTTAAAATCGGGTCATAAATAACTGAGTTTAACTTTATCTTCAAAAAAGGTGGACTTGAGAATCTAGTCTTCAAATAACCTATTTTATCTGTGATTCGTGAAATATCCTACATGTTGTGAACATTAACGATATTTCAATTATACACTGATAGTTTTACAGTTTTAGAATAACTAGTATACGTCATATAGATGACCAGTGTTTGAGGGTCTACTCGGTTCATAAGAACTATTAATTAGGTAGTCTAATCAGTACTGTTATTGTCGGATACAGGTAAACGTAAACACGTGCATATTGGAAACTTAATCAATCAGCATCTCTCTTATCAACATATTCCATATGGCGGACGCTTCCAATTCAGCTATCGTTAGTATTGATTGTTAGTTTGATAATTTGATTGCGTTTCGGTCATCCCTTTAATTGAAGCAAATGATCAAAATCGCCCAGAGTTTATACATCTCTGGGAAAATTATAAGATCGAATTAAAGAAATCTAAAAATACTTAATTTTGACTTTCTTTCGGCTTTCTTCTCAACACCAGTCTCCTCTTGAGAAATGCTGGTAGATTCACAACCTGACTTGTAAAAATGCCTTTGTGATCTACTTACTGAATAAATTATTAAATTTAATTTCAGTATTTCATTTCATTTCAAAACTTCACATTTGAATTATATCTGTAAATTGTTCTGGCTAGGCGTTTGATCCCAAGATAAATGAAAATATTGGAGCCCCGTGTCAGTTGTTAGGCACAAGGCTGAGCCCTGACTAAGGGCCCATCTAAGCTTGGGGGCTCCAGGGAATGCCCCCGCTTCCTCCTCCGGTAACAACACTACTGGTGATGGGACCCTTCGAGATCACGGTAGTAACGAGACATCCAAAAAATAAATATATTCATTTTTTTTTAAATTAAATATACATAATATTCAAAAACACTAATAGAACGTCTATTCCTCTCAAATCTGCGGTTCGAAAAGCTTTTCATGTACGTTATGTGCTATTTGAACTGCTCTTCACGTCAAACTGTGGGCAAATTCCAACAAATTCATATTTACTACGGAGGTTAGTTGGCTTACAAAGGAACCGGGGCGTGGTATAAGGCCTGATTAAAATATCATTGTATAAAAAGCTGTCTCACAAAAATAAGGCCTTACACCACGTGACCCTAAATTATATCGGAAAACCAATTGAATTGTCTTTGGAGATAGGTCATGATTACGTTTTCTTTTTTCCCTATGATTATTGGCAAAGCCCTCTATTAGTCGAAATATCTGGACATCCAAAGATGCTTTTTTAGGGTTCCGTACCCAAAGGGTAAAAAACGGGACCCTATTACTAAGACTCTGCTGTCCGTCCGCCTGTCTGTCTGTCCGTCTGTCACCAGGCTATATTTTTGTACCTACTTTCACAGATGATGTATTTCTGTTGCCGCTTTAACAATAAATACAAAAAAAAAAAAAAAATATTTAAGGGGGCTCCCAAACAACAAATGTGATCGGTTACGTTAACTTGGCACCTCATTTGTATCCGGCGCCATACATACCAGGTGCAAACTTAACTTAACCCAGCCAGTTAAGATGGGATAAATATTTGTACGGAACCGTCGGTGCGCGAGTCAATCTCGCACTTGGTCAGTTTTTATTCTATTACTGTAAATGAAAAGGATGGTTGCATGGAATAGTTTGTGGACATCGTCTAGTCTCTAATAACATGGTATAATGATAACTTCACTGACAGTTATGTCTAAATCTCACATAAATAATTTCAATATTTCGAAACAGGCACTACATCGCTAAAGTAGAAATAAAGTGTCTAGATTTTGGACAGATATGTTTCAAGATGTCTAATTAAGTCCTAGCTTTAAATTTACATGGAGTGCAACGTGAGACTACTATTTGTAAAAGCACTAGAAACTGAATTAGCATCGAGTGGACAAACCGACGACGGGACGCTGTTTCAGCGGGTTGCGGACTAATTTCAATATTTCCAGTTGCTGAACCTCTCTTGTGATATTTGGAGGATTTCAGGTAAGCTGGAGCTGGCGAAATAGGAGTTTATTTGAGGGTTTAAAAATACACAAACCTTTTCCACAATTTATCTTGTTTACAATTATTTTACTTCTACAGAATCAAACAATATAGCCCGTTTTCTTAGCTATGATCAGTTCATAGTTCATAGCATTTATTGGTAAACATTCACATTTACAAGTCACTTAAAATTAGTTATAGATATTAATATTAGATATAGAAAACAATAATTATAGTTACATTAGCAATAGAATTATTATATTTCATTTAACTTTTGATTGAATACAAATTTTATGAAAGAAACAAATTAGACAAAAAACAGGGTAATTAAATCTGTATTCAAAAAATATTTTCGAAGGAACCATCCCATCTCTGTACTGGTACGGTCGGCATCAAAAGAAGCTGTCAATTTTACTACTGGCTTATGTCAAATGGCATACTAAAATTGACAAAAGTTCATATTTTTAAGACTACAGTTCTATCACTTTTCTGTATTCCGCTTAGAACGTAATCACTGCTTTTATATTCAAAATTCAAAAATTCAAAACACTTAATTTGGTTTTTACAATCTTTGTAGCTAGATATAAGGTTGGAACCTTCCATTAAGCATATAGATGCTTGTATCGGAAAGCCCCGCTCTTCCTTCACTCGGTGGATAACAAAATTTCGGTCTGGTGACAAAGAAAATGAATGACGTCAAACTTGACATTATTTACAGCTTATTTTTTTTTCGCGGATAGGTCAAAGACTTTGTAGTCTAATCAGGCATAGTTGTCGTAAATTTTGGTATTTTTATCTTATATTTCTTTACATACAGAAAAATAAATTCAAATATTTTTTAGAATGTACACGAAGCAAAGCTCTCTCGATCTTTTGTTAGAAATATGAAATGGTGGCAATAATTGTCAAAGACTTTTGATGGCGACTGTATCAGTATCATCCTAAAAATACCTATCGGTAAAAACCTAATTTCCAGAAGCAAGCCGCTGTTTGTTCTTCATCTCGGAATATCTGAATAAAAGCGTTCCAGTGACGCCCGATACCGTAGGGCGACCATCTGTCTCGCCAGCCGTAGGGATATTCCGACAAAAAACAAACGGTAATACATTAAATTCAAACATAACAGGATGTGTAACTGTGTGTGTTAATGCGCCCCTTCTTTTATAGACAAACGCTTCCTTTCATGGACAATTTTCCCCTGAAGTTATAAATCTTGAAAATGTCATCCTATTGATTGGTAAGAAAGGTTTGCTTTATAGTTTTATAGTTTGTTATATAGTTTTGCAGAAACATGCTTTCGATTAAAATTAGACGTCGATGAAAAGAAACATTCTATGAAACGTTTGTGTGTAAAATAAGATAAGCGGTGTTAATGTATTCATCCTTTATAAATCCAGTAAATAATCCAGTAATTCCAGTTCAGGATCAAGTTACGCTATGTACGTAAATATATCTATCGATTAGAACCTAATTTCCAGGAATAGGCTGCTCAACTGAAGTGTTTGTTCTTCATTTAAAAATATTTGAATAAATAGCGAGGCCGGTGCTGGTGACGGCCCAATGCCGTAGGACGACCATCTGTCACGCGACGGAGGGATTTATTTATTTGAAATTTATTTTGAGTCTGGTGTTAAACTCTGAGTGTATGCGTAAGCGTGTGTAAGTGTGTATAAAAACGTTTATACATAAAATAAAAAAAAATGTCATATCCAACACCATGCTATGTAAAAAATTAGTCAGCAAAAAAATAGTTAAGTTTTATACATAAAATCCATCTACGAAAAACCTGATTTACCCACACCAGCTGTTGTAGTTACGTTATTTATAATAAATAATATTTTACCGACATATTATTTAATATAGAAAACGTAACTAATTTCCCCACACCAGCTGCCGAGTCGAAGTATTTTTCGTGTTCTCGGAATATCTGGATAAAAGCGGTCCGGTCTTTCTTTCGCAGGGTTATTTTGGCAAAAAAAAACTAAAATATAAACAGGGGTTTTTTTTTCTAAATATCTCCTTTAGTCATTAATTCGTGAATTTTTTGGTATCGTAGCTGGCCAGCGTAATTAATCTAGTTTTACATTAAATTAATTATCAATATAAAAACAATTTCACCACACAAGCTGCTCAGCTGAAGTGATTGTTTTTCACCTCGGGATATCTGAATAAAAGTCCCAGTGACGACCGATTAGACGACCGTAGGGCGACTATCTATCGCACAGATTTTTATATGGATGGAAAAACAATACAATTAAATATACTAAGTAACCGACTACAGAGTCTACACACCTAACTTAATTAACAATAGAATAACTCTTTGTGTGATCTTATCGTAAACAATTGACGGAATCCCGTTAGTAATAGTTGTCCTCTTTTACTCGAAGGCTTGGGAGTCCTATGTAACGCTACTGTATTACAATAATAAAGAAGTATGAGGCTTCAGGAAAGAAAATATAAAACGTTTACCCTATCCAGTGCGATGGAAGATATTTGAAATTGGCTACAGTTTACCATATTGGCCATACTTTTATTAATTTGTAAAAATGAAATGTCTGTTCACTGCTGAAGATATTTTCCATAAAATAAGTGAAATAGGTAATTAGACGTCACAGAATATATATATTTTTATATGTTTTTATGTATGTTTGTTGGCTCTCATAGCGCCTAATCGGCTGGACTGACGAGCAGATATGTCAGCATGTGTAGGTATGTGATGTGTGACGACTTAATGACCAGATGAGTTGGGTAGTCAATTGATCACTTGATGATAATGATTCTAATGCCCAACGAAAAAGAAACTCAACAGTAGTATCTCGGCGTCACGTGAGTTTTTCCCACGCGCAAAAAGAAGTAAACCATTTCGTTTTATGCCCCACCAATCCCATAACGCCAGCTAGTATTATCTTGGCGCGACTTCGCTTGACTCAGCGTCACCTATCTTGCTCGCACGGTATTGAATGGTGACGATGTATTAGCATCACGTAGTCGCCGTAATACCTATTGCAATGAATTTAGTTGTTAGAGAAATAAATAAATGAGAAAAACAACACATTCACTGACACACGTATAATTTATTGTTTAATGGTACAAAATTACGAATTTGTCGATAATTTACACTGGAGCTCACTTCAGCACACGTTTAACACCGAAATCAAAACACACAGATATTAATGGGTTAAAAATTAACAAATAATCTTAAATTTATATTTTAGGTTTTTCTAGGGGTTGAATCAAAATGATTAAGTTTCTCGCGACAAATTTAAGAAGAATAATACTGCAATTTGACGAAAACCAGTCAAAATTCACTCACGTGAAAGGATTTTGGCTGGGCTGAGAATTTTGACTGGGCTGGCGATTAAAAACGGTTGCATGAATTGTTGAAAGGCTGGTGAAGAGTGAGGTATGGCTGATGGATGTTATGATTATATTCGAAAAAATGCAGTAAAAGAAGATATGTGCCCGACGAACGAGGCTTTCGGAATTTAGAGGGTATTACTAGGAACAAAAAAAAGCTTTGTCCGCATTAAAAATCAAATAAGCATTAAGATCACAACTCAATACAGTTAATTAAAACTAACTATTAAATATCGAATAATTTTGAATTGGTTTTGGCCGAATATTACACTAAAATTAAATTATCCTAAATGCACCGAACCGCTCGAAGATGTGCGCGCACCAGTCGCGCCGTGCGCGTCGATGACACCAACCTTCTGTAAGCCCTCAAGGGCAGGACTCGTACATTGGACGGCAGGTTAAATAAACAAACCTGTTCAGGTCTGACGGGCACTGGATGGAGGACTGTGGCTCCCAGTCGCAATCAGATCGTGCTAGACGCACACACAGGATCACACGCCGGCCGGCAAGAGAATCAAGCACTCGGCGCACCGCTTGCAGCCGTTATATGAACTGCACCGCACAGACCCTCAGAAAAATAAGGGGAGGGCTCCTTATGGGATCACAAAAACGTGGACACAAACTGTACTACTCGGATCGCAAAACGTGGACAAAAACTGTAGTACTCCGGTCAAAATACTTGAATACTCAAGCAATTATATTAATAAGATGCTTCTTGTCTCAAACTCAAAATCTCAATCACAATCCTTCAAACAATTCTTTCCTTGACAGAAACCCAAAGAACGAATGAAATCTAATTTTTGAAATTCAAATAAAAATTTATAAATACTAAAATGACAGTTTGCCAGACCTAAATCTATAAGAAAATAAGGCTACGGACTAACGAACGAAACTCGTACAATTGAGAATAGCGACACCTAACGGGAACGGAGCGAACAATTTCCGAAAGCATGCAATCTACCAAGTGAAACCAAAATTCATGCAAGCTAAGACATTAGAAAAAAAAGTACAACTCGTCTGTAACAGATGGCGCTGTGCCGTGATGAAATTAAATAAACAACGGATTAGTAAAAATAAACTCTTAAACCGTAGCGTAATGCTACACTATATAAGATCAAGCGATGTTCCTCTACATAGCGAAACAATTACTAGACATAACAGGATTTACCCCGTCTCAGCCTTGGGCCTTGCTAGAATATAAACGAAATAATTAGCGCGGCGATAAAGTTAGCGGCGAAGGAATAACCTTTCCCTAAACGAGGGAGGCTTTTATCTGAGCCTTTATGAGTTTGTTAACACAACGTCTATTGAAATATGTATGTTAACACATCTATGTTATGCGAAAGATCTTATATCGAAAAATCTTGACTAATAGCTTAAAATACTCTTACTAGATGGATAAAAATCGCGCTAGCGACTGGCAGCTTGGACCCTGCCGCGTTACCTTAGGTAAGGTTTTTATTATATGTTTATATATTTTTTTTTTTTTTTTATTATTGAAAGGGCTTTGTCGCTAAGCGACCACATCGCCCCGTAAAAACAGTTTACAAACAAAATACAACAAGGAAACAAATAAATCACTACTTAGGAACAACTAACGCTAAATCGGCTAGATTGTACAGCATTTCAGCTTCATCAGATATGGGCGAAGCCAAAATGCTGTTCACAAGACCGACTTCAAAGGAATTATTATTAAAATATTTAGATCTCACCAAATCGTTCCGAACACACTCCATCAATATATGTAGAACATCTTCAACCACTCCACAATCATCGCACAGTGGCGAAGGAACTTTTTTCATCAAAAATGAGAACAATTTAGATGGAATGTGACCAGATCGCAACCTGAGAGCAGTTTTAAGTTTATTCCTACTAAATAAAATATGGTCAATCCAAGGACAATGATTCACTTGAGGCTGGATAGTTCGGAACCAAATGCCTTTTTCTCTAGAGCGTAAATCGAAATACTCCTGCCAATCCATAAAGCACGTTTCTTTAACAATTTTTAGTTGGTCTGTGTAAAGTGGAAAAACTGTGAATGGAACACCGTCCTCTACAGCTTCTTTGGCTAGTAAATCCAAATCCTCGTTGTATTTTATTTGAATATGGGCGGGGATCCATTGCAGTTTAACCTCTATATTCAAAGATTGCAGTCTCAAAATTGATTCCAAAATACGATATGCAATTGGCGTCGCTCTTACGTGAGTGGTAGATCGAACAAGGTGCTGTAGGGCGCTTTTGGAATCAGTCAAAATAACAAATTTATTGTATGGTACAGATTCGATATATGAAAGAGATTCAGCTATAGCAATCAATTCAATATGCATAATACAGATATCAGAATCAATTCTTAGTTTGGAATTACATTGAAGAGAAGGATCCAAAAAGGCTGCACCACCACCCGACTTATCTTTTGATCCATCAGTGAAGATTTTATACCATGATATATACTCTTTTTCAATGTAATTGATACAAATAGATTTAAGTTTATTACAGGAATAAAATCGTTTTGAGTGTTCAACGAGTGGAATGGAATCGACGACTACATCATATATGTTAATATTACTAACCCATGTGTCTAAAGAATACATCTCAAGCTGAACACTTCTATGCATAGGCAATAAATCTAAATAGCTATGAACAGACATGAGTAAAGGATATCTTTTATTGGACCAAAAACGGGAATTGCTTGTCAAGGAGAGTAAATCTAATATATTGATGGTGCTACTATCAAGATATGATTTAGCCTTTAACCAGAACTTGCCAGCTAAATATTTCCTACGAAATTGAAGAGGAGCGAGAGACAACTCACTCTCCATGACGTGAAGCGGTGTAGAACGGATGTAACCACCTATGACTCGCAAAGCCTGATTTTGTAACCTATCCAATTTTAACAAATTTGACTGAGCACTATTATCGTAAAGGAAACTACCGTAATCTATTCTACTGCGGATGATGGAAATATACAAACGTCTCAAATGCTTTTGATGAATGCCCCACCCTGGTCCAGCTAATACTTTTAAAAGGTTCATAAATCTTAACACTTTCTGAATTGTTTCACTGATATGTTTTCCCCATCTTAATGAACTATCCAACCATAATCCTAAGTATTTTACATGATTCACCATCGGCAAAGAACTGTCACAAATCCTTAGACTCAGGTGAGCCAAATTTCGAGTAGTACCTTTTTTAAATACAATAAATTTACATTTAGATGTTGATATAACTAATCCTAAATTATTCAACAAGGAATTTAAATTGTTACAAGCTAGTTCAAGCTCTAAAAGTGCAGGTATCACATTCGCTTTAGATAGATATAAAACGAAATCATCGGCATATTGAGATATCTTTACATTTTGTATATTTTTACAAATATTAATGGTAGCAATATTAAATAGCAACGGAGATAAAGGATCCCCTTGAGCCAATCCTCTACTTGTGCTTCTTGTGCCATTATAGTCAGCGGCTGTAATTTTCAGTATTCTATTATTTAAATAAGACCAAAGATATGTACAAATTTTAGAGCCAGCGCCCAGTTGATCCAGTATACTTAATAGACAGGTAACATCCACGTTGTTATAGGCGTTATCAATATCAACAAAACATGCGACTGTAAGTAGATTTTTAGAGAAACCCAGTTGGATATGAGAAACCAATCGTGTAAGGTTATCGAGAGAAGATCTTGACTTTCGAAAACCTACCATATCATCAGAGAACATTAATTGTTTTTCAATATACCACTCTAAACGTTTGTTGAGAATGGAATGAAAAATCTTACAGAGACACGATAAGAGAGCTATTGGACGAAGGGCTGAAGACGAATTTAGATCTCTACCTGGTTTTGGGATGGGAATTATCTTAACATCTCGCCACTGCGAGGGCACAAATCCGGTAAATAAACAAATATTATACAATTTTACTAAAAGGAGTTTGCCTGGTAATGGTAAATGATTAATCATGGAAAAAGATATGTCGTCACTGCCCGGAGCAGTATCACTTTTTTTTATAGAGTTCAGTAGTTCATGTAAAGCTATTTCAGACTCTAACTTAGAATTAGACGAGTTGAAAATAGGCTGGGGAGGACACGTGAAATCAGGGGTAAGATTGTTTAAAAGTTGTTCGGCTTTATCACCGTCAACACACCGATTAGAGGTGGCCGAATGATATCCCTTAGCCCACTTCATTTTACGCCACATATCTGAAGCTGAAGTAGCTTCATCAACAGAGGAGCAAAAGTCATGCCAAGACTTACTGCGAGCCGCCCGGATGGTTCTCTGAGCATTACGAATTTTCTCTTGTAATATTTCCAAATTAGCCGGGGACGGACATCGTCTTAAATTAGCCAAAGCAAGACGGCGCTCGGCTACCACTTTGGATAATTCAGGAGTCCAATATTGCTTAGGTTTAAATTTATTGCAGATATGTTGAGGGATTTTAGTATACGGAATGAACCTGTCGGCAGCTGACTGTAACGTAAATTCAAACCTGTCGTAAAAATCTTGAGGGTCAATAGGAATATTAAAATTGGAAAATGATTCTGCAATGAATGAGGAGTAACCTTCCCAGTCACTTTTCTTAAAATTACGTTTGTGAATAAAGTTGCGATAAAAATCTATCGTTACACATAATTCAATAATACGGTGATCGCTGCCTAGAGTTTCATTGGTAACTTTCCAGGAAAAAATTGTAACTAAATCGGACGTTACGAATGAGATATCAGGAGCTGATTGTTGTAACTTACCATTTACTAGCCGAACTCTGGTAGGATCGCCTTCGTTTAAATAAACTATATGATGATCTAACATACTATCAAAAATTTGTTCGCCTCTACGATCCGTTTTGTATGACCAATTAGTGTGATGGGCGTTAAAATCTCCCAAAATTAACGATTTAGAATTCACAAGTGAAAATACGTAATCCCAATCATTTTGAGTAGTGTTAACAGTAGAAGGACAGTAAATAGAAATAATGTTCTCAATATGCCGACAGTTGAGTAATTTCACATGTAAGAGTTCTATACCTGCGTTAGGACAAGCTGACGAACAAACTTTAGCTTAGAATGAACTGTGCACTAAAATAGCTACTCCACCATAAGCATCCAACCTGTCCAAACGAAAGGTATTATATCCATTTAATTTAAAATAACTCTCAGGTTCAAGCCAAGTTTCACTTAAGACCGCTAAGTGAACCTTTTCTTGAGATAACAGCGCTTCCAGAGATAGGAATTTAGGCCGCAAACTTTGACAATTCCACTGTATAATATTGACATCTACATTTTTGTTATAATTATTGGCCATTATTAGACATAAAGTTATTAAGCCAAGATCCTATTGAGAAACTGCTAACTAGTATAGATATTAACCACTCCACACAAATCGACACAGCCTGTTGAATTTTAACCTCTAAACACACTTCACTTGCGATAACACTATTAAGCTTCATTAATAAACGAACAAAACCAAAATCTTTCTTTGATTTTGTTTCTTTCGGTTTTTTGTCGGATTCGTTCCTATCTCGATTGTAATCATCTGAGCACTCTGATAGCGACATCTCATTAATCCAATCAAACTCTGTATGAGAAAGCACAGGCGACGGAGGTCTGGGAGCTTTAGGTTTGTTATTCTGTTTTTTAGGCTTTGGAACTGGCTGTTGAACTGTATTTGAGTTTGATGAAAATAGTTGTGACATCAGTAGTTTACCTTTGGGAGGAAGAGCAGCTTCGTCCGTCATGACAGGGTCGCACGGAACAGGTGCTGTACGTGTTGTTTTAGGCGGCGCCGTAGCATAACATACAGGAGTTGGCGATACAGCTCTCGAGGGAGTTGGAGAAGGCGGAACATAGAGAGTAAGAGCCCGTCTATATGTACAGTTAAACTCTGCCATTAATTCTCGTACTTTCCTCTCTTTCTTGTATACGGGACATATCTTTTGAAGGGCTAGATGATCTCCAGTGCAGTTGACACAGCGGATCGCCTCGCAGTTTTCATGGTTTTTTGTACATTTTGGGCAAACGGGTCTTTTTGCAGGGCATAACAAACGAACATGGCCATATTTCCAGCATCGAGAGCATTGCGTCACAGGAAAGATATATCGCTCAACTTTCACTCTCAAATTATCAATGAAAACATGGGGTGGTAAAAACGAACCTTGAAATGCTAGACGAACGCATTCACTCTTCACCCAGCCCGTAGTCGACTCGACGTCATCACCCGCTCTTCTGTTCAATCTTTTCGCTGAAACTAATTTCGCAATGCCATCGCACATTAAGTTTTTAAATATATAGTCATCAGATAATGATAATTCGATGTTATTAATCACTCCATAAGAAATACCGACTTCAGATGTCTTTTGACAGCGCCATCCAAGTTCATTCAACGCCTTGCATTGTATAAAGAAATCGGCATCCGCCTCTCCGTCGAAAGTTACGAGTATCTTATGATTATGAACATACTTCACTCGACTTACCCCTTTAATATTATTGTCTTTGAACAGGCGAGCTAATGCAAATTGCTTAGGTAAAGCATCAGTACAAATCACGGACACCATAGAGCTCACTCCGACATCAGCTTGTTGAGTATTTCTGCGAACCTTACGCTGGCGAGAAACTCTTTGCCACTCCTCCTCAGAAGAATTATCGTCGCCGACTTTTCTCTTATTATTTACTCCATCATCTACCATATCCGCAACATTTAAATTTGAAATTTCACTACATACTGAATTTTCATCATCGCGACCTTGTTCGATTACGGCATCGGAAAACTGAACCTCAATAGAACTGCCGCTATTACCGGGAGCATGAGACATTTTGCTCGGATCCCGGCTGAGCCAGTCGGGATCCCTTTATTGATATCAAAAAACAATGCCACAATATTCAAAAACTATTTTGAAGCACAATATAAGTGATTAACTCGCTTAAAATATTGAAAATAATAATAAAATCTCGCAACTTTTTCAAACACGTCTTGCCGCCATTAACCACAGATAAGGCACAGACGATGTTTATATTTAGTATTTCTTTTGTGTTTGTCATTTTATGTATTCCTATATTGTCAAAAGCCTACACGTAGTGGAGGAGAATTGAATAAAATAGTCATAGTCGCAGATTCATAGACATTTTATTACGTCGTGAAACCATGAAACTAATAGCAAATAAACGTAACAGTGAGATTAGTAAGAAAATAAAACCAGAATGCTTTGCACTAAACAGTAAGTAGTATATATGTATATTCGTAGTATTATCGTTCTTCGTAAGTAGAACTGACGCCAACGTCCACAGCATTTATTTAGATGCAAAAGTTACGTTAATTTGGAGGAAAACTTAATCAAAGGAAAACTTTAAAAGATCAGATTTTTCAAATAGGTTATGTAATTCAATAGAATATAGAAAAAACATTGGACAAATGCGAGTCCGACTCGTGCATGAAGGGTTCCGTACCATAATCTATAACAAGTTTGTTGTTTGGGAGCCCCCCTTAAATATTTATTTTATTTAATTTTTAGTATTTGTTGTTATAGCGTCAATAGAAATACAATCTGTGAAAATCTCAACTGTCTAGCTATCACTGTTCTTGAGATACAGCCTGGTGACAGATGGATGGACGGACGGACGGACGGATGGACGGACGGATAGCGAAGTCTCAGTAATAGGGTCCCGTTTCTACCCTTTGGGTACGGAACCCTAAAAAGAGCAATCACGCTGTTTGTTGTCTAGAAGAAATCACTCTTCAGCTATTGTCAAACAGCCTGTTATCTACTTTTATATTTTTTAAACGAAGGTTATTAATCAAACATAAATGTATGTCAGTATTACAACTGAGCTATCATCACATCGTTATGTACATCACATCAAATTGTCACCGGTCTGCATTATGAGCGCCCCCTGTATCATCTTCATCTGTTTACAATATCTATATTTATATTTGTTATTTTTTAAACGAAGGTTATTAATTAAACACAAATGTAATGTCAGTATTCCAACTGAGCTATCACATCGTTATGTACATCACATCAAATTGTCACCGGTCAGCATTATCAGCGCCCCCTGTATCATCGTCATCTGTTTACAATATATTTGTGTTTCTTTTATAAATTGATGTAGGTAGGTGTCCACAAAAGCATACGAGTATCTGTAGTATTGCAATTTCCGAGCTGAGCAGTGCATTTATGCTCGCGAACCCGCAATCCATGCGCTTCAGTAAATGCAAAAAACGGATTGCTCTGCACGATTTCCCCGCTTCAAAAGGCTGTATAACCCCAATCCCAATCCCGAAATGTCGCACGGATGAAATGAACAATTGCGGACGTTGGAAATTTGCCCACATATACACCAAGTGTTCCAAAGAAAAAAAAAAACATCCGGTAAAGCATATTAGCTTAAGATAAGAACTTTAATCTGTCATTTGTTTCGAAGTTTATTCATTAGATAATATTATGTTCGTCAAGAATTTGCAATAGGGTTGCCAAGCTAAGCAACGACCTTTATGGTGACATGCGCGTTAAAAAATTTAAGTCTCGATTTGACACGTTTGCGCCTTTGAACTATATTTGATTGCTTATTTCTGTAAAATGCAAAATTTGCCTATCTTCCTTTTCATCCCGTGTGATAACATGAATAAGTAGCTAAAGTTGGCAATAAGCAGCAGCATGGGATTACTCAATCACGCCTCGCGCACCCTCGGGGGCAGTCGCGTTAAGATACAACATTAAGGATATACAACGTTACTTAATGGAAAATTAGCCATCGATTCGGTGTTAGATTTACATTAACTAAGTATGGAACTATTCAGTATTAGCTTTTGACTTTAGACTTCGTCTGCGCAGAATTAATACGTCCTCATACAAACCTCCACCATCAATTTTCCAGGATAAAATTTATCGTATGTCCTACCGGTACTCAAACTGTCTCCGTCGCAAATTTAACCTAGACAGACAAATCGAAATTTTGTCACTTATTAAATATTATTAAGGATTAGTAGGGATAGTGAAATCGTTCAAGCATTCAACACAAATTATTTGCCATTGTTGTATGTGTTTAAGTATATTTTTATCTATACAAATAGTTATGTAATGAAATTTGCTATCCATAATATCGCTACGATACAAATGATAGTAGCGAGCCATATGTCTTATTTTACCGTATATCTCCTTTAAAATGCCAACTTATCACTGCAGATAATAAAAATAAATATTTTCTAAACTGCCGAGACATTGCAAATTTGGAATATCGCAAGACCACGTCGAATTGAGGCTCAGATGCTAGCGCCGCTGCCGCGTTGGGCTGACAGGTGATTGACGGTACTTTTAACCACACACTCTTTACCGATCACGTTGCAGATTTGCCAGCCGGCAAAATAAGGATATCAACTCGAAAATTTGCGAGTGTAAACAAAATGGGCTCACTCAGCGCCACGTACCGTGCTAAATAGCCTACGCATCAGCGTGCACCAAGGAGACTCATGTGCCGTTATATAGAATTTCCGGAACTTTCCTCATTTTGTATGGAAAATATTCTCCAGAAAATTCTCTCCCCATACAAATCGGGAAATGTTCTCAAGAACGGCACATCTCTAACCAAGGACGGCCAAGCCCCACCTGAGTTCGATCAAAATCTATGCGAGTTTATAGACACATGCGATGCATGCGTTTTCGATTGATACCAATTGCGTTACATCATACTAGCACAACCAGTAAATCGCACATCACAAGCGGTTTTTTCAGAGATGGAGAGAGACAATCTTCTTTGTTATTCTTCTTTCTTTCTATTTTTTTGTACCTACTATTGCATGCCTTCTATTACTGCCTATACTTCGATTCATTAAATAAAAAAAAGTTGTGCATAGCGTTGGCATGATAACTAGAACTCTGATTTTGAACAATGTGTTTAAATATATCAGAGATGAATTATTAGTAGAAGATAAACACAAATTTTCGCAATTATACTCCAGGGTACTCTAATAGCGTGATGGGTCTAGATAATACAGACTATCAGATTGTGTACAGACATATTCTAGTACTTATCTGTTATTAATGTGTTTCTCAATTGGTGTTTCGGTTACGCAATAACAAATTAACTTGAGTTTTTGCATAATTAGGTATAAGGAGAAATGGATGTAAGTCAAGCTCCTCGTAATATCAAGAAAGGTCAGTATTTAACCTTTTCTACTGCGCCTGAAACTGGCAATACTTAGCTGAAACGTCATTAATGGTCATAAACGCAGCTTTTAAACTGTGACAAGACAAGCGAAACTTGGTCGCCCGAGAAATATTTGTTTCCTATTTCTTGGCAACGGATGACGCTATGTAGCATATTTTTATAAGTCGATCACTTACTTTTAAAACAAAATAATCTAAATATACGCTATCTAGGCAACAGTTGTGATTGAAGTGGAATTAACTTACGGAAAACCACTGAAAATCAGCGTTACAGCTTGTCAATATGCTACGTAGGGCTGCATCTTAGCGCTTTTTAATCGTACTATTCTTCGTTATTTGTGTCTTTCTATAATTATTTTGCTTCGTTCTTTGTTTTAAAAAATAAATGAAGAAGACTAAATAGATACAGCTCCGGAGGTATGTCATGCTATAAAATAAATACGTCAGCTGTTTCACGTTCCATGCAAAACCAAATTTGAAATTGATCCCGCTCGTAGATATTTAAACCATGATGAGATTGAGAATAGTGTAGAAGTAACTGTAATTTTATATACATTTCGACGTATGCATACGAAACAAGTATCATATCTAATCCTATTCAAAATGTAGTCTGATATTACAAAAATCTTTTCCCAAATTCATACATGTCAGTTCTATCGTTAACTTCTGAAGTTTACACGGATGCCGGCTTCATAATAGTCCGTAAGCCCGCTCCAAGAATGCCTACGTAATATGACATCACGATAAAATGCATGGCACACGGTCGAAAAAGTTGTGCTGAGCGAGAATCAAACGATTATCGCACAGAAAATTGGCCGGAAGTTTGAGAAAATCCTTCACTTCCGGTCAAAATTTTAGGGGTGTACTTACGTTATGTGACATCATTACGTGACAGATGGCATCATGTAGCCCTTTAATCGTAGAGAGTGTAAACATAAGTCTGCCTGTTCTAAAATGGCCGGAAGTACTTGGCAGACGGGGTCAAAGATGGTCATCGGATACGTTTAGTGGTATCTTGACGAAATTGATTATAAATGTTTTAAAGTAATAGTGTCTCTAAAAATAAGTCAGACGGACAACAAGTCATGAGATGCGATGAGTATAAATATCTAGGTACCATGTTGCACACCACAGGAGATTTGGAAGCAAACATTCAGCATCGTATTGCGGCCGCCTGGCTGAAGTGGCGGGAGCTGACTGGCGTAACCTGCGACCGTAGAATGCCTGTTAAATTGAAAGGCCTCGTATATAAGAGCATGATCAGACCTGTTCTAACGTATGGCAGTGAAACATGGGCAGTTACTCAGCGCCAGGTTAATACCGTCCAAGTTGCCGAAATGAGGATGCTTCGGTGGATGTGCGGAGTGACGAGACTCGACAAGATACGCAACGAGTACGTTCGCGGTAGTCTCGGAGTACGCGACATCGCCGACAAGCTGCAAGAGAGTAGGCTGCGATGGTTTGGACAAGTGAAGAGAAGACCTCCAGAGTACATCGGAAACACAGCGGCCAATCTAAACATGCAGGGGGTCCGAAGGAGGGGAAGACCGAAGACCAGGTGGTTAGATGTGGTCCGAAAAGACCTTAGTTCCTGCGGAGTTACTGAGTCAGACACGTCAAATAGAGCGAAGTGGAAAGCGAAAACGAAGAAGGCAGACCCCACCATCAGATGGGAATAATAATTGCCAAGGAGAGAGAGAGAGACAGAGAGAGAGAGTGTCTCTAAAAATAAATAAGTCTGCCAAGACATATCTGGCCGGAAGTCCTTGAAAAGTGTTTTTTTAGGGTTGCGTAGTCAAACTAGGAACCCTTATAGATTTGCCATGTCCGTCGGTTAGTCTCTCCGTCCGCGGCTTAGCTTCGTGACCAATAGTACTAGAAAGCTAAAATTTGGTATGAGTATGTGTACCTTTGTATCACGACGACAAAACGGTAAAATAAAAACGAAAAAAAAAATTTTTTTCGGGTAGGTACCTCTCGTATTTATTTATTTATTTATTTAAACTTTATTGCACAGATCAAGCTAGTACAAATGGCGGACTTAATGCCACAAGGCATTCTCTACCCGTCAACCATAGGGCTAAACAGGCGGGCCACGCTCAGTGTTGGGTCCGTACTTGCCCATCCTTCACAATAGACGGGCTTAAATCCCGAGCTCCTAGCCAGGATACCCAAGCAATTCGTCTTCGACAAAAAATATAATATACAACTGCACGAGGAACCTGGCGAAAGTCTTAAGCCAAGGGAGTTAAGAATCTTCACTGACGGGTCCAAAACAAGGTCAGGCACTGGCTCTGGGGTATTCTCAGAGGACCTAAACATACACATTTCTACACCACTAGGAACCCATAACACAGTCTTCCAGGCAGAATGTATAGGTATCATAATGGCAGCCCATGCAATCATCGCGAGGAAGGTAAAGGACTACCCCATCCGCATACTCTCCGATAGCAGATCAGTGTTACAAGCCCTGCAGAGCTACACAGTAACCTCAGGACTCATACATGAATGTCACCGAGCATTGTCAGAGGAACGACGCTGCTGACGAATTGGCGAGAGGAGGTTCGGAGATGGAAGCAGAGGGACCCGAACAAATCATACCTCTGCCATTCGCCTGGCTGCGCAACACAGTGCGTAAAAACACGAAGATAGAACAGCAACTATACTGGTCTAACTTAGGTACCTGCAGGCAGAGCAAAGAAGCCCTTCCGACAAGATTGTCGGAAGGGCTTAGGGTAGATACCCCGGGTTGTCACGCAAGCTAAGGCAGCTGAAGAGGCCGCAGCTCCGGCTCATAACTGGAGCGATAGCTGGACATGCCCTACTAAACAAGCACTTATTCACTCTAGGTGTTACTGACAGTCCTCTTTGCAGAGCCTGCATGGAGGCCGAAGAGACAGCCGCCCACGTCATTCTCGAATGTCCTGGTGTGGCCAAATACCAGGCACAACACCTCGGGTCTCCGAGGTCACTCCCAGAAGTCGTCGGCAACATCAAGGGACTGCTAGGCGTTCTGGTAGAGTTGGGTTGGCAAGAGTAGTGAATGAATGAATGAATGAATTATTTATTTCATGTAACAAAGACACATAATTTATTAGTAGAACTTACAAGCTAAGGGGGTTAGTATTGATATATTAACTTATAACTAAAACAGAATAACACTGATAGGGGAGTGCAATCCCTCACAGTGCGACATGTAGGGGCAGTCAACCCTGTCCGCTATCATGCGTAGAATGCTATTGGGACTGCGGCGCACCCGGCGCACCAGGGATGCGGCGCGCGCGCGCAATGTAGTATAAAAGCAGTCCACGCGCGCCGCTGCGAACATCCCTGATGCGCTACAGAAACGAGGCAGTCCCACCAGCACCCGGAACGCATTATTATACTGGACCCGAAGGGCCCCAAAAGCCCGTTGCGTATACTGCGCCCACAGATTGCATGTATAGAGGGACGTGCAAAACGCCCTAAACAGAGTAATTTTCACCTCTTTTGAGCACCTTGCAAACCTGCGGGCGATCATATTTGCCCTGACCGATAGGGCCCTTCGTTCCCTTTCCATGTCTAAATCGTCTTTGAGGTCGGCCGCAATCACATGGCCTAAGTACTTGAAACGGTCCACTCTATCCAAAGGGGTACCATTGAGGCAAATGGTGGGAACTTCCCATGTTTTCTTGCGACCGCACTCAAACACCATGAACTGGCTCTTCGTAACATTATATTTGAGCCCATGGTCTGTTACATACGCTTCACATATTTTCAGCAGCTTACGCACCCCACACACCGACGCGCTCAGCAGCACCATGTCGTCCGCGTAACTTATATTGTTGACACAAACTCCATCCACATGACAGCCGACATGAGTTCTGCTGAGCTCCTCGATAAGTCCGTTGACATACAAGTTAAAGAGCGTAGGTGAAGTTAAACCCCCCTGTCTCACCCCACACTCCAACCTGTACTCATCAGAATGCGCGTCCACCCATCTAACACTGTTAACCTGGTTTCCATAGTAGTGCCAGCAACCCTTCACGCAAAATAGGCGCATTGTAAGACGTAGAGTTGCGGAAAACTAGCCCGCGATAACCTATAACCCTATAACCTATATCCCGAGCTCCTAATCCCGAAGTTTAAAATACGAGAAAGATTTCAAGTTCTATAAAAAGGTCGTAAACGCTATAGTAACTGTAATTACTTATTACCTTCTGGAAGTTATCGGCTATACGCGCCAGATTGAGCGGAATGTTTAATGCAGTATGGCACTTAACTAATTTCGTCAAGATACCACAAAACGTAGGAAAATGTATCCGATGACCATCTTTGACCCCGTCTGCCAAGCACTTCCGGCCATTTTAGAACAGGCAGACTTATGTTTACACTCTCTACGATTAAAGGGCTACATGATGCCATCTGTCACGTAATGATGTCACATGACGTAAGTACACCCCTAAAATTTTGACCGGAAGTGAAGGATTTTCTTAAACTTCCGGCCAATTTTCTGTGCGATAATCGTTTGATTCTCGCTCAGCACAACTTTTTCGACCGTGTGCCATGCATTTTATCGTGATGTCATATTACGTAGGCAATCTTGGAGCGGGCTTACGGACTATAAGTATGTAATGTACACATGTATCGAAAGGACCTTATAATTCTCCAAATAGCAGATACTGCTAAATCAGCCTTTTGTATCAGTGAATAAAGGTTGAGCATTGTTATATTTCATGGTAAATGTCAAAACAATTAATTGCGTAACTTTCTCGAAACAACGTTACTTTCATCGTTATAGGCGCGATTAAGATAATATAAACGCACACCGTTTGTTTGGTCTACAATGTCCCCTGAATGACGGTGTTGGCACTTTGATACTAGGGAAGCAACTTTAAAAATGTGTAAAACTCTCGATTTTTTAATGATCTAGGGTATCCAATTAAACCAATTATGAATATTTAATTTATATCTAGATTATCACGATGGTGTGCGCATGCACAAAATATATCTGACCCGCATAGCACAATTGTGATATTTGACTCTTTTAATGCCTAGAGGATATGAATAAAATTGGGAAAGACCTTCGCCCATTAAACAGATGGGTGAAGACCCGTTTGTTTAATGGGTGAAGGTTGTTCCTAATTCGTATCTCTATTTGTTGCTCGTCAAATATTGCCCGTATTGTTCTGTCTTTCCTTCAATACCGTGCGAGCATGACTGAGTATGCTGTGTAGTACGACAAGTGAAGTCGCCACAAGATTGGGTAGCCGGGCTAAAGGTACTCCCATATTTATTCATGGAAGAGTAAATAGTATCCTATAATCATCTAAAACAGTTTCGAGCTCTAAATAACTCTGATATCTCGGAGAGATCTTGGAAGTGGCGATTTACCTATGATATCGCTACTTCGCCGCCCGGTCCTGTTTAGTTTGCGCGTCATTTATATGCGACGCCATAGATATCCGGCGCATACTTAAATTTTTTTTTTTTTACAATCTTACACAAATCGACCTAGTCCCAAACTAAGCAAAGCTTGTACTATGGGTACTAGACGACGATATACATAATATATAAATACATACGTAGATAACATCCATGACCCAAGAACAAATATTTGCATAAATATTTGCCCCGGCCGGGATTCGAACCCGGGACCGCCGACTCAGTAGGCAGTCTACCAACCGAGCCAAACGCGTCGTCCTTCCGGTTACTTGACCGGTTAGTAACGCGAGAGTAATTTTTTGTGCAACAAAAGAGCAAAGTTGTATTTGTTGCGAGTGCTGTTTTTGACAGCGAAAGATTCTAAGTTAGAATCCCGAGTGTAGCGAGCAAAAAAAAAACCCGAACAGCACGAGATGCAAAAAACTTTGCGCCCGTGTGTAGCACACATTACTTTCACCTCAACAGCGAGAAAATATTCGATTTTTTGTTCTTAGTCTTCCAACCATTCAACTTTCAAGTGTAGGTATGTTTATAGTCTTTGTTATTGATTTCAATGATATTATTAGTTAGAAAAAAGATACCTGCTGCTTAAAAAGGAGTAACAATCGCATTTAATTGAAATTATACGTTCCAGTCCCTCACAACCACTACGGTTGTCATTATTTGATCAAATCTGAAGATTTAGCTGATACATTAAGAGATTTTGTTTATGGTTTGATTAATATTTTTACTCGTAAAGCACCAAACCACAATAACAATATTATGAACTCGATATTTTTTAAAGTACGTTTCGAAACTTTATCTTAATAAATTGGTGAAATTAGAAATTATTGTTATATTTACAGTATAAGGTTGAAAAACTTTATCTTACTTGAACACTAATCTATTTCATTATATAAAAGACACAATTATTGAAACATTCGGTCATTAAAAACAATATGTTTCAAAAAAAAAAAAAATCGGATGTTTTTATTTTATTTTATGGTAGGTATAAAGCGTATCGGAACGTGTTCATATTCGAATTCGGAATCGAAAATCGAATTTTGAATTGATATTTTTAACACTCTTTTTTTTCATATAAATGAAAGAGACAGAGTGCAGCGAAGTTCTAATGATTCAAATTTTATACTTAATTTCTGGCACAATTCGTGGCCAAAAATGGTAAAATTAAAAAGTTTGTTCACTGCTTTCTCGCAGCAAAATCACCATGTTTGCGCTGGTGAGGCGAAATGTCACATTATGCAGCTCGAATCGCAGCCATAGTGTTTTATTTACAGATAAAAGCCAAATGCCTCAGATATGCCTGAAACATCTCTTACTCACCAATATCACAAAGTACACTCGAATTAGCCTGTTTTTCTTATTGTTACTGAATACTTGAATAGCATAGTTTAAATAATCGCATAAGCCGTTTGAGCACCATGGCGTGCACTAGTATGATATGCTAGTAGCGCGGCTCACGACGCATAGTGAGCTCTCCTTCCCTCCGCCTTGCCTGTTCGTAAGGTCCCTGGATGAATTTTTATTAAAGCATAAAAGGGTCTTAGCAAAACACACCCATATCGGAGGATCGAGCGGTCGACGAGCCTCCATTCTGTCATTGCATAATTTAGTCGTATCGTAAGACGAGTCGGTCGTATCGTAACAAGCACTCTTGGAATATAAAAGCTTCTATTTATTTTGTTCTATGTTACTTTATGAATAACATATATTAAGATGAAACAGCATGGATGAAATAATATGCGATAGTTTTAAAAAATTTAATTAAGTACTCAAATTAAACGTGAACCTAAAGTAAGAATTGACTATTTAATATATAAATGTGCATTAAATCTAGTTATTTTTAAATTAGCATTAGCCAATATCTCTGAATGCCACTCGAATCGCAATAATCGTATTATATCGGTTATAATTATAACACGGCCATATGGTTCCGATTGCAATACAGGATGTCAAACCCCTCCATTTTTTATTGAACCATCTTAGTTTCAAAGATTAAAGCACAAAGATATATTAAAATACGTAACCTGCGCCGCCAGGTCTCTCATCATCATCATCAGTTCATTAATCTTTGTATCAATGATTTAATAAAAAAATGTGGGGTAAGTATCCACATTAAAAATAGTAAAACATTACAGGTTTACCAAAATGTTCAATAACAGCGCCTTCTTTCGATTGCTCGTGCACTGCTGTAGTGTGGTAAGATGTGTATATTAACGCGTTCACACAGAGGTCGCTAGGGTGTAAAGCCTTTATGCAAAGATGATAAGAAAACCGGCAAGAGCATGTCGGGCAACGGTCAGTGTAGGGTTCCGTAGTTGCTCATCCTTCACAATAGACGGGCTTAAAACAGCGGTTTTAAGCCCGAGGATTAAATTACAAGAAAGATTTCAAGCTCTATAAAAAAATCGTAAACGCCAAAGTAACTGTAATTACTTATTACCTTCTGGAAGTCAACTTACGTCCTTTTAAAGAAAATTATGAAGTGTTGCGATAACTCAAAAACGGCTCGACCGATTTTATTCAATATTTAATATATTGAATAATTTTTTTATTGAAAGTACTTATAAGGCCTCATTTTCATGAATTTTACCATATTTTTTTGACCCGTAGTTGAAAAGTTAGAGGGGGGGGGGGGGGCTATTTTTTTTATTTCCGTAGCGAATATTTACAAAACTGCTGACTTCATCAAAAAGTAATGTTTGGAGACCCCTACTATTTTTAAAAGACCTATTCAACAACACCCCACACTAGTATTAGAACGAAAATAAAAAATTACCTCCACTTTAGGTGCACCAGAGGTACACGAAAAAAAAAGCATTCTAGCATATACTTAGTCTTAGTTACATATTAGTTTATTGTTTATTGTTTTTATTAATATCTTGTGTTTTTTATGAAATAAATACATATCTAGAAAATGTTGGGCGCACACATCCAACGTTAAAAAAAAAAAAATGTTTTTATTGTACCGTTTTCTCGGCGTGATACATACACATACTCAATACCAAATTTCAACTCAACTTTCTACTACCTACTAAACTAATGATCAAGGAGCTAAGCCGCGGACGGACGGACAGACGGACATGGCGAAACTATAAGGGTTCCTAGTTGACTAAGGACTTAAGGAACCCTAAAAATCATAATCACAGATCATAATGAAAACATATAAAGGTATTCTGTGTTTGGCTGGTGGAGAGGTTAACACGTTGGACCGGTAATCCCTCTCGAAAGAGGCCGGGAATCGAACCTGGTGCCTCTGTACCAGGTTCGATTCCCGGCCTCTTTCGCCAGGTTACGCATTCCAATTTTTCTTTGTGCTTGGTATCAATGTTTCAATCAAGAATTGTGGTATATCCACATTAAAAATAATGAGACATAAAGTACATGTTTCACAAATAAATAATATCGCGATAGACTCGTTATAATTTGCGTTGATTATGTGTACAACCCGCGAGAGTATAAAGTGCCAAAATATTCCATAAATTTACAATTTATTAAATTTTAGGTACTAGATGTGTTTTACCGTAGGAATATATTGAACTAGCATTTTCCCGCGGCTCTAATCGCATTATAGAAAAATTAGTCTACCTACTACATTTTTATCAATAATCTATCCATCAGATTTAATTAATATCTGTTTGACGGTTGACGCGTTATTGAGTCCCTAACAAACATCCAAACGTCTTTCCACACTTTCACATTAATAATATACTGTAGAGAATTTGATACAAAATATACATAGTACTGGTTAAAAACTTACCTTAAAGTCACAAAATTGGTAAAATATCACATTTTAGCTACATTTTGATCACATTACACTCACAAAAACTATCCTTAGTCACTTGAAATATTATTAGAAATTGTTTATAACTAAACACACATTGTAGTACCAGTCATTCAATGTATTGTACAAAATCAAGATAGTTGACTTAGTAATCAATTAAAATTATTTTAATTAATCTTTGAAAAGATAAATAGTATGATCTAGTAACAAACTTTGACGCGTAGCGATCCGCGTAGCGGGCAGGATCGTAGCAGCGTAGCACTCGCTACGAAGGCTGTAGTCCGACTGGCTACGACTTGTACGTATGGCGCACTTAATATACCTATAGGTGCTTAGATACGATACAGACACTATTGATACAGGTTTAGGAGAGGATTAATTGTGTGTTTAGGTATATTGAGTCCTCATTTGCACATTTAGGATGAATGAAAATGTTAATCGCTACAATTATACCAAATGCACGACTCTGAATCTAACTTTTGATGAAAGGACTTTCACGAAATTTGTTATTTCAACGTATTTCAAAGAAGGGAATGTTCACAAGGTGGGCAAATGATTTATCTCAGAACGCCGTCAATTATACACCGGTGAATCTTAGATTTATATTTACTTGAAAGCATCTGCC
This sequence comes from Apotomis betuletana, assembly GCA_932273695.1. Lineage (NCBI taxonomy): Eukaryota > Metazoa > Arthropoda > Insecta > Lepidoptera > Tortricidae > Apotomis > Apotomis betuletana. The sequence goes on from OW026299.1 coordinate 19,988,535, forward strand.
TGAATGGTTCCATGTTTGTAAATTTTTGTCAGAATTGATATAAAATTTTGATCGATTCTAATCCATGAGAAATCGACACATAACTTGTAGGAATTTTATTGATTTTCATAAAAACTCATGCATTTGATTCAAGAATAGGATATCTTTTTATTGAAGTCTTTTGTTTATTGGTAAAGTGATTATCTATTCAATTTACAATTTTTATATTCTATGATCTCAAAGACTTTTATCTGATGTAACTGCGGCACTGGAGTACTCTATAAATATTTAAATAGGTGCGCGGATTAAGTATGCTCAAACAACTATAAGTAAGTACCGCGAGAACCAGTTCTTATATTCCAGGCTTCAAGTTCTGATAAGGGACTGGACGTAGAATTGCAAAACAAATAATGTAATAAAACCAATAATTTGTTTATCAACCGACTTAAAAAAAGGATGAAGTTGTCCACAACTTTGTGTGTGGGGAGGGGGGAAATATATTATTGAGTAAAAATTAGCATATAACGTGTTTACATGTTCAATTACTCCTGTACTGTTATACTTATATGTCACATGATTATACATTAACAAATAACGGATAACCAGCAGTATAGTTACACAGACATTCGTGTACTTTCCTCTTTTTGTCGAGGGGCAACAACGATTGACGACGATTTACAAAGCTCTTAAGAATTTTCTTTACTCCTCTGATAATCTTATCGAAAGAAAATATTGTTTTTAGTCAAGCCTAAAAACAATATTTTCTTTCATGAGCCGTGAAGTACGAGCTGCAAACGCAATCAATTGCAAAACAATAGATGAGTGATCTTCGCATCACTTCTTTTCCATACGTTTCACTCCGTCCGGACAGTTGATGTAAATACTTGTTTATTTTTATATTTAAATTCAACTTCAAAACTAAAATAGGTAGCGAAACCATCCAAGTTACTAAACTTGGATGGTGAAATTTGACGACGGTTGGTTCAGTTTGTAGTGCAGCTGCATACTGAGCCGGCGGTCCTGGGTTCGAATCCTGGCTAGGGCAAATATTTGTGTGATGAACTCGAATATTTGTTCCTGGGTCATGGATGTTATCTATATACATAATATGTATTTCTATATTATGTATATCGTCGTCTAGTACCCATAGTACAAGCTTTGTTTAGTTTGAGACTAGGTCGATTTGTGTAAGATTGTCCCTTAATATTTATTAATTTATTATTATTATTTATTAAATGAAGTAGTTAAGAAACAGAAACGTTTTGTAATCGTAATTAGAGGCCCACCCGTCAGATAGTTGATAATATGTACGAAACCGTACGTCTAAATACAGATAATAAATCTGAGTTCAAAAACAAAAAGAAGAGTGAGAAATGGTCACTATTAGATAAGAATAGTTTAGGGATCCCAAAACCCACGCTAGTTACATTTTGGTCGCTGGTTTTGGCAACATCTACCAAAGCAACAAAGGTAATTTTTTTTGTACACCACTGTAGAAGGTTGTGATAAACGTCGAGTTCTGTGACCCTAGTGAAAAGGGGTATAAGTAAGGTTTAAACTAGGAGCAATTGAGCATAAGTCTCGCAAAAGGGTTATGACTTATGACCTTTCGTTGCTGGTTAATATTTGCCTACTCGAGGGTATAGAATTTAAACCAACTGGCATAATAATCTTTAACGCCATGACTTGCCCTTGTTTTTAATTGCACGGCGAGCAACCTAGATGATATCCTAAGCTCACAGCTTTCCTGGAAAGTTGTAAATTTCTCTGCTCATTAAAACTTGTAACACAGACCAACAAGCGGAATAAATAGAAACTGCTCCAATTTGCGATATACCTGCTTGCTGATTTGTCCAACGACAGTGTCCATTATATTATTATTTGTCCGTTTCATACTGCTGTGAGGTTCTAGGGGGCAGTAGTGTCAATAATTGGTATGAAGTATTTTCTCCTCATGAAGCATCGTCTGGTAATATAGTACGAGAGCTCACGACCAAAACCATGTCTCATAGCAATACGGCAAAAACCCTATAAAATCGTTAGATTGTATGATTCTGAACCCGACTAGGTGTGTAGTAACGGTCGAAAGTGTAGCAACTGCGTGGGAGGCCATTTCTGCTATGTCAAAAAAAAGACAGTCGGTATTATAGCAATACGTCTGATAGTGAAAATGTACATAGATTTTATAATTGTATTACGAAAAAGTTTGTTTTCAGACATTTTGCGCGTAGCATATAGCCTGAGCGCATTTTTGAAAATGTCAACAAATTTAGCCGACCTGTATCATAGCAATACGGATAAAAAAAAAAATCAACTTTTCGTATTGCTGCCATGATTACCAAAAACCTGTTTTCAGACACTTTAAGTGTAGCATATACTCCCAAAAACGAAAATAACGTTTCGGAGTAGCCTGGCCGACGCCTCTGTTAAATGTTTTTTTAAATTTACAGCCTTCATAGATATTCAAGAATCTCCCTTGTCTATTATGTATATGTACTTTGACAGATGACAGATGTCATTACCTATTTCTTTTGTAAAAGTTACTCAAGTGTGTTTTTAATAAAACCAAAACTATCAAATCAATCAGTATTTAATTTCAACAGCCTCAGCGCTTGTTACGTTACTATTATACAGCTCACTCGCCAGCTGCTCCAAACGTTGGAACCATGGTATAATAATATACTCCGCCAGGTATTCCATTCCGAGACTCGCGAACCACGTGACTGACACAAGCCTACGTCATCATGCTGTTCACAGATTCTCAAACTTTAAAATGTGGGAGAATTTTAACCAACGGTGAAAAATATTTAAACGGCATTAATTTTAAGTTATTCATGTAGAAACATAGGTAGTACAATAAAACAAATCTAATATATTAAATCAAAATTTTATTTATCTATACAAGCGAACTTTTGAAAAACGAATCCACATCTAACTAATAAACGGTATTCGACACTTTAAGCTATTTTCGTTTTAATTTGTTCTGGAGTTGAATACTAACGATTTTTTTTATTTAATTCTTTTAGTTTTATGTAACTATGTCGTCGTTGTGACTAAGCAAAGCAAAGTATTTTCTAATAAGCATTTCTATTTGAGGGTATTGTTTTTGACGTGCTTGTGTACAATATGCCGACGCGGTTGGCTCACTTTTTAAAGCACTTGCCTACTGAGCCGGCGGTCCTGGGTTCGAATCCCGGCCAGGCCAAGTATTTGTGTGATGAACTCGAATATTTGTGCTTGGGTCATGGATGTTATCTATATATGTATTTATATATTATGTCTATCGTGTCGTCGTATCTATATCCCAGTTTCCTTTTGTGCGATTTATTTCAGTCCTTCAACTTCAATGTTACGGTTTCGGGTAAATTCTTTGTTAATTATCATCTAATAAATTCAGGGTCGCAACGTATTCATTGGTTTGTAACAGAAAATTCAAGATGCCTCAATACGATTTTTAAATGATATCTGAGTATCGAAAAGTTGTCTGATAGAGAAGGTGCTACACTTAATTTGTCTGATATAAATTTTTTGCACATGTGGACAACTTATTTTATCATGTCCAACAATTTTCAGACATATTGCTATGATACCGATCGGTAAAATTTGTTAACATTTTCAAAACGGTCTCAAAATTTAATGCGTTCACATTTCCGTCTGAAAATTGTTTTGTTCGCATCAAATAACTAAAATTTACTAATAAAAAAGATTTTCAGACGTATTGCTATGAGTAATTTTTTTTGTCTCATTTTTAATTTTTTTAAGTGATTTTACGGGTTTGCGCTACACCACTAACGTCTGAAAAATATGTTTCCGGTATCTCAGAACTATCATTCAACTACAGTCTGCAAATCAGACATATTGCTATGATGCAGTTCGGTAAAATTCTTTGACAATTTTGAAAATTCGGTCAGATCAAACGCTACGCGGAAAATGTCTGATATTGGTATTTTCGAGTTCAGGATAATCGTATCTATCGATTTGATGCGGTTTTGGCCGTATTGCTATGAGACAAAAATTTTGGTCGTGGGCTCTCGTACTAATAGTTTAAAACACAAAACTTGGGAGGCAAGTTTTGAAGTCTCTACTTATTACGACTGGAAAGGTACAGCCCTGTGAAAGACGGAAAGACGGACAGCGGACACTTAGTAATAAGGACTCTAAAAAACCAAAATTCTTGGTTACAATTACGCAACCCTAAAAACTACAATGCTCTATATCAAACTCTTTACTTCATTTTGCGTCGGTAACGGAACTTAAAAGTTAAAATCCACCGCAACTTTCGTAAATAGTTAAATACGAATGTGATTTTATGTTAAAAATAAACCTTCAAGGGAGAAACTCTAGGACTTTAAGCCGGATGAAACCAATTAAATTTAAACTGTGCTAAACCAAAATAATAGGCATTGCAATTAATATACGTAAGTATTAAAAACACGAGTTTGCTAGATATTACCAGATAGAAAGGATATGTGTGTCTATAGATAACATTAATCGACTTTGAGGAAAATTTTACGACAGGAGACAGGATATTGAAAATTCTTTGGTAGACAGATTCACGACCTCTCTAATCTTATCTTAAGATGTACACCACATCCCAGGTACAAGCGATTGAAATTAACAGTCAGAGAAAGTTTTATCCACAGGATAAATATTAAGAGGATCACTGCTCCTTTTCCCATACTATCAGTTTACGTTCAGTTTGCACCTGGTAACTATGGTGTCGCATACGAATGAGGTCCAAACTTAATGTAACCGGGTTATACAAATCGATCATTTCTTGTTTGTTTCCTTCTCCAAAACTTAATCTACCTTTACGAAATTTAAGGAACAGAATGGGAAAGAATGTTCTCTGTCGGACCGTTTTCATTTTTACGCAAAATGTGAAGCAAAAAGTGTATAAGTAATGATAAGCGCGAAAATCGAAACGGTCCAGTATAGGTACAGAACATTTTCTTCCCATTCATGGTCCTAAAATCTCGTAAAGATTGATTAGGTGCTACCTCATAAAAATCCTTTAGAAGACAGATCTACTAACCCTATTCCAGTCTAAAAAGACTCATCACTTCCTCATCAGGCGGCCTGTCGCCTCGATTGCTGTTTACTCGGAATCGACACAAGTTTATTGCAGCTGTTAATGACAGGGGGCGGTGAGAGATGCGGGTTCGATCTGGTAAGATACTTTCCCGATGAGCCGTTAGTTTTCTGACATATAGATAAATAGAATAGATCCACTAACCCTAGTCTAAAAAGACTCATCACTTCCTCATCAGGCGGCCCGTCGCCTCAATTGCTGTTTACTCGGAATCGACACAAGTTTATTGCAGCTGTTAATGACAGGGGGCGGTGAGAGATGCGGGTTCGATCTGGTAAGATACTTTCCCGGTGTGCCGTTAGTTTTCTGACATAGATAAATAGGATAGATCCACTAACCCTAGTCTAAAAAGACTCATCACTTCCTCATCAGTTTACTCGGAATCGACACAAGTTTATTGCAGCTGTTAATGACAGGGGGCGGTGAGAGGCGCGGGTTTTATCTGGTAAGATACTTTCCCAATGTGCCGTTAATTTTCTGACATATATAGAAGACAGATCCACTAACCCTAGTCTGAAAAGGTGCATCATTTCATCATCAGGCGGCTTGTCGGCTCGTTTGCTGTTTACTCGGAATCGACACAAGTATATTGCAGCTGTGAAGGAACTTTCCCTATGTGCCGTTATATTCTCATGTTAGAAGACTATTTGCTGGCGGATATGTAATTGGAGAAGATACGTTTTTTTTACCTAAATGCAAAAAATGTAAAAAAGCGCACTTACCCGTCTTATAAAATACAATATGCTGCAACATGCCGAAATATTCCGGAATAATAATCCGCTACAATAATTTTCCCAGTAACTTTGTTTTTGTATCCATTATACAATCTGGCAGTACCACACATGCTGAAGTTTTTTTAACACTATAATGACACTTGAAAAGCTGATGATTAGAGGTGCAATAGTGATTACCAATTACTCAATGTTTTTGAATCCAGCATCATCTTATGATAATACCAGTAAGTCTCATCGTTATCGACTTCCCGTGGGAAATACAGCGTAATTATCCTCTAGAACAAAAACGTCTCAGTGTTCAGTGGTAGAGATGAAAATATAAAAATACACTCAATTATGTACGAAATACTGCAACAATTTGTGTCTCGCGATTTTACTCACATAACAAATGTAATCAAAGGTAGGTTCGTATTTTTCGGGAAACATTTTTTCTGGATCAGGCAATGTCACTCAGGACCTGATTACTACTTTAGCTATCGATTGACATAGGGAAAAGACAAACTACTGAGGCCATCTAAAAATTAATTTAACAAAGCGGAACGAGACTGAAACCATTGTAGGGTCGGAAATTAAAAGGCAAGATCGTTTGCATTTGCAAGTTGCAGAGTCCGTGAATCACATTATAAATCCTTTTCTCTTCTGTAGAATATGCAGAATTGAGGCCATGTTTTTTTGACAAGTACTGGTTAGTTATGTTATTGGAAAGTACCTAAACATAAATGTGTAGTAACTGTACGTACTACTAATCACCTTTTTAAATCGTCTTATATCTAATGTGAATGTTGACTATTTTTTTTATAAAATATTATTTAGTACCAATACTAGGGTGTATAATAAATTGATAGCTTTGCGATTTTTCGCATTTGATATATATACAGAAAAACGCTACTAGTAAACAATCTTGAACCCCCAACACTGGGAGGTTATGTCTGAAGATCGTGACCTTTGGAGGAAGACTTTGTGCGATGGTGTGGTTGCGCATGATGAAGTATGGTTTGCTTCTCTTTCTCACAAGCGCGACATGAGACACCAGCGTGCAGCTTTTCCCCCTTCATCGATAGGCGCAACATTTATTTGTCAGTTATGCGGCCGCGGCTGTCGCTCTCGTATCGGGCTTTCCAGCCATCTTCGAAAGTGCCGCAGTTTATTAGACGCTGTTTAACTCATCTGTTATAGATGTAAAAGGCTAATGATGATGATGAAACAATCTTGAACGAAAATGACCAACTAGAAGACGCAGCGCAGGGTGGTTCAGAGTAACGGCTTAGTTAAGTCGATAAGTAGAAACTGAAACAGGGAGCGTGTTACCACTTGTGTGAAAGTATGTTCAGCATAGATTTTCGGGATGAAATAATAGTGATGATGATAAATGACGAAGTTTTATCAACTAAAACTACACTATTCAATATCAAGTATAAGTTACATTAAACAAAAAGAGAGGGAAAGAGACGTCACATCGTATAGGGAAGTCAAACAGGTGGCTATGGATAGATGGAGACAACTACATACTTCATCAGCTAAAGCGACAAGAGTTTAACTCTTAAATTTATGATGATGGCCTAATTATAAAATTATTCGAGTAAATTTTGCCACCACAAGCTTTACACCTTGATTAGAATAAAATAATTACTTATAACAGAAATTTCAATTTAGCCTGGTGTTGAAATGCAATCAAGCGCAGTACTTCTAGTTTATTCGAGAATAAAACAGTTTGTACTGCTTCAAACTGCTTTAATCTTGCATGTTCTCGCCAGGGAAATTATACTTCGAATCGACTAAATATATAGGGCTGCTCTAAATATTTTAAATGTCGGAAATTATGTTATAATCATTATTTGTAATATCAACTTTTATTAATTGTTTGTTATTGAGTCAATATAAGCCGTAGGATTGGGTCACCGCACGACCAACCGTTGTGGAGAACATGGGGGAAGGTCTTTGTCCAGCCGTGGAGACGGTGATATTAATGAAGATATTTATTGTTGACTCTGTTCTAAATTATTTCTTAAAATTTTGTAAAAATGAAAAATAACTTCCCGTTGTTTCTTATTTTTTTAAGAAAACTCAGTCACTACAATAACTGTTGTATCTGAGTGGAAATGTTCATATTCAATTCGGCGTAAAAAGGATCACGTCATTGCGGCATGTATATGTCGGAAGAAAGTATTTCTCGCTCTCAAAGTATATAGTACCCACGAGAGTTTTAAAATAACTCGTAAAGGTGCCATAGAATAGTAAATAAGTTTTACGAGAACCATTAAGTTCCTTAGACGAGTAATAGAATTATTAAGCGATGTTTTTAATGAACCGCACTAGAACAATTCGTTACGATACTAAGTAATTATCATTAAGGTTTTCTAACAAGTCTATCATCAGTAGTCTCAGTCAGAGCAGAGCATCAACTATACTGTTGGCAATCTTCATGAAGGAGCAGCTCTGTTTAAAATATCTTTTTCCAAAATATCCGCAGTCCGTTGTTTGTGTAAATAGAATATTTACATTGCAAATAAAAGATATAGGTAGTAAGAAAATAGTTCTATAATGTAAATGTGAACACAATTTTTCACAGCCCTAGCTCGATTTCCATTGAAAAAGTGTTGCTGATTCCATCCCGTCCGATGTATTTATTATTTGTTCTTGTTATTGTATTATTAGCTTTTCCTTGGAACTCGTGTGAGTAAATTAAGGTCAGTAAAGTGCTAACGCCATCTTATAACCACGCAACGAAGCTGTATATCATAAGTAATAACACCTGTACTTTCGATATTTAGCAACTTTCACTATGGGACGAGCCAGAAACTCGTGAAAAAAAATGATAGTTGATCGCTATTCAAAATGTATGAAGAAGCAGATTTTTTTTGTCGTGATTTTATGGTTGGTCTCTTAGTAAAAGTTGCTCAGTGTGACTCATCCCATTGGATCTATCACTCCCACTCCTGAATCACCCTGTACATAGTAGGTAATTGAGTCAAGTATTATATAACCCACAGAAACGCGTGAATTAGAGAAATACAAATATTTATAAACCTACAGCCTAAGAAGATTATTGTAATTGAGTATGAAAATCTTAGCATCAAATTGTTAGCAATTTATGTATTAGTTCAAAAATATATATACAAATATTTAATTACTTGTTTATTTTGTCACTAAATTGTACTATTTATTAGCGCTGGTAACACTCCTAGACTTGTATTTTCGCGAACAGTTTGTTATTAGTACGAAAACGATTTCTCAACGGCTACTATTGGTTCGTTGCTCGAATACCGCCATTTTGTGTGCTTGATTTCTATTGGTTGGTGATTCGAGCGGGGAATCTTGATTTCGGGTCGTTGAGGAATGGTCATTCTGTTACGGTTGCTCGAGCTGTAAACTTGTCTGCAAAATAGTGTAATATAAGGAAGGGTTATTAAATTGCTGGAAGGTTATTGTTAAGGAAAGTTATTGTGATCGGCTAATTAAAAGTTATAGTTGATTGAAGATTGTGTTATTGCTTCACCTTGGTCCTGGAGGCTATCCTAAGGAAGATTATTCACAAATCTCAGAAAGAGGGATTAACAACTTAGTGCCCACAAAAGGATCGGAGATACACTTACGTATTTGGTGTACAAAGAAAACGTAAGTGTTCCTTATTCATTTTATTTCAATTGCACTTGTTTACACTTATCTATTCGTGTCTAAAGATTTACGTAATTGAACATTTATTTTTCTAACCTCATTCGTTAGCTCTATTGGAATGCTTTAAAAACTAAACTGTATTTACCGTAACGGAGACATTCCGGAGGTTTATATGGTTATTCATGCATGTTAATCTTGCCAGGGTACTCCCTGGAGATGAACATGTATGATATTTAAGGTTGATAGGTAGGGAGAAAACGATAAACTGTATTTGCCGTAACGGAGACATTCCGGAGGTTTATATGGTTAGTCATGCATGTTAATCTTGCCAGGGTACTCCCTGGAGATCAACATGTTTGATATTTCGGTTTATTAGCTGTTAGAAACTAAACTATATATTCCGTAACGGAGACATTCCGGAGGTTTATATGGTTGATCATGCATGTTTATCTTGCCAGGGTACTCCCTGGAGATTGACATGTTTGATTGTTTATAATTTAGATTAGTTAAGTGCATATAGGTCATTAAAAAACGGATTATTAACTCCGATGTTTCTTTCCTTATGTATGTTGAGGCTGCGACAACATGGATGAAGAGCGTAGGTCAAGGTCTCGTCACCGGCGACCAAACACTCCAAGTGCCAGCGGCAGAAGTGGAGCACATGGACAAGACAGGGAGCATAGGCAACGGCGGTTGCGGACTCCAGAAGGCTCAAGGTACAGCGGCAGAGGCAGCGCTGGTGGCGATGGCATCACCGGTGGCAGAACTTCTGGAGGACGTAGTCGTGGTACACCTTCACCGTTATTGGCTGCTGAACAGGGATCACGGGATTCACAGGATAGGGGTCGTAGTAGAATGCGACGTAGCATATCACGGAACAGAGTAGTTAGATCACGCGATCAATCAGTGCATCATTATGCTGTAGCGCGTTATAGTCGAATTCCTCGTAGTCGTGAGCGATCGGGTAGTCATGGGGTACGTGATCGATATAGAGATCGTCGTCAAAACCATCGATCACGTAGTAGAGTTAGCAATCATTCTGGCTGTAGTGACCGAAATGTTGTTGGAGGGGAGTTATTGTCTAGGTTTGCGGATATGATTGAGAGCTTTACTAAGACTAACAAGATCAAGAAAGAAACCTTCTCAAATACGAACGTTATTCCCGAATTCGATCCTTCTTTAAAGAATCAGACTGTTGATAAATGGCTTTTAAAAGTGAACGAATGCGCGACTCTGTATGAATGGACGGAGAGGCAAACCATTCACTACGCACTACCGAAACTCGTGGGTATTGCTAAAAAATGGTATGAAGGTTTGCCTTCTCTGTTGTTAAGTTGGGAAGAATGGCAATGTAAATTAAAAAGTGCCTTTCCGGCAAATGAGAACTATGGTCAAATGATGTTAGAAATGCTGAATAGGAGGGCGAAATTCGGAGAATCATTAGAAACTTATTTTTATGACAAGGTTAATTTAATAAATCGTTTAGAGGTGATTACGGGCAAGAGGGCAGTAGAGTGCATTTTGCATGGTATAGATGATAGGTCGGTGAGAATGGGTGCAGAAGCTGCGCAGTTTGATGATTGTGACAGATTACTAGCATACTTAAGGAAAGTAAGCGTTCAAAGGACAGATCAATCAGGCATTAAAAAGGGGAGTACGAATAAACAAGCTATATACAAATCACATGTAGGGAATAAACCGAGCATTAGGTGTTATAATTGCAAAGAGGAAGGTCACCCTGTTTCAAAATGTCCGAAGCCAATTAAAAAGTGCAATAAATGTTCAGCGGTTGGTCACATCGATTCCGAATGTTTTCGTCAGCCAAAAAATAGTGAACCTAAATCTGTAATGGCTATAGAGGCACCAGTTGGGAAGCCCAACTCTAACAAGTACGTTCAGAATATAAATGTTAATGGCGTGCCAATTGAAGCATTCATTGATATGGGCAGTCAGTTAACTTTAATGCGAGAGAGTGCAGCCAAGGACATTTTTAAACAGTGGGATACTTCGAGAGCGTATCCCATGATGGGATTTGGTGGGACGTTG